>JASCIT010000012.1:10010000-11260000 GCA_036711955.1 Digitonthophagus gazella
TGAGTTATAATTCCGTTAATATCGGAAATAGGGAAAAATATTTCAAATAAAAGTTGTACGCCATTAAGAATGAAATAGCTCTTATTTGAAACACTTTTTTCTAACTCGCTTAACTGTGGAGCTAGATGGAGCCAAATTCCTATTTGGCTTATAATATCGGAAATACTGTAAAATCTTTCAAACAAAAGTTGTTTGTCATTAAGAATGGAATAACTCTTGTTTGAAACATTTTTTTCTAACTCGCTTAACTTTGGAGTTAGATGGAGCCAAATAGAAATACTCAATTTTGGGTTGATTCAGTGTGTGAGTTATAATTCCGTTAATATCGGAAATAGGGAAAAATGTTTCAAATAAAAGTTGTACGCCATTAAGAACGAAATAACTCTTATTTGAAACATTTTTTTCTAACTCGCTTAACTTTGAAGTTAGATGAAGCCAAATAGAAATACTCTATTTTGGGTTTATCCAGTGTGCGAGTTATAATTCCGTTAATATCGGAAATAGGGAAAAATGTTTCAAATAAAAGTTGTACGCCATTAAGAACGAAATAACTCTTATTTGAAACACTTTTTTCTAACTCGCTTAACTGTGGAGTTAGATGGAGCCAAACTCCTATTTGGCTTATAATTCCGTTAATATCGGAAATACTGTAAAATCTTTCAAACAAAAGTTGTTTGTCATTAAGAGTGGAATAACTCTTGTTTGAAACATTTTTTTCTAACTCGCTTAACTTTGGAGTTAGATGGAGCCAAATAGAAATGCTCCATTTTGGGTTGATCCGGTGTGTGAGTTATAATTCCGTTAATATCGGAAATAGGGAAAAATGTTTCAAATAAAAGTTGTACGCCATTAAGAACGAAATAACTCTTATTTGAAACATTTTTTTCTAACTCGCTTAACTGTGGAGTTAGATGGAGCCAAACTCCTATTTGGCTTATAATTCCGTTAATATCGGAAATACTGTAAAATCTTTCAAACAAAAGTTGTTTGTCATTAAGAGTGGAATAACTCTTGTTTGAAACATTTTTTTCTAACTCGCTTAACTTTGGAGTTAGATGGAGCCATATAGAAATGCTCCATTTTGGGTTGATCCGGTGTGTGAGTTATAATTCCGTTAATATCGGAAATAGGGAAAAATGTTTCAAATAAAAGTTGTACGCCATTAAGAACGAAATAACTCTTATTTGAAACATTTTTTTCTAACTCGCTTAACTTTGAAGTTAGATGAAGCCAAATAGAAATACTCTATTTTGGGTTTATCCAGTGTGCGAGTTATAATTCCGTTAATATCGGAAATAGGGGAAAATGTTTCAAATAAAAGTTGTACGCCATTAAGAACGAAATAACTCTTATTTGAAACATTTTTTTCTAACTCGCTTAACTGTGGAGTTAGATGGAGCCAAATTCCTATTTGGCTTATAATTCCGTTAATATCGGAGATACTGTAAAATCTTTCAAACAAAAATTGTTTGTCATTAAGAGTGGAATAACTCTTGTTTGAAACATTTTTTTCTAACTCGCTTAACTTTGGAGTTAGATGGAGCCAAATAGAAATACTCCATTTTGGGTTGATCCAGTGTGTGAGTTATAATTCCGTTAATATCGGAAATAGGGAAAAATGTTTCAAATAAAAGTTGTACGCCATTAAGAACGAAATAACTCATATTTGAAACATTTTTTTCGAACTCGCTTAACTTTGAAGTTAGATGGAGCCAAATAGAAATACTCAATTTTGGGTTGATTCAGTGTGTGAGGTATAATTCCGTTAATATCGGAAATAGGGAAAAATGTTTCAAATAAAAGTTGTACGCCATTAAGAACGCAATAACTCTTATTTGAAACACTTTTTTCTAACTCGCTTAACTGTGGAGCTAGATGGAGCCAAATTCCTATTTGGCTTATAATACCGTTAATATCGGAAATACTGTAAAATCTTTCAAACAAAAGTTGTTTGTCATTAAGAGTGGAATAACTCTTGTTTGAAACATTTTTTTCTAACTCGCCTAACTTTGGAGTTAGATGGAGCCAAATAGAAATAATCAATTTTGGGTTGATTCAGTGTGTGAGGTATAATTATATATATAACGGAATTCCGTTAATATCGGAAATAGGGAAAAATATTTCAAATAAAAGTTGTACGCCATTAAGAATGAAATAGCTCTTATTTGAAACACTTTTTTCTAACTCGCTTAACTGTGGAGCTAGATGGAGCCAAATTCCTATTTGGCTTATAATACCGTTAATATCGGAAATACTGTAAAATCTTTCAAACAAAAGTTGTTTGTCATTAAGAATGGAATAACTCTTGTTTGAAACATTTTTTTCTAACTCGCTTAACTTTGGAGTTAGATGGAGCCAAATAGAAATACTCAATTTTGGGTTGATTCAGTGTGTGAGGTATAATTCCGTTAATATCGGAAATAGGGAAAAATGTTTCAAATAAAAGTTGTACGCCATTAAGAACGAAATAACTCTTATTTGAAACACTTTTTTCTAACTCGCTTAACTGTGGAGTTAGATGGAGCCAAACTCCTATTTGGCTTATAATTCCGTTAATATCGGAAATACTGTAAAATCTTTCAAACAAAAGTTGTTTGTCATTAAGAGTGGAATAACTCTTGTTTGAAACATTTTTTTCTAACTCGCTTAACTTTGGAGTTAGATGGAGCCAAATAGAAATGCTCCATTTTGGGTTGATCCGGTGTGTGAGTTATAATTCCGTTAATATCGGAAATAGGGAAAAATGTTTCAAATAAAAGTTGTACGCCATTAAGAACGAAATAACTCTTATTTGAAACATTTTTTTCTAACTCGCTTAACTGTGGAGTTAGATGGAGCCAAACTCCTATTTGGCTTATAATTCCGTTAATATCGGAAATACTGTAAAATCTTTCAAACAAAAGTTGTTTGTCATTAAGAGTGGAATAACTCTTGTTTGAAACATTTTTTTCTAACTCGCTTAACTTTGGAGTTAGATGGAGCCAAATAGAAATGCTCCGTTTTGGGTTGATCCGGTGTGTGAGTTATAATTCCGTTAATATCGGAAATAGGGAAAAATGTTTCAAATAAAAGTTGTACGCCATTAAGAACGAAATAACTCTTATTTGAAACATTTTTTTCTAACTCGCTTAACTTTGAAGTTAGATGAAGCCAAATAGAAATACTCTATTTTGGGTTTATCCAGTGTGCGAGTTATAATTCCGTTAATATCGGAAATAGGGGAAAATGTTTCAAATAAAAGTTGTACGCCATTAAGAACGAAATAACTCTTATTTGAAACATTTTTTTCTAACTCGCTTAACTGTGGAGTTAGATGGAGCCAAATTCCTATTTGGCTTATAATTCCGTTAATATCGGAGATACTGTAAAATCTTTCAAACAAAAATTGTTTGTCATTAAGAGTGGAATAACTCTTGTTTGAAACATTTTTTTCTAACTCGCTTAACTTTGGAGTTAGATGGAGCCAAATAGAAATACTCCATTTTGGGTTGATCCAGTGTGTGAGTTATAATTCCGTTAATATCGGAAATAGGGAAAAATGTTTCAAATAAAAGTTGTACGCCATTAAGAACGAAATAACTCATATTTGAAACATTTTTTTCGAACTCGCTTAACTTTGAAGTTAGATGGAGCCAAATAGAAATACTCAATTTTGGGTTGATTCAGTGTGTGAGGTATAATTCCGTTAATATCGGAAATAGGGAAAAATGTTTCAAATAAAAGTTGTACGCCATTAAGAACGCAATAACTCTTATTTGAAACACTTTTTTCTAACTCGCTTAACTGTGGAGCTAGATGGAGCCAAATTCCTATTTGGCTTATAATACCGTTAATATCGGAAATACTGTAAAATCTTTCAAACAAAAGTTGTTTGTCATTAAGAGTGGAATAACTCTTGTTTGAAACATTTTTTTCTAACTCGCCTAACTTTGGAGTTAGATGGAGCCAAATAGAAATAATCAATTTTGGGTTGATTCAGTGTGTGAGGTATAATTATATATATAACGGAATTCCGTTAATATCGGAAATAGGGAAAAATATTTCAAATAAAAGTTGTACGCCATTAAGAATGAAATAGCTCTTATTTGAAACACTTTTTTCTAACTCGCTTAACTGTGGAGCTAGATGGAGCCAAATTCCTATTTGGCTTATAATACCGTTAATATCGGAAATACTGTAAAATCTTTCAAACAAAAGTTGTTTGTCATTAAGAATGGAATAACTCTTGTTTGAAACATTTTTTTCTAACTCGCTTAACTTTGGAGTTAGATGGAGCCAAATAGAAATACTCAATTTTGGGTTGATTCAGTGTGTGAGGTATAATTCCGTTAATATCGGAAATAGGGAAAAATGTTTCAAATAAAAGTTGTACGCCATTAAGAACGAAATAACTCTTATTTGAAACACTTTTTTCTAACTCGCTTAACTGTGGAGTTAGATGGAGCCAAACTCCTATTTGGCTTATAATTCCGTTAATATCGGAAATACTGTAAAATCTTTCAAACAAAAGTTGTTTGTCATTAAGAGTGGAATAACTCTTGTTTGAAACATTTTTTTCTAACTCGCTTAACTTTGGAGTTAGATGGAGCCAAATAGAAATGCTCCATTTTGGGTTGATCCGGTGTGTGAGTTATAATTCCGTTAATATCGGAAATAGGGAAAAATGTTTCAAATAAAAGTTGTACGCCATTAAGAACGAAATAACTCTTATTTGAAACATTTTTTTCTAACTCGCTTAACTGTGGAGTTAGATGGAGCCAAACTCCTATTTGGCTTATAATTCCGTTAATATCGGAAATACTGTAAAATCTTTCAAACAAAAGTTGTTTGTCATTAAGAGTGGAATAACTCTTGTTTGAAACATTTTTTTCTAACTCGCTTAACTTTGGAGTTAGATGGAGCCAAATAGAAATGCTCCGTTTTGGGTTGATCCGGTGTGTGAGTTATAATTCCGTTAATATCGGAAATAGGGAAAAATGTTTCAAATAAAAGTTGTACGCCATTAAGAACGAAATAACTCTTATTTGAAACATTTTTTTCTAACTCGCTTAACTTTGAAGTTAGATGGAGCCAAATAGAAATACTCTATTTTGGGTTAATCATGTTTGTGAGTTATAATTCCGTTAATATAGGAAATAGGGAAAAATGTTTCAAATAAAAGTTGTACGCCATTAAGAATGAAATAGCTCTTATTTGAAACACTTTTTTCTAACTCGCTTAACTGTGGAGCTAGATGGAGCCAAATTCCTATTTGGCTTATAATACCGTTAATATCGGAAATACTGTAAAATCTTTCAAACAAAAGTTGTTTGTCATTAAGAGTGGAATAACTCTTGTTTGAAACATTTTTTTCTAACTCGCTTAACTTTGGAGTTAGATGGAGCCAAATAGAAATACTCAATTTTGGGTTGATTCAGTGTGTGAGGTATAATTCCGTTAATATCGGAAATAGGGAGAAATGTTTCAAATAAAAGTTGTATGCCATTAAGAACGCAATAACTCTTATTTGAAACACTTTTTTCTAACTCGCTTAACTGTGGAGTTAGATGGAGCCAAATTCCTATTTGGCTTATAATTCCTTTAATATCGGAAATACTGTAAAATCTTTCAAACAAAAGTTGTTTGTCATTAAGAATGGAATAACTCTTGTTTGAAACATTTTTTTCTAACTCGCTTAACTTTGGAGTTAGGTGGAGCCAAATAGAAATACTCAATTTTGGGTTGATTCAGTGTGTGAGGTATAATTCCGTTAATATCGGAAATAGGGAAAAATGTTTCAAATAAAAGTTGTACGCCATTAAGAACGCAATAACTCTTATTTGAAACACTTTTTTCTAACTCGCTTAACTGTGGAGTTAGATGGAGCCAAATTCCTATTTGGCTTATAATTCCGTTAATATCGGAAATACTGTAAAATCTTTCAAACAAAAGTTGTTTGTCATTAAGAATGGAATAACTCTTGTTTGAAACATTTTTTTCTAACTCGCTTAACTTTGGAGTTAGGTGGAGCCAAATAGAAATACTCAATTTTGGGTTGATTCAGTGTGTGAGGTATAATTCCGTTAATATCGGAAATAGGGAAAAATGTTTCAAATAAAAGTTGTACGCCATTAAGAACGAAATAACTCTTATTTGAAACATTTTTTTCTAACTCGCTTAACTTTGAAGTTAGATGAAGCCAAATAGAAATACTCTATTTTGGGTTTATCCAGTGTGCGAGTTATAATTCCGTTAATATCGGAAATAGGGGAAAATGTTTCAAATAAAAGTTGTACGCCATTAAGAACGAAATAACTCTTATTTGAAACATTTTTTTCTAACTCGCTTAACTTTGGAGTTAGATGGAGCCAAATATAAATACTCAATTTTGGGCTAATTCAGTGTGTGAGTTATAATTCCGTTAATATCGGAAATAGGGAAAAATGTTTCAAATAAAAGTTGTACGCCATTAAGAATGAAATAACTCTTATTTGAAACATTTTTTTCTAACTCGCTTAACTTTGGAGTTAGATGGAGCCAAATAGAAATACACTATTTTGGGTTAATCATGTTTGTGAGTTATAATTCCGTTAATATAGGAAATAGGGAAAAATGTTTCAAATAAAAGTTGTACGCCATTAAGAATGAAATAGCTCTTATTTGAAACACTTTTTTCCAACTCGCTTAACTGTGGAGCTAGATGGAGCCAAATTCCTATTTGGCTTATAATACCGTTAATATCGGAAATACTGTAAAATCTTTCAAACAAAAGTTGTTTGTCATTAAGAGTGGAATAACTCTTGTTTGAAACATTTTTTTCTAACTCGCTTAACTTTGGAGTTAGATGGAGCCAAATAGAAATACTCAATTTTGGGTTGATTCAGTGTGTGAGGTATAATTCCGTTAATATCGGAAATAGGGAGAAATGTTTCAAATAAAAGTTGTACGCCATTAAGAACGCAATAACTCTTATTTGAAACACTTTTTTCTAACTCGCTTAACTGTGGAGTTAGATGGAGCCAAATTCCTATTTGGCTTATAATTCCTTTAATATCGGAAATACTGTAAAATCTTTCAAACAAAAGTTGTTTGTCATTAAGAATGGAATAACTCTTGTTTGAAACATTTTTTTCTAACTCGCTTAACTTTGGAGTTAGGTGGAGCCAAATAGAAATACTCAATTTTGGGTTGATTCAGTGTGTGAGGTATAATTCCGTTAATATCGGAAATAGGGAAAAATGTTTCAAATAAAAGTTGTACGCCATTAAGAACGCAATAACTCTTATTTGAAACACTTTTTTCTAACTCGCTTAACTGTGGAGTTAGATGGAGCCAAATTCCTATTTGGCTTATAATTCCGTTAATATCGGAAATACTGTAAAATCTTTCAAACAAAAGTTGTTTGTCATTAAGAATGGAATAACTCTTGTTTGAAACATTTTTTTCTAACTCGCTTAACTTTGGAGTTAGATGGAGCCAAATAGAAATACTCTATTTTGGGTTAATCCTGTTTGTGAGTTATAATTCCGTTAATATCGGAAATAGGGAAAAATGTTTCAAATAAAAGTTGTACGCCATTAAGAATGAAATAACTTATTTGAAACATTTTTTTCTAACTCGCTTAACTTTGGAGTTAGATGGAGCCAAATAGAAATACTCTATTTTGGGTTAATCATGTTTGTGAGTTATAATTCCGTTAATATAGGAAATAGGGAAAAATGTTTCAAATAAAAGTTGTACGCCATTAAGAATGAAATAGCTCTTATTTGAAACACTTTTTTCTAGCTCGCTTAACTGTGGAGCTAGATGGAGCCAAATTCCTATTTGGCTTATAATACCGTTAATATCGGAAATACTGTAAAATCTTTCAAACAAAAGTTGTTTGTCATTAAGAGTGGAATAACTCTTGTTTGAAACATTTTTTTCTAACTCGCCTAACTTTGGAGTTAGATGGAGCCAAATAGAAATAATCAATTTTGGGTTGATTCAGTGTGTGAGGTATAATTATATATATAACGGAATTCCGTTAATATCGGAAATAGGGAAAAATATTTCAAATAAAAGTTGTACGCCATTAAGAATGAAATAGCTCTTATTTGAAACACTTTTTTCTAACTCGCTTAACTGTGGAGCTAGATGGAGCCAAATTCCTATTTGGCTTATAATACCGTTAATATCGGAAATACTGTAAAATCTTTCAAACAAAAGTTGTTTGTCATTAAGAATGGAATAACTCTTGTTTGAAACATTTTTTTCTAACTCGCTTAACTTTGGAGTTAGATGGAGCCAAATAGAAATACTCAATTTTGGGTTGATTCAGTGTGTGAGGTATAATTCCGTTAATATCGGAAATAGGGAAAAATGTTTCAAATAAAAGTTGTACGCCATTAAGAACGAAATAACTCTTATTTGAAACACTTTTTTCTAACTCGCTTAACTGTGGAGTTAGATGGAGCCAAACTCCTATTTGGCTTATAATTCCGTTAATATCGGAAATACTGTAAAATCTTTCCAACAAAAGTTGTTTGTCATTAAGAGTGGAATGACTCTTGTTTGAAACATTTTTTTCTAACTCGCTTAACTTTGGAGTTAGATGGAGCCAAATAGAAATGCTCCATTTTGGGTTGATCCGGTGTGTGAGTTATAATTCCGTTAATATCGGAAATAGGGAAAAATGTTTCAAATAAAAGTTGTACGCCATTAAGAACGAAATAACTCTTATTTGAAACATTTTTTTCTAACTCGCTTAACTGTGGAGTTAGATGGAGCCAAACTCCTATTTGGCTTATAATTCCGTTAATATCGGAAATACTGTAAAATCTTTCAAACAAAAGTTGTTTGTCATTAAGAGTGGAATAACTCTTGTTTGAAACATTTTTTTCTAACTCGCTTAACTTTGGAGTTAGATGGAGCCAAATAGAAATGCTCCATTTTGGGTTGATCCGGTGTGTGAGTTATAATTCCGTTAATATCGGAAATAGGGAAAAATGTTTCAAATAAAAGTTGTACGCCATTAAGAACGAAATAACTCTTATTTGAAACATTTTTTTCTAACTCGCTTAACTTTGAAGTTAGATGAAGCCAAATAGAAATACTCTATTTTGGGTTTATCCAGTGTGCGAGTTATAATTCCGTTAATATCGGAAATAGGGGAAAATGTTTCAAATAAAAGTTGTACGCCATTAAGAACGAAATAACTCTTATTTGAAACATTTTTTTCTAACTCGCTTAACTGTGGAGTTAGATGGAGCCAAATTCCTATTTGGCTTATAATTCCGTTAATATCGGAGATACTGTAAAATCTTTCAAACAAAAGTTGTTTGTCATTAAGAGTGGAATAACTCTTGTTTGAAACATTTTTTTCTAACTCGCTTAACTTTGGAGTTAGATGGAGCCAAATAGAAATACTCTATTTTGGGTTAATCATGTTTGTGAGTTATAATTCCGTTAATATCGGAAATAGGGAAAAATATTTCAAATAAAAGTTGTACGCCATTAAGAATGAAATAGCTCTTATTTGAAACACTTTTTTCTAACTCGCTTAACTGTGGAGCTAGATGGAGCCAAATTCCTATTTGGCTTATAATATCGGAAATACTGTAAAATCTTTCAAACAAAAGTTGTTTGTCATTAAGAATGGAATAACTCTTGTTTGAAACATTTTTTTCTAACTCGCTTAACTTTGGAGTTAGATGGAGCCAAATAGAAATACTCAATTTTGGGTTGATTCAGTGTGTGAGTTATAATTCCGTTAATATCGGAAATAGGGAAAAATGTTTCAAATAAAAGTTGTACGCCATTAAGAACGAAATAACTCTTATTTGAAACATTTTTTTCTAACTCGCTTAACTTTGAAGTTAGATGAAGCCAAATAGAAATACTCTATTTTGGGTTTATCCAGTGTGCGAGTTATAATTCCGTTAATATCGGAAATAGGGAAAAATGTTTCAAATAAAAGTTGTACGCCATTAAGAACGAAATAACTCTTATTTGAAACATTTTTTTCTAACTCGCTTAACTTTGAAGTTAGATGAAGCCAAATAGAAATACTCTATTTTGGGTTTATCCAGTGTGCGAGTTATAATTCCGTTAATATCGGAAATAGGGGAAAATGTTTCAAATAAAAGTTGTACGCCATTAAGAACGAAATAACTCTTATTTGAAACATTTTTTTCTAACTCGCTTAACTGTGGAGTTAGATGGAGCCAAATTCCTATTTGGCTTATAATTCCGTTAATATCGGAGATACTGTAAAATCTTTCAAACAAAAGTTGTTTGTCATTAAGAGTGGAATAACTCTTGTTTGAAACATTTTTTTCTAACTCGCTTAACTTTGGAGTTAGATGGAGCCAAATAGAAATACTCTATTTTGGGTTAATCATGTTTGTGAGTTATAATTCCGTTAATATCGGAAATAGGGAAAAATATTTCAAATAAAAGTTGTACGCCATTAAGAATGAAATAGCTCTTATTTGAAACACTTTTTTCTAACTCGCTTAACTGTGGAGCTAGATGGAGCCAAATTCCTATTTGGCTTATAATATCGGAAATACTGTAAAATCTTTCAAACAAAAGTTGTTTGTCATTAAGAATGGAATAACTCTTGTTTGAAACATTTTTTTCTAACTCGCTTAACTTTGGAGTTAGATGGAGCCAAATAGAAATACTCAATTTTGGGTTGATTCAGTGTGTGAGTTATAATTCCGTTAATATCGGAAATAGGGAAAAATGTTTCAAATAAAAGTTGTACGCCATTAAGAACGAAATAACTCTTATTTGAAACATTTTTTTCTAACTCGCTTAACTTTGAAGTTAGATGAAGCCAAATAGAAATACTCTATTTTGGGTTTATCCAGTGTGCGAGTTATAATTCCGTTAATATCGGAAATAGGGAAAAATGTTTCAAATAAAAGTTGTACGCCATTAAGAACGAAATAACTCTTATTTGAAACACTTTTTTCTAACTCGCTTAACTGTGGAGTTAGATGGAGCCAAACTCCTATTTGGCTTATAATTCCGTTAATATCGGAAATACTGTAAAATCTTTCAAACAAAAGTTGTTTGTCATTAAGAGTGGAATAACTCTTGTTTGAAACATTTTTTTCTAACTCGCTTAACTTTGGAGTTAGATGGAGCCAAATAGAAATGCTCCATTTTGGGTTGATCCGGTGTGTGAGTTATAATTCCGTTAATATCGGAAATAGGGAAAAATGTTTCAAATAAAAGTTGTACGCCATTAAGAACGAAATAACTCTTATTTGAAACATTTTTTTCTAACTCGCTTAACTGTGGAGTTAGATGGAGCCAAACTCCTATTTGGCTTATAATTCCGTTAATATCGGAAATACTGTAAAATCTTTCAAACAAAAGTTGTTTGTCATTAAGAGTGGAATAACTCTTGTTTGAAACATTTTTTTCTAACTCGCTTAACTTTGGAGTTAGATGGAGCCATATAGAAATGCTCCATTTTGGGTTGATCCGGTGTGTGAGTTATAATTCCGTTAATATCGGAAATAGGGAAAAATGTTTCAAATAAAAGTTGTACGCCATTAAGAACGAAATAACTCTTATTTGAAACATTTTTTTCTAACTCGCTTAACTTTGAAGTTAGATGAAGCCAAATAGAAATACTCTATTTTGGGTTTATCCAGTGTGCGAGTTATAATTCCGTTAATATCGGAAATAGGGGAAAATGTTTCAAATAAAAGTTGTACGCCATTAAGAACGAAATAACTCTTATTTGAAACATTTTTTTCTAACTCGCTTAACTGTGGAGTTAGATGGAGCCAAATTCCTATTTGGCTTATAATTCCGTTAATATCGGAGATACTGTAAAATCTTTCAAACAAAAATTGTTTGTCATTAAGAGTGGAATAACTCTTGTTTGAAACATTTTTTTCTAACTCGCTTAACTTTGGAGTTAGATGGAGCCAAATAGAAATACTCCATTTTGGGTTGATCCAGTGTGTGAGTTATAATTCCGTTAATATCGGAAATAGGGAAAAATGTTTCAAATAAAAGTTGTACGCCATTAAGAACGAAATAACTCATATTTGAAACATTTTTTTCGAACTCGCTTAACTTTGAAGTTAGATGGAGCCAAATAGAAATACTCAATTTTGGGTTGATTCAGTGTGTGAGGTATAATTCCGTTAATATCGGAAATAGGGAAAAATGTTTCAAATAAAAGTTGTACGCCATTAAGAACGCAATAACTCTTATTTGAAACACTTTTTTCTAACTCGCTTAACTGTGGAGCTAGATGGAGCCAAATTCCTATTTGGCTTATAATACCGTTAATATCGGAAATACTGTAAAATCTTTCAAACAAAAGTTGTTTGTCATTAAGAGTGGAATAACTCTTGTTTGAAACATTTTTTTCTAACTCGCCTAACTTTGGAGTTAGATGGAGCCAAATAGAAATAATCAATTTTGGGTTGATTCAGTGTGTGAGGTATAATTATATATATAACGGAATTCCGTTAATATCGGAAATAGGGAAAAATATTTCAAATAAAAGTTGTACGCCATTAAGAATGAAATAGCTCTTATTTGAAACACTTTTTTCTAACTCGCTTAACTGTGGAGCTAGATGGAGCCAAATTCCTATTTGGCTTATAATACCGTTAATATCGGAAATACTGTAAAATCTTTCAAACAAAAGTTGTTTGTCATTAAGAATGGAATAACTCTTGTTTGAAACATTTTTTTCTAACTCGCTTAACTTTGGAGTTAGATGGAGCCAAATAGAAATACTCAATTTTGGGTTGATTCAGTGTGTGAGGTATAATTCCGTTAATATCGGAAATAGGGAAAAATGTTTCAAATAAAAGTTGTACGCCATTAAGAACGAAATAACTCTTATTTGAAACACTTTTTTCTAACTCGCTTAACTGTGGAGTTAGATGGAGCCAAACTCCTATTTGGCTTATAATTCCGTTAATATCGGAAATACTGTAAAATCTTTCAAACAAAAGTTGTTTGTCATTAAGAGTGGAATAACTCTTGTTTGAAACATTTTTTTCTAACTCGCTTAACTTTGGAGTTAGATGGAGCCAAATAGAAATGCTCCATTTTGGGTTGATCCGGTGTGTGAGTTATAATTCCGTTAATATCGGAAATAGGGAAAAATGTTTCAAATAAAAGTTGTACGCCATTAAGAACGAAATAACTCTTATTTGAAACATTTTTTTCTAACTCGCTTAACTGTGGAGTTAGATGGAGCCAAACTCCTATTTGGCTTATAATTCCGTTAATATCGGAAATACTGTAAAATCTTTCAAACAAAAGTTGTTTGTCATTAAGAGTGGAATAACTCTTGTTTGAAACATTTTTTTCTAACTCGCTTAACTTTGGAGTTAGATGGAGCCAAATAGAAATGCTCCGTTTTGGGTTGATCCGGTGTGTGAGTTATAATTCCGTTAATATCGGAAATAGGGAAAAATGTTTCAAATAAAAGTTGTACGCCATTAAGAACGAAATAACTCTTATTTGAAACATTTTTTTCTAACTCGCTTAACTTTGAAGTTAGATGAAGCCAAATAGAAATACTCTATTTTGGGTTTATCCAGTGTGCGAGTTATAATTCCGTTAATATCGGAAATAGGGGAAAATGTTTCAAATAAAAGTTGTACGCCATTAAGAACGAAATAACTCTTATTTGAAACATTTTTTTCTAACTCGCTTAACTGTGGAGTTAGATGGAGCCAAATTCCTATTTGGCTTATAATTCCGTTAATATCGGAGATACTGTAAAATCTTTCAAACAAAAGTTGTTTGTCATTAAGAGTGGAATAACTCTTGTTTGAAACATTTTTTTCTAACTCGCTTAACTTTGGAGTTAGATGGAGCCAAATAGAAATACTCTATTTTGGGTTAATCATGTTTGTGAGTTATAATTCCGTTAATATCGGAAATAGGGAAAAATATTTCAAATAAAAGTTGTACGCCATTAAGAATGAAATAGCTCTTATTTGAAACACTTTTTTCTAACTCGCTTAACTGTGGAGCTAGATGGAGCCAAATTCCTATTTGGCTTATAATATCGGAAATACTGTAAAATCTTTCAAACAAAAGTTGTTTGTCATTAAGAATGGAATAACTCTTGTTTGAAACATTTTTTTCTAACTCGCTTAACTTTGGAGTTAGATGGAGCCAAATAGAAATACTCAATTTTGGGTTGATTCAGTGTGTGAGTTATAATTCCGTTAATATCGGAAATAGGGAAAAATGTTTCAAATAAAAGTTGTACGCCATTAAGAACGAAATAACTCTTATTTGAAACATTTTTTTCTAACTCGCTTAACTTTGAAGTTAGATGAAGCCAAATAGAAATACTCTATTTTGGGTTTATCCAGTGTGCGAGTTATAATTCCGTTAATATCGGAAATAGGGAAAAATGTTTCAAATAAAAGTTGTACGCCATTAAGAACGAAATAACTCTTATTTGAAACACTTTTTTCTAACTCGCTTAACTGTGGAGTTAGATGGAGCCAAACTCCTATTTGGCTTATAATTCCGTTAATATCGGAAATACTGTAAAATCTTTCAAACAAAAGTTGTTTGTCATTAAGAGTGGAATAACTCTTGTTTGAAACATTTTTTTCTAACTCGCTTAACTTTGGAGTTAGATGGAGCCAAATAGAAATGCTCCATTTTGGGTTGATCCGGTGTGTGAGTTATAATTCCGTTAATATCGGAAATAGGGAAAAATGTTTCAAATAAAAGTTGTACGCCATTAAGAACGAAATAACTCTTATTTGAAACATTTTTTTCTAACTCGCTTAACTGTGGAGTTAGATGGAGCCAAACTCCTATTTGGCTTATAATTCCGTTAATATCGGAAATACTGTAAAATCTTTCAAACAAAAGTTGTTTGTCATTAAGAGTGGAATAACTCTTGTTTGAAACATTTTTTTCTAACTCGCTTAACTTTGGAGTTAGATGGAGCCATATAGAAATGCTCCATTTTGGGTTGATCCGGTGTGTGAGTTATAATTCCGTTAATATCGGAAATAGGGAAAAATGTTTCAAATAAAAGTTGTACGCCATTAAGAACGAAATAACTCTTATTTGAAACATTTTTTTCTAACTCGCTTAACTTTGAAGTTAGATGAAGCCAAATAGAAATACTCTATTTTGGGTTTATCCAGTGTGCGAGTTATAATTCCGTTAATATCGGAAATAGGGGAAAATGTTTCAAATAAAAGTTGTACGCCATTAAGAACGAAATAACTCTTATTTGAAACATTTTTTTCTAACTCGCTTAACTGTGGAGTTAGATGGAGCCAAATTCCTATTTGGCTTATAATTCCGTTAATATCGGAGATACTGTAAAATCTTTCAAACAAAAGTTGTTTGTCATTAAGAGTGGAATAACTCTTGTTTGAAACATTTTTTTCTAACTCGCTTAACTTTGGAGTTAGATGGAGCCAAATAGAAATACTCCATTTTGGGTTGATCCAGTGTGTGAGTTATAATTCCGTTAATATCGGAAATAGGGAAAAATGTTTCAAATAAAAGTTGTACGCCATTAAGAACGAAATAACTCATATTTGAAACATTTTTTTCGAACTCGCTTAACTTTGAAGTTAGATGGAGCCAAATAGAAATACTCAATTTTGGGTTGATTCAGTGTGTGAGGTATAATTCCGTTAATATCGGAAATAGGGAAAAATGTTTCAAATAAAAGTTGTACGCCATTAAGAACGCAATAACTCTTATTTGAAACACTTTTTTCTAACTCGCTTAACTGTGGAGTTAGATGGAGCCAAATTCCTATTTGGCTTATAATTCCGTTAATATCGGAAATACTGTAAAATCTTTCAAACAAAAGTTGTTTGTCATTAAGAATGGAATAACTCTTGTTTGAAACATTTTTTTCTAACTCGCTTAACTTTGGAGTTAGATGGAGCCAAATAGAAATACTCTATTTTGGGTTAATCCTGTTTGTGAGTTATAATTCCGTTAATATCGGAAATAGGGAAAAATGTTTCAAATAAAAGTTGTACGCCATTAAGAATGAAATAACTCTTATTTGAAACATTTTTTTCTAACTCGCTTAACTTTGGAGTTAGATGGAGCCAAATAGAAATACTCTATTTTGGGTTAATCATGTTTGTGAGTTATAATTCCGTTAATATAGGAAATAGGGAAAAATGTTTCAAATAAAAGTTGTACGCCATTAAGAATGAAATAGCTCTTATTTGAAACACTTTTTTCTAGCTCGCTTAACTTTGGAGTTAGATGGAGCCAAATAGAAATACTCTATTTTGGGTTAATCCTGTGTGTGAGTTATAATTCCGTTAATATCGGAAATAGGGAAAAATGTTTCAAATAAAAGTTGTACGCTATTAAGAACTAAATAACTCTTATTTGAAACATTTTTTTTCTAACTCGCTTAACTTTGAAGTTAGATGAAGCCAAATAGAAATACTCTATTTTGGGTTTATCCAGTGTGCGAGTTATAATTCCGTTAATATCGGAAATAGGGGAAAATGTTTCAAATAAAAGTTGTACGCCATTAAGAACGAAATAACTCTTATTTGAAACATTCTTTTCTAACTCGCTTAACTTTGGAGTTAGATGGAGCCAAATATAAATACTCAATTTTGGGCTAATTCAGTGTGTGAGTTATAATTCCGTTAATATCGGAAATAGGGAAAAATGTTTCAAATAAAAGTTGTACGCCATTAAGAACGAAATAACTCTTATTTGAAACATTTTTTTCTAACTCGCTTAACTTTGGAGTTAGATGGAGCCAAATATAAATACTCAATTTTGGGCTAATTCAGTGTGTGAGTTATAATTCCGTTAATATCGGAAATAGGGAAAGATGTTTCAAATAAAAGTTGTACGCCATTAAGAACGAAATAACTCTTATTTGAAACATTTTTTTCTAACTCGCTTAACTTTGGAGTTGGATGGAGCCAAATATAAATACTCAATTTTGGGCTAATTCAGTGTGTGAGTTATAATTCCGTTAATATCGGAGATAGGGAAAAATGTTTCAAATAAAAGTTGTACGCCATTAAGAATGAAATAACTCTTATTTGAAACACTTTTTTCTAACTCGCTTAACTGTGGAGTTAGATGGAGCCAAATTCCTATTTGGCTTATAATTCCGTTAATATCGGAAATACTGTAAAATCTTTCAAACAAAAGTTGTTTGTCATTAAGAATGGAATAACTCTTGTTTGAAACATTTTTTTCTTACTCGCTTAACTTTGGAGTTAGATGGAGCCAAATAGAAATACTCTATTTTGGGTTAATCCTGTGTGTGAGTTATAATTCCGTTAATATCGGAAAGAGGGAAAAATGTTTCAAATAAAAGTTGTACGCCATTAAGAATGAAATAACTCTTATTTGAAAAATTTTTACTAACTCGCTTAACCTTGGAGTTAGATGGAGCCAAATAGAAATACTCTATTTTGGGTTAATCCTGTTTGTGAGTTATAATTCCGTTAATATCGGAAATAGGGAAAGATGTTTCAAATAAAAGTTGTACGCCATTAAGAATGAAATAACTCTTATTTGAAACATTTTTTTCTAACTCGCTTAACTTTGGAGTTAGATGGAGCCAAATAGAAATACTCTATTTTGGGTTAATCATGTTTGTGAGTTATAATTCCGTTAATATAGGAAATAGGGAAAAATGTTTCAAATAAAAGTTGTACGCCATTAAGAATGAAATAGCTCTTATTTGAAACACTTTTTTCTAGCTCGCTTAGCTGTGGAGCTAGATGGAGCCAAATTCCTATTTGGCTTATAATACCGTTAATATCGGAAATACTGTAAAATCTTTCAAACAAAAGTTGTTTGTCATTAAGAGTGGAATAACTCTTGTTTGAAACATTTTTTTCTAACTCGCCTAACTATGGAGTTAGATGGAGCCAAATAGAAATAATCAATTTTGGGTTGATTCAGTGTGTGAGGTATAATTATATATATAACGGAATTCCGTTAATATCGGAAATAGGGAAAAATATTTCAAATAAAAGTTGTACGCCATTAAGAATGAAATAGCTCTTATTTGAAACACTTTTTTCTAACTCGCTTAACTGTGGAGCTAGATGGAGCCAAATTCCTATTTGGCTTATAATACCGTTAATATCGGAAATACTGTAAAGTCTTTCAAACAAAAGTTGTTTGTCATTAAGAATGGAATAACTCTTGTTTGAAACATTTTTTTCTAACTCGCTTAACTTTGGAGTTAGATGGAGCCAAATAGAAATACTCAATTTTGGGTTGATTCAGTGTGTGAGGTATAATTCCGTTAATATCGGAAATAGGGAAAAATGTTTCAAATAAAAGTTGTACGCCATTAAGAACGAAATAACTCTTATTTGAAACACTTTTTTCTAACTCGCTTAACTGTGGAGTTAGATGGAGCCAAACTCCTATTTGGCTTATAATTCCGTTAATATCGGAAATACTGTAAAATCTTTCAAACAAAAGTTGTTTGTCATTAAGAGTGGAATAACTCTTGTTTGAAACATTTTTTCCTAACTCGCTTAACTTTGGAGTTAGATGGAGCCAAATAGAAATGCTCCATTTTGGGTTGATCCGGTGTGTGAGTTATAATTCCGTTAATATCGGAAATAGGGAAAAATGTTTCAAATAAAAGTTGTACGCCATTAAGAACGAAATAACTCTTATTTGAAACATTTTTTTCTAACTCGCTTAACTTTGGAGTTAGATGGAGCCAAATAGAAATGCTCCATTTTGGGTTGATCCGGTGTGTGAGTTATAATTCCGTTAATATCGGAAATAGGGAAAAATGTTTCAAATAAAAGTTGTACGCCATTAAGAACGAAATAACTCTTATTTGAAACATTTTTTTCTAACTCGCTTAACTTTGAAGTTAGATGAAGCCAAATAGAAATACTCTATATTGGGTTTATCCAGTGTGCGAGTTATAATTCCGTTAATATCGGAAATAGGGGAAAATGTTTCAAATAAAAGTTGTACGCCATTAAGAACGAAATAACTCTTATTTGAAACATCTTTTTCTAACTCGCTTAACTGTGGAGTTAGATGGAGCCAAATTCCTATTTGGCTTATAATTCCGTTAATATCGGAGATACTGTAAAATCTTTCAAACAAAAGTTGTTTGTCATTAAGAATGGAATAACTCTTGTTTGAAACATTTTTTTCTAACTCGCTTAACTTTGGAGTTAGATGGAGCCAAATAGAAATACTCCATTTTGGGTTGATCCAGTGTGTGAGTTATAATTCCGTTAATATCGGAAATAGGGAAAAATGTTTCAAATAAAAGTTGTACGCCATTAAGAACGAAATAACTCATATTTGAAACATTTTTTTCGAACTCGCTTAACTTTGAAGTTAGATGGAGCCAAATAGAAATACTCTATTTTGGGTTAATCCTGTGTGTGAGTTATAATTCCGTTAATATAGGAAATAGGGAAAAATGTTTCAAATAAAAGTTGTACGCCATTAAGAATGAAATAACTCTTATTTGAAACACTTTTTCTAACTCGCTTAACTGTGAGATGGAGCCAAATTCCTATTTGGCTTATAATTCCGTTAATATCGGAAATACTGTAAAATCTTTCAAACAAAAGTTGTTTGTCATTAAGAACGAAATAACTCTTATTTCAAATATTTTTTTCTAACTCGCTTAACTTTGGAGTTAGATGGAGCCAAATAGATATACTCTATTTTGGGTTAATCATGTTTGTGAGTTATAATTCCGTTAATATAGGAAATAGGGAAAAATGTTTCAAATAAAAGTTGTACGCCATTAAGAATGAAATAACTCTTATTTGAAACATTTTTTTCTAACTCGCTTAACTTTGGAGTTAGATGGAGCCAAATAGAAATACTCTATTTTGGGTTAATCATGTTTGTGAGTTATAATTCCGTTAATATAGGAAATAGGGAAAAATGTTTCAAATAAAAGTTGTACGCCATTAAGAATGAAATAGCTCTTATTTGAAACACTTTTTTCTAGCTCGCTTAACTGTGGAGCTAGATGGAGCTAAATTCCCATTTGGCTTATAATACCGTTAATATCGGAAATACTGTAAAATCTTTCAAACAAAAGTTGTTTGTCATTAAGAGTGGAATAACTCTTGTTTGAAACAATTTTTTCTAACTCGCTTAACTTTGGAGTTAGATGGAGCCAAATAGAAATAATCAATTTTGGGTTGATTCAGTGTGTGAGGTATAATTATATATATAACGGAATTCCGTTAATATCGGAAATAGGGAAAAATGTTTCAAATAAAAGTTGTACGCCATTAAGAATGAAATAGCTCTTATTTGAAACACTTTTTTCTAACTCGCTTAACTGTGGAGCTAGATGGAGCCAAATTCCTATTTGGCTTATAATACCGTTAATATCGGAAATACTGTAAAATCTTTCAAACAAAAGTTGTTTGTCATTAAGAGTGGAATAACTCTTGTTTGAAACATTTTTTTCTAACTCGCTTAACTTTGGAGTTAGATGGAGCCAAATAGAAATACTCAATTTTGGGTTGATTCAGTGTGTGAGGTATAATTCCGTTAATATCGGAAATAGGGAAAAATGTTTCAAATAAAAGTTGTACGCCATTAAGAACGCAATAACTCTTATTTGAAACACTTTTTTCTAACTCGCTTAACTGTGGAGTTAGATGGAGCCAAATTCCTATTTGGCTTATAATTCCGTTAATATCGGAAATACTGTAAAATCTTTCAAACAAAAGTTGTTTGTCATTAAGAATGGAATAACTCTTGTTTGAAACATTTTTTTCTAACTCGCTTAACTTTGGAGTTAGATGGAGCCAAATAGAAATACTCAATTTTGGGTTGATTCAGTGTGTGAGGTATAATTCCGTTAATATCGGAAATAGGGAAAAATGTTTCAAATAAAAGTTGTACGCCATTAAGAACGAAATAACTCTTATTTGAAACACTTTTTTCTAACTCGCTTAACTGTGGAGTTAGATGGAGCCAAACTCCTATTTGGCTTATAATTCCGTTAATATCGGAAATACTGTAAAATCTTTCAAACAAAAGTTGTTTGTCATTAAGAGTGGAATAACTCTTGTTTGAAACATTTTTTTCTAACTCGCTTAACTTTGGAGTTAGATGGAGCCAAATAGAAATACTCTATTTTGGGTTAATCCTGTGTGTGAGTTATAATTCCGTTAATATCGGAAATAGGGAAAAATGTTTCAAATAAAAGTTGTACGCCATTAAGAACGAAATAACTCTTATTTGAAACATTTTTTTCTAACTCGCTTAACTTTGAAGTTAGATGAAGCCAAATAGAAATACTCTATTTTGGGTTTATCCAGTGTGCGAGTTATAATTCCGTTAATATCGGAAATAGGGGAAAATGTTTCAAATAAAAGTTGTACGCCATTAAGAACGAAATAACTCTTATTTGAAACATTTTTTTCTAACTCGCTTAACTGTGGAGTTAGATGGAGCCAAATTCCTATTTGGCTTATAATTCCGTTAATATCGGAGATACTGTAAAATCTTTCAAACAAAAGTTGTTTGTCATTAAGAATGGAATAACTCTTGTTTGAAACATTTTTTTCTAACTCGCTTAACTTTGGAGTTAGATGGAGCCAAATAGAAATACTCCATTTTGGGTTGATCCAGTGTGTGAGTTATAATTCCGTTAATATCGGAAATAGGGGAAAATGTTTCAAATAAAAGTTGTACGCCATTAAGAACGAAATAACTCATATTTGAAACATTTTTTTCGAACTCGCTTAACTTTGAAGTTAGATGGAGCCAAATAGAAATACTCTATTTTGGGTTAATCCTGTGTGTGAGTTATAATTCCGTTAATATAGGAAATAGGGAAAAATGTTTCAAATAAAAGTTGTACGCCATTAAGAATGAAATAACTCTTATTTGAAACACTTTTTCTAACTCGCTAAACTGTGAGATGGAGCCAAATTCCTATTTGGCTTATAATTCCGTTAATATCGGAAATACTGTAAAATCTTTCAAACAAAAGTTGTTTGTCATTAAGAACGAAATAACTCTTATTTCAAATATTTTTTTCTAACTCGCTTAACTTTGGAGTTAGATGGAGCCAAATAGAAATACTCTATTTTGGGTTAATCATGTTTGTGAGTTATAATTCCGTTAATATAGGAAATAGGGAAAAATGTTTCAAATAAAAGTTGTACGCCATTAAGAATGAAATAACTCTTATTTGAAACATTTTTTTCTAACTCGCTTAACTTTGGAGTTAGATGGAGCCAAACAGAAATACTCTATTTTGGGTTAATCATGTTTGTGAGTTATAATTCCGTTAATATAGGAAATAGGGAAAAATGTTTCAAATAAAAGTTGTACGCCATTAAGAATGAAATAGCTCTTATTTGAAACACTTTTTTCTAGCTCGCTTAACTGTGGAGCTAGATGGAGCTAAATTCCTATTTGGCTTATAATACCGTTAATATCGGAAATACTGTAAAATCTTTCAAACAAAAGTTGTTTGTCATTAAGAGTGGAATAACTCTTGTTTGAAACAATTTTTTCTAACTCGCTTAACTTTGGAGTTAGATGGAGCCAAATAGAAATAATCAATTTTGGGTTGATTCAGTGTGTGAGGTATAATTATATATATAACGGAATTCCGTTAATATCGGAAATAGGGAAAAATGTTTCAAATAAAAGTTGTACGCCATTAAGAACGCAATAACTCTTATTTGAAACACTTTTTTCTAACTCGCTTAACTGTGGAGTTAGATGGAGCCAAATTCCTATTTGGCTTATAATTCCGTTAATATCGGAAATACTGTAAAATCTTTCAAACAAAAGTTGTTTGTCATTAAGAATGGAATAACTCTTGTTTGAAACATTTTTTTCTAACTCGCTTAACTTTGGAGTTAGATGGAGCCAAATAGAAATACTCTATTTTGGGTTAATCCTGTTTGTGAGTTATAATTTCGTTAATATCGGAAATAGGGAAAAATGTTTCAAATAAAAGTTGTACGCCATTAAGAATGAAATAACTCTTATTTGAAACATTTTTTTCGAACTCGCTTAACTTTGAAGTTAGATGGAGCCAAATAGAAATACTCTATTTTGGGTTAATCCTGTGTGTGAGTTATAATTCCGTTAATATAGGAAATAGGGAAAAATGTTTCAAATAAAAGTTGTACGCCATTAAGAATGAAATAACTCTTATTTGAAACACTTTTTCTAACTCGCTTAACTGTGGAGTTAGATGGAGCCAAATTCCTATTTGGCTTATAATTCCGTTAATATCGGAAATACTGTAAAATCTTTCAAACAAAAGTTGTTTGTCATTAAGAACGAAATAACTCTTATTTCAAATATTTTTTTCTAACTCGCTTAACTTTGGAGTTAGATGGAGCCAAATAGAAATACTCTATTTTGGGTTAATCACGTTTGTGAGTTATAATTCCGTTAATATAGGAAATAGGGAAAAATGTTTCAAATAAAAGTTGTACGCCATTAAGAATGAAATAGCTCTTATTTGAAACACTTTTTTCTAGCTCGCTTAACTGTGGAGCTAGATGGAGCTAAATTCCTATTTGGCTTATAATACCGTTAATATCGGAAATACTGTAAAATCTTTCAAACAAAAGTTGTTTGTCATTAAGAGTGGAATAACTCTTGTTTGAAACATTTTTTTCTAACTCGCTTAACTTTGGAGTTAGATGGAGCCAAATAGAAATAATCAATTTTGGGTTGATTCAGTGTGTGAGGTATAATTATATATATAACGGAATTCCGTTAATATCGGAAATAGGGAAAAATGTTTCAAATAAAAGTTGTACGCCATTAAGAATGAAATAGCTCTTATTTGAAACACTTTTTTCTAACTCGCTTAACTTTGGAGTTAGATGGAGCCAAATAGAAATGCTCCATTTTGGGTTGATCCGGTGTGTGAGTTATAATTCCGTTAATATCGGAAATAGGGAAAAATGTTTCAAATAAAAGTTGTACGCCATTAACAACGAAATAACTCTTATTTGAAACATTTTTTTCTAACTCGCTTAACTTTGGAGTTAGATGGAGCCAAATAGAAATGCTCCATTTTGGGTTGATCCGGTGTGTGAGTTATAATTCCGTTAATATCGGAAATAGGGAAAAATGTTTCAAATAAAAGTTGTACGCCATTAAGAACGAAATAACTCTTATTTGAAACATTTTTTTCTAACTCGCTTAACTTTGAAGTTAGATGAAGCCAAATAGAAATACTCTATTTTGGGTTTATCCAGTGTGCGAGTTATAATTCCGTTAATATCGGAAATAGGGGAAAATGTTTCAAATAAAAGTTGTACGCCATTAAGAACGAAATAACTCTTATTTGAAACATCTTTTTCTAACTCGCTTAACTGTGGAGTTAGATGGAGCCAAATTCCTATTTGGCTTATAATTCCGTTAATATCGGAGATACTGTAAAATCTTTCAAACAAAAGTTGTTTGTCATTAAGAATGGAATAACTCTTGTTTGAAACATTTTTTTCTAACTCGCTTAACTTTGGAGTTAGATGGAGCCAAATAGAAATACTCCATTTTGGGTTGATCCAGTGTGTGAGTTATAATTCCGTTAATATCGGAAATAGGGAAAAATGTTTCAAATAAAAGTTGTACGCCATTAAGAACGAAATAACTCATATTTGAAACATTTTTTTCGAACTCGCTTAACTTTGAAGTTAGATGGAGCCAAATAGAAATACTCTATTTTGGGTTAATCCTGTGTGTGAGTTATAATTCCGTTAATATAGGAAATAGGGAAAAATGTTTCAAATAAAAGTTGTACGCCATTAAGAATGAAATAACTCTTATTTGAAACACTTTTTCTAACTCGCTTAACTGTGAGATGGAGCCAAATTCCTATTTGGCTTATAATTCCGTTAATATCGGAAATACTGTAAAATCTTTCAAACAAAAGTTGTTTGTCATTAAGAACGAAATAACTCTTATTTCAAATATTTTTTTCTAACTCGCTTAACTTTGGAGTTAGATGGAGCCAAATAGAAATACTCTATTTTGGGTTAATCATGTTTGTGAGTTATAATTCCGTTAATATAGGAAATAGGGAAAAATGTTTCAAATAAAAGTTGTACGCCATTAAGAATGAAATAGCTCTTATTTGAAACACTTTTTTCTAGCTCGCTTAACTGTGGAGCTAGATGGAGCTAAATTCCCATTTGGCTTATAATACCGTTAATATCGGAAATACTGTAAAATCTTTCAAACAAAAGTTGTTTGTCATTAAGAGTGGAATAACTCTTGTTTGAAACAATTTTTTCTAACTCGCTTAACTTTGGAGTTAGATGGAGCCAAATAGAAATAATCAATTTTGGGTTGATTCAGTGTGTGAGGTATAATTATATATATAACGGAATTCCGTTAATATCGGAAATAGGGAAAAATGTTTCAAATAAAAGTTGTACGCCATTAAGAATGAAATAGCTCTTATTTGAAACACTTTTTTCTAACTCGCTTAACTGTGGAGCTAGATGGAGCCAAATTCCTATTTGGCTTATAATACCGTTAATATCGGAAATACTGTAAAATCTTTCAAACAAAAGTTGTTTGTCATTAAGAGTGGAATAACTCTTGTTTGAAACATTTTTTTCTAACTCGCTTAACTTTGGAGTTAGATGGAGCCAAATAGAAATACTCAATTTTGGGTTGATTCAGTGTGTGAGGTATAATTCCGTTAATATCGGAAATAGGGAAAAATGTTTCAAATAAAAGTTGTACGCCATTAAGAACGCAATAACTCTTATTTGAAACACTTTTTTCTAACTCGCTTAACTGTGGAGTTAGATGGAGCCAAATTCCAATTTGGCTTATAATTCCGTTAATATCGGAAATACTGTAAAATCTTTCAAACAAAAGTTGTTTGTCATTAAGAATGGAATAACTCTTGTTTGAAACATTTTTTTCTAACTCGCTTAACTTTGGAGTTAGATGGAGCCAAATAGAAATACTCAATTTTGGGTTGATTCAGTGTGTGAGGTATAATTCCGTTAATATCGGAAATAGGGAAAAATGTTTCAAATAAAAGTTGTACGCCATTAAGAACGAAATAACTCTTATTTGAAACACTTTTTTCTAACTCGCTTAACTGTGGAGTTAGATGGAGCCAAACTCCTATTTGGCTTATAATTCCGTTAATATCGGAAATACTGTAAAATCTTTCAAACAAAAGTTGTTTGTCATTAAGAGTGGAATAACTCTTGTTTGAAACATTTTTTTCTAACTCGCTTAACTTTGGAGTTAGATGGAGCCAAATAGAAATACTCTATTTTGGGTTAATCCTGTGTGTGAGTTATAATTCCGTTAATATCGGAAATAGGGAAAAATGTTTCAAATAAAAGTTGTACGCCATTAAGAACGAAATAACTCTTATTTGAAACATTTTTTTCTAACTCGCTTAACTTTGAAGTTAGATGAAGCCAAATAGAAATACTCTATTTTGGGTTTATCCAGTGTGCGAGTTATAATTCCGTTAATATCGGAAATAGGGGAAAATGTTTCAAATAAAAGTTGTACGCCATTAAGAACGAAATAACTCTTATTTGAAACATTTTTTTCTAACTCGCTTAACTGTGGAGTTAGATGGAGCCAAATTCCTATTTGGCTTATAATTCCGTTAATATCGGAGATACTGTAAAATCTTTCAAACAAAAGTTGTTTGTCATTAAGAATGGAATAACTCTTGTTTGAAACATTTTTTTCTAACTCGCTTAACTTTGGAGTTAGATGGAGCCAAATAGAAATACTCCATTTTGGGTTGATCCAGTGTGTGAGTTATAATTCCGTTAATATCGGAAATAGGGAAAAATGTTTCAAATAAAAGTTGTACGCCATTAAGAACGAAATAACTCATATTTGAAACATTTTTTTCGAACTCGCTTAACTTTGAAGTTAGATGGAGCCAAATAGAAATACTCTATTTTGGGTTAATCCTGTGTGTGAGTTATAATTCCGTTAATATAGGAAATAGGGAAAAATGTTTCAAATAAAAGTTGTACGCCATTAAGAATGAAATAACTCTTATTTGAAACACTTTTTCTAACTCGCTAAACTGTGAGATGGAGCCAAATTCCTATTTGGCTTATAATTCCGTTAATATCGGAAATACTGTAAAATCTTTCAAACAAAAGTTGTTTGTCATTAAGAACGAAATAACTCTTATTTCAAATATTTTTTTCTAACTCGCTTAACTTTGGAGTTAGATGGAGCCAAATAGAAATACTCTATTTTGGGTTAATCATGTTTGTGAGTTATAATTCCGTTAATATAGGAAATAGGGAAAAATGTTTCAAATAAAAGTTGTACGCCATTAAGAATGAAATAACTCTTATTTGAAACATTTTTTTCTAACTCGCTTAACTTTGGAGTTAGATGGAGCCAAACAGAAATACTCTATTTTGGGTTAATCATGTTTGTGAGTTATAATTCCGTTAATATAGGAAATAGGGAAAAATGTTTCAAATAAAAGTTGTACGCCATTAAGAATGAAATAGCTCTTATTTGAAACACTTTTTTCTAGCTCGCTTAACTGTGGAGCTAGATGGAGCTAAATTCCTATTTGGCTTATAATACCGTTAATATCGGAAATACTGTAAAATCTTTCAAACAAAAGTTGTTTGTCATTAAGAGTGGAATAACTCTTGTTTGAAACAATTTTTTCTAACTCGCTTAACTTTGGAGTTAGATGGAGCCAAATAGAAATAATCAATTTTGGGTTGATTCAGTGTGTGAGGTATAATTATATATATAACGGAATTCCGTTAATATCGGAAATAGGGAAAAATGTTTCAAATAAAAGTTGTACGCCATTAAGAACGCAATAACTCTTATTTGAAACACTTTTTTCTAACTCGCTTAACTGTGGAGTTAGATGGAGCCAAATTCCTATTTGGCTTATAATTCCGTTAATATCGGAAATACTGTAAAATCTTTCAAACAAAAGTTGTTTGTCATTAAGAATGGAATAACTCTTGTTTGAAACATTTTTTTCTAACTCGCTTAACTTTGGAGTTAGATGGAGCCAAATAGAAATACTCCATTTTGGGTTGATCCAGTGTGTGAGTTATAATTCCGTTAATATCGGAAATAGGGAAAAATGTTTCAAATAAAAGTTGTACGCCATTAAGAACGAAATAACTCATATTTGAAACATTTTTTTCGAACTCGCTTAACTTTGAAGTTAGATGGAGCCAAATAGAAATACTCTATTTTGGGTTAATCCTGTGTGTGAGTTATAATTCCGTTAATATAGGAAATAGGGAAAAATGTTTCAAATAAAAGTTGTACGCCATTAAGAATGAAATAACTCTTATTTGAAACACTTTTTCTAACTCGCTTAACTGTGAGATGGAGCCAAATTCCTATTTGGCTTATAATTCCGTTAATATCGGAAATACTGTAAAATCTTTCAAACAAAAGTTGTTTGTCATTAAGAACGAAATAACTCTTATTTCAAATATTTTTTTCTAACTCGCTTAACTTTGGAGTTAGATGGAGCCAAATAGAAATACTCTATTTTGGGTTAATCATGCTTGTGAGTTATAATTCCGTTAATATAGGAAATAGGGAAAAATGTTTCAAATAAAAGTTGTACGCCATTAAGAATGAAATAACTCTTATTTGAAACATTTTTTTCTAACTCGCTTAACTTTGGAGTTAGATGGAGCCAAATAGAAATACTCTATTTTGGGTTAATCATGTTTGTGAGTTATAATTCCGTTAATATAGGAAATAGGGAAAAATGTTTCAAATAAAAGTTGTACGCCATTAAG
Organism: Digitonthophagus gazella; assembly: GCA_036711955.1. NCBI lineage: Eukaryota > Metazoa > Arthropoda > Insecta > Coleoptera > Scarabaeidae > Digitonthophagus > Digitonthophagus gazella. The sequence continues at coordinate 10,038,746 of JASCIT010000012.1, forward strand.
AATGAAATAGCTCTTATTTGAAACACTTTTTTCTAGCTCGCTTAACTGTGGAGCTAGATGGAGCTAAATTCCCATTTGGCTTATAATACCGTTAATATCGGAAATACTGTAAAATCTTTCAAACAAAAGTTGTTTGTCATTAAGAGTGGAATAACTCTTGTTTGAAACAATTTTTTCTAACTCGCTTAACTTTGGAGTTAGATGGAGCCAAATAGAAATAATCAATTTTGGGTTGATTCAGTGTGTGAGGTATAATTATATATATAACGGAATTCCGTTAATATCGGAAATAGGGAAAAATGTTTCAAATAAAAGTTGTACGCCATTAAGAATGAAATAGCTCTTATTTGAAACACTTTTTTCTAACTCGCTTAACTGTGGAGCTAGATGGAGCCAAATTCCTATTTGGCTTATAATACCGTTAATATCGGAAATACTGTAAAATCTTTCAAACAAAAGTTGTTTGTCATTAAGAGTGGAATAACTCTTGTTTGAAACATTTTTTTCTAACTCGCTTAACTTTGGAGTTAGATGGAGCCAAATAGAAATACTCAATTTTGGGTTGATTCAGTGTGTGAGGTATAATTCCGTTAATATCGGAAATAGGGAAAAATGTTTCAAATAAAAGTTGTACGCCATTAAGAACGCAATAACTCTTATTTGAAACACTTTTTTCTAACTCGCTTAACTGTGGAGTTAGATGGAGCCAAATTCCTATTTGGCTTATAATTCCGTTAATATCGGAAATACTGTAAAATCTTTCAAACAAAAGTTGTTTGTCATTAAGAATGGAATAACTCTTGTTTGAAACATTTTTTTCTAACTCGCTTAACTTTGGAGTTAGATGGAGCCAAATAGAAATACTCAATTTTGGGTTGATTCAGTGTGTGAGGTATAATTCCGTTAATATCGGAAATAGGGAAAAATGTTTCAAATAAAAGTTGTACGCCATTAAGAACGAAATAACTCTAATTTGAAACACTTTTTTCTAACTCGCTTAACTGTGGAGTTAGATGGAGCCAAACTCCTATTTGGCTTATAATTCCGTTAATATCGGAAATACTGTAAAATCTTTCAAACAAAAGTTGTTTGTCATTAAGAGTGGAATAACTCTTGTTTGAAACATTTTTTTCTAACTCGCTTAACTTTGGAGTTAGATGGAGCCAAATAGAAATACTCTATTTTGGGTTAATCCTGTGTGTGAGTTATAATTCCGTTAATATCGGAAATAGGGAAAAATGTTTCAAATAAAAGTTGTACGCCATTAAGAACGAAATAACTCTTATTTGAAACATTTTTTTCTAACTCGCTTAACTTTGAAGTTAGATGAAGCCAAATAGAAATACTCTATTTTGGGTTTATCCAGTGTGCGAGTTATAATTCCGTTAATATCGGAAATAGGGGAAAATGTTTCAAATAAAAGTTGTACGCCATTAAGAACGAAATAACTCTTATTTGAAACATTTTTTTCTAACTCGCTTAACTGTGGAGTTAGATGGAGCCAAATTCCTATTTGGCTTATAATTCCGTTAATATCGGAGATACTGTAAAATCTTTCAAACAAAAGTTGTTTGTCATTAAGAATGGAATAACTCTTGTTTGAAACATTTTTTTCTAACTCGCTTAACTTTGGAGTTAGATGGAGCCAAATAGAAATACTCCATTTTGGGTTGATCCAGTGTGTGAGTTATAATTCCGTTAATATCGGAAATAGGGAAAAATGTTTCAAATAAAAGTTGTACGCCATTAAGAACGAAATAACTCATATTTGAAACATTTTTTTCGAACTCGCTTAACTTTGAAGTTAGATGGAGCCAAATAGAAATACTCTATTTTGGGTTAATCCTGTGTGTGAGTTATAATTCCGTTAATATAGGAAATAGGGAAAAATGTTTCAAATAAAAGTTGTACGCCATTAAGAATGAAATAACTCTTATTTGAAACACTTTTTCTAACTCGCTAAACTGTGAGATGGAGCCAAATTCCTATTTGGCTTATAATTCCGTTAATATCGGAAATACTGTAAAATCTTTCAAACAAAAGTTGTTTGTCATTAAGAACGAAATAACTCTTATTTCAAATATTTTTTTCTAACTCGCTTAACTTTGGAGTTAGATGGAGCCAAATAGAAATACTCTATTTTGGGTTAATCATGTTTGTGAGTTATAATTCCGTTAATATAGGAAATAGGGAAAAATGTTTCAAATAAAAGTTGTACGCCATTAAGAATGAAATAACTCTTATTTGAAACATTTTTTTCTAACTCGCTTAACTTTGGAGTTAGATGGAGCCAAACAGAAATACTCTATTTTGGGTTAATCATGTTTGTGAGTTATAATTCCGTTAATATAGGAAATAGGGAAAAATGTTTCAAATAAAAGTTGTACGCCATTAAGAATGAAATAGCTCTTATTTGAAACACTTTTTTCTAGCTCGCTTAACTGTGGAGCTAGATGGAGCTAAATTCCTATTTGGCTTATAATACCGTTAATATCGGAAATACTGTAAAATCTTTCAAACAAAAGTTGTTTGTCATTAAGAGTGGAATAACTCTTGTTTGAAACAATTTTTTCTAACTCGCTTAACTTTGGAGTTAGATGGAGCCAAATAGAAATAATCAATTTTGGGTTGATTCAGTGTGTGAGGTATAATTATATATATAACGGAATTCCGTTAATATCGGAAATAGGGAAAAATGTTTCAAATAAAAGTTGTACGCCATTAAGAACGCAATAACTCTTATTTGAAACACTTTTTTCTAACTCGCTTAACTGTGGAGTTAGATGGAGCCAAATTCCTATTTGGCTTATAATTCCGTTAATATCGGAAATACTGTAAAATCTTTCAAACAAAAGTTGTTTGTCATTAAGAATGGAATAACTCTTGTTTGAAACATTTTTTTCTAACTCGCTTAACTTTGGAGTTAGATGGAGCCAAATAGAAATACTCTATTTTGGGTTAATCCTGTTTGTGAGTTATAATTTCGTTAATATCGGAAATAGGGAAAAATGTTTCAAATAAAAGTTGTACGCCATTAAGAATGAAATAACTCTTATTTGAAACATTTTTTTCGAACTCGCTTAACTTTGAAGTTAGATGGAGCCAAATAGAAATACTCTATTTTGGGTTAATCCTGTGTGTGAGTTATAATTCCGTTAATATAGGAAATAGGGAAAAATGTTTCAAATAAAAGTTGTACGCCATTAAGAATGAAATAACTCTTATTTGAAACACTTTTTCTAACTCGCTTAACTGTGGAGTTAGATGGAGCCAAATTCCTATTTGGCTTATAATTCCGTTAATATCGGAAATACTGTAAAATCTTTCAAACAAAAGTTGTTTGTCATTAAGAACGAAATAACTCTTATTTCAAATATTTTTTTCTAACTCGCTTAACTTTGGAGTTAGATGGAGCCAAATAGAAATACTCTATTTTGGGTTAATCATGTTTGTGAGTTATAATTCCGTTAATATAGGAAATAGGGAAAAATGTTTCAAATAAAAGTTGTACGCCATTAAGAATGAAATAGCTCTTATTTGAAACACTTTTTTCTAGCTCGCTTAACTGTGGAGCTAGATGGAGCTAAATTCCTATTTGGCTTATAATACCGTTAATATCGGAAATACTGTAAAATCTTTCAAACAAAAGTTGTTTGTCATTAAGAGTGGAATAACTCTTGTTTGAAACATTTTTTTCTAACTCGCTTAACTTTGGAGTTAGATGGAGCCAAATAGAAATAATCAATTTTGGGTTGATTCAGTGTGTGAGGTATAATTATATATATAACGGAATTCCGTTAATATCGGAAATAGGGAAAAATGTTTCAAATAAAAGTTGTACGCCATTAAGAATGAAATAGCTCTTATTTGAAACACTTTTTTCTAACTCGCTTAACTGTGGAGCTAGATGGAGCCAAACTCCTATTTGGCTTATAATACCGTTAATATCGGAAATACTGTAAAATCTTTCAAACAAAAGTTGTTTGTCATTAAGAGTGGAATAACTCTTGTTTGAAACATTTTTTTCTAACTCGCTTAACTTTGGAGTTAGATGGAGCCAAATAGAAATACTCAATTTTGGGTTGATTCAGTGTGTGAGGTATAATTCCGTTAATATCGGAAATAGGGAAAAATGTTTCAAATAAAAGTTGTACGCCATTAAGAACGCAATAACTCTTATTTGAAACACTTTTTTCTAACTCGCTTAACTGTGGAGTTAGATGGAGCCAAATTCCTATTTGGCTTATAATTCCGTTAATATCGGAAATACTGTAAAATCTTTCAAACAAAAGTTGTTTGTCATTAAGAATGGAATAACTCTTGTTTGAAACATTTTTTTCTAACTCGCTTAACTTTGGAGTTAGATGGAGCCAAATAGAAATACTCTATTTTGGGTTAATCCTGTTTGTGAGTTATAATTCCGTTAATATCGGAAATAGGGAAAAATGTTTCAAATAAAAGTTGTACGCCATTAAGAATGAAATAACTCTTTTTTGAAACATTTTTTTCTAACTCGCTTAACTTTGGAGTTAGATGGAGCCAAATAGAAATACTCTATTTTGGGTTAATCATGTTTGTGAGTTATAATTCCGTTAATATAGGAAATAGGGAAAAATGTTTCAAATAAAAGTTGTACGCCATTAAGAATGAAATAGCTCTTATTTGAAACACTTTTTTCTAGCTCGCTTAACTGTGGAGCTAGATGGAGCCAAATTCCTATTTGGCTTATAATACCGTTAATATCGGAAATACTGTAAAATCTTTCAAACAAAAGTTGTTTGTCATTAAGAGTGGAATAACTCTTGTTTGAAACATTTTTTTCTAACTCGCTTAACTTTGGAGTTGGATGGAGCCAAATAGAAATACTCTATTTTGGGTTAATCCTGTGTGTGAGTTATAATTCCGTTAATATCGGAAATAGGGAAAAATGTTTCAAATAAAAGTTGTACGCCATTAAGAACGAAATAACTCTTATTTGAAACATTTTTTTCTAACTCGCTTAACTTTGGAGTTAGATGGAGCCAAATAGAAATGCTCCATTTTGGGTTGATCCGGTGTGTGAGTTATAATTCCGTTAATATCGGAAATAGGGAAAAATGTTTCAAATAAAAGTTGTACGCCATTAAGAACGAAATAACTCTTATTTGAAACATTTTTTTCTAACTCGCTTAACTTTGAAGTTAGATGAAGCCAAATAGAAATACTCTATTTTGGGTTTATCCAGTGTGCGAGTTATAATTCCGTTAATATCGGAAATAGGGGAAAATGTTTCAAATAAAAGTTGTACGCCATTAAGAACGAAATAACTCTTATTTGAAACATTTTTTTCTAACTCGCTTAACTTTGGAGTTAGATGGAGCCAAATATAAATACTCAATTTTGGGCTAATTCAGTGTGTGAGTTATAATTCCGTTAATATCGGAAATAGGGAAAAATGTTTCAAATAAAAGTTGTACGCCATTAAGAACGAAATAACTCTTATTTGAAACATTTTTTTCTAACTCGCTTAACTTTGGAGTTAGATGGAGCCAAATATAAATACTCAATTTTGGGCTAATTCAGTGTGTGAGTTATAATTCCGTTAATATAGGAAATAGGGAAAAATGTTTCAAATAAAAGTTGTACGCCATTAAGAATGAAATAGCTCTTATTTGAAACACTTTTTTCTAGCTCGCTTAACTGTGGAGCTAGATGGAGCCAAATTCCTGTTTGGCTTATAATACCGTTAATATCGGAAATACTGTAAAATCTTTCAAACAAAAGTTGTTTGTCATTAAGAGTGGAATAACTCTTGTTTGAAACATTTTTTTCTAACTCGCTTAACTTTGGAGTTAGATGGAGCCAAATAGAAATAATCAATTTTGGGTTGATTCAGTGTGTGAGGTATAATTATATATATAACGGAATTCCGTTAATATCGGAAATAGGGAAAAATGTTTCAAATAAAAGTTGTACGCCATTAAGAATGAAATAGCTCTTATTTGAAACACTTTTTTCTAACTCGCTTAACTGTGGAGCTAGATGGAGCCAAATTCCTATTTGGCTTATAATACCGTTAATATCGGAAATACTGTAAAATCTTTCAAACAAAAGTTGTTTGTCATTAAGAGTGGAATAACTCTTGTTTGAAACATTTTTTTCTAACTCGCCTAACTTTGGAGTTAGATGGAGCCAAATAGAAATACTCAATTTTGGGTTGATTCAGTGTGTGAGGTATAATTCCGTTAATATCGGAAATAGGGAAAAATGTTTCAAATAAAAGTTGTGCGCCACTAAGAACGCAATAACTCTTATTTGAAACACTTTTTTCTAACTCGCTTAACTGTGGAGTTAGATGGAGCCAAATTCCTATTTGGCTTATAATTCCGTTAATATCGGAAATACTGTAAAATCTTTCAAACAAAAGTTGTTTGTCATTAAGAATGGAATAACTCTTGTTTGAAACATTTTTTTCTAACTCGCTTAACTTTGGAGTTAGATGGAGCCAAATAGAAATACTCAATTTTGGGTTGATTCAGTGTGTGAGGTATAATTCCGTTAATATCGGAAATAGGGAAAAATGTTTCAAATAAAAGTTGTACGCCATTAAGAACGCAATAACTCTTATTTGAAACACTTTTTTCTAACTCGCTTAACTGTGGAGTTAGATGGAGCCAAATTCCTATTTGGCTTATAATTCCGTTAATATCGGAAATACTGTAAAATCTTTCAAACAAAAGTTGTTTGTCATTAAGAATGGAATAACTCTTGTTTGAAACATTTTTTTCTAACTCGCTTAACTTTGGAGTTAGATGGAGCCAAATAGAAATACTCTATTTTGGGTTAATCATGTTTGTGAGTTATAATTCCGTTAATATAGGAAATAGGGAAAAATGTTTCAAATAAAAGTTGTACGCCATTAAGAATGAAATAACTCTTATTTGAAACACTTTTTCTAACTCGCTTAACTGTGGAGTTAGATGGAGCCAAATTCCTATTTGGCTTATAATTCCGTTAATATCGGAAATACTGTAAAATCTTTCAAACAAAAGTTGTTTGTCATTAAGAACGAAATAACTCTTATTTCAAATATTTTTTTCTAACTCGCTTAACTTTGGAGTTAGATGGAGCCAAATAGAAATACTCTATTTTGGGTTAATCATGTTTGTGAGTTATAATTCCGTTAATATAGGAAATAGGGAAAAATGTTTCAAATAAAAGTTGTACCCCATTAAGAATGAAATAGCTCTTATTTGAAACACTTTTTTCTAGCTCGCTTAACTGTGGAGCTAGATGGAGCTAAATTCCTATTTGGCTTATAATACCGTTAATATCGGAAATACTGTAAAATCTTTCAAACAAAAGTTGTTTGTCATTAAGAGTGGAATAACTCTTGTTTGAAACATTTTTTTCTAACTCGCTTAACTTTGGAGTTAGATGGAGCCAAATAGAAATAATCAATTTTGGGTTGATTCAGTGTGTGAGGTATAATTATATATATAACGGAATTCCGTTAATATCGGAAATAGGGAAAAATGTTTCAAATAAAAGTTGTACGCCATTAAGAATGAAATAGCTCTTATTTGAAACACTTTTTTCTAACTCGCTTAACTGTGGAGCTAGATGGAGCCAAACTCCTATTTGGCTTATAATACCGTTAATATCGGAAATACTGTAAAATCTTTCAAACAAAAGTTGTTTGTCATTAAGAGTGGAATAACTCTTGTTTGAAACATTTTTTTCTAACTCGCTTAACTTTGGAGTTAGATGGAGCCAAATAGAAATACTCAATTTTGGGTTGATTCAGTGTGTGAGGTATAATTCCGTTAATATCGGAAATAGGGAAAAATGTTTCAAATAAAAGTTGTACGCCATTAAGAACGCAATAACTCTTATTTGAAACACTTTTTTCTAACTCGCTTAACTGTGGAGTTAGATGGAGCCAAATTCCTATTTGGCTTATAATTCCGTTAATATCGGAAATACTGTAAAATCTTTCAAACAAAAGTTGTTTGTCATTAAGAATGGAATAACTCTTGTTTGAAACATTTTTTTCTAACTCGCTTAACTTTGGAGTTAGATGGAGCCAAATAGAAATACTCTATTTTGGGTTAATCCCGTTTGTGAGTTATAATTCCGTTAATATCGGAAATAGGGAAAAATGTTTCAAATAAAAGTTGTACGCCATTAAGAATGAAATAACTCTTTTTTGAAACATTTTTTTCTAACTCGCTTAACTTTGGAGTTAGATGGAGCCAAATAGAAATACTCTATTTTGGGTTAATCATGTTTGTGAGTTATAATTCCGTTAATATAGGAAATAGGGAAAAATGTTTCAAATAAAAGTTGTACGCCATTAAGAATGAAATAGCTCTTATTTGAAACACTTTTTTCTAGCTCGCTTAACTGTGGAGCTAGATGGAGCCAAATTCCTATTTCGCTTATAATACCGTTAATATCGGAAATACTGTAAAATCTTTCAAACAAAAGTTGTTTGTCATTAAGAGTGGAATAACTCTTGTTTGAAACATTTTTTTCTAACTCGCTTAACTTTGGAGTTGGATGGAGCCAAATAGAAATACTCTATTTTGGGTTAATCCTGTGTGTGAGTTATAATTCCGTTAATATCGGAAATAGGGAAAAATGTTTCAAATAAAAGTTGTACGCCATTAAGAACGAAATAACTCTTATTTGAAACATTTTTTTCTAACTCGCTTAACTTTGGAGTTAGATGGAGCCAAATAGAAATGCTCCATTTTGGGTTGATCCGGTGTGTGAGTTATAATTCCGTTAATATCGGAAATAGGGAAAAATGTTTCAAATAAAAGTTGTACGCCATTAAGAACGAAATAACTCTTATTTGAAACATTTTTTTCTAACTCGCTTAACTTTGAAGTTAGATGAAGCCAAATAGAAATACTCTATTTTGGGTTTATCCAGTGTGCGAGTTATAATTCCGTTAATATCGGAAATAGGGGAAAATGTTTCAAATAAAAGTTGTACGCCATTAAGAACGAAATAACTCTTATTTGAAACATTTTTTTCTAACTCGCTTAACTTTGGAGTTAGATGGAGCCAAATATAAATACTCAATTTTGGGCTAATTCAGTGTGTGAGTTATAATTCCGTTAATATCGGAAATAGGGAAAAATGTTTCAAATAAAAGTTGTACGCCATTAAGAACGAAATAACTCTTATTTGAAACATTTTTTTCTAACTCGCTTAACTTTGGAGTTAGATGGAGCCAAATATAAATACTCAATTTTGGGCTAATTCAGTGTGTGAGTTATAATTCCGTTAATATAGGAAATAGGGAAAAATGTTTCAAATAAAAGTTGTACGCCATTAAGAATGAAATAGCTCTTATTTGAAACACTTTTTTCTAGCTCGCTTAACTGTGGAGCTAGATGGAGCCAAATTCCTGTTTGGCTTATAATACCGTTAATATCGGAAATACTGTAAAATCTTTCAAACAAAAGTTGTTTGTCATTAAGAGTGGAATAACTCTTGTTTGAAACATTTTTTTCTAACTCGCTTAACTTTGGAGTTAGATGGAGCCAAATAGAAATAATCAATTTTGGGTTGATTCAGTGTGTGAGGTATAATTATATATATAACGGAATTCCGTTAATATCGGAAATAGGGAAAAATGTTTCAAATAAAAGTTGTACGCCATTAAGAATGAAATAGCTCTTATTTGAAACACTTTTTTCTAACTCGCTTAACTGTGGAGCTAGATGGAGCCAAATTCCTATTTGGCTTATAATACCGTTAATATCGGAAATACTGTAAAATCTTTCAAACAAAAGTTGTTTGTCATTAAGAGTGGAATAACTCTTGTTTGAATCATTTTTTTCTAACTCGCCTAACTTTGGAGTTAGATGGAGCCAAATAGAAATACTCAATTTTGGGTTGATTCAGTGTGTGATGTATAATTCCGTTAATATCGGAAATAGGGAAAAATGTTTCAAATAAAAGTTGTGCGCCACTAAGAACGCAATAACTCTTATTTGAAACACTTTTTTCTAACTCGCTTAACTGTGGAGTTAGATGGAGCCAAATTCCTATTTGGCTTATAATTCCGTTAATATCGGAAATACTGTAAAATCTTTCAAACAAAAGTTGTTTGTCATTAAGAATGGAATAACTCTTGTTTGAAACATTTTTTTCTAACTCGCTTAACTTTGGAGTTAGATGGAGCCAAATAGAAATACTCAATTTTGGGTTGATTCAGTGTGTGAGGTATAATTCCGTTAATATCGGAAATAGGGAAAAATGTTTCAAATAAAAGTTGTACGCCATTAAGAACGCAATAACTCTTATTTGAAACACTTTTTTCTAACTCGCTTAACTGTGGAGTTAGATGGAGCCAAATTCCTATTTGGCTTATAATTCCGTTAATATCGGAAATACTGTAAAATCTTTCAAACAAAAGTTGTTTGTCATTAAGAATGGAATAACTCTTGTTTGAAACATTTTTTTCTAACTCGCTTAACTTTGGAGTTAGATGGAGCCAAATAGAAATACTCTATTTTGGGTTAATCATGTTTGTGAGTTATAATTCCGTTAATATAGGAAATAGGGAAAAATGTTTCAAATAAAAGTTGTACGCCATTAAGAATGAAATAACTCTTATTTGAAACACTTTTTCTAACTCGCTTAACTGTGGAGTTAGATGGAGCCAAATTCCTATTTGGCTTATAATTCCGTTAATATCGGAAATACTGTAAAATCTTTCAAACAAAAGTTGTTTGTCATTAAGAACGAAATAACTCTTATTTCAAATATTTTTTTCTAACTCGCTTAACTTTGGAGTTAGATGGAGCCAAATAGAAATACTCTATTTTGGGTTAATCATGTTTGTGAGTTATAATTCCGTTAATATAGGAAATAGGGAAAAATGTTTCAAATAAAAGTTGTACGCCATTAAGAATGAAATAGCTCTTATTTGAAACACTTTTTTCTAGCTCGCTTAACTGTGGAGCTAGATGGAGCTAAATTCCTATTTGGCTTATAATACCGTTAATATCGGAAATACTGTAAAATCTTTCAAACAAAAGTTGTTTGTCATTAAGAGTGGAATAACTCTTGTTTGAAATATTTTTTTCTAACTCGCTTAACTTTGGAGTTAGATGGAGCCAAATAGAAATAATCAATTTTGGGTTGATTCAGTGTGTGAGGTATAATTATATATATAACGGAAATCCGTTAATATCGGAAATAGGGAAAAATGTTTCAAATAAAAGTTGTACGCCATTAAGAATGAAATAGCTCTTATTTGAAACACTTTTTTCTAACTCGCTTAACTGTGGAGCTAGATGGAGCCAAACTCCTATTTGGCTTATAATACCGTTAATATCGGAAATACTGTAAAATCTTTCAAACAAAAGTTGTTTGTCATTAAGAGTGGAATAACTCTTGTTTGAAACATTTTTTTCTAACTCGCTTAACTTTGGAGTTAGATGGAGCCAAATAGAAATACTCAATTTTGGGTTGATTCAGTGTGTGAGGTATAATTCCGTTAATATCGGAAATAGGGAAAAATGTTTCAAATAAAAGTTGTACGCCATTAAGAACGCAATAACTCTTATTTGAAACACTTTTTTCTAACTCGCTTAACTGTGGAGTTAGATGGAGCCAAATTCCTATTTGGCTTATAATTCCGTTAATATCGGAAATACTGTAAAATCTTTCAAACAAAAGTTGTTTGTCATTAAGAATGGAATAACTCTTGTTTGAAACATTTTTTTCTAACTCGCTTAACTTTGGAGTTAGATGGAGCCAAATAGAAATACTCTATTTTGGGTTAATCCTGTTTGTGAGTTATAATTCCGTTAATATCGGAAATAGGGAAAAATGTTTCAAATAAAAGTTGTACGCCATTAAGAATGAAATAACTCTTTTTTGAAACATTTTTTTCTAACTCGCTTAACTTTGGAGTTAGATGGAGCCAAATAGAAATACTCTATTTTGGGTTAATCATGTTTGTGAGTTATAATTCCGTTAATATAGGAAATAGGGAAAAATGTTTCAAATAAAAGTTGTACGCCATTAAGAATGAAATAGCTCTTATTTGAAACACTTTTTTCTAGCTCGCTTAACTGTGGAGCTAGATGGAGCCAAATTCCTATTTCGCTTATAATACCGTTAATATCGGAAATACTGTAAAATCTTTCAAACAAAAGTTGTTTGTCATTAAGAGTGGAATAACTCTTGTTTGAAACATTTTTTTCTAACTCGCTTAACTTTGGAGTTAGATGGAGCCAAATAGAAATACTCTATTTTGGGTTAATCCTGTGTGTGAGTTATAATTCCGTTAATATCGGAAATAGGGAAAAATGTTTCAAATAAAAGTTGTACGCCATTAAGAACGAAATAACTCTTATTTGAAACATTTTTTTCTAACTCGCTTAACTTTGGAGTTAGATGGAGCCAAATAGAAATGCTCCATTTTGGGTTGATCCGGTGTGTGAGTTATAATTCCGTTAATATCGGAAATAGGGAAAAATGTTTCAAATAAAAGTTGTACGCCATTAAGAACGAAATAACTCTTATTTGAAACATTTTTTTCTAACTCGCTTAACTTTGAAGTTAGATGAAGCCAAATAGAAATACTCTATTTTGGGTTTATCCAGTGTGCGAGTTATAATTCCGTTAATATCGGAAATAGGGGAAAATGTTTCAAATAAAAGTTGTACGCCATTAAGAACGAAATAACTCTTATTTGAAACATTTTTTTCTAACTCGCTTAACTTTGGAGTTAGATGGAGCCAAATATAAATACTCAATTTTGGGCTAATTCAGTGTGTGAGTTATAATTCCGTTAATATCGGAAATAGGGAAAAATGTTTCAAATAAAAGTTGTACGCCATTAAGAACGAAATAACTCTTATTTGAAACATTTTTTTCTAACTCGCTTAACTTTGGAGTTAGATGGAGCCAAATATAAATACTCAATTTTGGGCTAATTCAGTGTGTGAGTTATAATTCCGTTAATATAGGAAATAGGGAAAAATGTTTCAAATAAAAGTTGTACGCCATTAAGAATGAAATAGCTCTTATTTGAAACACTTTTTTCTAGCTCGCTTAACTGTGGAGCTAGATGGAGCCAAATTCCTGTTTGGCTTATAATACCGTTAATATCGGAAATACTGTAAAATCTTTCAAACAAAAGTTGTTTGTCATTAAGAGTGGAATAACTCTTGTTTGAAACATTTTTTTCTAACTCGCTTAACTTTGGAGTTAGATGGAGCCAAATAGAAATAATCAATTTTGGGTTGATTCAGTGTGTGAGGTATAATTATATATATAACGGAATTCCGTTAATATCGGAAATAGGGAAAAATGTTTCAAATAAAAGTTGTACGCCATTAAGAATGAAATAGCTCTTATTTGAAACACTTTTTTCTAACTCGCTTAACTGTGGAGCTAGATGGAGCCAAATTCCTATTTGGCTTATAATACCGTTAATATCGGAAATACTGTAAAATCTTTCAAACAAAAGTTGTTTGTCATTAAGAGTGGAATAACTCTTGTTTGAAACATTTTTTTCTAACTCGCCTAACTTTGGAGTTAGATGGAGCCAAATAGAAATACTCAATTTTGGGTTGATTCAGTGTGTGAGGTATAATTCCGTTAATATCGGAAATAGGGAAAAATGTTTCAAATAAAAGTTGTACGCCACTAAGAACGCAATAACTCTTATTTGAAACACTTTTTTCTAACTCGCTTAACTGTGGAGTTAGATGGAGCCAAATTCCTATTTGGCTTATAATTCCGTTAATATCGGAAATACTGTAGAATCTTTCAAACAAAAGTTGTTTGTCATTAAGAATGGAATAACTCTTGTTTGAAACATTTTTTTCTAACTCGCTTAACTTTGGAGTTAGATGGAGCCAAATAGAAATACTCTATTTTGGGTTAATCATGTTTGTGAGTTATAATTCCGTTAATATAGGAAATAGGGAAAAATGTTTCAAATAAAAGTTGTACGCCATTAAGAGCGAAATAACTCTTATTTGAAACATTTTTTTCTAACTCGCTTAACTTTGAAGTTAGATGAAGCCAAATAGAAATACTCTATTTTGGGTTTATCCAGTGTGCGAGTTATAATTCCGTTAATATCGGAAATAGGGGAAAATGTTTCAAATAAAAGTTGTACGCCATTAAGAACGAAATAACTCTTATTTGAAACATTTTTTTCTAACTCGCTTAACTTTGAAGTTAGATGAAGCCAAATAGAAATACTCTATTTTGGGTTTATCCAGTGTGCGAGTTATAATTCCGTTAATATCGGAAATAGGGGAAAATGTTTCAAATAAAAGTTGTACGCCATTAAGAACGAAATAACTCTTATTTGAAACATTTTTTTCTAACTCGCTTAACTTTGGAGTTAGATGGAGCCAAATATAAATACTCAATTTTGGGCTAATTCAGTGTGTGAGTTATAATTCCGTTAATATCGGAAATAGGGAAAAATGTTTCAAATAAAAGTTGTACGCCATTAAGAATGAAATAACTCTTATTTGAAACATTTTTTTCTAACTCGCTTAACTTTGGAGTTAGATGGAGCCAAATAGAAATACTCTATTTTGGGTTAATCATGTTTGTGAGTTATAATTCCGTTAATATAGGAAATAGGGAAAAATGTTTCAAATAAAAGTTGTACGCCATTAAGAATGAAATAGCTCTTATTTGAAACACTTTTTTCTAGCTCGCTTAACTGTGGAGCTAGATGGAGCCAAATTCCTATTTGGCTTATAATACCGTTAATATCGGAAATACTGTAAAATCTTTCAAACAAAAGTTGTTTGTCATTAAGAGCGGAATAACTCTTGTTTGAAACATTCTTTTCTAACTCGCTTAACTTTGGAGTTAGATGGAGCCAAATAGAAATAATCAATTTTGGGTTGATTCAGTGTGTGAGGTATAATTATATATATAACGGAATTCCGTTAATATCGGAAATAGGGAAAAATGTTTCAAATAAAAGTTGTACGCCATTAAGAATGAAATAGCTCTTATTTGAAACACTTTTTTCTAACTCGCTTAACTGTGGAGCTAGATGGAGCCAAATTCCTATTTGGCTTATAATACCGTTAATATCGGAAATACTGTAAAATCTTTCAAACAAAAGTTGTTTGTCATTAAGAGTGGAATAACTCTTGTTTGAAACATTTTTTTCTAACTCGCTTAACTTTGGAGTTAGATGGAGCCAAATAGAAATACTCAATTT
Organism: Digitonthophagus gazella; assembly: GCA_036711955.1. Taxonomy (NCBI): domain Eukaryota; kingdom Metazoa; phylum Arthropoda; class Insecta; order Coleoptera; family Scarabaeidae; genus Digitonthophagus; species Digitonthophagus gazella. The sequence goes on from JASCIT010000012.1 coordinate 10,053,960, forward strand.
TGGGTTGATTCAGTGTGTGAGGTATAATTCCGTTAATATCGGAAATAGGGAAAAATGTTTCAAATAAAAGTTGTACGCCATTAAGAACGCAATAACTCTTATTTGAAACACTTTTTTCTAACTCGCTTAACTATGGAGTTAGATGGAGCCAAATTCCTATTTGGCTTATAATTCCGTTAATATCGGAAATACTGTAAAATCTTTCAAACAAAAGTTGTTTGTCATTAAGAATGGAATAACTCTTGTTTGAAACATTTTTTTCTAACTCGCTTAACTTTGGAGTTAGATGGAGCCAAATAGAAATACTCTATTTTGGGTTAATCCTGTTTGTGAGTTATAATTCCGTTAATATTGGAAATAGGGAAAAATGTTTCAAATAAAAGTTGTACGCCATTAAGAATGAAATAACTCTTATTTGAAACATTTTTTTCTAACTCGCTTAACTTTGGAGTTAGATGGAGCCAAATAGAAATACTCTATTTTGGGTTAATCATGTTTGTGAGTTATAATTCCGTTAATATAGGAAATAGGGAAAAATGTTTCAAATAAAAGTTGTACGCCATTAAGAATGAAATAGCTCTTATTTGAAACACTTTTTTCTAGCTCGCTTAACTGTGGAGCTAGATGGAGCCAAATTCCTATTTGGCTTATAATACCGTTAATATCGGAAATACTGTAAAATCTTTCAAACAAAAGTTGTTTGTCATTAAGAGCGGAATAACTCTTGTTTGAAACATTTTTTTCTAACTCGCTTAACTTTGGAGTTAGATGGAGCCAAATAGAAATAATCAATTTTGGGTTGATTCAGTGTGTGAGGTATAATTATATATATAACGGAATTCCGTTAATATCGGAAATAGGGAAAAATGTTTCAAATAAAAGTTGTACGCCATTAAGAACGCAATAACTCTTATTTGAAACACTTTTTTCTAACTCGCTTAACTGTGTAGTTAGATGGAGCCAAACTCCTATTTGGCTTATAATTCCGTTAATATCGGAAATACTGTAAAATCTTTCAAACAAAAGTTGTTTGTCATTAAGAGTGGAATAACTCTTGTTTGAAACATTTTTTTCTAACTCGCTTAACTTTGAAGTTAGATGAAGCCAAATAGAAATACTCTATTTTGGGTTTATCCAGTGTGCGAGTTATAATTCCGTTAATATCGGAAATAGGGGAAAATGTTTCAAATAAAAGTTGTACGCCATTAAGAACGAAATAACTCTTATTTGAAACATTTTTTTCTAACTCGCTTAACTTTGGAGTTAGATGGAGCCAAATATAAATACTCAATTTTGGGCTAATTCAGTGTGTGAGTTATAATTCCGTTAATATCGGAAATAGGGAAAAATGTTTCAAATAAAAGTTGTACGCCATTAAGAATGAAATAACTCTTATTTGAAACATTTTTTTCTAACTCGCTTAACTTTGGAGTTAGATGGATCCAAATAGAAATACTCTATTTTGGGTTAATCATGTTTGTGAGTTATAATTCCGTTAATATAGGAAATAGGGAAAAATGTTTCAAATAAAAGTTGTACGCCATTAAGAATGAAATAGCTCTTATTTGAAACACTTTTTTCTAGCTCGCTTAACTGTGGAGCTAGATGGAGCCAAATTCCTATTTGGCTTATAATACCGTTAATATCGGAAATACTGTAAAATCTTTCAAACAAAAGTTGTTTGTCATTAAGAGTGGAATAACTCTTGTTTGAAACATTTTTTTCTAACTCGCTTAACTTTGGAGTTAGATGGAGCCAAATAGAAATAATCAATTTTGGGTTGATTCAGTGTGTGAGGTATAATTATATATATAACGGAATTCCGTTAATATCGGAAATAGGGAAAATGTTTCAAATAAAAGTTGTACGCCATTAAGAATGAAATAGCTCTTATTTGAAACACTTTTTTCTAACTCGCTTAACTGTGGAGCTAGATGGAGCCAAATTCCTATTTGGCTTATAATACCGTTAATATCGGAAATACTGTAAAATCTTTCAAACAAAAGTTGTTTGTCATTAAGAGTGGAATAACTCTTGTTTGAAACATCTTTTTCTAACTCGCTTAACTTTGGAGTTAGATGGAGCCAAATAGAAATACTCAATTTTGGGTTGATTCAGTGTGTGAGGTATAATTCCGTTAATATCGGAAATAGGGAAAAATGTTTCAAATAAAAGTTGTACGCCATTAAGAACGCAATAACTCTTATTTGAAACACTTTTTTCTAACTCGCTTAACTGTGGAGTTAGATGGAGCCAAATTCCTATTTGGCTTATAATTCCGTTAATATCGGAAATACTGTAAAATCTTTCAAACAAAAGTTGTTTGTCATTAAGAATGGAATAACTCTTGTTTGAAACATTTTTTTCTAACTCGCTTAACTTTGGAGTTAGATGGAGCCAAATAGAAATACTCTATTTTGGGTTAATCCTGTTTGTGAGTTATAATTTCGTTAATATCGGAAATAGGGAAAAATGTTTCAAATAAAAGTTGTACGCCATTAAGAATGAAATAACTCTTATTTGAAACATTTTTTTCGAACTCGCTTAACTTTGAAGTTAGATGGAGCCAAATAGAAATACTCTATTTTGGGTTAATCCTGTGTGTGAGTTATAATTCCGTTAATATAGGAAATAGGGAAAAATGTTTCAAATAAAAGTTGTACGCCATTAAGAATGAAATAACTCTTATTTGAAACACTTTTTCTAACTCGCTTAACTGTGGAGTTAGATGGAGCCAAATTCCTATTTGGCTTATAATTCCGTTAATATCGGAAATACTGTAAAATCTTTCAAACAAAAGTTGTTTGTCATTAAGAACGAAATAACTCTTATTTCAAATATTTTTTTCTAACTCGCTTAACTTTGGAGTTAGATGGAGCCAAATAGAAATACTCTATTTTGGGTTAATCATGTTTGTGAGTTATAATTCCGTTAATATAGGAAATAGGGAAAAATGTTTCAAATAAAAGTTGTACGCCATTAAGAATGAAATAGCTCTTATTTGAAACACTTTTTTCTAGCTCGCTTAACTGTGGAGCTAGATGGAGCTAAATTCCTATTTGGCTTATAATACCGTTAATATCGGAAATACTGTAAAATCTTTCAAACAAAAGTTGTTTGTCATTAAGAGTGGAATAACTCTTGTTTGAAACATTTTTTTCTAACTCGCTTAACTTTGGAGTTAGATGGAGCCAAATAGAAATAATCAATTTTGGGTTGATTCAGTGTGTGAGGTATAATTATATATATAACGGAATTCCGTTAATATCGGAAATAGGGAAAAATGTTTCAAATAAAAGTTGTACGCCATTAAGAATGAAATAGCTCTTATTTGAAACACTTTTTTCTAACTCGCTTAACTTTGGAGTTAGATGGAGCCAAATAGAAATGCTCCATTTTGGGTTGATCCGGTGTGTGAGTTATAATTCCGTTAATATCGGAAATAGGGAAAAATGTTTCAAATAAAAGTTGTACGCCATTAACAACGAAATAACTCTTATTTGAAACATTTTTTTCTAACTCGCTTAACTTTGGAGTTAGATGGAGCCAAATAGAAATGCTCCATTTTGGGTTGATCCGGTGTGTGAGTTATAATTCCGTTAATATCGGAAATAGGGAAAAATGTTTCAAATAAAAGTTGTACGCCATTAAGAACGAAATAACTCTTATTTGAAACATTTTTTTCTAACTCGCTTAACTTTGAAGTTAGATGAAGCCAAATAGAAATACTCTATTTTGGGTTTATCCAGTGTGCGAGTTATAATTCCGTTAATATCGGAAATAGGGGAAAATGTTTCAAATAAAAGTTGTACGCCATTAAGAACGAAATAACTCTTATTTGAAACATCTTTTTCTAACTCGGTTAACTGTGGAGTTAGATGGAGCCAAATTCCTATTTGGCTTATAATTCCGTTAATATCGGAGATACTGTAAAATCTTTCAAACAAAAGTTGTTTGTCATTAAGAATGGAATAACTCTTGTTTGAAACATTTTTTTCTAACTCGCTTAACTTTGGAGTTAGATGGAGCCAAATAGAAATACTCCATTTTGGGTTGATCCAGTGTGTGAGTTATAATTCCGTTAATATCGGAAATAGGGAAAAATGTTTCAAATAAAAGTTGTACGCCATTAAGAACGAAATAACTCATATTTGAAACATTTTTTTCGAACTCGCTTAACTTTGAAGTTAGATGGAGCCAAATAGAAATACTCTATTTTGGGTTAATCCTGTGTGTGAGTTATAATTCCGTTAATATAGGAAATAGGGAAAAATGTTTCAAATAAAAGTTGTACGCCATTAAGAATGAAATAACTCTTATTTGAAACACTTTTTCTAACTCGCTTAACTGTGAGATGGAGCCAAATTCCTATTTGGCTTATAATTCCGTTAATATCGGAAATACTGTAAAATCTTTCAAACAAAAGTTGTTTGTCATTAAGAACGAAATAACTCTTATTTCAAATATTTTTTTCTAACTCGCTTAACTTTGGAGTTAGATGGAGCCAAATAGAAATACTCTATTTTGGGTTAATCATGTTTGTGAGTTATAATTCCGTTAATATAGGAAATAGGGAAAAATGTTTCAAATAAAAGTTGTACGCCATTAAGAATGAAATAGCTCTTATTTGAAACACTTTTTTCTAGCTCGCTTAACTGTGGAGCTAGATGGAGCTAAATTCCCATTTGGCTTATAATACCGTTAATATCGGAAATACTGTAAAATCTTTCAAACAAAAGTTGTTTGTCATTAAGAGTGGAATAACTCTTGTTTGAAACAATTTTTTCTAACTCGCTTAACTTTGGAGTTAGATGGAGCCAAATAGAAATAATCAATTTTGGGTTGATTCAGTGTGTGAGGTATAATTATATATATAACGGAATTCCGTTAATATCGGAAATAGGGAAAAATGTTTCAAATAAAAGTTGTACGCCATTAAGAATGAAATAGCTCTTATTTGAAACACTTTTTTCTAACTCGCTTAACTGTGGAGCTAGATGGAGCCAAATTCCTATTTGGCTTATAATACCGTTAATATCGGAAATACTGTAAAATCTTTCAAACAAAAGTTGTTTGTCATTAAGAGTGGAATAACTCTTGTTTGAAACATTTTTTTCTAACTCGCTTAACTTTGGAGTTAGATGGAGCCAAATAGAAATACTCTATTTTGGGTTAATCCTGTTTGTGAGTTATAATTCCGTTAATATTGGAAATAGGGAAAAATGTTTCAAATAAAAGTTGTACGCCATTAAGAATGAAATAACTCTTATTTGAAACATTTTTTTCTAACTCGCTTAACTTTGGAGTTAGATGGAGCCAAATAGAAATACTCTATTTTGGGTTAATCATGTTTGTGAGTTATAATTCCGTTAATATAGGAAATAGGGAAAAATGTTTCAAATAAAAGTTGTACGCCATTAAGAATGAAATAGCTCTTATTTGAAACACTTTTTTCTAGCTCGCTTAACTGTGGAGCTAGATGGAGCCAAATTCCTATTTGGCTTATAATACCGTTAATATCGGAAATACTGTAAAATCTTTCAAACAAAAGTTGTTTGTCATTAAGAGCGGAATAACTCTTGTTTGAAACATTTTTTTCTAACTCGCTTAACTTTGGAGTTAGATGGAGCCAAATAGAAATAATCAATTTTGGGTTGATTCAGTGTGTGAGGTATAATTATATATATAACGGAATTCCGTTAATATCGGAAATAGGGAAAAATGTTTCAAATAAAAGTTGTACGCCATTAAGAACGCAATAACTCTTATTTGAAACACTTTTTTCTAACTCGCTTAACTGTGTAGTTAGATGGAGCCAAACTCCTATTTGGCTTATAATTCCGTTAATATCGGAAATACTGTAAAATCTTTCAAACAAAAGTTGTTTGTCATTAAGAGTGGAATAACTCTTGTTTGAAACATTTTTTTCTAACTCGCTTAACTTTGAAGTTAGATGAAGCCAAATAGAAATACTCTATTTTGGGTTTATCCAGTGTGCGAGTTATAATTCCGTTAATATCGGAAATAGGGGAAAATGTTTCAAATAAAAGTTGTACGCCATTAAGAACGAAATAACTCTTATTTGAAACATTTTTTTCTAACTCGCTTAACTTTGGAGTTAGATGGAGCCAAATATAAATACTCAATTTTGGGCTAATTCAGTGTGTGAGTTATAATTCCGTTAATATCGGAAATAGGGAAAAATGTTTCAAATAAAAGTTGTACGCCATTAAGAATGAAATAACTCTTATTTGAAACATTTTTTTCTAACTCGCTTAACTTTGGAGTTAGATGGATCCAAATAGAAATACTCTATTTTGGGTTAATCATGTTTGTGAGTTATAATTCCGTTAATATAGGAAATAGGGAAAAATGTTTCAAATAAAAGTTGTACGCCATTAAGAATGAAATAGCTCTTATTTGAAACACTTTTTTCTAGCTCGCTTAACTGTGGAGCTAGATGGAGCCAAATTCCTATTTGGCTTATAATACCGTTAATATCGGAAATACTGTAAAATCTTTCAAACAAAAGTTGTTTGTCATTAAGAGTGGAATAACTCTTGTTTGAAACATTTTTTTCTAACTCGCTTAACTTTGGAGTTAGATGGAGCCAAATAGAAATAATCAATTTTGGGTTGATTCAGTGTGTGAGGTATAATTATATATATAACGGAATTCCGTTAATATCGGAAATAGGGAAAATGTTTCAAATAAAAGTTGTACGCCATTAAGAATGAAATAGCTCTTATTTGAAACACTTTTTTCTAACTCGCTTAACTGTGGAGCTAGATGGAGCCAAATTCCTATTTGGCTTATAATACCGTTAATATCGGAAATACTGTAAAATCTTTCAAACAAAAGTTGTTTGTCATTAAGAGTGGAATAACTCTTGTTTGAAACATCTTTTTCTAACTCGCTTAACTTTGGAGTTAGATGGAGCCAAATAGAAATACTCAATTTTGGGTTGATTCAGTGTGTGAGGTATAATTCCGTTAATATCGGAAATAGGGAAAAATGTTTCAAATAAAAGTTGTACGCCATTAAGAACGCAATAACTCTTATTTGAAACACTTTTTTCTAACTCGCTTAACTGTGGAGTTAGATGGAGCCAAATTCCTATTTGGCTTATAATTCCGTTAATATCGGAAATACTGTAAAATCTTTCAAACAAAAGTTGTTTGTCATTAAGAATGGAATAACTCTTGTTTGAAACATTTTTTTCTAACTCGCTTAACTTTGGAGTTAGATGGAGCCAAATAGAAATACTCTATTTTGGGTTAATCCTGTTTGTGAGTTATAATTTCGTTAATATCGGAAATAGGGAAAAATGTTTCAAATAAAAGTTGTACGCCATTAAGAATGAAATAACTCTTATTTGAAACATTTTTTTCGAACTCGCTTAACTTTGAAGTTAGATGGAGCCAAATAGAAATACTCTATTTTGGGTTAATCCTGTGTGTGAGTTATAATTCCGTTAATATAGGAAATAGGGAAAAATGTTTCAAATAAAAGTTGTACGCCATTAAGAATGAAATAACTCTTATTTGAAACACTTTTTCTAACTCGCTTAACTGTGGAGTTAGATGGAGCCAAATTCCTATTTGGCTTATAATTCCGTTAATATCGGAAATACTGTAAAATCTTTCAAACAAAAGTTGTTTGTCATTAAGAACGAAATAACTCTTATTTCAAATATTTTTTTCTAACTCGCTTAACTTTGGAGTTAGATGGAGCCAAATAGAAATACTCTATTTTGGGTTAATCATGTTTGTGAGTTATAATTCCGTTAATATAGGAAATAGGGAAAAATGTTTCAAATAAAAGTTGTACGCCATTAAGAATGAAATAGCTCTTATTTGAAACACTTTTTTCTAGCTCGCTTAACTGTGGAGCTAGATGGAGCTAAATTCCTATTTGGCTTATAATACCGTTAATATCGGAAATACTGTAAAATCTTTCAAACAAAAGTTGTTTGTCATTAAGAGTGGAATAACTCTTGTTTGAAACATTTTTTTCTAACTCGCTTAACTTTGGAGTTAGATGGAGCCAAATAGAAATAATCAATTTTGGGTTGATTCAGTGTGTGAGGTATAATTATATATATAACGGAATTCCGTTAATATCGGAAATAGGGAAAAATGTTTCAAATAAAAGTTGTACGCCATTAAGAATGAAATAGCTCTTATTTGAAACACTTTTTTCTAACTCGCTTAACTTTGGAGTTAGATGGAGCCAAATAGAAATGCTCCATTTTGGGTTGATCCGGTGTGTGAGTTATAATTCCGTTAATATCGGAAATAGGGAAAAATGTTTCAAATAAAAGTTGTACGCCATTAACAACGAAATAACTCTTATTTGAAACATTTTTTTCTAACTCGCTTAACTTTGGAGTTAGATGGAGCCAAATAGAAATGCTCCATTTTGGGTTGATCCGGTGTGTGAGTTATAATTCCGTTAATATCGGAAATAGGGAAAAATGTTTCAAATAAAAGTTGTACGCCATTAAGAACGAAATAACTCTTATTTGAAACATTTTTTTCTAACTCGCTTAACTTTGAAGTTAGATGAAGCCAAATAGAAATACTCTATTTTGGGTTTATCCAGTGTGCGAGTTATAATTCCGTTAATATCGGAAATAGGGGAAAATGTTTCAAATAAAAGTTGTACGCCATTAAGAACGAAATAACTCTTATTTGAAACATCTTTTTCTAACTCGGTTAACTGTGGAGTTAGATGGAGCCAAATTCCTATTTGGCTTATAATTCCGTTAATATCGGAGATACTGTAAAATCTTTCAAACAAAAGTTGTTTGTCATTAAGAATGGAATAACTCTTGTTTGAAACATTTTTTTCTAACTCGCTTAACTTTGGAGTTAGATGGAGCCAAATAGAAATACTCCATTTTGGGTTGATCCAGTGTGTGAGTTATAATTCCGTTAATATCGGAAATAGGGAAAAATGTTTCAAATAAAAGTTGTACGCCATTAAGAACGAAATAACTCATATTTGAAACATTTTTTTCGAACTCGCTTAACTTTGAAGTTAGATGGAGCCAAATAGAAATACTCTATTTTGGGTTAATCCTGTGTGTGAGTTATAATTCCGTTAATATAGGAAATAGGGAAAAATGTTTCAAATAAAAGTTGTACGCCATTAAGAATGAAATAACTCTTATTTGAAACACTTTTTCTAACTCGCTTAACTGTGAGATGGAGCCAAATTCCTATTTGGCTTATAATTCCGTTAATATCGGAAATACTGTAAAATCTTTCAAACAAAAGTTGTTTGTCATTAAGAACGAAATAACTCTTATTTCAAATATTTTTTTCTAACTCGCTTAACTTTGGAGTTAGATGGAGCCAAATAGAAATACTCTATTTTGGGTTAATCATGTTTGTGAGTTATAATTCCGTTAATATAGGAAATAGGGAAAAATGTTTCAAATAAAAGTTGTACGCCATTAAGAATGAAATAGCTCTTATTTGAAACACTTTTTTCTAGCTCGCTTAACTGTGGAGCTAGATGGAGCTAAATTCCCATTTGGCTTATAATACCGTTAATATCGGAAATACTGTAAAATCTTTCAAACAAAAGTTGTTTGTCATTAAGAGTGGAATAACTCTTGTTTGAAACAATTTTTTCTAACTCGCTTAACTTTGGAGTTAGATGGAGCCAAATAGAAATAATCAATTTTGGGTTGATTCAGTGTGTGAGGTATAATTATATATATAACGGAATTCCGTTAATATCGGAAATAGGGAAAAATGTTTCAAATAAAAGTTGTACGCCATTAAGAATGAAATAGCTCTTATTTGAAACACTTTTTTCTAACTCGCTTAACTGTGGAGCTAGATGGAGCCAAATTCCTATTTGGCTTATAATACCGTTAATATCGGAAATACTGTAAAATCTTTCAAACAAAAGTTGTTTGTCATTAAGAGTGGAATAACTCTTGTTTGAAACATTTTTTTCTAACTCGCTTAACTTTGGAGTTAGATGGAGCCAAATAGAAATACTCAATTTTGGGTTGATTCAGTGTGTGAGGTATAATTCCGTTAATATCGGAAATAGGGAAAAATGTTTCAAATAAAAGTTGTACGCCATTAAGAACGCAATAACTCTTATTTGAAACACTTTTTTCTAACTCGCTTAACTGTGGAGTTAGATGGAGCCAAATTCCTATTTGGCTTATAATTCCGTTAATATCGGAAATACTGTAAAATCTTTCAAACAAAAGTTGTTTGTCATTAAGAATGGAATAACTCTTGTTTGAAACATTTTTTTCTAACTCGCTTAACTTTGGAGTTAGATGGAGCCAAATAGAAATACTCAATTTTGGGTTGATTCAGTGTGTGAGGTATAATTCCGTTAATATCGGAAATAGGGAAAAATGTTTCAAATAAAAGTTGTACGCCATTAAGAACGAAATAACTCTTATTTGAAACACTTTTTTCTAACTCGCTTAACTGTGGAGTTAGATGGAGCCAAACTCCTATTTGGCTTATAATTCCGTTAATATCGGAAATACTGTAAAATCTTTCAAACAAAAGTTGTTTGTCATTAAGAGTGGAATAACTCTTGTTTGAAACATTTTTTTCTAACTCGCTTAACTTTGGAGTTAGATGGAGCCAAATAGAAATACTCTATTTTGGGTTAATCCTGTGTGTGAGTTATAATTCCGTTAATATCGGAAATAGGGAAAAATGTTTCAAATAAAAGTTGTACGCCATTAAGAACGAAATAACTCTTATTTGAAACATTTTTTTCTAACTCGCTTAACTTTGAAGTTAGATGAAGCCAAATAGAAATACTCTATTTTGGGTTTATCCAGTGTGCGAGTTATAATTCCGTTAATATCGGAAATAGGGGAAAATGTTTCAAATAAAAGTTGTACGCCATTAAGAACGAAATAACTCTTATTTGAAACATTTTTTTCTAACTCGCTTAACTGTGGAGTTAGATGGAGCCAAATTCCTATTTGGCTTATAATTCCGTTAATATCGGAGATACTGTAAAATCTTTCAAACAAAAGTTGTTTGTCATTAAGAATGGAATAACTCTTGTTTGAAACATTTTTTTCTAACTCGCTTAACTTTGGAGTTAGATGGAGCCAAATAGAAATACTCCATTTTGGGTTGATCCAGTGTGTGAGTTATAATTCCGTTAATATCGGAAATAGGGAAAAATGTTTCAAATAAAAGTTGTACGCCATTAAGAACGAAATAACTCATATTTGAAACATTTTTTTCGAACTCGCTTAACTTTGAAGTTAGATGGAGCCAAATAGAAATACTCTATTTTGGGTTAATCCTGTGTGTGAGTTATAATTCCGTTAATATAGGAAATAGGGAAAAATGTTTCAAATAAAAGTTGTACGCCATTAAGAATGAAATAACTCTTATTTGAAACACTTTTTCTAACTCGCTAAACTGTGAGATGGAGCCAAATTCCTATTTGGCTTATAATTCCGTTAATATCGGAAATACTGTAAAATCTTTCAAACAAAAGTTGTTTGTCATTAAGAACGAAATAACTCTTATTTCAAATATTTTTTTCTAACTCGCTTAACTTTGGAGTTAGATGGAGCCAAATAGAAATACTCTATTTTGGGTTAATCATGTTTGTGAGTTATAATTCCGTTAATATAGGAAATAGGGAAAAATGTTTCAAATAAAAGTTGTACGCCATTAAGAATGAAATAACTCTTATTTGAAACATTTTTTTCTAACTCGCTTAACTTTGGAGTTAGATGGAGCCAAACAGAAATACTCTATTTTGGGTTAATCATGTTTGTGAGTTATAATTCCGTTAATATAGGAAATAGGGAAAAATGTTTCAAATAAAAGTTGTACGCCATTAAGAATGAAATAGCTCTTATTTGAAACACTTTTTTCTAGCTCGCTTAACTGTGGAGCTAGATGGAGCTAAATTCCTATTTGGCTTATAATACCGTTAATATCGGAAATACTGTAAAATCTTTCAAACAAAAGTTGTTTGTCATTAAGAGTGGAATAACTCTTGTTTGAAACAATTTTTTCTAACTCGCTTAACTTTGGAGTTAGATGGAGCCAAATAGAAATAATCAATTTTGGGTTGATTCAGTGTGTGAGGTATAATTATATATATAACGGAATTCCGTTAATATCGGAAATGGGGAAAAATGTTTCAAATAAAAGTTGTACGCCATTAAGAACGCAATAACTCTTATTTGAAACACTTTTTTCTAACTCGCTTAACTGTGGAGTTAGATGGAGCCAAATTCCTATTTGGCTTATAATTCCGTTAATATCGGAAATACTGTAAAATCTTTCAAACAAAAGTTGTTTGTCATTAAGAATGGAATAACTCTTGTTTGAAACATTTTTTTCTAACTCGCTTAACTTTGGAGTTAGATGGAGCCAAATAGAAATACTCAATTTTGGGTTGATTCAGTGTGTGAGGTATAATTCCGTTAATATCGGAAATAGGGAAAAATGTTTCAAATAAAAGTTGTACGCCATTAAGAACGAAATAACTCTTATTTGAAACACTTTTTTCTAACTCGCTTAACTGTGGAGTTAGATGGAGCCAAACTCCTATTTGGCTTATAATTCCGTTAATATCGGAAATACTGTAAAATCTTTCAAACAAAAGTTGTTTGTCATTAAGAGTGGAATAACTCTTGTTTGAAACATTTTTTTCTAACTCGCTTAACTTTGGAGTTAGATGGAGCCAAATAGAAATACTCTATTTTGGGTTAATCCTGTGTGTGAGTTATAATTCCGTTAATATCGGAAATAGGGAAAAATGTTTCAAATAAAAGTTGTACGCCATTAAGAACGAAATAACTCTTATTTGAAACATTTTTTTCTAACTCGCTTAACTTTGAAGTTAGATGAAGCCAAATAGAAATACTCTATTTTGGGTTTATCCAGTGTGCGAGTTATAATTCCGTTAATATCGGAAATAGGGGAAAATGTTTCAAATAAAAGTTGTACGCCATTAAGAACGAAATAACTCTTATTTGAAACATTTTTTTCTAACTCGCTTAACTGTGGAGTTAGATGGAGCCAAATTCCTATTTGGCTTATAATTCCGTTAATATCGGAGATACTGTAAAATCTTTCAAACAAAAGTTGTTTGTCATTAAGAATGGAATAACTCTTGTTTGAAACATTTTTTTCTAACTCGCTTAACTTTGGAGTTAGATGGAGCCAAATAGAAATACTCCATTTTGGGTTGATCCAGTGTGTGAGTTATAATTCCGTTAATATCGGAAATAGGGAAAAATGTTTCAAATAAAAGTTGTACGCCATTAAGAACGAAATAACTCATATTTGAAACATTTTTTTCGAACTCGCTTAACTTTGAAGTTAGATGGAGCCAAATAGAAATACTCTATTTTGGGTTAATCCTGTGTGTGAGTTATAATTCCGTTAATATAGGAAATAGGGAAAAATGTTTCAAATAAAAGTTGTACGCCATTAAGAATGAAATAACTCTTATTTGAAACACTTTTTCTAACTCGCTAAACTGTGAGATGGAGCCAAATTCCTATTTGGCTTATAATTCCGTTAATATCGGAAATACTGTAAAATCTTTCAAACAAAAGTTGTTTGTCATTAAGAACGAAATAACTCTTATTTCAAATATTTTTTTCTAACTCGCTTAACTTTGGAGTTAGATGGAGCCAAATAGAAATACTCTATTTTGGGTTAATCATGTTTGTGAGTTATAATTCCGTTAATATAGGAAATAGGGAAAAATGTTTCAAATAAAAGTTGTACGCCATTAAGAATGAAATAACTCTTATTTGAAACATTTTTTTCTAACTCGCTTAACTTTGGAGTTAGATGGAGCCAAACAGAAATACTCTATTTTGGGTTAATCATGTTTGTGAGTTATAATTCCGTTAATATAGGAAATAGGGAAAAATGTTTCAAATAAAAGTTGTACGCCATTAAGAATGAAATAGCTCTTATTTGAAACACTTTTTTCTAGCTCGCTTAACTGTGGAGCTAGATGGAGCTAAATTCCTATTTGGCTTATAATACCGTTAATATCGGAAATACTGTAAAATCTTTCAAACAAAAGTTGTTTGTCATTAAGAGTGGAATAACTCTTGTTTGAAACAATTTTTTCTAACTCGCTTAACTTTGGAGTTAGATGGAGCCAAATAGAAATAATCAATTTTGGGTTGATTCAGTGTGTGAGGTATAATTATATATATAACGGAATTCCGTTAATATCGGAAATAGGGAAAAATGTTTCAAATAAAAGTTGTACGCCATTAAGAACGCAATAACTCTTATTTGAAACACTTTTTTCTAACTCGCTTAACTGTGGAGTTAGATGGAGCCAAATTCCTATTTGGCTTATAATTCCGTTAATATCGGAAATACTGTAAAATCTTTCAAACAAAAGTTGTTTGTCATTAAGAATGGAATAACTCTTGTTTGAAACATTTTTTTCTAACTCGCTTAACTTTGGAGTTAGATGGAGCCAAATAGAAATACTCTATTTTGGGTTAATCCTGTTTGTGAGTTATAATTTCGTTAATATCGGAAATAGGGAAAAATGTTTCAAATAAAAGTTGTACGCCATTAAGAATGAAATAACTCTTATTTGAAACATTTTTTTCGAACTCGCTTAACTTTGAAGTTAGATGGAGCCAAATAGAAATACTCTATTTTGGGTTAATCCTGTGTGTGAGTTATAATTCCGTTAATATAGGAAATAGGGAAAAATGTTTCAAATAAAAGTTGTACGCCATTAAGAATGAAATAACTCTTATTTGAAACACTTTTTCTAACTCGCTTAACTGTGGAGTTAGATGGAGCCAAATTCCTATTTGGCTTATAATTCCGTTAATATCGGAAATACTGTAAAATCTTTCAAACAAAAGTTGTTTGTCATTAAGAACGAAATAACTCTTATTTCAAATATTTTTTTCTAACTCGCTTAACTTTGGAGTTAGATGGAGCCAAATAGAAATACTCTATTTTGGGTTAATCATGTTTGTGAGTTATAATTCCGTTAATATAGGAAATAGGGAAAAATGTTTCAAATAAAAGTTGTACGCCATTAAGAATGAAATAGCTCTTATTTGAAACACTTTTTTCTAGCTCGCTTAACTGTGGAGCTAGATGGAGCTAAATTCCTATTTGGCTTATAATACCGTTAATATCGGAAATACTGTAAAATCTTTCAAACAAAAGTTGTTTGTCATTAAGAGTGGAATAACTCTTGTTTGAAACATTTTTTTCTAACTCGCTTAACTTTGGAGTTAGATGGAGCCAAATAGAAATAATCAATTTTGGGTTGATTCAGTGTGTGAGGTATAATTATATATATAACGGAATTCCGTTAATATCGGAAATAGGGAAAAATGTTTCAAATAAAAGTTGTACGCCATTAAGAATGAAATAGCTCTTATTTGAAACACTTTTTTCTAACTCGCTTAACTGTGGAGCTAGATGGAGCCAAACTCCTATTTGGCTTATAATACCGTTAATATCGGAAATACTGTAAAATCTTTCAAACAAAAGTTGTTTGTCATTAAGAGTGGAATAACTCTTGTTTGAAACATTTTTTTCTAACTCGCTTAACTTTGGAGTTAGATGGAGCCAAATAGAAATACTCAATTTTGGGTTGATTCAGTGTGTGAGGTATAATTCCGTTAATATCGGAAATAGGGAAAAATGTTTCAAATAAAAGTTGTACGCCATTAAGAATGAAATAACTCTTATTTGAAACATTTTTTTCTAACTCGCTTAACTTTGGAGTTAGATGGAGCCAAATAGAAATACTCTATTTTGGGTTAATCCTGTTTGTGAGTTATAATTTCGTTAATATCGGAAATAGGGAAAAATGTTTCAAATAAAAGTTGTACGCCATTAAGAATGAAATAACTCTTATTTGAAACATTTTTTTCGAACTCGCTTAACTTTGAAGTTAGATGGAGCCAAATAGAAATACTCTATTTTGGGTTAATCCTGTGTGTGAGTTATAATTCCGTTAATATAGGAAATAGGGAAAAATGTTTCAAATAAAAGTTGTACGCCATTAAGAATGAAATAACTCTTATTTGAAACACTTTTTCTAACTCGCTTAACTGTGGAGTTAGATGGAGCCAAATTCCTATTTGGCTTATAATTCCGTTAATATCGGAAATACTGTAAAATCTTTCAAACAAAAGTTGTTTGTCATTAAGAACGAAATAACTCTTATTTCAAATATTTTTTTCTAACTCGCTTAACTTTGGAGTTAGATGGAGCCAAATAGAAATACTCTATTTTGGGTTAATCATGTTTGTGAGTTATAATTCCGTTAATATAGGAAATAGGGAAAAATGTTTCAAATAAAAGTTGTACGCCATTAAGAATGAAATAGCTCTTATTTGAAACACTTTTTTCTAGCTCGCTTAACTGTGGAGCTAGATGGAGCTAAATTCCTATTTGGCTTATAATACCGTTAATATCGGAAATACTGTAAAATCTTTCAAACAAAAGTTGTTTGTCATTAAGAGTGGAATAACTCTTGTTTGAAACATTTTTTTCTAACTCGCTTAACTTTGGAGTTAGATGGAGCCAAATAGAAATAATCAATTTTGGGTTGATTCAGTGTGTGAGGTATAATTATATATATAACGGAATTCCGTTAATATCGGAAATAGGGAAAAATGTTTCAAATAAAAGTTGTACGCCATTAAGAATGAAATAGCTCTTATTTGAAACACTTTTTTCTAACTCGCTTAACTGTGGAGCTAGATGGAGCCAAACTCCTATTTGGCTTATAATACCGTTAATATCGGAAATACTGTAAAATCTTTCAAACAAAAGTTGTTTGTCATTAAGAGTGGAATAACTCTTGTTTGAAACATTTTTTTCTAACTCGCTTAACTTTGGAGTTAGATGGAGCCAAATAGAAATACTCAATTTTGGGTTGATTCAGTGTGTGAGGTATAATTCCGTTAATATCGGAAATAGGGAAAAATGTTTCAAATAAAAGTTGTACGCCATTAAGAACGCAATAACTCTTATTTGAAACACTTTTTTCTAACTCGCTTAACTGTGGAGTTAGATGGAGCCAAATTCCTATTTGGCTTATAATTCCGTTAATATCGGAAATACTGTAAAATCTTTCAAACAAAAGTTGTTTGTCATTAAGAATGGAATAACTCTTGTTTGAAACATTTTTTTCTAACTCGCTTAACTTTGGAGTTAGATGGAGCCAAATAGAAATACTCTATTTTGGGTTAATCCTGTTTGTGAGTTATAATTCCGTTAATATCGGAAATAGGGAAAAATGTTTCAAATAAAAGTTGTACGCCATTAAGAATGAAATAACTCTTTTTTGAAACATTTTTTTCTAACTCGCTTAACTTTGGAGTTAGATGGAGCCAAATAGAAATACTCTATTTTGGGTTAATCATGTTTGTGAGTTATAATTCCGTTAATATAGGAAATAGGGAAAAATGTTTCAAATAAAAGTTGTACGCCATTAAGAATGAAATAGCTCTTATTTGAAACACTTTTTTCTAGCTCGCTTAACTGTGGAGCTAGATGGAGCCAAATTCCTATTTGGCTTATAATACCGTTAATATCGGAAATACTGTAAAATCTTTCAAACAAAAGTTGTTTGTCATTAAGAGTGGAATAACTCTTGTTTGAAACATTTTTTTCTAACTCGCTTAACTTTGGAGTTGGATGGAGCCAAATAGAAATACTCTATTTTGGGTTAATCCTGTGTGTGAGTTATAATTCCGTTAATATCGGAAATAGGGAAAAATGTTTCAAATAAAAGTTGTACGCCATTAAGAACGAAATAACTCTTATTTGAAACATTTTTTTCTAACTCGCTTAACTTTGGAGTTAGATGGAGCCAAATAGAAATGCTCCATTTTGGGTTGATCCGGTGTGTGAGTTATAATTCCGTTAATATCGGAAATAGGGAAAAATGTTTCAAATAAAAGTTGTACGCCATTAAGAACGAAATAACTCTTATTTGAAACATTTTTTTCTAACTCGCTTAACTTTGAAGTTAGATGAAGCCAAATAGAAATACTCTATTTTGGGTTTATCCAGTGTGCGAGTTATAATTCCGTTAATATCGGAAATAGGGGAAAATGTTTCAAATAAAAGTTGTACGCCATTAAGAACGAAATAACTCTTATTTGAAACATTTTTTTCTAACTCGCTTAACTTTGGAGTTAGATGGAGCCAAATATAAATACTCAATTTTGGGCTAATTCAGTGTGTGAGTTATAATTCCGTTAATATCGGAAATAGGGAAAAATGTTTCAAATAAAAGTTGTACGCCATTAAGAACGAAATAACTCTTATTTGAAACATTTTTTTCTAACTCGCTTAACTTTGGAGTTAGATGGAGCCAAATATAAATACTCAATTTTGGGCTAATTCAGTGTGTGAGTTATAATTCCGTTAATATAGGAAATAGGGAAAAATGTTTCAAATAAAAGTTGTACGCCATTAAGAATGAAATAGCTCTTATTTGAAACACTTTTTTCTAGCTCGCTTAACTGTGGAGCTAGATGGAGCCAAATTCCTGTTTGGCTTATAATACCGTTAATATCGGAAATACTGTAAAATCTTTCAAACAAAAGTTGTTTGTCATTAAGAGTGGAATAACTCTTGTTTGAAACATTTTTTTCTAACTCGCTTAACTTTGGAGTTAGATGGAGCCAAATAGAAATAATCAATTTTGGGTTGATTCAGTGTGTGAGGTATAATTATATATATAACGGAATTCCGTTAATATCGGAAATAGGGAAAAATGTTTCAAATAAAAGTTGTACGCCATTAAGAATGAAATAGCTCTTATTTGAAACACTTTTTTCTAACTCGCTTAACTGTGGAGCTAGATGGAGCCAAATTCCTATTTGGCTTATAATACCGTTAATATCGGAAATACTGTAAAATCTTTCAAACAAAAGTTGTTTGTCATTAAGAGTGGAATAACTCTTGTTTGAAACATTTTTTTCTAACTCGCTTAACTTTGGAGTTAGATGGAGCCAAATAGAAATACTCAATTTTGGGTTGATTCAGTGTGTGAGGTATAATTCCGTTAATATCGGAAATAGGGAAAAATGTTTCAAATAAAAGTTGTACGCCATTAAGAACGCAATAACTCTTATTTGAAACACTTTTTTCTAACTCGCTTAACTGTGTAGTTAGATGGAGCCAAACTCCTATTTGGCTTATAATTCCGTTAATATCGGAAATACTGTAAAATCTTTCAAACAAAAGTTGTTTGTCATTAAGAGTGGAATAACTCTTGTTTGAAACATTTTTTTCTAACTCGCTTAACTTTGAAGTTAGATGAAGCCAAATAGAAATACTCTATTTTGGGTTTATCCAGTGTGCGAGTTATAATTCCGTTAATATCGGAAATAGGGGAAAATGTTTCAAATAAAAGTTGTACGCCATTAAGAACGAAATAACTCTTATTTGAAACATTTTTTTCTAACTCGCTTAACTTTGGAGTTAGATGGAGCCAAATATAAATACTCAATTTTGGGCTAATTCAGTGTGTGAGTTATAATTCCGTTAATATCGGAAATAGGGAAAAATGTTTCAAATAAAAGTTGTACGCCATTAAGAATGAAATAACTCTTATTTGAAACATTTTTTTCTAACTCGCTTAACTTTGGAGTTAGATGGAGCCAAATAGAAATACTCTATTTTGGGTTAATCATGTTTGTGAGTTATAATTCCGTTAATATAGGAAATAGGGAAAAATGTTTCAAATAAAAGTTGTACGCCATTAAGAATGAAATAGCTCTTATTTGAAACACTTTTTTCTAGCTCGCTTAACTGTGGAGCTAGATGGAGCCAAATTCCTATTTGGCTTATAATACCGTTAATATCGGAAATACTGTAAAATCTTTCAAACAAAAGTTGTTTGTCATTAAGAGCGGAATAACTCTTGTTTGAAACATTTTTTTCTAACTCGCTTAACTTTGGAGTTAGATGGAGCCAAATAGAAATAATCAATTTTGGGTTGATTCAGTGTGTGAGGAATAATTATATATATAACGGAATTCCGTTAATATCGGAAATAGGGAAAAATGTTTCAAATAAAAGTTGTACGCCATTAAGAATGAAATAGCTCTTATTTGAAACACTTTTTTCTAACTCGCTTAACTGTGGAGCTAGATGGAGCCAAATTCCTATTTGGCTTATAATACCGTTAATATCGGAAATACTGTAAAATCTTTCAAACAAAAGTTGTTTGTCATTAAGAGTGGAATAACTCTTGTTTGAAACATTTTTTTCTAACTCGCTTAACTTTGGAGTTAGATGGAGCCAAATAGAAATACTCAATTTTGGGTTGATTCAGTGTGTGAGGTATAATTCCGTTAATATCGGAAATAGGGAAAAATGTTTCAAATAAAAGTTGTACGCCATTAAGAACGCAATAACTCTTATTTGAAACACTTTTTTCTAACTCGCTTAACTGTGTAGTTAGATGGAGCCAAACTCCTATTTGGCTTATAATTCCGTTAATATCGGAAATACTGTAAAATCTTTCAAACAAAAGTTGTTTGTCATTAAGAGTGGAATAACTCTTGTTTGAAACATTTTTTTCTAACTCGCTTAACTTTGAAGTTAGATGAAGCCAAATAGAAATACTCTATTTTGGGTTTATCCAGTGTGCGAGTTATAATTCCGTTAATATCGGAAATAGGGGAAAATGTTTCAAATAAAAGTTGTACGCCATTAAGAACGAAATAACTCTTATTTGAAACATTTTTTTCTAACTCGCTTAACTTTGGAGTTAGATGGAGCCAAATATAAATACTCAATTTTGGGCTAATTCAGTGTGTGAGTTATAATTCCGTTAATATCGGAAATAGGGAAAAATGTTTCAAATAAAAGTTGTACGCCATTAAGAATGAAATAACTCTTATTTGAAACATTTTTTTCTAACTCGCTTAACTTTGGAGTTAGATGGAGCCAAATAGAAATACTCTATTTTGGGTTAATCATGTTTGTCAGTTATAATTCCGTTAATATAGGAAATAGGGAAAAATGTTTCAAATAAAAGTTGTACGCCATTAAGAATGAAATAGCTCTTATTTGAAACACTTTTTTCTAGCTCGCTTAACTGTGGAGCTAGATGGAGCCAAATTCCTATTTGGCTTATAATACCGTTAATATCGGAAATACTGTAAAATCTTTCAAACAAAAGTTGTTTGTCATTAAGAGTGGAATAACTCTTGTTTGAAACATTTTTTTCTAACTCGCTTAACTTTGGAGTTAGATGGAGCCAAATAGAAATAATCAATTTTGGGTTGATTCAGTGTGTGAGGTATAATTATATATATAACGGAATTCCGTTAATATCGGAAATAGGGAAAATGTTTCAAATAAAAGTTGTACGCCATTAAGAATGAAATAGCTCTTATTTGAAACACTTTTTTCTAACTCGCTTAACTGTGGAGCTAGATGGAGCCAAATTCCTATTTGGCTTATAATACCGTTAATATCGGAAATACTGTAAAATCTTTCAAACAAAAGTTGTTTGTCATTAAGAGTGGAATAACTCTTGTTTGAAACATTTTTTTCTAACTCGCTTAACTTTGGAGTTAGATGGAGCCAAATAGAAATACTCAATTTTGGGTTGATTCAGTGTGTGAGGTATAATTCCGTTAATATCGGAAATAGGGAAAAATGTTTCAAATAAAAGTTGTACGCCATTAAGAACGCAATAACTCTTATTTGAAACACTTTTTTCTAACTCGCTTAACTATGGAGTTAGATGGAGCCAAATTCCTATTTGGCTTATAATTCCGTTAATATCGGAAATACTGTAAAATCTTTCAAACAAAAGTTGTTTGTCATTAAGAATGGAATAACTCTTGTTTGAAACATTTTTTTCTAACTCGCTTAACTTTGGAGTTAGATGGAGCCAAATAGAAATACTCTATTTTGGGTTAATCCTGTTTGTGAGTTATAATTCCGTTAATATTGGAAATAGGGAAAAATGTTTCAAATAAAAGTTGTACGCCATTAAGAATGAAATAACTCTTATTTGAAACATTTTTTTCTAACTCGCTTAACTTTGGAGTTAGATGGAGCCAAATAGAAATACTCTATTTTGGGTTAATCATGTTTGTGAGTTATAATTCCGTTAATATAGGAAATAGGGAAAAATGTTTCAAATAAAAGTTGTACGCCATTAAGAATGAAATAGCTCTTATTTGAAACACTTTTTTCTAGCTCGCTTAACTGTGGAGCTAGATGGAGCCAAATTCCTATTTGGCTTATAATACCGTTAATATCGGAAATACTGTAAAATCTTTCAAACAAAAGTTGTTTGTCATTAAGAGCGGAATAACTCTTGTTTGAAACATTTTTTTCTAACTCGCTTAACTTTGGAGTTAGATGGAGCCAAATAGAAATAATCAATTTTGGGTTGATTCAGTGTGTGAGGTATAATTATATATATAACGGAATTCCGTTAATATCGGAAATAGGGAAAAATGTTTCAAATAAAAGTTGTACGCCATTAAGAACGCAATAACTCTTATTTGAAACACTTTTTTCTAACTCGCTTAACTGTGTAGTTAGATGGAGCCAAACTCCTATTTGGCTTATAATTCCGTTAATATCGGAAATACTGTAAAATCTTTCAAACAAAAGTTGTTTGTCATTAAGAGTGGAATAACTCTTGTTTGAAACATTTTTTTCTAACTCGCTTAACTTTGAAGTTAGATGAAGCCAAATAGAAATACTCTATTTTGGGTTTATCCAGTGTGCGAGTTATAATTCCGTTAATATCGGAAATAGGGGAAAATGTTTCAAATAAAAGTTGTACGCCATTAAGAACGAAATAACTCTTATTTGAAACATTTTTTTCTAACTCGCTTAACTTTGGAGTTAGATGGAGCCAAATATAAATACTCAATTTTGGGCTAATTCAGTGTGTGAGTTATAATTCCGTTAATATCGGAAATAGGGAAAAATGTTTCAAATAAAAGTTGTACGCCATTAAGAATGAAATAACTCTTATTTGAAACACTTTTTCTAACTCGCTTAACTGTGGAGTTAGATGGAGCCAAATTCCTATTTGGCTTATAATTCCGTTAATATCGGAAATACTGTAAAATCTTTCAAACAAAAGTTGTTTGTCATTAAGAACGAAATAACTCTTATTTCAAATATTTTTTTCTAACTCGCTTAACTTTGGAGTTAGATGGAGCCAAATAGAAATACTCTATTTTGGGTTAATCATGTTTGTGAGTTATAATTCCGTTAATATAGGAAATAGGGAAAAATGTTTCAAATAAAAGTTGTACGCCATTAAGAATGAAATAGCTCTTATTTGAAACACTTTTTTCTAGCTCGCTTAACTGTGGAGCTAGATGGAGCTAAATTCCTATTTGGCTTATAATACCGTTAATATCGGAAATACTGTAAAATCTTTCAAACAAAAGTTGTTTGTCATTAAGAGTGGAATAACTCTTGTTTGAAACATTTTTTTCTAACTCGCTTAACTTTGGAGTTAGATGGAGCCAAATAGAAATAATCAATTTTGGGTTGATTCAGTGTGTGAGGTATAATTATATATATAACGGAATTCCGTTAATATCGGAAATAGGGAAAAATGTTTCAAATAAAAGTTGTACGCCATTAAGAATGAAATAGCTCTTATTTGAAACACTTTTTTCTAACTCGCTTAACTGTGGAGCTAGATGGAGCCAAACTCCTATTTGGCTTATAATACCGTTAATATCGGAAATACTGTAAAATCTTTCAAACAAAAGTTGTTTGTCATTAAGAGTGGAATAACTCTTGTTTGAAACATTTTTTTCTAACTCGCTTAACTTTGGAGTTAGATGGAGCCAAATAGAAATACTCAATTTTGGGTTGATTCAGTGTGTGAGGTATAATTCCGTTAATATCGGAAATAGGGAAAAATGTTTCAAATAAAAGTTGTACGCCACTAAGAACGCAATAACTCTTATTTGAAACACTTTTTTCTAACTCGCTTAACTGTGGAGTTAGATGGAGCCAAATTCCTATTTGGCTTATAATTCCGTTAATATCGGAAATACTGTAAAATCTTTCAAACAAAAGTTGTTTGTCATTAAGAATGGAATAACTCTTGTTTGAAACATTTTTTTCTAACTCGCTTAACTTTGGAGTTAGATGGAGCCAAATAGAAATACTCAATTTTGGGTTGATTCAGTGTGTGAGGTATAATTCCGTTAATATCGGAAATAGGGAAAAATGTTTCAAATAAAAGTTGTACGCCATTAAGAACGCAATAACTCTTATTTGAAACACTTTTTTCTAACTCGCTTAACTGTGGAGTTAGATGGAGCCAAATTCCTATTTGGCTTATAATTCCGTTAATATCGGAAATACTGTAAAATCTTTCAAACAAAAGTTGTTTGTCATTAAGAATGGAATAACTCTTGTTTGAAACATTTTTTTCTAACTCGCTTAACTTTGGAGTTAGATGGAGCCAAATAGAAATACTCTATTTTGGGTTAATCATGTTTGTGAGTTATAATTCCGTTAATATAGGAAATAGGGAAAAATGTTTCAAATAAAAGTTGTACGCCATTAAGAGCGAAATAACTCTTATTTGAAACATTTTTTTCTAACTCGCTTAACTTTGAAGTTAGATGAAGCCAAATAGAAATACTCTATTTTGGGTTTATCCAGTGTGCGAGTTATAATTCCGTTAATATCGGAAATAGGGGAAAATGTTTCAAATAAAAGTTGTACGCCATTAAGAACGAAATAACTCTTATTTGAAACATTTTTTTCTAACTCGCTTAACTTTGAAGTTAGATGAAGCCAAATAGAAATACTCTATTTTGGGTTTATCCAGTGTGCGAGTTATAATTCCGTTAATATCGGAAATAGGGGAAAATGTTTCAAATAAAAGTTGTACGCCATTAAGAACGAAATAACTCTTATTTGAAACATTTTTTTCTAACTCGCTTAACTTTGGAGTTAGATGGAGCCAAATATAAATACTCAATTTTGGGCTAATTCAGTGTGTGAGTTATAATTCCGTTAATATCGGAAATAGGGAAAAATGTTTCAAATAAAAGTTGTACGCCATTAAGAATGAAATAACTCTTATTTGAAACATTTTTTTCTAACTCGCTTAACTTTGGAGTTAGATGGAGCCAAATAGAAATACTCTATTTTGGGTTAATCATGTTTGTGAGTTATAATTCCGTTAATATAGGAAATAGGGAAAAATGTTTCAAATAAAAGTTGTACGCCATTAAGAATGAAATAGCTCTTATTTGAAACACTTTTTTCTAGCTCGCTTAACTGTGGAGCTAGATGGAGCCAAATTCCTATTTGGCTTATAATACCGTTAATATCGGAAATACTGTAAAATCTTTCAAACAAAAGTTGTTTGTCATTAAGAGCGGAATAACTCTTGTTTGAAACATTCTTTTCTAACTCGCTTAACTTTGGAGTTAGATGGAGCCAAATAGAAATAATCAATTTTGGGTTGATTCAGTGTGTGAGGTATAATTATATATATAACGGAATTCCGTTAATATCGGAAATAGGGAAAAATGTTTCAAATAAAAGTTGTACGCCATTAAGAATGAAATAGCTCTTATTTGAAACACTTTTTTCTAACTCGCTTAACTGTGGAGCTAGATGGAGCCAAATTCCTATTTGGCTTATAATACCGTTAATATCGGAAATACTGTAAAATCTTTCAAACAAAAGTTGTTTGTCATTAAGAGTGGAATAACTCTTGTTTGAAACATTTTTTTCTAACTCGCTTAACTTTGGAGTTAGATGGAGCCAAATAGAAATACTCAATTTTGGGTTGATTCAGTGTGTGAGGTATAATTCCGTTAATATCGGAAATAGGGAAAAATGTTTCAAATAAAAGTTGTACGCCATTAAGAACGCAATAACTCTTATTTGAAACACTTTTTTCTAACTCGCTTAACTGTGTAGTTAGATGGAGCCAAACTCCTATTTGGCTTATAATTCCGTTAATATCGGAAATACTGTAAAATCTTTCAAACAAAAGTTGTTTGTCATTAAGAGTGGAATAACTCTTGTTTGAAACATTTTTTTCTAACTCGCTTAACTTTAAAGTTAGATGAAGCCAAATAGAAATACTCTATTTTGGGTTTATCCAGTGTGCGAGTTATAATTCCGTTAATATCGGAAATAGGGGAAAATGTTTCAAATAAAAGTTGTACGCCATTAAGAACGAAATAACTCTTATTTGAAACATTTTTTTCTAACTCGCTTAACTTTGGAGTTAGATGGAGCCAAATATAAATACTCAATTTTGGGCTAATTCAGTGTGTGAGTTATAATTCCGTTAATATCGGAAATAGGGAAAAATGTTTCAAAGAAAAGTTGTACGCCATTAAGAATGAAATAACTCTTATTTGAAACATTTTTTTCTAACTCGCTTAACTTTGGAGTTAGATGGAGCCAAATAGAAATACTCTATTTTGGGTTAATCATGTTTGTGAGTTATAATTCCGTTAATATAGGAAATAGGGAAAAATGTTTCAAATAAAAGTTGTACGCCATTAAGAATGAAATAGCTCTTATTTGAAACACTTTTTTCTAGCTCGCTTAACTGTGGAGCTAGATGGAGCCAAATTCCTATTTGGCTTATAATACCGTTAATATCGGAAATACTGTAAAATCTTTCAAACAAAAGTTGTTTGTCATTAAGAGCGGAATAACTCTTGTTTGAAACATTTTTTTCTAACTCGCTTAACTTTGGAGTTAGATGGAGCCAAATAGAAATAATCAATTTTGGGTTGATTCAGTGTGTGAGGTATAATTATATATATAACGGAATTCCGTTAATATCGGAAATAGGGAAAAATGTTTCAAATAAAAGTTGTACGCCATTAAGAATGAAATAGCTCTTATTTGAAACACTTTTTTCTAACTCGCTTAACTGTGGAGCTAGATGGAGCCAAATTCCTATTTGGCTTATAATACCGTTAATATCGGAAATACTGTAAAATCTTTCAAACAAAAGTTGTTTGTCATTAAGAGTGGAATAACTCTTGTTTGAAACATTTTTTTCTAACTCGCTTAACTTTGGAGTTAGATGGAGCCAAATAGAAATACTCAATTTTGGTTTGATTCAGTGTGTGAGGTATAATTCCGTTAATATCGGAAATAGGGAAAAATGTTTCAAATAAAAGTTGTACGCCATTAAGAACGCAATAACTCTTATTTGAAACACTTTTTTCTAACTCGCTTAACTGTGTAGTTAGATGGAGCCAAACTCCTATTTGGCTTATAATTCCGTTAATATCGGAAATACTGTAAAATCTTTCAAACAAAAGTTGCTTGTCATTAAGAGTGGAATAACTCTTGTTTGAAACATTTTTTTCTAACTCGCTTAACTTTGAAGTTAGATGAAGCCAAATAGAAATACTCTATTTTGGGTTTATCCAGTGTGCGAGTTATAATTCCGTTAATATCGGAAATAGGGGAAAATGTTTCAAATAAAAGTTGTACGCCATTAAGAACGAAATAACTCTTATTTGAAACATTTTTTTCTAACTCGCTTAACTTTGGAGTTAGATGGAGCCAAATATAAATACTCAATTTTGGGCTAATTCAGTGTGTGAGTTATAATTCCGTTAATATCGGAAATAGGGAAAAATGTTTCAAATAAAAGTTGTACGCCATTAAGAATGAAATAACTCTTATTTGAAACATTTTTTTCTAACTCGCTTAACTTTGGAGTTAGATGGAGCCAAATAGAAATACTCTATTTTGGGTTAATCATGTTTGTCAGTTATAATTCCGTTAATATAGGAAATAGGGAAAAATGTTTCAAATAAAAGTTGTACGCCATTAAGAATGAAATAGCTCTTATTTGAAACACTTTTTTCTAGCTCGCTTAACTGTGGAGCTAGATGGAGCCAAATTCCTATTTGGCTTATAATACCGTTAATATCGGAAATACTGTAAAATCTTTCAAACAAAAGTTGTTTGTCATTAAGAGTGGAATAACTCTTGTTTGAAACATTTTTTTCTAACTCGCTTAACTTTGGAGTTAGATGGAGCCAAATAGAAATAATCAATTTTGGGTTGATTCAGTGTGTGAGGTATAATTATATATATAACGGAATTCCGTTAATATCGGAAATAGGGAAAATGTTTCAAATAAAAGTTGTACGCCATTAAGAATGAAATAGCTCTTATTTGAAACACTTTTTTCTAACTCGCTTAACTGTGGAGCTAGATGGAGCCAAATTCCTATTTGGCTTATAATACCGTTAATATCGGAAATACTGTAAAATCTTTCAAACAAAAGTTGTTTGTCATTAAGAGTGGAATAACTCTTGTTTGAAACATTTTTTTCTAACTCGCTTAACTTTGGAGTTAGATGGAGCCAAATAGAAATACTCAATTTTGGGTTGATTCAGTGTGTGAGGTATAATTCCGTTAATATCGGAAATAGGGAAAAATGTTTCAAATAAAAGTTGTACGCCATTAAGAACGCAATAACTCTTATTTGAAACACTTTTTTCTAACTCGCTTAACTATGGAGTTAGATGGAGCCAAATTCCTATTTGGCTTATAATTCCGTTAATATCGGAAATACTGTAAAATCTTTCAAACAAAAGTTGTTTGTCATTAAGAATGGAATAACTCTTGTTTGAAACATTTTTTTCTAACTCGCTTAACTTTGGAGTTAGATGGAGCCAAATAGAAATACTCTATTTTGGGTTAATCCTGTTTGTGAGTTATAATTCCGTTAATATTGGAAATAGGGAAAAATGTTTCAAATAAAAGTTGTACGCCATTAAGAATGAAATAACTCTTATTTGAAACATTTTTTTCTAACTCGCTTAACTTTGGAGTTAGATGGAGCCAAATAGAAATACTCTATTTTGGGTTAATCATGTTTGTGAGTTATAATTCCGTTAATATAGGAAATAGGGAAAAATGTTTCAAATAAAAGTTGTACGCCATTAAGAATGAAATAGCTCTTATTTGAAACACTTTTTTCTAGCTTGCTTAACTGTGGAGCTAGATGGAGCCAAATTCCTATTTGGCTTATAATACCGTTAATATCGGAAATACTGTAAAATCTTTCAAACAAAAGTTGTTTGTCATTAAGAGCGGAATAACTCTTGTTTGAAACATTTTTTTCTAACTCGCTTAACTTTGGAGTTAGATGGAGCCAAATAGAAATAATCAATTTTGGGTTGATTCAGTGTGTGAGGTATAATTATATATATAACGGAATTCCGTTAATATCGGAAATAGGGAAAAATGTTTCAAATAAAAGTTGTACGCCATTAAGAACGCAATAACTCTTATTTGAAACACTTTTTTCTAACTCGCTTAACTGTGTAGTTAGATGGAGCCAAACTCCTATTTGGCTTATAATTCCGTTAATATCGGAAATACTGTAAAATCTTTCAAACAAAAGTTGTTTGTCATTAAGAGTGGAATAACTCTTGTTTGAAACATTTTTTTCTAACTCGCTTAACTTTGAAGTTAGATGAAGCCAAATAGAAATACTCTATTTTGGGTTTATCCAGTGTGCGAGTTATAATTCCGTTAATATCGGAAATAGGGGAAAATGTTTCAAATAAAAGTTGTACGCCATTAAGAACGAAATAACTCTTATTTGAAACATTTTTTTCTAACTCGCTTAACTTTGGAGTTAGATGGAGCCAAATATAAATACTCAATTTTGGGCTAATTCAGTGTGTGAGTTATAATTCCGTTAATATCGGAAATAGGGAAAAATGTTTCAAATAAAAGTTGTACGCCATTAAGAATGAAATAACTCTTATTTGAAACATTTTTTTCTAACTCGCTTAACTTTGGAGTTAGATGGATCCAAATAGAAATACTCTATTTTGGGTTAATCATGTTTGTGAGTTATAATTCCGTTAATATAGGAAATAGGGAAAAATGTTTCAAATAAAAGTTGTACGCCATTAAGAATGAAATAGCTCTTATTTGAAACACTTTTTTCTAGCTCGCTTAACTGTGGAGCTAGATGGAGCCAAATTCCTATTTGGCTTATAATACCGTTAATATCGGAAATACTGTAAAATCTTTCAAACAAAAGTTGTTTGTCATTAAGAGTGGAATAACTCTTGTTTGAAACATTTTTTTCTAACTCGCTTAACTTTGGAGTTAGATGGAGCCAAATAGAAATAATCAATTTTGGGTTGATTCAGTGTGTGAGGTATAATTATATATATAACGGAATTCCGTTAATATCGGAAATAGGGAAAATGTTTCAAATAAAAGTTGTACGCCATTAAGAATGAAATAGCTCTTATTTGAAACACTTTTTTCTAACTCGCTTAACTGTGGAGCTAGATGGAGCCAAATTCCTATTTGGCTTATAATACCGTTAATATCGGAAATACTGTAAAATCTTTCAAACAAAAGTTGTTTGTCATTAAGAGTGGAATAACTCTTGTTTGAAACATCTTTTTCTAACTCGCTTAACTTTGGAGTTAGATGGAGCCAAATAGAAATACTCAATTTTGGGTTGATTCAGTGTGTGAGGTATAATTCCGTTAATATCGGAAATAGGGAAAAATGTTTCAAATAAAAGTTGTACGCCATTAAGAACGCAATAACTCTTATTTGAAACACTTTTTTCTAACTCGCTTAACTATGGAGTTAGATGGAGCCAAATTCCTATTTAGCTTATAATTCCGTTAATATCGGAAATACTGTAAAATCTTTCAAACAAAAGTTGTTTGTCATTAAGAATGGAATAGCTCTTGTTTGAAACATTTTTTTCTAACT
The DNA here is from genome assembly GCA_036711955.1 of Digitonthophagus gazella. Taxonomy (NCBI): domain Eukaryota; kingdom Metazoa; phylum Arthropoda; class Insecta; order Coleoptera; family Scarabaeidae; genus Digitonthophagus; species Digitonthophagus gazella. Next base: position 10,084,733 of record JASCIT010000012.1, read on the forward strand.
CGCTTAACTTTGGAGTTAGATGGAGCCAAATAGAAATACTCTATTTTGGGTTAATCATGTTTGTGAGTTATAATTCCGTTAATATAGGAAATAGGGAAAAATGTTTCAAATAAAAGTTGTACGCCATTAAGAATGAAATAGCTCTTATTTGAAACACTTTTTTCTAGCTCGCTTAACTGTGGAGCTAGATGGAGCCAAATTCCTATTTGGCTTATAATACCGTTAATATCGGAAATACTGTAAAATCTTTCAAACAAAAGTTGTTTGTCATTAAGAGTGGAATAACTCTTGTTTGAAACATTTTTTTCTAACTCGCTTAACTTTGGAGTTAGATGGAGCCAAATAGAAATAATCAATTTTGGGTTGATTCAGTGTGTGAGGTATAATTATATATATAACGGAATTCCGTTAATATCGGAAATAGGGAAAAATGTTTCAAATAAAAGTTGTACGCCATTAAGAATGAAATAGCTCTTATTTGAAACACTTTTTTCTAACTCGCTTAACTGTGGAGCTAGATGGAGCCAAATTCCTATTTGGCTTATAATACCGTTAATATCGGAAATACTGTAAAATCTTTCAAACAAAAGTTGTTTGTCATTAAGAGTGGAATAACTCTTGTTTGAAACATTTTTTTCTAACTCGCTTAACTTTGGAGTTAGATGGAGCCAAATAGAAATACTCAATTTTGGGTTGATTCAGTGTGTGAGGTATAATTCCGTTAATATCGGAAATAGGGAAAAATGTTTCAAATAAAAGTTGTACGCCATTAAGAACGCAATAACTCTTATTTGAAACACTTTTTTCTAACTCGCTTAACTGTGGAGTTAGATGGAGCCAAACTCCTATTTGGCTTATAATTCCGTTAATATCGGAAATACTGTAAAATCTTTCAAACAAAAGTTGTTTGTCATTAAGAGTGGAATAACTCTTGTTTGAAACATTTTTTTCTAACTCGCTTAACTTTGAAGTTAGATGAAGCCAAATAGAAATACTCTATTTTGGGTTTATCCAGTGTGCGAGTTATAATTCCGTTAATATCGGAAATAGGGGAAAATGTTTCAAATAAAAGTTGTACGCCATTAAGAACGAAATAACTGTTATTTGAAACATTTTTTTCTAACTCGCTTAACTTTAGAGTTAGATGGAGCCAAATATAAATACTCAATTTTGGGCTAATTCAGTGTGTGAGTTATAATTCCGTTAATATCGGAAATAGGGAAAAATGTTTCAAATAAAAGTTGTACGCCATTAAGAATGAAATAACTCTTATTTGAAACACTTTTTTCTAACTCGCTTAACTGTGGAGTTAGATGGAGCCAAATTCCTATTTGGCTTATAATTCCGTTAATATCGGAAATACTGTAAAATCTTTCAAACAAAAGTTGTTTGTCATTAAGAATGGAATTACTCTTGTTTGAAACATTTTTTTCTAACTCGCTTAACTTTGGAGTTAGCTGGAGCCAAATAGAAATACTCAATTTTGGGTTAATTCAGTGTGTGAGTTATAATTCCGTTAACATCGGAAATAGGGAAAAATGTTTCAAATAAAAGTTGTACGCCATTAAGAATGAAATAACTCTTATTTGAAACACTTTTTTCTAACTCGCTTAACTGTGGAGTTAGATGGAGCCAAATTCCCATTTGGCTTATAATTCCGCTAATATCGGAAATACTGTAAAACCTTTCAAACAAAAGTTGTTTGTCATTAAGAATGGAATAACTCTTGTTTGAAACATTTTTTCCTAACTCGCTTAACTTTGGAGTTAGATGGAGCCAAATAGAAAGACTCAATTTTGGGTTGATTCAGTGTCCCAACCCAACCGTGCACTAGCACATCATTGAGTGGTAAAGCTATCGCTCAGCCACTTTCCGACCACCCCATACAGACCTTTGGGACACTTTGGGTCGACTTGGAGCGACCCTCCAACTGCACCAAAGCATCCCTTTGGAGGCGCCCGATCGATTTCGAACCATGCATTAGCGTATCATTGAGTGGTAGAGCTATCGCTCAGCCGCTTTTCGACCGCCCCACACCGACCTTTGGGACACTTTGGGTCAACTTGGGGCGACCCTCCAACTGCACCAACACATCCCTTTGGAGGCGCCCGATCTATATCGAACCATGCATTAGCGTATCATTGAGTGGTAGAGCTATCACTCAGCCGCTTTTCGACCGCCCCACACCGACCTTTGGGACACTTTGGGTCAACTTGGGGCGACCCTCCAACTGCACCCGAACGTCCCTTTGGAGGCGCCCGATCTATTTCGAACCATGCATTAGCGTATCATTGAGTGGTAGAGCTATCACTCAGCCGCTTTTCGACCGCCCCACACCGACCTTTGGGACACTTTGTGTCAACTTGGGGCGCCCCCCCAACAGCACCCAAACGTTCCTTTGGAGGCGCCCGATCGGTTTTAGACCATGCTTTATCACATCATTGAATGGTATAGCTATCGCTCAGCCACTTTTCGAGCACCCCAGACAGACCTTTGGGACGCTTTGTGTCAACTTGGGGCGCCCCACCAACTGCCACCAAGTGTCCCTTTGGAGGGGCCCGATCTATTTCGAACCATGCATTAGCGTATCATTGAGTGGTAGAGCTATCGCTCAGCCGCTTTTCGACCACCCCACACCGACCTTTGGGACACTTTGGGTCAACTTGGGGCGTCCCCCCAACAGCACCCAAACGTCCCTTTGGAGGCGCGGGATCGGTTTTAAACCGTGCTTTAGCACATCATTGAGTAGTACAGCTGTCGCTCAGCAACTTTTCGACCACCCCAGACAGACCTTTGGGACGCTTTGTGTCAACTTGGGGCGCCCCTCCAACAGCACCCAAAAGTCCCTTTGGAGGCACCCGATCGATTACAAACCGTGCACCAGCACACCATTGAGTGGTAAAGCTATCGCTCAGCCACTTTTCGACCACACCAGACCGACCTTTGGGACACTTTGGGTCGACTTGGGGCGACCCCGCAACAGCACCCAAACGTCCCTTTGGAGGCGCCCGATCGGTTTTAGACCATGCTTTATCACATCATTGAATGGTATAGCTATCGCTCAGCCACTTTTCGAGCACCCCAGACAGATCTTTGGGACGCTTTGTGTCAACTTGGGGCGCCCCGCCAACTGCCACCAGATGTCCCTTTGGAGGGGCCCGATCGATTTCAAACCGCGCATTAGCACATCACTGAGTGGTAAAGCTATCGCTTAGCCACTTTCCGACCACCCCAGACCGACCTTTGGGACACTTTGTGTCAACTTGGGGCGCCCCACCAACTGCCACCAAACGTCCCTTTGGAGGCGCTCGATCTATTTCGAACCGTGCATTAGCGTATAATTGAGGGGAAGAGCTATCGCTCAGCCACTTTTCGACCACCCCACACAGACCTTTGGGACACTTTGGGTCAACTTGGGGCGACCCCCCAACAGCACCCAAACGTCCCTTTGGAGGCGCCCGATCGGTTTTAGACCATGCTTTATCACATCGTTGAATGGTATAGCTATCGCTCAGCCACATTTCGAGCACCCCAGACAGATCTTTGGGACGCTTTGTGTCAACTTGGGGCGCCCCGCCAACTGCCACCAGATGTCCCTTTGGAGGGGCCCGATCGATTTCAAACCGAGCATTAGCACATCACTGATTGGTAAAGCTATCGCTTAGCCACTTTCCGACCACCCGAGACCGACCTTTGGGACACTGTGTCAACTTGGGGCGCTCCACCAACTGCCACCAAACGTCCCTTTGGAGGCGCCCGATAGGTTTCGAACCATGCATTAGCGTATCATTGAGTGGTAGAGCTATCGCTCAGCCACTTTTCGACCACCCCACACCGACCTTTGGGACACTTTGGGTCAACTTGGGGCGCCCCACCAACTGCCACCAAGTGTCCCTTTGGAGGGGCCCGATCGATTTCAAACCGCGCATTAGCACATCACTGAGTGGTAAAGCTATCGCTTAGCCACTTTCCGACCACCCCAGACCGACCTTTGGGACGCTTTGTGTCAACTTGGGGCGCCCCACCAACTGCCACCAAGTGTCCCTTTGGAGGGGCCCGATCTATTTCGAACCATGCATTAGCGTATCATTGAGTGGTAGAGCTATCGCTCAGCCGCATTTCGACCACCCCACACCGACCTTTGGGACACTTTGGGTCAACTTGGGGCGCCCCCCCAACAGCACCCAAACGTCCCTTTGGAGGGGCCCGATCGATATCGAACCATGCACTAGCGTATCATTGAGTGGTAAAGCTATCGCTCAGCCGCTTTTCGACCACCCCACATCGACCTTTGGGTGACCCTTGGGGTGACCCTCCAACTGCACCCGAACGTCCCTTTGGAGGCGACCGATCTATTTCGAACCATGCATTAGCGTATCATTGAGTGGTAGAGCTATCACTCAGCCGCTTTTCGACCGCTCCACACCGACCTTTGGGACACTTTGGGTCAACTTGGGGCGCCCCCCCAACAGCACCCAAACGTCCCTTTGGAGGCGCCCGATCAGTTTTAAATCATGCTTTATTACGTCATTGAATGGTATAGCTATCGCTCTACCACTTTTCGACCACAACACACCGACCTTTGGGACACTTTGGGTCAACTTGGGGCGACCCCCCAACTGTACCCGAACGTCCCTTTGGAGGCGCCCGATCTATTTCGAACCATGCATTAGCGTATAATTGAGGGGAAGAGCTATCGCTCAGCCACTTTTCGACCACCCCACACCGACCTTTGGGACACTTTGGGTCAACTTGGGGCGCCCCCCCAACAGCACCCAAACGTCCCTTTGGAGGCGCCCGATCAGTTTTAAACCATGCCTTAATTCATCATTGAGTGGTAAAGCTATCGCTCAGCCACTTTTCGACCACCCCAGACATACCTTTGGGGACACTTTGGGTCAACTTGGGGCGCATCTCCAACAGCACCCAAAAGTCCCTTTGGAGGCGCCCTATCGGTTTTATACCATGCTTTATCACATCATTGAATGGTATAGCTATCGCTCAGCCACTTTTCAAGCACCCCAGCAGACCTTTGGGACGCTTTGGGTCAAGTTGGGGCGACCCCCCAACAGCACCCAAACGTCCCTTTGGAGGCGCCCGATCGATTTCGAACCATGCATTAGCGTATCATTGAGTGGTAGAGCTATCGCTCAGCCGCTTTTCGACCACCCCACGCCGACCTTTGGGACACTTTGGGTCAACTTGGGGCGACCCCTCAACAGCACCCAAACGTCCCATTGGAGGCGCCCAATCGATTTCGAACCATCACTATCATTAGCGTATCATTGAGTGGTAGAGCTATCGCTCAGCCACTTTTCGAGCACCCCAGACAGACCTTTGGGACGTTTTGTGTCAAATTGGGGCGCCCCACCAACTGCCACCAAGTGTCCCTTTGGAGGGGCCCGATCTATTTCGAACCATGCATTAGCGTATCATTGAGTGGTAGAGCTATCGCTCAGCCGCTTTTCGACCACCCCACACCGACCTTTGGGACACTTTGTGTCAACTTGGGGCGCCCCCCAAACAGCACCCAAACGTCCCTTTGGAGGCGCCCGATCGGTCTTAGACCATGCTTTATCACATCATTAAATGGTATAGCTATCGCTCAGCCACTTTTCGAGCACCCCAGACAGACCTTTGGAACGCTTTGGGTCAAGTTGGGGCGACCCCCCAACAGCACCCAAACGTCCCTTTGGAGGCGCCCGATCAATATCGAACCATGCATTAGCGTATCATTGAGTGGTAGAGCTATCGCTCAGCAACTTTTCGACCACCCCACACCGACCTTTGGGACACTTTGTGTCAACTTGGGGCGCCCCCCAAACAGCACCCAAACGTCCCTTTGGAGGCGCCCGATCGGTTTTAGACCATGCTTTATATCACATCATTGAATGGTATAGCTATCGCTCAGCCACTTTTCGAGCACCCCAGACAGACCTTTGGGACGCTTTGTGTTAACTTGGGGCGCCCCACCAACTGCCACCAAGTGTCCCTTTGGAGGGGCCCGATCGATTTCAAACCGTGCATTAGCACATCACTGATTGGTAAAGCTATCGCTTAGCCACTTTCCGACCACCCCAGACCGACCTTTGGGACACTTTGTGTCAACTTGGGGCGCTCCACCAACTGCCACCAAACATCCCTTTGGAGGCGCCCGATCGGTTTCGAACCATGCATTAGCGTATCATTGAGTGGTAGAGCTATCGCTCAGCCGCTTTTCGACCACCCCACACCGACCTTTGGGACACTTTGGGTCAACTTGGGGCGTCCCCCCAACAGCACCCAAACGTCCCTTTGGAGGCGCGGGATCGGTTTTAAACCGTGCTTTAGCACATCATTGAGTAGTACAGCTGTCGCTCAGCAACTTTTCGACCACCCCAGACAGACCTTTGGGACGCTTTGTGTCAACTTGGGGCGCCCCTCCAACAGCATCCAAAAGTCCCTTTGGAGGCACCCGATCGATTACAAACCGTGCACCAGCACATCATTGAGTGGTAAAGCTATCGCTCAGCCACTTTTCGACCACACCAGACCGACCTTTGGGACACTTTGGGTCGACTTGGGGCGACCCCGCAACAGCACCCAAACGTCCCTTTGGAGGCGCCCGATCGATTTCGAACCATGCATTAGCGTATCATTGAGTGGTAGAGCTATCGCTCAGCCGCTTTTCGACCGCCCCACACCGACCTTTGGGACACTTTGTGTCAACTTGAGGCGCCCCCCCCAACAGCACCCAAGCGTCCCTTTGGAGGCGCCCGATCGGTTTTAGACCATGCTTTATCACATCATTGAATGGTATAGCTATCGCTCAGCCACTTTTCGAGCACCCCAGACAGATCTTTGGGACGCTTTGTGTCAACTTGGGGCGCCCCGCCAACTGCCACCAGATGTCCTTTTGGAGGGGCCCGATCGATTTCAAACCGAGCATTAGCACATCACTGATTGGTAAAGCTATCGCTTAGCCACTTTCCGACCACCCGAGACCGACCTTTGGGACACTGTGCCAACTTGGGGCGCTCCACCAACTGCCACCAAACGTCCCTTTGGAGGCGCCCGATCGGTTTCGAACCATGCATTAGCGTATCATTAAGTGGTAGAGCTATCGCTCAGCCACTTTTCGACCACCCCACACCGACCTTTGGAACACTTTGGGTCAACTTGGGGCGCCCCACCAACTGCCACCAAGTGTCCCTTTGGAGGGGCCCTATCGATTTCAAACCGCGCATTAGCACATCACTGAGTGGTAAAGCTATCGCTTAGCCACTTTCCGACTACCCCCGACCGACCTTTGGGACACTTTGTGTCAACTTGGGGCGCCTCACCAACTGCCACCAAACGTCCCTTTGGAGGCGCTCGATCTATTTCGAACCGTGCATTAGCGTATAATTGAGGGGAAGAGCTATCGCTCAGCCACTTTTCGACCACCCCACACAGACCTTTGGGACACTTTGGGTCAACTTGGGGCGACCCTCCAACTGCACCCAAACGTCCCTTTGGAGGCGCCCGATCTATTTCGAACCATGCATTAGCGTGTCATTGAGTGGTAGAGCTATCGCTCAGCCACTTTTCGACCACCCCACACCGACCTTTGGGACACTTTGTGTCAACTTGGGGCGCCCCCCAAACAGCACCCAAACGTCCCTTTGGAGGCGCCCGATCGGTCTTAGACCATGCTTTATCACATCATTAAATGGTATAGCTATCATTCAGCTACTTTTCGAGCACCCCAGACAGACCTTTGGGACGTTTTGTGTCAACTTGGGGCGCCCCACCAACTGCCACCAAGTGCCCTTTGGAGGGGCCCGATCGATTTCAAACCGCGCATTAGCACATCACTGAGTGGTAAAGCTATCGCTTAGCCACTTTCCGACCACCCCAGACCGACCTTTGGGACACTTTGTGTCAACTTGGGGCGTCCCACCAACTGCCACCAAACGTCCCTTTGGAGGCGCTCGATCTATTTCGAACCATGCATTAGCGTATAATTGAGTAGAAGAGTTATCGCTCAGCCACTTTTCGACCACCCCACACAGACCTTTGGGACACTTTGTGTCAACTTGGGGCGCCCCCCCAAGAGCACCCAAACGTCCCTTTGGAGGCGCCCGATCGGTTTTAGACCATGCTTTATCACATCATTGAATGGTACAGCTATCGCTCAGCCACTTTTCGAGCACCCCAGACAGACCTTTGGGACGCTTTGTGTCAACTTGGGGCGCCCCACCAACTGCCACCAAGTGTCCCTTTGGAGGGGCCCGATCGATTTCAAACCGTGCATTAGCACATCACTGATTGGTAAAGCTATCGCTTAGCCACTTTCCGACCACCCGAGACCGACCTTTGGGACACTGTGTCATCTTGGGGCGCCCCACCAACTGCCACCAAACGTCCCTTTGGAGGCGCCCGATCTATTTCGAACCATGCACTAGCGTATCATTGAGTGGTAGAGCTATCGCTCAGCCACTTTTCGACCACCCCACACCGACCTTTGGGACACTTTGGGTCGACTTGGGGCGACCCCCCAACAGCATCCAAACGTCCCTTTGGAGACGAGGGATCGGTTTTAAACCGTGCTTTAGCACATCATTGAGTGGTACAGCTATCGCTCAGCAACTTTTCGACCACCCCAAACAGACCTTTTGGACACTTTGGGTCAAGTTGGGGCGACCACCCAACAGCACCCAAACGTCCCTTTGGAGGCGCCCGATCAGTTTTAAATCATGCTTTATCACATCATTGAATGGTATAGCTATCGCTCTGCCACTTTTCGACCACCCCACACCGACCTTTGGGACACTTTGGGTTACTTGGGGCGACCCTCCAACTGCACCCGAACGTCCCTTTGGAGGCGCCCGATCGGTTTTAGACCATGCTTTATCACATCATTGAATGGTACAGCTATCGCTCTGCCACTTTTCGAGCACCCCAGGCAGACCTTTGGGACGCTTTGTGTCAACTTGGGGCGCCCCGCCAACTCCCACCAGATGTCCCTTTGGAGGGGCCCGATCTATTTCGAACCATGCATTAGCGTATCATTGAGTGGTAGAGCTATCGCTCAGCCGCTTTTCGGCCACCCCACACCGACCTTTGGGACACCTTGGGTCAACTTGGGGCGTCCCCCCAACAGCACCCAAACGTCCCTTTGGAGGCGCGGGATCGGTTTTAAACCGTGCTTTAGCACATCATTGAGTAGTACAGCTGTCGCTCAGCAACTTTTCGACCACCCCAGACAGACCTTTGGGACGCTTTGTGTCAACTTGGGGCGCCCCTCCAACAGCACCCAAAAGTCCCGTTGAGGCACCCGATCGATTACAAACCGTGCACCAGCACATCATTGAGTGGTAAAGCTATCGCTCAGCCACTTTTCGACCTCACCAGACCGACCTTTGGGACACTTTGGGTCGACTTGGGGCGACCCCGCAACAGCACCCAAACGTCCCTTTGGAGGCGCCCGATCGATTTCGAACCATGCATTAGCGTATCATTGAGTGGTAGAGCTATCGCTCAGCCGCTTTTCGACCACCCCACACCGACCTTTGGGACACTTTGTGTCAACTTGAGGCGCCCCCCCCAACAGCACCCAAACGTCCCTTTGGAGGCGCCCGATCGGTTTTAGACCATGCTTTATCACATCATTGAATGGTATAGCTATCGCTCAGCCACTTTTCGAGCACCCCAGACAGATCTTTGGGACGCTTTGTGTCAACTTGGGGCGCCCCGCCAACTGCCACCAGATGTCCCTTTGGAGGGGCACGATCGATTTCAAACCGTGCATTAGCACATCACTGATTGGTAATGCTATCGCTTAGCCACTTTCCGACCACCCGAGACCGACCTTTGGGACACTGTGTCAACTTGGGGCGTTCCACCAACTGCCACCAAACGTCCCTTTGGAGGCGCCCGATCGGTTTCGAACCGTGCATTAGCGTATAATTGAGTGGTAGAGCTATCGCTCAGCCACTTTTCGACCACCCCACACCGACCTTTGGTACACTTTGGGTCAACTTGGGGCGCCCCACCAACTGCCACCAAGTGTCCCTTTGGAGGGGCCCGGTCGATTTCAAACCGCGCATTAGCACATCACTGAGTGGTAAAGGTATCGCTTAGCCACTTTCCGACCACCCCAGACCGACCTTTGGGACACTTTGTGTCAACTTGGGGCGCCCCACCAACTGCCACCAAACGTCCCTTTGGAGGCGCTCGATCTATTTCGAACCGTGCATTAGCGTATAATTGAGGGGAAGAGCTATCGCTCAGCCACTTTTCGACCACCCCACACAGACCTTTGGGACACTTTGGGTCAACTTGGGGCGACCCTCCAACTGCACCCAAACGTCCCTTTGGAGGCGCCCGATCGGTTTCGAACCATGCATTAGCGTATCATTAAGTGGTAGAGCTATTGCTCAGCCACTTTTCGACCACCCCACACCGACCTTTGGGACACTTTGGATCAACTTGGGGCGACCCTCCAACTGCACCCAAACGTCCCTTTGGAGGCGCCCGATCGGTTTCGAACCATGCATTAGCGTATCATTAAGTGGTAGAGCTATTGCTCAGCCACTTTTCGACCACCCCACACCGACCTTTGGGACACTTTGGATCAACTTGGGGCGACCCTCCAACTGCACCCGAACGTCCCTTTGGAGGCGCCCGATCAGCTTTAAATCATGCTTTATCACATCATTGAATGGTATAGCTATCGCTCTGCCACTTTTCAACCACCCCACACCGACCATTGGGACACTTTGGATCAACTTGGAGCGACCCTCCAACTGCACCCGAACGTCCCTTTGGAGGCGCCCGATCTATTTCGAACCATGCATTAGCGTATAATTGAGTGGAAGAGCTATCGCTCAGCCACTTTTCGACCACCCCACACAGACCTTTGGGACACTTTGTGTCAACTTGGGGCGCCCCCCCAACAGCACCAAAACGTTCCTTTGGAGGCGCCCGATCGGTTTTAGACCATGCTTTATCACATCATTGAATGGTATAGCTATCGCTCTGCCACTTTTCAACCACCCCACACCGACCATTGGGACACTTTGGATCAACTTGGAGCGACCCTCCAACTGCACTCGAACGTCCCTTTGGAGGCGCCCGATCTATTTCGAACCATGCATTAGCGTATAATTGAGTGGAAGAGCTATCGCTCAGCCACTTTTCGACCAACCCACACAGACCTTTGGGACACTTTGTGTCAACTTGGGGCGCCCCCCCAACAGCACCAAAACGTTCCTTTGGAGGCGCCCGATCGGTTTTAGACCATGCTTTATCACATCATTGAATGGTATAGCTATCGCTCAGCCACTTTTCGACCACCCCACACAGACCTTTGGGACACTTTGGGTCAACTTGGGGCGACCCTCCAACTGCACCCAAACGTCCCTTTGGAGGCGCCCGATCGGTTTCGAACCATGCATTAGCGTATCATTGAGTGGTAGAGCTATTGCTCAGCCACTTTTCGACCACCCCACACCGACCTTTGGGACACTTTGGGTCAACTTGGGGCGCCCCCCAACAGCACCCAAACGTCCCTTTGGAGGCGCCCGATCTATTTCGAACCATGCATTAGCGTATAATTGAGTGGAAGAGCTATCGCTCAGCCACTTTTCGACCACCCCACACAGACCTTTGGGACACTTTGTGTCAACTTGGGGCGCCCCCCCAACAGCACCCAAACGTTCCTTTGGAGGCGCCCGATCGGTTTTAGACCATGCTTTATCACATCATTGAATGGTATAGCTATCGCTCAGCCACTTTTCGAGCACCCCAGACAGACCTTTGGGACGTTTTGGGCCAATTTGGGGCGACCCCCCAACAGCACCCAAACGTCCCTTTGGAGGCGCTCGATCGATATCGAACCATGCATTAGCGTATCATTGAGTGGTAAAGCTATCGCTCAGCCGCTTTTCGACCACCCCACACCGACCTTTGGGACACTTTGGGTCAACTTGGGGCGCCCCACAAGAGCACCCAAACGTACATTTGGAGGCGCCCGATCAGTTTTAAATCATGCTTTATCACATCATTGAATGGTATAGCTATCGCTCTGCCACTTTTCGAGCACCCCAGACAGACCTTTGGGACGCTTTGTGTCAACTTGGGGCGCCCCTCCAACAGCACCCAAAAGTCCCTTTGGAGGCACCCGATCGATTACAAACCGTGCATCAGCACATCATTGAGCGGTAAAGCTATCGCTCAGCCACTTTTCGACCACACCAGACCGACCTTTGGGACACTTTGGGTCGACTTGGGGCGACCCCGCAACAGCACCCAAACGTCCCTTTGGAGGCGCCCGATCGATTTCGAACCCTGCATTAGCGTATCATTGAGTGGTAGAGCTATCGCTCAGCCGCTTTTCGACCACCCCACACCGACCTTTGGGACACTTTGTGTCAACTTGAGGCGCCCCCCCCAACAGCACCCAAACGTCCCTTTGGAGGCGCCCGATCGGTTTTAGACCATGCTTTGTCACATCATTGAATGGTATAGCTATCGCTCAGCCACTTTTCGAGCACCCCAGACAGACCTTTGGGACACTTTGGGTCAACTTGGGGCGACCCTCCAACTGCACCCAAACGTCCCTTTGGAGGCGCCCGATCGGTTTCGAACCATGCATTAGCGTATCATTAAGTGGTAGAGCTATTGCTCAGCCACTTTTCGACCACCCCACACCGACCTTTGGGACACTTTGGATCAACTTGGGGCGACCCTCCAACTGCACCCAAACGTCCCTTTGGAGGCGCCCGATCGGTTTCGAACCATGCATTAGCGTATCATTAAGTGGTAGAGCTATTGCTCAGCCACTTTTCGACCACCCCACACCGACCTTTGGGACACTGGATCAACTTGGGGCGACCCTCCAACTGCACCCGAACGTCCCTTTGGAGGCGCCCGATCAGTTTTAAATCATGCTTTATCACATCATTGAATGGTATAGCTATCGCTCTGCCACTTTTCAACCACCCCACACCGACCATTGGGACACTTTGGATCAACTTGGAGCGACCCTCCAACTGCACCCGAACGTCCCTTTGGAGGCGCCCGATCTATTTCGAACCATGCATTAGCGTATAATTGAGTGGAAGAGCTATCGCTCAGCCACTTTTCGACCACCCCACACAGACCTTTGGGACACTTTGTGTCAACTTGGGGCGCCCCCCCAACAGCACCAAAACGTTCCTTTGGAGGCGCCCGATCGGTTTTAGACCATGCTTTATCACATCATTGAATGGTGTAGCTATCGCTCTGCCACTTTTCAACCACCCCACACCGACCATTGGGACACTTTGGATCAACTTGGAGCGACCCTCCAACTGCACCCGAACGTCCCTTTGGAGGCGCCCGATCTAATTCGAACCATGCATTAGCGTATAATTGAGTGGAAGAGCTATCGCTCAGCCACTTTTCGACCACCCCACACAGACCTTTGGGACACTTTGTGTCAACTTGGGGCGCCCCCCCAACAGCACCAAAACGTTCCTTTGGAGGCGCCCGATCGGTTTTAGACCATGCTTTATCACATCATTGAATGGTATAGCTATCGCTCAGCCACTTTTCGACCACCCCACACAGACCTTTGGGACACTTTGGGTCAACTTGGGGCGACCCTCCAACTGCACCCAAACGTCCCTTTGGAGGCGCCCGATCGGTTTCGAACCATGCATTAGCGTATCATTGAGTGGTAGAGCTATTGCTCAGCCACTTTTCGACCACCCCACACCGACCTTTGGGACACTTTGGGTCAACTTGGGGCGCCCCCCAACAGCACCCAAACGTCCCTTTGGAGGCGCCCGATTTATTTCGAACCATGCATTAGCGTATAATTGAGTGGAAGAGCTATCGCTCAGCCACTTTTCGACCACCCCACACAGACCTTTGGGACACTTTGTGTCAACTTGGGGCGCCCCCCCAACAGCACCCAAACGTTCCTTTGGAGGCGCCCGATCGGTTTTAGACCATGCTTTATCACATCATTGAATGGTATAGCTATCGCTCAGCCACTTTTCGAGCACCCCAGACAGACCTTTGGGACGTTTTGGGTCAATTTGGGGCGACCCCCCAACAGCACCCAAACGTCCCTTTGGAGGCGCTCGATCGATATCGAACCATGCATTAGCGTATCATTGAGTGGTAAAGCTATCGCTCAGCCGCTTTTCGACCACCCCACACCGACCTTTGGGACACTTTGGGTCAACTTGGGGCGCCCCACAAAAGCACCCAAACGTACATTTGGAGGCGCCCGATCAGTTTTAAATCATGCTTTATCACATCATTGAATGGTATAGCTATCGCTCTGCCACTTTTCGAGCACCCCAGACAGACCTTTGGGACGCTTTGTGTCAACTTGGGGCGCCCCTCCAACAGCACCCAAAAGTCCCTTTGGAGGCACCCGATCGATTACAAACCGTGCATCAGCACATCATTGAGCGGTAAAGCTATCGCTCAGCCACTTTTCGACCACACCAGACCGACCTTTGGGACACTTTGGGTCGACTTGGGGCGACCCCGCAACAGCACCCAAACGTCCCTTTGCAAACCATGCATTAGCGTATAATTGAGGGGAAGAGCTATCGCTCAGCCACTTTTCGACCACCCCACACAGACCCTTGGGACACTTTGGGTCAACTTGGGGCGCACCACCAACTGCCACCAAACGTCCCTTTGGAGGCGCTCGATCTATTTCGAACCGTGCATTAGCGTATAATTGAGGGGAAGAGCTATCGCTCAGCCACTTTTCGACCACCCCACACAGACCCTTGGGACACTTTGGGTCAACTTGGGGCGCCCCACCAACTGCCACCAAACGTCCCTTTGGAGGCGCTCGATCTATTTCGAACCGTGCATTAGCGTATAATTGAGGGGAAGAGCTATCGCTCAGCCACTTTTCGACCACCCCACACAGACCCTTGGGACACTTTGGGTCAACTTGGGGCGCCCCACCAACTGCCACCAAACGTCCCTTTGGAGGCGCTCGATCTATTTCGAACCGTGCATTAGCGTATAATTGAGGGGAAGAGCTATCGCTCAGCCACTTTTCGACCACCCCACACAGACCTTTGGGACGCTTTGTGTCAACTTGGGGCGCCCCGCCAACTGCCACCAGATGTCCCTTTGGAGGGGCACGATCGATTTCAAACCGTGCATTAGCACATCACTGATTGGTAAAGCTATCGCTTAGCCACTTTCCGACCACCCGAGACCGACCTTTGGGACACTGTGTCAACTTGGGGCGTTCCACCAACTGCCACCAAACGTCCCTTTGGAGGCGCCCGATCGGTTTCGAACCGTGCATTAGCGTATAATTGAGTGGTAGAGCTATCGCTCAGCCACTTTTCGACCACCCCACACCGACCTTTGGTACACTTTGGGTCAACTTGGGGCGCCCCACCAACTGCCACCAAGTGTCCCTTTGGAGGGGCCCGGTCGATTTCAAACCGCGCATTAGCACATCACTGAGTGGTAAAGGTATCGCTTAGCCACTTTCCGACCACCCCAGACCGACCTTTGGGACACTTTGTGTCAACTTGGGGCGCCCCACCAACTGCCACCAAACGTCCCTTTGGAGGCGCTCGATCTATTTCGAACCGTGCATTAGCGTATAATTGAGGGGAAGAGCTATCGCTCAGCCACTTTTCGACCACCCCACACAGACCTTTGGGACACTTTGGGTCAACTTGGGGCGACCCTCCAACTGCACCCAAACGTCCCTTTGGAGGCGCCCGATCGGTTTCGAACCATGCATTAGCGTATCATTAAGTGGTAGAGCTATTGCTCAGCCACTTTTCGACCACCCCACACAGACCTTTGGGACACTTTGTGTCAACTTGGGGCGCCCCCCCAACAGCACCAAAACGTTCCTTTGGAGGCGCCCGATCGGTTTTAGACCATGCTTTATCACATCATTGAATGGTATAGCTATCGCTCAGCCACTTTTCGACCACCCCACACAGACCTTTGGGACACTTTGGGTCAACTTGGGGCGCCCCCCAACAGCACCCAAACGTCCCTTTGGAGGCGCCCGATCTATTTCGAACCATGCATTAGCGTATAATTGAGTGGAAGAGCTATCGCTCAGCCACTTTTCGACCACCCCACACAGACCTTTGGGACACTTTGTGTCAACTTGGGGCGCCCCCCCAACAGCACCCAAACGTTCCTTTGGAGGCGCCCGATCGGTTTTAGACCATGCTTTATCACATCATTGAATGGTATAGCTATCGCTCAGCCACTTTTCGAGCACCCCAGACAGACCTTTGGGACGTTTTGGGCCAATTTGGGGCGACCCCCCAACAGCACCCAAACGTCCCTTTGGAGGCGCTCGATCGATATCGAACCATGCATTAGCGTATCATTGAGTGGTAAAGCTATCGCTCAGCCGCTTTTCGACCACCCCACACCGACCTTTGGGACACTTTGGGTCAACTTGGGGCGCCCCACAAGAGCACCCAAACGTACATTTGGAGGCGCCCGATCAGTTTTAAATCATGCTTTATCACATCATTGAATGGTATAGCTATCGCTCTGCCACTTTTCGAGCACCCCAGACAGACCTTTGGGACGCTTTGTGTCAACTTGGGGCGCCCCTCCAACAGCACCCAAAAGTCCCTTTGGAGGCACCCGATCGATTACAAACCGTGCATCAGCACATCATTGAGCGGTAAAGCTATCGCTCAGCCACTTTTCGACCACACCAGACCGACCTTTGGGACACTTTGGGTCGACTTGGGGCGACCCCGCAACAGCACCCAAACGTCCCTTTGGAGGCGCCCGATCGATTTCGAACCCTGCATTAGCGTATCATTGAGTGGTAGAGCTATCGCTCAGCCGCTTTTCGACCACCCCACACCGACCTTTGGGACACTTTGTGTCAACTTGAGGCGCCCCCCCCAACAGCACCCAAACGTCCCTTTGGAGGCGCCCGATCGGTTTTAGACCATGCTTTGTCACATCATTGAATGGTATAGCTATCGCTCAGCCACTTTTCGAGCACCCCAGACAGACCTTTGGGACACTTTGGGTCAACTTGGGGCGACCCTCCAACTGCACCCAAACGTCCCTTTGGAGGCGCCCGATCGGTTTCGAACCATGCATTAGCGTATCATTAAGTGGTAGAGCTATTGCTCAGCCACTTTTCGACCACCCCACACCGACCTTTGGGACACTTTGGATCAACTTGGGGCGACCCTCCAACTGCACCCAAACGTCCCTTTGGAGGCGCCCGATCGGTTTCGAACCATGCATTAGCGTATCATTAAGTGGTAGAGCTATTGCTCAGCCACTTTTCGACCACCCCACACCGACCTTTGGGACACTGGATCAACTTGGGGCGACCCTCCAACTGCACCCGAACGTCCCTTTGGAGGCGCCCGATCAGTTTTAAATCATGCTTTATCACATCATTGAATGGTATAGCTATCGCTCTGCCACTTTTCAACCACCCCACACCGACCATTGGGACACTTTGGATCAACTTGGAGCGACCCTCCAACTGCACCCGAACGTCCCTTTGGAGGCGCCCGATCTATTTCGAACCATGCATTAGCGTATAATTGAGTGGAAGAGCTATCGCTCAGCCACTTTTCGACCACCCCACACAGACCTTTGGGACACTTTGTGTCAACTTGGGGCGCCCCCCCAACAGCACCAAAACGTTCCTTTGGAGGCGCCCGATCGGTTTTAGACCATGCTTTATCACATCATTGAATGGTGTAGCTATCGCTCTGCCACTTTTCAACCACCCCACACCGACCATTGGGACACTTTGGATCAACTTGGAGCGACCCTCCAACTGCACCCGAACGTCCCTTTGGAGGCGCCCGATCTAATTCGAACCATGCATTAGCGTATAATTGAGTGGAAGAGCTATCGCTCAGCCACTTTTCGACCACCCCACACAGACCTTTGGGACACTTTGTGTCAACTTGGGGCGCCCCCCCAACAGCACCAAAACGTTCCTTTGGAGGCGCCCGATCGGTTTTAGACCATGCTTTATCACATCATTGAATGGTATAGCTATCGCTCAGCCACTTTTCGACCACCCCACACAGACCTTTGGGACACTTTGGGTCAACTTGGGGCGACCCTCCAACTGCACCCAAACGTCCCTTTGGAGGCGCCCGATCGGTTTCGAACCATGCATTAGCGTATCATTGAGTGGTAGAGCTATTGCTCAGCCACTTTTCGACCACCCCACACCGACCTTTGGGACACTTTGGGTCAACTTGGGGCGCCCCCCAACAGCACCCAAACGTCCCTTTGGAGGCGCCCGATTTATTTCGAACCATGCATTAGCGTATAATTGAGTGGAAGAGCTATCGCTCAGCCACTTTTCGACCACCCCACACAGACCTTTGGGACACTTTGTGTCAACTTGGGGCGCCCCCCCAACAGCACCCAAACGTTCCTTTGGAGGCGCCCGATCGGTTTTAGACCATGCTTTATCACATCATTGAATGGTATAGCTATCGCTCAGCCACTTTTCGAGCACCCCAGACAGACCTTTGGGACGTTTTGGGTCAATTTGGGGCGACCCCCCAACAGCACCCAAACGTCCCTTTGGAGGCGCTCGATCGATATCGAACCATGCATTAGCGTATCATTGAGTGGTAAAGCTATCGCTCAGCCGCTTTTCGACCACCCCACACCGACCTTTGGGACACTTTGGGTCAACTTGGGGCGCCCCACAAAAGCACCCAAACGTACATTTGGAGGCGCCCGATCAGTTTTAAATCATGCTTTATCACATCATTGAATGGTATAGCTATCGCTCTGCCACTTTTCGAGCACCCCAGACAGACCTTTGGGACGCTTTGTGTCAACTTGGGGCGCCCCTCCAACAGCACCCAAAAGTCCCTTTGGAGGCACCCGATCGATTACAAACCGTGCATCAGCACATCATTGAGCGGTAAAGCTATCGCTCAGCCACTTTTCGACCACACCAGACCGACCTTTGGGACACTTTGGGTCGACTTGGGGCGACCCCGCAACAGCACCCAAACGTCCCTTTGCAAACCATGCATTAGCGTATAATTGAGGGGAAGAGCTATCGCTCAGCCACTTTTCGACCACCCCACACAGACCCTTGGGACACTTTGGGTCAACTTGGGGCGCCCCACCAACTGCCACCAAACGTCCCTTTGGAGGCGCTCGATCTATTTCGAACCGTGCATTAGCGTATAATTGAGGGGAAGAGCTATCGCTCAGCCACTTTTCGACCACCCCACACAGACCCTTGGGACACTTTGGGTCAACTTGGGGCGCCCCACCAACTGCCACCAAACGTCCCTTTGGAGGCGCTCGATCTATTTCGAACCGTGCATTAGCGTATAATTGAGGGGAAGAGCTATCGCTCAGCCACTTTTCGACCACCCCACACAGACCCTTGGGACACTTTGGGTCAACTTGGGGCGCCCCACCAACTGCCACCAAACGTCCCTTTGGAGGCGCTCGATCTATTTCGAACCGTGCATTAGCGTATAATTGAGGGGAAGAGCTATCGCTCAGCCACTTTTCGACCACCCCACACAGACCTTTGGGACGCTTTGTGTCAACTTGGGGCGCCCCGCCAACTGCCACCAGATGTCCCTTTGGAGGGGCACGATCGATTTCAAACCGTGCATTAGCACATCACTGATTGGTAAAGCTATCGCTTAGCCACTTTCCGACCACCCGAGACCGACCTTTGGGACACTGTGTCAACTTGGGGCGTTCCACCAACTGCCACCAAACGTCCCTTTGGAGGCGCCCGATCGGTTTCGAACCGTGCATTAGCGTATAATTGAGTGGTAGAGCTATCGCTCAGCCACTTTTCGACCACCCCACACCGACCTTTGGTACACTTTGGGTCAACTTGGGGCGCCCCACCAACTGCCACCAAGTGTCCCTTTGGAGGGGCCCGGTCGATTTCAAACCGCGCATTAGCACATCACTGAGTGGTAAAGGTATCGCTTAGCCACTTTCCGACCACCCCAGACCGACCTTTGGGACACTTTGTGTCAACTTGGGGCGCCCCACCAACTGCCACCAAACGTCCCTTTGGAGGCGCTCGATCTATTTCGAACCGTGCATTAGCGTATAATTGAGGGGAAGAGCTATCGCTCAGCCACTTTTCGACCACCCCACACAGACCTTTGGGACACTTTGGGTCAACTTGGGGCGACCCTCCAACTGCACCCAAACGTCCCTTTGGAGGCGCCCGATCGGTTTCGAACCATGCATTAGCGTATCATTAAGTGGTAGAGCTATTGCTCAGCCACTTTTCGACCACCCCACACAGACCTTTGGGACACTTTGTGTCAACTTGGGGCGCCCCCCCAACAGCACCAAAACGTTCCTTTGGAGGCGCCCGATCGGTTTTAGACCATGCTTTATCACATCATTGAATGGTATAGCTATCGCTCAGCCACTTTTCGACCACCCCACACAGACCTTTGGGACACTTTGGGTCAACTTGGGGCGCCCCCCAACAGCACCCAAACGTCCCTTTGGAGGCGCCCGATCTATTTCGAACCATGCATTAGCGTATAATTGAGTGGAAGAGCTATCGCTCAGCCACTTTTCGACCACCCCACACAGACCTTTGGGACACTTTGTGTCAACTTGGGGCGCCCCCCCAACAGCACCCAAACGTTCCTTTGGAGGCGCCCGATCGGTTTTAGACCATGCTTTATCACATCATTGAATGGTATAGCTATCGCTCAGCCACTTTTCGAGCACCCCAGACAGACCTTTGGGACGTTTTGGGCCAATTTGGGGCGACCCCCCAACAGCACCCAAACGTCCCTTTGGAGGCGCTCGATCGATATCGAACCATGCATTAGCGTATCATTGAGTGGTAAAGCTATCGCTCAGCCGCTTTTCGACCACCCCACACCGACCTTTGGGACACTTTGGGTCAACTTGGGGCGCCCCACAAGAGCACCCAAACGTACATTTGGAGGCGCCCGATCAGTTTTAAATCATGCTTTATCACATCATTGAATGGTATAGCTATCGCTCTGCCACTTTTCGAGCACCCCAGACAGACCTTTGGGAC
The DNA here is from genome assembly GCA_036711955.1 of Digitonthophagus gazella. NCBI lineage: Eukaryota > Metazoa > Arthropoda > Insecta > Coleoptera > Scarabaeidae > Digitonthophagus > Digitonthophagus gazella. The sequence goes on from JASCIT010000012.1 coordinate 10,105,770, forward strand.
GCTTTGTGTCAACTTGGGGCGCCCCTCCAACAGCACCCAAAAGTCCCTTTGGAGGCACCCGATCGATTACAAACCGTGCATCAGCACATCATTGAGCGGTAAAGCTATCGCTCAGCCACTTTTCGACCACACCAGACCGACCTTTGGGACACTTTGGGTCGACTTGGGGCGACCCCGCAACAGCACCCAAACGTCCCTTTGGAGGCGCCCGATCGATTTCGAACCCTGCATTAGCGTATCATTGAGTGGTAGAGCTATCGCTCAGCCGCTTTTCGACCACCCCACACCGACCTTTGGGACACTTTGTGTCAACTTGAGGCGCCCCCCCCAACAGCACCCAAACGTCCCTTTGGAGGCGCCCGATCGGTTTTAGACCATGCTTTGTCACATCATTGAATGGTATAGCTATTGCTCAGCCACTTTTCGAGCACCCCAGACAGACCTTTGGGACACTTTGGGTCAACTTGGGGCGACCCTCCAACTGCACCCAAACGTCCCTTTGGAGGCGCCCGATCGGTTTCGAACCATGCATTAGCGTATCATTAAGTGGTAGAGCTATTGCTCAGCCACTTTTCGACCACCCCACACCGACCTTTGGGACACTGGATCAACTTGGGGCGACCCTCCAACTGCACCCGAACGTCCCTTTGGAGGCGCCCGATCAGTTTTAAATCATGCTTTATCACATCATTGAATGGTATAGCTATCGCTCTGCCACTTTTCAACCACCCCACACCGACCATTGGGACACTTTGGATCAACTTGGAGCGACCCTCCAACTGCACCCGAACGTCCCTTTGGAGGCGCCCGATCTATTTCGAACCATGCATTAGCGTATAATTGAGTGGAAGAGCTATCGCTCAGCCACTTTTCGACCACCCCACACAGACCTTTGGGACACTTTGTGTCAACTTGGGGCGCCCCCCCAACAGCACCAAAACGTTCCTTTGGAGGCGCCCGATCGGTTTTAGACCATGCTTTATCACATCATTGAATGGTATAGCTATCGCTCTGCCACTTTTCAACCACCCCACACCGACCATTGGGACACTTTGGATCAACTTGGAGCGACCCTCCAACTGCACCCGAACGTCCCTTTGGAGGCGCCCGATCTATTTCGAACCATGCATTAGCGTATAATTGAGTGGAAGAGCTATCGCTCAGCCACTTTTCGACCACCCCACACAGACCTTTGGGACACTTTGTGTCAACTTGGGGCGCCCCCCCAACAGCACCAAAACGTTCCTTTGGAGGCGCCCGATCGGTTTTAGACCATGCTTTATCACATCATTGAATGGTATAGCTATCGCTCAGCCACTTTTCGACCACCCCACACAGACCTTTGGGACACTTTGGGTCAACTTGGGGCGACCCTCCAACTGCACCCAAACGTCCCTTTGGAGGCGCCCGATCGGTTTCGAACCATGCATTAGCGTATCATTGAGTGGTAGAGCTATTGCTCAGCCACTTTTCGACCACCCCACACCGACCTTTGGGACACTTTGGGTCAACTTGGGGCGCCCCCCAACAGCACCCAAACGTCCCTTTGGAGGCGCCCGATCTATTTCGAACCATGCATTAGCGTATAATTGAGTGGAAGAGCTATCGCTCAGCCACTTTTCGACCACCCCACACAGACCTTTGGGACACTTTGTGTCAACTTGGGGCGCCCCCCCAACAGCACCCAAACGTTCCTTTGGAGGCGCCCGATCGGTTTTAGACCATGCTTTATCACATCATTGAATGGTATAGCTATCGCTCAGCCACTTTTCGAGCACCCCAGACAGACCTTTGGGACGTTTTGGGTCAATTTGGGGCGACCCCCCAACAGCACCCAAACGTCCCTTTGGAGGCGCTCGATCGATATCGAACCATGCATTAGCGTATCATTGAGTGGTAAAGCTATCGCTCAGCCGCTTTTCGACCACCCCACACCGACCTTTGGGACACTTTGGGTCAACTTGGGGCGCCCCACAAGAGCACCCAAACGTACATTTGGAGGCGCCCGATCAGTTTTAAATCATGCTTTATCACATCATTGAATGGTATAGCTATCGCTCTGCCACTTTTCGAGCACCCCAGACAGACCTTTGGGACGCTTTGTGTCAACTTGGGGCGCCCCTCCAACAGCACCCAAAAGTCCCTTTGGAGGCACCCGATCGATTACAAACCGTGCATCAGCACATCATTGAGCGGTAAAGCTATCGCTCAGCCACTTTTCGACCACACCAGACCGACCTTTGGGACACTTTGGGTCGACTTGGGGCGACCCCGCAACAGCACCCAAACGTCCCTTTGTAGGCGCCCGATCGATTTCGAACCCTGCATTAGCGTATCATTGAGTGGTAGAGCTATCGCTCAGCCGCTTTTCGACCACCCCACACCGACCTTTGGGACACTTTGTGTCAACTTGAGGCGCCCCCCCCAACAGCACCCAAACGTCCCTTTGGAGGCGCCCGATCGGTTTTAGACCATGCTTTGTCACATCATTGAATGGTATAGCTATCGCTCAGCCACTTTTCGAGCACCCCAGACAGATCTTTGGGACGCTTTGTGTCAACTTGGGGCGCCCCGCCAACTGCCACCAGATGTCCCTTTGGAGGTGCCCGATCGATTTCAAACCGTGCATTAGCACATCACTGATTGGTAAAGCTATCGCTTAGCCACTTTCCGACCACCCGAGACCGACCTTTGGGACACTGTGTCAACTTGGGGCGCTCCACCAACTGCTACCAAACGTCCCTTTGTAGGCGCCCGATCGGTTTCGAACCATGCATTAGCGTATCATTGAGTGGTAGAGCTATCGCTCAGCCACTTTTCGACCACCCCACACCGACCTTTGGGACACTTTGGGTCAACTTGGGGCGCCCCACCAACTGCCACCAAGTGTCCCTTTGGAGGGGCCCGGTCGATTTCAAACCGCGCATTAGCACATCACTGAGTGGTAAAGCTATCGCTTAGCCACTTTCCGACCACCCCAGACCGACCTTTGGGACACTTTGTGTCAACTTAGGGCGCCCCACCAACTGCCACCAAACGTCCCTTTGGAGGCGCTCGATCTATTTCGAACCGTGCATTAGCGTATAATTGAGGGGAAGAGCTATCGCTCAGCCACTTTTCGACCACCCCACACAGACCCTTGGGACACTTTGGGTCAACTTGGGGCGCCCCACCAACTGCCACCAAACGTCCCTTTGGAGGCGCTCGATCTATTTCGAACCGTGCATTAGCGTATAATTGAGGGGAAGAGCTATCGCTCAGCCACTTTTCGACCACCCCACACAGACCCTTGGGACACTTTGGGTCAACTTGGGGCGCCCCACCAACTGCCACCAAACGTCCCTTTGGAGGCGCTCGATCTATTTCGAACCGTGCATTAGCGTATAATTGAGGGGAAGAGCTATCGCTCAGCCACTTTTCGACCACCCCACACAGACCTTTGGGACACTTTGTGTCAACTTGGGGCGCCCCCCCAACAGCACCCAAACGTTCCTTTGGAGGCGCCCGATCGGTTTTAGACCATGCTTTATCACATCATTGAATGGTATAGCAATCGCTCAGCCACTTTTCGAGCACCCCAGACAGACCTTTGGGACGCTTTGGGTCAATTTGGGGCGACCCCCCAACAGCACCCAAACGTCCCTTTGGAGGCGCCCGATCGATATCGAACCATGCATTAGCGTATCATTGAGTGGTAAAGCTATCGCTCAGCCGCTTTTCGACCACCCCACACCGACCTTTGGGACACTTTGGGTCAACTTGGGGCGCCCCACAAGAGCACCCAAACGTCCATTTGGAGGCGCCCGATCAGTTTTAAATCATGCTTTATCACATCATTGAATGGTATAGCTATCGCTCTGCCACTTTTCGAGCACCCCACACCGACCTTTGGGACACTTTGTGTCAACTTGGGGCGCCCCCCCCAACAGCACCCAAACGTCCCTTTGGAGGCGCCCGATCGGTTTTAGACCATGCTTTGTCACATCATTGAATGGTATAGCTATCGCTCAGCCACTTTTCGAGCACCCCAGACAGACCTTTGGGACGCTTTGTGTCAACTTGGGGCGCCCCGCCAACTGCCACCAGATGTCCCTTTGGAGGGGCCCGATCTATTTCAAACCGTGCATTAGCACATCATTGAGTGGTAAAGCTATCGCTCAGACACTTTCCGACCACCCCATACAGACCTTTGGGACACTTTGGGTCGACTTGGGGCGACCCTCCAACTGCACCCAAACGTCCCTTTGGAGGCCCCCGATCGGTTTCGAACCATGCATTAGCGTATCATTGAGTGGTATAGCTATTGCTCAGCCACTTTTCGACCACCCCACACCGACCTTTGGGACGCTTTGTGTCAACTCGGGGCGCCCCTCCAACTGCCACCAAATATCCCTTTAGAGGGGCCTGATCTATTTCAAACCGTGCATTAGCACATCATTGAGTGGTAAAGCTATCGCTCAGCCACTTTCCGACCGCCCCATACAGACCTTTGGGACACTTTGGGTCGGCTTGGGGCGACCCTCCAACTGCACCAAAACATCCCTTTGGAGGCGCCCGATCGATTTCGAACCCAACTGCACCCAAACGTCCCTTTGGAGGCCCCCGATCGGTTTCGAACCATGCATTAGCGTATCATTGAGTGGTAGAGCTATTGCTCAGCCACTTTTCGACCACCCCACACCGACCTTTGGGACGCTTTGTGTTAACTCGGGCGCCCCTCCAACTGCCACCAAATATCCCTTTAGAGGGGCCTGATCTATTTCAAACCGTGCATTAGCACATCATTGAGTGGTAAAGCTATCGCTCAGCCACTTTCCGACCGCCCCATACAGACCTTTGGGACACTTTGGGTCGGCTTGGGGCGACCCTCCAACTGCACCAAAACATCCCTTTGGAGGCGCCCGATCGATTTCGAACCATGCATTAGCGTATAATTGAGTGGAAGAGCTATCGCTCAGCCACTTTTCGACCACCCCACACAGACCTTTGGGACACTTTGTGTCAACTTGGGGCGACCCTCCAACTGCACCCAAACGTCCCTTTGGAGGCGCCCGATCGGTTTCGAACCATGCATTAGCGTATCATTGAGTGGTAGAGCTATTGCTCAGCCACTTTTCGACCACCCCACACCGACCTTTGGGACACTTTGGGTCAACTTGGGGCGCCCCCCAACAGCACCCAAACGTCCCTTTGGAGGCGCCCGATCAGTTTTAAATCATGCTTTATCACATCATTGAATGGTATAGCTATCGCTCTGCCACTTTTCGACCACCCCACACCGACCTTTGGGACACTTTGGGTCAACTTGGGGCGCCCCACCAACTGCCACCAAGTGTCCCTTTGGAGGGGCCCGGTAGATTTCAAACCGCGCATTAGCACATCACTGAGTGGTAAAGCTATCGCTTAGCCACTTTCCGACCACCCCAGACCGACCTTTGGGACACTTTGTGTCAACTTGGGCGCCCCACCAACTGCCACCAAACGTCCCTTTGGAGGCGCTCGATCTATTTCGAACCGTGCATTAGCGTATAATTGAGGGGAAGAGCTATCGCTCAGCCACTTTTCGACCACCCCACACCGACCTTTGGGACACTTTGGGTCAACTTGGGGCGCCCCCCCAACAGCACCCAAACGTTCCTTTGGAGGCGCCCGATCGGTTTTAGACCATGCTTTATCACATCATTGAATGGTATAGCTATCGCTCAGCCACTTTTCGAGCACCCCAGACAGACCTTTGGGACGCTTTGGGTCAATTTGGGTCGACCCCCCAACAGCACCCAAACGTCCCTTTGGAGGCGCCCGATCGATATCGAACCATGCATTAGCGTATCATTGAGTGGTAAAGCTATCGCTCAGCCGCTTTTCGACCACCCCACACCGACCTTTGGGACACTTTGGGTCAACTTGGGGCGCCCCACAAGAGCACCCAAACGTCCATTTGGAGGCGCCCGATCAGTTTTAAATCATGCTTTATCACATCATTGAATGGTATAGCTATCGCTCTGCCACTTTTCGAGCACCCCAGACAGACCTTTGGGACGCTTTGTGTCAACTTGGGGCGCCCCTCCAACAGCACCCAAAAGTCCCTTTGGAGGCACCCGATCGATTACAAACCGTGCATCAGCACATCATTGAGCGGTAAAGCTATCGCTCAGCCACTTTTCGACCACACCAGACCGACCTTTGGGACACTTTGGATCAACTTGGGGCGACCCTCCAACTGCACCCGAACGTCCCTTTGGAGGCGCCCGATCTATTTCGAACCATGCATTAGCGTATAATTGAGTGGAAGAGCTATCGCTCAGCCACTTTTCGACCACCCCACACAGACCTTTGGGACACTTTGTGTCAACTTGGGGCGCCCCCACAACAGCACCAAAACGTTCCTTTGGAGGCGCCCGATCGGTTTTAGACCATGCTTTATCACATCATTGAATGGTATAGCTATCGCTCAGCCACTTTTCGACCACCCCACACAGACCTTTGGGACACTTTGGGTCAACTTGGGGCGACCCTCCAACTGCACCCAAACGTCCCTTTGGAGGCGCCCGATCGGTTTCGAACCATGCATTAGCGTATAATTGAGTGGTAGAGCTATTGCTCAGCCACTTTTCGACCACCCCACACCGACCTTTGGGACACTTTGGGTCAACTTGGGGCGCCCCCCAACAGCACCCAAACGTCCCTTTGGAGGCGCCCGATCTATTTCGAACCATGCATTAGCGTATAATTGAGTGGAAGAGCTATCGCTCAGCCACTTTTCGACCACCCCACACAGACCTTTGGGACACTTTGTGTCAACTTGGGGCGCCCCCCCAACAGCACCCAAACGTTCCTTTGGAGGCGCCCGATCGATATCGAACCATGCATTAGCGTATCATTGAGTGGTAAAGCTATCGCTCAGCCGCTTTTCGACCACCCCACACCGACCTTTGGGACACTTTGGGTCAACTTGGGGCGCCCCCCCAACAGCACCCAAACGTTCCTTTGGAGGCGCCCGATCGGTTTTAGACCATGCTTTATCACATCATTGAATGGTATAGCTATCGCTCAGCCACTTTTCGAGCACCCCAGACAGACCTTTGGGACGCTTTGGGTCAATTTGGGGCGACCCCCCAACAGCACCCAAACGTCCCTTTGGAGGCGCCCGATCGATATCGAACCATGCATTAGCGTATCATTGAGTGGTAAAGCTATCGCTCAGCCGCTTTTCGACCACCCCACACCGACCTTTGGGACACTTTGGGTCAACTTGGGACGCCCCACAAGAGCACCCAAACGTCCATTTGGAGGCGCCCGATCAGTTTTAAATCATGCTTTATCACATCATTGAATGGTATAGCTATCGCTCTGCCACTTTTCGAGCACCCCAGACAGACCTTTGGGACGCTTTGTGTCAACTTGGGGCGCCCCGCCAACTGCCACCAGATGTCCCTTTGGAGGGGCCCGATCTATTTCAAACCGTGCATTAGCACATCATTGGGAGGTAAAGCTATCGCTCAGCCACTTTCCGACCACCCCATACAGACCTTTGGGACACTTTGGGTCGACTTGGGGCGACCCTCCAACTGCACCAAAACATCCCTTTGGAGGCGCCCGATCGATTTCGAACCATGCATTAGCGTATCATTGAGTGGTAGAGCTATCGCTCAGCCGCTTTTCGACCACCCCACACCGACCTTTGGGACACTTTGTGTCAACTTGGGGCGCCCCCCCCAACAGCACCCAAACGTCCCTTTGGAGGCGCCCGATCGGTTTTAGACCATGCTTTGTCACATCATTGAATGGTATAGCTATCGCTCAGCCACTTTCGAGCACCCCAGACAGACCTTTGGGACGCTTTGTGTCAACTTGGGGCGCCCCGCCAACTGCCACCAGATGTCCCTTTGGAGGCGCCCGATCGGTATTAGACCATGCTTTATCACATCATTAAATGGTATAGCTATCGCTCAGCCACTTTTCGAGCACCCCAGACAGACCTTTGGGACGCTTTGTATCAACTTGGGGCGCCCCACCAACTGCCACCAAGTGTCCCTTTGGAGGCGCCCGATCGGTATTAGACCATGCTTTATCACATCATTAAATGGTATAGCTATCGCTCAGCCACTTTTCGAGCACCCCAGACCGACCTTTGGGACACTTTGTGTCAACTTGGGGCGCCCCACCAACTGCCACCAAACGTCCCTTTGGAGGCGCTCGATCTATTTCGAACCGTGCATTAGCGTATAATTGAGGGGAAGAGCTATCGCTCAGCCACTTTTCGACCACCCCACACCGACCTTTGGGACACTTTGGGTCAACTTGGGGCGCCCCCCAACAGCACCCAAACGTCCCTTTGGAGGCGCCCGATCAGTTTTAAATCATGCTTTATCACATCATTGAATGGTATAGCTATCGCTCTGCCACTTTTCGACCACCCCACACCGACCTTTGGGACACTTTGGATCAACTTGGGGCGACCCTCCAACTGCACCCGAACGTCCCTTTGGAGGCGCCCGATCTATTTCGAACCATGCATTAGCGTATCATTGAGTGGTAGAGCTATCGCTCAGCCGCTTTTCGACCACCCCACACCGACCTTTGGGACACTTTGTGTCAACTTGAGGCGCCCCCCCCAACAGCACCCAAACGTCCCTTTGGAGGCGCCCGATCGGTTTTAGACCATGCTTTATCACATCATTGAATGGTATAGCTATCGCTCAGCCACTTTTCGAGCACCCCAGACAGATCTTTGGGACGCTTTGTGTCAACTTGGGGCGCCCCGCCAACTGCCACCAGATGTCCCTTTGGAGGTGCCCGATCGATTTCAAACCGTGCATTAGCACATCACTGATTGGTAAAGCTATCGCTTAGCCACTTTCCGACCACCCGAGACCGACCATTGGGACACTGTGTCAACTTGGGGCGCTCCACCAACTGCTACCAAACGTCCCTTTGTAGGCGCCCGATCGGTTTCGAACCATGCATTAGCGTATCATTGAGTGGTAGAGCTATCGCTCAGCCACTTTTCGACCACCCCACACCGACCTTTGGGACACTTTGGGTCAACTTGGGGCGCCCCACCAACTGCCACCAAGTGTCCCTTTGGAGGGGCCCGGTCGATTTCAAACCGCGCATTAGCACATCACTGAGTGGTAAAGCTATCGCTTAGCCACTTTCCGACCACCCCACACAGACCTTTGGGACACTTTGGGTCAACTTGGGGCGACCCTCCAACTGCACCCAAACGTCCCTTTGGAGGCGCCCGATCGGTTTCGAACCATGCATTAGCGTATCATTGAGTGGTAGAGCTATTGCTCAGCCACTTTTCGACCACCCCACACAGACCTTTGGGACACTTTGTGTCAACTTGGGGCGCCCCCCCAACAGCACCCAAACGTTCCTTTGGAGGCGCCCGATCGGTTTTAGACCATGCTTTATCACATCATTGAATGGTATAGCAATCGCTCAGCCACTTTTCGAGCACCCCAGACAGACCTTTGGGACACTTTGGGTCGACTTGGGGCGACCCTCCAACTGCACCAAAACATCCCTTTGGAGGCGCCCGATCGATATCGAACCATGCATTAGCGTATCATTGAGTGGTAGAGCTATCGCTCAGCCGCTTTTCGACCACCCCACACCGACCTTTGGGACACTTTGTGTCAACTTGGGGCGCCCCCCCCAACAGCACCCAAACGTCCCTTTGGAGGCGCCCGATCGGTTTTAGACCATGCTTTGTCACATCATTGAATGGTATAGCTATCGCTCAGCCACTTTCGAGCACCCCAGACAGACCTTTGGGACGCTTTGTGTCAACTTGGGGCGCCCCGCCAACTGCCACCAGATGTCCCTTTGGAGGGGCCCGATCTATTTCAAACCGTGCATCAGCACATCATTGGGTGGTAAAGCTATCGCTCAGCCACTTTCCGACCACCTCATACAGACCTTTGGGACACTTTGGGTCGACTTGGGGCGACCCTCCAACTGCACCAAAACATCCCTTTGGAGGCGCCCGATCGATTTCGAACCATGCATTAGCGTATCATTGAGTGGTAGAGCTATCGCTCAGCCGCTTTTCGACCACCCCACACCGACCTTTGGGACGCTTTGTGTCAACTTGGGGCGCCCCTCCAACAGCACCCAAAAGTCCCTTTGGAGGCACCCGATCGATTACAAACCGTGCATCAGCACATCACTGAGTGGTAAAGCTATCGCTTAGCCGCTTTTCGACCACCCCACACCGACCTTTGGGAGACTTTGGGTCAACTTGGGGCGACCATCCAACTGCACACAAACGTCCCTTTGGAGGCCCCCGATCGGCTTCGAACCGTGCATTAGCGTATAATTGAGGGGAAGAGCTATCGCTCAGCCGCTTTTCGACCACCCCACACCGACCTTTGGGACACTTTGGGTCAACTTGGGGCGCCCCCCAACAGCACCCAAACGTCCATTTGGAGGCGCCCGATCAGTTTTAAATCATGCTTTATCACATCATTGAATGGTATAGCTATCGCTCTGCCACTTTTCGAGCACCCCAGACAGACCTTTGGGACGCTTTGTGTCAACTTGGGGCGCCCCGCCAACTGCCACCAGATGTCCCTTTGGAGGGGCCCGATCGATTTCAAACCGCGCATTAGCACATCACTGAGTGGTAAAGCTATCGCTTAGCCACTTTCCGACCACCCCAGACCGACCTTTGGGACACTTTGGGTCGACTTGGGGCGACCCTCCAACTGCACCAAAACATCCCTTTGGAGGCGCCCGATCGATTTCGAACCATGCATTAGCGTATCATTGAGTGGTAGAGCTATCGCTCAGCCGCTTTTCGACCACCCCACACCGACCTTTGGGACACTTTGTGTCAACTTGGGGCGCCCCCCCAACAGCACCCAAACGTCCCTTTGGAGGCGCCCGATCGGTTTTAGACCATGCTTTGTCACATCATTGAATGGTATAGCTATCGCTCAGCCACTTTCGAGCACCCCAGACAGACCTTTGGGACGCTTTGTGTCAACTTGGGGCGCCCCGCCAACTGCCACCAGATGTCCCTTTGGAGGCGCCCGATCGGTATTAGACCATGCTTTATCACATCATTAAATGGTATAGCTATCGCTCAGCCACTTTTCGAGCACCCCAGACAGACCTTTGGGACGCTTTGTATCAACTTGGGGCGCCCCACCAACTGCCACCAAGTGTCCCTTTGGAGGGGCCCGATCGATTTCAAACCGCGCATTAGCACATCACTGAGTGGTAAAGCTATCGCTTAGCCACTTTCCGACCACCCCAGACCGACCTTTGGGACACTTTGTGTCAACTTGGGGCGCCCCACCAACTGCCACCAAACGTCCCTTTGGAGGCGCTCGATCTATTTCGAACCGTGCATTAGCGTATAATTGAGGGAAAGAGCTATCGCTCAGCCACTTTTCGACCACCCCACACCGACCTTTGGGACACTTTGGGTCAACTTGGGGCGCCCCCCAACAGCACCCAAACGTCCCTTTGGAGGCGCCCGATCAGTTTTAAATCATGCTTTATCACATCATTGAATGGTATAGCTATCGCTCTGCCACTTTTCGACCACCCCACACCGACCTTTGGGACACTTTGGATCAACTTGGGGCGACCCTCCAACTGCACCCGAACGTCCCTTTGGAGGCGCCCGATCTATTTCGAACCATGCATTAGCGTATCATTGAGTGGTAGAGCTATCGCTCAGCCGCTTTTCGACCACCCCACACCGACCTTTGGGACACTTTGTGTCAACTTGGGGCGCCCCCCCCAACAGCACCCAAACGTCCCTTTGGAGGCGCCCGATCGGTTTTAGACCATGCTTTATCACATCATTGAATGGTATAGCTATCGCTCAGCCACTTTTCGAGCACCCCAGACAGATCTTTGGGACGCTTTGTGTCAACTTGAGGCGCCCCCCCCAACAGCACCCAAACGTCCCTTTGGAGGCGCCCGATCGGTTTTAGACCATGCTTTATCACATCATTGAATGGTATAGCTATCGCTCAGCCACTTTTCGAGCACCCCAGACAGATCTTTGGGACGCTTTGTGTCAACTTGGGGCGCCCCGCCAACTGCCACCAGATGTCCCTTTGGAGGTGCCCGATCGATTTCAAACCGTGCATTAGCACATCACTGATTGGTAAAGCTATCGCTTAGCCACTTTCCGACCACCCGAGACCGACCTTTGGGACACTGTGTCAACTTGGGGCGCTCCACCAACTGCTACCAAACGTCCCTTTGTAGGCGCCCGATCGGTTTCGAACCATGCATTAGCGTATCATTGAGTGGTAGAGCTATCGCTCAGCCACTTTTCGACCACCCCACACCGACCTTTGGGACACTTTGGGTCAACTTGGGGCGCCCCACCAACTGCCACCAAGTGTCCCTTTGGAGGGGCCCGATCTATTTCAAACCGTGCATCAGCACATCATTGGGTGGTAAAGCTATCGCTCAGCCACTTTCCGATCACCTCATACAGACCTTTGGGACACTTTGGGTCGACTTGGGGCGACCCTCCAACTGCACCAAAACATCCCTTTGGAGGCGCCCGATCGATTTCGAACCATGCATTAGCGTATCATTGAGTGGTAGAGCTATCGCTCAGCCGCTTTTCGACCACCCCACACCGACCTTTGGGACGCTTTGTGTCAACTTGGGGCGCCCCTCCAACAGCACCCAAAAGTCCCTTTGGAGGCACCCGATCGATTACAAACCGTGCATCAGCACATCACTGAGTGGTAAAGCTATCGCTTAGCCGCTTTTCGACCACCCCACACCGACCTTTGGGAGACTTTGGGTCAACTTGGGGCGACCATCCAACTGCACACAAACGTCCCTTTGGAGGCCCCCGATCGGTTTCGAACCGTGCATTAGCGTATAATTGAGGGGAAGAGCTATCGCTCAGCCGCTTTTCGACCACCCCACACCGACCTTTGGGACACTTTGGGTCAACTTGGGGCGCCCCCCAACAGCACCCAAACGTCCATTTGGAGGCGCCCGATCAGTTTTAAATCATGCTTTATCACATCATTGAATGGTATAGCTATCGCTCTGCCACTTTTCGAGCACCCCAGACAGACCTTTGGGACGCTTTGTGTCAACTTGGGGCGCCCCGCCAACTGCCACCAGATGTCCCTTTGGAGGGGCCCGATCTATTTCAAACCGTGCATTAGCACATCATTGGGTGGTAAAGCTATCGCTCAGCCACTTTCCGACCACCCCATACAGACCTTTGGGACACTTTGGGTCGACTTGGGGCGACCCTCCAACTGCACCAAAACATCCCTTTGGAGGCGCCCGATCGATTTCGAACCATGCATTAGCGTATCATTGAGTGGTAGAGCTATAGCTCAGCCGCTTTTCGACCACCCCACACCGACCTTTGGGACACTTTGTGTCAACTTGGGGCGCCCCCCCCAACAGCACCCAAACGTCCCTTTGGAGGCGCCCGATCGGTTTTAGACCATGCTTTGTCACATCATTGAATGGTATAGCTATCGCTCAGCCACTTTCGAGCACCCCAGACAGACCTTTGGGACGCTTTGTGTCAACTTGGGGCGCCCCGCCAACTGCCACCAGATGTCCCTTTGGAGGGGCCCGATCTATTTCAAACCGTGCATCAGCACATCATTGGGTGGTAAAGCTATCGCTCAGCCACTTTCCGACCACCTCATACAGACCTTTGGGACACTTTGGGTCGACTTGGGGCGACCCTCCAACTGCACCAAAACATCCCTTTGGAGGCGCCCGATCGATTTCGAACCATGCATTAGCGTATCATTGAGTGGTAGAGCTATCGCTCAGCCGCTTTTCGACCACCCCACACCGACCTTTGGGACACTTTGGGTCAACTTGGGGCGCCCCCCCAACAGCACCTAAACGTCCCTTTGGAGGCGCGGGATCGGTTTTAAACCGTGCTTTAGCACATCATTGAGTAGCACAGCTGTCGCTCAGCAACTTTTCGACCACCCCACACCGACCTTTGGGACACTTTGTGTCAACTTGGGGCGCCCCCCAAACAGCACCCAAACGTCCCTTTGGAGGCGCCCGATCGGTATTAGACCATGCTTTATCACATCATTAAATGGTATAGCTATCGCTCAGCCACTTTTCGAGCACCCCAGACAGACCTTTGGGACGCTTTGTATCAACTTGGGGCGCCCCACCAACTGCCACCAAGTGTCCCTTTGGAGGGGCCCGATCGATTTCAAACCGCGCATTAGCACATCACTGAGTGGTAAAGCTATCGCTTAGCCACTTTCCGACCACCCCAGACCGACCTTTGGGACACTTTGTGTCAACTTGGGGCGCCCCACCAACTGCCACCAAACGTCCCTTTGGAGGCGCTCGATCTATTTCGAACCGTGCATTAGCGTATAATTGAGGGGAAGAGCTATCGCTCAGCCACTTTTCGACCACCCCACACCGACCATTGGGACACTTTGGGTCAACTTGGGGCGCCCCCCAACAGCACCCAAACGTCCCTTTGGAGGCGCCCGATCAGTTTTAAATCATGCTTTATCACATCATTGAATGGTATAGCTATCGCTCTGCCACTTTTCGACCACCCCACACCGACCTTTGGGACACTTTGGATCAACTTGGGGCGACCCTCCAACTGCACCCGAACGTCCCTTTGGAGGCGCCCGATCTATTTCGAACCATGCATTAGCGTATCATTGAGTGGTAGAGCTATCGCTCAGCCGCTTTTCGACCACCCCACACCAACCTTTGGGACACTTTGTGTCAACTTGAGGCGCCCCCCCCAACAGCACCCAAACGTCCCTTTGGAGGCGCCCGATCGGTTTTAGACCATGCTTTATCACATCATTGAATGGTATAGCTATCGCTCAGCCACTTTTCGAGCACCCCAGACAGATCTTTGGGACGCTTTGTGTCAACTTGGGGCGCCCCGCCAACTGCCACCAGATGTCCCTTTGGAGGTGCCCGATCGATTTCAAACCGTGCATTAGCACATCACTGATTGGTAAAGCTATCGCTTAGCCACTTTCCGACCACCCGAGACCGACCTTTGGGACACTGTGTCAACTTGGGGCGCTCCACCAACTGCTACCAAACGTCCCTTTGTAGGCGCCCGATCGGTTTCGAACCATGCATTAGCGTATCATTGAGTGGTAGAGCTATCGCTCAGCCACTTTTCGACCACCCCACACCGACCTTTGGGACACTTTGGGTCAACTTGGGGCGCCCCACCAACTGCCACCAAGTGTCCCTTTGGAGGGGCCCGGTCGATTTCAAACCGCGCATTAGCACATCACTGAGTGGTAAAGCTATCGCTTAGCCACTTTCCGACCACCCCACACAGACCTTTGGGACACTTTGGGTCAACTTGGGGCGACCCTCCAACTGCACCCAAACGTCCCTTTGGAGGCGCCCGATCGATTTCGAACCATGCATTAGCGTATCATTGAGTGGTAGAGCTATTGCTCAGCCACTTTTCGACCACCCCACACAGACCTTTGGGACACTTTGTGTCAACTTGGGGCGCCCCCCCAACAGCACCCAAACGTTCCTTTGGAGGCGCCCGATCGGTTTTAGACCATGCTTTATCACATCATTGAATGGTATAGCAATCGCTCAGCCACTTTTCGAGCACCCCAGACAGACCTTTGGGACGCTTTGGGTCAATTTGGGGCGACCCTCCAACAGCACCCAAACGTCCCTTTGGAGGCGCCCGATCGATATCGAACCATGCATTAGCGTATCATTGAGTGGTAAAGCTATCGCTCAGCCGCTTTTCGACCACCCCACACCGACCTTTGGGACACTTTGGGTCAACTTGGGGCGCCCCACAAGAGCACCCAAACGTCCATTTGGAGGCGCCCGATCAGTTTTAAATCATGCTTTATCACATCATTGAATGGTATAGCTATCGCTCTGCCACTTTTCGAGCACCCCACACCGACCTTTGGGACACTTTGTGTCAACTTGGGGCGCCCCCCCCAACAGCACCCAAACGTCCCTTTGGAGGCGCCCGATCGGTTTTAGACCATGCTTTGTCACATCATTGAATGGTATAGCTATCGCTCAGCCACTTTTCGAGCACCCCAGACAGACCTTTGGGACGCTTTGTGTCAACTTGGGGCGCCCCGCCAACTGCCACCAGATGTCCCTTTGGAGGGGCCCGATCTATTTCAAACCGTGCATTAGCACATCATTGAGTGGTAAAGCTATCGCTCAGCCACTTTCCGACCACCCCATACAGACCTTTGGGACACTTTGGGTCGACTTGGGGCGACCCTCCAACTGCACCCAAACGTCCCTTTGGAGGCCCCCGATCGGTTTCGAACCATGCATTAGCGTATCATTGAGTGGTATAGCTATTGCTCAGCCACTTTTCGACCACCCCACACCGACCTTTGGGACGCTTTGTGTCAACTCGGGGCGCCCCTCCAACTGCCACCAAATATCCCTTTAGAGGGGCCTGATCTATTTCAAACCGTGCATTAGCACATCATTGAGTGGTAAAGCTATCGCTCAGCCACTTTCCGACCGCCCCATACAGACCTTTGGGACACTTTGGGTCGGCTTGGGGCGACCCTCCAACTGCACCAAAACATCCCTTTGGAGGCGCCCGATCGATTTCGAACCCAACTGCACCCAAACGTCCCTTTGGAGGCCCCCGATCGGTTTCGAACCATGCATTAGCGTATCATTGAGTGGTAGAGCTATTGCTCAGCCACTTTTCGACCACCCCACACCGACCTTTGGGACGCTTTGTGTTAACTCGGGCGCCCCTCCAACTGCCACCAAATATCCCTTTAGAGGGGCCTGATCTATTTCAAACCGTGCATTAGCACATCATTGAGTGGTAAAGCTATCGCTCAGCCACTTTCCGACCGCCCCATAGAGACCTTTGGGACACTTTGGGTCGGCTTGGGGCGACCCTCCAACTGCACCAAAACATCCCTTTGGAGGCGCCCGATCGATTTCGAACCATGCATTAGCGTATAATTGAGTGGAAGAGCTATCGCTCAGCCACTTTTCGACCACCCCACACAGACCTTTGGGACACTTTGTGTCAACTTGGGGCGCCCCCCCAACAGCACCCAAACGTTCCTTTGGAGGCGCCCGATCGGTTTTAGACCATGCTTTATCACATCATTGAATGGTATAGCTATCGCTCAGCCACTTTTCGAGCACCCCAGACAGACCTTTGGGACGCTTTGTGTCAACTTGGGGCGCCCCACCAACTGCCACCAAGTGTCCCTTTGGAGGGGCCCGATCTATTTCGAACCATGCATTACCGTATCATTGAGTGGTAGAGCTATCGCTCAGCCGCTTTTCGACCACCCCACGCCGACCTTTGGGACACTTTGGGTCAACTTGGGGTGACCCTCCAACTGCACCAACACATCCCTTTGGAGGCGCCCGATCTATTTCGAACCATGCATTAGCGTATCATTGAGTGGTAGAGCTATCACTCAGCCGCTTTTCGACCGCCCCACACCGACCTTTGGGACACTTTGGGTCAACTTGGGGCGACCCTCCAACTGCACCCGAACGTCCCTTTGGAGGCGCCCGATCTATTTCGAACCATGCATTAGCGTATAATTGAGTGGAAGAGCTATCGCTCAGCCACTTTTCGACCACCCCACACAGACCTTTGGGACACTTTGTGTCAACTTGGGGCGCCCCCCCAACAGCACCCAAACGTCCCTTTGGAGGCGCGGGATCGGTTTTAAACCGTGCTTTAGCACATCATTGAGTAGTACAGCTGTCGCTCAGCAACTTTTCGACCACTCCACACCGACCTTTGGGACACTTTGTGTCAACTTGGGGCGCCCCCCCAACAGCACCCAAACGTCCCTTTGGAGGCGCGGGATCGGTTTTAAGCCGTGCTTTAGCACATCATTGAGTAGTACAGCTGTCGCTCAGCAACTTTTCGACCACTCCACACCGACCTTTGGGACACTTTGTGTCAACTTAGGGCGCCCCCCAAACAGCACCCAAACGTCCCTTTGGAGGCGCCCGATCAGTTTTAAATCATGCTTTATCACATCATTGAATGGTATAGCTATCGCTCTGCCACTTTTCGACCACCCCACACCGACCTTTGGGACACTTTGGATCAACTTGGGGCGACCCTCCAACTGCACCCGAACGTCCCATTGGAGGCGCCCGATCTATTTCGAACCATGCATTAGCGTATCATTGAGTGGTAGAGCTATCACTCAGCCACTTTTCGACCACCCCACACCGACCTTTGGGACACTTTGTGTCAACTTGGGGCGCCCCCCAAACAGCACCCAAACGTCCCTTTGGAGGCGCCCGATCAGTTTTAAATCATGCTTTATCACATCATTGAATGGTATAGCTATCGCTCTGCCACTTTTCGACCACCCCACACCGACCTTTGGGACACTTTGGATCAACTTGGGGCGACCCTCCAACTGCACCCGAACGTCCCATTGGAGGCGCCCGATCTATTTCGAACCATGCATTAGCGTATCATTGAGTGGTAGAGCTATCCCTCAGCCGCCTTTCGACCGCCCCACACCGACCTTTGGGACACTTTGGGTCAACTTGGGGCGACCCTCCAACTGCACCCAAACGTCCCTTTGGAGGCGCCCGATCGGTTTCGAACCATGCATTAGCGTATCATTGAGTGGTAGAGCTATTGCTCAGCCACTTTTCGACCACCCCACACCGACCTTTGGGACACTTTGGGTCAACTTTAGGCGCCCCCCAACAGCACCCAAACGTCCCTTTGGAGGCGCCCGATCAGTTTTAAATCATGCTTTATCACATCATTGAATGGTATAGCTATCGCTCAGCCGCTTTTCGACCACCCCACACCGACCTTTGGGACACTTTGTGTCAACTTGAGGCGCCCCCCCCAACAGCACCCAAACGTCCCTTTGGAGGGGCCCGATAGATTTCAAACCGTGCATTAGCACATCACTGATTGGTAAAGCTATCGCTTAGCCACTTTCCGACCACCCGAGACCGACCTTTGGGACACTGTGTCAACTTGGGGCGCTCCACCAACTGCCACCAAACGTCCCTTTGGAGGCGCCCAATCGGTTTCGAACCATGCATTAGCGTATCATTGAGTGGTAGAGCTATCGCTCAGCCACTTTTCGACCACCCCACACCGACCTTTGGGACACTTTGGGTCAACTTGGGGCGCCCCACCAACTGCCACCAAGTGTCCCTTTGGAGGGGCCCGGTCGATTTCAAACCGCGCATTAGCACATCACTGAGTGGTAAAGCTATCGCTTAGCCACTTTCCGACCACCCCAGACCGACCTTTGGGACACTTTGTGTCAACTTGGGCGCCCCACCAACTGCCACCAAACGTCCCTTTGGAGGCGCTCGATCTATTTCGAACCGTGCATTAGCGTATAATTGAGGGGAAGAGCTATCGCTCAGCCACTTTTCGACCACCCCACACAGACCTTTGGGACACTTTGGGTCAACTTGGGGCGACCCTCCAACTGCACCCAAACGTCCCTTTGGAGGCGCCCGATCGGTTTCGAACCATGCATTAGCGTATCATTAAGTGGTAGAGCTATCCCTCAGCCGCCTTTCGACCGCCCCACACCGACCTTTGGGACACTTTGGGTCAACTTGGGGCGACCCTCCAACTGCACCCAAACGTCCCTTTGGAGGCCCCCGATCGGTTTCGAACCATGCATTAGCGTATCATTGAGTGGTATAGCTATTGCTCAGCCACTTTTCGACCACCCCACACCGACCTTTGGGACGCTTTGTGTCAACTCGGGGCGCCCCTCCAACTGCCACCAAATATCCCTTTAGAGGGGCCTGATCTATTTCAAACCGTGCATTAGCACATCATTGAGTGGTAAAGCTATCGCTCAGCCACTTTCCGACCGCCCCATACAGACCTTTGGGACACTTTGGGTCGGCTTGGGGCGACCCTCCAACTGCACCAAAACATCCCTTTGGAGGCGCCCGATCGATTTCGAACCCAACTGCACCCAAACGTCCCTTTGGAGGCCCCCGATCGGTTTCGAACCATGCATTAGCGTATCATTGAGTGGTAGAGCTATTGCTCAGCCACTTTTCGACCACCCCACACCGACCTTTGGGACGCTTTGTGTTAACTCGGGCGCCCCTCCAACTGCCACCAAATATCCCTTTAGAGGGGCCTGATCTATTTCAAACCGTGCATTAGCACATCATTGAGTGGTAAAGCTATCGCTCAGCCACTTTCCGACCGCCCCATAGAGACCTTTGGGACACTTTGGGTCGGCTTGGGGCGACCCTCCAACTGCACCAAAACATCCCTTTGGAGGCGCCCGATCGATTTCGAACCATGCATTAGCGTATAATTGAGTGGAAGAGCTATCGCTCAGCCACTTTTCGACCACCCCACACAGACCTTTGGGACACTTTGTGTCAACTTGGGGCGCCCCCCCAACAGCACCCAAACGTTCCTTTGGAGGCGCCCGATCGGTTTTAGACCATGCTTTATCACATCATTGAATGGTATAGCTATCGCTCAGCCACTTTTCGAGCACCCCAGACAGACCTTTGGGACGCTTTGTGTCAACTTGGGGCGCCCCACCAACTGCCACCAAGTGTCCCTTTGGAGGGGCCCGATCTATTTCGAACCATGCATTACCGTATCATTGAGTGGTAGAGCTATCGCTCAGCCGCTTTTCGACCACCCCACGCCGACCTTTGGGACACTTTGGGTCAACTTGGGGTGACCCTCCAACTGCACCAACACATCCCTTTGGAGGCGCCCGATCTATTTCGAACCATGCATTAGCGTATCATTGAGTGGTAGAGCTATCACTCAGCCGCTTTTCGACCGCCCCACACCGACCTTTGGGACACTTTGGGTCAACTTGGGGCGACCCTCCAACTGCACCCGAACGTCCCTTTGGAGGCGCCCGATCTATTTCGAACCATGCATTAGCGTATAATTGAGTGGAAGAGCTATCGCTCAGCCACTTTTCGACCACCCCACACAGACCTTTGGGACACTTTGTGTCAACTTGGGGCGCCCCCCCAACAGCACCCAAACGTCCCTTTGGAGGCGCGGGATCGGTTTTAAACCGTGCTTTAGCACATCATTGAGTAGTACAGCTGTCGCTCAGCAACTTTTCGACCACTCCACACCGACCTTTGGGACACTTTGTGTCAACTTGGGGCGCCCCCCCAACAGCACCCAAACGTCCCTTTGGAGGCGCGGGATCGGTTTTAAGCCGTGCTTTAGCACATCATTGAGTAGTACAGCTGTCGCTCAGCAACTTTTCGACCACTCCACACCGACCTTTGGGACACTTTGTGTCAACTTAGGGCGCCCCCCAAACAGCACCCAAACGTCCCTTTGGAGGCGCCCGATCAGTTTTAAATCATGCTTTATCACATCATTGAATGGTATAGCTATCGCTCTGCCACTTTTCGACCACCCCACACCGACCTTTGGGACACTTTGGATCAACTTGGGGCGACCCTCCAACTGCACCCGAACGTCCCATTGGAGGCGCCCGATCTATTTCGAACCATGCATTAGCGTATCATTGAGTGGTAGAGCTATCACTCAGCCACTTTTCGACCACCCCACACCGACCTTTGGGACACTTTGTGTCAACTTGGGGCGCCCCCCAAACAGCACCCAAACGTCCCTTTGGAGGCGCCCGATCAGTTTTAAATCATGCTTTATCACATCATTGAATGGTATAGCTATCGCTCTGCCACTTTTCGACCACCCCACACCGACCTTTGGGACACTTTGGATCAACTTGGGGCGACCCTCCAACTGCACCCGAACGTCCCATTGGAGGCGCCCGATCTATTTCGAACCATGCATTAGCGTATCATTGAGTGGTAGAGCTATCCCTCAGCCGCCTTTCGACCGCCCCACACCGACCTTTGGGACACTTTGGGTCAACTTGGGGCGACCCTCCAACTGCACCCAAACGTCCCTTTGGAGGCGCCCGATCGGTTTCGAACCATGCATTAGCGTATCATTGAGTGGTAGAGCTATTGCTCAGCCACTTTTCGACCACCCCACACCGACCTTTGGGACACTTTGGGTCAACTTTAGGCGCCCCCCAACAGCACCCAAACGTCCCTTTGGAGGCGCCCGATCAGTTTTAAATCATGCTTTATCACATCATTGAATGGTATAGCTATCGCTCAGCCGCTTTTCGACCACCCCACACCGACCTTTGGGACACTTTGTGTCAACTTGAGGCGCCCCCCCCAACAGCACCCAAACGTCCCTTTGGAGGGGCCCGATAGATTTCAAACCGTGCATTAGCACATCACTGATTGGTAAAGCTATCGCTTAGCCACTTTCCGACCACCCGAGACCGACCTTTGGGACACTGTGTCAACTTGGGGCGCTCCACCAACTGCCACCAAACGTCCCTTTGGAGGCGCCCAATCGGTTTCGAACCATGCATTAGCGTATCATTGAGTGGTAGAGCTATCGCTCAGCCACTTTTCGACCACCCCACACCGACCTTTGGGACACTTTGGGTCAACTTGGGGCGCCCCACCAACTGCCACCAAGTGTCCCTTTGGAGGGGCCCGGTCGATTTCAAACCGCGCATTAGCACATCACTGAGTGGTAAAGCTATCGCTTAGCCACTTTCCGACCACCCCAGACCGACCTTTGGGACACTTTGTGTCAACTTGGGCGCCCCACCAACTGCCACCAAACGTCCCTTTGGAGGCGCTCGATCTATTTCGAACCGTGCATTAGCGTATAATTGAGGGGAAGAGCTATCGCTCAGCCACTTTTCGACCACCCCACACAGACCTTTGGGACACTTTGGGTCAACTTGGGGCGACCCTCCAACTGCACCCAAACGTCCCTTTGGAGGCGCCCGATCGGTTTCGAACCATGCATTAGCGTATCATTAAGTGGTAGAGCTATCCCTCAGCCGCCTTTCGACCGCCCCACACCGACCTTTGGGACACTTTGGGTCAACTTGGGGCGACCCTCCAACTGCACCCAAACGTCCCTTTGGAGGCGCCCGATCGGTTTCGAACCATGCATTAGCGTATCATTGAGTGGTAGAGCTATTGCTCAGCCACTTTTCGACCACCCCACACCGACCTTTGGGACACTTTGGGTCAACTTGAGGCGCCCCCCAACAGCACCCAAACGTCCCTTTGGAGGCGCCCGATCAGTTTTAAATCATGCTTTATCACATCATTGAATGGTATAGCTATCGCTCAGCCGCTTTTCGACCACCCCACACCGACCTTTGGGACACTTTGTGTCAACTTGAGGCGCCCCCCCCAACAGCACCCAAACGTCCCTTTGGAGGGGCCCGATAGATTTCAAACCGTGCATTAGCACATCACTGATTGGTAAAGCTATCGCTTAGCCACTTTCCGACCACCCGAGACCGACCTTTGGGACACTGTGTCAACTTGGGGCGCTCCACCAACTGCCACCAAACGTCCCTTTGGAGGCGCCCAATCGGTTTCGAACCATGCATTAGCGTATCATTGAGTGGTAGAGCTATCGCTCAGCCACTTTTCGACCACCCCACACCGACCTTTGGGACACTTTGGGTCAACTTGGGGCGCCCCACCAACTGCCACCAAGTGTCCCTTTGGAGGGGCCCGGTCGATTTCAAACCGCGCATTAGCACATCACTGAGTGGTAAAGCTATCGCTTAGCCACTTTCCGACCACCCCAGACCGACCTTTGGGACACTTTGTGTCAACTTGGGCGCCCCACCAACTGCCACCAAACGTCCCTTTGGAGGCGCTCGATCTATTTCGAACCGTGCATTAGCGTATAATTGAGGGGAAGAGCTATCGCTCAGCCACTTTTCGACCACCCCACACAGACCTTTGGGACACTTTGGGTCAACTTGGGGCGACCCTCCAACTGCACCCAAACGTCCCTTTGGAGGCGCCCGATCGGTTTCGAACCATGCATTAGCGTATCATTAAGTGGTAGAGCTATTGCTCAGCCACTTTTCGACCACCCCACACCGACCTTTGGGACACTTTGGATCAACTTGGGGCGACCCTCCAACTGCACCCGAACGTCCCTTTGGAGGCGCCCGATCAGTTTTAAATCATGCTTTATCACATCACTGAATGGTATAGCTATCGCTCTGCCACTTTTCGACCACCCCACACCGACCTTTGGGACACTTTGGATCAACTTGGGGCGACCCTCCAACTGCACCCGAACGTCCCTTTGGAGGCGCCCGATCTATTTCGAACCATGCATTAGCGTATAATTGAGTGGAAGAGCTATCGCTCAGCCACTTTTCGACCACCCCACACAGACCTTTGGGACACTTTGTGTCAACTTGGGGCGCCCCCCCAACAGCACCCAAACGTTCCTTTGGAGGCGCCCGATCGGTTTTAGACCATGCTTTATCACATCATTGAATGGTATAGCTATCGCTCAGCCACTTTTCGACCACCCCACACAGACCTTTGGGACACTTTGGGTCAACTTGGGGCGACCCTCCAACTGCACCCAAACGTCCCTTTGGAGGCGCCCGATCGGTTTCGAACCATGCATTAGCGTATCATTGAGTGGTAGAGCTATTGCTCAGCCACTTTTCGACCACCCCACACCGACCTTTGGGACACTTTGGGTCAACTTGGGGCGCCCCCCAACAGCACCCAAACGTCCCTTTGGAGGCGCCCGATCGGTTTCGAACCATGCATTAGCGTATCATTAAGTGGTAGAGCTATTGCTCAGCCACTTTTCGACCACCCCACACCGACCTTTGGGACACTTTGGATCAACTTGGGGCGACCCTCCAACTGCACCCGAACGTCCCTTTGGAGGCGCCCGATCAGTTTTAAATCATGCTTTATCACATCACTGAATGGTATAGCTATCGCTCTGCCACTTTTCGACCACCCCACACCGACCTTTGGGACACTTTGGATCAACTTGGGGCGACCCTCCAACTGCACCCGAACGTCCCTTTGGAGGCGCCCGATCTATTTCGAACCATGCATTAACGTATAATTGAGTGGAAGAGCTATCGCTCAGCCACTTTTCGACCACCCCACACAGACCTTTGGGACACTTTGTGTCAACTTGGGGCGCCCCCCCAACAGCACCCAAACGTTCCTTTGGAGGCGCCCGATCGGTTTTAGACCATGCTTTATCACATCATTGAATGGTATAGCTATCGCTCAGCCACTTTTCGAGCACCCCAGACAGACCTTTGGGACGCTTTGGGTCAACTTGGGGCGCCCCCCCAACAGCACCCAAACGTCCCTTTGGAGGCGCCCGATCGATATCGAACCATGCATTAGCGTATCATTGAGTGGTAAAGCTATCGCTCAGCCGCTTTTCGACCACCCCACACCGACCTTTGGGACGCTTTGTGTCAACTTGGGGCGCCCCTCCAACAGCACCCAAAAGTAACTTTGGAGGCACCCGATCGATTACAAACCGTGCATCAGCACATCATTGAGCGGTAAAGCTATCGCTCAGCCACTTTTCGACCACACCAGACCGACCTTTGGGACACTTTGGGTCGACTTGGGGCGACCCCGCAACAGCACCCAAACGTCCCTTTGGAGGCGTCCGATCGATTTCGAACCATGCATTAGCGTATCATTGAGTGGTAGAGCTATCGCTCAGCCACTTTTCGAGCACCCCAGACAGATCTTTGGGACGCTTTGTGTCAACTTGGGGCGCCCCGCCAACTGCCACCAGATGTCCCTTTGGAGGGGCCCGATCGATTTCAAACCGTGCATTAGCACATCACTGATTGGTAAAGCTATCGCTTAGCCACTTTCCGACCACCCGAGACCGACCTTTGGGACACTGTGTCAACTTGGGGCGCTCCACCAACTGCCACCAAACGTCCCTTTGGAGGCGCCCGATCGATATCGAACCATGCATTAGCGTATCATTGAGTGGTAAAGCTATCGCTCAGCCGCTTTTCGACCACCCCACACCGACCTTTGGGACGCTTTGTGTCAACTTGGGGCGCCCCTCCAACAGCACCCAAAAGTAACTTTGGAGGCACCCGATCGATTACAAACCGTGCATCAGCACATCATTGAGCGGTAAAGCTATCGCTCAGCCACTTTTCGACCACACCAGACCGACCTTTGGGACACTTTGGGTCGACTTGGGGCGACCCCGCAACAGCACCCAAACGTCCCTTTGGAGGCGTCCGATCGATTTCGAACCATGCATTAGCGTATCATTGAGTGGTAGAGCTATCGCTCAGCCGCTTTTCGACCACCCCACACCGACCTTTGGGACACTTTGTGTCAACCTGGGGCGCCCCCCCCAACAGCACCCAAACGTCCCTTTGGAGGCGCCCGATCGGTCTTAGACCATGCTTTATCACATCATTAAATGGTATAGCTATCGCTCAGCCACTTTTCGAGCACCCCAGACAGACCTTTGGGACGCTTTGGGTCAAGTTGGGGCGACCCCCCAACAGCACCCAAACGTTCCTTTGGAGGCGCCCGATCGGTTTTAGACCATGCTTTATCACATCATTGAATGGTATAGCTATCGCTCAGCCACTTTTCGAGCACCCCACACCGACCTTTGGGACACTTTGGGTCAACTTGGGGCGCCCCCCCAACAGCACCCAAACGTCCCTTTGGAGGCGCCCGATCAGTTTTAAATCATGCTTTATTACATCATTGAATGGTATAGCTATCGCTCTACCACTTTTCGACCACCCCACACCGACCTTTGGGACACTTTGGGTCAACTTGGGGCGAGGAGGAGAAAATGCTTTACGCACCCCGACCTACTTCCTGTAAGCCGGGAGTGTCGGACTCCTCCAACTCTTGTTGGAGTTTACCGACTAAAAACTCCTCCTCTCTGCCTTTTCGTTCTTGAGCAGCTCGGACCCGCTTGCGCATTACTGCAAGTTGCTCAGGCATTAGTTCTTCACTTTACTTTACTTCCTCTCTCACTCTCCTACCATTGTCTTTTCTTCTGCTTCTTCCTCTCTCTTCATCCTCATTTCCTCCACTTCTTTGGCCTTCATTACCTCTCTGAGGTATTGCATTACTGCCCTTCTGGTTCCCTCTTCCGTAAGTAGCTCCGCAACTCCCTCCTTTTCGAATTTATTTCCTATCTTCACCTCCAACTCCTCTCGCAGCGTTTTGAAGTGCTCGCAAAGGAAGATGGTGTGCTCAGGGGTGTCTGTCTCCTGGCATTTAAACCAGCACGCGTCTCTCTCTCTCTTCTTTATTTTCTTGAGATATTCGCCGAATATGCCATGTCCGCTTAGGGCCTGTGTTGTGTAGTAGTCGACTTCTACACCTTCTAGACACCACTCCTTTACTTTTCTTACGAATATCTTTGCCCAGCCTTTGTACTCGTCCCATCTTGCCTGCCATCTCTTGTACATCTCTTCTCTGTTTTCTTTTGTTCTTTCTCCCTTCGACTCGTAGTTCCTGCTTCTTTCCCATGCAAGGAGATCCATTGGCGGCTGCCTTGCCAGTACTCCTACGGCGTCCGTCGAGATGGTTCTATATGCAGATGTTACATGGATCGATATCTGTCTCTCTATCTTCCTTAGCATACCGCTATATTTTTTATGTTTTAGGGCGTTTTCCCACGCAGGTGCAGCGTACAGTGTTATTGATCTTATCACCGTCGCTAGTAGAGTCCTTCTTGAGTGGCTTGGCCCTCCTTTTCTCGGCATTATTCTCTTTAATACGGTGCTAGCTTTTGCTGCCTTTGCTGTTACTTCCTTTATGTGCTCATTCATTCTCAGATCTTTGTCTATTTGTACCCCTAGATATTTTATCGATTTTGAGCTTCTTATCTTCTTCTGTTTCACTTCTACCTCTAATTCTCTCATCTTTCTCCTTCCTTCTAGTATCACTATTTCGGTTTTATCTGTCGCAAGTTCCAATCCCATTTCATTCATTTCTTCTTCTATTATTTCAAGTGCATATGTTGTTTTATCCTTTATTGTCTCTTCGCTCTTTCCTTTCACCACTACTGCAAGGTCGTCGGCGTAGGCTACGAGGTTCACTCCTTCTTCCATTTTTAATCTGAGTATTCGGTCATAGAATACGTTCCACAATGTACCTCCCATTACCGATCCTTGGGGGACCCCACACGTCATCTTTTCTGTCTTTCCGTTTGGGAGAGTTATCTTCCTGTTGGAGAGATAGGAACCCACGATTTTCCTTATTCCTCTCGTGAATCCTTTCTTCTTGACTTCTTTTTTTATTATGCTCCATGGCGCAGAATTGAACGCATTTTTGATGTCCAATGTTGTCATTGCCATTACTCCTCTGTGTCTCGTTGATTTTTTCTTCTCTTCTCTTACTTCCTTTATGATACGCATGATCGCGTCCACCGTGCTTCTTTTTTTCCTATATCCGTACTGCGCCTCGCTTAGTTTTCCTTCTTTCTCTATTTCTGCTATTATTCTCGAATTCACTAATCTCTCCAACAGCTTCCCCACAGCGCTCAGCAAGCATAGCGGTCTGTAGGTTTGTTCCTTCCCCTCTTTCTTCGGTTTTTCTATTAATACCAGTGTTGCTTCCTTCCACGTTGTGGGGAAAACCCCTTTGGTCCAGCACTCGTTGTAGGTACTGAGGAATAGTTCTGGATTCGCTATTACGCATGTCCTCAGAATCTCGTTTGTGATGTAATCCTGTCCTGGCGCCTTCTTCTTCTTAAGTTGTTTTAAATTTGATTTTAGTTCTTCGATCGTGAATGGGTTTGGCTCTTGTTCTTCATTGCTTTTTTCTTCTTCTTCTTCTTTATCCTCCTCTACCTCCTCTACCTTTGGAAATAACTTCCGGAATTGCTCTTCGATTGTTTCATTGTCAATTTCCTTTCGTCCCTGGGTTTTCATCCTCTTTGTGACAACCTGATAAGCCGTCCCCCATACGTCTTGCTCCAACTCCTCACATAGGTTCTTCCAACTCTTTTCCTTATTTCTTCTGATCGCTTCTACTAGACTTTTTCTTGCTTTTTTATATTTTTCTTGTGCTTGTTGTTCTTTTTCTACATTTTGTCCTCTTTTACGTATTCTTTGCAGTGATCTTCTTTCTTTTATGCACTTTCTTCTTTCTTCAGCCACATTTTCGTCCCACCAATACACCGGTTTATGCCTTTGTATTATATTTCTTTTTTTAAAGACCTTATTACATGCTTTCGTGATCATTTGCGTTAGCTGCTCCGGTTCGCTTTTCGAGACATTTTCTGTTTCCTTCTTGAATGCTTCGTTCAACCTCAATAATCCTTCCTCCGTCACTCTCCAACCTCTCGATTTGCTCTCTTTCTGTTCTTTACTCTTCACTGTTGTTATTACGAATGATATTAGTTCGTGGTCGCTTAACGTTTCGGCTTCGTTGTCCACTCGCCAGTTTTGTATGTTGGTTGCCAAACTCTCGCTTACCATTGTTAAGTCTATCACTGATGATCCTCTTGCGCATCTATATGTTGGCACTGCTACTTCGTTTATTAATACCATTCTGTTTTTTTCCATCCATTCTTCCAGTATCCCTCCTCTTGAGTTTGATCTGCTGTCTCCTGCCGACATCATTCTCGCATTCAAATCTCCCGCAATTATGGTAGGCTTCTTTGTTCTCTTTATGTCTCTTTCCAGTGCGTCCAATAGTTCTTCGAATTGCTTATCATCTTCGTTTGGCGAGTAGTACACTGAGGTGACTGTCCATTTTTCCATCTCTATAGTTATGTATCCTCTTCCCCTATTTTTCGCCATTGGCCTTCCTATTTTCTTCTCCATTTTGATGAAACAATTTCTTTCTAGATCTGTTTCTAGCGTCTGGCTTCTTCTTATGTTCGGTTCTTGGCCTATTATTATATCTATGCACTTCTCTCTTGCCATTTGTTCTATTACGTCATGCGTTACCTGTCTTCTATTAAAGTTTAACTGTAGTACTTTTATCATATTATTTTCTAGTTTTTTATCTTTATGTGGTGAAATTTGTTTTGTCTTTTTTCTATTGTCCATTATTGTTTTGTGTGATGTAAGATCTCTCCGATATCTTTTGATTTCGTTGGTAGCTGTCTGTTTTTGTTTCGTTATCTTTTTTCTTTTTGTTTTCCGCTTCTTTTGTTTGCTGGTTTTTGTTTTTTAGCTCGCTACGGATCCTCTTCACAGCTTCTCGGTACCTTTGGCACGCCATTGAGTTCATGGAGTGCCCAGTTTCTCCGCAGTCATGGCATCTCTTATCATTTGCGCATTCGCTCGGTCTGTGACCATAGCTAGCGCATTTCGGGCAGAATATTTCGTTTTCTGCTGTCTTTTCTGTTTTTTCTTCGCACTCTGTGGCTTTGTGTCCAAGTTTTTGGCATGAATAGCATCTTGGCGGATTTATTAGTTTTTGCGCTTGTCGTTCTGCGAATCCTATTTTTAATTTCACTCCCTCTCTCGTAATTGTTCCTGCCACTTCATTTGGGAGTGTGGCTATTGCTGTGTAACTATTTTTTCTGAATTTGTCTGGAAATATCGATTGGGGGGTGACCCCCCTAACTGCACCCGAACGTCCCTTTGGAGGCGCCCGATCTATTTCGAACCATGCATTAGCGTATAATTGAGGGGAAGAGCTATCGCTCAGCCACTTTTCGACCACCCCACACCGACCTTTGGGACACTTTGGGTCAACTTGGGGCGCCCCCCCAACAGCACCCAAACGTCCCTTTGGAGGCGCCCGATCAGTTTTAAACCATGCCTTAATTCATCATTGAGTGGTAAAGCTATCGCTCAGCCACTTCTCGACCACCCCAGACATACCTTTGGGGACACTTTGGGTCAACTTGGGGCGCATCTCCAACAGCACCCAAAAGTCCCTTTGGAGGCGCCCGATCGGTTTTATACCATGCTTTATCACATCATTGAATGGTATAGCTATCGCTCACCCACTTTTCAAGCACCCCAGACAGACCTTTGGGACGCTTTGGGTCAAGTTGGGGCGACCCCCCAACAGCACCCAAACGTCCCTTTGGAGGCGCCCGATCGATATCGAACCATGCATTAGCGTATCATTGAGTGGTAAAGCTATCGCTCAGCCGCTTTTCGACCACCCCACACCGACCTTTGGGACACTTTGGGTCAACTTGGGGCGCCCCCCAACAGCACCCAAACGTCCATTTGGAGGCGCCCGATCAGTTTTAAATCATGCTTTATCACATCATTGAATGGTATAGCTATCGCTCTGCCACTTTTCGAGCACCCCAGACCGACCTTTGGGACACTTTGTGTCAACTTGGGGCGCCCCACCAACTGCCACCAAACGTCCCTTTGGAGGCGCTCGATCTATTTCGAACCGTGCATTAGCGTATAATTGAGGGGAAGAGCTATCGCTCAGCCACTTTTCGACCACCCCACACAGACCTTTGGGACACTTTGTGTCGGCTTGGGGCGACCCTCCAACTGCACCAAAACATCCCTTTGGAGGCGCCCGATCGATTTCGAACCATGCATTAGCGTATCATTGAGTGGTAGAGCTATCGCTCAGTCGCTTTTCGACCACCCCACGCCGACCTTTGGGACACTTTGGGTCAACTTGGGGTGACCCTCCAACTGCACCCGAACGTCCCTTTGGAGGCGCCCGATCTATTTCGAACCATGCATTAGCGTATCATTGAGTGGTAGAGCTATCACTCAGCCGCTTTTCGACCGCCCCACACCGACCTTTGGGACACTTTGGGTCAACTTGGGGCGACCCTCCAACTGCACCCGAACGTCCCTTTGGAGGCGCCCGATCTATTTCGAACCATGCATTAGCGTATAATTGAGTGGAAGAGCTATCGCTCAGCCACTTTCCGACCGCCCCATACAGACCTTTGGGACACTTTGGGTCAACTTGGGTCGACCCCTCAACAGCACCCAAACGTCCCTTTGGAGGCGCCCGATCGGTCTTAGACCATGCTTTATCACATCATTAAATGGTATAGCTATCACTCAGCCACTTTTCGAGCACCCCAGACAGACCTTTGGGACGTTCTGTGTCAACTTGGGGCGCCCCACCAACTGCCACCAAGTGTCCCTTTG
Source organism: Digitonthophagus gazella (assembly GCA_036711955.1). Taxonomy (NCBI): domain Eukaryota; kingdom Metazoa; phylum Arthropoda; class Insecta; order Coleoptera; family Scarabaeidae; genus Digitonthophagus; species Digitonthophagus gazella. The sequence goes on from JASCIT010000012.1 coordinate 10,137,728, forward strand.
GAGGGGCCCGATCGATTTCAAACCGCGCATTAGCACATCACTGAGTGGTAAAGCTATCGCTTAGCCGCTTTTCGACCACCCCACACCGACCTTTGGGACACTTTGGGTCAACATGGGGCGACCCTCCAACTGCACCCAAACGTCCCTTTGGAGGCCCCCGATCGGTTTCGAACCATGCATTAGCGTATCATTGAGTGGTAGAGCTATTGCTCAGCCACTTTTCGACCACCCCACACCGACCTTTGGGACGCTTTGTGTCAACGCGGGGCGCCCCTCCAACTGCCACCAAATATCCCTTTAGAGGGGCCCGATCTATTTCAAACCGTGCATTAGCAAATCGTTGAGTGGTAAAGCTATCGCTAAGCCACTTTCCGACCGCCCCATACAGACCTTTGGGACACTTTGGGTCGACTTGGGGCGACCCTCCAACTGCACCAAAACATCCCTTTGGAGGCGCCCGATCGATTTCGAACCATGCATTAGCGTATCATTGAGTGGTAGAGCTATCGCTCAGCCGCTTTTCGACCACCCCACACCGACCTTTGGGACACTTTGTGTCAACTTGGGGCGCCCCCCAAACAGCACCCAAACGTCCCTTTGGAGGCGCCCGATCGGTCTTAGACCATGCTTTATCACATCATTAAATGGTATAGCTATCGCTCAGCCACTTTTCGAGCACCCCAGACAGACCTTTGGGACGCTTTGGGTCAAGTTGGGGCGACCCCCTAACAGCACCCAAACGTCCCTTTGGAGGCGCCCGATCGATATCGAACCATGCATTAGCGTATCATTGAGTGGTAAAGCTATCGCTCAGCCGCTTTTCGACCACCCCTCACCGACCTTTGGGACACTTTGGGTCAACTTGGGGCGCCCCCCCAACAGCACCCAAACGTCCCTCTGGAGGCGCCCGATCACTTTTAAATCATGCTTTATCACATCATTGAATGGTATAGCTATCGCTCTGCCACTTTTCGACCACCCCACACCGACCTTTGGGACACTTTGTGTCAACTTGGGGCGCCCCACCAACTGCCACCAAGTGTCCCTTTGGAGGGGCCCGATCGATTTCAAACCGTGCATTAGCACATCACTGATTGGTAAAGCTATCGCTTAGCCACTTTCCGACCACCCGAGACCGACCTTTGGGACACTGTGTCATCTTGGGGCGCCCCACCAACTGCCACCAAACGTCCCTTTGGAGGCGCCCGATCTATTTCGAACCATGCACTAGCGTATCATTGAGTGGTAGAGCTATCGCTCAGCCACTTTCCGACCACCCGAGACCGACCTTTGGGACACTGTGTCATCTTGGGGCGCCCCACCAACTGCCACCAAACGTCCCTTTGGAGGCGCCCGATCTATTTCGAACCATGCACTAGCGTATCATTGAGTGGTAGAGCTATCGCTCAGCCACTTTTCGACCACCCCACACCGACCTTTGGGACACTTTGGGTCGACTTGGGGCGACCCCCCAACAGCATCCAAACGTCCCTTTGGAGACGCGGGATCGGTTTTAAACCGTGCTTTAGCACATCATTGAGTGGTACAGCTATCGCTCAGCAACTTTTCGACCGCCCCAAACAGACCTTTTGGACACTTTGGGTCAAGTTGGGGCGACCCCCCAACAGCACCCAAGCGTCCCTTTGGAGGCGCCCGATCAGTTTTAAATCATGCTTTATCACATCATTGAATGGTGAAGCTATCGCTCAGCCGCTTTTCGACCACCCCACACCGACCTTTGGGACACTTTGGGTCAACTTGGGGCGCCCCCCCAACAGCACCCAAACGTCCCTTTGGAGGCGCCCGATCAGTTTTAAATCATGCTTTATCACATCATTGAATGGTATAGCTATCGCTCTGCCACTTTTCGACCACCCCACACCGACCTTTGGGACGCTTTGGGTCACTTGGGGCGACCCTCCAACTGCACCCGAACGTCCCTTTGGAGGCGCCCGATCGGTTTTAGACCATGCTTTATCACATCATTGAATGGTACAGCTATCGCTCTGCCACTTTTCGAGCACCCCAGACAGACCTTTGGGACGCTTTGTGTCAACTTGGGGCGCCCCGCCAACTGCCACCAGATGTCCCTTTGGAGGGGCCCGATCGATTTCAAACCGTGCATTAGCACATCACTGAGTGGTAAAGCTATCGCTTAGCCACTTTCCGACCACCCCAGACCGACCTTTGGGACATTTTGTGTCAACTTGGGGCGCCCCACCAACTGCCACCAAACGTCCCTTTGGAGGCGCTCGATCTATTTCGAATCATGCATTAGCGTATAATTGAGTGGAAGAGCTATCGCTCAGCCACTTTTCGACCACCCCACACAGACCTTTGTGTCAACTTGGGGCGCCCCCCCAACAGCACCCAAACGTCCCTTTGGTGGCGCCCGATCAGTTTTAAACCATGCTTTAGTTCATCATTGAGTGGTAAAGCTATCGCTCAGCCACTTTTCGACCCCCAGACATACCTTTGGGGACACTTTGGGTCAACTTTGGGCGCATCTCCAACAGCACCCAAAAGTCCCTTTGGAGGAGCCCGATCGGTTTTAAACCATGCTTTATCACATCATTGAATGGTATAGCTATCGCTCAGCCACTTTTCAAGCACACCAGACAGACCTTTGGGACGCTTTGTGTCAACTTGGGGCGCCCCTCCAACAGCACCCAAAAGTCCCTTTGGAGGCACCCGATCGATTACAAACCGTGCATCAGCACATCATTGAGTGGTAGAGCTATCGCTCAGCCACTTTTCGACCACCCCACACCGACCTTTGGGACGCTTTGTGTCAACTCGGGGCGCCCCTCCAACTGCCACCAAATATCCCTTTAGAGGGGCCCGATCTATTTCAAACCGTGCATTAGCACTTCATTGAGTGGTAAAGCTATCGCTCAGCCACTTTCCGACCGCCCCATACAGACCTTTGGGAAACTTTGGGTCGGCTTGGGGCGACCCTCCAACTGCACCAAAACATCCCTTTGGAGGCGCCCGATCGATTTCGAACCATGCATTAGCGTATCATTGAGTGGTAGAGGTATCACTCAGCCGCTTTTCGACCGCCCCACACCGACCTTTGGGACACTTTGGGTCAACTTGGGGCGCCCCCCCAACAGCACCCAAACGTCCCTTTGGAGGCGCCCGATCAGTTTTAAATCATGCTTTATTACATCATTGAATGGTATAGCTATCGCTCTACCACTTTTCGACCACCCCACACCGACCTTTGGGACACTTTGGGTCAACTTGGGGCGCCCCCCCAACAGCACCCAAACGTCCCTTTGGAGGGGCCCGATCGATATCGAACCATGCACTAGCGTATCATTGAGTGGTAAAGCTATCGCTCAGCCGCTTTTCGACCACCCCACATCGACCTTTGGGACACTTTGTGTCAACTTGGGGCGCCACCCCAACAGCACCCAAACGTCCCTTTGGAGGCGCCCGATCAGTTTTAAATCATGCTTTATTACATCATTGAATGGTATAGCTATCGCTCTACCACTTTTCGACCACCCCACACCGACCTTTGGGACACTTTGGGTCAACTTGGGGCGCCCCCCCAACAGCACCCAAACGTCCCTTTGGAGGGGCCCGATCGATATCGAACCATGCACTAGCGTATCATTGAGTGGTAAAGCTATCGCTCAGCCGCTTTTCGACCACCCCACATCGACCTTTGGGTGACCCTTGGGGTGACCCTCCAACTGCACCCGAACGTCCCTTTGGAGGCGCCCGATCTATTTCGAACCATGCATTACCGTATCATTGAGTGGTAGAGCTATCGCTCAGCCGCTTTTCGACCACCCCACACCGACTTTTGGGACACTTTGGGTCAACTTGGGGCGACCCTCCAACTGCACCCAAACGTCCCTTTGGAGGCCCCCGATCGGTTTCGAACCATGCATTAGCGTATCATTGAGTGGTAGAGCTATTGCTCAGCCACTTTTCGACCACCCCACACCGACCTTTGGGACGCTTTGTGTCAACTCGGGGCGCCCCTCCAACTGCCACCAAATATCCCTTTAGAGGGGCCCGATCTATTTCAAACCGTGCATTAGCACATCATTGAGTGGTAAAGCTATCGCTCAGCCACTTTCCGACCGCCCCATACAGACCTTTGGGAAACTTTGGGTCGGCTTGGGGCGACCCTCCAACTGCACCCGAACGTCCCTTTGGAGGTGCCCGATCTATTTCGAACCATGCATTAGCGTATCATTGAGTGGTAGAGCTATCACTCAGCCGCTTTTCGACCGCCCCACACCGACCTTTGGGACACTTTGGGTCAACTTGGGGCGACCCTCCAACTGCACCCGAACGTCCCTTTGGAGGCGCCCGATCTATTTCGAACCATGCATTAGCATATAATTGAGTGGAAGAGCTATCGCTCAGCCACTTTTCGACCACCCCACACAGACCTTTGGGACACTTTGTGTCAACTTGGGGCGCCCCCCCAACAGCACCCAAACGTTCCTTTGGAGGCGCCCGATCGGTTTTAGACCATGCTTTATCACATCATTGAATGGTATAGCTATCGCTCAGCCACTTTTCGAGCACCCCAGACAGACCTTTGGGACGCTTTGTGTCAACTTGGGGCGCCCCACCAACTGCCACCAAGTGTCCCTTTGGAGGGGCCCGATCTATTTCGAACCATGCATTAGCGTATCATTGAGTGGTAGAGCTATCGCTCAGCCGCTTTTCGACCACCCCACATCGACCTTTGGGTGACCCTTGGGGTGACCCTCCAACTGCACCCGAACGTCCCTTTGGAGGCGCCCGATCTATTTCGAACCATGCATTAGCGTATAATTGAGTGGAAGAGCTATCGCTCAGCCACTTTTCGACCACCCCACACAGATCTTTGGGACACTTTGTGTCAACTTGGGGCGCCCCCCCAACAGCACCCAAACGTTCCTTTGGAGGCGCCCGATCTATTTCGAACCATGCATTAGCGTATCATTGAGTGGTAGAGCTATCACTCAGCCGCTTTTCGACCGCCCCACACCGACCTTTGGGACACTTTGGGTCAACTTGGGGCGCCACCCCAACAGCACCCAAAAGTCCCTTTGGAGGCACCCGATCGATTACAAACCGTGCACCAGCACATCATTGAGTGGTAAAGCTATCGCTCAGCCACTTTTCGACCACCCCACACCGACCTTTGGGACACTTTGTGTCAACTTGGGGCGCCCCCCAAACAGCACCCAAACGTCCCTTTGGAGGCGCCCGATCGGTCTTAGACCATGCTTTATCACATCATTAAATGGTATAGCTATCGTTCAGCCACTTTTCCAGCACCCCAGACAGACCTTTGGGACACTTTGTGTCAACTTGGGGCGCCCCACCAACTGCCACCAAGTGTCCCTTTGGAGGGGCCCGATCGATTTCAAACCGCGCATTAGCACATCACTGGGTGGTAAAGCTATCGCTTAGCCACTTTCCGACCACCCCAGACCGACCTTTGGGACACTTTGTGTCAACTTGGGGCGCCCCACCAACTGCACCAAAACATCCCTTTGGAGGCGCCCGATCGATTTCGAACCATGCATTAGCGTATCATTGAGTGGTAGAGCTATCGCTCAGTCGCTTTTCGACCACCCCACGCCGACCTTTGGGACACTTTGGGTCAACTTGGGGCGCCCCCCCAACAGCACCCAAACGTTCCTTTGAAGGCGCCCGATCGGTTTTAGACCACGCTTTATCACATCATTGAATGGTATAGCTATCGCTCAGTCACTTTTCGAGCACCCCAGACAGACCTTTGGGACACTTTGGGTCAACTTGGGGCGCCCCCCCAACAGCACCCAAACGTCCCTTTGGAGGGGCCCGATCGATATCGAACCATGCACTAGCGTATCACTGAGTGGTAAAGCTATCGCTCAGCCGCTTTTCGACCACCCCACATCGACTTTTGGGTGACCCTTGGGGTGACCCTCCAGCTGCACCCGAACGTCCCTTTGGAGGCGCCCGATCTATTTCGAACCATGCATTAGCGTATCATTGAGTGGTAGAGCTATCACTCAGCCGCTTTTCGACCGCCCCACACCGACCTTTGGGACACTTTGGGTCAACTTGGGGCGCCCCCCCAACAGCACCCAAAAGTCCCTTTGGAGGCACCCGATCGATTACAAACCGTGCACCAGCACATCATTGAGTGGTAGAGCTATTGCTCAGCCACTTTTCGACCACCCCACACCGACCTTTGGGACGCTTTGTGTCAACTCGGGGCACCCCTCCAACTGCCACCAAATATCCCTTTAGAGGGGCCCGATCTATTTCAAACCGTGCATTAGCACATCATTGAGTGGTAAAGCTATCGCTCAGCCACTTTCCGACCGCCCCATACAGACCTTTGGGAAACTTTGGGTCGGCTTGGGGCGACCCTCCAACTGCACCAAAACATCCCTTTGGAGGCGCCCGATCGATTTCGAACTATGCATTAGCGTATCATTGAGTGGTAGAGCTATCGCTCAGTCGCTTTTCGACCACCCCACGCCGACCTTTGGGACACTTTGGGTCAACTTGGGGTGACCCTCCAACTGCACCCGAACGTCCCTTTGGAGGCGCCCGATCTATTTCGAACCATGCATTAGCGTATCATTGAGTGGTAGAGCTATCACTCAGCCGCTTTTCGACCGCCCCACACCGACCTTTGGGACACTTTGGGTCAACTTGGGGCGACCCTCCAACTGCACCCGAACGTCCCTTTGGAGGCGCCCGATCTATTTCGAACCATGCATTAGCATATAATTGAGTGGAAGAGCTATCGCTCAGCCACTTTTCGACCACCCCACATCGACCTTTGGGTGACCCTTGGGGTGACCCTCCAGCTGCACCCGAACGTCCCTTTGGAGGCGCCCGATCTATTTCGAACCATGCATTAGCGTATCATTGAGTGGTAGAGCTATCACTCAGCCGCTTTTCGACCGCCCCACACCGACCTTTGGGACACTTTGGGTCAACTTGGGGCGCCCCCCCAACAGCACCCAAAAGTCCCTTTGGAGGCACCCGATCGATTACAAACCGTGCACCAGCACATCATTGAGTGGTAAAGCTATCGCTCAGCCACTTTTCGACCACCCCACACCGACCTTTGGGACACTTTGTGTCAACTTGGGGCGCCCCCCAAACAGCACCCAAACGTCCCTTTGGAGGCGCCCGATCGGTCTTAGACCATGCTTTATCACATCATTAAATGGTATAGCTATCGTTCAGCCACTTTTCCAGCACCCCAGACAGACCTTTGGGACACTTTGTGTCAACTTGGGGCGCCCCACCAACTGCCACCAAACGTCCCTTTGGAGGCGCTCGATCTATTTCGAACCGTGCATTAGCGTATAATTGAGGGGAAGAGCTATCGCTCAGCCACTTTTCGACCACCCCACACAGACCTTTGGGACACTTTGGGTCAACTTGGGGCGACCCTCCAACTGCACCCGAACGTCTCTTTGGAGGCGCCCGATCTATTTCGAACCATGCATTAGCGTATCATTGAGTGGTAGAGCTATCGCTCAGCCGCTTTTCGACCACCCCACACCGACCTTTGGGACACTTTGTGTCAACTTGGGGCGCCCCCCAAACAGCACCCAAACGTCCCTTTGGAGGCGCCCGATCGGTCTTAGACCATGCTTTATCACATCATTAAATGGTATAGCTATCGCTCAGCCACTTTTCGAGCACCCCAGACAGACCTTTGGGACGCTTTGGGTCAAGTTGGGGCGACCCCCTAACAGCACCCAAACGTCCCTTTGGAGGCGCCCGATCGATATCGAACCATGCACTAGCGTATCACTGAGTGGTAAAGCTATCGCTCAGCCGCTTTTCGACCACCCCACACCGACCTTTGGGACACTTTGGGTCAACTTGGGGCGCCCCCCCAACAGCACCCAAACGTCCCTCTGGAGGCGCCCGATCAGTTTTAAATCATGCTTTATCACATCATTGAATGGTATAGCTATCGCTCTGCCACTTTTCGACCACCCCACACCGACCTTTGGGACACTTTGTGTCAACTTGGGGCGCCCCACCAACTGCCACCAAGTGTCCCTTTGGAGGGGCCCGATCGATTTCAAACCGTGCATTAGCACATCACTGATTGGTAAAGCTATCGCTTAGCCACTTTCCGACCACCCGAGACCGACCTTTGGGACACTGTGTCATCTTGGGGCGCCCCACCAACTGCCACCAAACGTCCCTTTGGAGGCGCCCGATCTATTTCGAACCATGCACTAGCGAATCATTGAGTGGTAGAGCTATCGCTCAGCCACTTTTCGACCACCCCACACCGACCTTTGGGACACTTTGGGTCGACTTGGGGCGACCCCCCAACAGCATCCAAACGTCCCTTTGGAGACGCGGGATCGGTTTTAAACCGTGCTTTAGCACATAATGATGTGCCACTCAATGGAGTGGTACAGCTATCGCTCAGCAACTTTTCGACCGCCCCAAACAGACCTTTTGGACACTTTGGGTCAAGTTGGGGCGACCCCCCAACAGCACCCAAGCGTCCCTTTGGAGGCGCCCGATCAGTTTTAAATCATGCTTTATCACATCATTGAATGGTAAAGCTATCGCTCAGCCGCTTTTCGACCACCCCACACCGACCTTTGGGACACTTTGGGTCAACTTGGGGCGCCCCCCCAACAGCACCCAAACGTCCCTTTGGAGGCGCCCGATCAGTTTTAAATCATGCTTTATCACATCATTGAATGGTATAGCTATCGCTCTGCCACTTTTCGAGCACCCCAGACCGACCTTTGGGACACTTTGTGTCAACTTGGGGCGCCCCACCAACTGCCACCAAACGTCCCTTTGGAGGCGCTCGATCTATTTCGAACCGTGCATTAGCGTATAATTGAGGGGAAGAGCTATCGCTCAGCCACTTTTCGACCACCCCACACAGACCTTTGGGACACTTTGTGTCGGCTTGGGGCGACCCTCCAACTGCACCAAAACATCCCTTTGGAGGCGCCCGATCGATTTCGAACCATGCATTAGCGTATCATTGAGTGGTAGAGCTATCGCTCAGTCGCTTTTCGACCACCCCACGCCGACCTTTGGGACACTTTGGGTCAACTTGGGGTGACCCTCCAACTGCACCCGAACGACCCTTTGGAGGCGCCCGATCTATTTCGAACCATGCATTAGCGTATCATTGAGTGGTAGAGCTATCACTCAGCCGCTTTTCGACCGCCCCACACCGACCTTTGGGACACTTTGGGTCAACTTGGGGCGACCCTCCAACTGCACCCGAACGTCCCTTTGGAGGCGCCCGATCTATTTCGAACCATGCATTAGCGTATAATTGAGTGGAAGAGCTATCGCTCAGCCACTTTCCGACCGCCCCATACAGACCTTTGGGACACTTTGGGTCAACTTGGGTCGACCCCTCAACAGCACCCAAACGTCCCTTTGGAGGCGCCCGATCGGTCTTAGACCATGCTTTATCACATCATTAAATGGTATAGCTATCACTCAGCCACTTTTCGAGCACCCCAGACAGACCTTTGGGACGTTCTGTGTCAACTTGGGGCGCCCCACCAACTGCCACCAAGTGTCCCTTTGGAGGGGCCCGATCGATTTCAAACCGCGCATTAGCACATCACTGAGTGGTAAAGCTATCGCTTAGCCGCTTTTCGACCACCCCACACCGACCTTTGGGACACTTTGGGTCAACATGGGGCGACCCTCCAACTGCACCCAAACGTCCCTTTGGAGGCCCCCGATCGGTTTCGAACCATGCATTAGCGTATCATTGAGTGGTAGAGCTATTGCTCAGCCACTTTTCGACCACCCCACACCGACCTTTGGGACGCTTTGTGTCAACGCGGGGCGCCCCTCCAACTGCCACCAAATATCCCTTTAGAGGGGCCCGATCTATTTCAAACCGTGCATTAGCAAATCGTTGAGTGGTAAAGCTATCGCTAAGCCACTTTCCGACCGCCCCATACAGACCTTTGGGACACTTTGGGTCGACTTGGGGCGACCCTCCAACTGCACCAAAACATCCCTTTGGAGGCGCCCGATCGATTTCGAACCATGCATTAGCGTATCATTGAGTGGTAGAGCTATCGCTCAGCCGCTTTTCGACCACCCCACACCGACCTTTGGGACACTTTGTGTCAACTTGGGGCGCCCCCCAAACAGCACCCAAACGTCCCTTTGGAGGCGCCCGATCGGTCTTAGACCATGCTTTATCACATCATTAAATGGTATAGCTATCGCTCAGCCACTTTTCGAGCACCCCAGACAGACCTTTGGGACGCTTTGGGTCAAGTTGGGGCGACCCCCTAACAGCACCCAAACGTCCCTTTGGAGGCGCCCGATCGATATCGAACCATGCATTAGCGTATCATTGAGTGGTAAAGCTATCGCTCAGCCGCTTTTCGACCACCCCTCACCGACCTTTGGGACACTTTGGGTCAACTTGGGGCGCCCCCCCAACAGCACCCAAACGTCCCTCTGGAGGCGCCCGATCACTTTTAAATCATGCTTTATCACATCATTGAATGGTATAGCTATCGCTCCGCCACTTTTCGACCACCCCACACCGACCTTTGGGACACTTTGTGTCAACTTGGGGCGCCCCACCAACTGCCACCAAGTGTCCCTTTGGAGGGGCCCGATCGATTTCAAACCGGGCATTAGCACATCACTGATTGGTAAAGCTATCGCTTAGCCACTTTCCGACCACCCGAGACCGACCTTTGGGACACTGTGTCATCTTGGGGCGCCCCACCAACTGCCACCAAACGTCCCTTTGGAGGCGCCCGATCTATTTCGAACCATGCACTAGCGTATCATTGAGTGGTAGAGCTATCGCTCAGCCACTTTCCGACCACCCGAGACCGACCTTTGGGACACTGTGTCATCTTGGGGCGCCCCACCAACTGCCACCAAACGTCCCTTTGGAGGCGCCCGATCTATTTCGAACCATGCACTAGCGTATCATTGAGTGGTAGAGCTATCGCTCAGCCACTTTTCGACCACCCCACACCGACCTTTGGGACACTTTGGGTCGACTTGGGGCGACCCCCCAACAGCATCCAAACGTCCCTTTGGAGACGCGGGATCGGTTTTAAACCGTGCTTTAGCACATCATTGAGTGGTACAGCTATCGCTCAGCAACTTTTCGACCGCCCCAAACAGACCTTTTGGACACTTTGGGTCAAGTTGGGGCGACCCCCCAACAGCACCCAAGCGTCCCTTTGGAGGCGCCCGATCAGTTTTAAATCATGCTTTATCACATCATTGAATGGTGAAGCTATCGCTCAGCCGCTTTTCGACCACCCCACACCGACCTTTGGGACACTTTGGGTCAACTTGGGGCGCCCCCCCAACAGCACCCAAACGTCCCTTTGGAGGCGCCCGATCAGTTTTAAATCATGCTTTATCACATCATTGAATGGTATAGCTATCGCTCTGCCACTTTTCGACCACCCCACACCGACCTTTGGGACACTTTGGGTCACTTGGGGCGACCCTCCAACTGCACCCGAACGTCCCTTTGGAGGCGCCCGATCGGTTTTAGACCATGCTTTATCACATCATTGAATGGTACAGCTATCGCTCTGCCACTTTTCGAGCACCCCAGACAGACCTTTGGGACGCTTTGTGTCAACTTGGGGCGCCCCGCCAACTGCCACCAGATGTCCCTTTGGAGGGGCCCGATCGATTTCAAACCGTGCATTAGCACATCACTGAGTGGTAAAGCTATCGCTTAGCCACTTTCCGACCACCCCAGACCGACCTTTGGGACATTTTGTGTCAACTTGGGGCGCCCCACCAACTGCCACCAAACGTCCCTTTGGAGGCGCCCGATCTATTTCGAATCATGCATTAGCGTATAATTGAGTGGAAGAGCTATCGCTCAGCCACTTTTCGACCACCCCACACAGACCTTTGTGTCAACTTGGGGCGCCCCCCCAACAGCACCCAAACGTCCCTTTGGTGGCGCCCGATCAGTTTTAAACCATGCTTTAGTTCATCATTGAGTGGTAAAGCTATCGCTCAGCCACTTTTCGACCCCCAGACATACCTTTGGGGACACTTTGGGTCAACTTTGGGCGCATCTCCAACAGCACCCAAAAGTCCCTTTGGAGGAGCTCGATCGGTTTTAAACCATGCTTTATCACATCATTGAATGGTATAGCTATCGCTCAGCCACTTTTCAAGCACACCAGACAGACCTTTGGGACGCTTTGTGTCAACTTGGGGCGCCCCTCCAACAGCACCCAAAAGTCCCTTTGGAGGCACCCGATCGATTACAAACCGTGCATCAGCACATCATTGAGTGGTAGAGCTATCGCTCAGCCACTTTTCGACCACCCCACACCGACCTTTGGGACGCTTTGTGTCAACTCGGGGCGCCCCTCCAACTGCCACCAAATATCCCTTTAGAGGGGCCCGATCTATTTCAAACCGTGCATTAGCACATCATTGAGTGGTAAAGCTATCGCTCAGCCACTTTCCGACCGCCCCATACAGACCTTTGGGAAACTTTGGGTCGGCTTGGGGCGACCCTCCAACTGCACCAAAACATCCCTTTGGAGGCGCCCGATCGATTTCGAACCATGCATTAGCGTATCATTGAGTGGTAGAGGTATCACTCAGCCGCTTTTCGACCGCCCCACACCGACCTTTGGGACACTTTGGGTCAACTTGGGGCGCCCCCCCAACAGCACCCAAACGTCCCTTTGGAGGCGCCCGATCAGTTTTAAATCATGCTTTATTACATCATTGAATGGTATAGCTATCGCTCTACCACTTTTCGACCACCCCACACCGACCTTTGGGACACTTTGGGTCAACTTGGGGCGCCCCCCCAACAGCACCCAAACGTCCCTTTGGAGGGGCCCGATCGATATCGAGCCATGCACTAGCGTATCATTGAGTGGTAAAGCTATCGCTCAGCCGCTTTTCGACCACCCCACATCGACCTTTGGGACACTTTGTGTCAACTTGGGGCGCACAGTGGTCTGAACGTAATAAAAACCTGATCGAAAATACTTTTTTGGTGTTTACAATTAGATGGGCTTTTGAAACTTGACATATAGTTATAAGAGCAAAAGCTGAAGGTTATGTCAAGTTTTTATCCAAATCCGTCAACCGGAAGTAGTACTTTACTTGAACACTTAGTCAATTTTTTTCATACAAACTAAGACATCAAACTGAGATAACCACACAAAATTTCATACACCAGTATTAAATGATGAAAAATAACTAGATATAAAATTTTAAAAGAATTGAATAATCGGAGGTGGTGGTTTACCTGAACACATATCCAAATTGTTTCATAATCATACATCAATTTAAATTTATATACAAATAGAATTCGTAAATTTCACAGTGAAACTGCATAACGATACTAAATAATATTAAAAAATTATTAAAAAAAAACATTTGGCAGAATTTTCAAAAAATTGAACGAAATTTACAAGAACCTAAAATTTAGCAAATATATCTAGGAGTTAGTAGGATCATTTCAGCTATCTTATTTTAAGGGAATATCAACAAGTTTCGGTTGTGTTATTTAGATAGCTTAATTCTGCTCAAAGCTTGGAAAAGTTATGAGTAAAAATTATTAAAATACAAAAGTGAAAGAAAAAAAAAGTCAAAAGCGGAACAATACTTAATATGAGGAGTCGTTGGTTTCTTGCTCTTCTTCTTCTGACCCATCTTCTTCCTCCAATCCTTCTTCTTCGTCTTCTTCTTCGTCTTCTTCTTCCTCGTCTTCTTCTGAAAACTCGTCCATTATAAGTAATCTTCTAATGTCTCTATCCATATTTTTATTCCTCGCCGGACTTTCTTTTTGAAAATTACTTATAAAGGGATCAGAGCTAAGAAGTAGTCTTTTAAACAAATCTTCGTTCGTCTATAGTCTACTACATTTTCTCGTGTGACTCTCCTTAAATTTACGAATTTGTTTATTTTTTGCCTCTTGTGCTTGTTCAGATAACTTTCCAATGGGTAGGAGAGATTCTTTAATGACGGTAGAACCGTGTATTAAAATTTTGTGCACACTAGTAGGCATATAATACCATCCATAAAGATGAACATATTTTTCGGCGGTTTTAAAGCAATATGTATTTTCAATATGTATTTCACCTTATTTTTATTTGTTATTAAAGAACTTATTCCAATTATGAATAAATTCTTCCACAAAAATATAATTTACGTGACAAAATTCGGTACACTAAACTATCACTTCCGGTTACGCAATACATACATATATCCAAAATTCCATATTTGATATTAATTTGTTCATTCTTATGTGAATCTATACCAAATATATGCCAATTATATTGGTAAAAACATAAGTAGGTTATATGAAAACAATTAAATAGCAGAGTTACCTTTGACTGTCAATATCTTGTAAGATCGCAAGTTTGCGCAAGATTTTTTTTTCATGTTGTGTAAGCTATACCTCTACCAATAATATAAATTCAGTGGCATCAGTTCTTCTGTGTTCTTCTGTGAGATATTTACTTTAATACATTTAACATTAAGTTGAAATAAGCATCAAAAGAAGTGTGTGTTAATCATATCCACAAAAAGATTTTAAAATTTGGAAAGCTAACATATTACGACCTTTCTATACTTTATAAGATAGCAATAGCGCAATGTCTTGAAAAAGTGTTATTCAATCCTTTTTCTTATTCTAAAGTTGTGCCTTTTTACGTTATTCAAAATAGAGAAATTTTAGTACTATTTGTTTACGCACTGTTAGTTGTGGAAGATATATAGAATTCCATTTCCTTCACCTAAGAGCCTATTAATAGGTGAAGAATATGTAATCTATAAAAAAAACGCAAAAAATTTTTTTGAAAAATCGATTTTCGACCACGTTTTGAGCGTTTGTGGACCACTGTGGGGCGCCACCCCAACAGCACCCAAACGTCCCTTTGGAGGCGCCCGATCAGTTTTAAATCATGCTTTATTACATCATTGAATGGTATAGCTATCGCTCTACCACTTTTCGACCACCCCACACCGACCTTTGGGACACTTTGGGTCAACTTGGGGCGCCCCCCCAACAGCACCCAAACGTCCCTTTGGAGGGGCCCGATCGATATCGAACCATGCACTAGCGTATCATTGAGTGGTAAAGCTATCGCTCAGCCGCTTTTCGACCACCCCACATCGACCTTTGGGTGACCCTTGGGGTGACCCTCCAACTGCACCCGAACGTCCCTTTGGAGGCGCCCGATCTATTTCGAACCATGCATTACCGTATCATTGAGTGGTAGAGCTATCGCTCAGCCGCTTTTCGACCACCCCACACCGACTTTTGGGACACTTTGGGTCAACTTGGGGCGACCCTCCAACTGCACCCAAACGTCCCTTTGGAGGCCCCCGATCGGTTTCGAACCATGCATTAGCGTATCATTGAGTGGTAGAGCTATTGCTCAGCCACTTTTCGACCACCCCACACCGACCTTTGGGACGCTTTGTGTCAACTCGGGGCGCCCCTCCAACTGCCACCAAATATCCCTTTAGAGGGGCCCGATCTATTTCAAACCGTGCATTAGCACATCATTGAGTGGTAAAGCTATCGCTCAGCCACTTTCCGACCGCCCCATACAGACCTTTGGGAAACTTTGGGTCGGCTTGGGGCGACCCTCCAACTGCACCAAAACATCCCTTTGGAGGCGCCCGATCGATTTCGAACTATGCATTAGCGTATCATTGAGTGGTAGAGCTATCGCTCAGTCGCTTTTCGACCACCCCACGCCGACCTTTGGGACACTTTGGGTCAACTTGGGGTGACCCTCCAACTGCACCCGAACGTCCCTTTGGAGGCGCCCGATCTATTTCGAACCATGCATTAGCGTATCATTGAGTGGTAGAGCTATCACTCAGCCGCTTTTCGACTTTGGAGGCGCCCGATCTATTTCGAACCATGCATTAGCGTATCATTGAGTGGTAGAGCTATCACTCAGCCGCTTTTCGACCGCCCCACACCGACCTTTGGGACACTTTGAGTCAACTTGGGGCGACCCTCCAACTGCACCCGAACGTCCCTTTGGAGGCGCCCGATCTATTTCGAACCATGCATTAGCATATAATTGAGTGGAAGAGCTATCGCTCAGCCACTTTTCGACCACCCCACACAGACCTTTGGGACACTTTGTGTCAACTTGGGGCGCCACCCCAACAGCACCCAAACGTCCCTTTGGAGGGGCCCGATCGATATCGAACCATGCACTAGCGTATCACTGAGTGGTAAAGCTATCGCTCAGCCGCTTTTCGACCACCCCACATCGACCTTTGGGTGACCCTTGGGGTGACCCTCCAGCTGCACCCGAACGTCCCTTTGGAGGCGCCCGATCTATTTCGAACCATGCATTAGCGTATCATTGAGTGGTAGAGCTATCACTCAGCCGCTTTTCGACCGCCCCACACCGACCTTTGGGACACTTTGGGTCAACTTGGGGCGCCCCCCCAACAGCACCCAAAAGTCCCTTTGGAGGCACCCGATCGATTACAAACCGTGCACCAGCACATCATTGAGTGGTAAAGCTATCGCTCAGCCACTTTTCGACCACCCCACACCGACCTTTGGGACACTTTGTGTCAACTTGGGGCGCCCCCCAAACAGCACCCAAACGTCCCTTTGGAGGCGCCCGATCGGTCTTAGACCATGCTTTATCACATCATTAAATGGTATAGCTATCGTTCAGCCACTTTTCCAGCACCCCAGACAGACCTTTGGGACACTTTGTGTCAACTTGGGGCGCCCCACCAACTGCCACCAAACGTCCCTTTGGAGGCGCTCGATCTATTTCGAACCGTGCATTAGCGTATAATTGAGGGGAAGAGCTATCGCTCAGCCACTTTTCGACCACCCCACACAGACCTTTGGGACACTTTGGGTCAACTTGGGGCGACCCTCCAACAGCACCCGAACGTCTCTTTGGAGGCGCCCGATCTATTTCGAACCATGCATTAGCGTATCATTGAGTGGTAGAGCTATCGCTCAGCCGCTTTTCGACCACCCCACACCGACCTTTGGAACACTTTGTGTCAACTTGGGGCGCCCCCCAAACAGCACCCAAACGTCCCTTTGGAGGCGCCCGATCGGTCTTAGACCATGCTTTATCACATCATTAAATGGTATAGCTATCGCTCAGCCACTTTTCGAGCACCCCAGACAGACCTTTGGGACGCTTTGGGTCAAGTTGGGGCGACCCCCTAACAGCACCCAAACGTCCCTTTGGAGGCGCCCGATCGATATCGAACCATGCACTAGCGTATCACTGAGTGGTAAAGCTATCGCTCAGCCGCTTTTCGACCACCCCACACCGACCTTTGGGACACTTTGGGTCAACTTGGGGCGCCCCCCCAACAGCACCCAAACGTCCCTCTGGAGGCGCCCGATCAGTTTTAAATCATGCTTTATCACATCATTGAATGGTATAGCTATCGCTCTGCCACTTTTCGACCACCCCACACCGACCTTTGGGACACTTTGTGTCAACTTGGGGCGCCCCACCAACTGCCACCAAGTGTCCCTTTGGAGGGGCCCGATCGATTTCAAACCGTGCATTAGCACATCACTGATTGGTAAAGCTATCGCTTAGCCACTTTCCGACCACCCGAGACCGACCTTTGGGACACTGTGTCATCTTGGGGCGCCCCACCAACTGCCACCAAACGTCCCTTTGGAGGCGCCCGATCTATTTCGAACCATGCACTAGCGTATCATTGAGTGGTAGAGCTATCGCTCAGCCACTTTTCGACCACCCCACACCGACCTTTGGGACACTTTGGGTCGACTTGGGGCGACCCCCCAACAGCATCCAAACGTCCCTTTGGAGACGCGGGATCGGTTTTAAACCGTGCTTTAGCACATAATGATGTGCCACTCAATGGAGTGGTACAGCTATCGCTCAGCAACTTTTCGACCGCCCCAAACAGACCTTTTGGACACTTTGGGTCAAGTTGGGGCGACCCCCCAACAGCACCCAAGCGTCCCTTTGGAGGCGCCCGATCAGTTCTAAATCATGCTTTATCACATCATTGAATGGTAAAGCTATCGCTCAGCCGCTTTTCGACCACCCCACACCGACCTTTGGGACACTTTGGGTCAACTTGGGGCGCCCCCCCAACACCACCCAAACGTCCCTTTGGAGGCGCCCGATCAGTTTTAAATCATGCTTTATCACATCATTGAATGGTATAGCTATCGCTCTGCCACTTTTCGACCACCCCACACCGACCTTTGGGACACTTTGGGTCACTTGGGGCGACCCTCCAACTGCACCCGAACGTCCCTTTGGAGGCGCCCGATCGGTTTTAGACCATGCTTTATCACATCATTGAATGGTACAGCTATCGCTCTGCCACTTTTCGAGCACCCCAGACAGACCTTTGGGACGCTTTGTGTCAACTTGGGGCGCCCCGCCAACTGCCACCAGATGTCCCTTTGGAGGCGCTCGATCTATTTCGAATCATGCATTAGCGTATAATTGAGTGGAAGAGCTATCGCTCAGCCACTTTTCGACCACCCCACACAGACCTTTGTGTCAACTTGGGGCGCCCCCCCAACAGCACCCAAACGTCCCTTTGGTGGCGCCCGATCAGTTTTAAACCATGCTTTAGTTCATCATTGAGTGGTAAAGCTATCGCTCAGCCACTTTTCGACCCCCAGACATACCTTTGGGGACACTTTGGGTCAACTTTGAGCGCATCTCCAACAGCACCCAAAAGTCCCTTTGGAGGAGCCCGATCGGTTTTAAACCATGCTTTATCACATCATTGAATGGTATAGCTATCGCTCAGCCACTTTTCAAGCATACCATACAGACCTTTGGGACGCTTTGTGTCAACTTGGGGCGCCCCTCCAACAGCACCCAAAAGTCCCTTTGGAGGCACCCGATCGATTACAAACCGTGCACCAGCACATCATTGAGTGGTAAAGCTATCGCTCAGCCACTTTTCGACCACCCCACACCGACCTTTGGGACACTTTGTGTCAACTTGGGGCGCCCCCCAAACAGCACCCAAACGTCCCTTTGGAGGCGCCCGATCGGTCTTAGACCATGCTTTATCACATCATTAAATGGTATAGCTATCGTTCAGCCACTTTTCCAGCACCCCAGACAGACCTTTGGGACACTTTGTGTCAACTTGGGGCGCCCCACCAACTGCCACCAAGTGTCCCTTTGGAGGGGCCCGATCGATTTCAAACCGCGCATTAGCACATCACTGGGTGGTAAAGCTATCGCTTAGCCACTTTCCGACCACCCCAGACCGACCTTTGGGACACTTTGTGTCAACTTGGGGCGCCCCACCAACTGCCACCAAACGTCCCTTTGGAGGCGCTCGATCTATTTCGAACCGTGCATTAGCGTATAATTGAGGGGAAGAGCTATCGCTCAGCCACTTTTCGACCACCCCACACAGACCTTTGGGACACTTTGGGTCAACTTGGGGCGACCCTCCAACTGCACCCGAACGTCTCTTTGGAGGCGCCCGATCTATTTCGAACCATGCATTAGCGTATCATTGAGTGGTAGAGCTATCGCTCAGCCGCTTTTCGACCACCCCACACCGACCTTTGGGACACTTTGTGTCAACTTGGGGCGCCCCCCAAACAGCACCCAAACGTCCCTTTGGAGGCGCCCGATCGGTCTTAGACCATGCTTTATCACATCATTAAATGGTATAGCTATCGTTCAGCCACTTTTCCAGCACCCCAGACAGACCTTTGGGACACTTTGTGTCAACTTGGGGCGCCCCACCAACTGCCACCAAGTGTCCCTTTGGAGGGGCCCGATCGATTTCAAACCGCGCATTAGCACATCACTGGGTGGTAAAGCTATCGCTTAGCCACTTTCCGACCACCCCAGACCGACCTTTGGGACACTTTGTGTCAACTTGGGGCGCCCCACCAACTGCCACCAAACGTCCCTTTGGAGGCGCTCGATCTATTTCGAACCATGCATTAGCGTATCATTGAGTGGTAGAGCTATTGCTCAGCCACTTTTCGACCACCCCACACCGACCTTTGGGACACTTTGGGTCAACTTGGGGCGACCCTCCAACTGCACCCGAACGTCTCTTTGGAGGCGCCCGATCTATTTCGAACCATGCATTAGCGTATCATTGAGTGGTAGAGCTATCGCTCAGCCGCTTTTCGACCACCCCACACCGACCTTTGGGACACTTTGAGTCAACTTGGGGCGACCCTCCAACTGCACCCAAACGTCCCTTTGGAGGCCCCCGATCGGTTTCGAACCATGCATTAGCGTATCATTGAGTGGTAGAGCTATCGCTCAGCCACTTTTCGACCACCCCACACAGACCTTTGGGACACTTTGGGTCAAGTTGGGGCGACCCCCCAACAGCACCCAAACGTCCCTTTGGAGGCGCCCGATCGATATCGAACCATGCACTAGCGTATCATTGAGTGGTAAAGCTATCGCTCAGCCGCTTTTCGACCACCCCACATCGACCTTTGGGTGACCCTTGGGGTGACCCTCCAACTGCACCCGAACGTCCATTTGGAGGCGCCCGATCTATTTCGAACCATGCATTAGCGTATCATTGAGTGGTAGAGCTATCACTCAGCCGCTTTTCGACCGCCCCACACCGACCTTTGGGACACTTTGGGTCAACTTGGGGCGCCCCCCCAACAGCACCCAAACGTCCCTTTGGAGGCGCCCGATCAGTTTTAAATCATGCTTTATTACATCATTGAATGGTATAGCTGTCGCTCTATCACTTTTCGACCACCCCACACCGACCTTTGGGACGCTTTGTGTCAACTTGGGGCGCCCCTCCAACAGCACCCAAAAGTCCCTTTGGAGGCACCCGATCGATTACAAACCGTGCACCAGCACATCATTGAGTGGTAAAGCTATCGCTCAGCCACTTTTCGACCACCCCGCACTGACCTTTGGGACACTTTGTGTCAACTTGGGGCGCCCCCCAAACAGCACCCAAACGTCCCTTTGGAGGCGCCCGATCGGTCTTAGACCATGCTTTATCACATCATTGAATGGTATAGCTATCGCTCAGCCACTTTTCGAGCACCCCAGACAGACCTTTGGGACGCTTTGTGTCAACTTGGGGCGCCCAACCAACTGCCACCAAGTGTCCCTTCGGAGGGGCCCGATCTATTTCGAACCATGCATTAGCGTATCATTGAGTGGTAGAGCTATCGCTCAGCCGCTTTTCGACCACCCCACATCGACCTTTGGGACACTTTGTGTCAACTTGGGGCGCCCCCCCAACAGCACCCAAACGTTCCTTTGGAGGCGCCCGATCGGTTTTAGACCATGCTTTATCACATCATTGAATGGTATAGCTATCGCTCAGTCACTTTTCGAGCACCCCAGACAGACCTTTGGGACACTTTGGGTCAACTTGGGGCGCCCCCCCAACTGCCACCAGATGTCCCTTTGGAGGCGCTCGATCTATTTCGAATCATGCATTAGCGTATAATTGAGTGGAAGAGCTATCGCTCAGCCACTTTTCGACCACCCCACACAGACCTTTGTGTCAACTTGGGGCGCCCCCCCAACAGCACCCAAACGTCCCTTTGGTGGCGCCCGATCAGTTTTAAACCATGCTTTAGTTCATCATTGAGTGGTAAAGCTATCGCTCAGCCACTTTTCGACCCCCAGACATACCTTTGGGGACACTTTGGGTCAACTTTGGGCGCATCTCCAACAGCACCCAAAAGTCCCTTTGGAGGAGCCCGATCGGTTTTAAACCATGCTTTATCACATCATTGAATGGTATAGCTATCGCTCAGCCACTTTTCAAGCACACCAGACAGACCTTTGGGACGCTTTGTGTCAACTTGGGGCGCCCCTCCAACAGCACCCAAAAGTCCCTTTGGAGGCACCCGATCGATTACAAACCGTGCATCAGCACATCATTGAGTGGTAGAGCTATCGCTCAGCCACTTTTCGACCACCCCACACCGACCTTTGGGACGCTTTGTGTCAACTCGGGGCGCCCCTCCAACTGCCACCAAATATCCCTTTAGAGGGGCCCGATCTATTTCAAACCGTGCATTAGCACATCATTGAGTGGTAAAGCTATCGCTCAGCCACTTTCCAACCGCCCCATACAGACCTTTGGGAAACTTTGGGTCGGCTTGGGGCGACCCTCCAACTGCACCAAAACATCCCTTTGGAGGCGCCCGATCGATTTCGAACCATGCATTAGCGTATCATTGAGTGGTAGAGGTATCACTCAGCCGCTTTTCGACCGCCCCACACCGACCTTTGGGACACTTTGGGTCAACTTGGGGCGCCCCCCCAACAGCACCCAAACGTCCCTTTGGAGGCGCCCGATCAGTTTTAAATCATGCTTTATTACATCATTGAATGGTATAGCTATCGCTCTACCACTTTTCGACCACCCCACACCGACCTTTGGGACACTTTGGGTCAACTTGGGGCGCCCCCCCAACAGCACCCAAACGTCCCTTTGGAGGGGCCCGATCGATATCGAACCATGCACTAGCGTATCATTGAGTGGTAAAGCTATCGCTCAGCCGCTTTTCGACCACCCCACATCGACCTTTGGGACACTTTGGGTCAACTTGGGGCGCCCCCCCAACAGCACCCAAACGTCCCTTTGGAGGCGCCCGATCAGTTTTAAATCATGCTTTATTACATCATTGAATGGTATAGCTATCGCTCTACCACTTTTCGACCACCCCACACCGACCTTTGGGACACTTTGGGTCAACTTGGGGCGCCCCCCCAACAGCACCCAAACGTCCCTTTGGAGGGGCCCGATCGATATCGAACCATGCACTAGCGTATCATTGAGTGGTAAAGCTATCGCTCAGCCGCTTTTCGACCACCCCACATCGACCTTTGGGTGACCCTTGGGGTGACCCTCCAACTGCACCCGAACGTCCCTTTGGAGGCGCCCGATCTATTTCGAACCATGCATTAGCGTATCATTGAGTGGTAGAGCTATCGCTCAGCCGCTTTTCGACCACCCCACACCGACTTTTGGGACACTTTGGGTCAACTTGGGGCGACCCTCCAACTGCACCCAAACGTCCCTTTGGAGGCCCCCGATCGGTTTCGAACCATGCATTAGCGTATCATTGAGTGGTAGAGCTATTGCTCAGCCACTTTTCGACCACCCCACACCGACCTTTGGGACGCTTTGTGTCAACTCGGGGCGCCCCTCCAACTGCCACCAAATATCCCTTTAGAGGGGCCCGATCTATTTCAAACCGTGCATTAGCACATCATTGAGTGGTAAAGCTATCGCTCAGCCACTTTCCGACCGCCCCATACAGACCTTTGGGAAACTTTGGGTCGGCTTGGGGCGACCCTCCAACTGCACCAAAACATCCCTTTGGAGGCGCCCGATCGATTTCGAACTATGCATTAGCGTATCATTGAGTGGTAGAGCTATCGCTCAGTCGCTTTTCGACCACCCCACGCCGACCTTTGGGACACTTTGGGTCAACTTGGGGTGACCCTCCAACTGCACCCGAACGTCCCTTTGGAGGCGCCCGATCTATTTCGAACCATGCATAAGCGTATCATTGAGTGGTAGAGCTATCACTCAGCCGCTTTTCGACCGCCCCACACCGACCTTTGGGACACTTTGAGTCAACTTGGGGCGACCCTCCAACTGCACCCGAACGTCCCTTTGGAGGCGCCCGATCTATTTCGAACCATGCATTAGCATATAATTGAGTGGAAGAGCTATCGCTCAGCCACTTTTCGACCACCCCACACAGACCTTTGGGACACTTTGTGTCAACTTGGGGCGCCACCCCAACAGCACCCAAACGTCCCTTTGGAGGGGCCCGATCGATATCGAACCATGCACTAGCGTATCACTGAGTGGTAAAGCTATCGCTCAGCCGCTTTTCGACCACCCCACATCGACCTTTGGGTGACCCTTGGGGTGACCCTCCAGCTGCACCCGAACGTCCCTTTGGAGGCGCCCGATCTATTTCGAACCATGCATTAGCGTATCATTGAGTGGTAGAGCTATCACTCAGCCGCTTTTCGACCGCCCCACACCGACCTTTGGGACACTTTGGGTCAACTTGGGGCGCCCCCCCAACAGCACCCAAAAGTCCCTTTGGAGGCACCCGATCGATTACAAACCGTGCACCAGCACATCATTGAGTGGTAAAGCTATCGCTCAGCCACTTTTCGACCAACCCACACCGACCTTTGGGACACTTTGTGTCAACTTGGGGCGCCCCCCAAACAGCACCCAAACGTCCCTTTGGAGGCGCCCGATCGGTCTTAGACCATGCTTTATCACATCATTAAATGGTATAGCTATCGTTCAGCCACTTTTCCAGCACCCCAGACAGACCTTTGGGACACTTTGTGTCAACTCGGGGCGCCCCACCAACTGCCACCAAGTGTCCCTTTGGAGGGGCCCGATCGATTTCAAACCGCGCATTAGCACATCACTGGGTGGTAAAGCTATCGCTTAGCCACTTTCCGACCACCCCAGACCGACCTTTGGGACACTTTGTGTCAACTTGGGGCGCCCCACCAACTGCCACCAAACGTCCCTTTGGAGGCGCTCGATCTATTTCGAACCATGCATTAGCGTATCATTGAGTGGTAGAGCTATTGCTCAGCCACTTTTCGACCACCCCACACCGACCTTTGGGACACTTTGGGTCAACTTGGGGCGACCCTCCAACTGCACCCGAACGTCTCTTTGGAGGCGCCCGACCTATTTCGAACCATGCATTAGCGTATCATTGAGTGGTAGAGCTATCGCTCAGCCGCTTTTCGACCACCCCACACCGACCTTTGGGACACTTTGAGTCAACTTGGGGCGACCCTCCAACTGCACCCAAACGTCCCTTTGGAGGCCCCCGATCGGTTTCGAACCATGCATTAGCGTATCATTGAGTGGTAGAGCTATCGCTCAGCCACTTTTCGACCACCCCACACAGACCTTTGGGACACTTTGGGTCAAGTTGGGGCGACCCCCCAACAGCACCCAAACGTCCCTTTGGAGGCGCCCGATCGATATCGAACCATGCACTAGCGTATCATTGAGTGGTAAAGCTATCGCTCAGCCGCTTTTCGACCACCCCACATCGACCTTTGGGTGACCCTTGGGGTGACCCTCCAACTGCACCCGAACGTCCATTTGGAGGCGCCCGATCTATTTCGAACCATGCATTAGCGTATCATTGAGTGGTAGAGCTATCACTCAGCCGCTTTTCGACCGCCCCACACCGACCTTTGGGACACTTTGGGTCAACTTGGGGCGCCCCCCCAACAGCACCCAAACGTCCCTTTGGAGGCGCCCGATCAGTTTTAAATCATGCTTTATTACATCATTGAATGGTATAGCTGTCGCTCTATCACTTTTCGACCACCCCACACCGACCTTTGGGACGCTTTGTGTCAACTTGGGGCGCCCCTCCAACAGCACCCAAAAGTCCCTTTGGAGGCACCCGATCGATTACAAACCGTGCACCAGCACATCATTGAGTGGTAAAGCTATCGCTCAGCCACTTTTCGACCACCCCACACCGACCTTTGGGACACTGTGTCAACTTGGGGCGCCCCCCAAACAGCACCCAAACGTCCCTTTGGAGGCGCCCGATCGGTCTTAGACCATGCTTTATCACATCATTGAATGGTATAGCTATCGCTCAGCCACTTTTCGAGCACCCCAGACAGACCTTTGGGACGCTTTGTGTCAACTTGGGGCGCCCCACCAACTGCCACCAAGTGTCCCTTCGGAGGGGCCCGATCTATTTCGAACCATGCATTAGCGTATCATTGAGTGGTAGAGCTATCGCTCAGCCGCTTTTCGACCACCCCACATCGACCTTTGGGACACTTTGTGTCAACTTGGGGCGCCCCCCCAACAGCACCCAAACGTTCCTTTGGAGGCGCCCGATCGGTTTTAGACCATGCTTTATCACATCATTGAATGGTATAGCTATCGCTCAGTCACTTTTCGAGCACCCCAGACAGACCTTTGGGACACTTTGGGTCAACTTGGGGCGCCCCCCCAACAGCACCCAAACGTCCCTTTGGAGGGGCCCGATCGATATCGAACCATGCACTAGCGTATTACTGAGTGGTAAAGCTATCGCTCAGCCGCTTTTCGACCACCCCACATCGACCTTTGGGTGACCCTTGGGGTGACCCTCCAGCTGCACCCGAACGTCCCTTTGGAGGCGCCCGATCTATTTCGAACCATGCATTAGCGTATCATTGAGTGGTAGAGCTATCACTCAGCCGCTTTTCGACCGCCCCACACCGACCTTTGGGACACTTTGGGTCAACTTGGGGCGCCCCCCCAACAGCACCCAAAAGTCCCTTTGGAGGCACCCGATCGATTACAAACCGTGCACCAGCACATCATTGAGTGGTAAAGCTATCGCTCAGCCACTTTTCGACCACCCCACACCGACCTTTGGGACACTTTGTGTCAACTTGGGGCGCCCCACCAACTGCCACCAAACGTCCCTTTGGAGGCGCTCGATCTATTTCGAACCATGCATTAGCGTATCATTGAGTGGTAGAGCTATTGCTCAGCCACTTTTCGACCACCCCACACCGACCTTTGGGACACTTTGGGTCAACTTGGGGCGACCCTCCAACTGCACCCGAACGTCTCTTTGGAGGCGCCCGATCTATTTCGAACCATGCATTAGCGTATCATTGAGTGGTAGAGCTATCGCTCAGCCGCTTTTCGACCACCCCACACCGACCTTTGGGACACTTTGAGTCAACTTGGGGCGACCCTCCAACTGCACCCAAACGTCCCTTTGGAGGCCCCCGATCGGTTTCGAACCATGCATTAGCGTATCATTGAGTGGTAGAGCTATCGCTCAGCCACTTTTCGACCACCCCACACAGACCTTTGGGACACTTTGGGTCAAGTTGGGGCGACCCCCCAACAGCACCCAAACGTCCCTTTGGAGGCGCCCGATCGATATCGAACCATGCATTAGCGTATCATTGAGTGGTAAAGCTATCGCTCTGCCACTTTTCGACCACCCCACACCGACCCTTGGGACACTTTGTGTCAACTTGGGGCACCCCACCAACTGCCACCAAGTGTCCCTTTGGAGGGGCCCGATCGATTTCAAACCGTGCATTAGCACATCACTGATTGGTAAAGCTATCGCTTAGCCACTTTCCGACCACCCGAGACCGACCTTTGGGACACTGTGTCATCTTGGGGCGCCCCACCAACTGCCACCAAACGTCCCTTTGGAGGCGCCCGATCTATTTCGAACCATGCACTAGCGTATCATTGAGTGGTAGAGCTATCGCTCAGCCACTTTTCGACCACCCCACACCGACCTTTGGGACACTTTGGGTCGACTTGGGGCGACCCCCCAACAGCATCCAAACGTCCCTTTGGAGACGCGGGATCGGTTTTAAACCGTGCTTTAGCACATCATTGAGTGGTACAGCTATCGCTCAGCAACTTTTCGACCACCCCAAACAGACCTTTTGGACACTTTGGGTCAAGTTGGGGCGACCCCCCAACAGCACCCAAGCGTCCCTTTGGAGGCGCCCGATCAGTTTTAAATCATGCTTTATCACATCATTGAATGGTAAAGCTATCGCTCAGCCGCTTTTCGACCACCCCACACCGACCTTTGGGACACTTTGGGTCAACTTGGGGCGCCCCCCCAACAGCACCCAAACGTCCCTTTGGAGGCGCCCGATCAGTTTTAAATCATGCTTTATCACATCATTGAATGGTATAGCTATCGCTCTGCCACTTTTCGACCACCCCACACCGACCTTTGGGACACTTTGGGTCACTTGGGGCGACCCTCCAACTGCACCCGAACGTCCCTTTGGAGGCGCCCGATCGGTTTTAGACCATGCTTTATCACATCATTGAATGGTACAGCTATCGCTCTGCCACTTTTCGAGCACCCCAGACAGACCTTTGGGACGCTTTGTGTCAACTTGGGGCGCCCCGCCAACTGCCACCAGATGTCCCTTTGGAGGGGCCCGATCGATTTCAAACCGTGCATTAGCACATCACTGAGTGGTAAAGCTATCGCTTAGCCACTTTCCGACCACCCCAGACCGACCTTTGGGACATTTTGTGTCAACTTGGGGCGCCCCACCAACTGCCACCAAACGTCCCTTTGGAGGCGCTCGATCTATTTCGAATCATGCATTAGCGTATAATTGAGTGGAAGAGCTATCGCTCAGCCACTTTTCGACCACCCCACACAGACCTTTGTGTCAACTTGGGGCGCCCCCCCAACAGCACCCAAACGTCCCTTTGGTGGCGCCCGATCAGTTTTAAACCATGCTTTAGTTCATCATTGAGTGGTAAAGCTATCGCTCAGCCACTTTTCGACCCCCAGACATACCTTTGGGGACACTTTGGGTCAACTTTGGGCGCATCTCCAACAGCACCCAAAAGTCCCTTTGGAGGAGCCCGATCGGTTTTAAACCATGCTTTATCACATCATTGAATGGTATAGCTATCGCTCAGCCACTTTTCAAGCACACCAGACAGACATTTGGGACGCTTTGTGTCAACTTGGGGCGCCCCTCCAACAGCACCCAAACGTCCCTTTGGAGGCGCCCGATCAGTTTTAAATCATGCTTTATTACATCATTGAATGGTATAGCTATCGCTCTACCACTTTTCGACCACCCCACACCGACCTTTGGGACACTTTGGGTCAACTTGGGGCGCCCCCCCAACAGCACCCAAACGTCCCTTTGGAGGGGCCCGATCGATATCGAACCATGCACTAGCGTATCATTGAGTGGTAAAGCTATCGCTCAGCCGCTTTTCGACCACCCCACATCGACCTTTGGGACACTTTGGGTCAACTTGGGGCGCCCCCCCAACAGCACCCAAACGTCCCTTTGGAGGCGCCCGATCAGTTTTAAATCATGCTTTATTACATCATTGAATGGTATAGCTATCGCTTTACCACTTTTCGACCACCCCACACCGACCTTTGGGACACTTTGGGTCAACTTGGGGCGCCCCCCCAACAGCACCCAAACGTCCCTTTGGAGGGGCCCGATCGATATCGAACCATGCACTAGCGTATCATTGAGTGGTAAAGCTATCGCTCAGTCGCTTTTCGACCACCCCACATCGACCTTTGGGTGACCCTTGGGGTGACCCTCCAACTGCACCCGAACGTCCCTTTTGGAGGCGCCCGATCTATTTCGAACCATGCATTAGCGTATCATTGAGTGGTAGAGCTATCGCTCAGCCGCTTTTCGACCACCCCACACCGACTTTTGGGACACTTTGGGTCAACTTGGGGCGACCCTCCAACTGCACCCAAACGTCCCTTTGGAGGCCCCCGATCGGTTTCGAACCATGCTTTAGCGTATCATTGAGTGGTAGAGCTATTGCTCAGCCACTTTTCGACCACCCCACACCGACCTTTGGGACGCTTTGTGTCAACTCGGGGCGCCCCTCCAACTGCCACCAAATATCCCTTTAGAGGGGCCCGATCTATTTCAAACCGTGCATTAGCACATCATTGAGTGGTAAAGCTATCGCTCAGCCACTTTCCGACCGCCCCATACAGACCTTTGGGAAACTTTGGGTCGGCTTGGGGCGACCCTCCAACTGCACCAAAACATCCCTTTGGAGGCGCCCGATCGATTTCGAACCATGCATTAGCGTATCATTGAGTGGTAGAGCTATCGCTCAGTCGCTTTTCGACCACCCCACGCCGACCTTTGGGACACTTTGGGTCAACTTGGGGTGACCCTCCAACTGCACCCGAACGTCCCTTTGGAGGCGCCCGATCTATTTCGAACCATGCATTAGCGTATCATTGAGTGGTAGAGCTATCACTCAGCCGCTTTTCGACCGCCCCACACCGACCTTTGGGACACTTTGGGTCAACTTGGGGCGACCCTCCAACTGCACCCGAACGTCCCTTTGGAGGCGCCCGATCTATTTCGAACCATGCATTAGCATATAATTGAGTGGAAGAGCTATCGCTCAGCCACTTTTCGACCACCCCACACAGACCTTTGGGACACTTTGTGTCAACTTGGGGCGCCCCCCCAACAGCACCCAAACGTTCCTTTGGAGGCGCCCGATCGGTTTTAGACCATGCTTTATCACATCATTGAATGGTATAGCTATCGCTCAGCCACTTTTCGAGCACCCCAGACAGACCTTTGGGACGCTTTGTGTCAACTTGGGGCGCCCCACCAACTGCCACCAAGTGTCCCTTTGGAGGGGCCCGATCTATTTCGAACCATGCATTAGCGTATCATTGAGTGGTAGAGCTATCGCTCAGCCGCTTTTCGACCACCCCACATCGACCTTTGGGTGACCCTTGGGGTGACCCTCCAACTGCACCCGAACGTCCCTTTGGAGGCGCCCGATCTATTTCGAACCATGCATTAGCGTATAATTGAGTGGAAGAGCTATCGCTCAGCCACTTTTCGACCACCCCACACAGACCTTTGGGACACTTTGTGTCAACTTGGGGCGCCCCCCCAACAGCACCCAAACGTTCCTTTGGAGGCGCCCGATCGGTTTTAGACCATGCTTTATCACATCATTGAATGGTATAGCTATCGCTCAGCCACTTTTCGAGCACCCCAGACAGACCTTTGGAACACTTTGGGTCAACTTGGGGCGCCCCCCCAACAGCACCCAAACGTCCCTTTGGAGGGGCCCGATCGATATCGAACCATGCACTAGCGTATCATTGAGTGGTAAAGCTATCGCTCAGCCGCTTTTCGACCACCCCACATCGACCTTTGGGTGACCCTTGGGGTGACCCTCCAACTGCACCCGAACGTCCCTTTGGAGGAGCCCGATCTATTTCGAACCATGCATTAGCGTATCATTGAGTGGTAGAGCTATCACTCAGCCGCTTTTCGACCGCCCCACACCGACCTTTGGGACACTTTGGGTCAACTTGGGGCGCCCCCCAAACAGCACCCAAACGTCCCTTTGGAGGCGCCCGATCGGTCTTAGACCATGCTTTATCACATCATTAAATGGTATAGCTATCGTTCAGCCACTTTTCCAGCACCCCAGACAGACCTTTGGGACACTTTGTGTCAACTTGGGGCGCCCCACCAACTGCCACCAAGTGTCGCTTTGGAGGGGCCCGATCGATTTCAAACCGCGCATTAGCACATCACTGGGTGGTAAAGCTATCGCTTAGCCACTTTCCGACCACCCCAGACCGACCTTTGGGACACTTTGTGTCAACTTGGGGCGCCCCCCAAACAGCACCCAAACGTCCCTTTGGAGGCGCCCGATCGGTCTTAGACCATGCTTTATCACATCATTGAATGGTATAGCTATCGCTCAGCCACTTTTCGAGCACCCCAGACAGACCTTTGGGACGCTTTGTGTCAACTTGGGGCGCCCCACCAACTGCCACCAAGTGTCCCTTTGGAGGGGCCCGATCTATTTCGAACCATGCATTAGCGTATCATTGAGTGGTAGAGCTATCGCTCAGCCGCTTTTCGACCACCCCACATCGACCTTTGGGTGACCCTTGGGGTGACCCTCCAACTGCACCCGAACGTCCCTTTGGAGGCGCCCGATCTATTTCGAACCATGCATTAGCGTATCATTGAGTGGTAGAGCTATCGCTCAGCCGCTTTTCGACCACCCCACACCGACCTTTGGGACACTTTGGGTCGACTTGGGGCGACCCCCCAACAGCACCCAAACGTCCCTTTGGAGGCGCCCGATCAGTTTTAAATCATGCTTTATCACATCATTGAATGGTAAAGCTATCGCTCAGCCGCTTTTCGACCACCCCACACCGACCTTTGGGACACTTTGGGTCAACTTGGGGCGCCCCCCCAACAGCACCCAAACGTCCCTTTGGAGGCGCCCGTTCAGTTTTAAATCATGCTTTATCACATCATTGAATGGTATAGCTATCGCTCTGCCACTTTTCGACCACCCCACACCGACCTTTGGGACACTTTGGGTCACTTGGGGCGACCCTCCAACTGCACCCGAACGTCCCTTTGGAGGCGCCCGATCGGTTTTAGACCATGCTTTATCACATCATTGAATGGTACAGCTATCGCTCTGCCACTTTTCGAGCACCCCAGACAGACCTTTGGGACGCTTTGTGTCAACTTGGGGCGCCCCGCCAACTGCCACCAAACGTCCCTTTGGAGGCGCTCGATCTATTTCGAATCATGCATTAGCGTATAATTGAGTGGAAGAGCTATCGCTCAGCCACTTTTCGACCACCCCACACAGACCTTTGTGTCAACTTGGGGCGCCCCCCCAACAGCACCCAAACGTCCCTTTGGTGACGCCCGATCAGTTTTAAACCATGCTTTAGTTCATCATTGAGTGGTAAAGCTATCGCTCAGCCACTTTTCGACCCCCCAGACATACCTTTGGGGACACTTTGGGTCAACTTTGGGCGCATCTCCAACAGCACCCAAAAGTCCCTTTGGAGGCGCCCGATCGGTTTTAAACCATGCTTTATCACATCATTGAATGGTATAGCTATCGCTCAGCCACTTTTCAAGCACACCAGACAGACCTTTGGGACGCTTTGTGTAAACTTGGGGCGCCCCTCCAACAGCACCCAAAAGTCCCTTTGGAGGCACCCGATCGATTAAAAACCGTGCATCAGCACATCATTGAGTGGTAGAGCTATCGCTCAGCAACTTTTCGACCACCCCACACCGACCTTTGGGACACTTTGGGTCAACTTGGGGCGCCCCCCCAACAGCACCCAAACGTCCCTTTGGAGGCGCCCGATCAGTTTTAAACCATGCCTTAATTCATCATTGAGTGGTAAAGCTATCGCTCAGCCACTTTTCGAGCACCCCAAACAGACCTTTGGGACGCTTTGTGTCAACTTGGGGCGCCCCACCAACTGCCACCAAGTGTCCCTTTGGAGGGGCCCGATCGATTTCAAACCGTGCATTAGCACATCACTGATTGGTAAAGCTATCGCTTAGCCACTTTCCGACCACCCGAGACCGATCTTTGGGACACTGTGTCAACTTGGGGCGCCCCACCAACTGCCACCAAACGTCCCTTTGGAGGCGCCCGATCTATTTCGAACCATGCACTAGCGTATCATTGAGTGGTAGAGCTATCGCTCAGCCACTTTTCGACCACCCCACACCGACCTTTGGGACACTTTGGGTCGACTTGGGGCGACCCCCCAACAGCATCCAAACGTCCCTTTGGAGACGCCCGATCAGTTTTACATCATGCTTTATCACATCATTGAATGGTAAAGCTATCGTTCAGCCGCTTTTCGACCACCCCACACCGACCTTTGGGACACTTTGGGTCAACTTGGGGCGCCCCCACAACAGCACCCAAACGTCCCTTTGGAGGCGCCCGATTAGTTTTAAATCATGCTTTATCACATCATTGAATGGTATAGCTATCGCTCAGCCACTTTTCGAGCACCCCAGACCGACATTTGGGACACTTTGGGTCAAGTTGGGGCGCCCCCCCAACAGCACCCAAACGTCCCTTTGGAGGCGCCCGATCAGTTTTAAATCATGCTTTATCACATCATTGAATGGTATAGCTATCGCTCAGCCACTTTTCGAGCACCCCAGACCGACCTTTGGGACACTTTGGGTCGACTTGGGGCGACCCCCCAACAGCACCCAAAGGTCCCTTTGGAGGCGCCCGATCGGTTTTAGACCATGCTTTATCACATC
This sequence comes from Digitonthophagus gazella, assembly GCA_036711955.1. Classification (NCBI taxonomy): domain Eukaryota; kingdom Metazoa; phylum Arthropoda; class Insecta; order Coleoptera; family Scarabaeidae; genus Digitonthophagus; species Digitonthophagus gazella. The sequence goes on from JASCIT010000012.1 coordinate 10,171,363, forward strand.
ATTGAATGGTATAGCTATCGCTCAGCCACTTTTCGAGCACCCCAGACAGACCTTTGGGACGTTTTGTGTCAACTTGGGGCGCCCCTCCAACAGCACCCAAAAGTCCCGTTGGAGGCACCCGATCAATTACAAACCGTGCATCAGCACATCATTGAGTGGTAAGGCTATAGCTCAGCCACTTTCCGACCACACCAGACCGACCTTTGGGACACTTTGGGTCGACTTGGGGCGACCCCTCAGCAGCACCCAAACGTCCCTTTGGAAGCGCCCGATCTATTTCGAACCATGCATTAGCGTATCATTGAGTGGTAGAGCTATCGCTCAGCCGCTTTTCGACCACCCCACACCGACCTTTGGGACACTTTGTGTCAACTTGGGGCACCCCCCCAACAGCACCCAAACGTCCCTTTGGAGGCGCCCGATCGGTTTTAGACCATGCTTTATCACATCATTGAATGGTATAGCTATCGCTCAGCCACTTTTCGAGCACCCCAGACAGACCTTTGGGACGCTTTGTGTCAACTTGGGGCGCCCCGCCAACTGCCACCAGATGTCCCTTTTGAGGGGCCCGATCGATTTCAAACCGTGCATTAGCACATCACTGATTGGTAAAGCTATCGCTTAGCCACTTTCCGAACACCCGAGACCTACCTTTGGGACACTGTGTCAACTTGGGGCGCCCCACCAACTGCCACCAAACGTCCCTTTGGAGGCGCCCGATCTATTTCGAACCATGCATTAGCATATCGTTGAGTGGTAAAGCTATCGCTCAGCCACTCTTCGACCACCCCAGACAGACCTTTGGGGACACTTTGGGTCAACTTGGGGCGCATCTCCAACAGCACCCAAAAGTCCCTTTGGAGGCGCCCGATCAACCGATCGGGCCAAACCTTAAACCATGCTTTAGTATATCATTGAGTGGTACAGCTATCGCTCAGCCACTTTTCGATCACCCCAGACAGAGCTTTGGGACACTTTGGGTCAACTTGGGGTGACCCCCCAACATCACACAAACGTCCCTTTGGAGGGGCCCGATGTTTCAAACAATAGTTGTTCAAGTTTTTGGCTTATAATTCCTTTAATAGCGGAAATAGAGAAAAATGTTTCAAATAAAAGTTGTTCGCCATTAAGAATGGAATAACTCCTTTTTGAAATATTTTTTCCTAACTCGCTTAACTTTTGAGTTAGATGAAGCCAAATGGAAATAATCCATTTTGGGTTGTTCAAGTGTTTGGGTTATAACGTCGTTAATATCGGAAGTAGAGAAAAATGTTTCAAATTAGAGATATTCCATTCTTAATGACAAACAACTTTTGTTTGAAACATTTTACTCTATTTCCGATATTAGCGGAATTATAAGCCAAAAACTTGAACAACCTAAAACGGAGTATTTCTATTTGGCTCCATCTAACTACAAAGTTAAGCGAGTTAGAAACAAATGTTTGAAATAAGAGTTATTCCATTCTTAATTGCAAACAACTTTTGTTTGAAACATTTTACCCTATTTCCGATATTAACGGAATTATAAGCCAAATAGTAATTTGGCCCCATCTAACTCCAAAGTTAAGCGAGTTAGAAAAGAATGTTTTAAACCAGAGTTATTCCATTCTTAATGACAAACAGCTTTTATTTGAAACATTTTTCCCTATTTCCGATGTTAACGGAATCATAACTCACACACTGGATCAACCTAAAATAGAGTATTTCCATTTGGCTCCATCTAACTCATAAGTTAAGCGAGTTACAAAAATATGTTTCAAATAAGAGATATTCCATTCTTAATGACAAACAACTTTTGTTTGAAAGATTTTACCCTATCCCCGATATTAACGGAATTATGAGTCAAATAGAGATTTGGTTTCATCTAACTACAAAGTTAAGCGAGTTAGGAAAAAATGTTTCAAATAAGAGTTATTCCATCCTTAATGGCAAACAACTTTTGCCTGAAACATTTTACCCTATTTCCGATATTAACGGAATCATAACTCACACACTGGATCAACCTAAAATAGAGTATTTCTATTTGGCTCCATCTAACTCATAAGTTAAGCGAGTTAGAAAAAAATGTTTCAAATAAGAGATATTCCATTCTTAATGTCAAACAAATTTTGTTTGAAACATTTTACCCTATACCCGATATTAACGGAATTATAAGCCAAAGAGGAGTTTGGCTCAATCTAACTCAAGAGTTAAGCGAGTTAGAAAAAAATGTTTCAAATAAGAGTTATTCCATTCTTAATGGCGTACAACTTTTATTTGAAACATTTTTCCCAATTTCCGATGTTAACGGAATCATAACTCACACAATGGATCAACCCAAAATAGAGTATTTCCATTTGGCTCCATCTAACTCGTAAGTTAAGCGAGTTACAAAAAGATGTTTCAAATAAGAGATATTTCATTCTTAATGACAAACAACTTTTGTTTGAAACATTTTACCCTATCCCCGATATTAACGGAATTATAAGCCAAATAGGAATTTGGCTCCATCTAACTACAAAGTTAAGCGAGTTAGAAAAAAATGTTTCAAACAAGAGTTATTCCATTCTTAATGGCAAATAACTTTGGACTGAAACATTTTACCCTATTTCCGATATTAACGGAATTATAAGCCAAAGACTTGAACAACCTAAAACGGAGTATTCCTATTTGGCTCCATCTAATTCAAAAGTTAAGCGAGTTAGAAAAGAATATTTCAAATAAGAGTTATTCCATTCTTAGTGGTGTATAACTTTTATTTGAAACATTTTACCCTATTTCCGATATTAACGGAATTATAAGCCAAATAGGAATTTGGCCCCAACTAACTCCAAAGTTAAGCGAGTTAGGAAAAAAATGTTTCAAACAAGAGTTATATCATTCTTAATGACAAACAACTTTTGTTTGAAAGATTTTACCCTATTTCCGATATTAACGGAATTATAAGCAAAAAACTTGAACAACCTAAAACGGAGTAATTCTATTTGGCTCCATCTAACTCAAAAGTTAAGCGAGTTAGAAAAAAATGTTTCAAATAAGAGTTATTCCATTCTTAATGGCATACAACTTTTACTTGAAACATTTTTCCCAATTTCCGATGTTAACGGAATCATAACTCACTTACTGGATCAACCCAAAATAGAGTATTTCCATTTGGCTCCATCTAACTCATAAGTTTAGCGAGTTACAAAAAGATGTTTCAAATAAGAGATATTTCATTCTTAATGACAAACAACTTTTGTTTGAAACATTTTACCCTATCCCCTATATTAACGGAATTATAAGCCAAATAGGAATTTGGCTCCATCTAACTCCACAGTTAAGCGAGTTAGAAAAAAATATTTCAAATAAGAGTTATTTCGTTCTCAATGGCGTACAACTTTTATTTGAAACATTTTTCCCTACTTCCGATATTAACGGAATTATAAGCCAAAGACTTGAAAAACCTAAAACGGAGTATTTGTATTTGGCTCCATCTAATTCAATAGTTAAGCGAGTTAGAAAAAAATATTTCAAATAAGAGTTATTCCATTCTTAGTGGCGTATAACTTTTATTTGAAACATTTTACCCTATTTCCGATATTAACGGAATTATAAGCCAAATAGAAATTTGCTTCCATCTAACTCCAAAGTTAAGCGAGTTAGAAGAAAATGTTTCAAATAAGAGTTATTCCATTCTTAATGACAAACAGCTTTTGTTTGAAACATTTTACCCTATTTCCCGATACTAACGGAATTGTAAGCCAAAAACTTGAACAACCTAAAACGGAGTATTTATATTTGGCTCCATCTAACTTCAAAGTTAAACGAGTTAGAAAAAAATGTTTCCAATAAGAGTTATTTCATTCTTAATGGCGTACATCTTTTATTTGAAACATTTTTCCCTATTTCCGATATTAACGGAATTATTAATCACACACTGGATCAACCCAAAATAGAGTATTTCTATTTGGCTCCATCTAACTCATAAGTTAAGCGAGTTAGAAGAAAATGTTTCAAACAAGAGTTATTCCATTCCTAATGACAAACAACTTCTGTTTGAAAGATTTTGCCCTATTTCCGATATTAACGGAATTATAAGCCAAAAACTTGAACAACCTAAAACGGAGTATTTATATTTGGCTCCATCTAACTCCAAAGTTAAGCGAGTTAGAAAAGAATGTTTTAAACCAGAGTTATTCCATTCTTAATGACAAACAACTTTTATTTGAAACATTTTACCCTATTTCCGATATTAACGGAATCATAACTCACACACTGGATCAACCCAAAATAGAGTATTTCTATTTGGCTCCATCTAACTCATAAGTTAAGCGAGTTAGAAAAAAATGTTTCAAATAAGAGATATTCTATTCTTAATGTCAAACAAATTTTGTTTGAAACATTTTACCCTATCCCCGATATTAACGGAATTATAAGCCAAATAGGAGTTTGGCTCAATCTAACTCAAGAGTTAAGCGAGTCAGAAAAAAATGTTTCAAATAAGAGTTATTCCATTCTTAATGGCGTACAACTTTTACTTGAAACATTTTTCCCAATTTCCGATGTTAACGGAATCATAACTCACACACTGGATCAACCCAAAATAGAGTATTTCCATTTGGCTCCATCTAACTCATAAGTTAAGCGAGTTACAAAAAGATGTTTCAAATAAGAGATATTTCATTCTTAATGGCAAATAACTTTAGATTGAAACATTTTACCCTATTTCCGATATTAACGGAATTATAAGCCAAAGACTTGAACAACCTAAAACGGAGTATTCCTATTTGGCTCCATCTAATTCAAAAGTTAAGCGAGTTAGAAAAGAATATTTCAAATAAGAGTTATTCCATTCTTAGTGGCGTATAACTTTTATTTGAAACATTTTACCCTATTTCCGATATTAACGGAATTATAAGCCAAATAGGAATTTGGCCCCATCTAACTCCAAAGTTAAGCGAGTTAGGAAAAAAATGTTTCAAACAAGAGTTATATCATTCTTAATGACAAACAACTTTTGTTTGAAAGATTTTACCCCATTTCCGATATTAACGGAATTATAAGCCAAAAACTTGAACAACCTAAAACGGAGTAATTCTATTTGGCTCCATCTAACTCAAAAGTTAAGCGAGTTAGAAAAAAATGTTTCAAATAAGAGTTATTCCGTTCTTAATGGCAAACAACTTTTGTCTGAAACACTTTACCCTATTTCCGATATTAACGGAATCATAACTCATACACTGGATCAACCCAAAATAGAGTATTTCTATTTGGCTCCATCTAACTCCACAGTTAAGCGAGTTAGAAAAAAATATTTCAAATAAGAGTTATTTCGTTCTTAATGGCGTACAACTTTTATTTGAAACATTTTTCCCAATTTCCGATGTTAACGCAATCATAACTCACACACTGGATCAACCCAAAGTAGAGTATTTCTATTTGGCTCCATCTAACTCATAAGTTAAGCGAGTTAGAAAAAAATGTTTCAAACAAGAGTTATTCCATTCTTAATGGCAAGTAACTTTGGTTTGAAACATTTTACCCTATTTCCGATATTAACGGAATTATAAGCCAAAGACTTGAAAAACCTAAAACGTAGTATTTCTATTTGGCTCCATCTAATTCAAAAGTTAAGCGAGTTAGAAAAAAATATTTCAAATCAGAGTTATTCCATTCCTAGTGGCGTATAGCTTTTATTTGAAACATTTTACCCTATTTCCGATATTAACGGAATTATAAGCCAAATAGAAATTTGCTTCCATCTAACTCCAAAGTTAAGCGAGTTAGAAGAAAATATTTCGAATAAGAGTTATTCCATTCTTAATGACAAACAACTTTTGTTTGAAAGATTTTACCCTATTTCCGATATTAACGGAATTATAAGCCAAGAACTTGAACAACCTAAAACGGAGTAATTCTATTTGGCTCCATCTAACTCAAAAGCTAAGCGAGTTAGAAAAAAATGTTTCAAATAAGAGTTATTACATTCTTAATGGCGTATAACTTTTATTTGAAACATTTTTCCCTATTTCCGATATTAACGGAATCATAACTCACACACTGGATCAACCCAAAATAGAGTATTTCTATTTTGCTCCATCTAACTCATAAGTTAAGCGAGTTACAAACAAATGTTTCAAATAAGAGATATTCCATTCTTAATGGTAAACAACTCTTGTTAGAAACGTTTTACCCTATTTCCGATATTAACGGAATTATAAGCCTAATAGTAATTTGGCTCCATCTAACTCCACAGTTAAGCGAGTTAGAAAAAATATTTCAAATAAGAGTTATTTCGTTCTTAATGGCGTACCTCTTTTATTTGAAACATTTTTCCCTATTTCCGATGTTAACGGAATCATAACTCACACACTGGATCAACCCAAAATTGAGTATTTCCATTTGGCTCCATCTAACTCATAAGTTAAGCGAGTTACAAAAAAATGTTTCAAATAAGAGATATTCCACTCTTAATGGCAAACAACTTTTGTTTGAAATATTTTACCCTATTTCCGATATTAACGGAATTATAAGCCAAATAGAAATTTGCTTCCATCTAACTCCAAAGTTAAGCGAGTTAGAAGAAAATGTTTCAAATAAGAGTTATTCCGTTCTTAATGACAAACAACTTTTGTTTGAAAGATTTTACCCTATTTCCGATATTAACGGAATTATAAGCCAAAAACTTGAACAACCTAAAACGGAGTAATTCTATTTGGCTCCATCTAACTCAAAAGTTAAGCGAGTTAGAAAAAAATGTTTCAAATAAGAGTTATTCCGTTCTTAATGGCAAACAACTTTTGTCTGAAACACTTTACCCTATTTCCGATATTAACGGAATCATAACTCACACACTGGATCAACCCAAAATAGAGTATTTCTATTTGGCTCCATCTAACTCCACAGTTAAGCGAGTTAGAAAAAAATATTTCAAATAAGAGTTATTTCGTTCTTAATGGCGTACAACTTTTATTTGAAACATTTTTCCCAATTTCCGATGTTAACGCAATCATAACTCACACACTGGATCAACCCAAAGTAGAGTATTTCTATTTGGCTCCATCTAACTCATAAGTTAAGCGAGTTAGAAAAAAATGTTTCAAACAAGAGTTATTCCATTCTTAATGGCAAGTAACTTTGGTTTGAAACATTTTACCCTATTTCCGATATTAACGGAATTATAAGCCAAAGACTTGAAAAACCTAAAACGTAGTATTTCTATTTGGCTCCATCTAATTCAAAAGTTAAGCGAGTTAGAAAAAAATATTTCAAATCAGAGTTATTCCATTCTTAGTGGCGTATAGCTTTCATTTGAAACATTTTACCCTATTTCCGATATTAACGGAATTATAAGCCAAATAGAAATTTGCTTCCATCTAACTCCAAAGTTAAGCGAGTTAGAAGAAAATATTTCGAATAAGAGTTATTCCATTCTTAATGACAAACAACTTTTGTTTGAAAGATTTTACCCTATTTCCGATATTAACGGAATTATAAGCCAAGAACTTGAACAACCTAAAACGGAGTAATTCTATTTGGCTCCATCTAACTCAAAAGCTAAGCGAGTTAGAAAAAAATGTTTCAAATAAGAGTTATTACATTCTTAATGGCGTATAACTTTTATTTGAAACATTTTTCCCTATTTCCGATATTAACGGAATCATAACTCACACACTGGATCAACCCAAAATAGAGTATTTCTATTTTGCTCCATCTAACTCATAAGTTAAGCGAGTTACAAACAAATGTTTCAAATAAGAGATATTCCATTCTTAATGGTAAACAACTCTTGTTAGAAACGTTTTACCCTATTTCCGATATTAACGGAATTATAAGCCTAATAGTAATTTGGCTCCATCTAACTCCACAGTTAAGCGAGTTACAAAAAAATGTTTCAAATAAGAGATATTCCATTCTTAATGACAAACAACTTTTGTTTGAAACATTTTACCCTATCCCCGATATTAACGGAGTTATAAGCCAAATAGGAATTTGGCTCCAGCTAACTACAAAGTTAAGCGAGTTAGAAAAAAATGTTTCAAACAAGAGTTATTCCGTTCTTAATGGGAAATAACTTTGGTTTGACACATTTTACCCTATTTCCGATATTAACGGAATTATAAGCTAAAGACTTGAAAAACCTATAACGGAGTATTTCCATTTGGCTCCATCTAACTCAAAGGTTAAGCGAGTTAGAAAAAAATGTTTCAAATAAGAGTTATTCCATTCTTAGTGGCGTATAACTTTTATTTGAAACATTTTACCCTATTTCCGATATTAACGGAATTATAAGCCAAATAGAAATTTGGTTCCATCTAACACCAATGTTAAGCGAGTTAGAAAAAAATGTTTCAAACAAGAGTTATTCCATTCTTAATGACAAACAACTTTTGTTTGAAAGATTTTACCCTATCTCCGATATTAACGGAATTATAAGCCAAATAGGAATTTGGCTCCATCTAACTTCAAAGTTAAGCGAGTTAGAAAAAAATGTGTCCAATAAGAGTTATATCATTCTTAATGGCGTACATCTTTTATTTGAAACATTTTTCCCTATTTCCGATGATAACGGAATCATAACTCACACACTGGATCAACCCAAAATTGAGTATTTCCATTTGGCTCCATCTAACTCATAAGTTAAGCGGGTTGCAAAAAAATGTTTCAAATAAGAGATATTCCATTCTTAATGACAAACAACTTTTGTTTGAAACATTTTACCCTATCCCCGATATTAACGGAATTATAAGCCAAATAGGAATTTGGCTCCATCTAACTAGAAAGTTAAGCGAGCTAGAAAAAAATGTTTCAAATAAGAGTTATTCCACTATTAATTGCAAACAACTTTTGTTTGAAACATTTTACCCTATTTCCGATATTAACGGAATTATAAGCCAAATAGTAATTTGGCCCCATCTAACTACAAAGTTAAGCGAGTTAGAAAAAAATGTTTCAAACAAGAGTTGTTCCATTCTTAATGACAAACAACTTTTGTTTGAAACATTTTACCCTATCTCCGATATCAACAGAATAATAAACCAAATAGGAATTTGGCTCCATCTAGCTCCACAGTTAAGCGAGTTAGAAAAAAGTGTTTCAAATAAGAGTTATTTCATTCTTAATGGCGTACAACTTTTATTTGAAACATTTTTCCCTATTTCCTATATTAACGGAATTATAACTCACACACTGGATCAACTCAAGATGGAGTATTTCTATTTGGCTCCATCTAACTCCAAAGTCAAGTGAGTTAGAAAAAAATGTTTCAAATAAGAGTTATTTCATTCTTAATGGCGTACAACTTTTATTTGAAACATTTTTCCCTATTTCCGATATTAACCGAATTATAACTCACACACTGGATCAACCCAAGATGGAGTATTTCTATTTGGCTCCATCTAACTCCAAAGTCAAGCGAGTTAGAAAAAAATGTTTCAAACAAGAGTTATTCCATTCTTAATGACAAACAACTTTTGTTTGAAAGATCTTACAGTATTTCCGATATTAACGGAATTATAAGCCTAATAGTAATTTGGCTCCATCTAACTCCACAGTTAAGCGAGTTAGAAAAAAATATTTCAAATAAGAGTTATTTCGTTCTTAATGGCGTACCTCTTTTATTTGAAACATTTTTCCCTATTTCCGATATTAACGGAATTATAAGCCAAAGACTTGAAAAACCTAAAACGGAGTATTTCTATTTGGCTCCATCTAATTCAAAAGTTAAGCGAGTTAGAAAAAAATATTTCAAATAAGAGTTATTCCATTCTTAGTGGCGTATAACTTTTATTTGAAACATTCTACCCTATTTCCGATATTAACGGAATTATAAGCCAAATAGAAATTTGCTTCCATCTAACTCCAAAGTTAAGCGAGTTAGAAGAAAATGTTTCAAATAAGAGTTATTCCATTCTTAATGGCGTACTACTTTTACTTGAAACATTTTTCCCAATTTCCGATATTAACGGAATCATAACTCACACAATGGATCAACCCAAAATAGAGTATTTCCATTTGGCTCCATCTAACTCGTAAGTTAAGCGAGTTACAAAAAGATGTTTCAAATAAGAGATATTTCATTCTTAATGACAAACAACTTTTGTTTGAAACATTTTATCCTATCCCCGATATTAACGGAATTATAAGCCAAATAGGAATTTGGCTCCATCTAACTACAAAGTTAAGCGAGTTAGAAAAAAATGTTTCAAACAAGAGTTATTCCATTCTTAATGGCAAATAACTTTGGACTGAAACATTTTACCCTATTTCCGATATTAACGGAATTATAAGCCAAAGACTTGAACAACCTAAAACGGAGTATTCCTATTTGGCTCCATCTAATTCAAAAGTTAAGCGAGTTAGAAAAGAATATTTCAAATAAGAGTTATTCCATTCTTAGTGGTGTATAACTTTTATTTGAAACATTTTACCCTATTTCCGATATTAACGGAATTATAAGCCAAATAGGAATTTGGCCCCAACTAACTCCAAAGTTAAGCGAGTTAGGAAAAAAATGTTTCAAACAAGAGTTATATCATTCTTAATGACAAACAACTTTTGTTTGAAAGATTTTACCCTATTTCCGATATTAACGGAATTATAAGCAAAAAACTTGAACAACCTAAAACGGAGTAATTCTATTTGGCTCCATCTAACTCAAAAGTTAAGCGAGTTAGAAAAAAATGTTTCAAATAAGAGTTATTCCATTCTTAATGGCATACAACTTTTACTTGAAACATTTTTCCCAATTTCCGATGTTAACGGAATCATAACTCACACACTGGATCAACCCAAAATAGAGTATTTCCATTTGGCTCCATCTAACTCATAAGTTTAGCGAGTTACAAAAAGATGTTTCAAATAAGAGATATTTCATTCTTAATGACAAACAACTTTTGTTTGAAACATTTTACCCTATCCCCTATATTAACGGAATTATAAGCCAAATAGGAATTTGGCTCCATCTAACTCCACAGTTAAGCGAGTTAGAAAAAAATATTTCAAATAAGAGTTATTTCGTTCTCAATGGCGTACAACTTTTATTTGAAACATTTTTCCCTACTTCCGATATTAACGGAATTATAAGCCAAAGACTTGAAAAACCTAAAACGGAGTATTTCTATTTGGCTCCATCTAATTCAATAGTTAAGCGAGTTAGAAAAAAATATTTCAAATAAGAGTTATTCCATTCTTAGTGGCGTATAACTTTTATTTGAAACATTTTACCCTATTTCCGATATTAACGGAATTATAAGCCAAATAGAAATTTGCTTCCATCTAACTCCAAAGTTAAGCGAGTTAGAAGAAAATGTTTCAAATAAGAGTTATTCCATTCTTAATGACAAACAGCTTTTGTTTGAAACATTTTACCCTATTTCCCGATACTAACGGAATTGTAAGCCAAAAACTTGAACAACCTAAAACGGAGTATTTATATTTGGCTCCATCTAACTTCAAAGTTAAACGAGTTAGAAAAAAATTTTTCCAATAAGAGTTATTTCATTCTTAATGGCGTACATCTTTTATTTGAAACATTTTTCCCTATTTCCGATATTAACGGAATTATTAATCACACACTGGATCAACCCAAAATAGAGTATTTCTATTTGGCTCCATCTAACTCATAAGTTAAGCGAGTTAGAAGAAAATGTTTCAAACAAGAGTTATTCCATTCCTAATGACAAACAACTTCTGTTTGAAAGATTTTGCCCTATTTCCGATATTAACGGAATTATAAGCCAAAAACTTGAACAACCTAAAACGGAGTATTTATATTTGGCTCCATCTAACTCCAAAGTTAAGCGAGTTAGAAAAGAATGTTTTAAACCAGAGTTATTCCATTCTTAATGACAAACAACTTTTATTTGAAACATTTTACCCTATTTCCGATATTAACGGAATCATAACTCACACACTGGATCAACCCAAAATAGAGTATTTCTATTTGGCTCCATCTAACTCATAAGTTAAGCGAGTTAGAAAGAAATGTTTCAAATAAGAGATATTCCATTCTTAATGTCAAACAAATTTTGTTTGAAACATTTTACCCTATCCCCGATATTAACGGAATTATAAGCCAAATAGGAGTTTGGCTCAATCTAACTCAAGAGTTAAGCGAGTCAGAAAAAAATGTTTCAAATAAGAGTTATTCCATTCTTAATGGCGTACAACTTTTACTTGAAACATTTTTCCCAATTTCCGATGTTAACGGAATCATAACTCACACACTGGATCAACCCAAAATAGAGTATTTCCATTTCGCTCCATCTAACTCATAAGTTAAGCGAGTTACAAAAAGATGTTTCAAATAAGAGATATTTCATTCTTAATGGCAAATAACTTTAGATTGAAACATTTTACCCTATTTCCGATATTAACGGAGTTATAAGCCAAATAGGAATTTGGCTCCAGCTAACTACAAAGTTAAGCGAGTTAGAAAAAAATGTTTCAAACAAGAGTTGTTCCATTCTTAATGACAAACAACTTTTGTTTGAAACATTTTACCCTATCTCCGATATCAACAGAATAATAAACCAAATAGGAATTTGGCTCCATCTAGCTCCACAGTTAAGCGAGTTAGAAAAAAGTGTTTCAAATAAGAGTTATTTCATTCTTAATGGCGTACAACTTTTATTTGAAACATTTTTCCCTATTTCCTATATTAACGGAATTATAACTCACACACTGGATCAACTCAAGATGGAGTATTTCTATTTGGCTCCATCTAACTCCAAAGTCAAGTGAGTTAGAAAAAAATGTTTCAAATAAGAGTTATTTCATTCTTAATGGCGTACAACTTTTATTTGAAACATTTTTCCCTATTTCCGATATTAACCGAATTATAACTCACACACTGGATCAACCCAAGATGGAGTATTTCTATTTGGCTCCATCTAACTCCAAAGTCAAGCGAGTTAGAAAAAAATGTTTCAAACAAGAGTTATTCCATTCTTAATGACAAACAACTTTTGTTTGAAAGATCTTACAGTATTTCCGATATTAACGGAATTATAAGCCTAATAGTAATTTGGCTCCATCTAACTCCACAGTTAAGCGAGTTAGAAAAAAATATTTCAAATAAGAGTTATTTCGTTCTTAATGGCGTACCTCTTTTATTTGAAACATTTTTCCCTATTTCCGATATTAACGGAATTATAAGCCAAAGACTTGAAAAACCTAAAACGGAGTATTTCTATTTGGCTCCATCTAATTCAAAAGTTAAGCGAGTTAGAAAAAAATATTTCAAATAAGAGTTATTCCATTCTTAGTGGCGTATAACTTTTATTTGAAACATTCTACCCTATTTCCGATATTAACGGAATTATAAGCCAAATAGGAATTTGCTTCCATCTAACTCCAAAGTTAAGCGAGTTAGAAGAAAATGTTTCAAATAAGAGTTATTCCATTCTTAATGGCGTACTACTTTTACTTGAAACATTTTTCCCAATTTCCGATGTTAACGGAATCATAACTCACACAATGGATCAACCCAAAATAGAGTATTTCCATTTGGCTCCATCTAACTCGTAAGTTAAGCGAGTTACAAAAAGATGTTTCAAATAAGAGATATTTCATTCTTAATGATAAACAACTTTTGTTTGAAACATTTTACCCTATCCCCGATATTAACGGAATTATAAGCCAAATAGGAATTTGGCTCCATCTAACTACAAAGTTAAGCGAGTTAGAAAAAAATGTTTCAAACAAGAGTTATTCCATTCTTAATGGCAAATAACTTTGGACTGAAACATTTTACCCTATTTCCGATATTAACGGAATTATAAGCCAAAGACTTGAACAACCTAAAACGGAGTATTCCTATTTGGCTCCATCTAATTCAAAAGTTAAGCGAGTTAGAAAAGAATATTTCAAATAAGAGTTATTCCATTCTTAGTGGTGTATAACTTTTATTTGAAACATTTTACCCTATTTCCGATATTAACGGAATTATAAGCCAAATAGGAATTTGGCCCCAACTAACTCCAAAGTTAAGCGAGTTAAGAAAAAAATGTTTCAAACAAGAGTTATATCATTCTTAATGACAAACAACTTTTGTTTGAAAGATTTTACCCTATTTCCGATATTAACGGAATTATAAGCAAAAAACTTGAACAACCTAAAACGGAGTAATTCTATTTGGCTCCATCTAACTCAAAAGTTAAGCGAGTTAGAAAAAAATGTTTCAAATAAGAGTTATTCCATTCTTAATGGCATACAACTTTTACTTGAAACATTTTTCCCAATTTCCGATGTTAACGGAATCATAACTCACACACTGGATCAACCCAAAATAGAGTATTTCCATTTGGCTCCATCTAACTCATAAGTTTAGCGAGTTACAAAAAGATGTTTCAAATAAGAGATATTTCATTCTTAATGACAAACAACTTTTGTTTGAAACATTTTACCCTATCCCCTATATTAACGGAATTATAAGCCAAATAGGAATTTGGCTCCATCTAACTCCACAGTTAAGCGAGTTAGAAAAAAATATTTCAAATAAGAGTTATTTCGTTCTCAATGGCGTACAACTTTTATTTGAAACATTTTTCCCTACTTCCGATATTAACGGAATTATAAGCCAAAGACTTGAAAAACCTAAAACGGAGTATTTCTATTTGGCTCCATCTAATTCAATAGTTAAGCGAGTTAGAAAAAAATATTTCAAATAAGAGTTATTCCATTCTTAGTGGCGTATAACTTTTATTTGAAACATTTTACCCTATTTCCGATATTAACGGAATTATAAGCCAAATAGAAATTTGCTTCCATCTAACTCCAAAGTTAAGCGAGTTAGAAGAAAATGTTTCAAATAAGAGTTATTCCATTCTTAATGACAAACAGCTTTTGTTTGAAACATTTTACCCTATTTCCCGATACTAACGGAATTGTAAGCCAAAAACTTGAACAACCTAAAACGGAGTATTTATATTTGGCTCCATCTAACTTCAAAGTTAAACGAGTTAGAAAAAAATGTTTCCAATAAGAGTTATTTCATTCTTAATGGCGTACATCTTTTATTTGAAACATTTTTCCCTATTTCCGATATTAACGGAATTATTAATCACACACTGGATCAACCCAAAATAGAGTATTTCTATTTGGCTCCATCTAACTCATAAGTTAAGCGAGTTAGAAGAAAATGTTTCAAACAAGAGTTATTCCATTCCTAATGACAAACAACTTCTGTTTGAAAGATTTTGCCCTATTTCCGATATTAACGGAATTATAAGCCAAAAACTTGAACAACCTAAAACGGAGTATTTATATTTGGCTCCATCTAACTCCAAAGTTAAGCGAGTTAGAAAAGAATGTTTTAAACCAGAGTTATTCCATTCTTAATGACAAACAACTTTTATTTGAAACATTTTACCCTATTTCCGATATTAACGGAATCATAACTCACACACTGGATCAACCCAAAATAGAGTATTTCTATTTGGCTCCATCTAACTCATAAGTTAAGCGAGTTAGAAAAAAATGTTTCAAATAAGAGATATTCCATTCTTAATGTCAAACAAATTTTGTTTGAAACATTTTACCCTATCCCCGATATTAACGGAATTATAAGCCAAATAGGAGTTTGGCTCAATCTAACTCAAGAGTTAAGCGAGTCAGAAAAAAATGTTTCAAATAAGAGTTATTCCATTCTTAATGGCGTACAACTTTTACTTGAAACATTTTTCCCAATTTCCGATGTTAACGGAATCATAACTCACACACTGGATCAACCCAAAATAGAGTATTTCCATTTGGCTCCATCTAACTCATAAGTTAAGCGAGTTACAAAAAGATGTTTCAAATAAGAGATATTTCATTCTTAATGGCAAATAACTTTAGATTGAAACATTTTACCCTATTTCCGATATTAACGGAATTATAAGCCAAAGACTTGAACAACCTAAAACGGAGTATTCCTATTTGGCTCCATCTAATTCAAAAGTTAAGCGAGTTAGAAAAGAATATTTCAAATAAGAGTTATTCCATTCTTAGTGGCGTATAACTTTTATTTGAAACATTTTACCCTATTTCCGATATTAACGGAATTATAAGCCAAATAGGAATTTGGCCCCATCTAACTCCAAAGTTAAGCGAGTTAGGAAAAAAATGTTTCAAACAAGAGTTATATCATTCTTAATGACAAACAACTTTTGTTTGAAAGATTTTACCCTATTTCCGATATTAACGGAATTATAAGCCAAAAACTTGAACAACCTAAAACGGAGTAATTCTATTTGGCTCCATCTAACTCAAAAGTTAAGCGAGTTAGAAAAAAATGTTTCAAATAAGAGTTATTTCATTCTTAATGGCGTACAACTTTTACTTGAAACATTTTTCCCAATTTCCGATGTTAACGGAATCATAACTCACACACTGGATCAACCCAAAATAGAGTATTTCCATTTGGCTCCATCTAACTCATAAGTTTAGCGAGTTACAAAAAGATGTTTCAAATAAGAGATATTTCATTCTTAATGACAAACAACTTTTGTTTGAAACATTTTACCCTATCCCCGATATTAACGGAATTATAAGCCAAATAGGAATTTGGCTCCATCTAACTCCACAGTTAAGCGAGTTAGAAAAAAATATTTCAAATAAGAGTTATTTCGTTCTCAATGGCGTACAACTTTTATTTGAAACATTTTTCCCTACTTCCGATATTAACGGAATTATAAGCCAAAGACTTGAAAAACCTAAAACGGAGTATTTCTATTTGGCTCCATCTAATTCAATAGTTAAGCGAGTTAGAAAAAAATATTTCAAATAAGAGTTATTCCATTCTTAGTGGCGTATAACTTTTATTTGAAACATTTTACCCTATTTCCGATATTAACGGAATTATAAGCCAAATAGAAATTTGTTTCCATCTAACTCCAAAGTTAAGCGAGTTAGAAGAAAATGTTTCAAATAAGAGTTATTCCATTCTTAATGACAAACAGCTTTTGTTTGAAACATTTTACCCTATTTCCCGATACTAACGGAATTGTAAGCCAAAAACTTGAACAACCTAAAACGGAGTATTTATATTTGGCTCCATCTAACTTCAAAGTTAAGCGAGTTAGAAAAGAATGTTTTAAACCAGAGTTATTCCATTCTTAATGACAAACAACTTTTATTTGAAACATCTTTCCCTATTTCCGATGTTAACGGAATCATAACTCACACACTGGATCAACCCAAAATTGAGTATTTCCATTTGGCTCCATCTAACTCATAAGTTAAGCGAGTTACAAAAAAATGTTTCAAATAAGAGATATTCCACTCTTAATGGCAAACAACTTTTGTTTGAAATATTTTACCCTATTTCCGATATTAACGGAATTATAAGCCAAATAGAAATTTGCTTCCATCTAACTCCAAAGTTAAGCGAGTTAGAAGAAAATGTTTCAAATAAGAGTTATTCCGTTCTTAATGACAAACAACTTTTGTTTGAAAGATTTTACCCTATTTCCGATATTAACGGAATTATAAGCCAAAAACTTGAACAACCTAAAACGGAGTAATTCTATTTGGCTCCATCTAACTCAAAAGTTAAGCGAGTTAGAAAAAAATGTTTCAAATAAGAGTTATTCCGTTCTTAATGGCAAACAACTTTTGTCTGAAACACTTTACCCTATTTCCGATATTAACGGAATCATAACTCACACACTGGATCAACCCAAAATAGAGTATTTCTATTTGGCTCCATCTAACTCCACAGTTAAGCGAGTTAGAAAAAAATATTTCAAATAAGAGTTATTTCGTTCTTAATGGCGTACAACTTTTATTTGAAACATTTTTCCCAATTTCCGATGTTAACGCAATCATAACTCACACACTGGATCAACCCAAAGTAGAGTATTTCTATTTGGCTCCATCTAACTCATAAGTTAAGCGAGTTAGAAAAAAATGTTTCAAACAAGAGTTATTCCATTCTTAATGGCAAGTAACTTTGGTTTGAAACATTTTACCCTATTTCCGATATTAACGGAATTATAAGCCAAAGACTTGAAAAACCTAAAACGTAGTATTTCTATTTGGCTCCATCTAATTCAAAAGTTAAGCGAGTTAGAAAAAAATATTTCAAATCAGAGTTATTCCATTCTTAGTGGCGTATAGCTTTTATTTGAAACATTTTACCCTATTTCCGATATTAACGGAATTATAAGCCAAATAGAAATTTGCTTCCATCTAACTCCAAAGTTAAGCGAGTTAGAAGAAAATATTTCGAATAAGAGTTATTCCATTCTTAATGACAAACAACTTTTGTTTGAAAGATTTTACCCTATTTCCGATATTAACGGAATTATAAGCCAAGAACTTGAACAACCTAAAACGGAGTAATTCTATTTGGCTCCATCTAACTCAAAAGCTAAGCGAGTTAGAAAAAAATGTTTCAAATAAGAGTTATTACATTCTTAATGGCGTATAACTTTTATTTGAAACATTTTTCCCTATTTCCGATATTAACGGAATCATAACTCACACACTGGATCAACCCAAAATAGAGTATTTCTATTTTGCTCCATCTAACTCATAAGTTAAGCGAGTTACAAACAAATGTTTCAAATAAGAGATATTCCATTCTTAATGGTAAACAACTCTTGTTAGAAACGTTTTACCCTATTTCCGATATTAACGGAATTATAAGCCTAATAGTAATTTGGCTCCATCTAACTCCACAGTTAAGCGAGTTAGAAAAAATATTTCAAATAAGAGTTATTTCGTTCTTAATGGCGTACCTCTTTTATTTGAAACATTTTTCCCTATTTCCGATGTTAACGGAATCATAACTCACACACTGGATCAACCCAAAATTGAGTATTTCCATTTGGCTCCATCTAACTCATAAGTTAAGCGAGTTACAAAAAAATGTTTCAAATAAGAGATATTCCACTCTTAATGGCAAACAACTTTTGTTTGAAATATTTTACCCTATTTCCGATATTAACGGAATTATAAGCCAAATAGAAATTTGCTTCCATCTAACTCCAAAGTTAAGCGAGTTAGAAGAAAATGTTTCAAATAAGAGTTATTCCGTTCTTAATGACAAACAACTTTTGTTTGAAAGATTTTACCCTATTTCCGATATTAACGGAATTATAAGCCAAAAACTTGAACAACCTAAAACGGAGTAATTCTATTTGGCTCCATCTAACTCAAAAGTTAAGCGAGTTAGAAAAAAATGTTTCAAATAAGAGTTATTCCGTTCTTAATGGCAAACAACTTTTGTCTGAAACACTTTACCCTATTTCCGATATTAACGGAATCATAACTCACACACTGGATCAACCTAAAATAGAGTATTTCTATTTGGCTCCATCTAACTCCACAGTTAAGCGAGTTAGAAAAAAATATTTCAAATAAGAGTTATTTCGTTCTTAATGGCGTACAACTTTTATTTGAAACATTTTTCCCAATTTCCGATGTTAACGCAATCATAACTCACACACTGGATCAACCCAAAGTAGAGTATTTCTATTT
This sequence comes from Digitonthophagus gazella, assembly GCA_036711955.1. Taxonomy (NCBI): domain Eukaryota; kingdom Metazoa; phylum Arthropoda; class Insecta; order Coleoptera; family Scarabaeidae; genus Digitonthophagus; species Digitonthophagus gazella. The sequence goes on from JASCIT010000012.1 coordinate 10,190,791, forward strand.
GGCTCCATCTAACTCCACAGTTAAGCGAGTTAGAAAAAATATTTCAAATAAGAGTTATTTCGTTCTTAATGGCGTACCTCTTTTATTTGAAACATTTTTTTCTATTTCCGATATTAACGGAATTATAAGCCAAAAACCTGAAAAACCTAAAACGGAGTATTTCTATTTGGCTCCATCTAATTCAAAAGTTAAGCGAGTTAGAAAAAAATATTTCAAATAAGAGTTATTCCATTCTTAGTGGCGTATAACTTTTATTTGAAACATTTTACCCTATTTCCGATATTAACGGAATTATAAGCCAAATAGGAATTTGCTTCCATCTAACTCCAAAGTTAAGCGAGTTAGAAGAAAATGTTTCAAATAAGAGTTATTCCATTCTTAATGGCGTACTACTTTTACTTGAAACATTTTTCCCAATTTCCGATGTTAACGGAATCATAACTCACACAATGGATCAACCCAAAATAGAGTATTTCCATTTGGCTCCATCTAACTCGTAAGTTAAGCGAGTTACAAAAAGATGTTTCAAATAAGAGATATTTCATTCTTAATGATAAACAACTTTTGTTTGAAACATTTTACCCTATCCCCGATATTAACGGAATTATAAGCCAAATAGGAATTTGGCTCCATCTAACTACAAAGTTAAGCGAGTTAGAAAAAAATGTTTCAAACAAGAGTTATTCCATTCTTAATGGCAAATAACTTTGGACTGAAACATTTTACCCTATTTCCGATATTAACGGAATTATAAGCCAAAGACTTGAACAACCTAAAACGGAGTATTCCTATTTGGCTCCATCTAATTCAAAAGTTAAGCGAGTTAGAAAAGAATATTTCAAATAAGAGTTATTCCATTCTTAGTGGTGTATAACTTTTATTTGAAACATTTTACCCTATTTCCGATATTAACGGAATTATAAGCCAAATAGGAATTTGGCCCCAACTAACTCCAAAGTTAAGCGAGTTAAGAAAAAAATGTTTCAAACAAGAGTTATATCATTCTTAATGACAAACAACCTTTGTTTGAAAGATTTTACCCTATTTCCGATATTAACGGAATTATAAGCAAAAAACTTGAACAACCTAAAACGGAGTAATTCTATTTGGCTCCATCTAACTCAAAAGTTAAGCGAGTTAGAAAAAAATGTTTCAAATAAGAGTTATTCCATTCTTAATGGCATACAACTTTTACTTGAAACATTTTTCCCAATTTCCGATGTTAACGGAATCATAACTCACACACTGGATCAACCCAAAATAGAGTATTTCCATTTGGCTCCATCTAACTCATAAGTTTAGCGAGTTACAAAAAGATGTTTCAAATAAGAGATATTTCATTCTTAATGACAAACAACTTTTGTTTGAAACATTTTACCCTATCCCCTATATTAACGGAATTATAAGCCAAATAGGAATTTGGCTCCATCTAACTCCACAGTTAAGCGAGTTAGAAAAAAATATTTCAAATAAGAGTTATTTCGTTCTCAATGGCGTACAACTTTTATTTGAAACATTTTTCCCTACTTCCGATATTAACGGAATTATAAGCCAAAGACTTGAAAAACCTAAAACGGAGTATTTCTATTTGGCTCCATCTAATTCAATAGTTAAGCGAGTTAGAAAAAAATATTTCAAATAAGAGTTATTCCATTCTTAGTGGCGTATAACTTTTATTTGAAACATTTTACCCTATTTCCGATATTAACGGAATTATAAGCCAAATAGAAATTTGCTTCCATCTAACTCCAAAGTTAAGCGAGTTAGAAGAAAATGTTTCAAATAAGAGTTATTCCATTCTTAATGACAAACAGCTTTTGTTTGAAACATTTTACCCTATTTCCCGATACTAACGGAATTGTAAGCCAAAAACTTGAACAACCTAAAACGGAGTATTTATATTTGGCTCCATCTAACTTCAAAGTTAAACGAGTTAGAAAAAAATGTTTCCAATAAGAGTTATTTCATTCTTAATGGCGTACATCTTTTATTTGAAACATTTTTCCCTATTTCCGATATTAACGGAATTATTAATCACACACTGGATCAACCCAAAATAGAGTATTTCTATTTGGCTCCATCTAACTCATAAGTTAAGCGAGTTAGAAGAAAATGTTTCAAACAAGAGTTATTCCATTCCTAATGACAAACAACTTCTGTTTGAAAGATTTTGCCCTATTTCCGATATTAACGGAATTATAAGCCAAAAACTTGAACAACCTAAAACGGAGTATTTATATTTGGCTCCATCTAACTCCAAAGTTAAGCGAGTTAGAAAAGAATGTTTTAAACCAGAGTTATTCCATTCTTAATGACAAACAACTTTTATTTGAAACATTTTACCCTATTTCCGATATTAACGGAATCATAACTCACACACTGGATCAACCCAAAATAGAGTATTTCTATTTGGCTCCATCTAACTCATAAGTTAAGCGAGTTAGAAAAAAATGTTTCAAATAAGAGATATTCCATTCTTAATGTCAAACAAATTTTGTTTGAAACATTTTACCCTATCCCCGATATTAACGGAATTATAAGCCAAATAGGAGTTTGGCTCAATCTAACTCAAGAGTTAAGCGAGTCAGAAAAAAATGTTTCAAATAAGAGTTATTCCATTCTTAATGGCGTACAACTTTTACTTGAAACATTTTTCCCAATTTCCGATGTTAACGGAATCATAACTCACACACTGGATCAACCCAAAATAGAGTATTTCCATTTGGCTCCATCTAACTCATAAGTTAAGCGAGTTACAAAAAGATGTTTCAAATAAGAGATATTTCATTCTTAATGGCAAATAACTTTAGATTGAAACATTTTACCCTATTTCCGATATTAACGGAATTATAAGCCAAAGACTTGAACAACCTAAAACGGAGTATTCCTATTTGGCTCCATCTAATTCAAAAGTTAAGCGAGTTAGAAAAGAATATTTCAAATAAGAGTTATTCCATTCTTAGTGGCGTATAACTTTTATTTGAAACATTTTACCCTATTTCCGATATTAACGGAATTATAAGCCAAATAGGAATTTGGCCCCATCTAACTCCAAAGTTAAGCGAGTTAGGAAAAAAATGTTTCAAACAAGAGTTATATCATTCTTAATGACAAACAACTTTTGTTTGAAAGATTTTACCCTATTTCCGATATTAACGGAATTATAAGCCAAAAACTTGAACAACCTAAAACGGAGTAATTCTATTTGGCTCCATCTAACTCAAAAGTTAAGCGAGTTAGAAAAAAATGTTTCAAATAAGAGTTATTTCATTCTTAATGGCGTACAACTTTTACTTGAAACATTTTTCCCAATTTCCGATGTTAACGGAATCATAACTCACACACTGGATCAACCCAAAATAGAGTATTTCCATTTGGCTCCATCTAACTCATAAGTTTAGCGAGTTACAAAAAGATGTTTCAAATAAGAGATATTTCATTCTTAATGACAAACAACTTTTGTTTGAAACATTTTACCCTATCCCCGATATTAACGGAATTATAAGCCAAATAGGAATTTGGCTCCATCTAACTCCACAGTTAAGCGAGTTAGAAAAAAATATTTCAAATAAGAGTTATTTCGTTCTCAATGGCGTACAACTTTTATTTGAAACATTTTTCCCTACTTCCGATATTAACGGAATTATAAGCCAAAGACTTGAAAAACCTAAAACGGAGTATTTCTATTTGGCTCCATCTAATTCAATAGTTAAGCGAGTTAGAAAAAAATATTTCAAATAAGAGTTATTCCATTCTTAGTGGCGTATAACTTTTATTTGAAACATTTTACCCTATTTCCGATATTAACGGAATTATAAGCCAAATAGAAATTTGTTTCCATCTAACTCCAAAGTTAAGCGAGTTAGAAGAAAATGTTTCAAATAAGAGTTATTCCATTCTTAATGACAAACAGCTTTTGTTTGAAACATTTTACCCTATTTCCCGATACTAACGGAATTGTAAGCCAAAAACTTGAACAACCTAAAACGGAGTATTTATATTTGGCTCCATCTAACTTCAAAGTTAAGCGAGTTAGAAAAGAATGTTTTAAACCAGAGTTATTCCATTCTTAATGACAAACAACTTTTATTTGAAACATCTTTCCCTATTTCCGATGTTAACGGAATCATAACTCACACACTGGATCAACCCAAAATTGAGTATTTCCATTTGGCTCCATCTAACTCATAAGTTAAGCGAGTTACAAAAAAATGTTTCAAATAAGAGATATTCCACTCTTAATGGCAAACAACTTTTGTTTGAAATATTTTACCCTATTTCCGATATTAACGGAATTATAAGCCAAATAGAAATTTGCTTCCATCTAACTCCAAAGTTAAGCGAGTTAGAAGAAAATGTTTCAAATAAGAGTTATTCCGTTCTTAATGACAAACAACTTTTGTTTGAAAGATTTTACCCTATTTCCGATATTAACGGAATTATAAGCCAAAAACTTGAACAACCTAAAACGGAGTAATTCTATTTGGCTCCATCTAACTCAAAAGTTAAGCGAGTTAGAAAAAAATGTTTCAAATAAGAGTTATTCCGTTCTTAATGGCAAACAACTTTTGTCTGAAACACTTTACCCTATTTCCGATATTAACGGAATCATAAATCACACACTGGATCAACCCAAAATAGAGTATTTCTATTTGGCTCCATCTAACTCCACAGTTAAGCGAGTTAGAAAAAAATATTTCAAATAAGAGTTATTTCGTTCTTAATGGCGTACAACTTTTATTTGAAACATTTTTCCCAATTTCCGATGTTAACGCAATCATAACTCACACACTGGATCAACCCAAAGTAGAGTATTTCTATTTGGCTCCATCTAACTCATAAGTTAAGCGAGTTAGAAAAAAATGTTTCAAACAAGAGTTATTCCATTCTTAATGGCAAGTAACTTTGGTTTGAAACATTTTACCCTATTTCCGATATTAACGGAATTATAAGCCAAAGACTTGAAAAACCTAAAACGTAGTATTTCTATTTGGCTCCATCTAATTCAAAAGTTAAGCGAGTTAGAAAAAAATATTTCAAATCAGAGTTATTCCATTCTTAGTGGCGTATAGCTTTTATTTGAAACATTTTACCCTATTTCCGATATTAACGGAATTATAAGCCAAATAGAAATTTGCTTCCATCTAACTCCAAAGTTAAGCGAGTTAGAAGAAAATATTTCGAATAAGAGTTATTCCATTCTTAATGACAAACAACTTTTGTTTGAAAGATTTTACCCTATTTCCGATATTAACGGAATTATAAGCCAAGAACTTGAACAACCTAAAACGGAGTAATTCTATTTGGCTCCATCTAACTCAAAAGCTAAGCGAGTTAGAAAAAAATGTTTCAAATAAGAGTTATTACATTCTTAATGGCGTATAACTTTTATTTGAAACATTTTTCCCTATTTCCGATATTAACGGAATCATAACTCACACACTGGATCAACCCAAAATAGAGTATTTCTATTTTGCTCCATCTAACTCATAAGTTAAGCGAGTTACAAACAAATGTTTCAAATAAGAGATATTCCATTCTTAATGGTAAACAACTCTTGTTAGAAACGTTTTACCCTATTTCCGATATTAACGGAATTATAAGCCTAATAGTAATTTGGCTCCATCTAACTCCACAGTTAAGCGAGTTAGAAAAAATATTTCAAATAAGAGTTATTTCGTTCTTAATGGCGTACCTCTTTTATTTGAAACATTTTTCCCTATTTCCGATGTTAACGGAATCATAACTCACACACTGGATCAACCCAAAATTGAGTATTTCCATTTGGCTCCATCTAACTCATAAGTTAAGCGAGTTACAAAAAAATGTTTCAAATAAGAGATATTCCACTCTTAATGGCAAACAACTTTTGTTTGAAATATTTTACCCTATTTCCGATATTAACGGAATTATAAGCCAAATAGAAATTTGCTTCCATCTAACTCCAAAGTTAAGCGAGTTAGAAGAAAATGTTTCAAATAAGAGTTATTCCGTTCTTAATGACAAACAACTTTTGTTTGAAAGATTTTACCCTATTTCCGATATTAACGGAATTATAAGCCAAAAACTTGAACAACCTAAAACGGAGTAATTCTATTTGGCTCCATCTAACTCAAAAGTTAAGCGAGTTAGAAAAAAATGTTTCAAATAAGAGTTATTCCGTTCTTAATGGCAAACAACTTTTGTCTGAAACACTTTACCCTATTTCCGATATTAACGGAATCATAACTCACACACTGGATCAACCTAAAATAGAGTATTTCTATTTGGCTCCATCTAACTCCACAGTTAAGCGAGTTAGAAAAAAATATTTCAAATAAGAATTATTTCGTTCTTAATGGCGTACAACTTTTATTTGAAACATTTTTCCCAATTTCCGATGTTAACGCAATCATAACTCACACACTGGATCAACCCAAAGTAGAGTATTTCTATTTGGCTCCATCTAACTCCACAGTTAAGCGAGTTAGAAAAAATATTTCAAATAAGAGTTATTTCGTTCTTAATGGCGTACCTCTTTTATTTGAAACATTTTTTTCTATTTCCGATATTAACGGAATTATAAGCCAAAAACCTGAAAAACCTAAAACGGAGTATTTCTATTTGGCTCCATCTAATTCAAAAGTTAAGCGAGTTAGAAAAAAATATTTCAAATAAGAGTTATTCCATTCTTAGTGGCGTATAACTTTTATTTGAAACATTTTACCCTATTTCCGATATTAACGGAATTATAAGCCAAATAGAAATTTGCTTCCATCTAACTCCAAAGTTAAGCGAGTTAGAAGAAAATGTTTCAAATAAGAGTTATTCCGTTCTTAATGACAAACAACTTTTGTTTGAAAGATTTTACCCTATTTCCGATATTAACGGAATTATAAGCCAAAAACTTGAACAACCTAAAACGGAGTATTCCTATTTGGCTCCATCTAATTCAAAAGTTAAGCGAGTTAGAAAAGAATATTTCAAATAAGAGTTATTCCATTCTTAGTGGCGTATAACTTTTATTTGAAACATTTTACCCTATTTCCGATATTAACGGAATTATAAGCCAAATAGGAATTTGGCCCCATCTAACTCCAAAGTTAAGCGAGTTAGGAAAAAAATGTTTCAAACAAGAGTTATATAATTCTTAATGACAAACAACTTTTGTTTGAAAGATTTTACCCTATTTCCGATATTAACGGAATTATAAGCCAAAAACTTGAACAACCTAAAACGGAGTAATTCTATTTGGCTCCATCTAACTCAAAAGTTAAGCGAGTTAGAAAAAAATGTTTCAAATAAGAGTTATTTCATTCTTAATGGCGTACAACTTTTACTTGAAACATTTTTCCCAATTTCCGATGTTAACGGAATCATAACTCACACACTGGATCAACCCAAAATAGAGTATTTCCATTTGGCTCCATCTAACTCCAAAGTTAAGCGAGTTAGAAAAAAATGTTTCAAACAAGAGTTGTTCCATTCTTAATGACAAACAACTTTTGTTTGAAACATTTTACCCTATCTCCGATATTAACAGAATAATAAACCAAATAGGAATTTGGCTCCATCTAGCTCCACAGTTAAGCGAGTTAGAAAAAAGTGTTTCAAATAAGAGTTATTTCATTCTTAATGGCGTACAACTTTTATTTGAAACATTTTTCCCTATTTCCTATATTAACGGAATTATAACTCACACACTGGATCAACTCAAGATGGAGTATTTCTATTTGGCTCCATCTAACTCCAAAGTCAAGTGAGTTAGAAAAAAATGTTTCAAATAAGAGTTATTTCATTCTTAATGGCGTACAACTTTTATTTGAAACATTTTTCCCTATTTCCGATATTAACCGAATTATAACTCACACACTGGATCAACCCAAGATGGAGTATTTCTATTTGGCTCCATCTAACTCCAAAGTCAAGCGAGTTAGAAAAAAATGTTTCAAACAAGAGTTATTCCATTCTTAATGACAAACAACTTTTGTTTGAAACATTTTACCCTATCCCCGATATTAACGGAATTATAAGCCAAATAGGAATTTGGCTCCATCTAACTCCACAGTTAAGCGAGTTAGAAAAAAATATTTCAAATAAGAGTTATTTCGTTCTCAATGGCGTACAACTTTTATTTGAAACATTTTTCCCTACTTCCGATATTAACGGAATTATAAGCCAAAGACTTGAAAAACCTAAAACGGAGTATTTCTATTTGGCTCCATCTAATTCAAAAGTTAAGCGAGTTAGAAAAAAATATTTCAAATAAGAGTTATTCCATTCTTAGTGGCGTATAACTTTTATTTGAAACATTTTACCCTATTTCCGATATTAACGGAATTATAAGCCAAATAGAAATTTGCTTCCATCTAACTCCAAAGTTAAGCGAGTTAGAAGAAAATGTTTCAAATAAGAGTTATTCCATTCTTAATGACAAACAGCTTTTGTTTGAAACATTTTACCCTATTTCCCGATACTAACGGAATTGTAAGCCAAAAACTTGAACAACCTAAAACGGAGTATTTATATTTGGCTCCATCTAACTTCAAAGTTAAACGAGTTAGAAAAAAATGTTTCCAATAAGAGTTATTTCATTCTTAATGGAGTACATCTTTTATTTGAAACATTTTTCCCTATTTCCGATATTAACGGAATTATTAATCACACACTGGATCAACCCAAAATAGAGTATTTCTATTTGGCTCCATCTAACTCATAAGTTAAGCGAGTTAGAAGAAAATGTTTCAAACAAGAGTTATTCCATTCCTAATGACAAACAACTTCTGTTTGAAAGATTTTGCCCTATTTCCGATATTAACGGAATTATAAGCCAAAAACTTGAACAACCTAAAACGGAGTATTTATATTTGGCTCCATCTAACTCCAAAGTTAAGCGAGTTAGAAAAGAATGTTTTAAACCAGAGTTATTCCATTCTTAATGACAAACAACTTTTATTTGAAACATTTTACCCTATTTCCGATATTAACGGAATCATAACTCACACACTGGATCAACCCAAAATAGAGTATTTCTATTTGGCTCCATCTAACTCATAAGTTAAGCGAGTTAGAAAAAAATGTTTCAAATAAGAGATATTCCATTCTTAATGTCAAACAAATTTTGTTTGAAACATTTTACCCTATCCCCGATATTAACGGAATTATAAGCCAAATAGGAGTTTGGCTCAATCTAACTCAAGAGTTAAGCGAGTTAGAAAAAAATGTTTCAAATAAGAGTTATTCCATTCTTAATGGCGTACAACTTTTACTTGAAACATTTTTCCCAATTTCCGATGTTAACGGAATCATAACTCACACACTGGATCAACCCAAAATAGAGTATTTCCATTTGGCTCCATCTAACTCATAAGTTAAGCGAGTTACAAAAAGATGTTTCAAATAAGAGATATTTCATTCTTAATGGCAAATAACTTTAGATTGAAACATTTTACCCTATTTCCGATATTAACGGAATTATAAGCCAAAGACTTGAACAACCTAAAACGGAGTATTCCTATTTGGCTCCATCTAATTCAAAAGTTAAGCGAGTTAGAAAAGAATATTTCAAATAAGAGTTATTCCATTCTTAGTGGCGTATAACTTTTATTTGAAACATTTTACCCTATTTCCGATATTAACGGAATTATAAGCCAAATAGGAATTTGGCCCCATCTAACTCCAAAGTTAAGCGAGTTAGGAAAAAAATGTTTCAAACAAGAGTTATATCATTCTTAATGACAAACAACTTTTGTTTGAAAGATTTTACCCTATTTCCGATATTAACGGAATTATAAGCCAAAAACTTGAACAACCTAAAACGGAGTAATTCTATTTGGCTCCATCTAACTCAAAAGTTAAGCGAGTTAGAAAAAAATGTTTCAAATAAGAGTTATTTCATTCTTAATGGCGTACAACTTTTACTTGAAACATTTTTCCCAATTTCCGATGTTAACGGAATCATAACTCACACACTGGATCAACCCAAAATAGAGTATTTCTATTTGGCTCCATCTAACTCATAAGTTAAGCGAGTTAGAAAAAAATGTTTCAAACAAGAGTTATTCCATTCTTAATGGCAAGTAACTTTGGTTTGAAACATTTTACCCTATTTCCGATATTAACGGAATTATAAGCCAAAGACTTGAAAAACCTAAAACGTAGTATTTCTATTTGGCTCCATCTAATTCAAAAGTTAAGCGAGTTAGAAAAAAATATTTCAAATCAGAGTTATTCCATTCTTAGTGGCGTATAGCTTTTATTTGAAACATTTTACCCTATTTCCGATATTAACGGAATTATAAGCCAAATAGAAATTTGCTTCCATCTAACTCCAAAGTTAAGCGAGTTAGAAGAAAATATTTCGAATAAGAGTTATTCCATTCTTAATGACAAACAACTTTTGTTTGAAAGATTTTACCCTATTTCCGATATTAACGGAATTATAAGCCAAGAACTTGAACAACCTAAAACGGAGTAATTCTATTTGGCTCCATCTAACTCAAAAGCTAAGCGAGTTAGAAAAAAATGTTTCAAATAAGAGTTATTACATTCTTAATGGCGTATAACTTTTATTTGAAACATTTTTCCCTATTTCCGATATTAACGGAATCATAACTCACACACTGGATCAACCCAAAATAGAGTATTTCTATTTTGCTCCATCTAACTCATAAGTTAAGCGAGTTACAAACAAATGTTTCAAATAAGAGATATTCCATTCTTAATGGTAAACAACTCTTGTTAGAAACGTTTTACCCTATTTCCGATATTAACGGAATTATAAGCCTAATAGTAATTTGGCTCCATCTAACTCCACAGTTAAGCGAGTTAGAAAAAATATTTCAAATAAGAGTTATTTCGTTCTTAATGGCGTACCTCTTTTATTTGAAACATTTTTCCCTATTTCCGATATTAACGGAATTATTAATCACACACTGGATCAACCCAAAATAGAGTATTTCTATTTGGCTCCATCTAACTCATAAGTTAAGCGAGTTAGAAGAAAATGTTTCAAACAAGAGTTATTCCATTCCTAATGACAAACAACTTCTGTTTGAAAGATTTTGCCCTATTTCCGATATTAACGGAATTATAAGCCAAAAACTTGAACAACCTAAAACGGAGTATTTATATTTGGCTCCATCTAACTCCAAAGTTAAGCGAGTTAGAAAAGAATGTTTTAAACCAGAGTTATTCCATTCTTAATGACAAACAACTTTTATTTGAAACATTTTACCCTATTTCCGATATTAACGGAATCATAACTCACACACTGGATCAACCCAAAATAGAGTATTTCTATTTGGCTCCATCTAACTCATAAGTTAAGCGAGTTAGAAAAAAATGTTTCAAATAAGAGATATTCCATTCTTAATGTCAAACAAATTTTGTTTGAAACATTTTACCCTATCCCCGATATTAACGGAATTATAAGCCAAATAGGAGTTTGGCTCAATCTAACTCAAGAGTTAAGCGAGTTAGAAAAAAATGTTTCAAATAAGAGTTATTCCATTCTTAATGGCGTACAACTTTTACTTGAAACATTTTTCCCAATTTCCGATGTTAACGGAATCATAACTCACACACTGGATCAACCCAAAATAGAGTATTTCCATTTGGCTCCATCTAACTCATAAGTTAAGCGAGTTACAAAAAGATGTTTCAAATAAGAGATATTTCATTCTTAATGGCAAATAACTTTAGATTGAAACATTTTACCCTATTTCCGATATTAACGGAATTATAAGCCAAAGACTTGAACAACCTAAAACGGAGTATTCCTATTTGGCTCCATCTAATTCAAAAGTTAAGCGAGTTAGAAAAGAATATTTCAAATAAGAGTTATTCCATTCTTAGTGGCGTATAACTTTTATTTGAAACATTTTACCCTATTTCCGATATTAACGGAATTATAAGCCAAATAGGAATTTGGCCCCATCTAACTCCAAAGTTAAGCGAGTTAGAAGAAAATGTTTCAAATAAGAGTTATTCCATTCTTAATGACAAACAGCTTTTGTTTGAAACATTTTACCCTATTTCCCGATACTAACGGAATTGTAAGCCAAAAACTTGAACAACCTAAAACGGAGTATTTATATTTGGCTCCATCTAACTTCAAAGTTAAACGAGTTAGAAAAAAATGTTTCCAATAAGAGTTATTTCATTCTTAATGGCGTACATCTTTTATTTGAAACATTTTTCCCTATTTCCGATATTAACGGAATTATTAATCACACACTGGATCAACCCAAAATAGAGTATTTCTATTTGGCTCCATCTAAATCATAAGTTAAGCGAGTTAGAAGAAAATGTTTCAAACAAGAGTTATTCCATTCCTAATGACAAACAACTTCTGTTTGAAAGATTTTGCCCTATTTCCGATATTAACGGAATTATAAGCCAAAAACTTGAACAACCTAAAACGGAGTATTTATATTTGGCTCCATCTAACTCCAAAGTTAAGCGAGTTAGAAAAGAATGTTTTAAACCAGAGTTATTCCATTCTTAATGACAAACAACTTTTATTTGAAACATTTTACCCTATTTCCGATATTAACGGAATCATAACTCACACACTGGATCAACCCAAAATAGAGTATTTCTATTTGGCTCCATCTAACTCATAAGTTAAGCGAGTTAGAAAAAAATGTTTCAAACAAGAGTTATTCCATTCTTAATGGCAAGTAACTTTGGTTTGAAACATTTTACCCTATTTCCGATATTAACGGAATTATAAGCCAAAGACTTGAAAAACCTAAAACGTAGTATTTCTATTTGGCTCCATCTAATTCAAAAGTTAAGCGAGTTAGAAAAAAATATTTCAAATCAGAGTTATTCCATTCTTAGTGGCGTATAGCTTTTATTTGAAACATTTTACCCTATTTCCGATATTAACGGAATTATAAGCCAAATAGAAATTTGCTTCCATCTAACTCCAAAGTTAAGCGAGTTAGAAGAAAATATTTCGAATAAGAGTTATTCCATTCTTAATGACAAACAACTTTTGTTTGAAAGATTTTACCCTATTTCCGATATTAACGGAATTATAAGCCAAGAACTTGAACAACCTAAAACGGAGTAATTCTATTTGGCTCCATCTAACTCAAAAGCTAAGCGAGTTAGAAAAAAATGTTTCAAATAAGAGTTATTACATTCTTAATGGCGTATAACTTTTATTTGAAACATTTTTCCCTATTTCCGATATTAACGGAATCATAACTCACACACTGGATCAACCCAAAATAGAGTATTTCTATTTTGCTCCATCTAACTCATAAGTTAAGCGAGTTACAAACAAATGTTTCAAATAAGAGATATTCCATTCTTAATGGTAAACAACTCTTGTTAGAAACGTTTTACCCTATTTCCGATATTAACGGAATTATAAGCCTAACAGTAATTTGGCTCCATCTAACTCCACAGTTAAGCGAGTTAGAAAAAATATTTCAAATAAGAGTTATTTCGTTCTTAATGGCGTACCTCTTTTATTTGAAACATTTTTTTCTATTTCCGATATTAACGGAATTATAAGCCAAAAACTTGAAAAACCTAAAACGGAGTATTTCTATTTGGCTCCATCTAATTCAAAAGTTAAGCGAGTTAGAAAAAAATATTTCAAATAAGAGTTATTCCATTCTTAGTGGCGTATAACTTTTATTTGAAACATTTTACCCTATTTCCGATATTAACGGAATTATAAGCCAAATAGAAATTTGCTTCCATCTAACTCCAAAGTTAAGCGAGTTAGAAGAAAATGTTTCAAATAAGAGTTATTCCGTTCTTAATGACAAACAACTTTTGTTTGAAAGATTTTACCCTATTTCCGATATTAACGGAATTATAAGCCAAAAACTTGAACAACCTAAAACGGAGTAATTCTATTTGGCTCCATCTAACTCAAAAGTTAAGCGAGTTAGAAAAAAATGTTTCAAATAAGAGTTATTCCATTCTTAATGGCGTACAACTTTTACTTGAAACATTTTTCCCAATTTCCGATGTTAACGGAATCATAACTCACACACTGGATCAACCCAAAATAGAGTATTTCCATTTGGCTCCATCTAACTCATAAGTTAAGCGAGTTACAAAAAGATGTTTCAAATAAGAGATATTTCATTCTTAATGGCAAATAACTTTAGATTGAAACATTTTACCCTATTTCCGATATTAACGGAATTATAAGCCAAAGACTTGAACAACCTAAAACGGAGTATTCCTATTTGGCTCCATCTAATTCAAAAGTTAAGCGAGTTAGAAAAGAATATTTCAAATAAGAGTTATTCCATTCTTAGTGGCGTATAACTTTTATTTGAAACATTTTACCCTATTTCCGATATTAACGGAATTATAAGCCAAATAGGAATTTGGCCCCATCTAACTCCAAAGTTAAGCGAGTTAGGAAAAAAATGTTTCAAACAAGAGTTATATCATTCTTAATGACAAACAACTTTTGTTTGAAAGATTTTACCCTATTTCCGATATTAACGGAATTATAAGCCAAAAACTTGAACAACCTAAAACGGAGTAATTCTATTTGGCTCCATCTAACTCCAAAGTTAAGCGAGTTAGAAAAGAATGTTTTAAACCAGAGTTATTCCATTCTTAATGACAAACAACTTTTATTTGAAACATTTTACCCTATTTCCGATATTAACGGAATCATAACTCACACACTGGATCAACCCAAAATAGAGTATTTCTATTTGGCTCCATCTAACTCATAAGTTAAGCGAGTTAGAAAAAAATGTTTCAATCAAGAGTTATTCCATTCTTAATGGCAAGTAACTTTGGTTTGAAACATTTTACCCTATTTCCGATATTAACGGAATTATAAGCCAAAGACTTGAAAAACCTAAAACGTAGTATTTCTATTTGGCTCCATCTAATTCAAAAGTTAAGCGAGTTAGAAAAAAATATTTCAAATCAGAGTTATTCCATTCTTAGTGGCGTATAGCTTTTATTTGAAACATTTTACCCTATTTCCGATATTAACGGAATTATAAGCCAAATAGAAATTTGCTTCCATCTAACTCCAAAGTTAAGCGAGTTAGAAGAAAATATTTCGAATAAGAGTTATTCCATTCTTAATGACAAACAACTTTTGTTTGAAAGATTTTACCCTATTTCCGATATTAACGGAATTATAAGCCAAAAACTTGAACAACCTAAAACGGAGTAATTCTATTTGGCTCCATCTAACTCAAAAGTTAAGCGAGTTAGAAAAAAATGTTTCAAATAAGAGTTATTCCATTCTTAATGGCGTACAACTTTTACTTGAAACATTTTTCCCAATTTCCGATGTTAACGGAATCATAACTCACACACTGGATCAACCCAAAATAGAGTATTTCCATTTGGCTCCATCTAACTCATAAGTTAAGCGAGTTACAAAAAGATGTTTCAAATAAGAGATATTTCATTCTTAATGGCAAATAACTTTAGATTGAAACATTTTACCCTATTTCCGATATTAACGGAATTATAAGCCAAAGACTTGAACAACCTAAAACGGAGTATTCCTATTTGGCTCCATCTAATTCAAAAGTTAAGCGAGTTAGAAAAGAATATTTCAAATAAGAGTTATTCCATTCTTAGTGGCGTATAACTTTTATTTGAAACATTTTACCCTATTTCCGATATTAACGGAATTATAAGCCAAATAGGAATTTGGCCCCATCTAACTCCAAAGTTAAGCGAGTTAGGAAAAAAATGTTTCAAACAAGAGTTATATCATTCTTAATGACAAACAACTTTTGTTTGAAAGATTTTACCCTATTTCCGATATTAACGGAATTATAAGCCAAAAACTTGAACAACCTAAAACGGAGTAATTCTATTTGGCTCCATCTAACTCAAAAGTTAAGCGAGTTAGAAAAAAATGTTTCAAATAAGAGTTATTTCATTCTTAATGGCGTACAACTTTTACTTGAAACATTTTTCCCAATTTCCGATGTTAACGGAATCATAACTCACACACTGGATCAACCCAAAATAGAGTATTTCTATTTGGCTCCATCTAACTCATAAGTTAAGCGAGTTAGAAAAAAATGTTTCAAACAAGAGTTATTCCATTCTTAATGGCAAGTAACTTTGGTTTGAAACATTTTACCCTATTTCCGATATTAACGGAATTATAAGCCAAAGACTTGAAAAACCTAAAACGTAGTATTTCTATTTGGCTCCATCTAATTCAAAAGTTAAGCGAGTTAGAAAAAAATATTTCAAATCAGAGTTATTCCATTCTTAGTGGCGTATAGCTTTTATTTGAAACATTTTACCCTATTTCCGATATTAACGGAATTATAAGCCAAATAGAAATTTGCTTCCATCTAACTCCAAAGTTAAGCGAGTTAGAAGAAAATATTTCGAATAAGAGTTATTCCATTCTTAATGACAAACAACTTTTGTTTGAAAGATTTTACCCTATTTCCGATATTAACGGAATTATAAGCCAAGAACTTGAACAACCTAAAACGGAGTAATTCTATTTGGCTCCATCTAACTCAAAAGCTAAGCGAGTTAGAAAAAAATGTTTCAAATAAGAGTTATTACATTCTTAATGGCGTATAACTTTTATTTGAAACATTTTTCCCTGTTTCCGATATTAACGGAATCATAACTCACACACTGGATCAACCCAAAATAGAGTATTTCTATTTTGCTCCATCTAACTCATAAGTTAAGCGAGTTACAAACAAATGTTTCAAATAAGAGATATTCCATTCTTAATGGTAAACAACTCTTGTTAGAAACGTTTTACCCTATTTCCGATATTAACGGAATTATAAGCCTAATAGTAATTTGGCTCCATCTAACTCCACAGTTAAGCGAGTTAGAAAAAATATTTCAAATAAGAGTTATTTCGTTCTTAATGGCGTACCTCTTTTATTTGAAACATTTTTCCCTATTTCCGATATTAACGGAATTATTAATCACACACTGGATCAACCCAAAATAGAGTATTTCTATTTGGCTCCATCTAACTCATAAGTTAAGCGAGTTAGAAGAAAATGTTTCAAACAAGAGTTATTCCATTCCTAATGACAAACAACTTCTGTTTGAAAGATTTTGCCCTATTTCCGATATTAACGGAATTATAAGCCAAAAACTTGAACAACCTAAAACGGAGTATTTATATTTGGCTCCATCTAACTCCAAAGTTAAGCGAGTTAGAAAAGAATGTTTTAAACCAGAGTTATTCCATTCTTAATGACAAACAACTTTTATTTGAAACATTTTACCCTATTTCCGATATTAACGGAATCATAACTCACACACTGGATCAACCCAAAATAGAGTATTTCTATTTGGCTCCATCTAACTCATAAGTTAAGCGAGTTAGAAAAAAATGTTTCAAATAAGAGATATTCCATTCTTAATGTCAAACAAATTTTGTTTGAAACATTTTACCCTATCCCCGATATTAACGGAATTATAAGCCAAATAGGAGTTTGGCTCAATCTAACTCAAGAGTTAAGCGAGTTAGAAAAAAATGTTTCAAATAAGAGTTATTCCATTCTTAATGGCGTACAACTTTTACTTGAAACATTTTTCCCAATTTCCGATGTTAACGGAATCATAACTCACACACTGGATCAACCCAAAATAGAGTATTTCCATTTGGCTCCATCTAACTCATAAGTTAAGCGAGTTACAAAAAGATGTTTCAAATAAGAGATATTTCATTCTTAATGGCAAATAACTTTAGATTGAAACATTTTACCCTATTTCCGATATTAACGGAATTATAAGCCAAAGACTTGAACAACCTAAAACGGAGTATTCCTATTTGGCTCCATCTAATTCAAAAGTTAAGCGAGTTAGAAAAGAATATTTCAAATAAGAGTTATTCCATTCTTAGTGGCGTATAACTTTTATTTGAAACATTTTACCCTATTTCCGATATTAACGGAATTATAAGCCAAATAGGAATTTGGCCCCATCTAACTCCAAAGTTAAGCGAGTTAGAAGAAAATGTTTCAAATAAGAGTTATTCCATTCTTAATGACAAACAGCTTTTGTTTGAAACATTTTACCCTATTTCCCGATACTAACGGAATTGTAAGCCAAAAACTTGAACAACCTAAAACGGAGTATTTATATTTGGCTCCATCTAACTTCAAAGTTAAACGAGTTAGAAAAAAATGTTTCCAATAAGAGTTATTTCATTCTTAATGGCGTACATCTTTTATTTGAAACATTTTTCCCTATTTCCGATATTAACGGAATTATTAATCACACACTGGATCAACCCAAAATAGAGTATTTCTATTTGGCTCCATCTAAATCATAAGTTAAGCGAGTTAGAAGAAAATGTTTCAAACAAGAGTTATTCCATTCCTAATGACAAACAACTTCTGTTTGAAAGATTTTGCCCTATTTCCGATATTAACGGAATTATAAGCCAAAAACTTGAACAACCTAAAACGGAGTATTTATATTTGGCTCCATCTAACTCCAAAGTTAAGCGAGTTAGAAAAGAATGTTTTAAACCAGAGTTATTCCATTCTTAATGACAAACAACTTTTATTTGAAACATTTTACCCTATTTCCGATATTAACGGAATCATAACTCACACACTGGATCAACCCAAAATAGAGTATTTCTATTTGGCTCCATCTAACTCATAAGTTAAGCGAGTTAGAAAAAAATGTTTCAAACAAGAGTTATTCCATTCTTAATGGCAAGTAACTTTGGTTTGAAACATTTTACCCTATTTCCGATATTAACGGAATTATAAGCCAAAGACTTGAAAAACCTAAAACGTAGTATTTCTATTTGGCTCCATCTAATTCAAAAGTTAAGCGAGTTAGAAAAAAATATTTCAAATCAGAGTTATTCCATTCTTAGTGGCGTATAGCTTTTATTTGAAACATTTTACCCTATTTCCGATATTAACGGAATTATAAGCCAAATAGAAATTTGCTTCCATCTAACTCCAAAGTTAAGCGAGTTAGAAGAAAATATTTCGAATAAGAGTTATTCCATTCTTAATGACAAACAACTTTTGTTTGAAAGATTTTACCCTATTTCCGATATTAACGGAATTATAAGCCAAGAACTTGAACAACCTAAAACGGAGTAATTCTATTTGGCTCCATCTAACTCAAAAGCTAAGCGAGTTAGAAAAAAATGTTTCAAATAAGAGTTATTACATTCTTAATGGCGTATAACTTTTATTTGAAACATTTTTCCCTATTTCCGATATTAACGGAATCATAACTCACACACTGGATCAACCCAAAATAGAGTATTTCTATTTTGCTCCATCTAACTCATAAGTTAAGCGAGTTACAAACAAATGTTTCAAATAAGAGATATTCCATTCTTAATGGTAAACAACTCTTGTTAGAAACGTTTTACCCTATTTCCGATATTAACGGAATTATAAGCCTAACAGTAATTTGGCTCCATCTAACTCCACAGTTAAGCGAGTTAGAAAAAATATTTCAAATAAGAGTTATTTCGTTCTTAATGGCGTACCTCTTTTATTTGAAACATTTTTTTCTATTTCCGATATTAACGGAATTATAAGCCAAAAACTTGAAAAACCTAAAACGGAGTATTTCTATTTGGCTCCATCTAATTCAAAAGTTAAGCGAGTTAGAAAAAAATATTTCAAATAAGAGTTATTCCATTCTTAGTGGCGTATAACTTTTATTTGAAACATTTTACCCTATTTCCGATATTAACGGAATTATAAGCCAAATAGAAATTTGCTTCCATCTAACTCCAAAGTTAAGCGAGTTAGAAGAAAATGTTTCAAATAAGAGTTATTCCGTTCTTAATGACAAACAACTTTTGTTTGAAAGATTTTACCCTATTTCCGATATTAACGGAATTATAAGCCAAAAACTTGAACAACCTAAAACGGAGTAATTCTATTTGGCTCCATCTAACTCAAAAGTTAAGCGAGTTAGAAAAAAATGTTTCAAATAAGAGTTATTCCATTCTTAATGGCGTACAACTTTTACTTGAAACATTTTTCCCAATTTCCGATGTTAACGGAATCATAACTCACACACTGGATCAACCCAAAATAGAGTATTTCCATTTGGCTCCATCTAACTCATAAGTTAAGCGAGTTACAAAAAGATGTTTCAAATAAGAGATATTTCATTCTTAATGGCAAATAACTTTAGATTGAAACATTTTACCCTATTTCCGATATTAACGGAATTATAAGCCAAAGACTTGAACAACCTAAAACGGAGTATTCCTATTTGGCTCCATCTAATTCAAAAGTTAAGCGAGTTAGAAAAGAATATTTCAAATAAGAGTTATTCCATTCTTAGTGGCGTATAACTTTTATTTGAAACATTTTACCCTATTTCCGATATTAACGGAATTATAAGCCAAATAGGAATTTGGCCCCATCTAACTCCAAAGTTAAGCGAGTTAGGAAAAAAATGTTTCAAACAAGAGTTATATCATTCTTAATGACAAACAACTTTTGTTTGAAAGATTTTACCCTATTTCCGATATTAACGGAATTATAAGCCAAAAACTTGAACAACCTAAAACGGAGTAATTCTATTTGGCTCCATCTAACTCCAAAGTTAAGCGAGTTAGAAAAGAATGTTTTAAACCAGAGTTATTCCATTCTTAATGACAAACAACTTTTATTTGAAACATTTTACCCTATTTCCGATATTAACGGAATCATAACTCACACACTGGATCAACCCAAAATAGAGTATTTCTATTTGGCTCCATCTAACTCATAAGTTAAGCGAGTTAGAAAAAAATGTTTCAATCAAGAGTTATTCCATTCTTAATGGCAAGTAACTTTGGTTTGAAACATTTTACCCTATTTCCGATATTAACGGAATTATAAGCCAAAGACTTGAAAAACCTAAAACGTAGTATTTCTATTTGGCTCCATCTAATTCAAAAGTTAAGCGAGTTAGAAAAAAATATTTCAAATCAGAGTTATTCCATTCTTAGTGGCGTATAGCTTTTATTTGAAACATTTTACCCTATTTCCGATATTAACGGAATTATAAGCCAAATAGAAATTTGCTTCCATCTAACTCCAAAGTTAAGCGAGTTAGAAGAAAATATTTCGAATAAGAGTTATTCCATTCTTAATGACAAACAACTTTTGTTTGAAAGATTTTACCCTATTTCCGATATTAACGGAATTATAAGCCAAGAACTTGAACAACCTAAAACGGAGTAATTCTATTTGGCTCCATCTAACTCAAAAGCTAAGCGAGTTAGAAAAAAATGTTTCAAATAAGAGTTATTCCATTCTTAATGGCGTACAACTTTTACTTGAAACATTTTTCCCAATTTCCGATGTTAACGGAATCATAACTCACACACTGGATCAACCCAAAATAGAGTATTTCCATTTGGCTCCATCTAACTCATAAGTTAAGCGAGTTACAAAAAGATGTTTCAAATAAGAGATATTTCATTCTTAATGGCAAATAACTTTAGATTGAAACATTTTACCCTATTTCCGATATTAACGGAATTATAAGCCAAAGACTTGAACAACCTAAAACGGAGTATTCCTATTTGGCTCCATCTAATTCAAAAGTTAAGCGAGTTAGAAAAGAATATTTCAAATAAGAGTTATTCCATTCTTAGTGGCGTATAACTTTTATTTGAAACATTTTACCCTATTTCCGATATTAACGGAATTATAAGCCAAATAGGAATTTGGCCCCATCTAACTCCAAAGTTAAGCGAGTTAGGAAAAAAATGTTTCAAACAAGAGTTATATCATTCTTAATGACAAACAACTTTTGTTTGAAAGATTTTACCCTATTTCCGATATTAACGGAATTATAAGCCAAAAACTTGAAAAACCTAAAACGGAGTATTTCTATTTGGCTCCATCTAATTCAAAAGTTAAGCGAGTTAGAAAAAAATATTTCAAATAAGAGTTATTCCATTCTTAGTGGCGTATAACTTTTATTTGAAACATTTTACCCTATTTCCGATATTAACGGAATTATAAGCCAAATAGAAATTTGCTTCCATCTAACTCCAAAGTTAAGCGAGTTAGAAGAAAATGTTTCAAATAAGAGTTATTCCGTTCTTAATGACAAACAACTTTTGTTTGAAAGATTTTACCCTATTTCCGATATTAACGGAATTATAAGCCAAAAACTTGAACAACCTAAAACGGAGTAATTCTATTTGGCTCCATCTAACTCAAAAGTTAAGCGAGTTAGAAAAAAATGTTTCAAATAAGAGTTATTCCATTCTTAATGGCGTACAACTTTTACTTGAAACATTTTTCCCAATTTCCGATGTTAACGGAATCATAACTCACACACTGGATCAACCCAAAATAGAGTATTTCCATTTGGCTCCATCTAACTCATAAGTTAAGCGAGTTACAAAAAGATGTTTCAAATAAGAGATATTTCATTCTTAATGGCAAATAACTTTAGATTGAAACATTTTACCCTATTTCCGATATTAACGGAATTATAAGCCAAAGACTTGAACAACCTAAAACGGAGTATTCCTATTTGGCTCCATCTAATTCAAAAGTTAAGCGAGTTAGAAAAGAATATTTCAAATAAGAGTTATTCCATTCTTAGTGGCGTATAACTTTTATTTGAAACATTTTACCCTATTTCCGATATTAACGGAATTATAAGCCAAATAGGAATTTGGCCCCATCTAACTCCAAAGTTAAGCGAGTTAGGAAAAAAATGTTTCAAACAAGAGTTATATCATTCTTAATGACAAACAACTTTTGTTTGAAAGATTTTACCCTATTTCCGATATTAACGGAATTATAAGCCAAAAACTTGAACAACCTAAAACGGAGTAATTCTATTTGGCTCCATCTAACTCCAAAGTTAAGCGAGTTAGAAAAGAATGTTTTAAACCAGAGTTATTCCATTCTTAATGACAAACAACTTTTATTTGAAACATTTTACCCTATTTCCGATATTAACGGAATCATAACTCACACACTGGATCAACCCAAAATAGAGTATTTCTATTTGGCTCCATCTAACTCATAAGTTAAGCGAGTTAGAAAAAAATGTTTCAATCAAGAGTTATTCCATTCTTAATGGCAAGTAACTTTGGTTTGAAACATTTTACCCTATTTCCGATATTAACGGAATTATAAGCCAAAGACTTGAAAAACCTAAAACGTAGTATTTCTATTTGGCTCCATCTAATTCAAAAGTTAAGCGAGTTAGAAAAAAATATTTCAAATCAGAGTTATTCCATTCTTAGTGGCGTATAGCTTTTATTTGAAACATTTTACCCTATTTCCGATATTAACGGAATTATAAGCCAAATAGAAATTTGCTTCCATCTAACTCCAAAGTTAAGCGAGTTAGAAGAAAATATTTCGAATAAGAGTTATTCCATTCTTAATGACAAACAACTTTTGTTTGAAAGATTTTACCCTATTTCCGATATTAACGGAATTATAAGCCAAAAACTTGAACAACCTAAAACGGAGTAATTCTATTTGGCTCCATCTAACTCAAAAGTTAAGCGAGTTAGAAAAAAATGTTTCAAATAAGAGTTATTCCATTCTTAATGGCGTACAACTTTTACTTGAAACATTTTTCCCAATTTCCGATGTTAACGGAATCATAACTCACACACTGGATCAACCCAAAATAGAGTATTTCCATTTGGCTCCATCTAACTCATAAGTTAAGCGAGTTACAAAAAGATGTTTCAAATAAGAGATATTTCATTCTTAATGGCAAATAACTTTAGATTGAAACATTTTACCCTATTTCCGATATTAACGGAATTATAAGCCAAAGACTTGAACAACCTAAAACGGAGTATTCCTATTTGGCTCCATCTAATTCAAAAGTTAAGCGAGTTAGAAAAGAATATTTCAAATAAGAGTTATTCCATTCTTAGTGGCGTATAACTTTTATTTGAAACATTTTACCCTATTTCCGATATTAACGGAATTATAAGCCAAATAGGAATTTGGCCCCATCTAACTCCAAAGTTAAGCGAGTTAGGAAAAAAATGTTTCAAACAAGAGTTATATCATTCTTAATGACAAACAACTTTTGTTTGAAAGATTTTACCCTATTTCCGATATTAACGGAATTATAAGCCAAAAACTTGAACAACCTAAAACGGAGTAATTCTATTTGGCTCCATCTAACTCCAAAGTTAAGCGAGTTAGAAAAGAATG
This sequence comes from Digitonthophagus gazella, assembly GCA_036711955.1. Classification (NCBI taxonomy): domain Eukaryota; kingdom Metazoa; phylum Arthropoda; class Insecta; order Coleoptera; family Scarabaeidae; genus Digitonthophagus; species Digitonthophagus gazella. The sequence goes on from JASCIT010000012.1 coordinate 10,214,922, forward strand.
TTTTAAACCAGAGTTATTCCATTCTTAATGACAAACAACTTTTATTTGAAACATTTTACCCTATTTCCGATATTAACGGAATCATAACTCACACACTGGATCAACCCAAAATAGAGTATTTCTATTTGGCTCCATCTAACTCATAAGTTAAGCGAGTTAGAAAAAAATGTTTCAATCAAGAGTTATTCCATTCTTAATGGCAAGTAACTTTGGTTTGAAACATTTTACCCTATTTCCGATATTAACGGAATTATAAGCCAAAGACTTGAAAAACCTAAAACGTAGTATTTCTATTTGGCTCCATCTAATTCAAAAGTTAAGCGAGTTAGAAAAAAATATTTCAAATCAGAGTTATTCCATTCTTAGTGGCGTATAGCTTTTATTTGAAACATTTTACCCTATTTCCGATATTAACGGAATTATAAGCCAAATAGAAATTTGCTTCCATCTAACTCCAAAGTTAAGCGAGTTAGAAGAAAATATTTCGAATAAGAGTTATTCCATTCTTAATGACAAACAACTTTTGTTTGAAAGATTTTACCCTATTTCCGATATTAACGGAATTATAAGCCAAAAACTTGAACAACCTAAAACGGAGTAATTCTATTTGGCTCCATCTAACTCAAAAGTTAAGCGAGTTAGAAAAAAATGTTTCAAATAAGAGTTATTCCATTCTTAATGGCGTACAACTTTTACTTGAAACATTTTTCCCAATTTCCGATGTTAACGGAATCATAACTCACACACTGGATCAACCCAAAATAGAGTATTTCCATTTGGCTCCATCTAACTCATAAGTTAAGCGAGTTACAAAAAGATGTTTCAAATAAGAGATATTTCATTCTTAATGGCAAATAACTTTAGATTGAAACATTTTACCCTATTTCCGATATTAACGGAATTATAAGCCAAAGACTTGAACAACCTAAAACGGAGTATTCCTATTTGGCTCCATCTAATTCAAAAGTTAAGCGAGTTAGAAAAGAATATTTCAAATAAGAGTTATTCCATTCTTAGTGGCGTATAACTTTTATTTGAAACATTTTACCCTATTTCCGATATTAACGGAATTATAAGCCAAATAGGAATTTGGCCCCATCTAACTCCAAAGTTAAGCGAGTTAGGAAAAAAATGTTTCAAACAAGAGTTATATCATTCTTAATGACAAACAACTTTTGTTTGAAAGATTTTACCCTATTTCCGATATTAACGGAATTATAAGCCAAAAACTTGAACAACCTAAAACGGAGTAATTCTATTTGGCTCCATCTAACTCCAAAGTTAAGCGAGTTAGAAAAGAATGTTTTAAACCAGAGTTATTCCATTCTTAATGACAAACAACTTTTATTTGAAACATTTTACCCTATTTCCGATATTAACGGAATCATAACTCACACACTGGATCAACCCAAAATAGAGTATTTCTATTTGGCTCCATCTAACTCATAAGTTAAGCGAGTTAGAAAAAAATGTTTCAATCAAGAGTTATTCCATTCTTAATGGCAAGTAACTTTGGTTTGAAACATTTTACCCTATTTCCGATATTAACGGAATTATAAGCCAAAGACTTGAAAAACCTAAAACGTAGTATTTCTATTTGGCTCCATCTAATTCAAAAGTTAAGCGAGTTAGAAAAAAATATTTCAAATCAGAGTTATTCCATTCTTAGTGGCGTATAGCTTTTATTTGAAACATTTTACCCTATTTCCGATATTAACGGAATTATAAGCCAAATAGAAATTTGCTTCCATCTAACTCCAAAGTTAAGCGAGTTAGAAGAAAATATTTCGAATAAGAGTTATTCCATTCTTAATGACAAACAACTTTTGTTTGAAAGATTTTGCCCTATTTCCGATATTAACGGAATTATAAGCCAAGAACTTGAACAACCTAAAACGGAGTAATTCTATTTGGCTCCATCTAACTCAAAAGCTAAGCGAGTTAGAAAAAAATGTTTCAAATAAGAGTTATTACATTCTTAATGGCGTATAACTTTTATTTGAAACATTTTTCCCTATTTCCGATATTAACGGAATCATAACTCACACACTGGATCAACCCAAAATAGAGTATTTCTATTTTGCTCCATCTAACTCATAAGTTAAGCGAGTTACAAACAAATGTTTCAAATAAGAGATATTCCATTCTTAATGGCAAACAACTCTTGTTAGAAACGTTTTACCCTATTTCCGATATTAACGGAATTATAAGCCTAATAGTAATTTGGCTCCATCTAACTCCACAGTTAAGCGAGTTAGAAAAAATATTTCAAATAAGAGTTATTTCGTTCTTAATGGCGTACCTCTTTTATTTGAAACATTTTTTTCTATTTCCGATATTAACGGAATTATAAGCCAAAAACTTGAAAAACCTAAAACGGAGTATTTCTATTTGGCTCCATCTAATTCAAAAGTTAAGCGAGTTAGAAAAAAATATTTCAAATAAGAGTTATTCCATTCTTAGTGGCGTATAACTTTTATTTGAAACATTTTACCCTATTTCCGATATTAACGGAATTATAAGCCAAATAGAAATTTGCTTCCATCTAACTCCAAAGTTAAGCGAGTTAGAAGAAAATGTTTCAAATAAGAGTTATTCCGTTCTTAATGACAAACAACTTTTGTTTGAAAGATTTTACCCTATTTCCGATATTAACGGAATTATAAGCCAAAAACTTGAACAACCTAAAACGGAGTAATTCTATTTGGCTCCATCTAACTCAAAAGTTAAGCGAGTTAGAAAAAAATGTTTCAAATAAGAGTTATTCCATTCTTAATGGCGTACAACTTTTACTTGAAACATTTTTCCCAATTTCCGATGTTAACGGAATCATAACTCACACACTGGATCAACCCAAAATAGAGTATTTCCATTTGGCTCCATCTAACTCATAAGTTAAGCGAGTTACAAAAAGATGTTTCAAATAAGAGATATTTCATTCTTAATGGCAAATAACTTTAGATTGAAACATTTTACCCTATTTCCGATATTAACGGAATTATAAGCCAAAGACTTGAACAACCTAAAACGGAGTATTCCTATTTGGCTCCATCTAATTCAAAAGTTAAGCGAGTTAGAAAAGAATATTTCAAATAAGAGTTATTCCATTCTTAGTGGCGTATAACTTTTATTTGAAACATTTTACCCTATTTCCGATATTAACGGAATTATAAGCCAAATAGGAATTTGGCCCCATCTAACTCCAAAGTTAAGCGAGTTAGGAAAAAAATGTTTCAAACAAGAGTTATATCATTCTTAATGACAAACAACTTTTGTTTGAAAGATTTTACTCTATTTCCGATATTAACGGAATTATAAGCCAAAAACTTGAACAACCTAAAACGGAGTAATTCTATTTGGCTCCATCTAACTCAAAAGTTAAGCGAGTTAGAAAAAAATGTTTCAAATAAGAGTTATTTCATTCTTAATGGCGTACAACTTTTATTTGAAACATTTTTCCCTATTTCCTATATTAACGGAATTATAACTCACACACTGGATCAACTCAAGATGGAGTATTTCTATTTGGCTCCATCTAACTCCAAAGTCAAGTGAGTTAGAAAAAAATGTTTCAAATAAGAGTTATTTCATTCTTAATGGCGTACAACTTTTATTTGAAACATTTTTCCCTATTTCCGATATTAACCGAATTATAACTCACACACTGGATCAACCCAAGATGGAGTATTTCTATTTGGCTCCATCTAACTCCAAAGTCAAGCGAGTTAGAAAAAAATGTTTCAAACAAGAGTTATTCCATTCTTAATGACAAACAACTTTTGTTTGAAAGATTTTACCCTATTTCCGATATTAACGGAATTATAAGCCAAGAACTTGAACAACCTAAAACGGAGTATTTCTATTTGGCTCCATCTAATTCAAAAGTTAAGCGAGTTAGAAAAAAATATTTCAAATAAGAGTTATTCCATTCTTAGTGGCGTATAACTTTTATTTGAAACATTTTACCCTATTTCCGATATTAACGGAATTATAAGCCAAATAGAAATTTGCTTCCATCTAACTCCAAAGTTAAGCGAGTTAGAAGAAAATGTTTCAAATAAGAGTTATTCCGTTCTTAATGACAAACAACTTTTGTTTGAAAGATTTTACCCTATTTCCGATATTAACGGAATTATAAGCCAAAAACTTGAACAACCTAAAACGGAGTAATTCTATTTGGCTCCATCTAACTCAAAAGTTAAGCGAGTTAGAAAAAAATGTTTCAAATAAGAGTTATTCCATTCTTAATGGCGTACAACTTTTACTTGAAACATTTTTCCCAATTTCCGATGTTAACGGAATCATAACTCACACACTGGATCAACCCAAAATAGAGTATTTCCATTTGGCTCCATCTAACTCATAAGTTAAGCGAGTTACAAAGAGATGTTTCAAATAAGAGATATTTCATTCTTAATGGCAAATAACTTTAGATTGAAACATTTTACCCTATTTCCGATATTAACGGAATTATAAGCCAAAGACTTGAACAACCTAAAACGGAGTATTCCTATTTGGCTCCATCTAATTCAAAAGTTAAGCGAGTTAGAAAAGAATATTTCAAATAAGAGTTATTCCATTCTTAGTGGCGTATAACTTTTATTTGAAACATTTTACCCTATTTCCGATATTAACGGAATTATAAGCCAAATAGGAATTTGGTCCCATCTAACTCCACAGTTAAGCGAGTTAGAAAAAATATTTCAAATAAGAGTTATTTCGTTCTTAATGGCGTACCTCTTTTATTTGAAACATTTTTTTCTATTTCCGATATTAACGGAATTATAACTCACACACTGGATCAACTCAAGATGGAGTATTTCTATTTGGCTCCATCTAACTCCAAAGTCAAGTGAGTTAGAAAAAAATGTTTCAAATAAGAGTTATTTCATTCTTAATGGCGTACAACTTTTATTTGAAACATTTTTCCCTATTTCCGATATTAACCGAATTATAACTCACACACTGGATCAACCCAAGATGGAGTATTTCTATTTGGCTCCATCTAACTCCAAAGTCAAGCGAGTTAGAAAAAAATGTTTCAAACAAGAGTTATTCCACTCTTAATGACAAACAACTTTTGTTTGAAAGATTTTACCCTATTTCCGATATTAACGGAATTATAAGCCAAGAACTTGAACAACCTAAAACGGAGTAATTCTATTTGGCTCCATCTAACTCAAAAGCTAAGCGAGTTAGAAAAAAATGTTTCAAATAAGAGTTATTACATTCTTAATGGCGTATAACTTTTATTTGAAACATTTTTCCCTATTTCCGATATTAACGGAATCATAACTCACACACTGGATCAACCCAAAATAGAGTATTTCTATTTTGCTCCATCTAACTCATAAGTTAAGCGAGTTACAAACAAATGTTTCAAATAAGAGATATTCCATTCTTAATGGTAAACAACTCTTGTTAGAAACGTTTTACCCTATTTCCGATATTAACGGAATTATAAGCCTAATAGTAATTTGGCTCCATCTAACTCCACAGTTAAGCGAGTTAGAAAAAATATTTCAAATAAGAGTTATTTCGTTCTTAATGGCGTACCTCTTTTATTTGAAACATTTTTTTCTATTTCCGATATTAACGGAATTATAAGCCAAAAACTTGAAAAACCTAAAACGGAGTATTTCTATTTGGCTCCATCTAATTCAAAAGTTAAGCGAGTTAGAAAAAAATATTTCAAATAAGAGTTATTCCATTCTTAGTGGCGTATAACTTTTATTTGAAACATTTTACCCTATTTCCGATATTAACGGAATTATAAGCCAAATAGAAATTTGCTTCCATCTAACTCCAAAGTTAAGCGAGTTAGAAGAAAATGTTTCAAATAAGAGTTATTTCATTCTTAATGGCGTACAACTTTTACTTGAAACATTTTTCCCAATTTCCGATGTTAACGGAATCATAACTCACACACTGGATCAACCCAAAATAGAGTATTTCCATTTGGCTCCATCTAACTCCAAAGTTAAGCGAGTTAGAAAAAAATGTTTCAAACAAGAGTTGTTCCATTCTTAATGACAAACAACTTTTGTTTGAAACATTTTACCCTATCTCCGATATTAACAGAATAATAAACCAAATAGGAATTTGGCTCCATCTAGCTCCACAGTTAAGCGAGTTAGAAAAAAGTGTTTCAAATAAGAGTTATTTCATTCTTAATGGCGTACAACTTTTATTTGAAACATTTTTCCCTATTTCCTATATTAACGGAATTATAACTCACACACTGGATCAACTCAAGATGGAGTATTTCTATTTGGCTCCATCTAACTCCAAAGTCAAGTGAGTTAGAAAAAAATGTTTCAAATAAGAGTTATTTCATTCTTAATGGCGTACAACTTTTATTTGAAACATTTTTCCCTATTTCCGATATTAACCGAATTATAACTCACACACTGGATCAACCCAAGATGGAGTATTTCTATTTGGCTCCATCTAACTCCAAAGTCAAGCCAGTTAGAAAAAAATGTTTCAAACAAGAGTTATTCCATTCTTAATGACAAACAACTTTTGGTTGAAAGATTTTACCCTATTTCCGATATTAACGGAATTATAAGCCAAGAACTTGAACAACCTAAAACGGAGTAATTCTATTTGGCTCCATCTAACTCAAAAGCTAAGCGAGTTAGAAAAAAATGTTTCAAATAAGAGTTATTACATTCTTAATGGCGTATAACTTTTATTTGAAACATTTTTCCCTATTTCCGATATTAACGGAATCATAACTCACACACTGGATCAACCCAAAATAGAGTATTTCTATTTTGCTCCATCTAACTCATAAGTTAAGCGAGTTACAAACAAATGTTTCAAATAAGAGATATTCCATTCTTAATGGTAAACAACTCTTGTTAGAAACGTTTTACCCTATTTCCGATATTAACGGAATTATAAGCCTAATAGTAATTTGGCTCCATCTAACTCCACAGTTAAGCGAGTTAGAAAAAATATTTCAAATAAGAGTTATTTCGTTCTTAATGGCGTACCTCTTTTATTTGAAACATTTTTCCCTATTTCCGATGTTAACGCAATCATAACTCACACACTGGATCAACCCAAAATTGAGTATTTCCATTTGGCTCCATCTAACTCATAAGTTAAGCGAGTTACAAAAAAATGTTTCAAATAAGAGATATTCCACTCTTAATGGCAAACAACTTTTGTTTGAAATATTTTACCCTATTTCCGATATTAACGGAATTATAAGCCAAATAGAAATTTGCTTCCATCTAACTCCAAAGTTAAGCGAGTTAGAAGAAAATGTTTCAAATAAGAGTTATTCCGTTCTTAATGACAAACAACTTTTGTTTGAAAGATTTTACCCTATTTCCGATATTAACGGAATTATAAGCCAAAAACTTGAACAACCTAAAACGGAGTAATTCTATTTGGCTCCATCTAACTCAAAAGTTAAGCGAGTTAGAAAAAAATGTTTCAAATAAGAGTTATTCCGTTCTTAATGGCAAACAACTTTTGTCTGAAACACTTTACCCTATTTCCGATATTAACGGAATCATAACTCACACACTGGATCAACCCAAAATAGAGTATTTCTATTTGGCTCCATCTAACTCCACAGTTAAGCGAGTTAGAAAAAATATTTCAAATAAGAGTTATTTCGTTCTTAATGGCGTACCTCTTTTATTTGAAACATTTTTTTCTATTTCCGATATTAACGGAATTATAACTCACACACTGGATCAACTCAAGATGGAGTATTTCTATTTGGCTCCATCTAACTCCAAAGTCAAGTGAGTTAGAAAAAAATGTTTCAAATAAGAGTTATTTCATTCTTAATGGCGTACAACTTTTATTTGAAACATTTTTCCCTATTTCCGATATTAACCGAATTATAACTCACACACTGGATCAACCCAAGATGGAGTATTTCTATTTGGCTCCATCTAACTCCAAAGTCAAGCGAGTTAGAAAAAAATGTTTCAAACAAGAGTTATTCCACTCTTAATGACAAACAACTTTTGTTTGAAAGATTTTACCCTATTTCCGATATTAACGGAATTATAAGCCAAGAACTTGAACAACCTAAAACGGAGTAATTCTATTTGGCTCCATCTAACTCAAAAGCTAAGCGAGTTAGAAAAAAATGTTTCAAATAAGAGTTATTACATTCTTAATGGCGTATAACTTTTATTTGAAACATTTTTCCCTATTTCCGATATTAACGGAATCATAACTCACACACTGGATCAACCCAAAATAGAGTATTTCTATTTTGCTCCATCTAACTCATAAGTTAAGCGAGTTACAAACAAATGTTTCAAATAAGAGATATTCCATTCTTAATGGTAAACAACTCTTGTTAGAAACGTTTTACCCTATTTCCGATATTAACGGAATTATAAGCCTAATAGTAATTTGGCTCCATCTAACTCCACAGTTAAGCGAGTTAGAAAAAATATTTCAAATAAGAGTTATTTCGTTCTTAATGGCGTACCTCTTTTATTTGAAACATTTTTTTCTATTTCCGATATTAACGGAATTATAAGCCAAAAACTTGAAAAACCTAAAACGGAGTATTTCTATTTGGCTCCATCTAATTCAAAAGTTAAGCGAGTTAGAAAAAAATATTTCAAATAAGAGTTATTCCATTCTTAGTGGCGTATAACTTTTATTTGAAACATTTTACCCTATTTCCGATATTAACGGAATTATAAGCCAAATAGAAATTTGCTTCCATCTAACTCCAAAGTTAAGCGAGTTAGAAGAAAATGTTTCAAATAAGAGTTATTTCATTCTTAATGGCGTACAACTTTTACTTGAAACATTTTTCCCAATTTCCGATGTTAACGGAATCATAACTCACACACTGGATCAACCCAAAATAGAGTATTTCCATTTGGCTCCATCTAACTCCAAAGTTAAGCGAGTTAGAAAAAAATGTTTCAAACAAGAGTTGTTCCATTCTTAATGACAAACAACTTTTGTTTGAAACATTTTACCCTATCTCCGATATTAACAGAATAATAAACCAAATAGGAATTTGGCTCCATCTAGCTCCACAGTTAAGCGAGTTAGAAAAAAGTGTTTCAAATAAGAGTTATTTCATTCTTAATGGCGTACAACTTTTATTTGAAACATTTTTCCCTATTTCCTATATTAACGGAATTATAACTCACACACTGGATCAACTCAAGATGGAGTATTTCTATTTGGCTCCATCTAACTCCAAAGTCAAGTGAGTTAGAAAAAAATGTTTCAAATAAGAGTTATTTCATTCTTAATGGCGTACAACTTTTATTTGAAACATTTTTCCCTATTTCCGATATTAACCGAATTATAACTCACACACTGGATCAACCCAAGATGGAGTATTTCTATTTGGCTCCATCTAACTCCAAAGTCAAGCCAGTTAGAAAAAAATGTTTCAAACAAGAGTTATTCCATTCTTAATGACAAACAACTTTTGTTTGAAAGATTTTACCCTATTTCCGATATTAACGGAATTATAAGCCAAGAACTTGAACAACCTAAAACGGAGTAATTCTATTTGGCTCCATCTAACTCAAAAGCTAAGCGAGTTAGAAAAAAATGTTTCAAATAAGAGTTATTACATTCTTAATGGCGTATAACTTTTATTTGAAACATTTTTCCCTATTTCCGATATTAACGGAATCATAACTCACACACTGGATCAACCCAAAATAGAGTATTTCTATTTTGCTCCATCTAACTCATAAGTTAAGCGAGTTACAAACAAATGTTTCAAATAAGAGATATTCCATTCTTAATGGTAAACAACTCTTGTTAGAAACGTTTTACCCTATTTCCGATATTAACGGAATTATAAGCCTAATAGTAATTTGGCTCCATCTAACTCCACAGTTAAGCGAGTTAGAAAAAATATTTCAAATAAGAGTTATTTCGTTCTTAATGGCGTACCTCTTTTATTTGAAACATTTTTCCCTATTTCCGATGTTAACGGAATCATAACTCACACACTGGATCAACCCAAAATTGAGTATTTCCATTTGGCTCCATCTAACTCATAAGTTAAGCGAGTTACAAAAAAATGTTTCAAATAAGAGATATTCCACTCTTAATGGCAAACAACTTTTGTTTGAAATATTTTACCCTATTTCCGATATTAACGGAATTATAAGCCAAATAGAAATTTGCTTCCATCTAACTCCAAAGTTAAGCGAGTTAGAAGAAAATGTTTCAAATAAGAGTTATTCCGTTCTTAATGACAAACAACTTTTGTTTGAAAGATTTTACCCTATTTCCGATATTAACGGAATTATAAGCCAAAAACTTGAACAACCTAAAACGGAGTAATTCTATTTGGCTCCATCTAACTCAAAAGTTAAGCGAGTTAGAAAAAAATGTTTCAAATAAGAGTTATTCCGTTCTTAATGGCAAACAACTTTTGTCTGAAACACTTTACCCTATTTCCGATATTAACGGAATCATAACTCACACACTGGATCAACCCAAAATAGAGTATTTCTATTTGGCTCCATCTAACTCCACAGTTAAGCGAGTTAGAAAAAATATTTCAAATAAGAGTTATTTCGTTCTTAATGGCGTACCTCTTTTATTTGAAACATTTTTTTCTATTTCCGATATTAACGGAATTATAACTCACACACTGGATCAACTCAAGATGGAGTATTTCTATTTGGCTCCATCTAACTCCAAAGTCAAGTGAGTTAGAAAAAAATGTTTCAAATAAGAGTTATTTCATTCTTAATGGCGTACAACTTTTATTTGAAACATTTTTCCCTATTTCCGATATTAACCGAATTATAACTCACACACTGGATCAACCCAAGATGGAGTATTTCTATTTGGCTCCATCTAACTCCAAAGTCAAGCGAGTTAGAAAAAAATGTTTCAAACAAGAGTTATTCCATTCTTAATGACAAACAACTTTTGTTTGAAAGATTTTACCCTATTTCCGATATTAACGGAATTATAAGCCAAAAACTTGAACAACCTAAAACGGAGTAATTCTATTTGGCTCCATCTAACTCAAAAGTTAAGCGAGTTAGAAAAAAATGTTTCAAATAAGAGTTATTCCATTCTTAATGGCGTACAACTTTTACTTGAAACATTTTTCCCAATTTCCGATGTTAACGGAATCATAACTCACACACTGGATCAACCCAAAATAGAGTATTTCCATTTGGCTCCATCTAACTCATAAGTTAAGCGAGTTACAAAAAGATGTTTCAAATAAGAGATATTTCATTCTTAATGGCAAATAACTTTAGATTGAAACATTTTACCCTATTTCCGATATTAACGGAATTATAAGCCAAAGACTTGAACAACCTAAAACGGAGTATTCCTATTTGGCTCCATCTAATTCAAAAGTTAAGCGAGTTAGAAAAGAATATTTCAAATAAGAGTTATTCCATTCTTAGTGGCGTATAACTTTTATTTGAAACATTTTTCCCTATTTCCGATATTAACCGAATTATAACTCACACACTGGATCAACCCAAGATGGAGTATTTCTATTTGGCTCCATCTAACTCCAAAGTCAAGCGAGTTAGAAAAAAATGTTTCAAACAAGAGTTATTCCACTCTTAATGACAAACAACTTTTGTTTGAAAGATTTTACCCTATTTCCGATATTAACGGAATTATAAGCCAAGAACTTGAACAACCTAAAACGGAGTAATTCTATTTGGCTCCATCTAACTCAAAAGCTAAGCGAGTTAGAAAAAAATGTTTCAAATAAGAGTTATTACATTCTTAATGGCGTATAACTTTTATTTGAAACATTTTTCCCTATTTCCGATATTAACGGAATCATAACTCACACACTGGATCAACCCAAAATAGAGTATTTCTATTTTGCTCCATCTAACTCATAAGTTAAGCGAGTTACAAACAAATGTTTCAAATAAGAGATATTCCATTCTTAATGGTAAACAACTCTTGTTAGAAACGTTTTACCCTATTTCCGATATTAACGGAATTATAAGCCTAATAGTAATTTGGCTCCATCTAACTCCACAGTTAAGCGAGTTAGAAAAAATATTTCAAATAAGAGTTATTTCGTTCTTAATGGCGTACCTCTTTTATTTGAAACATTTTTTTCTATTTCCGATATTAACGGAATTATAAGCCAAAAACTTGAAAAACCTAAAACGGAGTATTTCTATTTGGCTCCATCTAATTCAAAAGTTAAGCGAGTTAGAAAAAAATATTTCAAATAAGAGTTATTCCATTCTTAGTGGCGTATAACTTTTATTTGAAACATTTTACCCTATTTCCGATATTAACGGAATTATAAGCCAAATAGAAATTTGCTTCCATCTAACTCCAAAGTTAAGCGAGTTAGAAGAAAATGTTTCAAATAAGATTTATTTCATTCTTAATGGCGTACAACTTTTACTTGAAACATTTTTCCCAATTTCCGATGTTAACGGAATCATAACTCACACACTGGATCAACCCAAAATAGAGTATTTCCATTTGGCTCCATCTAACTCCAAAGTTAAGCGAGTTAGAAAAAAATGTTTCAAACAAGAGTTGTTCCATTCTTAATGACAAACAACTTTTGTTTGAAACATTTTACCCTATCTCCGATATTAACAGAATAATAAACCAAATAGGAATTTGGCTCCATCTAGCTCCACAGTTAAGCGAGTTAGAAAAAAGTGTTTCAAATAAGAGTTATTTCATTCTTAATGGCGTACAACTTTTATTTGAAACATTTTTCCCTATTTCCTATATTAACGGAATTATAACTCACACACTGGATCAACTCAAGATGGAGTATTTCTATTTGGCTCCATCTAACTCCAAAGTCAAGTGAGTTAGAAAAAAATGTTTCAAATAAGAGTTATTTCATTCTTAATGGCGTACAACTTTTATTTGAAACATTTTTCCCTATTTCCGATATTAACCGAATTATAACTCACACACTGGATCAACCCAAGATGGAGTATTTCTATTTGGCTCCATCTAACTCCAAAGTCAAGCCAGTTAGAAAAAAATGTTTCAAACAAGAGTTATTCCATTCTTAATGACAAACAACTTTTGTTTGAAAGATTTTACCCTATTTCCGATATTAACGGAATTATAAGCCAAGAACTTGAACAACCTAAAACGGAGTAATTCTATTTGGCTCCATCTAACTCAAAAGCTAAGCGAGTTAGAAAAAAATGTTTCAAATAAGAGTTATTACATTCTTAATGGCGTATAACTTTTATTTGAAACATTTTTCCCTATTTCCGATATTAACGGAATCATAACTCACACACTGGATCAACCCAAAATAGAGTATTTCTATTTTGCTCCATCTAACTCATAAGTTAAGCGAGTTACAAACAAATGTTTCAAATAAGAGATATTCCATTCTTAATGGTAAACAACTCTTGTTAGAAACGTTTTACCCTATTTCCGATATTAACGGAATTATAAGCCTAATAGTAATTTGGCTCCATCTAACTCCACAGTTAAGCGAGTTAGAAAAAATATTTCAAATAAGAGTTATTTCGTTCTTAATGGCGTACCTCTTTTATTTGAAACATTTTTCCCTATTTCCGATGTTAACGGAATCATAACTCACACACTGGATCAACCCAAAATTGAGTATTTCCATTTGGCTCCATCTAACTCATAAGTTAAGCGAGTTACAAAAAAATGTTTCAAATAAGAGATATTCCACTCTTAATGGCAAACAACTTTTGTTTGAAATATTTTACCCTATTTCCGATATTAACGGAATTATAAGCCAAATAGAAATTTGCTTCCATCTAACTCCAAAGTTAAGCGAGTTAGAAGAAAATGTTTCAAATAAGAGTTATTCCGTTCTTAATGACAAACAACTTTTGTTTGAAAGATTTTACCCTATTTCCGATATTAACGGAATTATAAGCCAAAAACTTGAACAACCTAAAACGGAGTAATTCTATTTGGCTCCATCTAACTCAAAAGTTAAGCGAGTTAGAAAAAAATGTTTCAAATAAGAGTTATTCCGTTCTTAATGGCAAACAACTTTTGTCTGAAACACTTTACCCTATTTCCGATATTAACGGAATCATAACTCACACACTGGATCAACCCAAAATAGAGTATTTCTATTTGGCTCCATCTAACTCCACAGTTAAGCGAGTTAGAAAAAATATTTCAAATAAGAGTTATTTCGTTCTTAATGGCGTACCTCTTTTATTTGAAACATTTTTTTCTATTTCCGATATTAACGGAATTATAACTCACACACTGGATCAACTCAAGATGGAGTATTTCTATTTGGCTCCATCTAACTCCAAAGTCAAGTGAGTTAGAAAAAAATGTTTCAAATAAGAGTTATTTCATTCTTAATGGCGTACAACTTTTATTTGAAACATTTTTCCCTATTTCCGATATTAACCGAATTATAACTCACACACTGGATCAACCCAAGATGGAGTATTTCTATTTGGCTCCATCTAACTCCAAAGTCAAGCGAGTTAGAAAAAAATGTTTCAAACAAGAGTTATTCCATTCTTAATGACAAACAACTTTTGTTTGAAAGATTTTACCCTATTTCCGATATTAACGGAATTATAAGCCAAAAACTTGAACAACCTAAAACGGAGTAATTCTATTTGGCTCCATCTAACTCAAAAGTTAAGCGAGTTAGAAAAAAATGTTTCAAATAAGAGTTATTCCATTCTTAATGGCGTACAACTTTTACTTGAAACATTTTTCCCAATTTCCGATGTTAACGGAATCATAACTCACACACTGGATCAACCCAAAATAGAGTATTTCCATTTGGCTCCATCTAACTCATAAGTTAAGCGAGTTACAAAAAGATGTTTCAAATAAGAGATATTTCATTCTTAATGGCAAATAACTTTAGATTGAAACATTTTACCCTATTTCCGATATTAACGGAATTATAAGCCAAAGACTTGAACAACCTAAAACGGAGTATTCCTATTTGGCTCCATCTAATTCAAAAGTTAAGCGAGTTAGAAAAGAATATTTCAAATAAGAGTTATTCCATTCTTAGTGGCGTATAACTTTTATTTGAAACATTTTACCCTATTTCCGATATTAACGGAATTATAAGCCAAATAGGAATTTGGCCCCATCTAACTCCAAAGTTAAGCGAGTTAGGAAAAAAATGTTTCAAACAAGAGTTATATCATTCTTAATGACAAACAACTTTTGTTTGAAAGATTTTACCCTATTTCCGATATTAACGGAATTATAAGCCAAAAACTTGAACAACCTAAAACGGAGTAATTCTATTTGGCTCCATCTAACTCCAAAGTTAAGCGAGTTAGAAAAGAATGTTTTAAACCAGAGTTATTCCATTCTTAATGACAAACAACTTTTATTTGAAACATTTTACCCTATTTCCGATATTAACGGAATCATAACTCACACACTGGATCAACCCAAAATAGAGTATTTCTATTTGGCTCCATCTAACTCATAAGTTAAGCGAGTTAGAAAAAAATGTTTCAATCAAGAGTTATTCCATTCTTAATGGCAAGTAACTTTGGTTTGAAACATTTTACCCTATTTCCGATATTAACGGAATTATAAGCCAAAGACTTGAAAAACCTAAAACGTAGTATTTCTATTTGGCTCCATCTAATTCAAAAGTTAAGCGAGTTAGAAAAAAATATTTCAAATCAGAGTTATTCCATTCTTAGTGGCGTATAGCTTTTATTTGAAACATTTTACCCTATTTCCGATATTAACGGAATTATAAGCCAAATAGAAATTTGCTTCCATCTAACTCCAAAGTTAAGCGAGTTAGAAGAAAATATTTCGAATAAGAGTTATTCCATTCTTAATGACAAACAACTTTTGTTTGAAAGATTTTGCCCTATTTCCGATATTAACGGAATTATAAGCCAAGAACTTGAACAACCTAAAACGGAGTAATTCTATTTGGCTCCATCTAACTCAAAAGCTAAGCGAGTTAGAAAAAAATGTTTCAAATAAGAGTTATTACATTCTTAATGGCGTATAACTTTTATTTGAAACATTTTTCCCTATTTCCGATATTAACGGAATCATAACTCACACACTGGATCAACCCAAAATAGAGTATTTCTATTTTGCTCCATCTAACTCATAAGTTAAGCGAGTTACAAACAAATGTTTCAAATAAGAGATATTCCATTCTTAATGGTAAACAACTCTTGTTAGAAACGTTTTACCCTATTTCCGATATTAACGGAATTATAAGCCTAATAGTAATTTGGCTCCATCTAACTCCACAGTTAAGCGAGTTAGAAAAAATATTTCAAATAAGAGTTATTTCGTTCTTAATGGCGTACCTCTTTTATTTGAAACATTTTTTTCTATTTCCGATATTAACGGAATTATAAGCCAAAAACTTGAAAAACCTAAAACGGAGTATTTCTATTTGGCTCCATCTAATTCAAAAGTTAAGCGAGTTAGAAAAAAATATTTCAAATAAGAGTTATTCCATTCTTAGTGGCGTATAACTTTTATTTGAAACATTTTACCCTATTTCCGATATTAACGGAATTATAAGCCAAATAGAAATTTGCTTCCATCTAACTCCAAAGTTAAGCGAGTTAGAAGAAAATGTTTCAAATAAGAGTTATTCCGTTCTTAATGACAAACAACTTTTGTTTGAAAGATTTTACCCTATTTCCGATATTAACGGAATTATAAGCCAAAAACTTGAACAACCTAAAACGGAGTAATTCTATTTGGCTCCATCTAACTCAAAAGTTAAGCGAGTTAGAAAAAAATGTTTCAAATAAGAGTTATTCCATTCTTAATGGCGTACAACTTTTACTTGAAACATTTTTCCCAATTTCCGATGTTAACGGAATCATAACTCACACACTGGATCAACCCAAAATAGAGTATTTCCATTTGGCTCCATCTAACTCATAAGTTAAGCGAGTTACAAAGAGATGTTTCAAATAAGAGATATTTCATTCTTAATGGCAAATAACTTTAGATTGAAACATTTTACCCTATTTCCGATATTAACGGAATTATAAGCCAAAGACTTGAACAACCTAAAACGGAGTATTCCTATTTGGCTCCATCTAATTCAAAAGTTAAGCGAGTTAGAAAAGAATATTTCAAATAAGAGTTATTCCATTCTTAGTGGCGTATAACTTTTATTTGAAACATTTTACCCTATTTCCGATATTAACGGAATTATAAGCCAAATAGGAATTTGGTCCCATCTAACTCCACAGTTAAGCGAGTTAGAAAAAATATTTCAAATAAGAGTTATTTCGTTCTTAATGGCGTACCTCTTTTATTTGAAACATTTTTTTCTATTTCCGATATTAACGGAATTATAACTCACACACTGGATCAACTCAAGATGGAGTATTTCTATTTGGCTCCATCTAACTCCAAAGTCAAGTGAGTTAGAAAAAAATGTTTCAAATAAGAGTTATTTCATTCTTAATGGCGTACAACTTTTATTTGAAACATTTTTCCCTATTTCCGATATTAACCGAATTATAACTCACACACTGGATCAACCCAAGATGGAGTATTTCTATTTGGCTCCATCTAACTCCAAAGTCAAGCGAGTTAGAAAAAAATGTTTCAAACAAGAGTTATTCCACTCTTAATGACAAACAACTTTTGTTTGAAAGATTTTACCCTATTTCCGATATTAACGGAATTATAAGCCAAGAACTTGAACAACCTAAAACGGAGTAATTCTATTTGGCTCCATCTAACTCAAAAGCTAAGCGAGTTAGAAAAAAATGTTTCAAATAAGAGTTATTACATTCTTAATGGCGTATAACTTTTATTTGAAACATTTTTCCCTATTTCCGATATTAACGGAATCATAACTCACACACTGGATCAACCCAAAATAGAGTATTTCTATTTTGCTCCATCTAACTCATAAGTTAAGCGAGTTACAAACAAATGTTTCAAATAAGAGATATTCCATTCTTAATGGTAAACAACTCTTGTTAGAAACGTTTTACCCTATTTCCGATATTAACGGAATTATAAGCCTAATAGTAATTTGGCTCCATCTAACTCCACAGTTAAGCGAGTTAGAAAAAATATTTCAAATAAGAGTTATTTCGTTCTTAATGGCGTACCTCTTTTATTTGAAACATTTTTTTCTATTTCCGATATTAACGGAATTATAAGCCAAAAACTTGAAAAACCTAAAACGGAGTATTTCTATTTGGCTCCATCTAATTCAAAAGTTAAGCGAGTTAGAAAAAAATATTTCAAATAAGAGTTATTCCATTCTTAGTGGCGTATAACTTTTATTTGAAACATTTTACCCTATTTCCGATATTAACGGAATTATAAGCCAAATAGAAATTTGCTTCCATCTAACTCCAAAGTTAAGCGAGTTAGAAGAAAATGTTTCAAATAAGAGTTATTTCATTCTTAATGGCGTACAACTTTTACTTGAAACATTTTTCCCAATTTCCGATGTTAACGGAATCATAACTCACACACTGGATCAACCCAAAATAGAGTATTTCCATTTGGCTCCATCTAACTCCAAAGTTAAGCGAGTTAGAAAAAAATGTTTCAAACAAGAGTTGTTCCATTCTTAATGACAAACAACTTTTGTTTGAAACATTTTACCCTATCTCCGATATTAACAGAATAATAAACCAAATAGGAATTTGGCTCCATCTAGCTCCACAGTTAAGCGAGTTAGAAAAAAGTGTTTCAAATAAGAGTTATTTCATTCTTAATGGCGTACAACTTTTATTTGAAACATTTTTCCCTATTTCCTATATTAACGGAATTATAACTCACACACTGGATCAACTCAAGATGGAGTATTTCTATTTGGCTCCATCTAACTCCAAAGTCAAGTGAGTTAGAAAAAAATGTTTCAAATAAGAGTTATTTCATTCTTAATGGCGTACAACTTTTATTTGAAACATTTTTCCCTATTTCCGATATTAACCGAATTATAACTCACACACTGGATCAACCCAAGATGGAGTATTTCTATTTGGCTCCATCTAACTCCAAAGTCAAGCCAGTTAGAAAAAAATGTTTCAAACAAGAGTTATTCCATTCTTAATGACAAACAACTTTTGTTTGAAAGATTTTACCCTATTTCCGATATTAACGGAATTATAAGCCAAGAACTTGAACAACCTAAAACGGAGTAATTCTATTTGGCTCCATCTAACTCAAAAGCTAAGCGAGTTAGAAAAAAATGTTTCAAATAAGAGTTATTACATTCTTAATGGCGTATAACTTTTATTTGAAACATTTTTCCCTATTTCCGATATTAACGGAATCATAACTCACACACTGGATCAACCCAAAATAGAGTATTTCTATTTTGCTCCATCTAACTCATAAGTTAAGCGAGTTACAAACAAATGTTTCAAATAAGAGATATTCCATTCTTAATGGTAAACAACTCTTGTTAGAAACGTTTTACCCTATTTCCGATATTAACGGAATTATAAGCCTAATAGTAATTTGGCTCCATCTAACTCCACAGTTAAGCGAGTTAGAAAAAATATTTCAAATAAGAGTTATTTCGTTCTTAATGGCGTACCTCTTTTATTTGAAACATTTTTTTCTATTTCCGATATTAACGGAATTATAAGCCAAAAACTTGAAAAACCTAAAACGGAGTATTTCTATTTGGCTCCATCTAATTCAAAAGTTAAGCGAGTTAGAAAAAAATATTTCAAATAAGAGTTATTCCATTCTTAGTGGCGTATAACTTTTATTTGAAACATTTTACCCTATTTCCGATATTAACGGAATTATAAGCCAAATAGAAATTTGCTTCCATCTAACTCCAAAGTTAAGCGAGTTAGAAGAAAATGTTTCAAATAAGAGTTATTCCGTTCTTAATGACAAACAACTTTTGTTTGAAAGATTTTACCCTATTTCCGATATTAACGGAATTATAAGCCAAAAACTTGAACAACCTAAAACGGAGTAATTCTATTTGGCTCCATCTAACTCAAAAGTTAAGCGAGTTAGAAAAAAATGTTTCAAATAAGAGTTATTCCATTCTTAATGGCGTACAACTTTTACTTGAAACATTTTTCCCAATTTCCGATGTTAACGGAATCATAACTCACACACTGGATCAACCCAAAATAGAGTATTTCCATTTGGCTCCATCTAACTCATAAGTTAAGCGAGTTACAAAAAGATGTTTCAAATAAGAGATATTTCATTCTTAATGGCAAATAACTTTAGATTGAAACATTTTACCCTATTTCCGATATTAACGGAATTATAAGCCAAAGACTTGAACAACCTAAAACGGAGTATTCCTATTTGGCTCCATCTAATTCAAAAGTTAAGCGAGTTAGAAAAGAATATTTCAAATAAGAGTTATTCCATTCTTAGTGGCGTATAACTTTTATTTGAAACATTTTACCCTATTTCCGATATTAACGGAATTATAAGCCAAATAGGAATTTGGCCCCATCTAACTCCAAAGTTAAGCGAGTTAGGAAAAAAATGTTTCAAACAAGAGTTATATCATTCTTAATGACAAACAACTTTTGTTTGAAAGATTTTACCCTATTTCCGATATTAACGGAATTATAAGCCAAAAACTTGAACAACCTAAAACGGAGTAATTCTATTTGGCTCCATCTAACTCAAAAGTTAAGCGAGTTAGAAAAAAATGTTTCAAATAAGAGTTATTTCATTCTTAATGGCGTACAACTTTTACTTGAAACATTTTTCCCAATTTCCGATGTTAACGGAATCATAACTCACACACTGGATCAACCCAAAATAGAGTATTTCCATTTGGCTCCATCTAACTCCAAAGTTAAGCGAGTTAGAAAAAAATGTTTCAAACAAGAGTTGTTCCATTCTTAATGACAAACAACTTTTGTTTGAAACATTTTACCCTATCTCCGATATTAACAGAATAATAAACCAAATAGGAATTTGGCTCCATCTAGCTCCACAGTTAAGCGAGTTAGAAAAAAGTGTTTCAAATAAGAGTTATTTCATTCTTAATGGCGTACAACTTTTATTTGAAACATTTTTCCCTATTTCCGATATTAACCGAATTATAACTCACACACTGGATCAACCCAAGATGGAGTATTTCTATTTGGCTCCATCTAACTCCAAAGTCAAGCGAGTTAGAAAAAAATGTTTCAAACAAGAGTTATTCCATTCTTAATGACAAACAACTTTTGTTTGAAAGATCTTACAGTATTTCCGATATTAACGGAATTATAAGCCTAATAGTAATTTGGCTCCATCTAACTCCACAGTTAAGCGAGTTAGAAAAAAATATTTCAAATAAGAGTTATTTCGTTCTTAATGGCGTACCTCTTTTATTTGAAACATTTTTCCCTATTTCCGATATTAACGGAATTATAAGCCAAAGACTTGAAAAACCTAAAACGGAGTATTTCTATTTGGCTCCATCTAATTCAAAAGTTAAGCGAGTTAGAAAAAAATATTTCAAATAAGAGTTATTCCATTCTTAGTGGCGTATAACTTTTATTTGAAACATTCTACCCTATTTCCGATATTAACGGAATTATAAGCCAAATAGAAATTTGCTTCCATCTAACTCCAAAGTTAAGCGAGTTAGGAGAAAATGTTTCAAATAAGAGTTATTCCATTCTTAATGGCGTACTACTTTTACTTGAAACATTTTTCCCAATTTCCGATGTTAACGGAATCATAACTCACACAATGGATCAACCCAAAATAGAGTATTTCCATTTGGCTCCATCTAACTCGTAAGTTAAGCGAGTTACAAAAAGATGTTTCAAATAAGAGATATTTCATTCTTAATGACAAACAACTTTTGTTTGAAACATTTTACCCTATCCCCGATATTAACGGAATTATAAGCCAAATAGGAATTTGGCTCCATCTAACTACAAAGTTAAGCGAGTTAGAAAAAAATGTTTCAAACAAGAGTTATTCCATTCTTAATGGCAAATAACTTTGGACTGAAACATTTTACCCTATTTCCGATATTAACGGAATTATAAGCCAAATAGGAATTTGGCCCCATCTAACTCCAAAGTTAAGCGAGTTAGGAAAAAAATGTTTCAAACAAGAGTTATATCATTCTTAATGACAAACAACTTTTGTTTGAAAGATTTTACCCTATTTCCGATATTAACGGAATTATAAGCAAAAAACTTGAACAACCTAAAACGGAGTAATTCTATTTGGCTCCATCTAACTCAAAAGTTAAGCGAGTTAGAAAAAAATGTTTCAAATAAGAGTTATTCCATTCTTAATGGCATACAACTTTTACTTGAAACATTTTTCCCAATTTCCGATGTTAACGGAATCATAACTCACACACTGGATCAACCCAAAATAGAGTATTTCCATTTGGCTCCATCTAACTCATAAGTTTAGCGAGTTACAAAAAGATGTTTCAAATAAGAGATATTTCATTCTTAATGACAAACAACTTTTGTTTGAAACATTTTACCCTATCCCCTATATTAACGGAATTATAAGCCAAATAGGAATTTGGCTCCATCTAACTCCACAGTTAAGCGAGTTAGAAAAAAATATTTCAAATAAGAGTTATTTCGTTCTCAATGGCGTACAACTTTTATTTGAAACATTTTTCCCTACTTCCGATATTAACGGAATTATAAGCCAAAGACTTGAAAAACCTAAAACGGAGTATTTCTATTTGGCTCCATCTAATTCAATAGTTAAGCGAGTTAGAAAAAAATATTTCAAATAAGAGTTATTCCATTCTTAGTGGCGTATAACTTTTATTTGAAACATTTTACCCTATTTCCGATATTAACGGAATTATAAGCCAAATAGAAATTTGCTTCCATCTAACTCCAAAGTTAAGCGAGTTAGAAGAAAATGTTTCAAATAAGAGTTATTCCATTCTTAATGACAAACAGCTTTTGTTTGAAACATTTTACCCTATTTCCCGATACTAACGGAATTGTAAGCCAAAAACTTGAACAACCTAAAACGGAGTATTTATATTTGGCTCCATCTAACTTCAAAGTTAAACGAGTTAGAAAAAAATGTTTCCAATAAGAGTTATTTCATTCTTAATGGCGTACATCTTTTATTTGAAACATTTTTCCCTATTTCCGATATTAACGGAATTATTAATCACACACTGGATCAACCCAAAATAGAGTATTTCTATTTGGCTCCATCTAACTCATAAGTTAAGCGAGTTAGAAGAAAATGTTTCAAACAAGAGTTATTCCATTCCTAATGACAAACAACTTCTGTTTGAAAGATTTTGCCCTATTTCCGATATTAACGGAATTATAAGCCAAAAACTTGAACAACCTAAAACGGAGTATTTATATTTGGCTCCATCTAACTCCAAAGTTAAGCGAGTTAGAAAAGAATGTTTTAAACCAGAGTTATTCCATTCTTAATGACAAACAACTTTTATTTGAAACATTTTACCCTATTTCCGATATTAACGGAATCATAACTCACACACTGGATCAACCCAAAATAGAGTATTTCTATTTGGCTCCATCTAACTCATAAGTTAAGCGAGTTAGAAAAAAATGTTTCAAATAAGAGATATTCCATTCTTAATGTCAAACAAATTTTGTTTGAAACATTTTACCCTATCCCCGATATTAACGGAATTATAAGCCAAATAGGAGTTTGGCTCAATCTAACTCAAGAGTTAAGCGAGTTAGAAAAAAATGTTTCAAATAAGAGTTATTCCATTCTTAATGGCGTACAACTTTTACTTGAAACATTTTTCCCAATTTCCGATGTTAACGGAATCATAACTCACACACTGGATCAACCCAAAATAGAGTATTTCCATTTGGCTCCATCTAACTCATAAGTTAAGCGAGTTACAAAAAGATGTTTCAAATAAGAGATATTTCATTCTTAATGGCAAATAACTTTAGATTGAAACATTTTACCCTATTTCCGATATTAACGGAATTATAAGCCAAAGACTTGAACAACCTAAAACGGAGTATTCCTATTTGGCTCCATCTAATTCAAAAGTTAAGCGAGTTAGAAAAGAATATTTCAAATAAGAGTTATTCCATTCTTAGTGGCGTATAACTTTTATTTGAAACATTTTACCCTATTTCCGATATTAACGGAATTATAAGCCAAATAGGAATTTGGCCCCATCTAACTCCAAAGTTAAGCGAGTTAGGAAAAAAATGTTTCAAACAAGAGTTATATCATTCTTAATGACAAACAACTTTTGTTTGAAAGATTTTACCCTATTTCCGATATTAACGGAATTATAAGCAAAAAACTTGAACAACCTAAAACGGAGTAATTCTATTTGGCTCCATCTAACTCAAAAGTTAAGCGAGTTAGAAAAAAATGTTTCAAATAAGAGTTATTCCATTCTTAATGGCATACAACTTTTACTTGAAACATTTTTCCCAATTTCCGATGTTAACGGAATCATAACTCACACACTGGATCAACCCAAAATAGAGTATTTCTATTTTGCTCCATCTAACTCATAAGTTAAGCGAGTTACAAACAAATGTTTCAAATAAGAGATATTCCATTCTTAATGGTAAACAACTCTTGTTAGAAACGTTTTACCCTATTTCCGATATTAACGGAATTATAAGCCTAATAGTAATTTGGCTCCATCTAACTCCACAGTTAAGCGAGTTAGAAAAAATATTTCAAATAAGAGTTATTTCGTTCTTAATGGCGTACCTCTTTTATTTGAAACATTTTTTTCTATTTCCGATATTAACGGAATTATAAGCCAAAAACTTGAAAAACCTAAAACGGAGTATTTCTATTTGGCTCCATCTAATTCAAAAGTTAAGCGAGTTAGAAAAAAATATTTCAAATAAGAGTTATTCCATTCTTAGTGGCGTATAACTTTTATTTGAAACATTTTACCCTATTTCCGATATTAACGGAATTATAAGCCAAATAGAAATTTGCTTCCATCTAACTCCAAAGTTAAGCGAGTTAGAAGAAAATGTTTCAAATAAGAGTTATTCCGTTCTTAATGACAAACAACTTTTGTTTGAAAGATTTTACCCTATTTCCGATATTAACGGAATTATAAGCCAAAAACTTGAACAACCTAAAACGGAGTAATTCTATTTGGCTCCATCTAACTCAAAAGTTAAGCGAGTTAGAAAAAAATGTTTCAAATAAGAGTTATTCCATTCTTAATGGCGTACAACTTTTACTTGAAACATTTTTCCCAATTTCCGATATTAACGGAATTATAAGCCAAATAGAAATTTGCTTCCATCTAACTCCAAAGTTAAGCGAGTTAGAAGAAAATGTTTCAAATAAGAGTTATTCCATTCTTAATGGCGTATAAGTTTTATTTGAAACATTTTTCCCTATTTCCGATATTAACGGAATTATAACTCACACACTTGATTAACCCAAAATAGAGCATTTCTATTTGGCTCCATCTAACTCATAAGTTAAGCGAGTTACAAAAAAATGTTTCAAATAAGAGATATTCCATTCTTAATGACAAACAACTTTTGTTTGAAACATTTTACCCTATCCCCGATATTAACGGAATTATAAGCCAAATAGGAATTTGGCTCCATCTAACTACAAAGTTAAGCGAGTTAGAAAAAAATGTTTCAAACAAGAGTTATTCCATTCTTAATGGCAAGTAACTTTGGTTTGAAACATTTTACCCTGTTTCCGATATTAACGGAATTATAGGCCAAAAACGTGAACAATCTAAAGCGGAGTATTTCTATTTGGCTCCATCTAACTCCACAGTTAAGCGAGTTAG
This sequence comes from Digitonthophagus gazella, assembly GCA_036711955.1. Classification (NCBI taxonomy): domain Eukaryota; kingdom Metazoa; phylum Arthropoda; class Insecta; order Coleoptera; family Scarabaeidae; genus Digitonthophagus; species Digitonthophagus gazella. Next base: position 10,240,600 of record JASCIT010000012.1, read on the forward strand.
AAAAAAATATTTCAAATAAGAGTTATTTCGTTCTTAATGGCGTACAACTTTTATTTGAAACATTTTTCCCTATTTCCGATATTAACGGAATTATAAGCCAAAGACTTGAAAAACCTAAAACGGAGTATTTCTATTTGGCTCCATCTAATTCAAAAGTTAAGCGAGTTAGAAAAAAAATATTTCAAATAAGAGTTATTCCATTCTTAGTGGCGTATAACTTTTATTTGAAACATTTTACCCTGTTTCCGATATTAACGGAATTATAAGCCAAATAGGAATTTGCTTCCATCTAACTCCAAAGTTAAGCGAGTTAGAAGAAAATGTTTCAAATAAGAGTTATTCCATTCTTAATGGCAAATAACTTTGGATTGAAACATTTTACCCTATTTCCGATATTAACGGAATTATAAGCCAAAGACTTGAACAACCTAAAACGGAGTATTTCTATTTGGCTCCATCTAATTCAAAAGTTAAGCGAGTTAGAAAAAAATATTTCAAATAAGAGTTATTCCATTCTTAGTGGCGTATAACTTTTATTTGAAACATTTTACCCTATTTCCGATATTAACGGAATTATAAGCCAAATAGAAATTTGCTTCCATCTAACTCCAAAGTTAAGCGAGTTAGAAGAAAATGTTTCAAATAAGAGTTATTCCATTCTTAATGGCGTATAACTTTTATTTGAAACATTTTTCCCTATTTCCGATATTAACGGAATTATAACTCACACACTTGATTAACCCAAAATAGAGCATTTCTATTTGGCTCCATCTAACTCATAAGTTAAACGAGTTACAAACAAATGTTTCAAATAAGAGATATTCCATTCTTAATGGTAAACAACTCTTGTTAGAAACATTTTACCCTATTTCCGATATTAACGGAATTATAAGCCAAATAGGAATTTGGCCCCATCTAACTCCAAAGTTAAGCGAGTTAGAAAAGAAATGTTTCAAACAAGAGTTATTCCATTCTTAATAGCAAACAACTTTTGTCTGAAACATTTTACCCTATTTCCGATATTAACGGAATTATAACTCACACACTGGATCAACTCAAGATGGAGTATTTCTATTTGGCTCCATCTAACTCCAAAGTCAAGCCAGTTAGAAAAAAATGTTTCAAATAAGAGTTATTTCATTCTTAATGGCGTACAGCTTTTATTTGAAACATTTTTCCCTATTTCCCATATTAACGGAATTATAACTCACACACTGGATCAACCCAAGATGGAGTATTTCTATTTGGCTCCATCTAACTCCAAAGTCAAGCGAGTTAGAAAAAACTGTTTCAAACAAGAGTTATTCCATTCTTAATGACAAACAACTTTTGTTTGAAAGATCTTACAGTATTTCCGATATTAACGGAATTATAAGCCTAATAGTAATTTGGCTCCATCTAACTCCACAGTTAAGCGAGTTAGAAAAAAATATTTCAAATAAGAGTTATTTCGTTCTTAATGGCGTACAACTTTTATTTGAAACATTTTTCCCTATTTCCGATATTAACGGAATTATAGGCCAAAGACTTGAAAAACCTAAAACGGAGTATTTCTATTTGGCTCCATCTAATTCAAAAGTTAAGCGAGTTAGAAAAAAATATTTCAAATAAGAGTTATTCCATTCTTAGTGGCGTATAACTTTTATTTGAAACATTTTACCCTATTTCCGATATTAACGGAATTATAAGCCAAATAGAAATTTGCTTCCATCTAACTCCAAAGTTAAGCGAGTTAGAAGAAAATGTTTCAAATAAGAGTTATTCCATTCTTAATGACAAACAACTTTTGTTTGAAAGATTTTACCCTATTTCCGATATTAACGGAATTACAAGCCAAAAACTTGAACAACCTAAAATGGAGTAATTCTATTTGGCTCCATCTAACTCAAAAGTTAAGCGAGTTAGAAAAAAATGTTTCAAATAAGAGTTATTCCGTTCTTAATGGCGTACAACTTTTATTTGAAACATTTTTTTCAATTTCCGATGTTAACGCAATCATAACTCACAAACTGGATCAACCCAAAATAGAGTATTTCTATTTGGCTCCATCTAACTCATAAGTTAAGCGAGTTACAAAAAAATGTTTCAAATAAGAGATATTCCATTCTTAATGACAAACAACTTTTGTTTGAAACATTTTACCCTATCCCCGATATTAACGGAATTATAAGCCAAATAGGAATTTGGCTTCATCTAACTACAAAGTTAAGCGAGTTAGAAAAAAATGTTTCAAACAAGAGTTATTCCATTCTTAATGGCAAGTAACTTTGGTTTGAAACATTTTACCCTGTTTCCGATATTAACGGAATTATAGGCCAAAAACGTGAACAATCTAAAGCGGAGTATTTCTATTTGGCTCCATCTAACTCAAAAGTTAAGCGAGTTAGAAAAAAATGTTTCAAATAAGAGATATTCCATTCTTAATGACAAACAAGTTTTGTTTGAAACATTTTACCCTATTTCCGATACTAACGGAATTATAAGCCAAAAACTTGAACAACCTAAAACGGAGTATTTCTATTTGGCTCCATCTAACTCCAAAGTTAAGCGAGTTAGAAAAGAATGTTTTAAACCAGAGTTATTCCATTCTTAATGAAAAACAACTTTTATTTGAAACATTTTTCCCTATTTCCGATGTTAACGGAATCATAACTCACACACTGGATCAACCCAAAATAGAGTATTTCTATTTGGCTCCATCTAACTCCACAGTTAAGCGAGTTAGAAAAAAATATTTCAAATAAGAGTTATTTCGTTCTTAATGGCGTACAACTTTTATTTGAAACATTTTTCCCTATTTCCGATATTAACGGAATTATAAGCCAAAGACTTGAAAAACCTAAAACGGAGTATTTCTATTTGGCTCCATCTAATTCAAAAGTTAAGCGAGTTAGAAAAAAAATATTTCAAATAAGAGTTATTCCATTCTTAGTGGCGTATAACTTTTATTTGAAACATTTTACCCTATTTCCGATATTAACGGAATTATAAGCCAAATAGAAATTTGCTTACATCTAACTCCAAAGTTAAGCGAGTTAGAAGAAAATGTTTCAAATAAGAGTTATTCCATTCTTAATGACAAACAACTTTTGTTTGAAAGATTTTACCCTATTTCCGATATTAACGGAATTATAAGCCAAAAACTTGAACAACCTAAAACGGAGTAATTCTATTTGGCTCCATCTAACTCAAAAGTTAAGCGAGTTAGAAAAAAATGTTTCAAATAAGAGTTATTCCATTCTTAATGGCGTACAACTTTTATTTGAAACATTTTTTTCAATTTCCGATGTTAACGCAATCATAACTCACACACTGGATCAACCCAAAATAGAGTATTTCTATTTGGCTCCATCTAACTCATAAGTTAAGCGAGTTACAAAAAAATGTTTCAAATAAGAGATATTCCATTCTTAATGACAAACAACTTTTGTTTGAAACATTTTACCCTATCCCCGATATTAACGGAATTATAAGCCAAATAGGAATTTGGCTCCATCTAACTACAAAGTTAAGCGAGTTAGAAAAAAATGTTTCAAACAAGAGTTATTTCGTTCTTAATGGCGTACAACTTTTATTTGAAACATTTTTCCCTATTTCCGATATTAACGGAATTATAAGCCAAAGACTTGAAAAACCTAAAACGGAGTATCTCTATTTGGCTCCATCTAATTCAAAAGTTAAGCGAGTTAGAAAAAAATATTTCAAATAAGAGTTATTGCATTCTTAGTGTCGTATAACTTTTATTTGAAACATTTTACCATATCTCCGATATTAACAGAATAATATACCAAATAGAAATTTGGCTCCATCTAACTACAAAGTTAAGCGAGTTAGAAAAAAATGTTTCAAACAAGAGTTATTCCATTCTTAATGGCAAGTAACTTTGGTTTGAAACATTTTACCCTATTTCCGATATTAACGGAATTATAAGCCAAATAGGAATTTGCTTCCATCTAACTCCAAAGTTAAGCGAGTTAGAAGAAAATATTTCAAATAAGAGTTATTCCATTCTTAATGACAAACAACTTTTGTTTGAAAGATTTTACCCTATTTCCGATATTAACGGAATTATAAGCCAAAAACTTGAACAACCTAAAACAGAGTAATTCTGTTTGGCTCCATCTAACTCATAAGTTAAGCGAGTTACAAACAAATGTTTCAAATAAGAGATATTCCATTCTTAATGGTAAACGACTCTTGTTAGAAACATTTTACCCTATTTCCGATATTAACGGAATTATAAGCCAAATAGAAATTTGGCCCCATCTAACTCCAAAGTTAAGCGAGTTAGAAAAAAAATGTTTCAAACAAGAGTTATTCCATTCTTAATGGCAAACAACTTTTGTCTGAAACATTTTACCCTGTTTCCGATATTAACGGAATTATAGGCCAAAAACGTGAACAATCTAAAGCGGAGTATTTCTATTTGGCTCCATCTAACTCAAAAGTTAAGCGAGTTAGAAAAAAATGTTTCAAATAAGAGATATTCCATTCTTAATGACAAACAAGTTTTGTTTGAAACATTTTACCCTATTTCCGATACTAACGGAATTATAAGCCAAAAACTTGAACAACCTAAAACGGAGTATTTCTATTTGGCTCCATCTAACTCCAAAGTTAAGCGAGTTAGAAAAGAATGTTTTAAACCAGAGTTATTCCATTCTTAATGAAAAACAACTTTTATTTGAAACATTTTTCCCTATTTCCGATGTTAACGGAATCATAACTCACACACTGGATCAACCCAAAATAGAGTATTTCTATTTGGCTCCATCTAACTCCACAGTTAAGCGAGTTAGAAAAAAATATTTCAAATAAGAGTTATTTCGTTCTTAATGGCGTACAACTTTTATTTGAAACATTTTTCCCTATTTCCGATATTAACGGAATTATAAGCCAAAGACTTGAAAAACCTAAAACGGAGTATTTCTATTTGGCTCCATCTAATTCAAAAGTTAAGCGAGTTAGAAAAAAAATATTTCAAATAAGAGTTATTCCATTCTTAGTGGCGTATAACTTTTATTTGAAACATTTTACCCTATTTCCGATATTAACGGAATTATAAGCCAAATAGAAATTTGCTTACATCTAACTCCAAAGTTAAGCGAGTTAGAAGAAAATGTTTCAAATAAGAGTTATTCCATTCTTAATGACAAACAACTTTTGTTTGAAAGATTTTACCCTATTTCCGATATTAACGGAATTATAAGCCAAAAACTTGAACAACCTAAAACGGAGTAATTCTATTTGGCTCCATCTAACTCAAAAGTTAAGCGAGTTAGAAAAAAATGTTTCAAATAAGAGTTATTCCATTCTTAATGGCGTACAACTTTTATTTGAAACATTTTTTTCAATTTCCGATGTTAACGCAATCATAACTCACACACTGGATCAACCCAAAATAGAGTATTTCTATTTGGCTCCATCTAACTCATAAGTTAAGCGAGTTACAAAAAAATGTTTCAAATAAGAGATATTCCATTCTTAATGACAAACAACTTTTGTTTGAAACATTTTACCCTATCCCCGATATTAACGGAATTATAAGCCAAATAGGAATTTGGCTCCATCTAACTACAAAGTTAAGCGAGTTAGAAAAAAATGTTTCAAACAAGAGTTATTTCGTTCTTAATGGCGTACAACTTTTATTTGAAACATTTTTCCCTATTTCCGATATTAACGGAATTATAAGCCAAAGACTTGAAAAACCTAAAACGGAGTATCTCTATTTGGCTCCATCTAATTCAAAAGTTAAGCGAGTTAGAAAAAAATATTTCAAATAAGAGTTATTCCATTCTTAGTGTCGTATAACTTTTATTTGAAACATTTTACCATATCTCCGATATTAACAGAATAATATACCAAATAGAAATTTGGCTCCATCTAACTACAAAGTTAAGCGAGTTAGAAAAAAATGTTTCAAACAAGAGTTATTCCATTCTTAATGGCAAGTAACTTTGGTTTGAAACATTTTACCCTATTTCCGATATTAACGGAATTATAAGCCAAATAGAAATTTGCTTCCATCTAACTCCAAAGTTAAGCGAGTTAGAAGAAAATATTTCAAATAAGAGTTATTCCATTCTTAATGACAAACAACTTTTGTTTGAAAGATTTTACCCTATTTCCGATATTAACGGAATTATAAGCCAAAAACTTGAACAACCTAAAACAGAGTAATTCTGTTTGGCTCCATCTAACTCATAAGTTAAGCGAGTTACAAACAAATGTTTCAAATAAGAGATATTCCATTCTTAATGGTAAACGACTCTTGTTAGAAACATTTTACCCTATTTCCGATATTAACGGAATTATAAGCCAAATAGAAATTTGGCCCCATCTAACTCCAAAGTTAAGCGAGTTAGAAAAAAAATGTTTCAAACAAGAGTTATTCCATTCTTAATGGCAAACAACTTTTGTCTGAAACATTTTACCCTATTTCCGATATTAACGGAATTATAACTCACACACTGGATCAACTCAAGATGGAGTATTTCTATTTGGCTCCATCTAACTCCAAAGTCAAGCGAGTTAGAAAAAAATGTTTCAAATAAGAGTTATTTCATTCTTAATGGCGTACAACTTTTATTTGAAACATTTTTCCCTATTTCCGATATTAACGGAATTATAACTCACACACTGGATCAACTCAAGATGGAGTATTTCTATTTGGCTCCATCTAACTCCAAAGTCAAGCGAGTTAGAAAAAAATGATTCAAACAAGAGTTATTCCATTCTTAATGACAAACAACCTTTGTTTGAAAGATCTTACAGTATTTCCGATATTAACGGAATTATAAGCCTAATAGTAATTTGGCTCCATCTAACTCCACAGTTAAGCGAGTTAGAAAAAAATATTTCAAATAAGAGTTATTTCGTTCTCAGTGGCGTACAACTTTTATTTGAAACATTTTTCCCTACTTCCGATATTAACGGAATTATAAGCCAAAGACTTGAAAAACCTAAAACGGAGTATTTCTATTTGGCTCCTTCTAATTCAATAGTTAAGCGAGTTAGAAAGAAATATTTCAAATAAGAGTTATTCCATTCTTAGTGGCGTATAACTTTTATTTGAAACATTTTACCCTATTTCCGATATTAACGGAATTATAAGCCAAATAGAAATTTGCTTCCATCTAACTCCAAAGTTAAGCGAGTTAGAAGAAAATGTTTCAAATAAGAGTTATTCCATTCTTAATGACAAACAACTTTTGTTTGAAAGATTTTACCCTATTTTCGATATTAACGGAATTATAAGCCAAAAACTTGAACAACCTAAAACGGAGTAATTCTATTTGGCTCCATCTAACTCAAAAGTTAAGCGAGTTAGAAAAAAATGTTTCAAATAAGAGTTATTCCATTCTTAATGGCGTACAACTTTTATTTGAAACATTTTTCCCAATTTCCGATGTTAACGCAATCATAACTCACACACTGGATCAACCCAAAGTAGAGTATTTCTATTTGGCTCCATCTAACTCATAAGTTAAGCGAGTTACAAAAAAATGTTTCAAATAAGAGATATTCCATTCTTAATGACAAACAACTTTTGTTTGAAACATTTTACCCTATCCCCGATATTAACGGAATTATAAGCCAAACAGGAATTTGGCTCCATCTAACTACAAAGTTAAGCGAGTTAGAAAAAAATGTTTCAAACAAGAGTTATTCCATTCTTAATGGCAAATAACTTTGGATTGAAACATTTTACCCGATTTCCGATATTAACGGAATTATAAGCCATAGACTTGAACAACCTAAAACGGAGTATTTCTATTTGGCTCCATCTAATTCAAAAGTTAAGCGAGTTAGAAAAAAATATTTCAAATAAGAGTTATTCCATTCTTAGTGGCGTATAACTTTTATTTGAAACATTTTACCCTGTTTCCGATATTAACGGAATTATAAGCCAAATAGGAATTTGCTTCCATCTAACTCCAAAGTTAAGCGAGTTAGAAGAGAATGTTTCAAATAAGAGTTATTCCATTCTTAATGGCAAATAACTTTGGATTGAAACATTTTACCCTATTTCCGATATTAACGGAATTATAAGCCAAAGACTTGAACAACCTAAAACGGAGTATTTCTATTTGGCTCCATCTAATTCAAAAGTTAAGCGAGTTAGAAAAAAATATTTCAAATAAGAGTTATTCCATTCTTAGTGGCGTATAACTTTTATTTGAAACATTTTACCCTATTTCCGATATTAACGGAATTATAAGCCAAATAGAAATTTGCTTCCATCTAACTCCAAAGTTAAGCGAGTTAGAAGAAAGTGTTTCAAATAAGAGTTATTCCATTCTTAATGGCGTATAACTTTTATTTGAAACATTTTTCCCTATTTCCGATATTAACGGAATTATAACTCACAAACTTGATTAACCCAAAATAGAGCATTTCTATTTGGCTCCATCTAACTCATAAGTTAAACGAGTTACAAACAAATGTTTCAAATAAGAGATATTCCATTCTTAATGGTAAACAACTCTTGTTAGAAACATTTTACCCTATTTCCGATATTAACGGAATTATAAGCCAAACAGGAATTTGGCTCCATCTAACTACAAAGTTAAGCGAGTTAGAAAAAAATGTTTCAAACAAGAGTTATTCCATTCTTAATGGCAAGTAACTTTGGTTTGAAACATTTTACCCTATTTCCGATATTAACGGAATTATAAGCCATTAACTTGAACAACATAAAACGGAGTAATTCTATTTGGCTCCATCTAACTCAAAAGTTAAGCGAGTTAGAAAAAAATGTTTCAAATAAGAGTTATTCCATTCTTAATGGCGTACAACTTTTATTTGAAACATTTTATATATGATATTAACTGAATGAACTAACTGAACTATTTCCGATATTAACGGAATCATAACTCACACACTTGATCAACCCAAAATAGAGTATTTCTATTTTGCTCCATCTAACTCATATGTTAAGCGAGTTACAAACAAATGTTTCAAATAAGAGATATTTCATTCTTAATGGTAAACAACTCTTGTTAGAAACATTTTACCCTATTTCCGATATTAACGGAATTATAAGCCAAATAGGAATTTGGCCCCATCTAACTCCAAAGTTTAGCGAGTTAGAAAAAAAATGTTTCAAACAAGAGTTATTCCATTCTTAATGGCAAACAACTTTTGTCTGAAACATTTTACCCTATTTCCGATATTAACGGAATTATAACTCACACACTGGATCAACTCAAGATGGAGTATTTCTATTTGGCTCCATCTAACTCCAAAGTCAAGCGAGTTAGAAAAAAATGTTTCAAATAAGAGTTATTTCATTCTTAATGGCGTACAACTTTTATTTGAAACATTTTTCCCTATTTCCGATATTAACGGAATTATAACTCACACACTGGATCAACCCAAGATGGAGTATTCCTATTTGGCTCCATCTAACTCCAAAGTCAAGCGAGTTAGAAAAAAATGTTTCAAACAAGAGTTATTCCATTCTTAATGACAAACAACTTTTGTTTGAAAGATCTTACAGTATTTCCGATATTAACGGAATTATAAGCCTAACAGTAATTTGGCTCCATCTAACTCCACAGTTAAGCGAGTTAGAAAACAATATTTCAAATAAGAGTTACTTCGTTCTTAATGGCGTACAACTTTTATTTGAAGCATTTTTCCCTATTTCCGATATTAACGGAATTATAACTCACACACTGGATCAACCCAAAATAGAGTATTTCTATTTTGCTCCATCTAACTCATAAGTTAAGCGAGTTACAAACAAATGTTTCAAATAAGAGTTATTCCATTCTTAATGACAAACAACTTTTGTTTGAAAGATCTTACAGAATTTCCGATATTAACGGAATTATAAGCCTAATAGTAATTTGGCTCCATCTAACTCCACAGTTAAGCGAGTTAAAAAAAAATGTTTCAAATAAGAGTTATTTCATTCTTAATGGCGTACAACTTTTATTTGAAACATTTTTAGCTATGTCCGATATTAACGGAGTCATAACTCACACACTGGATCATCCCAAAATAGAGTATTTCTATTTTGCTCCATCTAACTCATAAGTTAAGCGAGTTACAAACAAATGTTTCAAATAAGAGATATTCCATTCTTAATGGTAAACAACTCTTGTTAGAAACGTTTTACCCTATTTCCGATATTAACGGAATTATAAGCCTAATAGTAATTTGGCTCCATCTAACTCAAAAGTTAAGCGAGTTAGAAAAAAATGTTTCAAATAAGAGTTATTCCGTTCTTAATGGCGTACAACTTTTATTTGAAACATTTTTTTCAATTTCCGATGTTAACGCAATCATAACTCACAAACTGGATCAACCCAAAATAGAGTATTTCTATTTGGCTCCATCTAACTCATAAGTTAAGCGAGTTACAAAAAAATGTTTCAAATAAGAGATATTCCATTCTTAATGACAAACAACTTTTGTTTGAAACATTTTACCCTATCCCCGATATTAACGGAATTATAAGCCAAATAGGAATTTGGCTCCATCTAACTACAAAGTTAAGCGAGTTAGAAAAAAATGTTTCAAACAAGAGTTATTCCATTCTTAATGGCAAGTAACTTTGGTTTGAAACATTTTACCCTGTTTCCGATATTAACTGAATTATAGGCCAAAAACCTGAACAATCTAAAGCGGAGTATTTCTATTTGGCTCCATCTAACTCAAAAGTTAAGCGAGTTAGAAAAAAATGTTTCAAATAAGAGATATTCCATCCTTAATGACAAACAAGTTTTGTTTGAAACATTTTACCCTATTTCCGATACTAACGGAATTATAAGCCAAAAACTTGAACAACCTAAAACGGAGTATTTCTATTTGGCTCCATCTAACTCCAAAGTTAAGCGAGTTAGAAAAGAATGTTTTAAACCAGAGTTATTCCATTCTTAATGAAAAACAACTTTTATTTGAAACATTTTTCCCTATTTCCGATGTTAACGGAATCATAACTCACACACTGGATCAACCCAAAATAGAGTATTTCTATTTGGCTCCATCTAACTCCACAGTTAAGCAAGTTAGAAAAAAATATTTCAAATAAGAGTTATTTCGTTCTTAATGGCGTACAACTTTTATTTGAAACATTTTTCCCTATTTCCGATATTAACGGAATTATAAGCCAAAGACTTGAAAAACCTAAAACGGAGTATTTCTATTTGGCTCCATCTAATTCAAAAGTTAAGCGAGTTAGAAAAAAAATATTTCAAATAAGAGTTATTCCAATCTTAGTGGCGTATAACTTTTATTTGAAACATTTTACCCTATTTCCGATATTAACGGAATTATAAGCCAAATAGAAATTTGCTTCCATCTAACTCCAAAGTTAAGCGAGTTAGAAGAAAATGTTTCAAATAAGAGTTATTCCATTCTTAATGACAAACAACTTTTGTTTGAAAGATTTTACCCTATTTCCGATATTAACGGAATTATAAGCCAAAAACTTGAACAACCTAAAACGGAGTAATTCTATTTGGCTCCATCTAACTCAAAAGTTAAGCGAGTTAGAAAAAAATGTTTCAAATAAGAGTTATTCCATTCTTAATGGCGTACAACTTTTATTTGAAACATTTTTTTCAATTTCCGATGTTAACGCAATCATAACTCACACACTGGATCAACCCAAAATAGAGTATTTCTATTTGGCTCCATCTAACTCATAAGTTAAGCGAGTTACAAAAAAATGTTTCAAATAAGAGATATTCCATTCTTAATGACAAACAACTTTTGTTTGAAACATTTTACCCTATCCCCGATATTAACGGAATTATAAGCCAAATAGGAATTTGGCTCCATCTAACTACAAAGTTAAGCGAGTTAGAAAAAAATGTTTCAAACAAGAGTTATTTCGTTCTTAATGGCGTACAACTTTTATTTGAAACATTTTTCCCTATTTCCGATATTAACGGAATTATAAGCCAAAGACTTGAAAAACCTAAAACGGAGTATCTCTATTTGGCTCCATCTAATTCAAAAGTTAAGCGAGTTAGAAAAAAATATTTCAAATAAGAGTTATTCCATTCTTAGTGTCGTATAACTTTTATTTGAAACATTTTACCATATCTCCGATATTAACAGAATAATATACCAAATAGAAATTTGGCTCCATCTAACTACAAAGTTAAGCGAGTTAGAAAAAAATGTTTCAAACAAGAGTTATTCCATTCTTAATGGCAAGTAACTTTGGTTTGAAACATTTTACCCTATTTCCGATATTAACGGAATTATAAGCCAAATAGAAATTTGCTTCCATCTAACTCCAAAGTTAAGCGAGTTAGAAGAAAATATTTCAAATAAGAGTTATTCCATTCTTAATGACAAACAACTTTTGTTTGAAAGATTTTACCCTATTTCCGATATTAACGGAATTATAAGCCAAAAACTTGAACAACCTAAAACAGAGTAATTCTATTTGGCTCCATCTAACTCATAAGTTAAGCGAGTTACAAACAAATGTTTCAAATAAGAGATATTCCATTCTTAATGGTAAACGACTCTTGTTAGAAACATTTTACCCTATTTCCGATATTAACGGAATTATAAGCCAAATAGAAATTTGGCCCCATCTAACTCCAAAGTTAAGCGAGTTAGAAAAAAAATGTTTCAAACAAGAGTTATTCCATTCTTAATGGCAAACAACTTTTGTCTGAAACATTTTACCCTATTTCCGATATTAACGGAATTATAACTCACACACTGGATCAACTCAAGATGGAGTATTTCTATTTGGCTCCATCTAACTCCAAAGTCAAGCGAGTTAGAAAAAAATGTTTCAAATAAGAGTTATTTCATTCTTAATGGCGTACAACTTTTATTTGAAACATTTTTCCCTATTTCCGATATTAACGGAATTATAACTCACACACTGGATCAACTCAAGATGGAGTATTTCTATTTGGCTCCATCTAACTCCAAAGTCAAGCGAGTTAGAAAAAAATGATTCAAACAAGAGTTATTCCATTCTTAATGACAAACAACCTTTGTTTGAAAGATCTTACAGTATTTCCGATATTAACGGAATTATAAGCCTAATAGTAATTTGGCTCCATCTAACTCCACAGTTAAGCGAGTTAGAAAAAAGTATTTCAAATAAGAGTTATTTCGCTCTCAATGGCGTACAACTTTTATTTGAAACATTTTTCCCTACTTCCGATATTAACGGAATTATAAGCCAAAGACTTGAAAAACCTAAAACGGAGTATTTCTATTTGGCTCCATCTAATTCAATAGTTAAGCGAGTTAGAAAGAAATATTTCAAATAAGAGTTATTCCATTCTTAGTGGCGTATAACTTTTATTTGAAACATTTTACCCTATTTCCGATATTAACGGAATTATAAGCCAAATAGAAATTTGCTTCCATCTAACTCCAAAGTTAAGCGAGTTAGAAGAAAATGTTTCAAATAAGAGTTATTCCATTCTTAATGACAAACAACTTTTGTTTGAAAGATTTTACCCTATTTTCGATATTAACGGAATTATAAGCCAAAAACTTGAACAACCTAAAACGGAGTAATTCTATTTGGCTCCATCTAACTCAAAAGTTAAGCGAGTTAGAAAAAAATGTTTCAAATAAGAGTTATTCCATTCTTAATGGCGTACAACTTTTATTTGAAACATTTTTCCCAATTTCCGATGTTAACGCAATCATAACTCACACACTGGATGAACCCAAAGTAGAGTATTTCTATTTGGCTCCATCTAACTCATAAGTTAAGCGAGTTACAAAAAAATGTTTAAAATAAGAGATATTCCATTCTTAATGACAAACAACTTTTGTTTGAAACATTTTACCCTATCCCCGATATTAACGGAATTATAAGCCAAACAGGAATTTGGCTCCATCTAACTACAAAGTTAAGCGAGTTAGAAAAAAATGTTTCAAACAAGAGTTATTCCATTCTTAATGGCAAGTAACTTTGGTTTGAAACATTTTACCCTATTTCCGATATTAACGGAATTATAAGCCAAAGACTTGAAAAACCTAAAACGTAGTATTTCTATTTGGCTCCATCTAATTCAAAAGTTAAGCGAGTTAGAAAAAAATATTTCAAATAAGAGTTATTCCATTCTTAGTGGCGTATAGCTTTTATTTGAAACATTTTACCCTATTTCCGATATTAACGGAACTATAAGCCATTAACTTGAACAACATAAAACGGAGTAATTCTATTTGGCTCCATCTAACTCAAAAGTTAAGCGAGTTAGAAAAACATGTTTCAAATAAGAGTTATTCCATTCTTAATGGCGTACAACTTTTATTTGAAACATTTTATATATGATATTAACTGAATGAACTAACTGAACTATTTCCGATATTAACGGAATCATAACTCACACACTTGATCAACCCAAAATAGAGTATTTCTATTTTGCTCCATCTAACTCATATGTTAAGCGAGTTACAAACAAATGTTTCAAATAAGAGATATTCCATTCTTAATGGTAAACAACTCTTGTTAGAAACATTTTACCCTATTTCCGATATTAACGGAATTATAAGCCAAATAGGAATTTGGCCCCATCTAACTCCAAAGTTTAGCGAGTTAGAAAAAAAATGTTTCAAACAAGAGTTATTCCATTCTTAATGGCAAACAACTTTTGTCTGAAACATTTTACCCTATTTCCGATATTAACGGAATTATAACTCACACACTGGATCAACTCAAGATGGAGTATTTCTATTTGGCTCCATCTAACTCCAAAGTCAAGCGAGTTAGAAAAAAATGTTTCAAATAAGAGTTATTTCATTCTTAATGGCGTACAACTTTTATTTGAAACATTTTTCCCTATTTCCGATATTAACGGAATTATAACTCACACACTGGATCAACCCAAGATGGAGTATTCCTATTTGGCTCCATCTAACTCCAAAGTCAAGCGAGTTAGAAAAAAATGTTTCAAACAAGAGTTATTCCATTCTTAATGACAAACAACTTTTGTTTGAAAGATCTTACAGTATTTCCGATATTAACGGAATTATAAGCCTAACAGTAATTTGGCTCCATCTAACTCCACAGTTAAGCGAGTTAGAAAACAATATTTCAAATAAGAGTTACTTCGTTCTTAATGGCGTACAACTTTTATTTGAAGCATTTTTCCCTATTTCCGATATTAACGGAATTATAACTCACACACTGGATCAACCCAAAATAGAGTATTTCTATTTTGCTCCATCTAACTCATAAGTTAAGCGAGTTACAAACAAATGTTTCAAATAAGAGTTATTCCATTCTTAATGACAAACAACTTTTGTTTGAAAGATCTTACAGAATTTCCGATATTAACGGAATTATAAGCCTAATAGTAATTTGGCTCCATCTAACTCCACAGCTAAGCGAGTTAAAAAAAAATGTTTCAAATAAGAGTTATTTCATTCTTAATGGCGTACAACTTTTATTTGAAACATTTTTAGCTATGTCCGATATTAACGGAGTCATAACTCACACACTGGATCATCCCAAAATAGAGTATTTCTATTTTGCTCCATCTAACTCATAAGTTAAGCGAGTTACAAACAAATGTTTCAAATAAGAGATATTCCATTCTTAATGGTAAACAACTCTTGTTAGAAACGTTTTACCCTATTTCCGATATTAACGGAATTATAAGCCTAATAGTAATTTGGCTCCATCTAACTCAAAAGTTAAGCGAGTTAGAAAAAAATGTTTCAAATAAGAGTTATTCCGTTCTTAATGGCGTACAACTTTTATTTGAAACATTTTTTTCAATTTCCGATGTTAACGCAATCATAACTCACAAACTGGATCAACCCAAAATAGAGTATTTCTATTTGGCTCCATCTAACTCATAAGTTAAGAGAGTTACAAAAAAATGTTTCAAATAAGAGATATTCCATTCTTAATGACAAACAACTTTTGTTTGAAACATTTTACCCTATCCCCGATATTAACGGAATTATAAGCCAAATAGGAATTTGGCTCCATCTAACTACAAAGTTAAGCGAGTTAGAAAAAAATGTTTCAAACAAGAGTTATTCCATTCTTAATGGCAAGTAACTTTGGTTTGAAACATTTTACCCTGTTTCCGATATTAACGGAATTATAGGCCAAAAACGTGAACAATCTAAAGCGGAGTATTTCTATTTGGCTCCATCTAACTCAAAAGTTAAGCGAGTTAGAAAAAAATGTTTCAAATAAGAGATATTCCATTCTTAATGACAAACAAGTTTTGTTTGAAACATTTTACCCTATTTCCGATACTAACGGAATTATAAGCCAAAAACTTGAACAACCTAAAACGGAGTATTTCTATTTGGCTCCATCTAACTCCAAAGTTAAGCGAGTTAGAAAAGAATGTTTTAAACCAGAGTTATTCCATTCTTAATGAAAAGCAACTTTTATTTGAAACATTTTTCCCTATTTCCGATGTTAACGGAATCATAACTCACACACTGGATCAACCCAAAATAGAGTATTTCTATTTGGCTCCATCTAACTCCACAGTTAAGCGAGTTAGAAAAAAATATTTCAAATAAGAGTTATTTCGTTCTTAATGGCGTACAACTTTTATTTGAAACATTTTTCCCTATTTCCGATATTAACGGAATTATAAGCCAAAGACTTGAAAAACCTAAAACGGAGTATTTCTATTTGGCTCCATCTAATTCAAAAGTTAAGCGAGTTAGAAAGAAATATTTCAAATAAGAGTTATTCCATTCTTAGTGGCGTATAACTTTTATTTGAAACATTTTACCCTATTTCCGATATTAACGGAATTATAAGCCAAATAGAAATTTGCTTCCATCTAACTCCAAAGTTAAGCGAGTTAGAAGAAAATGTTTCAAATAAGAGTTATTCCATTCTTAATGACAAACAACTTTTGTTTGAAAGATTTTACCCTATTTTCGATATTAACGGAATTATAAGCCAAAAACTTGAACAACCTAAAACGGAGTAATTCTATTTGGCTCCATCTAACTCAAAAGTTAAGCGAGTTAGAAAAAAATGTTTCAAATAAGAGTTATTCCATTCTTAATGGCGTACAACTTTTATTTGAAACATTTTTCCCAATTTCCGATGTTAACGCAATCATAACTCACACACTGGATGAACCCAAAGTAGAGTATTTCTATTTGGCTCCATCTAACTCATAAGTTAAGCGAGTTACAAAAAAATGTTTAAAATAAGAGATATTCCATTCTTAATGACAAACAACTTTTGTTTGAAACATTTTACCCTATCCCCGATATTAACGGAATTATAAGCCAAACAGGAATTTGGCTCCATCTAACTACAAAGTTAAGCGAGTTAGAAAAAAATGTTTCAAACAAGAGTTATTCCATTCTTAATGGCAAGTAACTTTGGTTTGAAACATTTTACCCTATTTCCGATATTAACGGAATTATAAGCCAAAGACTTGAAAAACCTAAAACGTAGTATTTCTATTTGGCTCCATCTAATTCAAAAGTTAAGCGAGTTAGAAAAAAATATTTCAAATAAGAGTTATTCCATTCTTAGTGGCGTATAGCTTTTATTTGAAACATTTTACCCTATTTCCGATATTAACGGAATTATAAGCCATTAACTTGAACAACATAAAACGGAGTAATTCTATTTGGCTCCATCTAACTCAAAAGTTAAGCGAGTTAGAAAAAAATGTTTCAAATAAGAGTTATTCCATTCTTAATGGCGTACAACTTTTATTTGAAACATTTTATATATGATATTAACTGAATGAACTAACTGAACTATTTCCGATATTAACGGAATCATAACTCACACACTTGATCAACCCAAAATAGAGTATTTCTATTTTGCTCCATCTAACTCATATGTTAAGCGAGTTACAAACAAATGTTTCAAATAAGAGATATTCCATTCTTAATGGTAAACAACTCTTGTTAGAAACATTTTACCCTATTTCCGATATTAACGGAATTATAAGCCAAATAGGAATTTGGCCCCATCTAACTCCAAAGTTTAGCGAGTTAGAAAAAAAATGTTTCAAACAAGAGTTATTCCATTCTTAATGGCAAACAACTTTTGTCTGAAACATTTTACCCTATTTCCGATATTAACGGAATTATAACTCACACACTGGATCAACTCAAGATGGAGTATTTCTATTTGGCTCCATCTAACTCCAAAGTCAAGCGAGTTAGAAAAAAATGTTTCAAATAAGAGTTATTTCATTCTTAATGGCGTACAACTTTTATTTGAAACATTTTTCCCTATTTCCGATATTAACGGAATTATAACTCACACACTGGATCAACCCAAGATGGAGTATTCCTATTTGGCTCCATCTAACTCCAAAGTCAAGCGAGTTAGAAAAAAATGTTTCAAACAAGAGTTATTCCATTCTTAATGACAAACAACTTTTGTTTGAAAGATCTTACAGTATTTCCGATATTAACGGAATTATAAGCCTAACAGTAATTTGGCTCCATCTAACTCCACAGTTAAGCGAGTTAGAAAACAATATTTCCAATAAGAGTTACTTCGTTCTTAATGGCGTACAACTTTTATTTGAAGCATTTTTCCCTATTTCCGATATTAACGGAATTATAACTCACACACTGGATCAACCCAAAATAGAGTATTTCTATTTTGCTCCATCTAACTCATAAGTTAAGCGAGTTACAAACAAATGTTTCAAATAAGAGTTATTCCATTCTTAATGACAAACAACTTTTGTTTGAAAGATCTTACAGAATTTCCGATATTAACGGAATTATAAGCCTAATAGTAATTTGGCTCCATCTAACTCCACAGCTAAGCGAGTTAAAAAAAAATGTTTCAAATAAGAGTTATTTCATTCTTAATGGCGTACAACTTTTATTTGAAACATTTTTAGCTATGTCCGATATTAACGGAGTCATAACTCACACACTGGATCATCCCAAAATAGAGTATTTCTATTTTGCTCCATCTAACTCATAAGTTAAGCGAGTTACAAACAAATGTTTCAAATAAGAGATATTCCATTCTTAATGGTAAACAACTCTTGTTAGAAACGTTTTACCCTATTTCCGATATTAACGGAATTATAAGCCTAATAGTAATTTGGCTCCATCTAACTCAAAAGTTAAGCGAGTTAGAAAAAAATGTTTCAAATAAGAGTTATTCCGTTCTTAATGGCGTACAACTTTTATTTGAAACATTTTTTTCAATTTCCGATGTTAACGCAATCATAACTCACAAACTGGATCAACCCAAAATAGAGTATTTCTATTTGGCTCCATCTAACTCATAAGTTAAGCGAGTTACAAAAAAATGTTTCAAATAAGAGATATTCCATTCTTAATGACAAACAACTTTTGTTTGAAACATTTTACCCTATCCCCGATATTAACGGAATTATAAGCCAAATAGGAATTTGGCTCCATCTAACTACAAAGTTAAGCGAGTTAGAAAAAAATGTTTCAAACAAGAGTTATTCCATTCTTAATGGCAAGTAACTTTGGTTTGAAACATTTTACCCTGTTTCCGATATTAACGGAATTATAGGCCAAAAACGTGAACAATCTAAAGCGGAGTATTTCTATTTGGCTCCATCTAACTCAAAAGTTAAGCGAGTTAGAAAAAAATGTTTCAAATAAGAGATATTCCATTCTTAATGACAAACAAGTTTTGTTTGAAACATTTTACCCTATTTCCGATACTAACGGAATTATAAGCCAAAGACTTGAACAACCTAAAACGGAGTATTTCTATTTGGCTCCATCTAACTCCAAAGTTAAGCGAGTTAGAAAAGAATGTTTTAAACCAGAGTTATTCCATTCTTAATGAAAAGCAACTTTTATTTGAAACATTTTTCCCTATTTCCGATGTTAACGGAATCATAACTCACACACTGGATCAACCCAAAATAGAGTATTTCTATTTGGCTCCATCTAACTCCACAGTTAAGCGAGTTAGAAAAAAATATTTCAAATAAGAGTTATTTCGTTCTTAATGGCGTACAACTTTTATTTGAAACATTTTTCCCTATTTCCGATATTAACGGAATTATAAGCCAAAGACTTGAAAAACCTAAAACGGAGTATTTCTATTTGGCTCCATCTAATTCAAAAGTTAAGCGAGTTAGAAAAAAAATATTTCAAATAAGAGTTATTCCATTCTTAGTGGCGTATAACTTTTATTTGAAACATTTTACCCTATTTCCGATATTAACGGAATTATAAGCCAAATAGAAATTTGCTTCCATCTAACTCCAAAGTTAAGCGAGTTAGAAGAAAATGTTTCAAATAAGAGTTATTCCCTTCTTAATGACAAACAACTTTTGTTTGAAAGATTTTACCCTATTTCCGATATTAACGGAATTATAAGCCAAAAACTTGAACAACCTAAAACGGAGTAATTCTATTTGGCTCCATCTAACTCAAAAGTTAAGCGAGTTAGAAAAAAATGTTTCAAATAAGAGTTATTCCATTCTTAATGGCGTACAACTTTTATTTGAAACATTTTTTTCAATTTCCGATGTTAACGCAATCATAACTCACACACTGGATCAACCCAAAATAGAGTATTTCTATTTGGCTCCATCTAACTCATAAGTTAAGCGAGTTACAAAAAAATGTTTCAAATAAGAGATATTCCATTCTTAATGACAAACAACTTTTGTTTGAAATATTTTACCCTATCCCCGATATTAACGGAATTATAAGCCAAATAGGAATTTGGCTCCATCTAACTACAAAGTTAAGCGAGTTAGAAAAAAATGTTTCAAACAAGAGTTATTTCGTTCTTAATGGCGTACAACTTTTATTTGAAACATTTTTCCCAATTTCCGATATTAACGGAATTATAAGCCAAAGACTTGAAAAACCTAAAACGGAGTATCTCTATTTGGCTCCATCTAATTCAAAAGTTAAGCGAGTTAGAAAAGAATATTTCAAATAAGAGTTATTCCATTCTTAGTGGCGTATAACTTTTATTTGAAACATTTTACCCTATCTCCGATATTAACAGAATAATATACCAAATAGAAATTTGGCTCCATCTAACTACAAAGTTAAGCGAGTTAGAAAAAAATGTTTCAAACAAGAGTTATTCCATTCTTAATGGCAAGTAACTTTGGTTTGAAACATTTTACCCTATTTCCGATATTAACGGAATTATAAGCCAAATAGAAATTTGCTTCCATCTAACTCCAAAGTTAAGCGAGTTAGAAGAAAATATTTCAAATAAGAGTTATTCCATTCTTAATGACAAACAACTTTTGTTTGAAAGATTTTACCCTATTTCCGATATTAACGGAATTATAAGCCAAGAACTTGAACAACCTAAAACAGAGTAATTCTATTTGGCTCCATCTAACTCATAAGTTAAGCGAGTTACAAACAAATGTTTCAAATAAGAGATATTCCATTCTTAATGGTAAACGACTCTTGTTAGAAACATTTTACCCTATTTCCGATATTAACGGAATTATAAGCCAAATAGAAATTTGGCCCCATCTAACTCCAAAGTTAAGCGAGTTAGAAAAAAAATGTTTCAAACAAGAGTTATTCCATTCTTAATGGCAAACAACTTTTGTCTGAAACATTTTACCCTATTTCCGATATTAACGGAATTATAACTCACACACTGGATCAACTCAAGATGGAGTATTTCTATTTGGCTCCATCTAACTCCAAAGTCAAGCGAGTTAGAAAAAAATGTTTCAAATAAGAGTTATTTCATTCTTAATGGCGTACAACTTTTATTTGAAACATTTTTCCCTACTTCCGATATTAACGGAATTATAAGCCAAAGACTTGAAAAACCTAAAACGGAGTATTTCTATTTGGCTCCATCTAATTCAATAGTTAAGCGAGTTAGAAAAAAATATTTCAAATAAGAGTTATTCCATTCTTAGTGGCGTATAACTTTTGTTTGAAACATTTTACCCTATTTCCGATATTAACGGAATTATAAGCCAAATAGGAATTTGCTTCCATCTAACTCCAAAGTTAAGCGAGTTAGAAGAAAATGTTTCAAATAAGAGTTATTCCATTCTTAATGACAAACAACTTTTGTTTGAAAGATCTTACCCTATTTTCGATATTAACGGTATTATAAGCCAAAAACTTGAACAACCTAAAAAGGAGTAATTCTATTTGGCTCCATCTAACTCAAAAGTTAAGCGAGTTAGAAAAAAATGTTTCAAATAAGAGTTATTCCATTCTTAATGGCGTACAACTTTTATTTGAAACATTTTTCCCAATTTCCGATGTTAACGCAATCATAACTCACACACTGGATCAACCCAAAGTAGAGTATTTCTATTTGGCTCCATCTAACTCATAAGTTAAGCGAGTTACAAAAAAATGTTTCAAATAAGAGATATTCCATTCTTAATGACAAACAACTTTTGTTTGAAACATTTTACCCTATCCCCGATATTAACGGAATTATAAGCCAAATAGGAATTTGGCTCCATCTAACTACAAAGTTAAGCGAGTTAGAAAAAAATGTTTCAAACAAGAGTTATTCCATTCTTAATGGCAAGTAACTTTGGTTTGAAACATTTTACCCTATTTCCGATATTAACGGAATTATAAGCCAAGGACTTGAAAAACCTAAAACGTAGTATTTCTATTTGGCTCCATCTAATTCAAAAGTTAAGCGAGTTAGAAAAAAATATTTCAAATAAGAGTTATTCCATTCTTAGTGGCGTATAGCTTTTATTTGAAACATTTTACCCTATTTCCGATATTAACGGAATTATAAGCCATTAACTTGAACAACATAAAACGGAGTAATTCTATTTGGCTCCATCTAACTCAAAAGTTAAGCGAGTTAGAAAAAAATGTTTCAAATAAGAGTTATTCCATTCTTAATGGCGTACAACTTTTATTTGAAACATTTTTTTCAATTTCCGATGTTAACGCAATCATAACTCACACACTGGATCAACCCAAAATAGAGTATTTCTATTTGGCTCCATCTAACTCATAAGTTAAGCGAGTTACAAAAAAATGTTTCAAATAAGAGATATTCCATTCTTAATGACAAACAACTTTTGTTTGAAATATTTTACCCTATCCCCGATATTAACGGAATTATAAGCCAAATAGGAATTTGGCTCCATCTAACTACAAAGTTAAGCGAGTTAGAAAAAAATGTTTCAAACAAGAGTTATTTCGTTCTTAATGGCGTACAACTTTTATTTGAAACATTTTTCCCAGTTTCCGATATTAACGGAATTATAAGCCAAAGACTTGAAAAACCTAAAACGGAGTATCTCTATTTGGCTCCATCTAATTCAAAAGTTAAGCGAGTTAGAAAAAAATATTTCAAATAAGAGTTATTCCATTCTTAGTGGCGTATAACTTTTATTTGAAACATTTTACCCTATCTCCGATATTAACAGAATAATATACCAAATAGAAATTTGGCTCCATCTAACTACAAAGTTAAGCGAGTTAGAAAAAAATGTTTCAAACAAGAGTTATTCCATTCTTAATGGCAAGTAACTTTGGTTTGAAATATTTTACCCTATTTCCGATATTAACGGAATTATAAGCCAAATAGAAATTTGCTTCCATCTAACTCCAAAGTTAAGCGAGTTAGAAGAGAATATTTCAAATAAGAGTTATTCCATTCTTAATGACAAACAACTTTTGTTTGAAAGATTTTACCCTATTTCCGATATTAACGGAATTATAAGCCAAGAACTTGAACAACCTAAAACAGAGTAATTCTATTTGGCTCCATCTAACTCATAAGTTAAGCGAGTTACAAACAAATGTTTCAAATAAGAGATATTCCATTCTTAATGGTAAACGACTCTTGTTAGAAACATTTTACCCTATTTCCGATATTAACGGAATTATAAGCCAAATAGAAATTTGGCCCGTTAGAAAAAAATGTTTCAAATAAGAGTTATTTCATTCTTAATGGCGTACAACTTTTATTTGAAACATTTTTAGCTATGTGCGATATTAACGGAATTATAACTCACACACTGGATCAACCCAAGATGGAGTATTTCTATTTTGTTCCATCTAACTCAAAAGTTAAGCGAGTTAGAAAAAAATGTTTCTAATAAGAGATATTCCATTCTTAATGACAAACAAGTTTTGTTTGAAACATTTTACCCTATTTCCGATACTAACGGAATTATAAGCCAAAGACTTGAACAACCTAAAACGGAGTATTTCTATTTGGCTCCATCTAACTCCAAAGTTAAGCGAGTTAGAAAAGAATGTTTTAAACCAGAGTTATTCCATTCTTAATGAAAAGCAACTTTTATTTGAAACATTTTTCCCTATTTCCGATGTTAACGGAATCATAACTCACACACTGGATCAACCCAAAATAGAGTATTTCTATTTGGCTCCATCTAACTCCACAGTTAAGCGAGTTAGAAAAAAATATTTCAAATAAGAGTTATTTCGTTCTTAATGGCGTACAACTTTTATTTGAAACATTTTTCCCTATTTCCGATATTAACGGAATTATAAGCCAAAGACTTGAAAAACCTAAAACGGAGTATTTCTATTTGGCTCCATCTAATTCAAAAGTTAAGCGAGTTAGAAAAAAAATATTTCAAATAAGAGTTATTCCATTCTTAGTGGCGTATAACTTTTATTTGAAACATTTTACCCTATTTCCGATATTAACGGAATTATAAGCCAAATAGAAATTTGCTTCCATCTAACTCCAAAGTTAAGCGAGTTAGAAGAAAATGTTTCAAATAAGAGTTATTCCCTTCTTAATGACAAACAACTTTTGTTTGAAAGATTTTACCCTATTTCCGATATTAACGGAATTATAAGCCAAAAACTTGAACAACCTAAAACGGAGTAATTCTATTTGGCTCCATCTAACTCAAAAGTTAAGCGAGTTAGAAAAAAATGTTTCAAATAAGAGTTATTCCATTCTTAATGGCGTACAACTTTTATTTGAAACATTTTTTTCAATTTCCGATGTTAACGCAATCATAACTCACACACTGGATCAACCCAAAATAGAGTATTTCTATTTGGCTCCATCTAACTCATAAGTTAAGCGAGTTACAAAAAAATGTTTCAAATAAGAGATATTCCATTCTTAATGACAAACAACTTTTGTTTGAAATATTTTACCCTATCCCCGATATTAACGGAATTATAAGCCAAATAGGAATTTGGCTCCATCTAACTACAAAGTTAAGCGAGTTAGAAAAAAATGTTTCAAACAAGAGTTATTTCGTTCTTAATGGCGTACAACTTTTATTTGAAACATTTTTCCCAATTTCCGATATTAACGGAATTATATGCCAAAGACTTGAAAAACCTAAAACGGAGTATCTCTATTTGGCTCCATCTAATTCAAAAGTTAAGCGAGTTAGAAAAGAATATTTCAAATAAGAGTTATTCCATTCTTAGTGGCGTATAACTTTTATTTGAAACATTTTACCCTATCTCCGATATTAACAGAATAATATACCAAATAGAAATTTGGCTCCATCTAACTACAAAGTTAAGCGAGTTAGAAAAAAATGTTTCAAACAAGAGTTATTCCATTCTTAATGGCAAGTAACTTTGGTTTGAAACATTTTACCCTATTTCCGATATTAACGGAATTATAAGCCAAATAGAAATTTGCTTCCATCTAACTCCAAAGTTAAGCGAGTTAGAAGAGAATATTTCAAATAAGAGTTATTCCATTCTTAATGACAAACAACTTTTGTTTGAAAGATTTTACCCTATTTCCGATATTAACGGAATTATAAGCCAAGAACTTGAACAACCTAAAACAGAGTAATTCTATTTGGCTCCATCTAACTCATAAGTTAAGCGAGTTACAAGCAAATGTTTCAAATAAGAGATATTCCATTCTTAATGGTAAACGACTCTTGTTAGAAACATTTTACCCTATTTCCGATATTAACGGAATTATAAGCCAAATAGAAATTTGGCCCCATCTAACTCCAAAGTTAAGCGAGTTAGAAAAAAAATGTTTCAAACAAGAGTTATTCCATTCTTAATGGCAAACAACTTTTGTCTGAAACATTTTACCCTATTTCCGATATTAACGGAATTATAACTCACACACTGGATCAACTCAAGATGGAGTATTTCTATTTGGCTCCATCTAACTCCAAAGTCAAGCGAGTTAGAAAAAAATGTTTCAAATAAGAGTTATTTCATTCTTAATGGCGTACAACTTTTATTTGAAACATTTTTCCCTATTTCCGATATTAACGGAATTATAACTCACACACTGGATCAACCCAAGATGGAGTATTTCTATTTGGCTCCATCTAACTCCAAAGTCAAGCGAGTGAGAAAAAAATGTTTCAAACAAGAGTTATTCCATTCTTAATGGCAAACAACTTTTGTCTGAAACATTTTACCCTATTTCCGATATTAACGGAATTATAACTCACACACTGGATCAACTCAAGATGGAGTATTTCTATTTGGCTCCATCTAACTCCAAAGTCAAGCGAGTTAGAAAAAAATGTTTCAAATAAGAGTTATTTCATTCTTAATGGCGTACAACTTTTATTTGAAACATTTTTCCCGATTTCCGATATTAACGGAATCATAGCTCACACACTGGATCAACCCAAAATAGAGTATTTCTATTTTGCTCCATCTAACTCATAAGTTAAGCGAGTTACAAACAAATGTTTCAAATAAGAGTTATTCCATTCTTAATGACAAACAACTTTTGTTTGAAAGATCTTACAGTATTTCCGATATTAACGGAATTATAAGCCTAATAGAAATTTGGCTCCATCTAACTCCACAGTTAAGCGAGTTAGAAAAAAATATTTCAAATAAGAGTTATTTCGTTCTTAATGGCGTACAACTTTTATTTGAAGCATTTTTCCCTATTTCCGATATTAACGGAATTATAACTCACACACTGGATCAACTCAAGATGGAGTATTTCAATTTGGCTCCATCTAACTCCAAAGTTAAGCGAGTTAGAAAAAAATGTTTCAAATAAGAGTTATTTCATTCTTAATGGCGTACAACTTTTATTTGAAACATTTTTAGCTATGTGCGATATTAACGGAATTATAACTCACACACTGGATCAACCCAAGATGGAGTATTTCTATTTTGTTCCATCTAACTCAAAAGTTAAGCGAGTTAGAAAAAAATGTTTCAAATAAGAGTTATTCCATTCTTAATGGCGTACAACTTTTATTTGAAACATTTTTTTCAATTTCCGATGTTAACGCAATCATAACTCACACACTGGATCAACCCAAAATAGAGTATTTCTATTTGGCTCCATCTAACTCATAAGTTAAGCGAGTTACAAAAAAATGTTTCAAATAAGAGATATTCCATTCTTAATGACAAACAACTTTTGTTTGAAATATTTTACCCTATCCCCGATATTAACGGAATTATAAGCCAAATAGGAATTTGGCTCCATCTAACTACAAAGTTAAGCGAGTTAGAAAAAAATGTTTCAAACAAGAGTTATTTCGTTCTTAATGGCGTACAACTTTTATTTGAAACATTTTTCCCAATTTCCGATATTAACGGAATTATATGCCAAAGACTTGAAAAACCTAAAACGGAGTATCTCTATTTGGCTCCATCTAATTCAAAAGTTAAGCGAGTTAGAAAAGAATATTTCAAATAAGAGTTATTCCATTCTTAGTGGCGTATAACTTTTATTTGAAACATTTTACCCTATCTCCGATATTAACAGAATAATATACCAAATAGAAATTTGGCTCCATCTAACTACAAAGTTAAGCGAGTTAGAAAAAAATGTTTCAAACAAGAGTTATTCCATTCTTAATGGCAAGTAACTTTGGTTTGAAACATTTTACCCTATTTCCGATATTAACGGAATTATAAGCCAAAT
Organism: Digitonthophagus gazella; assembly: GCA_036711955.1. Taxonomy (NCBI): domain Eukaryota; kingdom Metazoa; phylum Arthropoda; class Insecta; order Coleoptera; family Scarabaeidae; genus Digitonthophagus; species Digitonthophagus gazella. The sequence goes on from JASCIT010000012.1 coordinate 10,268,369, forward strand.
AGAAATTTGCTTCCATCTAACTCCAAAGTTAAGCGAGTTAGAAGAGAATATTTCAAATAAGAGTTATTCCATTCTTAATGACAAACAACTTTTGTTTGAAAGATTTTACCCTATTTCCGATATTAACGGAATTATAAGCCAAGAACTTGAACAACCTAAAACAGAGTAATTCTATTTGGCTCCATCTAACTCATAAGTTAAGCGAGTTACAAGCAAATGTTTCAAATAAGAGATATTCCATTCTTAATGGTAAACGACTCTTGTTAGAAACATTTTACCCTATTTCCGATATTAACGGAATTATAAGCCAAATAGAAATTTGGCCCCATCTAACTCCAAAGTTAAGCGAGTTAGAAAAAAAATGTTTCAAACAAGAGTTATTCCATTCTTAATGGCAAACAACTTTTGTCTGAAACATTTTACCCTATTTCCGATATTAACGGAATTATAACTCACACACTGGATCAACTCAAGATGGAGTATTTCTATTTGGCTCCATCTAACTCCAAAGTCAAGCGAGTTAGAAAAAAATGTTTCAAATAAGAGTTATTTCATTCTTAATGGCGTACAACTTTTATTTGAAACATTTTTCCCTATTTCCGATATTAACGGAATTATAACTCACACACTGGATCAACCCAAGATGGAGTATTTCTATTTGGCTCCATCTAACTCCAAAGTCAAGCGAGTGAGAAAAAAATGTTTCAAACAAGAGTTATTCCATTCTTAATGGCAAACAACTTTTGTCTGAAACATTTTACCCTATTTCCGATATTAACGGAATTATAACTCACACACTGGATCAACTCAAGATGGAGTATTTCTATTTGGCTCCATCTAACTCCAAAGTCAAGCGAGTTAGAAAAAAATGTTTCAAATAAGAGTTATTTCATTCTTAATGGCGTACAACTTTTATTTGAAACATTTTTCCCGATTTCCGATATTAACGGAATCATAGCTCACACACTGGATCAACCCAAAATAGAGTATTTCTATTTTGCTCCATCTAACTCATAAGTTAAGCGAGTTACAAACAAATGTTTCAAATAAGAGTTATTCCATTCTTAATGACAAACAACTTTTGTTTGAAAGATCTTACAGTATTTCCGATATTAACGGAATTATAAGCCTAATAGAAATTTGGCTCCATCTAACTCCACAGTTAAGCGAGTTAGAAAAAAATATTTCAAATAAGAGTTATTTCGTTCTTAATGGCGTACAACTTTTATTTGAAGCATTTTTCCCTATTTCCGATATTAACGGAATTATAACTCACACACTGGATCAACTCAAGATGGAGTATTTCAATTTGGCTCCATCTAACTCCAAAGTTAAGCGAGTTAGAAAAAAATGTTTCAAATAAGAGTTATTTCATTCTTAATGGCGTACAACTTTTATTTGAAACATTTTTAGCTATGTGCGATATTAACGGAATTATAACTCACACACTGGATCAACCCAAGATGGAGTATTTCTATTTTGTTCCATCTAACTCAAAAGTTAAGCGAGTTAGAAAAAAATGTTTCTAATAAGAGATATTTCATTCTTAATGGCAAACAACTTTTGTCTTAAACATTTTACCCTATTTCCGATATTAACGGAATTATAAGCCAAATAGAAATTTGGCCCCATCTAACTCCAAAGTTAAGCGAGTTAGAAAAAAAATGTTTCAAACAAGAGTTATTCCATTCTTAATGGCAAGTAACTTTGGTTTGAAACATTTTACCCTATTTCCGATATTAACGGAATTATAAGCCAAGGACTTGAAAAACCTAAAACGGAGTATTTCTATTTGGCTCCACCTAATTCAAAAGTTAAGCGAGTTAGAAAAAAATATTTCAAATAAGAGTTATTCCATTCTTAGTGGCGTATAACTTTTATTTGAAACATTTTACCCTATTTCCGATATTAACGGAATTATAAGCCAAATAGAAATTTGCTTCCATCTAACTCCAAAGTTAAGCGAGTTAGAAGAAAATGTTTCAAATAAGAGTTATTCCATTCTTAATGACAAACAACTTTTGTTTGAAAGATTTTACCCTATTTCCGATATTAACGGAATTATAAGCCAAAAACTTGAACAACCTAAAACGGAGTAATTCTATTTGGCTCCATCTAACTCCAAAGTCAAGCGAGTGAGAAAAAAATGTTTCAAACAAGAGTTATTCCATTCTTAATGACAAACAACTTTTGTTTGAAAGATCTTACAGTATCTCCGATATTAACGGAATTATAAGCCTAATAGGAATTTGGCTCCATCTAACTCCACAGTTAAGCGAGTTAGAAAAAAATATTTCAAATAAGAGTTATTTCGTTCTTAATGGCGTACAACTTTTATTTGAAGCATTTTTCCCTATTTCCGATATTAACGGAATTATAACTCACACACTGGATCAACTCAAGATGGAGTATTTCCATTTGGCTCCATCTAACTCCAAAGTTAAGCGAGTTGGAAAAAAATGTTTCAAATAAGAGTTATTTCATTCTTAATGGCGTACAACTTTTGTTTGAAAGATCTTACAGAATTTCCGATATTAACGGAATTATAAGCCTAATAGTAATTTGGCTCCATCTAACTCCACAGTTAAGCGAGTTAGAAAAAAATGTTTCAAATAAGAGTTATTTCATTCTTAATGTCGTACAACTTTTATTTGAAACATTTTTAGCTATGTCCGATATTAACGGAATTATAACTCACACACTGGATCAACCCAAGATGGAGTATTTCTATTTTGTTCCATCTAACTCAAAAGTTAAGCGAGTTAGAAAAAAATGTTACTAATAAGAGATATTCCATTCTTAATGGCAAACAACTTTTGTCTTAAACATTTTACCCTATTTCCGATATTAACGGAATTATAAGCCAAATAGAAATTTGGCCCCATCTAACTCCAAAGTTAAGCGCGTTAGAAAAAAAATGTTTCAAACAAGAGTTATTCCATTCTTAATGGCAAGTAACTTTGGTTTGAAACATTTTACCCTATTTCCGATATTAACGGAATTATAAGCCAAGGACTTGAAAAACCTAAAACGGAGTATTTCTATTTGGCTCCATCTAATTCAAAAGTTAAGCGAGTTAGAAAAAAATATTTCAAATAAGAGTTATTCCATTCTTAGTGGCGTATAACTTTTATTTGAAACATTTTACCCTATTTCCGATATTAACGGAGTTATAAGCCAAATAGAAATTTGCTTCCATCTAACTCCAAAGTTAAGCGAGTTAGAAGAAAATGTTTCAAATAAGAGTTATTCCATTCTTAATGACAAACAACTTTTGTTTGAAAGATTTTACCCTATTTCCGATATTAACGGAATCATAGCTCACACACTGGATCAACCCAAAATAGAGTATTTCTATTTTGCTCCATCTAACTCATAAGTTAAGCGAGTTACAAACAAATGTTTCAAATAAGAGATATTCCATTCTTAATGGTAAACCACTCTTGTTAGAAACATTTTACCCTATTTCCGATATTAACGGAATTATAAGCCAAACAGGAATTTGGCCCCATCTAACTCCAAAGTTAAGCGAGTTAGAAAAAAAATGTTTCAAACAAGAGTTATTCCATTCTTAATGGCAAACAACTTTTGTCTGAAACATTTTACCCTATTTCCGATATTAACGGAATTATAACTCACACACTGGATCAGCTCAAGATGGAGTATTTCTATTTGGCTCCATCTAACTCCAAAGTCAAGCGAGTTAGGAAAAAATGTTTCAAATAAGAGTTATTTCATTCTTAATGGCGTACAACTTTTATTTGAAACATTTTTCCCTATTTCCGATATTAACGGAATTATAACTCACACACTGGATCAACCCAAGATGGAGTATTTCTATTTGGCTCCATCTAACTCCAAAGTCAAGCGAGTGAGAAAAAAATGTTTCAAACAAGAGTTATTCCATTCTTAATGACAAACAACTTTTGTTTGAAAGATCTTACAGTATTTCCGATATTAACGGAATTATAAGCCTAGTAGTAATTTGGCTCCATCTAACTCCACAGTTAAGCGAGTTAGAAAAAAATATTTCAAATAAGAGTTATTTCGTTCTTAATGGCGTACAACTTTTATTTGAAACATTTTTCCCTATTTCCGATATTAACGGAATTATAAGCCAAAGACTTGAAAAACCTAAAACGGAGTATTTCTATTTGGCTCCATCTAATTCAAAAGTTAAGCGAGTTAGAAAAAAATATTTCAAATAAGAGTTATTCCATTCTTAGTGGCGTATAGCTTTTATTTGAAACATTTTACCCTATTTCCGATATTAACGGAATTATAAGCCAAATAGAAATTTGCTTCCATCTAACTCCAAAGTTAAGCGAGTTGGAAGAAAATGTTTCAAATAAGAGTTATTCCATTCTTAATGACAAACAACTTTTGTTTGAAAGATTTTACCCTATTTCCGATATTAACGGAATTATAAGCCAAATAGAAATTTGGCCCCATCTAACTCCAAAGTTAAGCGAGTTAGAAAAAAAATGTTTCAAACAAGAGTTATTCCATTCTTAATGGCAAGTAACTTTGGTTTGAAACATTTTACCCTATTTCCGATATTAACGGAATTATAAGCCAAGGACTTGAAAAACCTAAAACGGAGTATTTCTATTTGGCTCCACCTAATTCAAAAGTTAAGCGAGTTAGAAAAAAATATTTCAAATAAGAGTTATTCCATTCTTAGTGGCGTATAACTTTTATTTGAAACATTTTACCCTATTTCCGATATTAACGGAATTATAAGCCAAAGAGAAATTTGCTTCCATCTAACTCCAAAGTTAAGCGAGTTAGAAGAAAATGTTTCAAATAAGAGTTATTCCATTCTTAATGACAAACAACTTTTGTTTGAAAGATTTTACCCTATTTCCGATATTAACGGAATCATAGCTCACACACTGGATCAACCCAAAATAGAGTATTTCTATTTTGCTCCATCTAACTCATAAGTTAAGCGAGTTACAAACAAATGTTTCAAATAAGAGATATTCCATTCTTAATGGTAAACAACTCTTGTTAGAAACATTTTACCCTATTTCCGATATTAACGGAATTATAAGCCAAACAGGAATTTGGCCCCATCTAACTCCAAAGTTAAGCGAGTTAGAAAAAAAATGTTTCAAACAAGAGTTATTCCATTCTTAATGGCAAACAACTTTTGTCTGAAACATTTTACCCTATTTCCGATATTAACGGAATTATAACTCACACACTGGATCAACTCAAGATGGAGTATTTCTATTTGGCTCCATCTAACTCCAAAGTCAAGCGAGTTAGAAAAAAATGTTTCAAATAAGAGTTATTTCATTCTTAATGGCGTACAACTTTTATTTGAAACATTTTTCCCTATTTCCGATATTAACGGAATTATAACTCACACACTGGATCAACCCAAGATGGAGTATTTCTATTTGGCTCCATCTAACTCCAAAGTCAAGCGAGTGAGAAAAAAATGTTTCAAACAAGAGTTATTCCATTCTTAATGACAAACAACTTTTGTTTGAAAGATCTTACAGTATTTCCGATATTAACGGAATTATAAGCCTAATAGTAATTTGGCTCCATCTAACTCCACAGTTAAGCGAGTTAGAAAAAAATATTTCAAATAAGAGTTATTTCGTTCTTAATGGCGTACAACTTTTATTTGAAACATTTTTCCCTATTTCCGATATTAACGGAATTATAAGCCAAAGACTTGAAAAACCTAAAACGGAGTATTTCTATTTGGCTCCATCTAATTCAAAAGTTAAGCGAGTTAGAAAAAAATATTTCAAATAAGAGTTATTCCATTCTTAGTGGCGTATAGCTTTTATTTGAAACATTTTACCCTATTTCCGATATTAACGGAATTATAAGCCAAATAGAAATTTGCTTCCATCTAACTCCAAAGTTAAGCGAGTTGGAAGAAAATGTTTCAAATAAGAGTTATTCCATTCTTAATGACAAACAACTTTTGTTTGAAAGATTTTACCCTATTTCCGATATTAACGGAATTATAAGCCAAATAGAAATTTGGCCCCATCTAACTCCAAAGTTAAGCGAGTTAGAAAAAAAATGTTTCAAACAAGAGTTATTCCATTCTTAATGGCAAGTAACTTTGGTTTGAAACATTTTACCCTATTTCCGATATTAACGGAATTATAAGCCAAGGACTTGAAAAACCTAAAACGGAGTATTTCTATTTGGCTCCACCTAATTCAAAAGTTAAGCGAGTTAGAAAAAAATATTTCAAATAAGAGTTATTCCATTCTTAGTGGCGTATAACTTTTATTTGAAACATTTTACCCTATTTCCGATATTAACGGAATTATAAGCCAAATAGAAATTTGCTTCCATCTAACTCCAAAGTTAAGCGAGTTAGAAGAAAATGTTTCAAATAAGAGTTATTCCATTCTTAGTGACAAACAACTTTTGTTTGAAAGATTTTACCCTATTTCCGATATTAACGGAATTATAAATCACACACTGGATCAACCGAAAATAGAGTATTTCCATTTGGCTCCATCTAACTCAAAAGTTAAGCGAGTTAGGGAAAAATGTTTCAAATAAGAGATATTTCACTCTTAATGACAAACAACTTTTGTTTGAAACATTTTACCCTATCTCCGATATTAACGGAATCATGAGCCAAATAGTAATTTGACTCCATCTAACTTCAAAGTTAAGCGAGTTAGAAAAAAATGTTTCCAATAAGAGTTATTTCATTCCTAATGGCGTACAACTTTTATTTGAAACATTTTTCCCTATTTCCGATATTAACGGAATCATAACTCACACACTGGATCAACCCAAAATAGAGTATTTCTATTTTGCTCCATCTAACTCATAAGTTAAGCGAGTTACAAACAAATGTTTCAAATAAGAGTTATTCCATTCTTAATGACAAACAACTTTTGTTTGAAAGATCTTACAGTATTTCCGATATTAACGGAATTATAAGCCTAATAGGAATTTGGCTCCATCTAACTCCACAGTTAAGCGAGTTAGATAAAAATATTTCAAATAAGAGTTATTTCGTTCTTAATGGCGTACAACTTTTATTTGAAGCATTTTTCCCTATTTCCGATATTAACGGAATTATAACTCACACACTGGATCAACTCAAGATGGAGTATTTCCATTTGGCTCCATCTAACTCCAAAGTTAAGCGAGTTGGAAAAAAATGTTTCAAATAAGAGTTATTTCATTCTTAATGGCGTACAACTTTTGTTTGAAAGATCTTACAGAATTTCCGATATTAACGGAATTATAAGCCTAATAGTAATTTGGCTCCATCTAACTCCACAGTTAAGCGAGTTAGAAAAAAATGTTTCAAATAAGAGTTATTTCGTTCTTAATGTCGTACAACTTTTATTTGAAACATTTTTAGCTATGTCCGATATTAACGGAATTATAACTCACACACTGGATCAACCCAAGATGGAGTATTTCTATTTTGTTTCATCTAACTCAAAAGTTAAGCGAGTTAGAAAAAAATGTTTCTAATAAGAGATATTCCATTCTTAATGGCAAACAACTTTTGTCTTAAACATTTTACCCTATTTCCGATATTAACGGAATTATAAGCCAAATAGAAATTTGGCCCCATCTAACTCCAAAGTTAAGCGAGTTAGAAAAAAAATGTTTCAAACAAGAGTTATTCCATTCTTAATGGCAAGTAACTTTGGTTTGAAACATTTTACCCTATTTCCGATATTAACGGAATTATAAGCCAAGGACTTGAAAAACCTAAAACGGAGTATTTCTATTTGGCTCCATCTAATTCAAAAGTTAAGCGAGTTAGAAAAAAATATTTCAAATAAGAGTTATTCCATTCTTAGTGGCGTATAGCTTTTATTTGAAACATTTTACCCTATTTCCGATATTAACGGAATTATAAGCCAAATAGAAATTTGCTTCCATCTAACTCCAAAGTTAAGCGAGTTGGAAGAAAATGTTTCAAATAAGAGTTATTCCATTCTTAATGACAAACAACTTTTGTTTGAAAGATTTTACCCTATTTCCGATATTAACGGAATCATAGCTCACACACTGGATCAACCCAAAATAGAGTATTTCTATTTTGCTCCATCTAACTCATAAGTTAAGCGAGTTACAAACAAATGTTTCAAATAAGAGATATTCCATTCTTAATGGTAAACAACTCTTGTTAGAAACATTTTACCCTATTTCCGATATTAACGGAATTATAAGCCAAACAGGAATTTGGCCCCATCTAACTCCAAAGTTAAGCGAGTTAGAAAAAAAATGTTTCAAACAAGAGTTATTCCACTCTTAATGGCAAACAACTTTTGTCTGAAACATTTTACCCTATTTCCGATATTAACGGAATTGTAACTCACACACTGGATCAACTCAAGATGGAGTATTTCTATTTGGCTCCATCTAACTCCAAAGTCAAGCGAGTTAGAAAAAAATGTTTCAAATAAGAGTTATTTCATTCTTAATGGCGTACAACTTTTATTTGAAACATTTTTCCCTATTTCCGATATTAACGGAATTATAACTCACACACTGGATCAACCCAAGATGGAGTATTTCTATTTGGCTCCATCTAACTCCAAAGTCAAGCGAGTGAGAAAAAAATGTTTCAAACAAGAGTTATTCCATTCTTAATGACAAACAACTTTTGTTTGAAAGATCTTACAGTATTTCCGATATTAACGGAATTATAAGCCTAATAGTAATTTGGCTCCATCTAACTCCACAGTTAAGCGAGTTAGAAAAAAATATTTCAAATAAGAGTTATTTCGTTCTTAATGGCGTACAACTTTTATTTGAAACATTTTTCCCTATTTCCGATATTAACGGAATTATAAGCCAAAGACTTGAAAAACCTAAAACGGAGTATTTCTATTTGGCTCCATCTAATTCAAAAGTTAAGCGAGTTAGAAAAAAATATTTCAAATAAGAGTTATTCCATTCTTAGTGGCGTATAGCTTTTATTTGAAACATTTTACCCTATTTCCGATATTAACGGAATTATAAGCCAAATAGAAATTTGCTTCCATCTAACTCCAAAGTTAAGCGAGTTGGAAGAAAATGTTTCAAATAAGAGTTATTCCATTCTTAATGACAAACAACTTTTGTTTGAAAGATTTTACCCTATTTCCGATATTAACGGAATTATAAGCCAAATAGAAATTTGGCCCCATCTAACTCCAAAGTTAAGCGAGTTAGAAAAAAAATGTTTCAAACAAGAGTTATTCCATTCTTAATGGCAAGTAACTTTGGTTTGAAACATTTTACCCTATTTCCGATATTAACGGAATTATAAGCCAAGGACTTGAAAAACCTAAAACGGAGTATTTCTATTTGGCTCCACCTAATTCAAAAGTTAAGCGAGTTAGAAAAAAATATTTCAAATAAGAGTTATTCCATTCATAGTGGCGTATAACTTTTATTTGAAACATTTTACCCTATTTCCGATATTAACGGAATTATAAGCCAAATAGAAATTTGCTTCCATCTAACTCCAAAGTTAAGCGAGTTAGAAGAAAATGTTTCAAATAAGAGTTATTCCATTCTTAATGACAAACAACTTTTGTTTGAAAGATTTTACCCTATTTCCGATATTAACGGAATCATAGCTCACACACTGGATCAACCCAAAATAGAGTATTTCTATTTTGCTCCATCTAACTCATAAGTTAAGCGAGTTACAAACAAATGTTTCAAATAAGAGATATTCCATTCTTAATGGTAAACAACTCTTGTTAGAAACATTTTACCCTATTTCCGATATTAACGGAATTATAAGCCAAACAGGAATTTGGCCCCATCTAACTCCAAAGTTAAGCGAGTTAGAAAAAAAATGTTTCAAACAAGAGTTATTCCACTCTTAATGGCAAACAACTTTTGTCTGAAACATTTTACCCTATTTCCGATATTAACGGAATTGTAACTCACACACTGGATCAACTCAAGATGGAGTATTTCTATTTGGCTCCATCTAACTCCAAAGTCAAGCGAGTTAGAAAAAAATGTTTCAAATAAGAGTTATTTCATTCTTAATGGCGTACAACTTTTATTTGAAACATTTTTCCCTATTTCCGATATTAACGGAATTATAACTCACACACTGGATCAACCCAAGATGGAGTATTTCTATTTGGCTCCATCTAACTCCAAAGTCAAGCGAGTGAGAAAAAAATGTTTCAAACAAGAGTTATTCCATTCTTAATGACAAACAACTTTTGTTTGAAAGATCTTACAGTATTTCCGATATTAACGGAATTATAAGCCTAATAGTAATTTGGCTCCATCTAACTCCACAGTTAAGCGAGTTAGAAAAAAATATTTCAAATAAGAGTTATTTCGTTCTTAATGGCGTACAACTTTTATTTGAAACATTTTTCCCTATTTCCGATATTAACGGAATTATAAGCCAAAGACTTGAAAAACCTAAAACGGAGTATTTCTATTTGGCTCCATCTAATTCAAAAGTTAAGCGAGTTAGAAAAAAATATTTCAAATAAGAGTTATTCCATTCTTAGTGGCGTATAGCTTTTATTTGAAACATTTTACCCTATTTCCGATATTAACGGAATTATAAGCCAAATAGAAATTTGCTTCCATCTAACTAAAAAGTTAAGCGAGTTGGAAGAAAATGTTTCAAATAAGAGTTATTCCATTCTTAATGACAAACAACTTTTGTTTGAAAGATTTTACCCTATTTCCGATATTAACGGAATTATAAGCCAAATAGAAATTTGGCCCCATCTAACTCCAAAGTTAAGCGAGTTAGAAAAAAAATGTTTCAAACAAGAGTTATTCCATTCTTAATGGCAAGTAACTTTGGTTTGAAACATTTTACCCTATTTCCGATATTAACGGAATTATAAGCCAAGGACTTGAAAAACCTAAAACGGAGTATTTCTATTTGGCTCCACCTAATTCAAAAGTTAAGCGAGTTAGAAAAAAATATTTCAAATAAGAGTTATTCCATTCTTAGTGGCGTATAACTTTTATTTGAAACATTTTACCCTATTTCCGATATTAACGGAATTATAAGCCAAATAGAAATTTGCTTCCATCTAACTCCAAAGTTAAGCGAGTTAGAAGAAAATGTTTCAAATAAGAGTTATTCCATTCTTAATGACAAACAACTTTTGTTTGAAAGATTTTACCCTATTTCCGATATTAACGGAATCATAGCTCACACACTGGATCAACCCAAAATAGAGTATTTCTATTTTGCTCCATCTAACTCATAAGTTAAGCGAGTTACAAACAAATGTTTCAAATAAGAGATATTCCATTCTTAATGGTAAACAACTCTTGTTAGAAACATTTTACCCTATTTCCGATATTAACGGAATTATAAGCCAAACAGGAATTTGGCCCCATCTAACTCCAAAGTTAAGCGAGTTAGAAAAAAAATGTTTCAAACAAGAGTTATTCCATTCTTAATGGCAAACAACTTTTGTCTGAAACATTTTACCCTATTTCCGATATTAACGGAATTATAACTCACACACTGGATCAACTCAAGATGGAGTATTTCTATTTGGCTCCATCTAACTCCAAAGTCAAGCGAGTTAGAAAAAAATGTTTCAAATAAGAGTTATTTCATTCTTAATGGCGTACAACTGTTATTTGAAACATTTTTCCCTATTTCCGATATTAACGGAATTATAACTCACACACTGGATCAACCCAAGATGGAGTAATTCTATTTGGCTCCATCTAACTCAAAAGTTAAGCAAGTTAGAAAAAAATGTTTCAAATAAGAGTTATTCCATTCTTAATGGCGTACAACTTTTATTTGAAACATTTTTCACAATTTCCGATGTTAACGGAATCGTAACCCACACACTGGATCAACCCAAAATAGAGTATTTCCATTTGGCTCCATCTAACTCATAAGTTAAGCGAGTTACAAAAAAATGTTTCAAATAAGAGATATTCCATTCTTAATGACAAACAACTTTTGTTTGAAACATTTTACCCCATCCCCGATATTAACGGAATTATAAGCCAAATAGTAATTAGGCTCCATCTAACTAGAAAGTTAAGCGAGTTAGAAAAAATGTTTCAAATAAGAGTTATTCCGTTCTTAATGGCAAACAACTTTTGTCTGAAACATTTTACCCTATTTCCGATATTAACGGAATCATAACTCACACACTGGATCAACCCAAAATAGAGTATTTCTATTTGGCTCCATCTAACTCAAAAGTTAAGCGAGTTAGGATAAAAATATTTCTAATAGGAGATATTCCATTCTTAATGGCAAACAACTTCGGTTTAAAACATTTTATCCTATTTCCAATATTAACGGAGTTATAAGCCAAAAACTTGTGCAACCTAAAACGGAATATTTCCATTTGGCTCCATCTAACTCCAAAGTTAAGCGAGTTAGAAAAAAATGTTTCAAATAAGAGATATTTCTCTCTTAATGACAAACAACTTTTGTTTGAAACATTTTACCCTATTTCCGATATTAACGGAATTATAAATCACACACTGGATCAACCGAAAATAGAGTATTTCCATTTGGCTCCATCTAACTCAAAAGTTAAGCGAGTTAGGGAAAAATGTTTCAAATAAGAGTTATTTCATTCTTAATGGCGTACAACTTTTATTTGAAACATTTTTCCCTATTTCCGATATTAACGGAATTATAACTCACACACTGGATCAACCCAAGATGGAGTATTTCTATTTGGCTCCATCTAACTCCAAAGTCAAGCGAGTGAGAAAAAAATGTTTCAAACAAGAGTTATTCCATTCTTAATGACAAACAACTTTTGTTTGAAAGATCTTACAGTATTTCCGATATTAACGGAATTATAAGCCTAATAGTAATTTGGCTCCATCTAACTCCACAGTTAAGCGAGTTAGAAAAAAATATTTCAAATAAGAGTTATTTCGTTCTTAATGGCGTACAACTTTTATTTGAAACATTTTTCCCTATTTCCGATATTAACGGAATTATAAGCCAAAGACTTGAAAAACCTAAAACGGAGTATTTCTATTTGGCTCCATCTAATTCAAAAGTTAAGCGAGTTAGAAAAAAATATTTCAAATAAGAGTTATTCCATTCTTAGTGGCGTATAGCTTTTATTTGAAACATTTTACCCTATTTCCGATATTAACGGAATTATAAGCCAAATAGAAATTTGCTTCCATCTAACTCCAAAGTTAAGCGAGTTGGAAGAAAATGTTTCAAATAAGAGTTATTCCATTCTTAATGACAAACAACTTTTGTTTGAAAGATTTTACCCTATTTCCGATATTAACGGAATTATAAGCCAAATAGAAATTTGGCTCCATCTAACTCCAAAGTTAAGCGAGTTAGAAAAAAAATGTTTCAAACAAGAGTTATTCCATTCTTAATGGCAAGTAACTTTGGTTCGAAACATTTTACCCTATTTCCGATATTAACGGAATTATAAGCCAAGGACTTGAAAAACCTAAAACGGAGTATTTCTATTTGGCTCCACCTAATTCAAAAGTTAAGCGAGTTAGAAAAAAATATTTCAAATAAGAGTTATTCCATTCATAGTGGCGTATAACTTTTATTTGAAACATTTTACCCTATTTCCGATGTTAACGGAATCATAACTCACACACTGGATCAACCCAAAATAGAGTATTTCTATTTGGCTCCATCTAACTCCACAGTTAAGCGAGTTAGAAAAAAATATTTCAAATAAGAGTTATTTCGTTCTTAATGGCGTACAACTTTTATTTGAAACATTTTTCCCTATTTCCGATATTAACGGAATTATAAGCCAAAGACTTGAAAAACCTAAAACGGAGTATTTCTATTTGGCTCCATCTAATTCAAAAGTTAAGCGAGTTAGAAAAAAAATATTTCAAATAAGAGTTATTCCATTCTTAGTGGCGTATAACTTTTATTTGAAACATTTTACCCTATTTCCGATATTAACGGAATTATAAGCCAAATAGAAATTTGCTTCCATCTAACTCCAAAGTTAAGCGAGTTAGAAGAAAATGTTTCAAATAAGAGTTATTCCCTTCTTAATGACAAACAACTTTTGTTTGAAAGATTTTACCCTATTTCCGATATTAACGGAATTATAAGCCAAAAACTTGAACAACCTAAAACGGAGTAATTCTATTTGGCTCCATCTAACTCAAAAGTTAAGCGAGTTAGAAAAAAATGTTTCAAATAAGAGTTATTCCATTCTTAATGGCGTACAACTTTTATTTGAAACATTTTTTTCAATTTCCGATGTTAACGCAATCATAACTCACACACTGGATCAACCCAAAATAGAGTATTTCTATTTGGCTCCATCTAACTCATAAGTTAAGCGAGTTACAAAAAAATGTTTCAAATAAGAGATATTCCATTCTTAATGACAAACAACTTTTGTTTGAAATATTTTACCCTATCCCCGATATTAACGGAATTATAAGCCAAATAGGAATTTGGCTCCATCTAACTACAAAGTTAAGCGAGTTAGAAAAAAATGTTTCAAACAAGAGTTATTTCGTTCTTAATGGCGTACAACTTTTATTTGAAACATTTTTCCCAATTTCCGATATTAACGGAATTATATGCCAAAGACTTGAAAAACCTAAAACGGAGTATCTCTATTTGGCTCCATCTAATTCAAAAGTTAAGCGAGTTAGAAAAGAATATTTCAAATAAGAGTTATTCCATTCTTAGTGGCGTATAACTTTTATTTGAAACATTTTACCCTATCTCCGATATTAACAGAATAATATACCAAATAGAAATTTGGCTCCATCTAACTACAAAGTTAAGCGAGTTAGAAAAAAATGTTTCAAACAAGAGTTATTCCATTCTTAATGGCAAGTAACTTTGGTTTGAAACATTTTACCCTATTTCCGATATTAACGGAATTATAAGCCAAATAGAAATTTGCTTCCATCTAACTCCAAAGTTAAGCGAGTTAGAAGAGAATATTTCAAATAAGAGTTATTCCATTCTTAATGACAAACAACTTTTGTTTGAAAGATTTTACCCTATTTCCGATATTAACGGAATTATAAGCCAAGAACTTGAACAACCTAAAACAGAGTAATTCTATTTGGCTCCATCTAACTCATAAGTTAAGCGAGTTACAAGCAAATGTTTCAAATAAGAGATATTCCATTCTTAATGGTAAACGACTCTTGTTAGAAACATTTTACCCTATTTCCGATATTAACGGAATTATAAGCCAAATAGAAATTTGGCCCCATCTAACTCCAAAGTTAAGCGAGTTAGAAAAAAAATGTTTCAAACAAGAGTTATTCCATTCTTAATGGCAAACAACTTTTGTCTGAAACATTTTACCCTATTTCCGATATTAACGGAATTATAACTCACACACTGGATCAACTCAAGATGGAGTATTTCTATTTGGCTCCATCTAACTCCAAAGTCAAGCGAGTTAGAAAAAAATGTTTCAAATAAGAGTTATTTCATTCTTAATGGCGTACAACTTTTATTTGAAACATTTTTCCCTATTTCCGATATTAACGGAATTATAACTCACACACTGGATCAACCCAAGATGGAGTATTTCTATTTGGCTCCATCTAACTCCAAAGTCAAGCGAGTGAGAAAAAAATGTTTCAAACAAGAGTTATTCCATTCTTAATGGCAAACAACTTTTGTCTGAAACATTTTACCCTATTTCCGATATTAACGGAATTATAACTCACACACTGGATCAACTCAAGATGGAGTATTTCTATTTGGCTCCATCTAACTCCAAAGTCAAGCGAGTTAGAAAAAAATGTTTCAAATAAGAGTTATTTCATTCTTAATGGCGTACAACTTTTATTTGAAACATTTTTCCCGATTTCCGATATTAACGGAATCATAGCTCACACACTGGATCAACCCAAAATAGAGTATTTCTATTTTGCTCCATCTAACTCATAAGTTAAGCGAGTTACAAACAAATGTTTCAAATAAGAGTTATTCCATTCTTAATGACAAACAACTTTTGTTTGAAAGATCTTACAGTATTTCCGATATTAACGGAATTATAAGCCTAATAGAAATTTGGCTCCATCTAACTCCACAGTTAAGCGAGTTAGAAAAAAATATTTCAAATAAGAGTTATTTCGTTCTTAATGGCGTACAACTTTTATTTGAAGCATTTTTCCCTATTTCCGATATTAACGGAATTATAACTCACACACTGGATCAACTCAAGATGGAGTATTTCAATTTGGCTCCATCTAACTCCAAAGTTAAGCGAGTTAGAAAAAAATGTTTCAAATAAGAGTTATTTCATTCTTAATGGCGTACAACTTTTATTTGAAACATTTTTAGCTATGTGCGATATTAACGGAATTATAACTCACACACTGGATCAACCCAAGATGGAGTATTTCTATTTTGTTCCATCTAACTCAAAAGTTAAGCGAGTTAGAAAAAAATGTTTCAAATAAGAGTTATTCCATTCTTAATGGCGTACAACTTTTATTTGAAACATTTTTTTCAATTTCCGATGTTAACGCAATCATAACTCACACACTGGATCAACCCAAAATAGAGTATTTCTATTTGGCTCCATCTAACTCATAAGTTAAGCGAGTTACAAAAAAATGTTTCAAATAAGAGATATTCCATTCTTAATGACAAACAACTTTTGTTTGAAATATTTTACCCTATCCCCGATATTAACGGAATTATAAGCCAAATAGGAATTTGGCTCCATCTAACTACAAAGTTAAGCGAGTTAGAAAAAAATGTTTCAAACAAGAGTTATTTCGTTCTTAATGGCGTACAACTTTTATTTGAAACATTTTTCCCAATTTCCGATATTAACGGAATTATATGCCAAAGACTTGAAAAACCTAAAACGGAGTATCTCTATTTGGCTCCATCTAATTCAAAAGTTAAGCGAGTTAGAAAAGAATATTTCAAATAAGAGTTATTCCATTCTTAGTGGCGTATAACTTTTATTTGAAACATTTTACCCTATCTCCGATATTAACAGAATAATATACCAAATAGAAATTTGGCTCCATCTAACTACAAAGTTAAGCGAGTTAGAAAAAAATGTTTCAAACAAGAGTTATTCCATTCTTAATGGCAAGTAACTTTGGTTTGAAACATTTTACCCTATTTCCGATATTAACGGAATTATAAGCCAAATAGAAATTTGCTTCCATCTAACTCCAAAGTTAAGCGAGTTAGAAGAGAATATTTCAAATAAGAGTTATTCCATTCTTAATGACAAACAACTTTTGTTTGAAAGATTTTACCCTATTTCCGATATTAACGGAATTATAAGCCAAGAACTTGAACAACCTAAAACAGAGTAATTCTATTTGGCTCTATCTAACTCATAAGTTAAGCGAGTTACAAGCAAATGTTTCAAATAAGAGATATTCCATTCTTAATGGTAAACGACTCTTGTTAGAAACATTTTACCCTATTTCCGATATTAACGGAATTATAACTCACACACTGGATCAACTCAAGATGGAGTATTTCTATTTGGCTCCATCTAACTCCAAAGTCAAGCGAGTTAGAAAAAAATGTTTCAAATAAGAGTTATTTCATTCTTAATGGCGTACAACTTTTATTTGAAACATTTTTCCCGATTTCCGATATTAACGGAATCATAGCTCACACACTGGATCAACCCAAAATAGAGTATTTCTATTTTGCTCCATCTAACTCATAAGTTAAGCGAGTTACAAACAAATGTTTCAAATAAGAGTTATTCCATTCTTAATGACAAACAACTTTTGTTTGAAAGATCTTACAGTATTTCCGATATTAACGGAATTATAAGCCTAATAGAAATTTGGCTCCATCTAACTCCACAGTTAAGCGAGTTAGAAAAAAATATTTCAAATAAGAGTTATTTCGTTCTTAATGGCGTACAACTTTTATTTGAAGCATTTTTCCCTATTTCCGATATTAACGGAATTATAACTCACACACTGGATCAACTCAAGATGGAGTATTTCAATTTGGCTCCATCTAACTCCAAAGTTAAGCGAGTTAGAAAAAAATGTTTCAAATAAGAGTTATTTCATTCTTAATGGCGTACAACTTTTATTTGAAACATTTTTAGCTATGTGCGATATTAACGGAATTATAACTCACACACTGGATCAACCCAAGATGGAGTATTTCTATTTTGTTCCATCTAACTCAAAAGTTAAGCGAGTTAGAAAAAAATGTTTCAAATAAGAGTTATTCCATTCTTAATGGCGTACAACTTTTATTTGAAACATTTTTTTCAATTTCCGATGTTAACGCAATCATAACTCACACACTGGATCAACCCAAAATAGAGTATTTCTATTTGGCTCCATCTAACTCATAAGTTAAGCGAGTTACAAAAAAATGTTTCAAATAAGAGATATTCCATTCTTAATGACAAACAACTTTTGTTTGAAATATTTTACCCTATCCCCGATATTAACGGAATTATAAGCCAAATAGGAATTTGGCTCCATCTAACTACAAAGTTAAGCGAGTTAGAAAAAAATGTTTCAAACAAGAGTTATTTCGTTCTTAATGGCGTACAACTTTTATTTGAAACATTTTTCCCAATTTCCGATATTAACGGAATTATATGCCAAAGACTTGAAAAACCTAAAACGGAGTATCTCTATTTGGCTCCATCTAATTCAAAAGTTAAGCGAGTTAGAAAAGAATATTTCAAATAAGAGTTATTCCATTCTTAGTGGCGTATAACTTTTATTTGAAACATTTTACCCTATCTCCGATATTAACAGAATAATATACCAAATAGAAATTTGGCTCCATCTAACTACAAAGTTAAGCGAGTTAGAAAAAAATGTTTCAAACAAGAGTTATTCCATTCTTAATGGCAAACAACTTTTGTCTGAAACATTTTACCCTATTTCCGATATTAACGGAATTATAACTCACACACTGGATCAACTCAAGATGGAGTATTTCTATTTGGCTCCATCTAACTCCAAAGTCAAGCGAGTTAAAAAAAAATGTTTCAAATAAGAGTTATTTCATTCTTAATGGCGTACAACTTTTATTTGAAACATTTTTAGCTATGTCCGATATTAACGGAGTCATAACTCACACACTGGATCATCCCAAAATAGAGTATTTCTATTTTGCTCCATCTAACTCATAAGTTAAGCGAGTTACAAACAAATGTTTCAAATAAGAGATATTCCATTCTTAATGGTAAACAACTCTTGTTAGAAACGTTTTACCCTATTTCCGATATTAACGGAATTATAAGCCTAATAGTAATTTGGCTCCATCTAACTCAAAAGTTAAGCGAGTTAGAAAAAAATGTTTCAAATAAGAGTTATTCCGTTCTTAATGGCGTACAACTTTTATTTGAAACATTTTTTTCAATTTCCGATGTTAACGCAATCATAACTCACAAACTGGATCAACCCAAAATAGAGTATTTCTATTTGGCTCCATCTAACTCATAAGTTAAGCGAGTTACAAAAAAATGTTTCAAATAAGAGATATTCCACTCTTAATGACAAACAACTTTTGTTTGAAACATTTTACCCTATCCCCGATATTAACGGAATTATAAGCCAAATAGGAATTTGGCTCCATCTAACTACAAAGTTAAGCGAGTTAGAAAAAAATGTTTCAAACAAGAGTTATTCCATTCTTAATGGCAAGTAACTTTGGTTTGAAACATTTTACCCTGTTTCCGATATTAACGGAATTATAGGCCAAAAACGTGAACAATCTAAAGCGGAGTATTTCTATTTGGCTCCATCTAACTCAAAAGTTAAGCGAGTTAGAAAAAAATGTTTCAAATAAGAGATATTCCATTCTTAATGACAAACAAGTTTTGTTTGAAACATTTTACCCTATTTCCGATACTAACGGAATTATAAGCCAAAAACTTGAACAACCTAAAACGGAGTATTTCTATTTGGCTCCATCTAACTCCAAAGTTAAGCGAGTTAGAAAAGAATGTTTTAAACCAGAGTTATTCCATTCTTAATGAAAAGCAACTTTTATTTGAAACATTTTTCCCTATTTCCGATGTTAACGGAATCATAACTCACACACTGGATCAACCCAAAATAGAGTATTTCTATTTGGCTCCATCTAACTCCACAGTTAAGCGAGTTAGGAAAAAATATTTCAAATAAGAGTTATTTCGTTCTTAATGGCGTACAACTTTTATTTGAAACATTTTTCCCTATTTCCGATATTAACGGAATTATAAGCCAAAGACTTGAAAAACCTAAAACGGAGTATTTCTATTTGGCTCCATCTAATTCAAAAGTTAAGCGAGTTAGAAAAAAAATATTTCAAATAAGAGTTATTCCATTCTTAGTGGCGTATAACTTTTATTTGAAACATTTTACCCTATTTCCGATATTAACGGAATTATAAGCCAAATAGAAATTTGCTTCCATCTAACTCCAAAGTTAAGCGAGTTAGAAGAAAATGTTTCAAATAAGAGTTATTCCCTTCTTAATGACAAACAACTTTTGTTTGAAAGATTTTACCCTATTTCCGATATTAACGGAATTATAAGCCAAAAACTTGAACAACCTAAAACGGAGTAATTCTATTTGGCTCCATCTAACTCAAAAGTTAAGCGAGTTAGAAAAAAATGTTTCAAATAAGAGTTATTCCATTCTTAATGGCGTACAACTTTTATTTGAAACATTTTTTTCAATTTCCGATGTTAACGCAATCATAACTCACACACTGGATCAACCCAAAATAGAGTATTTCTATTTGGCTCCATCTAACTCATAAGTTAAGCGAGTTACAAAAAAATGTTTCAAATAAGAGATATTCCATTCTTAATGACAAACAACTTTTGTTTGAAATATTTTACCCTATCCCCGATATTAACGGAATTATAAGCCAAATAGGAATTTGGCTCCATCTAACTACAAAGTTAAGCGAGTTAGAAAAAAATGTTTCAAACAAGAGTTATTTCGTTCTTAATGGCGTACAACTTTTATTTGAAACATTTTTCCCAGTTTCCGATATTAACGGAATTATAAGCCAAAGACTTGAAAAACCTAAAACGGAGTATCTCTATTTGGCTCCATCTAATTCAAAAGTTAAGCGAGTTAGAAAAAAATATTTCAAATAAGAGTTATTCCATTCTTAGTGGCGTATAACTTTTATTTGAAACATTTTACCCTATCTCCGATATTAACAGAATAATATACCAAATAGAAATTTGGCTCCATCTAACTACAAAGTTAAGCGAGTTAGAAAAAAATGTTTCAAACAAGAGTTATTCCATTCTTAATGGCAAGTAACTTTGGTTTGAAATATTTTACCCTATTTCCGATATTAACGGAATTATAAGCCAAATAGAAATTTGCTTCCATCTAACTCCAAAGTTAAGCGAGTTAGAAGAGAATATTTCAAATAAGAGTTATTCCATTCTTAATGACAAACAACTTTTGTTTGAAGGATTTTACCCTATTTCCGATATTAACGGAATTATAAGCCAAGAACTTGAACAACCTAAAACAGAGTAATTCTATTTGGCTCCATCTAACTCATAAGTTAAGCGAGTTACAAACAAATGTTTCAAATAAGAGATATTCCATTCTTAATGGTAAACGACTCTTGTTAGAAACATTTTACCCTATTTCCGATATTAACGGAATTATAAGCCAAATAGAAATTTGGCCCCATCTAACTCCAAAGTTAAGCGAGTTAGAAAAAAAATGTTTCAAACAAGAGTTATTCCATTCTTAATGGCAAACAACTTTTGTCTGAAACATTTTACCCTATTTCCGATATTAACGGAATTATAACTCACACACTGGATCAACTCAAGATGGAGTATTTCTATTTGGCTCCATCTAACTCCAAAGTCAAGCGAGTTAGAAAAAAATGTTTCAAATAAGAGTTATTTCATTCTTAATGGCGTACAACTTTTATTTGAAACATTTTTCCCTATTTCCGATATTAACGGAATTATAACTCACACACTGGATCAACCCAAGATGGAGTATTTCTATTTGGCTCCATCTAACTCCAAAGTCAAGCGAGTGAGAAAAAAATGTTTCAAACAAGAGTTATTCCATTCTTAATGGCAAACAACTTTTGTCTGAAACATTTTACCCTATTTCCGATATTAACGGAATTATAACTCACACACTGGATCAACTCAAGATGGAGTATTTCTATTTGGCTCCATCTAACTCCAAAGTCAAGCGAGTTAGAAAAAGATGTTTCAAATAAGAGTTATTTCATTCTTAATGGCGTACAACTTTTATTTGAAACATTTTTCCCGATTTCCGATATTAACGGAATCATAGCTCACACACTGGATCAACCCAAAATAGAGTATTTCTATTTTGCTCCATCTAACTCATAAGTTAAGCGAGTTACAAACAAATGTTTCAAATAAGAGTTATTCCATTCTTAATGACAAACAACTTTTGTTTGAAAGATCTTACAGTATTTCCGATATTAACGGAATTATAAGCCTAATAGAAATTTGGCTCCATCTAACTCCACAGTTAAGCGAGTTAGAAAAAAATATTTCAAATAAGAGTTATTTCGTTCTTAATGGCGTACAACTTTTATTTGAAGCATTTTTCCCTATTTCCGATATTAACGGAATTATAACTCACACACTGGATCAACTCAAGATGGAGTATTTCAATTTGGCTCCATCTAACTCCAAAGTTAAGCGAGTTAGAAAAAAATGTTTCAAATAAGAGTTATTTCATTCTTAATGGCGTACAACTTTTATTTGAAACATTTTTAGCTATGTGCGATATTAACGGAATTATAACTCACACACTGGATCAACCCAAGATGGAGTATTTCTATTTTGTTCCATCTAACTCAAAAGTTAAGCGAGTTAGAAAAAAATGTTTCTAATAAGAGATATTCCATTCTTAATGACAAACAAGTTTTGTTTGAAACATTTTACCCTATTTCCGATACTAACGGAATTATAAGCCAAAGACTTGAACAACCTAAAACGGAGTATTTCTATTTGGCTCCATCTAACTCCAAAGTTAAGCGAGTTAGAAAAGAATGTTTTAAACCAGAGTTATTCCATTCTTAATGAAAAGCAACTTTTATTTGAAACATTTTTCCCTATTTCCGATGTTAACGGAATCATAACTCACACACTGGATCAACCCAAAATAGAGTATTTCTATTTGGCTCCATCTAACTCCACAGTTAAGCGAGTTAGAAAAAAATATTTCAAATAAGAGTTATTTCGTTCTTAATGGCGTACAACTTTTATTTGAAACATTTTTCCCTATTTCCGATATTAACGGAATTATAAGCCAAAGACTTGAAAAACCTAAAACGGAGTATTTCTATTTGGCTCCATCTAATTCAAAAGTTAAGCGAGTTAGAAAAAAAATATTTCAAATAAGAGTTATTCCATTCTTAGTGGCGTATAACTTTTATTTGAAACATTTTACCCTATTTCCGATATTAACGGAATTATAAGCCAAATAGAAATTTGCTTCCATCTAACTCCAAAGTTAAGCGAGTTAGAAGAAAATGTTTCAAATAAGAGTTATTCCCTTCTTAATGACAAACAACTTTTGTTTGAAAGATTTTACCCTATTTCCGATATTAACGGAATTATAAGCCAAAAACTTGAACAACCTAAAACGGAGTAATTCTATTTGGCTCCATCTAACTCAAAAGTTAAGCGAGTTAGAAAAAAATGTTTCAAATAAGAGTTATTCCATTCTTAATGGCGTACAACTTTTATTTGAAACATTTTTTTCAATTTCCGATGTTAACGCAATCATAACTCACACACTGGATCAACCCAAAATAGAGTATTTCTATTTGGCTCCATCTAACTCATAAGTTAAGCGAGTTACAAAAAAATGTTTCAAATAAGAGATATTCCATTCTTAATGACAAACAACTTTTGTTTGAAATATTTTACCCTATCCCCGATATTAACGGAATTATAAGCCAAATAGGAATTTGGCTCCATCTAACTACAAAGTTAAGCGAGTTAGAAAAAAATGTTTCAAACAAGAGTTATTTCGTTCTTAATGGCGTACAACTTTTATTTGAAACATTTTTCCCAATTTCCGATATTAACGGAATTATATGCCAAAGACTTGAAAAACCTAAAACGGAGTATCTCTATTTGGCTCCATCTAATTCAAAAGTTAAGCGAGTTAGAAAAGAATATTTCAAATAAGAGTTATTCCATTCTTAGTGGCGTATAACTTTTATTTGAAACATTTTACCCTATCTCCGATATTAACAGAATAATATACCAAATAGAAATTTGGCTCCATCTAACTACAAAGTTAAGCGAGTTAGAAAAAAATGTTTCAAACAAGAGTTATTCCATTCTTAATGGCAAGTAACTTTGGTTTGAAACATTTTACCCTATTTCCGATATTAACGGAATTATAAGCCAAATAGAAATTTGCTTCCATCTAACTCCAAAGTTAAGCGAGTTAGAAGAGAATATTTCAAATAAGAGTTATTCCATTCTTAATGACAAACAACTTTTGTTTGAAAGATTTTACCCTATTTCCGATATTAACGGAATTATAAGCCAAGAACTTGAACAACCTAAAACAGAGTAATTCTATTTGGCTCCATCTAACTCATAAGTTAAGCGAGTTACAAGCAAATGTTTCAAATAAGAGATATTCCATTCTTAATGGTAAACGACTCTTGTTAGAAACATTTTACCCTATTTCCGATATTAACGGAATTATAAGCCAAATAGAAATTTGGCCCCATCTAACTCCAAAGTTAAGCGAGTTAGAAAAAAAATGTTTCAAACAAGAGTTATTCCATTCTTAATGGCAAACAACTTTTGTCTGAAACATTTTACCCTATTTCCGATATTAACGGAATTATAACTCACACACTGGATCAACTCAAGATGGAGTATTTCTATTTGGCTCCATCTAACTCCAAAGTCAAGCGAGTTAGAAAAAAATGTTTCAAATAAGAGTTATTTCATTCTTAATGGCGTACAACTTTTATTTGAAACATTTTTCCCTATTTCCGATATTAACGGAATTATAACTCACACACTGGATCAACCCAAGATGGAGTATTTCTATTTGGCTCCATCTAACTCCAAAGTCAAGCGAGTGAGAAAAAAATGTTTCAAACAAGAGTTATTCCATTCTTAATGGCAAACAACTTTTGTCTGAAACATTTTACCCTATTTCCGATATTAACGGAATTATAACTCACACACTGGATCAACTCAAGATGGAGTATTTCTATTTGGCTCCATCTAACTCCAAAGTCAAGCGAGTTAGAAAAAAATGTTTCAAATAAGAGTTATTTCATTCTTAATGGCGTACAACTTTTATTTGAAACATTTTTCCCGATTTCCGATATTAACGGAATCATAGCTCACACACTGGATCAACCCAAAATAGAGTATTTCTATTTTGCTCCATCTAACTCATAAGTTAAGCGAGTTACAAACAAATGTTTCAAATAAGAGTTATTCCATTCTTAATGACAAACAACTTTTGTTTGAAAGATCTTACAGTATTTCCGATATTAACGGAATTATAAGCCTAATAGAAATTTGGCTCCATCTAACTCCACAGTTAAGCGAGTTAGAAAAAAATATTTCAAATAAGAGTTATTTCGTTCTTAATGGCGTACAACTTTTATTTGAAGCATTTTTCCCTATTTCCGATATTAACGGAATTATAACTCACACACTGGATCAACTCAAGATGGAGTATTTCAATTTGGCTCCATCTAACTCCAAAGTTAAGCGAGTTAGAAAAAAATGTTTCAAATAAGAGTTATTTCATTCTTAATGGCGTACAACTTTTATTTGAAACATTTTTAGCTATGTGCGATATTAACGGAATTATAACTCACACACTGGATCAACCCAAGATGGAGTATTTCTATTTTGTTCCATCTAACTCAAAAGTTAAGCGAGTTAGAAAAAAATGTTTCAAATAAGAGTTATTCCATTCTTAATGGCGTACAACTTTTATTTGAAACATTTTTTTCAATTTCCGATGTTAACGCAATCATAACTCACACACTGGATCAACCCAAAATAGAGTATTTCTATTTGGCTCCATCTAACTCATAAGTTAAGCGAGTTACAAAAAAATGTTTCAAATAAGAGATATTCCATTCTTAATGACAAACAACTTTTGTTTGAAATATTTTACCCTATCCCCGATATTAACGGAATTATAAGCCAAATAGGAATTTGGCTCCATCTAACTACAAAGTTAAGCGAGTTAGAAAAAAATGTTTCAAACAAGAGTTATTTCGTTCTTAATGGCGTACAACTTTTATTTGAAACATTTTTCCCAATTTCCGATATTAACGGAATTATATGCCAAAGACTTGAAAAACCTAAAACGGAGTATCTCTATTTGGCTCCATCTAATTCAAAAGTTAAGCGAGTTAGAAAAGAATATTTCAAATAAGAGTTATTCCATTCTTAGTGGCGTATAACTTTTATTTGAAACATTTTACCCTATCTCCGATATTAACAGAATAATATACCAAATAGAAATTTGGCTCCATCTAACTACAAAGTTAAGCGAGTTAGAAAAAAATGTTTCAAACAAGAGTTATTCCATTCTTAATGGCAAGTAACTTTGGTTTGAAACATTTTACCCTATTTCCGATATTAACGGAATTATAAGCCAAATAGAAATTTGCTTCCATCTAACTCCAAAGTTAAGCGAGTTAGAAGAGAATATTTCAAATAAGAGTTATTCCATTCTTAATGACAAACAACTTTTGTTTGAAAGATTTTACCCTATTTCCGATATTAACGGAATTATAAGCCAAGAACTTGAACAACCTAAAACAGAGTAATTCTATTTGGCTCCATCTAACTCATAAGTTAAGCGAGTTACAAGCAAATGTTTCAAATAAGAGATATTCCATTCTTAATGGTAAACGACTCTTGTTAGAAACATTTTACCCTATTTCCGATATTAACGGAATTATAAGCCAAATAGAAATTTGGCCCCATCTAACTCCAAAGTTAAGCGAGTTAGAAAAAAAATGTTTCAAACAAGAGTTATTCCATTCTTAATGGCAAACAACTTTTGTCTGAAACATTTTACCCTATTTCCGATATTAACGGAATTATAACTCACACACTGGATCAACTCAAGATGGAGTATTTCTATTTGGCTCCATCTAACTCCAAAGTCAAGCGAGTTAGAAAAAAATGTTTCAAATAAGAGTTATTTCATTCTTAATGGCGTACAACTTTTATTTGAAACATTTTTCCCTATTTCCGATATTAACGGAATTATAACTCACACACTGGATCAACCCAAGATGGAGTATTTCTATTTGGCTCCATCTAACTCCAAAGTCAAGCGAGTGAGAAAAAAATGTTTCAAACAAGAGTTATTCCATTCTTAATGGCAAACAACTTTTGTCTGAAACATTTTACCCTATTTCCGATATTAACGGAATTATAACTCACACACTGGATCAACTCAAGATGGAGTATTTCTATTTGGCTCCATCTAACTCCAAAGTCAAGCGAGTTAGAAAAAAATGTTTCAAATAAGAGTTATTTCATTCTTAATGGCGTACAACTTTTATTTGAAACATTTTTCCCGATTTCCGATATTAACGGAATCATAGCTCACACACTGGATCAACCCAAAATAGAGTATTTCTATTTTGCTCCATCTAACTCATAAGTTAAGCGAGTTACAAACAAATGTTTCAAATAAGAGTTATTCCATTCTTAATGACAAACAACTTTTGTTTGAAAGATCTTACAGTATTTCCGATATTAACGGAATTATAAGCCTAATAGAAATTTGGCTCCATCTAACTCCACAGTTAAGCGAGTTAGAAAAAAATATTTCAAATAAGAGTTATTTCGTTCTTAATGGCGTACAACTTTTATTTGAAGCATTTTTCCCTATTTCCGATATTAACGGAATTATAACTCACACACTGGATCAACTCAAGATGGAGTATTTCAATTTGGCTCCATCTAACTCCAAAGTTAAGCGAGTTAGAAAAAAATGTTTCAAATAAGAGTTATTTCATTCTTAATGGCGTACAACTTTTATTTGAAACATTTTTAGCTATGTGCGATATTAACGGAATTATAACTCACACACTGGATCAACCCAAGATGGAGTATTTCTATTTTGTTCCATCTAACTCAAAAGTTAAGCGAGTTAGAAAAAAATGTTTCTAATAAGAGATATTTCATTCTTAATGGCAAACAACTTTTGTCTTAAACATTTTACCCTATTTCCGATATTAACGGAATTATAAGCCAAATAGAAATTTGGCCCCATCTAACTCCAAAGTTAAGCGAGTTAGAAAAAAAATGTTTCAAACAAGAGTTATTCCATTCTTAATGGCAAGTAACTTTGGTTTGAAACATTTTACCCTATTTCCGATATTAACGGAATTATAAGCCAAGGACTTGAACAACCTAAAACAGAGTAATTCTATTTGGCTCCATCTAACTCATAAGTTAAGCGAGTTACAAACAAATGTTTCAAATAAGAGATATTCCATTCTTAATGGTAAACGACTCTTGTTAGAAACATTTTACCCTATTTCCGATATTAACGGAATTATAAGCCAAATAGAAATTTGGCCCCATCTAACTCCAAAGTTAAGCGAGTTAGAAAAAAAATGTTTCAAACAAGAGTTATTCCATTCTTAATGGCAAACAACTTTTGTCTGAAACATTTTACCCTATTTCCGATATTAACGGAATTATAACTCACACACTGGATCAACTCAAGATGGAGTATTTCTATTTGGCTCCATCTAACTCCAAAGTCAAGCGAGTTAGAAAAAAATGTTTCAAATAAGAGTTATTTCATTCTTAATGGCGTACAACTTTTATTTGAAACATTTTTCCCTATTTCCGATATTAACGGAATTATAACTCACACACTGGATCAACCCAAGATGGAGTATTTCTATTTGGCTCCATCTAACTCCAAAGTCAAGCGAGTGAGAAAAAAATGTTTCAAACAAGAGTTATTCCATTCTTAATGGCAAACAACTTTTGTCTGAAACATTTTACCCTATTTCCGATATTAACGGAATTATAACTCACACACTGGATCAACTCAAGATGGAGTATTTCTATTTGGCTCCATCTAACTCCAAAGTCAAGCGAGTTAGAAAAAGATGTTTCAAATAAGAGTTATTTCATTCTTAATGGCGTACAACTTTTATTTGAAACATTTTTCCCGATTTCCGATATTAACGGAATCATAGCTCACACACTGGATCAACCCAAAATAGAGTATTTCTATTTTGCTCCATCTAACTCATAAGTTAAGCGAGTTACAAACAAATGTTTCAAATAAGAGTTATTCCATTCTTAATGACAAACAACTTTTGTTTGAAAGATCTTACAGTATTTCCGATATTAACGGAATTATAAGCCTAATAGAAATTTGGCTCCATCTAACTCCACAGTTAAGCGAGTTAGAAAAAAATATTTCAAATAAGAGTTATTTCGTTCTTAATGGCGTACAACTTTTATTTGAAGCATTTTTCCCTATTTCCGATATTAACGGAATTATAACTCACACACTGGATCAACTCAAGATGGAGTATTTCAATTTGGCTCCATCTAACTCCAAAGTTAAGCGAGTTAGAAAAAAATGTTTCAAATAAGAGTTATTTCATTCTTAATGGCGTACAACTTTTATTTGAAACATTTTTAGCTATGTGCGATATTAACGGAATTATAACTCACACACTGGATCAACCCAAGATGGAGTATTTCTATTTTGTTCCATCTAACTCAAAAGTTAAGCGAGTTAGAAAAAAATGTTTCTAATAAGAGATATTCCATTCTTAATGACAAACAAGTTTTGTTTGAAACATTTTACCCTATTTCCGATACTAACGGAATTATAAGCCAAAGACTTGAACAACCTAAAACGGAGTATTTCTATTTGGCTCCATCTAACTCCAAAGTTAAGCGAGTTAGAAAAGAATGTTTTAAACCAGAGTTATTCCATTCTTAATGAAAAGCAACTTTTATTTGAAACATTTTTCCCTATTTCCGATGTTAACGGAATCATAACTCACACACTGGATCAACCCAAAATAGAGTATTTCTATTTGGCTCCATCTAACTCCACAGTTAAGCGAGTTAGAAAAAAATATTTCAAATAAGAGTTATTTCGTTCTTAATGGCGTACAACTTTTATTTGAAACATTTTTCTCTATTTCCGATATTAACGGAATTATAAGCCAAAGACTTGAAAAACCTAAAACGGAGTATTTCTATTTGGCTCCATCTAATTCAAAAGTTAAGCGAGTTAGAAAAAAAATATTTCAAATAAGAGTTATTCCATTCTTAGTGGCGTATAACTTTTATTTGAAACATTTTACCCTATTTCCGATATTAACGGAATTATAAGCCAAATAGAAATTTGCTTCCATCTAACTCCAAAGTTAAGCGAGTTAGAAGAAAATGTTTCAAATAAGAGTTATTCCCTTCTTAATGACAAACAACTTTTGTTTGAAAGATTTTACCCTATTTCCGATATTAACGGAATTATAAGCCAAAAACTTGAACAACCTAAAACGGAGTAATTCTATTTGGCTCCATCTAACTCAAAAGTTAAGCGAGTTAGAAAAAAATGTTTCAAATAAGAGTTATTCCATTCTTAATGGCGTACAACTTTTATTTGAAACATTTTTTTCAATTTCCGATGTTAACGCAATCATAACTCACACACTGGATCAACCCAAAATAGAGTATTTCTATTTGGCTCCATCTAACTCATAAGTTAAGCGAGTTACAAAAAAATGTTTCAAATAAGAGATATTCCATTCTTAATGACAAACAACTTTTGTTTGAAATATTTTACCCTATCCCCGATATTAACGGAATTATAAGCCAAATAGGAATTTGGCTCCATCTAACTACAAAGTTAAGCGAGTTAGAAAAAAATGTTTCAAACAAGAGTTATTTCGTTCTTAATGGCGTACAACTTTTATTTGAAACATTTTTCCCAATTTCCGATATTAACGGAATTATATGCCAAAGACTTGAAAAACCTAAAACGGAGTATCTCTATTTGGCTCCATCTAATTCAAAAGTTAAGCGAGTTAGAAAAGAATATTTCAAATAAGAGTTATTCCATTCTTAGTGGCGTATAACTTTTATTTGAAACATTTTACCCTATCTCCGATATTAACAGAATAATATACCAAATAGAAATTTGGCTCCATCTAACTACAAAGTTAAGCGAGTTAGAAAAAAATGTTTCAAACAAGAGTTATTCCATTCTTAATGGCAAGTAACTTTGGTTTGAAACATTTTACCCTATTTCCGATATTAACGGAATTATAAGCCAAATAGAAATTTGCTTCCATCTAACTCCAAAGTTAAGCGAGTTAGAAGAGAATATTTCAAATAAGAGTTATTCCATTCTTAATGACAAACAACTTTTGTTTGAAAGATTTTACCCTATTTCCGATATTAACGGAATTATAAGCCAAGAACTTGAACAACCTAAAACAGAGTAATTCTATTTGGCTCCATCTAACTCATAAGTTAAGCGAGTTACAAGCAAATGTTTCAAATAAGAGATATTCCATTCTTAATGGTAAACGACTCTTGTTAGAAACATTTTACCCTATTTCCGATATTAACGGAATTATAAGCCAAATAGAAATTTGGCCCCATCTAACTCCAAAGTTAAGCGAGTTAGAAAAAAAATGTTTCAAACAAGAGTTATTCCATTCTTAATGGCAAACAACTTTTGTCTGAAACATTTTACCCTATTTCCGATATTAACGGAATTATAACTCACACACTGGATCAACTCAAGATGGAGTATTTCTATTTGGCTCCATCTAACTCCAAAGTCAAGCGAGTTAGAAAAAAATGTTTCAAATAAGAGTTATTTCATTCTTAATGGCGTACAACTTTTATTTGAAACATTTTTCCCTATTTCCGATATTAACGGAATTATAACTCACACACTGGATCAACCCAAGATGGAGTATTTCTATTTGGCTCCATCTAACTCCAAAGTCAAGCGAGTGAGAAAAAAATGTTTCAAACAAGAGTTATTCCATTCTTAATGGCAAACAACTTTTGTCTGAAACATTTTACCCTATTTCCGATATTAACGGAATTATAACTCACACACTGGATCAACTCAAGATGGAGTATTTCTATTTGGCTCCATCTAACTCCAAAGTCAAGCGAGTTAGAAAAAAATGTTTCAAATAAGAGTTATTTCATTCTTAATGGCGTACAACTTTTATTTGAAACATTTTTCCCGATTTCCGATATTAACGGAATCATAGCTCACACACTGGATCAACCCAAAATAGAGTATTTCTATTTTGCTCCATCTAACTCATAAGTTAAGCGAGTTACAAACAAATGTTTCAAATAAGAGTTATTCCATTCTTAATGACAAACAACTTTTGTTTGAAAGATCTTACAGTATTTCCGATATTAACGGAATTATAAGCCTAATAGAAATTTGGCTCCATCTAACTCCACAGTTAAGCGAGTTAGAAAAAAATATTTCAAATAAGAGTTATTTCGTTCTTAATGGCGTACAACTTTTATTTGAAGCATTTTTCCCTATTTCCGATATTAACGGAATTATAACTCACACACTGGATCAACTCAAGATGGAGTATTTCAATTTGGCTCCATCTAACTCCAAAGTTAAGCGAGTTAGAAAAAAATGTTTCAAATAAGAGTTATTTCATTCTTAATGGCGTACAACTTTTATTTGAAACATTTTTAGCTATGTGCGATATTAACGGAATTATAACTCACACACTGGATCAACCCAAGATGGAGTATTTCTATTTTGTTCCATCTAACTCAAAAGTTAAGCGAGTTAGAAAAAAATGTTTCAAATAAGAGTTATTCCATTCTTAATGGCGTACAACTTTTATTTGAAACATTTTTTTCAATTTCCGATGTTAACGCAATCATAACTCACACACTGGATCAACCCAAAATAGAGTATTTCTATTTGGCTCCATCTAACTCATAAGTTAAGCGAGTTACAAAAAAATGTTTCAAATAAGAGATATTCCATTCTTAATGACAAACAACTTTTGTTTGAAATATTTTACCCTATCCCCGATATTAACGGAATTATAAGCCAAATAGGAATTTGGCTCCATCTAACTACAAAGTTAAGCGAGTTAGAAAAAAATGTTTCAAACAAGAGTTATTTCGTTCTTAATGGCGTACAACTTTTATTTGAAACATTTTTCCCAATTTCCGATATTAACGGAATTATATGCCAAAGACTTGAAAAACCTAAAACGGAGTATCTCTATTTGGCTCCATCTAATTCAAAAGTTAAGCGAGTTAGAAAAGAATATTTCAAATAAGAGTTATTCCATTCTTAGTGGCGTATAACTTTTATTTGAAACATTTTACCCTATCTCCGATATTAACAGAATAATATACCAAATAGAAATTTGGCTCCATCTAACTACAAAGTTAAGCGAGTTAGAAAAAAATGTTTCAAACAAGAGTTATTCCATTCTTAATGGCAAGTAACTTTGGTTTGAAACATTTTACCCTATTTCCGATATTAACGGAATTATAAGCCAAATAGAAATTTGCTTCCATCTAACTCCAAAGTTAAGCGAGTTGGAAGAAAATGTTTCAAATAAGAGTTATTCCATTCTTAATGACAAACAACTTTTGTTTGAAAGATTTTACCCTATTTCCGATATTAACGGAATTATAAGCCAAATAGAAATTTGGCCCCATCTAACTCCAAAGTTAAGCGAGTTAGAAAAAAAATGTTTCAAACAAGAGTTATTCCATTCTTAATGGCAAGTAACTTTGGTTTGAAACATTTTACCCTATTTCCGATATTAACGGAATTATAAGCCAAGGACTTGAAAAACCTAAAACGGAGTATTTCTATTTGGCTCCACCTAATTCAAAAGTTAAGCGAGTTAGAAAAAAATATTTCAAATAAGAGTTATTCCATTCTTAGTGGCGTATAACTTTTATTTGAAACATTTTACCCTATTTCCGATATTAACGGAATTATAAGCCAAAGAGAAATTTGCTTCCATCTAACTCCAAAGTTAAGCGAGTTAGAAGAAAATGTTTCAAATAAGAGTTATTCCATTCTTAATGACAAACAACTTTTGTTTGAAAGATTTTACCCTATTTCCGATATTAACGGAATCATAGCTCACACACTGGATCAACCCAAAATAGAGTATTTCTATTTTGCTCCATCTAACTCATAAGTTAAGCGAGTTACAAACAAATGTTTCAAATAAGAGATATTCCATTCTTAATGGTAAACAACTCTTGTTAGAAACATTTTACCCTATTTCCGATATTAACGGAATTATAAGCCAAACAGGAATTTGGCCCCATCTAACTCCAAAGTTAAGCGAGTTAGAAAAAAAATGTTTCAAACAAGAGTTATTCCATTCTTAATGGCAAACAACTTTTGTCTGAAACATTTTACCCTATTTCCGATATTAACGGAATTATAACTCACACACTGGATCAACTCAAGATGGAGTATTTCTATTTGGCTCCATCTAACTCCAAAGTCAAGCGAGTTAGAAAAAAATGTTTCAAATAAGAGTTATTTCATTCTTAATGGCGTACAACTTTTATTTGAAACATTTTTCCCTATTTCCGATATTAACGGAATTATAACTCACACACTGGATCAACCCAAGATGGAGTATTTCTATTTGGCTCCATCTAACTCCAAAGTCAAGCGAGTGAGAAAAAAATGTTTCAAACAAGAGTTATTCCATTCTTAATGACAAACAACTTTTGTTTGAAAGATCTTACAGTATTTCCGATATTAACGGAATTATAAGCCTAATAGTAATTTGGCTCCATCTAACTCCACAGTTAAGCGAGTTAGAAAAAAATATTTCAAATAAGAGTTATTTCGTTCTTAATGGCGTACAACTTTTATTTGAAACATTTTTCCCTATTTCCGATATTAACGGAATTATAAGCCAAAGACTTGAAAAACCTAAAACGGAGTATTTCTATTTGGCTCCATCTAATTCAAAAGTTAAGCGAGTTAGAAAAAAATATTTCAAATAAGAGTTATTCCATTCTTAGTGGCGTATAGCTTTTATTTGAAACATTTTACCCTATTTCCGATATTAACGGAATTATAAGCCAAATAGAAATTTGCTTCCATCTAACTCCAAAGTTAAGCGAGTTGGAAGAAAATGTTTCAAATAAGAGTTATTCCATTCTTAATGACAAACAACTTTTGTTTGAAAGATTTTACCCTATTTCCGATATTAACGGAATTATAAGCCAAATAGAAATTTGGCCCCATCTAACTCCAAAGTTAAGCGAGTTAGAAAAAAAATGTTTCAAACAAGAGTTATTCCATTCTTAATGGCAAGTAACTTTGGTTTGAAACATTTTACCCTATTTCCGATATTAACGGAATTATAAGCCAAGGACTTGAAAAACCTAAAACGGAGTATTTCTATTTGGCTCCACCTAATTCAAAAGTTAAGCGAGTTAGAAAAAAATATTTCAAATAAGAGTTATTCCATTCTTAGTGGCGTATAACTTTTATTTGAAACATTTTACCCTATTTCCGATATTAACGGAATTATAAGCCAAATAGAAATTTGCTTCCATCTAACTCCAAAGTTAAGCGAGTTAGAAGAAAATGTTTCAAATAAGAGTTATTCCATTCTTAGTGACAAACAACTTTTGTTTGAAAGATTTTACCCTATTTCCGATATTAACGGAATTATAAATCACACACTGGATCAACCGAAAATAGAGTATTTCCATTTGGCTCCATCTAACTCAAAAGTTAAGCGAGTTAGGGAAAAATGTTTCAAATAAGAGATATTTCACTCTTAATGACAAACAACTTTTGTTTGAAACATTTTACCCTATCTCCGATATTAACGGAATCATGAGCCAAATAGTAATTTGACTCCATCTAACTTCAAAGTTAAGCGAGTTAGAAAAAAATGTTTCCAATAAGAGTTATTTCATTCCTAATGGCGTACAACTTTTATTTGAAACATTTTTCCCTATTTCCGATATTAACGGAATCATAACTCACACACTGGATCAACCCAAAATAGAGTATTTCTATTTTGCTCCATCTAACTCATAAGTTAAGCGAGTTACAAACAAATGTTTCAAATAAGAGTTATTCCATTCTTAATGACAAACAACTTTTGTTTGAAAGATCTTACAGTATTTCCGATATTAACGGAATTATAAGCCTAATAGGAATTTGGCTCCATCTAACTCCACAGTTAAGCGAGTTAGATAAAAATATTTCAAATAAGAGTTATTTCGTTCTTAATGGCGTACAACTTTTATTTGAAGCATTTTTCCCTATTTCCGATATTAACGGAATTATAACTCACACACTGGATCAACTCAAGATGGAGTATTTCCATTTGGCTCCATCTAACTCCAAAGTTAAGCGAGTTGGAAAAAAATGTTTCAAATAAGAGTTATTTCATTCTTAATGGCGTACAACTTTTGTTTGAAAGATCTTACAGAATTTCCGATATTAACGGAATTATAAGCCTAATAGTAATTTGGCTCCATCTAACTCCACAGTTAAGCGAGTTAGAAAAAAATGTTTCAAATAAGAGTTATTTCGTTCTTAATGTCGTACAACTTTTATTTGAAACATTTTTAGCTATGTCCGATATTAACGGAATTATAACTCACACACTGGATCAACCCAAGATGGAGTATTTCTATTTTGTTTCATCTAACTCAAAAGTTAAGCGAGTTAGAAAAAAATGTTTCTAATAAGAGATATTCCATTCTTAATGGCAAACAACTTTTGTCTTAAACATTTTACCCTATTTCCGATATTAACGGAATTATAAGCCAAATAGAAATTTGGCCCCATCTAACTCCAAAGTTAAGCGAGTTAGAAAAAAAATGTTTCAAACAAGAGTTATTCCATTCTTAATGGCAAGTAACTTTGGTTTGAAACATTTTACCCTATTTCCGATATTAACGGAATTATAAGCCAAGGACTTGAAAAACCTAAAACGGAGTATTTCTATTTGGCTCCATCTAATTCAAAAGTTAAGCGAGTTAGAAAAAAATATTTCAAATAAGAGTTATTCCATTCTTAGTGGCGTATAGCTTTTATTTGAAACACATTACCCTATTTCCGATATTAACGGAATTATAAGCCAAATAGAAATTTGCTTCCATCTAACTCCAAAGTTAAGCGAGTTGGAAGAAAATGTTTCAAATAAGAGTTATTCCATTCTTAATGACAAACAACTTTTGTTTGAAAGATTTTACCCTATTTCCGATATTAACGGAATTATAAGCCAAATAGAAATTTGGCCCCATCTAACTCCAAAGTTAAGCGAGTTAGAAAAAAAATGTTTCAAACAAGAGTTATTCCATTCTTAATGGCAAGTAACTTTGGTTTGAAACATTTTACCCTATTTCCGATATTAACGGAATTATAAGCCAAGGACTTGAAAAACCTAAAACGGAGTATTTCTATTTGGCTCCACCTAATTCAAAAGTTAAGCGAGTTAGAAAAAAATATTTCAAATAAGAGTTATTCCATTCATAGTGGCGTATAACTTTTATTTGAAACATTTTACCCTATTTCCGATATTAACGGAATTATAAGCCAAATAGAAATTTGCTTCCATCTAACTCCAAAGTTAAGCGAGTTAGAAGAAAATGTTTCAAATAAGAGTTATTCCATTCTTAATGACAAACAACTTTTGTTTGAAAGATTTTACCCTATTTCCGATATTAACGGAATCATAGCTCACACACTGGATCAACCCAAAATAGAGTATTTCTATTTTGCTCCATCTAACTCATAAGTTAAGCGAGTTACGAACAAATGTTTCAAATAAGAGATATTCCATTCTTAATGGTAAACAACTCTTGTTAGAAACATTTTACCCTATTTCCGATATTAACGGAATTATAAGCCAAACAGGAATTTGGCCCCATCTAACTCCAAAGTTAAGCGAGTTAGAAAAAAAATGTTTCAAACAAGAGTTATTCCACTCTTAATGGCAAACAACTTTTGTCTGAAACATTTTACCCTATTTCCGATATTAACGGAATTGTAACTCACACACTGGATCAACTCAAGATGGAGTATTTCTATTTGGCTCCATCTAACTCCAAAGTCAAGCGAGTTAGAAAAAAATGTTTCAAATAAGAGTTATTTCATTCTTAATGGCGTACAACTTTTATTTGAAACATTTTTCCCTATTTCCGATATTAACGGAATTATAACTCACACACTGGATCAACCCAAGATGGAGTATTTCTATTTGGCTCCATCTAACTCCAAAGTCAAGCGAGTGAGAAAAAAATGTTTCAAACAAGAGTTATTCCATTCTTAATGACAAACAACTTTTGTTTGAAAGATCTTACAGTATTTCCGATATTAACGGAATTATAAGCCTAATAGTAATTTGGCTCCATCTAACTCCACAGTTAAGCGAGTTAGAAAAAAATATTTCAAATAAGAGTTATTTCGTTCTTAATGGCGTACAACTTTTATTTGAAACATTTTTCCCTATTTCCGATATTAACGGAATTATAAGCCAAAGACTTGAAAAACCTAAAACGGAGTATTTCTATTTGGCTCCATCTAATTCAAAAGTTAAGCGAGTTAGAAAAAAATATTTCAAATAAGAGTTATTCCATTCTTAGTGGCGTATAGCTTTTATTTGAAACATTTTACCCTATTTCCGATATTAACGGAATTATAAGCCAAATAGAAATTTGCTTCCATCTAACTAAAAAGTTAAGCGAGTTGGAAGAAAATGTTTCAAATAAGAGTTATTCCATTCTTAATGACAAACAACTTTTGTTTGAAAGATTTTACCCTATTTCCGATATTAACGGAATTATAAGCCAAATAGAAATTTGGCCCCATCTAACTCCAAAGTTAAGCGAGTTAGAAAAAAAATGTTTCAAACAAGAGTTATTCCATTCTTAATGGCAAGTAACTTTGGTTTGAAACATTTTACCCTATTTCCGATATTAACGGAATTATAAGCCAAGGACTTGAAAAACCTAAAACGGAGTATTTCTATTTGGCTCCACCTAATTCAAAAGTTAAGCGAGTTAGAAAAAAATATTTCAAATAAGAGTTATTCCATTCTTAGTGGCGTATAACTTTTATTTGAAACATTTTACCCTATTTCCGATATTAACGGAATTATAAGCCAAATAGAAATTTGCTTCCATCTAACTCCAAAGTTAAGCGAGTTAGAAGAAAATGTTTCAAATAAGAGTTATTCCATTCTTAATGACAAACAACTTTTGTTTGAAAGATTTTACCCTATTTCCGATATTAACGGAATCATAGCTCACACACTGGATCAACCCAAAATAGAGTATTTCTATTTTGCTCCATCTAACTCATAAGTTAAGCGAGTTACAAACAAATGTTTCAAATAAGAGATATTCCATTCTTAATGGTAAACAACTCTTGTTAGAAACATTTTACCCTATTTCCGATATTAACGGAATTATAAGCCAAACAGGAATTTGGCCCCATCTAACTCCAAAGTTAAGCGAGTTAGAAAAAAAATGTTTCAAACAAGAGTTATTCCATTCTTAATGGCAAACAACTTTTGTCTGAAACATTTTACCCTATTTCCGATATTAACGGAATTATAACTCACACACTGGATCAACTCAAGATGGAGTATTTCTATTTGGCTCCATCTAACTCCAAAGTCAAGCGAGTTAGAAAAAAATGTTTCAAATAAGAGTTATTTCATTCTTAATGGCGTACAACTGTTATTTGAAACATTTTTCCCTATTTCCGATATTAACGGAATTATAACTCACACACTGGATCAACCCAAGATGGAGTAATTCTATTTGGCTCCATCTAACTCAAAAGTTAAGCAAGTTAGAAAAAAATGTTTCAAATAAGAGTTATTCCATTCTTAATGGCGTACAACTTTTATTTGAAACATTTTTCACAATTTCCGATGTTAACGGAATCGTAACCCACACACTGGATCAACCCAAAATAGAGTATTTCCATTTGGCTCCATCTAACTCATAAGTTAAGCGAGTTACAAAAAAATGTTTCAAATAAGAGATATTCCATTCTTAATGACAAACAACTTTTGTTTGAAACATTTTACCCCATCCCCGATATTAACGGAATTATAAGCCAAATAGTAATTAGGCTCCATCTAACTAGAAAGTTAAGCGAGTTAGAAAAAATGTTTCAAATAAGAGTTATTCCGTTCTTAATGGCAAACAACTTTTGTCTGAAACATTTTACCCTATTTCCGATATTAACGGAATCATAACTCACACACTGGATCAACCCAAAATAGAGTATTTCTATTTGGCTCCATCTAACTCAAAAGTTAAGCGAGTTAGGATAAAAATATTTCTAATAGGAGATATTCCATTCTTAATGGCAAACAACTTCGGTTTAAAACATTTTATCCTATTTCCAATATTAACGGAGTTATAAGCCAAAAACTTGTGCAACCTAAAACGGAATATTTCCATTTGGCTCCATCTAACTCCAAAGTTAAGCGAGTTAGAAAAAAATGTTTCAAATAAGAGATATTTCTCTCTTAATGACAAACAACTTTTGTTTGAAACATTTTACCCTATTTCCGATATTAACGGAATTATAAATCACACACTGGATCAACCGAAAATAGAGTATTTCCATTTGGCTCCATCTAACTCAAAAGTTAAGCGAGTTAGGGAAAAATGTTTCAAATAAGAGTTATTTCATTCTTAATGGCGTACAACTTTTATTTGAAACATTTTTCCCTATTTCCGATATTAACGGAATTATAAGCCAAAGACTTGAAAAACCTAAAACGGAGTATTTCTATTTGGCTCCATCTAATTCAAAAGTTAAGCGAGTTAGAAAAAAAATATTTCAAATAAGAGTTATTCCATTCTTAGTGGCGTATAACTTTTATTTGAAACATTTTACCCTATTTCCGATATTAACGGAATTATAAGCCAAATAGAAATTTGCTTCCATCTAACTCCAAAGTTAAGCGAGTTAGAAGAAAATGTTTCAAATAAGAGTTATTCCCTTCTTAATGACAAACAACTTTTGTTTGAAAGATTTTACCCTATTTCCGATATTAACGGAATTATAAGCCAAAAACTTGAACAACCTAAAACGGAGTAATTCTATTTGGCTCCATCTAACTCAAAAGTTAAGCGAGTTAGAAAAAAATGTTTCAAATAAGAGTTATTCCATTCTTAATGGCGTACAACTTTTATTTGAAACATTTTTTTCAATTTCCGATGTTAACGCAATCATAACTCACACACTGGATCAACCCAAAATAGAGTATTTCTATTTGGCTCCATCTAACTCATAAGTTAAGCGAGTTACAAAAAAATGTTTCAAATAAGAGATATTCCATTCTTAATGACAAACAACTTTTGTTTGAAATATTTTACCCTATCCCCGATATTAACGGAATTATAAGCCAAATAGGAATTTGGCTCCATCTAACTACAAAGTTAAGCGAGTTAGAAAAAAATGTTTCAAACAAGAGTTATTTCGTTCTTAATGGCGTACAACTTTTATTTGAAACATTTTTCCCAATTTCCGATATTAACGGAATTATATGCCAAAGACTTGAAAAACCTAAAACGGAGTATCTCTATTTGGCTCCATCTAATTCAAAAGTTAAGCGAGTTAGAAAAGAATATTTCAAATAAGAGTTATTCCATTCTTAGTGGCGTATAACTTTTATTTGAAACATTTTACCCTATCTCCGATATTAACAGAATAATATACCAAATAGAAATTTGGCTCCATCTAACTACAAAGTTAAGCGAGTTAGAAAAAAATGTTTCAAACAAGAGTTATTCCATTCTTAATGGCAAGTAACTTTGGTTTGAAACATTTTACCCTATTTCCGATATTAACGGAATTATAAGCCAAATAGAAATTTGCTTCCATCTAACTCCAAAGTTAAGCGAGTTAGAAGAGAATATTTCAAATAAGAGTTATTCCATTCTTAATGACAAACAACTTTTGTTTGAAAGATTTTACCCTATTTCCGATATTAACGGAATTATAAGCCAAGAACTTGAACAACCTAAAACAGAGTAATTCTATTTGGCTCCATCTAACTCATAAGTTAAGCGAGTTACAAGCAAATGTTTCAAATAAGAGATATTCCATTCTTAATGGTAAACGACTCTTGTTAGAAACATTTTACCCTATTTCCGATATTAACGGAATTATAACTCACACACTGGATCAACTCAAGATGGAGTATTTCTATTTGGCTCCATCTAACTCCAAAGTCAAGCGAGTTAGAAAAAAATGTTTCAAATAAGAGTTATTTCATTCTTAATGGCGTACAACTTTTATTTGAAACATTTTTCCCGATTTCCGATATTAACGGAATCATAGCTCACACACTGGATCAACCCAAAATAGAGTATTTCTATTTTGCTCCATCTAACTCATAAGTTAAGCGAGTTACAAACAAATGTTTCAAATAAGAGTTATTCCATTCTTAATGACAAACAACTTTTGTTTGAAAGATCTTACAGTATTTCCGATATTAACGGAATTATAAGCCTAATAGAAATTTGGCTCCATCTAACTCCACAGTTAAGCGAGTTAGAAAAAAATATTTCAAATAAGAGTTATTTCGTTCTTAATGGCGTACAACTTTTATTTGAAGCATTTTTCCCTATTTCCGATATTAACGGAATTATAACTCACACACTGGATCAACTCAAGATGGAGTATTTCAATTTGGCTCCATCTAACTCCAAAGTTAAGCGAGTTAGAAAAAAATGTTTCAAATAAGAGTTATTTCATTCTTAATGGCGTACAACTTTTATTTGAAACATTTTTAGCTATGTGCGATATTAACGGAATTATAACTCACACACTGGATCAACCCAAGATGGAGTATTTCTATTTTGTTCCATCTAACTCAAAAGTTAAGCGAGTTAGAAAAAAATGTTTCAAATAAGAGTTATTCCATTCTTAATGGCGTACAACTTTTATTTGAAACATTTTTTTCAATTTCCGATGTTAACGCAATCATAACTCACACACTGGATCAACCCAAAATAGAGTATTTCTATTTGGCTCCATCTAACTCATAAGTTAAGCGAGTTACAAAAAAATGTTTCAAATAAGAGATATTCCATTCTTAATGACAAACAACTTTTGTTTGAAATATTTTACCCTATCCCCGATATTAACGGAATTATAAGCCAAATAGGAATTTGGCTCCATCTAACTACAAAGTTAAGCGAGTTAGAAAAAAATGTTTCAAACAAGAGTTATTTCGTTCTTAATGGCGTACAACTTTTATTTGAAACATTTTTCCCAATTTCCGATATTAACGGAATTATATGCCAAAGACTTGA
This sequence comes from Digitonthophagus gazella, assembly GCA_036711955.1. Lineage (NCBI taxonomy): Eukaryota > Metazoa > Arthropoda > Insecta > Coleoptera > Scarabaeidae > Digitonthophagus > Digitonthophagus gazella. The sequence continues at coordinate 10,311,652 of JASCIT010000012.1, forward strand.
AAAACCTAAAACGGAGTATCTCTATTTGGCTCCATCTAATTCAAAAGTTAAGCGAGTTAGAAAAGAATATTTCAAATAAGAGTTATTCCATTCTTAGTGGCGTATAACTTTTATTTGAAACATTTTACCCTATCTCCGATATTAACAGAATAATATACCAAATAGAAATTTGGCTCCATCTAACTACAAAGTTAAGCGAGTTAGAAAAAAATGTTTCAAACAAGAGTTATTCCATTCTTAATGGCAAGTAACTTTGGTTTGAAACATTTTACCCTATTTCCGATATTAACGGAATTATAAGCCAAATAGAAATTTGCTTCCATCTAACTCCAAAGTTAAGCGAGTTAGAAGAGAATATTTCAAATAAGAGTTATTCCATTCTTAATGACAAACAACTTTTGTTTGAAAGATTTTACCCTATTTCCGATATTAACGGAATTATAAGCCAAGAACTTGAACAACCTAAAACAGAGTAATTCTATTTGGCTCCATCTAACTCATAAGTTAAGCGAGTTACAAGCAAATGTTTCAAATAAGAGATATTCCATTCTTAATGGTAAACGACTCTTGTTAGAAACATTTTACCCTATTTCCGATATTAACGGAATTATAACTCACACACTGGATCAACTCAAGATGGAGTATTTCTATTTGGCTCCATCTAACTCCAAAGTCAAGCGAGTTAGAAAAAAATGTTTCAAATAAGAGTTATTTCATTCTTAATGGCGTACAACTTTTATTTGAAACATTTTTCCCGATTTCCGATATTAACGGAATCATAGCTCACACACTGGATCAACCCAAAATAGAGTATTTCTATTTTGCTCCATCTAACTCATAAGTTAAGCGAGTTACAAACAAATGTTTCAAATAAGAGTTATTCCATTCTTAATGACAAACAACTTTTGTTTGAAAGATCTTACAGTATTTCCGATATTAACGGAATTATAAGCCTAATAGAAATTTGGCTCCATCTAACTCCACAGTTAAGCGAGTTAGAAAAAAATATTTCAAATAAGAGTTATTTCGTTCTTAATGGCGTACAACTTTTATTTGAAGCATTTTTCCCTATTTCCGATATTAACGGAATTATAACTCACACACTGGATCAACTCAAGATGGAGTATTTCAATTTGGCTCCATCTAACTCCAAAGTTAAGCGAGTTAGAAAAAAATGTTTCAAATAAGAGTTATTTCATTCTTAATGGCGTACAACTTTTATTTGAAACATTTTTAGCTATGTGCGATATTAACGGAATTATAACTCACACACTGGATCAACCCAAGATGGAGTATTTCTATTTTGTTCCATCTAACTCAAAAGTTAAGCGAGTTAGAAAAAAATGTTTCAAATAAGAGTTATTCCATTCTTAATGGCGTACAACTTTTATTTGAAACATTTTTTTCAATTTCCGATGTTAACGCAATCATAACTCACACACTGGATCAACCCAAAATAGAGTATTTCTATTTGGCTCCATCTAACTCATAAGTTAAGCGAGTTACAAAAAAATGTTTCAAATAAGAGATATTCCATTCTTAATGACAAACAACTTTTGTTTGAAATATTTTACCCTATCCCCGATATTAACGGAATTATAAGCCAAATAGGAATTTGGCTCCATCTAACTACAAAGTTAAGCGAGTTAGAAAAAAATGTTTCAAACAAGAGTTATTTCGTTCTTAATGGCGTACAACTTTTATTTGAAACATTTTTCCCAATTTCCGATATTAACGGAATTATATGCCAAAGACTTGAAAAACCTAAAACGGAGTATCTCTATTTGGCTCCATCTAATTCAAAAGTTAAGCGAGTTAGAAAAGAATATTTCAAATAAGAGTTATTCCATTCTTAGTGGCGTATAACTTTTATTTGAAACATTTTACCCTATCTCCGATATTAACAGAATAATATACCAAATAGAAATTTGGCTCCATCTAACTACAAAGTTAAGCGAGTTAGAAAAAAATGTTTCAAACAAGAGTTATTCCATTCTTAATGGCAAGTAACTTTGGTTTGAAACATTTTACCCTATTTCCGATATTAACGGAATTATAAGCCAAATAGAAATTTGCTTCCATCTAACTCCAAAGTTAAGCGAGTTAGAAGAGAATATTTCAAATAAGAGTTATTCCATTCTTAATGACAAACAACTTTTGTTTGAAAGATTTTACCCTATTTCCGATATTAACGGAATTATAAGCCAAGAACTTGAACAACCTAAAACAGAGTAATTCTATTTGGCTCCATCTAACTCATAAGTTAAGCGAGTTACAAGCAAATGTTTCAAATAAGAGATATTCCATTCTTAATGGTAAACGACTCTTGTTAGAAACATTTTACCCTATTTCCGATATTAACGGAATTATAACTCACACACTGGATCAACTCAAGATGGAGTATTTCTATTTGGCTCCATCTAACTCCAAAGTCAAGCGAGTTAGAAAAAAATGTTTCAAATAAGAGTTATTTCATTCTTAATGGCGTACAACTTTTATTTGAAACATTTTTCCCGATTTCCGATATTAACGGAATCATAGCTCACACACTGGATCAACCCAAAATAGAGTATTTCTATTTTGCTCCATCTAACTCATAAGTTAAGCGAGTTACAAACAAATGTTTCAAATAAGAGTTATTCCATTCTTAATGACAAACAACTTTTGTTTGAAAGATCTTACAGTATTTCCGATATTAACGGAATTATAAGCCTAATAGAAATTTGGCTCCATCTAACTCCACAGTTAAGCGAGTTAGAAAAAAATATTTCAAATAAGAGTTATTTCGTTCTTAATGGCGTACAACTTTTATTTGAAGCATTTTTCCCTATTTCCGATATTAACGGAATTATAACTCACACACTGGATCAACTCAAGATGGAGTATTTCAATTTGGCTCCATCTAACTCCAAAGTTAAGCGAGTTAGAAAAAAATGTTTCAAATAAGAGTTATTTCATTCTTAATGGCGTACAACTTTTATTTGAAACATTTTTAGCTATGTGCGATATTAACGGAATTATAACTCACACACTGGATCAACCCAAGATGGAGTATTTCTATTTTGTTCCATCTAACTCAAAAGTTAAGCGAGTTAGAAAAAAATGTTTCTAATAAGAGATATTTCATTCTTAATGGCAAACAACTTTTGTCTTAAACATTTTACCCTATTTCCGATATTAACGGAATTATAAGCCAAATAGAAATTTGGCCCCATCTAACTCCAAAGTTAAGCGAGTTAGAAAAAAAATGTTTCAAACAAGAGTTATTCCATTCTTAATGGCAAGTAACTTTGGTTTGAAACATTTTACCCTATTTCCGATATTAACGGAATTATAAGCCAAGGACTTGAAAAACCTAAAACGGAGTATTTCTATTTGGCTCCACCTAATTCAAAAGTTAAGCGAGTTAGAAAAAAATATTTCAAATAAGAGTTATTCCATTCTTAGTGGCGTATAACTTTTATTTGAAACATTTTACCCTATTTCCGATATTAACGGAATTATAAGCCAAATAGAAATTTGCTTCCATCTAACTCCAAAGTTAAGCGAGTTAGAAGAAAATGTTTCAAATAAGAGTTATTCCATTCTTAATGACAAACAACTTTTGTTTGAAAGATTTTACCCTATTTCCGATATTAACGGAATTATAAGCCAAAAACTTGAACAACCTAAAACGGAGTAATTCTATTTGGCTCCATCTAACTCCAAAGTCAAGCGAGTGAGAAAAAAATGTTTCAAACAAGAGTTATTCCATTCTTAATGACAAACAACTTTTGTTTGAAAGATCTTACAGTATCTCCGATATTAACGGAATTATAAGCCTAATAGGAATTTGGCTCCATCTAACTCCACAGTTAAGCGAGTTAGAAAAAAATATTTCAAATAAGAGTTATTTCGTTCTTAATGGCGTACAACTTTTATTTGAAGCATTTTTCCCTATTTCCGATATTAACGGAATTATAACTCACACACTGGATCAACTCAAGATGGAGTATTTCCATTTGGCTCCATCTAACTCCAAAGTTAAGCGAGTTGGAAAAAAATGTTTCAAATAAGAGTTATTTCATTCTTAATGGCGTACAACTTTTGTTTGAAAGATCTTACAGAATTTCCGATATTAACGGAATTATAAGCCTAATAGTAATTTGGCTCCATCTAACTCCACAGTTAAGCGAGTTAGAAAAAAATGTTTCAAATAAGAGTTATTTCATTCTTAATGTCGTACAACTTTTATTTGAAACATTTTTAGCTATGTCCGATATTAACGGAATTATAACTCACACACTGGATCAACCCAAGATGGAGTATTTCTATTTTGTTCCATCTAACTCAAAAGTTAAGCGAGTTAGAAAAAAATGTTACTAATAAGAGATATTCCATTCTTAATGGCAAACAACTTTTGTCTTAAACATTTTACCCTATTTCCGATATTAACGGAATTATAAGCCAAATAGAAATTTGGCCCCATCTAACTCCAAAGTTAAGCGCGTTAGAAAAAAAATGTTTCAAACAAGAGTTATTCCATTCTTAATGGCAAGTAACTTTGGTTTGAAACATTTTACCCTATTTCCGATATTAACGGAATTATAAGCCAAGGACTTGAAAAACCTAAAACGGAGTATTTCTATTTGGCTCCATCTAATTCAAAAGTTAAGCGAGTTAGAAAAAAATATTTCAAATAAGAGTTATTCCATTCTTAGTGGCGTATAACTTTTATTTGAAACATTTTACCCTATTTCCGATATTAACGGAGTTATAAGCCAAATAGAAATTTGCTTCCATCTAACTCCAAAGTTAAGCGAGTTAGAAGAAAATGTTTCAAATAAGAGTTATTCCATTCTTAATGACAAACAACTTTTGTTTGAAAGATTTTACCCTATTTCCGATATTAACGGAATCATAGCTCACACACTGGATCAACCCAAAATAGAGTATTTCTATTTTGCTCCATCTAACTCATAAGTTAAGCGAGTTACAAACAAATGTTTCAAATAAGAGATATTCCATTCTTAATGGTAAACCACTCTTGTTAGAAACATTTTACCCTATTTCCGATATTAACGGAATTATAAGCCAAACAGGAATTTGGCCCCATCTAACTCCAAAGTTAAGCGAGTTAGAAAAAAAATGTTTCAAACAAGAGTTATTCCATTCTTAATGGCAAACAACTTTTGTCTGAAACATTTTACCCTATTTCCGATATTAACGGAATTATAACTCACACACTGGATCAGCTCAAGATGGAGTATTTCTATTTGGCTCCATCTAACTCCAAAGTCAAGCGAGTTAGGAAAAAATGTTTCAAATAAGAGTTATTTCATTCTTAATGGCGTACAACTTTTATTTGAAACATTTTTCCCTATTTCCGATATTAACGGAATTATAACTCACACACTGGATCAACCCAAGATGGAGTATTTCTATTTGGCTCCATCTAACTCCAAAGTCAAGCGAGTGAGAAAAAAATGTTTCAAACAAGAGTTATTCCATTCTTAATGACAAACAACTTTTGTTTGAAAGATCTTACAGTATTTCCGATATTAACGGAATTATAAGCCTAATAGTAATTTGGCTCCATCTAACTCCACAGTTAAGCGAGTTAGAAAAAAATATTTCAAATAAGAGTTATTTCGTTCTTAATGGCGTACAACTTTTATTTGAAACATTTTTCCCTATTTCCGATATTAACGGAATTATAAGCCAAAGACTTGAAAAACCTAAAACGGAGTATTTCTATTTGGCTCCATCTAATCCAAAAGTTAAGCGAGTTAGAAAAAAATATTTCAAATAAGAGTTATTCCATTCTTAGTGGCGTATAGCTTTTATTTGAAACATTTTACCCTATTTCCGATATTAACGGAATTATAAGCCAAATAGAAATTTGCTTCCATCTAACTCCAAAGTTAAGCGAGTTGGAAGAAAATGTTTCAAATAAGAGTTATTCCATTCTTAATGACAAACAACTTTTGTTTGAAAGATTTTACCCTATTTCCGATATTAACGGAATTATAAGCCAAATAGGAATTTGGCCCCATCTAACTCCAAAGTTAAGCGAGTTAGAAAAAAAATGTTTCAAACAAGAGTTATTCCATTCTTAATGGCAAGTAACTTTGGTTTGAAACATTTTACCCTATTTCCGATATTAACGGAATTATAAGCCAAGGACTTGAAAAACCTAAAACGGAGTATTTCTATTTGGCTCCACCTAATTCAAAAGTTAAGCGAGTTAGAAAAAAATATTTCAAATAAGAGTTATTCCATTCTTAGTGGCGTATAACTTTTATTTGAAACATTTTACCCTATTTCCGATATTAACGGAATTATAAGCCAAAGAGAAATTTGCTTCCATCTAACTCCAAAGTTAAGCGAGTTAGAAGAAAATGTTTCAAATAAGAGTTATTCCATTCTTAATGACAAACAACTTTTGTTTGAAAGATTTTACCCTATTTCCGATATTAACGGAATCATAGCTCACACACTGGATCAACCCAAAATAGAGTATTTCTATTTTGCTCCATCTAACTCATAAGTTAAGCGAGTTACAAACAAATGTTTCAAATAAGAGATATTCCATTCTTAATGGTAAACAACTCTTGTTAGAAACATTTTACCCTATTTCCGATATTAACGGAATTATAAGCCAAACAGGAATTTGGCCCCATCTAACTCCAAAGTTAAGCGAGTTAGAAAAAAAATGTTTCAAACAAGAGTTATTCCATTCTTAATGGCAAACAACTTTTGTCTGAAACATTTTACCCTATTTCCGATATTAACGGAATTATAACTCACACACTGGATCAACTCAAGATGGAGTATTTCTATTTGGCTCCATCTAACTCCAAAGTCAAGCGAGTTAGAAAAAAATGTTTCAAATAAGAGTTATTTCATTCTTAATGGCGTACAACTTTTATTTGAAACATTTTTCCCTATTTCCGATATTAACGGAATTATAACTCACACACTGGATCAACCCAAGATGGAGTATTTCTATTTGGCTCCATCTAACTCCAAAGTCAAGCGAGTGAGAAAAAAATGTTTCAAACAAGAGTTATTCCATTCTTAATGACAAACAACTTTTGTTTGAAAGATCTTACAGTATTTCCGATATTAACGGAATTATAAGCCTAATAGTAATTTGGCTCCATCTAACTCCACAGTTAAGCGAGTTAGAAAAAAATATTTCAAATAAGAGTTATTTCGTTCTTAATGGCGTACAACTTTTATTTGAAACATTTTTCCCTATTTCCGATATTAACGGAATTATAAGCCAAAGACTTGAAAAACCTAAAACGGAGTATTTCTATTTGGCTCCATCTAATTCAAAAGTTAAGCGAGTTAGAAAAAAATATTTCAAATAAGAGTTATTCCATTCTTAGTGGCGTATAGCTTTTATTTGAAACATTTTACCCTATTTCCGATATTAACGGAATTATAAGCCAAATAGAAATTTGGCTCCATCTAACTCCACAGTTAAGCGAGTTAGAAAAAAATATTTCAAATAAGAGTTATTTCGTTCTTAATGGCGTACAACTTTTATTTGAAGCATTTTTCCCTATTTCCGATATTAACGGAATTATAACTCACACACTGGATCAACTCAAGATGGAGTATTTCAATTTGGCTCCATCTAACTCCAAAGTTAAGCGAGTTAGAAAAAAATGTTTCAAATAAGAGTTATTTCATTCTTAATGGCGTACAACTTTTATTTGAAACATTTTTAGCTATGTGCGATATTAACGGAATTATAACTCACACACTGGATCAACCCAAGATGGAGTATTTCTATTTTGTTCCATCTAACTCAAAAGTTAAGCGAGTTAGAAAAAAATGTTTCAAATAAGAGTTATTCCATTCTTAATGGCGTACAACTTTTATTTGAAACATTTTTTTCAATTTCCGATGTTAACGCAATCATAACTCACACACTGGATCAACCCAAAATAGAGTATTTCTATTTGGCTCCATCTAACTCATAAGTTAAGCGAGTTACAAAAAAATGTTTCAAATAAGAGATATTCCATTCTTAATGACAAACAACTTTTGTTTGAAATATTTTACCCTATCCCCGATATTAACGGAATTATAAGCCAAATAGGAATTTGGCTCCATCTAACTACAAAGTTAAGCGAGTTAGAAAAAAATGTTTCAAACAAGAGTTATTTCGTTCTTAATGGCGTACAACTTTTATTTGAAACATTTTTCCCAATTTCCGATATTAACGGAATTATATGCCAAAGACTTGAAAAACCTAAAACGGAGTATCTCTATTTGGCTCCATCTAATTCAAAAGTTAAGCGAGTTAGAAAAGAATATTTCAAATAAGAGTTATTCCATTCTTAGTGGCGTATAACTTTTATTTGAAACATTTTACCCTATCTCCGATATTAACAGAATAATATACCAAATAGAAATTTGGCTCCATCTAACTACAAAGTTAAGCGAGTTAGAAAAAAATGTTTCAAACAAGAGTTATTCCATTCTTAATGGCAGGTAACTTTGGTTTGAAACATTTTACCCTATTTCCGATATTAACGGAATTATAAGCCAAATAGAAATTTGCTTCCATCTAACTCCAAAGTTAAGCGAGTTAGAAGAGAATATTTCAAATAAGAGTTATTCCATTCTTAATGACAAACAACTTTTGTTTGAAAGATTTTACCCTATTTCCGATATTAACGGAATTATAAGCCAAGAACTTGAACAACCTAAAACAGAGTAATTCTATTTGGCTCCATCTAACTCATAAGTTAAGCGAGTTACAAGCAAATGTTTCAAATAAGAGATATTCCATTCTTAATGGTAAACGACTCTTGTTAGAAACATTTTACCCTATTTCCGATATTAACGGAATTATAAGCCAAATAGAAATTTGGCCCCATCTAACTCCAAAGTTAAGCGAGTTAGAAAAAAAATGTTTCAAACAAGAGTTATTCCATTCTTAATGGCAAACAACTTTTGTCTGAAACATTTTACCCTATTTCCGATATTAACGGAATTATAACTCACACACTGGATCAACTCAAGATGGAGTATTTCTATTTGGCTCCATCTAACTCCAAAGTCAAGCGAGTTAGAAAAAAATGTTTCAAATAAGAGTTATTTCATTCTTAATGGCGTACAACTTTTATTTGAAACATTTTTCCCTATTTCCGATATTAACGGAATTATAACTCACACACTGGATCAACCCAAGATGGAGTATTTCTATTTGGCTCCATCTAACTCCAAAGTCAAGCGAGTGAGAAAAAAATGTTTCAAACAAGAGTTATTCCATTCTTAATGGCAAACAACTTTTGTCTGAAACATTTTACCCTATTTCCGATATTAACGGAATTATAACTCACACACTGGATCAACTCAAGATGGAGTATTTCTATTTGGCTCCATCTAACTCCAAAGTCAAGCGAGTTAGAAAAAAATGTTTCAAATAAGAGTTATTTCATTCTTAATGGCGTACAACTTTTATTTGAAACATTTTTCCCGATTTCCGATATTAACGGAATCATAGCTCACACACTGGATCAACCCAAAATAGAGTATTTCTATTTTGCTCCATCTAACTCATAAGTTAAGCGAGTTACAAACAAATGTTTCAAATAAGAGTTATTCCATTCTTAATGACAAACAACTTTTGTTTGAAAGATCTTACAGTATTTCCGATATTAACGGAATTATAAGCCTAATAGAAATTTGGCTCCATCTAACTCCACAGTTAAGCGAGTTAGAAAAAAATATTTCAAATAAGAGTTATTTCGTTCTTAATGGCGTACAACTTTTATTTGAAGCATTTTTCCCTATTTCCGATATTAACGGAATTATAACTCACACACTGGATCAACTCAAGATGGAGTATTTCAATTTGGCTCCATCTAACTCCAAAGTTAAGCGAGTTAGAAAAAAATGTTTCAAATAAGAGTTATTTCATTCTTAATGGCGTACAACTTTTATTTGAAACATTTTTAGCTATGTGCGATATTAACGGAATTATAACTCACACACTGGATCAACCCAAGATGGAGTATTTCTATTTTGTTCCATCTAACTCAAAAGTTAAGCGAGTTAGAAAAAAATGTTTCTAATAAGAGATATTTCATTCTTAATGGCAAACAACTTTTGTCTTAAACATTTTACCCTATTTCCGATATTAACGGAATTATAAGCCAAATAGAAATTTGGCCCCATCTAACTCCAAAGTTAAGCGAGTTAGAAAAAAAATGTTTCAAACAAGAGTTATTCCATTCTTAATGGCAAGTAACTTTGGTTTGAAACATTTTACCCTATTTCCGATATTAACGGAATTATAAGCCAAGGACTTGAAAAACCTAAAACGGAGTATTTCTATTTGGCTCCACCTAATTCAAAAGTTAAGCGAGTTAGAAAAAAATATTTCAAATAAGAGTTATTCCATTCTTAGTGGCGTATAACTTTTATTTGAAACATTTTACCCTATTTCCGATATTAACGGAATTATAAGCCAAATAGAAATTTGCTTCCATCTAACTCCAAAGTTAAGCGAGTTAGAAGAAAATGTTTCAAATAAGAGTTATTCCATTCTTAATGACAAACAACTTTTGTTTGAAAGATTTTACCCTATTTCCGATATTAACGGAATTATAAGCCAAAAACTTGAACAACCTAAAACGGAGTAATTCTATTTGGCTCCATCTAACTCCAAAGTCAAGCGAGTGAGAAAAAAATGTTTCAAACAAGAGTTATTCCATTCTTAATGACAAACAACTTTTGTTTGAAAGATCTTACAGTATCTCCGATATTAACGGAATTATAAGCCTAATAGGAATTTGGCTCCATCTAACTCCACAGTTAAGCGAGTTAGAAAAAAATATTTCAAATAAGAGTTATTTCGTTCTTAATGGCGTACAACTTTTATTTGAAGCATTTTTCCCTATTTCCGATATTAACGGAATTATAACTCACACACTGGATCAACTCAAGATGGAGTATTTCCATTTGGCTCCATCTAACTCCAAAGTTAAGCGAGTTGGAAAAAAATGTTTCAAATAAGAGTTATTTCATTCTTAATGGCGTACAACTTTTGTTTGAAAGATCTTACAGAATTTCCGATATTAACGGAATTATAAGCCTAATAGTAATTTGGCTCCATCTAACTCCACAGTTAAGCGAGTTAGAAAAAAATGTTTCAAATAAGAGTTATTTCATTCTTAATGTCGTACAACTTTTATTTGAAACATTTTTAGCTATGTCCGATATTAACGGAATTATAACTCACACACTGGATCAACCCAAGATGGAGTATTTCTATTTTGTTCCATCTAACTCAAAAGTTAAGCGAGTTAGAAAAAAATGTTACTAATAAGAGATATTCCATTCTTAATGGCAAACAACTTTTGTCTTAAACATTTTACCCTATTTCCGATATTAACGGAATTATAAGCCAAATAGAAATTTGGCCCCATCTAACTCCAAAGTTAAGCGCGTTAGAAAAAAAATGTTTCAAACAAGAGTTATTCCATTCTTAATGGCAAGTAACTTTGGTTTGAAACATTTTACCCTATTTCCGATATTAACGGAATTATAAGCCAAGGACTTGAAAAACCTAAAACGGAGTATTTCTATTTGGCTCCATCTAATTCAAAAGTTAAGCGAGTTAGAAAAAAATATTTCAAATAAGAGTTATTCCATTCTTAGTGGCGTATAACTTTTATTTGAAACATTTTACCCTATTTCCGATATTAACGGAGTTATAAGCCAAATAGAAATTTGCTTCCATCTAACTCCAAAGTTAAGCGAGTTAGAAGAAAATGTTTCAAATAAGAGTTATTCCATTCTTAATGACAAACAACTTTTGTTTGAAAGATTTTACCCTATTTCCGATATTAACGGAATCATAGCTCACACACTGGATCAACCCAAAATAGAGTATTTCTATTTTGCTCCATCTAACTCATAAGTTAAGCGAGTTACAAACAAATGTTTCAAATAAGAGATATTCCATTCTTAATGGTAAACCACTCTTGTTAGAAACATTTTACCCTATTTCCGATATTAACGGAATTATAAGCCAAACAGGAATTTGGCCCCATCTAACTCCAAAGTTAAGCGAGTTAGAAAAAAAATGTTTCAAACAAGAGTTATTCCATTCTTAATGGCAAACAACTTTTGTCTGAAACATTTTACCCTATTTCCGATATTAACGGAATTATAACTCACACACTGGATCAGCTCAAGATGGAGTATTTCTATTTGGCTCCATCTAACTCCAAAGTCAAGCGAGTTAGGAAAAAATGTTTCAAATAAGAGTTATTTCATTCTTAATGGCGTACAACTTTTATTTGAAACATTTTTCCCTATTTCCGATATTAACGGAATTATAACTCACACACTGGATCAACCCAAGATGGAGTATTTCTATTTGGCTCCATCTAACTCCAAAGTCAAGCGAGTGAGAAAAAAATGTTTCAAACAAGAGTTATTCCATTCTTAATGACAAACAACTTTTGTTTGAAAGATCTTACAGTATTTCCGATATTAACGGAATTATAAGCCTAATAGTAATTTGGCTCCATCTAACTCCACAGTTAAGCGAGTTAGAAAAAAATATTTCAAATAAGAGTTATTTCGTTCTTAATGGCGTACAACTTTTATTTGAAACATTTTTCCCTATTTCCGATATTAACGGAATTATAAGCCAAAGACTTGAAAAACCTAAAACGGAGTATTTCTATTTGGCTCCATCTAATCCAAAAGTTAAGCGAGTTAGAAAAAAATATTTCAAATAAGAGTTATTCCATTCTTAGTGGCGTATAGCTTTTATTTGAAACATTTTACCCTATTTCCGATATTAACGGAATTATAAGCCAAATAGAAATTTGCTTCCATCTAACTCCAAAGTTAAGCGAGTTGGAAGAAAATGTTTCAAATAAGAGTTATTCCATTCTTAATGACAAACAACTTTTGTTTGAAAGATTTTACCCTATTTCCGATATTAACGGAATTATAAGCCAAATAGGAATTTGGCCCCATCTAACTCCAAAGTTAAGCGAGTTAGAAAAAAAATGTTTCAAACAAGAGTTATTCCATTCTTAATGGCAAGTAACTTTGGTTTGAAACATTTTACCCTATTTCCGATATTAACGGAATTATAAGCCAAGGACTTGAAAAACCTAAAACGGAGTATTTCTATTTGGCTCCACCTAATTCAAAAGTTAAGCGAGTTAGAAAAAAATATTTCAAATAAGAGTTATTCCATTCTTAGTGGCGTATAACTTTTATTTGAAACATTTTACCCTATTTCCGATATTAACGGAATTATAAGCCAAAGAGAAATTTGCTTCCATCTAACTCCAAAGTTAAGCGAGTTAGAAGAAAATGTTTCAAATAAGAGTTATTCCATTCTTAATGACAAACAACTTTTGTTTGAAAGATTTTACCCTATTTCCGATATTAACGGAATCATAGCTCACACACTGGATCAACCCAAAATAGAGTATTTCTATTTTGCTCCATCTAACTCATAAGTTAAGCGAGTTACAAACAAATGTTTCAAATAAGAGATATTCCATTCTTAATGGTAAACAACTCTTGTTAGAAACATTTTACCCTATTTCCGATATTAACGGAATTATAAGCCAAACAGGAATTTGGCCCCATCTAACTCCAAAGTTAAGCGAGTTAGAAAAAAAATGTTTCAAACAAGAGTTATTCCATTCTTAATGGCAAACAACTTTTGTCTGAAACATTTTACCCTATTTCCGATATTAACGGAATTATAACTCACACACTGGATCAACTCAAGATGGAGTATTTCTATTTGGCTCCATCTAACTCCAAAGTCAAGCGAGTTAGAAAAAAATGTTTCAAATAAGAGTTATTTCATTCTTAATGGCGTACAACTTTTATTTGAAACATTTTTCCCTATTTCCGATATTAACGGAATTATAACTCACACACTGGATCAACCCAAGATGGAGTATTTCTATTTGGCTCCATCTAACTCCAAAGTCAAGCGAGTGAGAAAAAAATGTTTCAAACAAGAGTTATTCCATTCTTAATGACAAACAACTTTTGTTTGAAAGATCTTACAGTATTTCCGATATTAACGGAATTATAAGCCTAATAGTAATTTGGCTCCATCTAACTCCACAGTTAAGCGAGTTAGAAAAAAATATTTCAAATAAGAGTTATTTCGTTCTTAATGGCGTACAACTTTTATTTGAAACATTTTTCCCTATTTCCGATATTAACGGAATTATAAGCCAAAGACTTGAAAAACCTAAAACGGAGTATTTCTATTTGGCTCCATCTAATTCAAAAGTTAAGCGAGTTAGAAAAAAATATTTCAAATAAGAGTTATTCCATTCTTAGTAGCGTATAGCTTTTATTTGAAACATTTTACCCTATTTCCGATATTAACGGAATTATAAGCCAAATAGAAATTTGCTTCCATCTAACTCCAAAGTTAAGCGAGTTGGAAGAAAATGTTTCAAATAAGAGTTATTCCATTCTTAATGACAAACAACTTTTGTTTGAAAGATTTTACCCTATTTCCGATATTAACGGAATTATAAGCCAAATAGAAATTTGGCCCCATCTAACTCCAAAGTTAAGCGAGTTAGAAAAAAAATGTTTCAAACAAGAGTTATTCCATTCTTAATGGCAAGTAACTTTGGTTTGAAACATTTTACCCTATTTCCGATATTAACGGAATTATAAGCCAAGGACTTGAAAAACCTAAAACGGAGTATTTCTATTTGGCTCCACCTAATTCAAAAGTTAAGCGAGTTAGAAAAAAATATTTCAAATAAGAGTTATTCCATTCTTAGTGGCGTATAACTTTTATTTGAAACATTTTACCCTATTTCCGATATTAACGGAATTATAAGCCAAATAGAAATTTGCTTCCATCTAACTCCAAAGTTAAGCGAGTTAGAAGAAAATGTTTCAAATAAGAGTTATTCCATTCTTAGTGACAAACAACTTTTGTTTGAAAGATTTTACCCTATTTCCGATATTAACGGAATTATAAATCACACACTGGATCAACCGAAAATAGAGTATTTCCATTTGGCTCCATCTAACTCAAAAGTTAAGCGAGTTAGGGAAAAATGTTTCAAATAAGAGATATTTCACTCTTAATGACAAACAACTTTTGTTTGAAACATTTTACCCTATCTCCGATATTAACGGAATCATGAGCCAAATAGTAATTTGACTCCATCTAACTTCAAAGTTAAGCGAGTTAGAAAAAAATGTTTCCAATAAGAGTTATTTCATTCCTAATGGCGTACAACTTTTATTTGAAACATTTTTCCCTATTTCCGATATTAACGGAATCATAACTCACACACTGGATCAACCCAAAATAGAGTATTTCTATTTTGCTCCATCTAACTCATAAGTTAAGCGAGTTACAAACAAATGTTTCAAATAAGAGTTATTCCATTCTTAATGACAAACAACTTTTGTTTGAAAGATCTTACAGTATTTCCGATATTAACGGAATTATAAGCCTAATAGGAATTTGGCTCCATCTAACTCCACAGTTAAGCGAGTTAGATAAAAATATTTCAAATAAGAGTTATTTCGTTCTTAATGGCGTACAACTTTTATTTGAAGCATTTTTCCCTATTTCCGATATTAACGGAATTATAACTCACACACTGGATCAACTCAAGATGGAGTATTTCCATTTGGCTCCATCTAACTCCAAAGTTAAGCGAGTTGGAAAAAAATGTTTCAAATAAGAGTTATTTCATTCTTAATGGCGTACAACTTTTGTTTGAAAGATCTTACAGAATTTCCGATATTAACGGAATTATAAGCCTAATAGTAATTTGGCTCCATCTAACTCCACAGTTAAGCGAGTTAGAAAAAAATGTTTCAAATAAGAGTTATTTCGTTCTTAATGTCGTACAACTTTTATTTGAAACATTTTTAGCTATGTCCGATATTAACGGAATTATAACTCACACACTGGATCAACCCAAGATGGAGTATTTCTATTTTGTTTCATCTAACTCAAAAGTTAAGCGAGTTAGAAAAAAATGTTTCTAATAAGAGATATTCCATTCTTAATGGCAAACAACTTTTGTCTTAAACATTTTACCCTATTTCCGATATTAACGGAATTATAAGCCAAATAGAAATTTGGCCCCATCTAACTCCAAAGTTAAGCGAGTTAGAAAAAAAATGTTTCAAACAAGAGTTATTCCATTCTTAATGGCAAGTAACTTTGGTTTGAAACATTTTACCCTATTTCCGATATTAACGGAATTATAAGCCAAGGACTTGAAAAACCTAAAACGGAGTATTTCTATTTGGCTCCATCTAATTCAAAAGTTAAGCGAGTTAGAAAAAAATATTTCAAATAAGAGTTATTCCATTCTTAGTGGCGTATAGCTTTTATTTGAAACATTTTACCCTATTTCCGATATTAACGGAATTATAAGCCAAATAGAAATTTGCTTCCATCTAACTCCAAAGTTAAGCGAGTTGGAAGAAAATGTTTCAAATAAGAGTTATTCCATTCTTAATGACAAACAACTTTTGTTTGAAAGATTTTACCCTATTTCCGATATTAACGGAATTATAAGCCAAATAGAAATTTGGCCCCATCTAACTCCAAAGTTAAGCGAGTTAGAAAAAAAATGTTTCAAACAAGAGTTATTCCATTCTTAATGGCAAGTAACTTTGGTTTGAAACATTTTACCCTATTTCCGATATTAACGGAATTATAAGCCAAGGACTTGAAAAACCTAAAACGGAGTATTTCTATTTGGCTCCACCTAATTCAAAAGTTAAGCGAGTTAGAAAAAAATATTTCAAATAAGAGTTATTCCATTCATAGTGGCGTATAACTTTTATTTGAAACATTTTACCCTATTTCCGATATTAACGGAATTATAAGCCAAATAGAAATTTGCTTCCATCTAACTCCAAAGTTAAGCGAGTTAGAAGAAAATGTTTCAAATAAGAGTTATTCCATTCTTAATGACAAACAACTTTTGTTTGAAAGATTTTACCCTATTTCCGATATTAACGGAATCATAGCTCACACACTGGATCAACCCAAAATAGAGTATTTCTATTTTGCTCCATCTAACTCATAAGTTAAGCGAGTTACAAACAAATGTTTCAAATAAGAGATATTCCATTCTTAATGGTAAACAACTCTTGTTAGAAACATTTTACCCTATTTCCGATATTAACGGAATTATAAGCCAAACAGGAATTTGGCCCCATCTAACTCCAAAGTTAAGCGAGTTAGAAAAAAAATGTTTCAAACAAGAGTTATTCCACTCTTAATGGCAAACAACTTTTGTCTGAAACATTTTACCCTATTTCCGATATTAACGGAATTGTAACTCACACACTGGATCAACTCAAGATGGAGTATTTCTATTTGGCTCCATCTAACTCCAAAGTCAAGCGAGTTAGAAAAAAATGTTTCAAATAAGAGTTATTTCATTCTTAATGGCGTACAACTTTTATTTGAAACATTTTTCCCTATTTCCGATATTAACGGAATTATAACTCACACACTGGATCAACCCAAGATGGAGTATTTCTATTTGGCTCCATCTAACTCCAAAGTCAAGCGAGTGAGAAAAAAATGTTTCAAACAAGAGTTATTCCATTCTTAATGACAAACAACTTTTGTTTGAAAGATCTTACAGTATTTCCGATATTAACGGAATTATAAGCCTAATAGTAATTTGGCTCCATCTAACTCCACAGTTAAGCGAGTTAGAAAAAAATATTTCAAATAAGAGTTATTTCGTTCTTAATGGCGTACAACTTTTATTTGAAACATTTTTCCCTATTTCCGATATTAACGGAATTATAAGCCAAAGACTTGAAAAACCTAAAACGGAGTATATCTATTTGGCTCCATCTAATTCAAAAGTTAAGCGAGTTAGAAAAAAATATTTCAAATAAGAGTTATTCCATTCTTAGTGGCGTATAGCTTTTATTTGAAACATTTTACCCTATTTCCGATATTAACGGAATTATAAGCCAAA
The DNA here is from genome assembly GCA_036711955.1 of Digitonthophagus gazella. Taxonomy (NCBI): domain Eukaryota; kingdom Metazoa; phylum Arthropoda; class Insecta; order Coleoptera; family Scarabaeidae; genus Digitonthophagus; species Digitonthophagus gazella. Next base: position 10,329,651 of record JASCIT010000012.1, read on the forward strand.
TAGAAATTTGCTTCCATCTAACTAAAAAGTTAAGCGAGTTGGAAGAAAATGTTTCAAATAAGAGTTATTCCATTCTTAATGACAAACAACTTTTGTTTGAAAGATTTTACCCTATTTCCGATATTAACGGAATTATAAGCCAAATAGAAATTTGGCCCCATCTAACTCCAAAGTTAACCGAGTTAGAAAAAAAATGTTTCAAACAAGAGTTATTCCATTCTTAATGGCAAGTAACTTTGGTTTGAAACATTTTACCCTATTTCCGATATTAACGGAATTATAAGCCAAGGACTTGAAAAACCTAAAACGGAGTATTTCTATTTGGCTCCACCTAATTCAAAAGTTAAGCGAGTTAGAAAAAAATATTTCAAATAAGAGTTATTCCATTCTTAGTGGCGTATAACTTTTATTTGAAACATTTTACCCTATTTCCGATATTAACGGAATTATAAGCCAAATAGAAATTTGCTTCCATCTAACTCCAAAGTTAAGCGAGTTAGAAGAAAATGTTTCAAATAAGAGTTATTCCATTCTTAATGACAAACAACTTTTGTTTGAAAGATTTTACCCTATTTCCGATATTAACGGAATCATAGCTCACAAACTGGATCAACCCAAAATAGAGTATTTCTATTTTGCTCCATCTAACTCATAAGTTAAGCGAGTTACAAACAAATGTTTCAAATAAGAGATATTCCATTCTTAATGGTAAACAACTCTTGTTAGAAACATTTTACCCTATTTCCGATATTAACGGAATTATAAGCCAAACAGGAATTTGGCCCCATCTAACTCCAAAGTTAAGCGAGTTAGAAAAAAAATGTTTCAAACAAGAGTTATTCCATTCTTAATGGCAAACAACTTTTGTCTGAAACATTTTACCCTATTTCCGATATTAACGGAATTATAACTCACACACTGGATCAACTCAAGATGGAGTATTTCTATTTGGCTCCATCTAACTCCAAAGTCAAGCGAGTTAGAAAAAAATGTTTCAAATAAGAGTTATTTCATTCTTAATGGCGTACAACTTTTATTTGAAACATTTTTCCCTATCTCCGATATTAACGGAATTATAACTCACACACTGGATCAACCCAAGATGGAGTAATTCTATTTGGCTCCATCTAACTCAAAAGTTAAGCAAGTTAGAAAAAAATGTTTCAAATAAGAGTTATTCCATTCTTAATGGCGTACAACTTTTATTTGAAACATTTTTCACAATTTCCGATGTTAACGGAATCGTAACCCACACACTGGATCAACCCAAAATAGAGTATTTCCATTTGGCTCCATCTAACTCATAAGTTAAGCGAGTTACAAAAAAATGTTTCAAATAAGAGATATTCCATTCTTAATGACAAACAACTTTTGTTTGAAACATTTTACCCCATCCCCGATATTAACGGAATTATAAGCCAAATAGTAATTAGGCTCCATCTAACTAGAAAGTTAAGCGAGTTAGAAAAAATGTTTCAAATAAGAGTTATTCCGTTCTTAATGGCAAACAACTTTTGTCTGAAACATTTTACCCTATTTCCGATATTAACGGAATCATAACTCACACACTGGATCAACCCAAAATAGAGTATTTCTATTTGGCTCCATCTAACTCAAAAGTTAAGCGAGTTAGGATAAAAATATTTCTAATAGGAGATATTCCATTCTTAATGGCAAACAACTTCGGTTTAAAACATTTTATCCTATTTCCAATATTAACGGAGTTATAAGCCAAAAACTTGTGCAACCTAAAACGGAATATTTCCATTTGGCTCCATCTAACTCCAAAGTTAAGCGAGTTACAAACAAATGTTTCAAATAAGAGATATTCCATTCTTAATGGTAAACAACTCTTGTTAGAAACATTTTACCCTATTTCCGATATTAACGGAATTATAAGCCAAACAGGAATTTGGCCCCATCTAACTCCAAAGTTAAGCAAGTTAGAAAAAAAATGTTTCAAACAAGAGTTATTCCACTCTTAATGGCAAACAACTTTTGTCTGAAACATTTTACCCTATTTCCGATATTAACGGAATTGTAACTCACACACTGGATCAACTCAAGATGGAGTATTTCTATTTGGCTCCATCTAACTCCAAAGTCAAGCGAGTTAGAAAAAAATGTTTCAAATAAGAGTTATTTCATTCTTAATGGCGTACAACTTTTATTTGAAACATTTTTCCCTATTTCCGATATTAACGGAATTATAACTCACACACTGGATCAACCCAAGATGGAGTATTTCTATTTGGCTCCATCTAACTCCAAAGTCAAGCGAGTGAGAAAAAAATGTTTCAAACAAGAGTTATTCCATTCTTAATGACAAACAACTTTTGTTTGAAAGATCTTACAGTATTTCCGATATTAACGGAATTATAAGCCTAATAGTAATTTGGCTCCATCTAACTCCACAGTTAAGCGAGTTAGAAAAAAATATTTCAAATAAGAGTTATTTCGTTCTTAATGGCGTACAACTTTTATTTGAAACATTTTTCCCTATTTCCGATATTAACGGAATTATAAGCCAAAGACTTGAAAAACCTAAAACGGAGTATATCTATTTGGCTCCATCTAATTCAAAAGTTAAGCGAGTTAGAAAAAAATATTTCAAATAAGAGTTATTCCATTCTTAGTGGCGTATAGCTTTTATTTGAAACATTTTACCCTATTTCCGATATTAACGGAATTATAAGCCAAATAGAAATTTGCTTCCATCTAACTAAAAAGTTAAGCGAGTTGGAAGAAAATGTTTCAAATAAGAGTTATTCCATTCTTAATGACAAACAACTTTTGTTTGAAAGATTTTACCCTATTTCCGATATTAACGGAATTATAAGCCAAATAGAAATTTGGCCCCATCTAACTCCAAAGTTAAGCGAGTTAGAAAAAAAATGTTTCAAACAAGAGTTATTCCATTCTTAATGGCAAGTAACTTTGGTTTGAAACATTTTACCCTATTTCCGATATTAACGGAATTATAAGCCAAGGACTTGAAAAACCTAAAACGGAGTATTTCTATTTGGCTCCACCTAATTCAAAAGTTAAGCGAGTTAGAAAAAAATATTTCAAATAAGAGTTATTCCATTCTTAGTGGCGTATAACTTTTATTTGAAACATTTTACCCTATTTCCGATATTAACGGAATTATAAGCCAAATAGAAATTTGCTTCCATCTAACTCCAAAGTTAAGCGAGTTAGAAGAAAATGTTTCAAATAAGAGTTATTCCATTCTTAATGACAAACAACTTTTGTTTGAAAGATTTTACCCTATTTCCGATATTAACGGAATCATAGCTCACAAACTGGATCAACCCAAAATAGAGTATTTCTATTTTGCTCCATCTAACTCATAAGTTAAGCGAGTTACAAACAAATGTTTCAAATAAGAGATATTCCATTCTTAATGGTAAACAACTCTTGTTAGAAACATTTTACCCTATTTCCGATATTAACGGAATTATAAGCCAAACAGGAATTTGGCCCCATCTAACTCCAAAGTTAAGCGAGTTAGAAAAAAAATGTTTCAAACAAGAGTTATTCCATTCTTAATGGCAAACAACTTTTGTCTGAAACATTTTACCCTATTTCCGATATTAACGGAATTATAACTCACACACTGGATCAACTCAAGATGGAGTATTTCTATTTGGCTCCATCTAACTCCAAAGTCAAGCGAGTTAGAAAAAAATGTTTCAAATAAGAGTTATTTCATTCTTAATGGCGTACAACTTTTATTTGAAACATTTTTCCCTATCTCCGATATTAACGGAATTATAACTCACACACTGGATCAACCCAAGATGGAGTAATTCTATTTGGCTCCATCTAACTCAAAAGTTAAGCAAGTTAGAAAAAAATGTTTCAAATAAGAGTTATTCCATTCTTAATGGCGTACAACTTTTATTTGAAACATTTTTCACAATTTCCGATGTTAACGGAATCGTAACCCACACACTGGATCAACCCAAAATAGAGTATTTCCATTTGGCTCCATCTAACTCATAAGTTAAGCGAGTTACAAAAAAATGTTTCAAATAAGAGATATTCCATTCTTAATGACAAACAACTTTTGTTTGAAACATTTTACCCCATCCCCGATATTAACGGAATTATAAGCCAAATAGTAATTAGGCTCCATCTAACTAGAAAGTTAAGCGAGTTAGAAAAAATGTTTCAAATAAGAGTTATTCCGTTCTTAATGGCAAACAACTTTTGTCTGAAACATTTTACCCTATTTCCGATATTAACGGAATCATAACTCACACACTGGATCAACCCAAAATAGAGTATTTCTATTTGGCTCCATCTAACTCAAAAGTTAAGCGAGTTAGGATAAAAATATTTCTAATAGGAGATATTCCATTCTTAATGGCAAACAACTTCGGTTTAAAACATTTTATCCTATTTCCAATATTAACGGAGTTATAAGCCAAAAACTTGTGCAACCTAAAACGGAATATTTCCATTTGGCTCCATCTAACTCCAAAGTTAAGCGAGTTAGAAAAAAATGTTTCAAATAAGAGATATTTCTCTCTTAATGACAAACAACTTTTGTTTGAAACATTTTACCCTATTTCCGATATTAACGGAATTATAAATCACACACTGGATCAACCGAAAATAGAGTATTTCCATTTGGCTCCATCTAACTCAAAAGTTAAGCGAGTTAGGGAAAAATGTTTCAAATAAGAGTTATTTCATTCTTAATGGCGTACAACTTTTATTTGAAACATTTTTCCCTATTTCCGATATTAACGGAATTATAACTCACACACTGGATCAACCCAAGATGGAGTATTTCTATTTGGCTCCATCTAACTCCAAAGTCAAGCGAGTGAGAAAAAAATGTTTCAAACAAGAGTTATTCCATTCTTAATGACAAACAACTTTTGTTTGAAAGATCTTACAGTATTTCCGATATTAACGGAATTATAAGCCTAATAGTAATTTGGCTCCATCTAACTCCACAGTTAAGCGAGTTAGAAAAAAATATTTCAAATAAGAGTTATTTCGTTCTTAATGGCGTACAACTTTTATTTGAAACATTTTTCCCTATTTCCGATATTAACGGAATTATAAGCCAAAGACTTGAAAAACCTAAAACGGAGTATTTCTATTTGGCTCCATCTAATTCAAAAGTTAAGCGAGTTAGAAAAAAATATTTCAAATAAGAGTTATTCCATTCTTAGTGGCGTATAGCTTTTATTTGAAACATTTTACCCTATTTCCGATATTAACGGAATTATAAGCCAAATAGAAATTTGCTTCCATCTAACTCCAAAGTTAAGCGAGTTGGAAGAAAATGTTTCAAATAAGAGTTATTCCATTCTTAATGACAAACAACTTTTGTTTGAAAGATTTTACCCTATTTCCGATATTAACGGAATTATAAGCCAAATAGAAATTTGGCCCCATCTAACTCCAAAGTTAAGCGAGTTAGAAAAAAAATGTTTCAAACAAGAGTTATTCCATTCTTAATGGCAAGTAACTTTGGTTTGAAACATTTTACCCTATTTCCGATATTAACGGAATTATAAGCCAAGGACTTGAAAAACCTAAAACGGAGTATTTCTATTTGGCTCCACCTAATTCAAAAGTTAAGCGAGTTAGAAAAAAATATTTCAAATAAGAGTTATTCCATTCTTAGTGGCGTATAACTTTTATTTGAAACATTTTACCCTATTTCCGATATTAACGGAATTATAAGCCAAATAGAAATTTGCTTCCATCTAACTCCAAAGTTAAGCGAGTTAGAAGAAAATGTTTCAAATAAGAGTTATTCCATTCTTAGTGACAAACAACTTTTGTTTGAAAGATTTTACCCTATTTCCGATATTAACGGAATTATAAATCACACACTGGATCAACCGAAAATAGAGTATTTCCATTTGGCTCCATCTAACTCAAAAGTTAAGCGAGTTAGGGAAAAATGTTTCAAATAAGAGATATTTCACTCTTAATGACAAACAACTTTTGTTTGAAACATTTTACCCTATCTCCGATATTAACGGAATCATGAGCCAAATAGTAATTTGACTCCATCTAACTTCAAAGTTAAGCGAGTTAGAAAAAAATGTTTCCAATAAGAGTTATTTCATTCTTAATGGCGTACAACTTTTATTTGAAACATTTTTCCCTATTTCCGATATTAACGGAATCATAACTCACACACTGGATCAACCCAAAATAGAGTATTTCTATTTTGCTCCATCTAACTCATAAGTTAAGCGAGTTACAAACAAATGTTTCAAATAAGAGTTATTCCATTCTTAATGACAAACAACTTTTGTTTGAAAGATCTTACAGTATTTCCGATATTAACGGAATTATAAGCCTAATAGGAATTTGGCTCCATCTAACTCCACAGTTAAGCGAGTTAGATAAAAATATTTCAAATAAGAGTTATTTCGTTCTTAATGGCGTACAACTTTTATTTGAAGCATTTTTCCCTATTTCCGATATTAACGGAATTATAACTCACACACTGGATCAACTCAAGATGGAGTATTTCCATTTGGCTCCATCTAACTCCAAAGTTAAGCGAGTTGGAAAAAAATGTTTCAAATAAGAGTTATTTCATTCTTAATGGCGTACAACTTTTGTTTGAAAGATCTTACAGAATTTCCGATATTAACGGAATTATAAGCCTAATAGTAATTTGGCTCCATCTAACTCCACAGTTAAGCGAGTTAGAAAAAAATGTTTCAAATAAGAGTTATTTCGTTCTTAATGTCGTACAACTTTTATTTGAAATATTTTTAGCTATGTCCGATATTAACGGAATTATAACTCACACACTGGATCAACCCAAGATGGAGTATTTCTATTTTGTTTCATCTAACTCAAAAGTTAAGCGAGTTAGAAAAAAATGTTTCTAATAAGAGATATTCCATTCTTAATGGCAAACAACTTTTGTCTTAAACATTTTACCCTATTTCCGATATTAACGGAATTATAAGCCAAATAGAAATTTGGCCCCATCTAACTCCAAAGTTAAGCGAGTTAGAAAAAAAATGTTTCAAACAAGAGTTATTCCATTCTTAATGGCAAGTAACTTTGGTTTGAAACATTTTACCCTATTTCCGATATTAACGGAATTATAAGCCAAGGACTTGAAAAACCTAAAACGGAGTATTTCTATTTGGCTCCATCTAATTCAAAAGTTAAGCGAGTTAGAAAAAAATATTTCAAATAAGAGTTATTCCATTCTTAGTGGCGTATAGCTTTTATTTGAAACATTTTACCCTATTTCCGATATTAACGGAATTATAAGCCAAATAGAAATTTGCTTCCATCTAACTCCAAAGTTAAGCGAGTTGGAAGAAAATGTTTCAAATAAGAGTTATTCCATTCTTAATGACAAACAACTTTTGTTTGAAAGATTTTACCCTATTTCCGATATTAACGGAATTATAAGCCAAATAGAAATTTGGCCCCATCTAACTCCAAAGTTAAGCGAGTTAGAAAAAAAATGTTTCAAACAAGAGTTATTCCATTCTTAATGGCAAGTAACTTTGGTTTGAAACATTTTACCCTATTTCCGATATTAACGGAATTATAAGCCAAGGACTTGAAAAACCTAAAACGGAGTATTTCTATTTGGCTCCACCTAATTCAAAAGTTAAGCGAGTTAGAAAAAAATATTTCAAATAAGAGTTATTCCATTCATAGTGGCGTATAACTTTTATTTGAAACATTTTACCCTATTTCCGATATTAACGGAATTATAAGCCAAATAGAAATTTGCTTCCATCTAACTCCAAAGTTAAGCGAGTTAGAAGAAAATGTTTCAAATAAGAGTTATTCCATTCTTAATGACAAACAACTTTTGTTTGAAAGATTTTACCCTATTTCCGATATTAACGGAATCATAGCTCACACACTGGATCAACCCAAAATAGAGTATTTCTATTTTGCTCCATCTAACTCATAAGTTAAGCGAGTTACAAACAAATGTTTCAAATAAGAGATATTCCATTCTTAATGGTAAACAACTCTTGTTAGAAACATTTTACCCTATTTCCGATATTAACGGAATTATAAGCCAAACAGGAATTTGGCCCCATCTAACTCCAAAGTTAAGCGAGTTAGAAAAAAAATGTTTCAAACAAGAGTTATTCCACTCTTAATGGCAAACAACTTTTGTCTGAAACATTTTACCCTATTTCCGATATTAACGGAATTGTAACTCACACACTGGATCAACTCAAGATGGAGTATTTCTATTTGGCTCCATCTAACTCCAAAGTCAAGCGAGTTAGAAAAAAATGTTTCAAATAAGAGTTATTTCATTCTTAATGGCGTACAACTTTTATTTGAAACATTTTTCCCTATTTCCGATATTAACGGAATTATAACTCACACACTGGATCAACCCAAGATGGAGTATTTCTATTTGGTTCCATCTAACTCCAAAGTCAAGCGAGTGAGAAAAAAATGTTTCAAACAAGAGTTATTCCATTCTTAATGACAAACAACTTTTGTTTGAAAGATCTTACAGTATTTCCGATATTAACGGAATTATAAGCCTAATAGTAATTTGGCTCCATCTAACTCCACAGTTAAGCGAGTTAGAAAAAAATATTTCAAATAAGAGTTATTTCGTTCTTAATGGCGTACAACTTTTATTTGAAACATTTTTCCCTATTTCCGATATTAACGGAATTATAAGCCAAAGACTTGAAAAACCTAAAACGGAGTATTTCTATTTGGCTCCATCTAATTCAAAAGTTAAGCGAGTTAGAAAAAAATATTTCAAATAAGAGTTATTCCATTCTTAGTGGCGTATAGCTTTTATTTGAAACATTTTACCCTATTTCCGATATTAACGGAATTATAAGCCAAATAGAAATTTGCTTCCATCTAACTCCAAAGTTAAGCGAGTTGGAAGAAAATGTTTCAAATAAGAGTTATTCCATTCTTAATGACAAACAACTTTTGTTTGAAAGATTTTACCCTATTTCCGATATTAACGGAATTATAAGCCAAATAGAAATTTGGCCCCATCTAACTCCAAAGTTAAGCGAGTTAGAAAAAAAATGTTTCAAACAAGAGTTATTCCATTCTTAATGGCAAGTAACTTTGGTTTGAAACATTTTACCCTATTTCCGATATTAACGGAATTATAAGCCAAGGACTTGAAAAACCTAAAACGGAGTATTTCTATTTGGCTCCACCTAATTCAAAAGTTAAGCGAGTTAGAAAAAAATATTTCAAATAAGAGTTATTCCATTCTTAGTGGCGTATAACTTTTATTTGAAACATTTTACCCTATTTCCGATATTAACGGAATTATAAGCCAAATAGAAATTTGCTTCCATCTAACTCCAAAGTTAAGCGAGTTAGAAGAAAATGTTTCAAATAAGAGTTATTCCATTCTTAATGACAAACAACTTTTGTTTGAAAGATTTTACCCTATTTCCGATATTAACGGAATCATAGCTCACACACTGGATCAACCCAAAATAGAGTATTTCTATTTTGCTCCATCTAACTCATAAGTTAAGCGAGTTACAAACAAATGTTTCAAATAAGAGATATTCCATTCTTAATGGTAAACAACTCTTGTTAGAAACATTTTACCCTATTTCCGATATTAACGGAATTATAAGCCAAACAGGAATTTGGCCCCATCTAACTCCAAAGTTAAGCGAGTTAGAAAAAAAATGTTTCAAACAAGAGTTATTCCATTCTTAATGGCAAACAACTTTTGTCTGAAACATTTTACCCTATTTCCGATATTAACGGAATTATAACTCACACACTGGATCAACTCAAGATGGAGTATTTCTATTTGGCTCCATCTAACTCCAAAGTCAAGCGAGTTAGAAAAAAATGTTTCAAATAAGAGTTATTTCATTCTTAATGGCGTACAACTTTTATTTGAAACATTTTTCCCTATTTCCGATATTAACGGAATTATAACTCACACACTGGATCAACCCAAGATGGAGTAATTCTATTTGGCTCCATCTAACTCAAAAGTTAAGCAAGTTAGAAAAAAATGTTTCAAATAAGAGTTATTCCATTCTTAATGGCGTACAACTTTTATTTGAAACATTTTTCACAATTTCCGATGTTAACGGAATCGTAACCCACACACTGGATCAACCCAAAATAGAGTATTTCCATTTGGCTCCATCTAACTCATAAGTTAAGCGAGTTACAAAAAAATGTTTCAAATAAGAGATATTCCATTCTTAATGACAAACAACTTTTGTTTGAAACATTTTACCCCATCCCCGATATTAACGGAATTATAAGCCAAATAGTAATTAGGCTCCATCTAACTAGAAAGTTAAGCGAGTTAGAAAAAATGTTTCAAATAAGAGTTATTCCGTTCTTAATGGCAAACAACTTTTGTCTGAAACATTTTACCCTATTTCCGATATTAACGGAATCATAACTCGCACACTGGATCAACCCAAAATAGAGTATTTCTATTTGGCTCCATCTAACTCAAAAGTTAAGCGAGTTAGGATAAAAATATTTCTAATAGGAGATATTCCATTCTTAATGGCAAACAACTTCGGTTTAAAACATTTTATCCTATTTCCAATATTAACGGAGTTATAAGCCAAAAACTTGTGCAACCTAAAACGGAATATTTCCATTTGGCTCCATCTAACTCCAAAGTTAAGCGAGTTAGAAAAAAATGTTTCAAATAAGAGATATTTCTCTCTTAATGACAAACAACTTTTGTTTGAAACATTTTACCCTATTTCCGATATTAACGGAATTATAAGTCACACACTGGATCAACCGAAAATAGAGTATTTCCATTTGGCTCCATCTAACTCAAAAGTTAAGCGAGTTAGGGAAAGATGTTTCAAATAAGAGATATTTCATTCTTAATGACAAACAACTTTTGTTTGAAACATTTTACCCTATCTCCGATATTAACGGAATCATGAGCCAAATAGTAATTTGACTCCATCTAACTTCAAAGTTAAGCGAGTTAGAAAAAAATGTTTCCAATAAGAGTTATTTCATTCTTAATGGCGTACAACTTTTATTTGAAACATTTTTCCCTATTTCCGATATTAACGGAATCATAACTCACACACTGGATCAACCCAAAATAGAGTATTTCTATTTTGCTCCATCTAACTCATAAGTTAAGCGAGTTACAAACAAATGTTTCAAATAAGAGTTATTCCATTCTTAATGACAAACAACTTTTGTTTGAAAGATCTTACAGTATTTCCGATATTAACGGAATTATAAGCCTAATAGGAATTTGGCTCCATCTAACTCCACAGTTAAGCGAGTTAGATAAAAATATTTCAAACAAGAGTTATTCCATTCTGAATGGCAAGTAACTTTGGTTTGAAACATTTTACCCTATTTCCGATATTAACGGAATTATAAGCCAAAAACTTGAAAAACCTAAAACGGAGTATTTCTATTTGGCTCCATCTAATTCAAAAGTTAAGCGAGTTAGAAAAAAATATTTCAAATAAGAGATATTCCATTCTTAATGGCAAACAACTTTTGTCTTAAACATTTTACCCTATTTCCGGTATTAACGGAATTATAAGCCAAATAGGAATTTGGCCCCATCTAACTACAAAGTTAAGCGAGTTAGAAAAAAATGTTTCAAATAAGAGTTATTCCACTCTTAATGGCGTATAACTTTTATTTGAAACATTTTTCCCGATTTCCGATATTAACGGAATCATAACTCACACACTGGATCAACCCAAAATAGAGTATTTCTATTTTGCTCCATCTAACTCATAAGTTAAGCGAGTTACAAACAAATGTTTCAAATAAGAGTTATTCCATTCTTAATGACAAACAACTTTTGTTTGAAAGATCTTACAGTATTTCCGATATTAACGGAATTATAAGCCTAATAGGAATTTGGCTCCATCTAACTCCACAGTTAAGCGAGTTAGATAAAAATATTTCAAATAAGAGTTATTTCGTTCTTAATGGCGTACAACTTTTATTTGAAGCATTTTTCCCTATTTCCGATATTAACGGAATTATAACTCACACACTGGATCAACTCAAGATGGAGTATTTCCATTTGGCTCCATCTAACTCCAAAGTTAAGCGAGTTGGAAAAAAATGTTTCAAATAAGAGTTATTTCATTCTTAATGGCGTACAACTTTTGTTTGAAAGATCTTACAGAATTTCCGATATTAACGGAATTATAAGCCTAATAGTAATTTGGCTCCATCTAACTCCACAGTTAAGCGAGTTAGAAAAAAAATGTTTCAAATAAGAGTTATTTCATTCTTAATGGCGTACAACTTTTATTTGAAACATTTTTAGCTATGTCCGATATTAACGGAATTATAACTCACACACTGGATCAACCCAAGATGGAGTATTTCTATTTTGTTCCATCTAACTCATAAGTTAAGCGAGTTACAAACAAATGTTTCAAATAAGAGATATTCCATTCTTAATGGTAAACAACTCTTGTTAGAAACATTTTACCCTATTTCCGATATTAACGGAATTATAAGCCAAACAGGAATTTGGCCCCATCTAACTCCAAAGTTAAGCGAGTTAGAAAAAAAATGTTTCAAACAAGAGTTATTCCATTCTTAATGGCAAACAACTTTTGTCTGAAACATTTTACCCTATTTCCGATATTAACGGAATTATAACTCACACACTGGATCAACTCAAGATGGAGTATTTCTATTTGGCTCCATCTAACTCCAAAGTCAAGCGAGTTAGAAAAAATGTTTCAAATAAGAGTTATTTCATTCTTAATGGCGTACAACTTTTATTTGAAACATTTTTCCCTATTTCCGATATTAACGGAATTATAACTCACACACTGGATCAACCCAAGATGGAGTATTTCTATTTGGCTCCATCTAACTCCAAAGTCAAGCGAGTGAGAAAAAAATGTTTCAAACAAGAGTTATTCCATTCTTAATGACAAACAACTTTTGTTTGAAAGATCTTACAGTATTTCCGATATTAACGGAATTATAAGCCTAATAGTAATTTGGCTCCATCTAACTCCACAGTTAAGCGAGTTAGAAAAAAATATTTCAAATAAGAGTTATTTCGTTCTTAATGGCGTACAACTTTTATTTGAAACATTTTTCCCTATTTCCGATATTAACGGAATTATAAGCCAAAGACTTGAAAAACCTAAAACGGAGTATTTCTATTTGGCTCCATCTAATTCAAAAGTTAAGCGAGTTAGAAAAAAATATTTCAAATAAGAGTTATTCCATTCTTAGTGGCGTATAACTTTTATTTGAAACATTTTTCCCTATTTCCGATATTAACGGAATTATAAGCCAAATAGGAATTTGCTTCCATCTAACTCCAAAGTTAAGCGAGTTGGAAGAAAATGTTTCAAATAAGAGTTATTCCATTCTTAATGACAAACAACTTTTGTTTGAAAGATTTTACCCTATTTCCGATATTAACGGAATTATAAGCCAAAAACTTGAACAACCCAAAATAGAGTATTTCTATTGGGCTCCATCTAACTCATAAGTTAAGCGAGTTACAAAAAAATGTTTCAAATAAGAGATATTCCATTCTTAATGACAAACAACTTTTGTTTGAAACACTTTACCCTATCCCCGATATTAACGGAATTATAAGCCAAATAGGAATCTGGCTCCATCTAACTACAAAGTTAAGCGAGTTAGAAAAAAATGTTTCAAACAAGAGTTATTCCATTCTTAATGGCAAGTAACTTTGGTTTGAAACATTTTACCCTATTTCCGATATTAACGGAATTATAAGCCAAAGACTTGAAAAACCTAAAACGGAGTATTTCTATTTGGCTCCATCTAATTCAAAAGTTAAGCGAGTTAGAAAAAAATATTTCAAATAAGAGTTATTCCATTCTTAGTGGCGTATAACTTTTATTTGAAACATTTTTCCCTATTTCCGATATTAACGGAATCATAACTCACACACTGGATCAACCCAAAATAGAGTATTTCTATTTTGCTCCATCTAACTCCAAAGTTAAGCGAGTTAGAAGAAAATGTTTCAAATAAGAGTTATTCCATTCTTAATGACAAACAACTTTTGTTTGAAAGATTTTACCCTATTTCCGATATTAACGGAATCACAACTCACACACTGGATCAACCCAAAATAGAGTATTTCTATTTTGCTCCATCTAACTCATAAGTTAAGCGAGTTACAAACAAATGTTTCAAATAAGAGATATTCCATTCTTAATGGTAAACAACTCTTGTTAGAAACATTTTACCCTATTTCCGATATTAACGGAATTATAAGCCAAACAGGAATTTGGCCCCATCTAACTCCAAAGTTAAGCGAGTTAGAAAAAAAATGTTTCAAACAAGAGTTATTCCATTCTTAATGGCAAACAACTTTTGTCTGAAACATTTTACCCTATTTCCGATATTAACGGAATTATAACTCACACACTGGATCAACTCAAGATGGAGTATTTCTATTTGGCTCCATCTAACTCCAAAGTCAAGCGAGTTAGAAAAAAATGTTTCAACTAAGAGTTATTTCATTCTTAATGGCGTACAACTTTTATTTGAAACATTTTTCCCTATTTCCGATATTAACGGAATTATAACTCACACACTGGATCAACCCAAGATGGAGTATTTCTATTTGGCTCCATCTAACTCCAAAGTCAAGCGAGTGAGAAAAAAATGTTTCAAACAAGAGTTATTCCATTCTTAATGACAAACAACTTTTGTTGGAAAGATCTTACAGTATTTCCGATATTAACGGAATTATAAGCCTAATAGTAATTTGGCTCCATCTAACTCCACAGTTAAGCGAGTTAGAAAAAAATATTTCAAATAAGAGTTATTTCGTTCTTAATGGCGTACAACTTTTATTTGAAACACTTTTCCCTATTTCCGATATTAACGGAATTATAAGCCAAAGACTTGAAAAACCTAAAACGGAGTATTTCTATTTGGCTCCATCTAATTCAAAAGTTAAGCGAGTTAGAAAAAAATATTTCAAATAAGAGTTATTCCATTCTTAGTGGCGTATAGCTTTTATTTGAAACATTTTACCCTATTTCCGATATTAACGGAATTATAAGCCAAATAGAAATTTGCTTCCATCTAACTCCAAAGTTAAGCGAGTTGGAAGAAAATGTTTCAAATAAGAGTTATTCCATTCTTAATGACAAACAACTTTTGTTTGAAAGATTTTACCCTATTTCCGATATTAACGGAATTATAAGCCAAAAACTTGAACAACCCAAAATAGAGTATTTCTATTGGGCTCCATCTAACTCATAAGTTAAGCGAGTTACAAAAAAATGTTTCAAATAAGAGATATTCCATTCTTAATGACAAACAACTTTTGTTTGAAACACTTTACCCTATCCCCGATATTAACGGAATTATAAGCCAAATAGGAATCTGGCTCCATCTAACTACAAAGTTAAGCGAGTTAGAGAAAAATGTTTCAAACAAGAGTTATTCCATTCTTAATGGCAAGTAACTTTGGTTTGAAACATTTTACCCTATTTCCGATATTAACGGAATTATAAGCCAAAGACTTGAAAAACCTAAAACGGAGTATTTCTATTTGGCTCCATCTAATTCAAAAGTTAAGCGAGTTAGAAAAAAATATTTCAAATAAGAGTTATTCCATTCTTAGTGGCGTATAACTTTTATTTGAAACATTTTTCCCTATTTCCGATATTAACGGAATCATAACTCACACACTGGATCAACCCAAAATAGAGTATTTCTATTTTGCTCCATCTAACTCATAAGTTAAGCGAGTTACAAACAAATGTTTCAAATAAGAGATATTCCATTCTTAATGGTAAACAACTCTTGTTAGAAACATTTTACCCTATTTCCGATATTAACGGAATTATAAGCCAAATAGGAATTTGGCCCCATCTAACTCCAAAGTTAAGCGAGTTAGAAAAAAAATGTTTCAAACAAGAATTATTCCATTCTTAATGGCAAACAACTTTTGTCTGAAACATTTTACCCTATTTCCGATATTAACGGAATTATAACTCACACACTGGATCAACTCAAGATGGAGTATTTCTATTTGGCTCCATCTAACTCCAAAGTCAAGCGAGTTAGAAAAAAATGTTTCAAATAAGAGATATTCCATTCTTAATGGCAAACAACTTTTGTTTGAAACATCTTACCCTATTTGCGATATTAACGGAATTATAAGCCAAAAACTTGAACAACCTAAAACGGAGTGTTTCTATTTGGCTCCATCTAACTCAAAAGTTGAGCGAGTTAGAAAAAAATGTTTCAAATAAGAGCTATTCCATTCTTAATGGCAAACAACTTTTGTTTGAAACATCATTCCCTATTTCCGATATTAACGGAATTATAACACACACTGGATCAACCCAAAATAGAGTGTTTCTATTTGGCTACACCTAACTCCAAAGTTAAGCGAGTTAGAAAAAAATGTTTCAAACAAGAGTTATTCCATTCTTAATGGCAAACAACTTTTATTTGAAACATTTTTTCCTATTACCGATATTAACGGAGTTATAAGTCACACACTGGATCAACCCAAAATAGAGTGTTTCTATTTGGCTACATCTAACTCATAAGTTAAGCGAGTTAGAAAAAAATATTTCAAACAAGAGCTATTCCACTCTTAATGACAAACAACTTTGCTTTGAAACATTTTACCCTATTTCCGATATTAACGGAATTATAAGCCAAATAGGAATTTGACTCCATCTAACTCCAAAGTTAAGCGAGTTAGAAAAGGATGCTTCAAATAAGAGTTATTCCATTCTTAATGGCGAACAACTTTTATTTGAAACATTTTTCTCTATTTCCGATATTAACGGAGTTATAACCCAAACACTGGAACAACCCAAAATGGAGTATTTCTATTTGGCTCGATCTAACTCAAAAGTTAAGCGAGTTAGAAAAAAATGTTTCAAATAAGATATATTCCATCCTTAACTGCAAACAACTTCTGTTTGAAACATTTTACCCTATTTCCGATATTAACGGAGTTATAAGCCAAAAACTTGAACAACATAAAACGGAGTATTTCTATTTGACTCCATCTAACTCATAAGTTAAGCGAGTTAGAAAAATATGTTTCAAACAAGAGTTATTCCATTCTTAATGACAAACAACTTTTGTTTGAAACATTTTACCCTATTTCGAATATTAACGGAATTATAAGCCAAAAACTTGAACAACATAAAACGGAGTATTTCTATTTTCAACTTTTGTTTGAAACATTTTACCCTATTTCGAATATTAACGGAATTATAAGCCAAAAACTTGAACAACATAAAACGGAGTATTTCTATTTGGCTACATCTAACTCATAAGTTAAGCGAGTTAGAAAAAAATGTTTCAAACAAGAGTTATTCCATTCTTAATGATAAACAACTTTTGTTTGAAACATTTTACCCTATTTGCGATATTAACGGAATTATAAGCCAAAAACTTGAACAACCTAAAACGGAGTGTTTCTATTTGGCTCCATCTAACTCAAAAGTTGAGCGAGTTAGAAAAAAATGTTTCAAATAAGAGCTATTCGATTCTTAATGGCAAACAACTTTTGTTTGAAACATTATTCCCTATTTCCGATATTAACGGAATTATAACTAACACACTGGATCAACCGAAAATAGAGTGTTTCTATTTGGCTCCACCTAACTCCAAAGTTAAACGAGTTAGAAAAATATGTTTCAAACAAGAGTTATTCCATTCTTAATGGCAAACAACTTTTATTTGAAACATTTTTTCCTATTACCGATATTAACGGAGTTATAAGTCACACACTGGATCAACCCAAAATAGAGTGTTTCTATTTGGCTCCATCTAACTCTTTGGAGTTAGTTAAGCGAGTTAGATAAAAGTGTTTCAAACAAGAGCTATTCCACTCTTAATGACATACAACTTTGGTTTAAAACATTTTACCCTATTTGCGATATTAACGGAATTATAAGACAAAAACTTGAACAACATAAAACGGAGTATTTCTATTTGGCTACATCTAACTCATAAGTTAAGCGAGTTAGAAAAAAATGTTTCAAACAAGAGCTATTCCATTCTTAATGACAAACAACTTTGGTTTGAAACAATTTACCCTATTTGCGATATTAACGGAATTACAAGCCAAAAACTTGAACAACCTAAAACGGAGTGTTTCTATTTGGCTCCATCTAACTCAAAAGTTGAGTGAGTTAGAAAAAAATGTTTCAAATAAGAGCTATTCCATTCTTAATGGCAAACAACTTTTGTTTGAAACATTATTCCCTATTTCCGATATTAACGGAATTATGACTCACACACTGAATCAACCCAAAATAGAGTGTTTCTATTTGGCTCCACCTAACTCCAAAGTTAAACGAGTTAGAAAAAAATGTTTCAAACAAGAGTTATTCCATTCTTAATGGCAAACAACTTTTATTTGAAACATTTTTTCCTATTACCGATATTAGCGGAGTTATGTCACACACTGGATCAACCCAAAATAGAGTGTTTCTATTTGGCTCCATCTAACTCCAAAGTTAAGCGAGTTAAATAAAAATGTTTCAAACAAGAGCTATTTCACTCTTAATGACATACAACTTTGGTTTGAAACATTTTACCCTGTTTGCGATATTAACGGAATTATAAGCCAAAAACTTGAACAACATAAAACGGAGTATTTCTATTTGGCTACATCTAACTCATAAGTTAAGCGAGTTAGAAAAAAATGTTTCAAACAAGAGCTATTCCATTCTTAATGACAAATAACTTTGGTTTGAAACAATTTACCCTATTTGCGATATTAACGGAATTACAAGCCAAAAACTTGAACAACCTAAAACGGAGTGTTTCTATTTGGCTCCATCTAAGTCAAAAGTTAAGCGAGTTAGAAAAAAATGTTTCAAATAAGAGGTATTCCATTCTTAATGGCGAACACCTTCTACTTGAAACATTTTTCCCTCTTTCCGATATTAACGGAATTATAACTCACACACTGGATCAACCCAAAATAGAGTTTTTCTATTTGGTTCCATCTAACTCATAAGTTAAGCGAGTTAGAAAAAAATGTTTCAAACAAGAGTTATTCCATTCTTAATGACAGACAACTCTTATTTGAAACATTATTCCCTATTTCCGATATTAACCGAATTATAACTCACACACTGCGTCAACCCAAAATAGAGTATTTCTATTTGGCTCCATCTAACTCCAAAGTTAGGCGAGTTAGAAAAAAATATTTCAAATAGGAGATATTCCATTCTTAATGACAAACAACTTTGGTTTGAAACATTTTACCCTATTTCCGATGTTAACGGAATTATAAGCCAAGAACTTGAACAACCTAAAACACAGTATTTCTATTCGGCTCCATCTAACTCAAAAGTTAAACGAGTTAGGAAAAAATGTTTCAAATAGGACATACTCCATTCTTAATAACAAACAACTTTTGTTTGAAACATATTACCCCATTTCCGATATTAACAGAATTATAAGCCAAAATCTTGAACAACCTAAAATGGAGTACTTCTATTTGGCTCCATCTAGCTCCAAAGTCAAGCGAGTTAGAAAAAAATTTATCAAATAAGAGTTATTCCACTCTTAATGGCGAACAACTTTTATTTGAAACATTTTTCTCTATTTCCGATATTAACGGAGTTATAACCCAAACACTGGAACAACCCAAAATGGAGTATTTCTATTTGGCTCGATCTAACTCAAAAGTTAAGCGAGTTAGAAAAAAATGTTTCAAATAAGATATATTCCATTCTTAACTGCAAACAACTTCTGTTTGAAACATTTTACCCTATTTCCGATATTAACGGAGTTATAAGCCAAAACATGAACAACATAAAACGGAGTATTTCTATTTGACTCCATCTAACTCATAAGTTAAGCGAGTTAGAAAAATATGTTTCAAACAAGAGTTATTCCATTCTTAATGACAAACAACTTTTGTTTGAAACATTTTACCCTATTTCGAATATTAACGGAATTATAAGCCAAAAACTTGAACAACATAAAACGGAGTATTTCTATGTGGCTACATCTAACTCATAAGTTAAGCGAGTTAGAAAAAAATGTTTCAAACAAGAGCTATTCCATTCTTAATGACAAACAACTTTGGTTTGAAACATTTTACCCTATATCCGATATTAACGGAATTATAAGCCAAACAGGAATTTGGCTCCATCTAACTCCAAAGTTAAGCGAGTTAGAAAAAAATGCTTCAAATAAGAGTTATTCCAATCTTAATGCCGAACAACTTTTATTTGAAACATTTTTCCCTATTTCCGATATTAACGGAATTATAACTCACACGCTGGATCAACACAAAATAGAGTATTTCTATTTGGCTCCCTCTAACTCCAAAGTTAAGCGAGTTAGAAAAAAAATGTTTCAAACAGGAGTTATTCCATTCTTAATGACAAACAACTTTGGTTTGAAACATTTTACCCTATTTCCAATATTAACGGAATTATAAGCCAAAAACTTGGACAACATAAAACGGAGTATTTCTATTTGGCTACATCTAACTCATAAGTTAAGCGAGTTAGAAAAAAATGTTTCAAACAGGAGTTATTCCATTCTTAATGACAAACAACTTTGGTTTGAAACATTTTACCCTATTTCCGATATTAACGGAATTTTAAGCCAAAAACTTGAACAACCCAAAATGGAGTATCTCTATTTGGCTCCATCTAACTCAAAAGTTAAGCGAGTTAGAAAAAAATGTTTCAAATAAGATATATTCCATTCTTAATTGCAAACAACTTTTGTTTGAAACATTTTACCCTATTTCCAATATTAACGGAATTCTTAGCCAAAAACTTGAACAACCTAAAACGGAGTATTTCTATTTGGCTCCATCTAACTCAAGAGTTAAGCGAGTTAGAAAAAAATGTTTCAAATAGGTCATACTCCGCTCTTAATGACAAACAGCTTTTGTTTGAAACACTTTACCCTATCCCCGATATTAACGGAATTATAAGCCAAATAGGAATCTGGCTCCACCTAACTACAAAGTTAAGCGAGTTAGAAAAAAATGTTTCAAACAAGAGTTATTCCATTCTTAATGGCAAGTAACTTTGGTTTGAAACATTTTACCCTATTTCCGATATTAACGGAATTATAAGCCAAAGACTTGAAAAACCTAAAACGGAGTATTTCTATTTGGCTCCATCTAATTCAAAAGTTAAGCGAGTTAGAAAAAAATATTTCAAATAAGAGTTATTCCATTCTTAGTGGCGTATAACTTTTATTTGAAACATTTTTCCCTATTTCCGATATTAACGGAATTATAAGCCAAATAGGAATTTGCTTCCATCTAACTCCAAAGTTAAGCGAGTTGGAAGAAAATGTTTCAAATAAGAGTTATTCCATTCTTAATGACAAACAACTTTTGTTTGAAAGATTTTACCCTATTTCCGATATTAACGGAATTATAAGCCAAAAACTTGAACAACCCAAAATAGAGTATTTCTATTGGGCTCCATCTAACTCATAAGTTAAGCGAGTTACAAAAAAATGTTTCAAATAAGAGATATTCCATTCTTAATGACAAACAACTTTTGTTTGAAACACTTTACCCTATCCCCGATATTAACGGAATTATAAGCCAAATAGGAATCTGGCTCCATCTAACTACAAAGTTAAGCGAGTTAGAAAAAAATGTTTCAAACAAGAGTTATTCCATTCTTAATGGCAAGTAACTTTGGTTTGAAACATTTTACCCTATTTCCGATATTAACGGAATTATAAGCCAAAGACTTGAAAAACCTAAAACGGAGTATTTCTATTTGGCTCCATCTAATTCAAAAGTTAAGCGAGTTAGAAAAAAATATTTCAAATAAGAGTTATTCCATTCTTAGTGGCGTATAACTTTTATTTGAAACATTTTTCCCTATTTCCGATATTAACGGAATCATAACTCACACACTGGATCAACCCAAAATAGAGTATTTCTATTTTGCTCCATCTAACTCCAAAGTTAAGCGAGTTAGAAGAAAATGTTTCAAATAAGAGTTATTCCATTCTTAATGACAAACAACTTTTGTTTGAAAGATTTTACCCTATTTCCGATATTAACGGAATCACAACTCACACACTGGATCAACCCAAAGTAGAGTATTTCTATTTTGCTCCATCTAACTCATAAGTTAAGCGAGTTACAAACAAATGTTTCAAATAAGAGATATTCCATTCTTAATGGTAAACAACTCTTGTTAGAAACATTTTACCCTATTTCCGATATTAACGGAATTATAAGCCAAACAGGAATTTGGCCCCATCTAACTCCAAAGTTAAGCGAGTTAGAAAAAAAATGTTTCAAACAAGAGTTATTCCATTCTTAATGGCAAACAACTTTTGTCTGAAACATTTTACCCTATTTCCGATATTAACGGAATTATAACTCACACACTGGATCAACTCAAGATGGAGTATTTCTATTTGGCTCCATCTAACTCCAAAGTCAAGCGAGTTAGAAAAAAATGTTTCAACTAAGAGTTATTTCATTCTTAATGGCGTACAACTTTTATTTGAAACATTTTTCCCTATTTCCGATATTAACGGAATTATAACTCACACACTGGATCAACCCAAGATGGAGTATTTCTATTTGGCTCCATCTAACTCCAAAGTCAAGCGAGTGAGAAAAAAATGTTTCAAACAAGAGTTATTCCATTCTTAATGACAAACAACTTTTGTTTGAAAGATCTTACAGTATTTCCGATATTAACGGAATTATAAGCCTAATAGTAATTTGGCTCCATCTAACTCCACAGTTAAGCGAGTTAGAAAAAAATATTTCAAATAAGAGTTATTTCGTTCTTAATGGCGTACAACTTTTATTTGAAACATTTTTCCCTATTTCCGATATTAACGGAATTATAAGCCAAAGACTTGAAAAACCTAAAACGGAGTATTTCTATTTGGCTCCATCTAATTCAAAAGTTAAGCGAGTTAGAAAAAAATATTTCAAATAAGAGTTATTCCATTCTTAGTGGCGTATAGCTTTTATTTGAAACATTTTACCCTATTTCCGATATTAACGGAATTATAAGCCAAATAGAAATTTGCTTCCATCTAACTCCAAAGTTAAGCGAGTTGGAAGAAAATGTTTCAAATAAGAGTTATTCCATTCTTAATGACAAACAACTTTTGTTTGAAAGATTTTACCCTATTTCCGATATTAACGGAATTATAAGCCAAAAACTTGAACAACCCAAAATAGAGTATTTCTATTGGGCTCCATCTAACTCATAAGTTAAGCGAGTTACAAAAAAATGTTTCAAATAAGAGATATTCCATTCTTAATGACAAACAACTTTTGTTTGAAACACTTTACCCTATCCCCGATATTAACGGAATTATAAGCCAAATAGGAATCTGGCTCCATCTAACTACAAAGTTAAGCGAGTTAGAGAAAAATGTTTCAAACAAGAGTTATTCCATTCTTAATGGCAAGTAACTTTGGTTTGAAACATTTTACCCTATTTCCGATATTAACGGAATTATAAGCCAAAGACTTGAAAAACCTAAAACGGAGTATTTCTATTTGGCTCCATCTAATTCAAAAGTTAAGCGAGTTAGAAAAAAATATTTCAAATAAGAGTTATTCCATTCTTAGTGGCGTATAACTTTTATTTGAAACATTTTTCCCTATTTCCGATATTAACGGAATCATAACTCACACACTGGATCAACCCAAAATAGAGTATTTCTATTTTGCTCCATCTAACTCCAAAGTTAAGCGAGTTAGAAGAAAATGTTTCAAATAAGAGTTATTCCATTCTTAATGACAAACAACTTTTGTTTGAAAGATTTTACCCTATTTCCGATATTAACGGAATCACAACTCACACACTGGATCAACCCAAAGTAGAGTATTTCTATTTTGCTCCATCTAACTCATAAGTTAAGCGAGTTACAAACAAATGTTTCAAATAAGAGATATTCCATTCTTAATGGTAAACAACTCTTGTTAGAAACATTTT
Source organism: Digitonthophagus gazella (assembly GCA_036711955.1). Classification (NCBI taxonomy): domain Eukaryota; kingdom Metazoa; phylum Arthropoda; class Insecta; order Coleoptera; family Scarabaeidae; genus Digitonthophagus; species Digitonthophagus gazella. The sequence continues at coordinate 10,353,581 of JASCIT010000012.1, forward strand.
ACCCTATTTCCGATATTAACGGAATTATAAGCCAAACAGGAATTTGGCCCCATCTAACTCCAAAGTTAAGCGAGTTAGAAAAAAAATGTTTCAAACAAGAGTTATTCCATTCTTAATGGCAAACAACTTTTGTCTGAAACATTTTACCCTATTTCCGATATTAACGGAATTATAACTCACACACTGGATCAACTCAAGATGGAGTATTTCTATTTGGCTCCATCTAACTCCAAAGTCAAGCGAGTTAGAAAAAAATGTTTCAACTAAGAGTTATTTCATTCTTAATGGCGTACAACTTTTATTTGAAACATTTTTCCCTATTTCCGATATTAACGGAATTATAACTCACACACTGGATCAACCCAAGATGGAGTATTTCTATTTGGCTCCATCTAACTCCAAAGTCAAGCGAGTGAGAAAAAAATGTTTCAAACAAGAGTTATTCCATTCTTAATGACAAACAACTTTTGTTTGAAAGATCTTACAGTATTTCCGATATTAACGGAATTATAAGCCTAATAGTAATTTGGCTCCATCTAACTCCACAGTTAAGCGAGTTAGAAAAAAATATTTCAAATAAGAGTTATTTCGTTCTTAATGGCGTACAACTTTTATTTGAAACATTTTTCCCTATTTCCGATATTAACGGAATTATAAGCCAAAGACTTGAAAAACCTAAAACGGAGTATTTCTATTAGGCTCCATCTAATTCAAAAGTTAAGCGAGTTAGAAAAAAATATTTCAAATAAGAGTTATTCCATTCTTAGTGGCGTATAGCTTTTATTTGAAACATTTTACCCTATTTCCGATATTAACGGAATTATAAGCCAAATAGAAATTTGCTTCCATCTAACTCCAAAGTTAAGCGAGTTGGAAGAAAATGTTTCAAATAAGAGTTATTCCATTCTTAATGACAAACAACTTTTGTTTGAAAGATTTTACCCTATTTCCGATATTAACGGAATTATAAGCCAAAAACTTGAACAACCCAAAATAGAGTATTTCTATTGGGCTCCATCTAACTCATAAGTTAAGCGAGTTACAAAAAAATGTTTCAAATAAGAGATATTCCATTCTTAATGACAAACAACTTTTGTTTGAAACACTTTACCCTATCCCCGATATTAACGGAATTATAAGCCAAATAGGAATCTGGCTCCATCTAACTACAAAGTTAAGCGAGTTAGAGAAAAATGTTTCAAACAAGAGTTATTCCATTCTTAATGGCAAGTAACTTTGGTTTGAAACATTTTACCCTATTTCCGATATTAACGGAATTATAAGCCAAAGACTTGAAAAACCTAAAACGGAGTATTTCTATTTGGCTCCATCTAATTCAAAAGTTAAGCGAGTTAGAAAAAAATATTTCAAATAAGAGTTATTCCATTCTTAGTGGCGTATAACTTTTATTTGAAACATTTTTCCCTATTTCCGATATTAACGGAATCATAACTCACACACTGGATCAACCCAAAATAGAGTATTTCTATTTTGCTCCATCTAACTCATAAGTTAAGCGAGTTACAAACAAATGTTTCAAATAAGAGATATTCCATTCTTAATGGTAAACAACTCTTGTTAGAAACATTTTACCCTATTTCCGATATTAACGGAATTATAAGCCAAATAGGAATTTGGCCCCATCTAACTCCAAAGTTAAGCGAGTTAGAAAAAAAATGTTTCAAACAAGAATTATTCCATTCTTAATGGCAAACAACTTTTGTCTGAAACATTTTACCCTATTTCCGATATTAACGGAATTATAACTCACACACTGGATCAACTCAAGATGGAGTATTTCTATTTGGCTCCATCTAACTCCAAAGTCAAGCGAGTTAGAAAAAAATGTTTCAAATAAGAGATATTCCATTCTTAATGGCAAACAACTTTTGTTTGAAACATCTTACCCTATTTGCGATATTAACGGAATTATAAGCCAAAAACTTGAACAACCTAAAACGGAGTGTTTCTATTTGGCTCCATCTAACTCAAAAGTTGAGCGAGTTAGAAAAAAATGTTTCAAATAAGAGCTATTCCATTCTTAATGGCAAACAACTTTTGTTTGAAACATTATTCCCTATTTCCGATATTAACGGAATTATAACACACACTGGATCAACCCAAGATGGAGTATTTCTATTTGGCTCCATCTAACTCCAAAGTCAAGCGAGTGAGAAAAAAATGTTTCAAACAAGAGTTATTCCATTCTTAATGACAAACAACTTTTGTTTGAAAGATCTTACAGTATTTCCGATATTAACGGAATTATAAGCCTAATAGTAATTTGGCTCCATCTAACTCCACAGTTAAGCGAGTTAGAAAAAAATATTTCAAATAAGAGTTATTTCGTAATTAATGGCGTACAACTTTTATTTGAAACATTTTTCCCTATTTCCGATATTAACGGAATTATAAGCCAAAGACTTGAAAAACCTAAAACGGAGTATTTCTATTTGGCTCCATCTAATTCAAAAGTTAAGCGAGTTAGAAAAAAATATTTCAAATAAGAGTTATTCCATTCTTAGTGGCGTATAGCTTTTATTTGAAACATTTTACCCTATTTCCGATATTAACGGAATTATAAGCCAAATAGAAATTTGCTTCCATCTAACTCCAAAGTTAAGCGAGTTGGAAGAAAATGTTTCAAATAAGAGTTATTCCATTCTTAATGACAAACAACTTTTGTTTGAAAGATTTTACCCTATTTCCGATATTAACGGAATTATAAGCCAAAAACTTGAACAACCCAAAATAGAGTATTTCTATTGGGCTCCATCTAACTCATAAGTTAAGCGAGTTACAAAAAAATGTTTCAAATAAGAGATATTCCATTCTTAATGACAAACAACTTTTGTTTGAAACACTTTACCCTATCCCCGATATTAACGGAATTATAAGCCAAATAGGAATCTGGCTCCATCTAACTACAAAGTTAAGCGAGTTAGAGAAAAATGTTTCAAACAAGAGTTATTCCATTCTTAATGGCAAGTAACTTTGGTTTGAAACATTTTACCCTATTTCCGATATTAACGGAATTATAAGCCAAAGACTTGAAAAACCTAAAACGGAGTATTTCTATTTGGCTCCATCTAATTCAAAAGTTAAGCGAGTTAGAAAAAAATATTTCAAATAAGAGTTATTCCATTCTTAGTGGCGTATAACTTTTATTTGAAACATTTTTCCCTATTTCCGATATTAACGGAATCATAACTCACACACTGGATCAACCCAAAATAGAGTATTTCTATTTTGCTCCATCTAACTCATAAGTTAAGCGAGTTACAAACAAATGTTTCAAATAAGAGATATTCCATTCTTAATGGTAAACAACTCTTGTTAGAAACATTTTACCCTATTTCCGATATTAACGGAATTATAAGCCAAATAGGAATTTGGCCCCATCTAACTCCAAAGTTAAGCGAGTTAGAAAGAAAATGTTTCAAACAAGAATTATTCCATTGTTAATGGCAAACAACTTTTGTCTGAAACATTTTACCCTATTTCCGATATTAACGGAATTATAACTCACACACTGGATCAACTCAAGATGGAGTATTTCTATTTGGCTCCATCTAACTCCAAAGTCAAGCGAGTTAGAAAAAAATGTTTCAAATAAGAGATATTCCATTCTTAATGGCAAACAACTTTTGTTTGAAACATCTTACCCTATTTGCGATATTAACGGAATTATAAGCCAAAAACTTGAACAACCTAAAACGGAGTGTTTCTATTTGGCTCCATCTAACTCAAAAGTTGAGCGAGTTAGAAAAAAATGTTTCAAATAAGAGCTATTCCATTCTTAATGGCAAACAACTTTTGTTTGAAACATTATTCCCTATTTCCGATATTAACGGAATTATAACACACACTGGATCAACCCAAAATAGAGTGTTTCTATTTGGCTACACCTAACTCCAAAGTTAAACGAGTTAGAAAAAAATGTTTCAAACAAGAGTTATTCCATTCTTAATGGCAAACAACTTTTATTTGAAACATTTTTTCCTATTACCGATATTAACGGAGTTATAAGTCACACACTGGATCAACCCAAAATAGAGTGTTTCTATTTGGCTACATCTAACTCATAAGTTAAGCGAGTTAGAAAAAAATATTTCAAACAAGAGCTATTCCACTCTTAATGACAAACAACTTTGCTTTGAAACATTTTACCCTATTTCCGATATTAACGGAATTATAAGCCAAATAGGAATTTGGCTCCATCTAACTCCAAAGTTAAGCGAGTTAGAAAAGGATGCTTCAAATAAGAGTTATTCCATTCTTAATGGCGAACAACTTTTATTTGAAACATTTTTCTCTATTTCCGATATTAACGGAGTTATAACCCAAACACTGGAACAACCCAAAATGGAGTATTTCTATTTGGCTCGATCTAACTCAAAAGTTAAGCGAGTTAGAAAAAAATGTTTCAAATAAGATATATTCCATTCTTAACTGCAAACAACTTCTGTTTGAAACATTTTACCCTATTTCCGATATTAACGGAGTTATAAGCCAAAAACTTGAACAACATAAAACGGAGTATTTCTATTTGACTCCATCTAACTCATAAGTTAAGCGAGTTAGAAAAATATGTTTCAAACAAGAGTTATTCCATTCTTAATGACAAACAACTTTTGTTTGAAACATTTTACCCTATTTCGAATATTAACGGAATTATAAGCCAAAAACTTGAACAACATAAAACGGAGTATTTCTATTTGGCTACATCTAACTCATAAGTTAAGCGAGTTAGAAAAAAATGTTTCAAACAAGAGTTATTCCATTCTTAATGACAAACAACTTTTGTTTGAAACATTTTACCCTATTTGCGATATTAACGGAATTATAAGCCAAAAACTTGAACAACCTAAAACGGAGTGTTTCTATTTGGCTCCATCTAACTCAAAAGTTGAGCGAGTTAGAAAAAAATGTTTCAAATAAGAGCTATTCGATTCTTAATGGCAAACAACTTTTGTTTGAAACATTATTCCCTATTTCCGATATTAACGGAATTATAACTAACACACTGGATCAACCGAAAATAGAGTGTTTCTATTTGGCTCCACCTAACTCCAAAGTTAAACGAGTTAGAAAAATATGTTTCAAACAAGAGTTATTCCATTCTTAATGGCAAACAACTTTTATTTGAAACATTTTTTCCTATTACCGATATTAACGGAGTTATAAGTCACACACTGGATCAACCCAAAATAGAGTGTTTCTATTTGGCTCCATCTAACTCTTTGGAGTTAGTTAAGCGAGTTAGATAAAAGTGTTTCAAACAAGAGCTATTCCACTCTTAATGACATACAACTTTGGTTTAAAACATTTTACCCTATTTGCGATATTAACGGAATTATAAGACAAAAACTTGAACAACATAAAACGGAGTATTTCTATTTGGCTACATCTAACTCATAAGTTAAGCGAGTTAGAAAAAAATGTTTCAAACAAGAGCTATTCCATTCTTAATGACAAACAACTTTGGTTTGAAACAATTTACCCTATTTGCGATATTAACGGAATTACAAGCCAAAAACTTGAACAACCTAAAACGGAGTGTTTCTATTTGGCTCCATCTAACTCAAAAGTTGAGTGAGTTAGAAAAAAATGTTTCAAATAAGAGCTATTCCATTCTTAATGACAAACAACTTTTGTTTGAAACACTTTACCCTATCCCCGATATTAACGGAATTATAAGCCAAATAGGAATCTGGCTCCATCTAACTACAAAGTTAAGCGAGTTAGAGAAAAATGTTTCAAACAAGAGTTATTCCATTCTTAATGGCAAGTAACTTTGGTTTGAAACATTTTACCCTATTTCCGATATTAACGGAATTATAAGCCAAAGACTTGAAAAACCTAAAACGGAGTATTTCTATTTGGCTCCATCTAATTCAAAAGTTAAGCGAGTTAGAAAAAAATATTTCAAATAAGAGTTATTCCATTCTTAGTGGCGTATAACTTTTATTTGAAACATTTTTCCCTATTTCCGATATTAACGGAATCATAACTCACACACTGGATCAACCCAAAATAGAGTATTTCTATTTTGCTCCATCTAACTCATAAGTTAAGCGAGTTACAAACAAATGTTTCAAATAAGAGATATTCCATTCTTAATGGTAAACAACTCTTGTTAGAAACATTTTACCCTATTTCCGATATTAACGGAATTATAAGCCAAATAGGAATTTGGCCCCATCTAACTCCAAAGTTAAGCGAGTTAGAAAAAAAATGTTTCAAACAAGAATTATTCCATTCTTAATGGCAAACAACTTTTGTCTGAAACATTTTACCCTATTTCCGATATTAACGGAATTATAACTCACACACTGGATCAACTCAAGATGGAGTATTTCTATTTGGCTCCATCTAACTCCAAAGTCAAGCGAGTTAGAAAAAAATGTTTCAAATAAGAGATATTCCATTCTTAATGGCAAACAACTTTTGTTTGAAACATCTTACCCTATTTGCGATATTAACGGAATTATAAGCCAAAAACTTGAACAACCTAAAACGGAGTGTTTCTATTTGGCTCCATCTAACTCAAAAGTTGAGCGAGTTAGAAAAAAATGTTTCAAATAAGAGCTATTCCATTCTTAATGGCAAACAACTTTTGTTTGAAACATTATTCCCTATTTCCGATATTAACGGAATTATAACACACACTGGATCAACCCAAAATAGAGTGTTTCTATTTGGCTACACCTAACTCCAAAGTTAAACGAGTTAGAAAAAAATGTTTCAAACAAGAGTTATTCCATTCTTAATGGCAAACAACTTTTATTTGAAACATTTTTTCCTATTACCGATATTAACGGAGTTATAAGTCACACACTGGATCAACCCAAAATAGAGTGTTTCTATTTGGCTACATCTAACTCATAAGTTAAGCGAGTTAGAAAAAAATATTTCAAACAAGAGCTATTCCACTCTTAATGACAAACAACTTTGCTTTGAAACATTTTACCCTATTTCCGATATTAACGGAATTATAAGCCAAATAGGAATTTGGCTCCATCTAACTCCAAAGTTAAGCGAGTTAGAAAAGGATGCTTCAAATAAGAGTTATTCCATTCTTAATGGCGAACAACTTTTATTTGAAACATTTTTCTCTATTTCCGATATTAACGGAGTTATAACCCAAACACTGGAACAACCCAAAATGGAGTATTTCTATTTGGCTCGATCTAACTCAAAAGTTAAGCGAGTTAGAAAAAAATGTTTCAAATAAGATATATTCCATTCTTAACTGCAAACAACTTCTGTTTGAAACATTTTACCCTATTTCCGATATTAACGGAGTTATAAGCCAAAAACTTGAACAACATAAAACGGAGTATTTCTATTTGACTCCATCTAACTCATAAGTTAAGCGAGTTAGAAAAATATGTTTCAAACAAGAGTTATTCCATTCTTAATGACAAACAACTTTTGTTTGAAACATTTTACCCTATTTCGAATATTAACGGAATTATAAGCCAAAAACTTGAACAACATAAAACGGAGTATTTCTATTTGGCTACATCTAACTCATAAGTTAAGCGAGTTAGAAAAAAATGTTTCAAACAAGAGTTATTCCATTCTTAATGACAAACAACTTTTGTTTGAAACATTTTACCCTATTTGCGATATTAACGGAATTATAAGCCAAAAACTTGAACAACCTAAAACGGAGTGTTTCTATTTGGCTCCATCTAACTCAAAAGTTGAGCGAGTTAGAAAAAAATGTTTCAAATAAGAGCTATTCGATTCTTAATGGCAAACAACTTTTGTTTGAAACATTATTCCCTATTTCCGATATTAACGGAATTATAACTAACACACTGGATCAACCGAAAATAGAGTGTTTCTATTTGGCTCCACCTAACTCCAAAGTTAAACGAGTTAGAAAAATATGTTTCAAACAAGAGTTATTCCATTCTTAATGGCAAACAACTTTTATTTGAAACATTTTTTCCTATTACCGATATTAACGGAGTTATAAGTCACACACTGGATCAACCCAAAATAGAGTGTTTCTATTTGGCTCCATCTAACTCTTTGGAGTTAGTTAAGCGAGTTAGATAAAAGTGTTTCAAACAAGAGCTATTCCACTCTTAATGACATACAACTTTGGTTTAAAACATTTTACCCTATTTGCGATATTAACGGAATTATAAGACAAAAACTTGAACAACATAAAACGGAGTATTTCTATTTGGCTACATCTAACTCATAAGTTAAGCGAGTTAGAAAAAAATGTTTCAAACAAGAGCTATTCCATTCTTAATGACAAACAACTTTGGTTTGAAACAATTTACCCTATTTGCGATATTAACGGAATTACAAGCCAAAAACTTGAACAACCTAAAACGGAGTGTTTCTATTTGGCTCCATCTAACTCAAAAGTTGAGTGAGTTAGAAAAAAATGTTTCAAATAAGAGCTATTCCATTCTTAATGGCAAACAACTTTTGTTTGAAACATTATTCCCTATTTCCGATATTAACGGAATTATGACTCACACACTGAATCAACCCAAAATAGAGTGTTTCTATTTGGCTCCACCTAACTCCAAAGTTAAACGAGTTAGAAAAAAATGTTTCAAACAAGAGTTATTCCATTCTTAATGGCAAACAACTTTTATTTGAAACATTTTTTCCTATTACCGATATTAGCGGAGTTATGTCACACACTGGATCAACCCAAAATAGAGTGTTTCTATTTGGCTCCATCTAACTCCAAAGTTAAGCGAGTTAAATAAAAATGTTTCAAACAAGAGCTATTTCACTCTTAATGACATACAACTTTGGTTTGAAACATTTTACCCTGTTTGCGATATTAACGGAATTATAAGCCAAAAACTTGAACAACCTAAAACGGAGTGTTTCTATTTGGCTCCATCTAACTCAAAAGTTGAGCGAGTTAGAAAAAAATGTTTCAAATAAGAGCTATTCGATTCTTAATGGCAAACAACTTTTGTTTGAAACATTATTCCCTATTTCCGATATTAACGGAATTATAACTAACACACTGGATCAACCGAAAATAGAGTGTTTCTATTTGGCTCCACCTAACTCCAAAGTTAAACGAGTTAGAAAAATATGTTTCAAACAAGAGTTATTCCATTCTTAATGGCAAACAACTTTTATTTGAAACATTTTTTCCTATTACCGATATTAACGGAGTTATAAGTCACACACTGGATCAACCCAAAATAGAGTGTTTCTATTTGGCTCCATCTAACTCTTTGGAGTTAGTTAAGCGAGTTAGATAAAAGTGTTTCAAACAAGAGCTATTCCACTCTTAATGACATACAACTTTGGTTTAAAACATTTTACCCTATTTGCGATATTAACGGAATTATAAGACAAAAACTTGAACAACATAAAACGGAGTATTTCTATTTGGCTACATCTAACTCATAAGTTAAGCGAGTTAGAAAAAAATGTTTCAAACAAGAGCTATTCCATTCTTAATGACAAACAACTTTGGTTTGAAACAATTTACCCTATTTGCGATATTAACGGAATTACAAGCCAAAAACTTGAACAACATAAAACGGAGTATTTCTATTTGGCTACATCTAACTCATAAGTTAAGCGAGTTAGAAAAAAATGGTTCAAACAAGAGCTATTCCATTCTTAATGACAAACAACTTTGGTTTGAAACATTTTACCCTATATCCGATATTAACGGAATTATAAGCCAAACAGGAATTTGGCTCCATCTAACTCCAAAGTTAAGCGAGTTAGAAAAAAATGCTTCAAATAAGAGTTATTCCAATCTTAATGCCGAACAACTTTTATTTGAAACATTTTTCCCTATTTCCGATATTAACGGAATTATAACTCACACGCTGGATCAACACAAAATAGAGTATTTCTATTTGGCTCCCTCTAACTCCAAAGTTAAGCGAGTTAGAAAAAAAATGTTTCAAACAGGAGTTATTCCATTCTTAATGACAAACAACTTTGGTTTGAAACATTTTACCCTATTTCCAATATTAACGGAATTATAAGCCAAAAACTTGGACAACATAAAACGGAGTATTTCTATTTGGCTACATCTAACTCATAAGTTAAGCGAGTTAGAAAAAAATGTTTCAAACAGGAGTTATTCCATTCTTAATGACAAACAACTTTGGTTTGAAACATTTTACCCTATTTCCGATATTAACGGAATTTTAAGCCAAAAACTTGAACAACCCAAAATGGAGTATCTCTATTTGGCTCCATCTAACTCATAAGTTAAGCGAGTTAGAAAAAAATGTTTCAAACAAGAGTTATTCCATTCTTAATGACAAACAACTTTGGTTTAAAACATCTTACCCTATTTCCGATATTAACGGAATTATAAGCCAAAAACTTGAACAACCTAAAACGGAGTGTTTCTATTTGGCTCCATCTAACTCAAAAGTTAAGCGAGTTAGAAAAAAATGTTTCAAATAAGATATATTCCATTCTTAATTGCAAACAACTTTTGTTTGAAACATTTTACCCTATTTCCAATATTAACGGAATTCTTAGCCAAAAACTTGAACAACCTAAAACGGAGTATTTCTATTTGGCTCCATCTAACTCAAAAGTTAAGCGAGTTAGAAAAAAATGTTTCAAATAGGTCATACTCCGCTCTTAATGACAAACAACTTTTGTTTGAAACATATTACCCTATTTCCGATATTAACAGAATTATAAGCCAAAATCTTGAACAACCTAAAATGGAGTACTTCTATTTGGCTCCATCTAGCTCCAAAGTCAAGCGAGTTAGAAAAAAATTTATCAAATAAGAGTTATTCCATTCTTAATGGCGAACAACTTTTATTTGAAACATTTTTCTCTATTTCCGATATTAACGGAGTTATAACCCAAACACTGGAACAACCCAAAATGGAGTATTTCTATTTGGCTCGATCTAACTCAAAAGTTAAGCGAGTTAGAAAAAAATGTTTCAAATAAGATATATTCCATTCTTAACTGCAAACAACTTCTGTTTGAAACATTTTACCCTATTTCCGATATTAACGGAGTTATAAGCCAAAAACTTGAACAACATAAAACGGAGTATTTCTATTTGACTCCATCTAACTCATAAGTTAAGCGAGTTAGAAAAATATGTTTCAAACAAGAGTTATTCCATTCTTAATGACAAACAACTTTTGTTTGAAACATTTTACCCTATTTCGAATATTAACGGAATTATAAGCCAAAAACTTGAACAACATAAAACGGAGTATTTCTATTTGGCTACATCTAACTCATAAGTTAAGCGAGTTAGAAAAAAATGTTTCAAACAAGAGTTATTCCATTCTTAATGACAAACAACTTTGGTTTGAAACATTTTACCCTATTTCCAATATTAACGGAATTATAAGCCAAAAACTTGGACAACATAAAACGGAGTATTTCTATTTGGCTACATCTAACTCATAAGTTAAGCGAGTTAGAAAAAAATGTTTCAAACAGGAGTTATTCCATTCTTAATGACAAACAACTTTGGTTTGAAACATTTTACCCTATTTCCGATATTAACGGAATTTTAAGCCAAAAACTTGAACAACCCAAAATGGAGTATCTCTATTTGGCTCCATCTAACTCATAAGTTAAGCGAGTTAGAAAAAAATATTTCAAACAAGAGTTATTCCATTCTTAATGACAAACAACTTTGGTTTAAAACATTTTACCCTATTTCCGATATTAACGGAATTATAAGCCAAAAACTTGAACAACCTAAAACGGAGTGTTTCTATTTGGCTCCATCTAACTCAAAAGTTAAGCGAGTTAGAAAAAAATGTTTCAAATAAGATATATTCCATTCTTAATTGCAAACAACTTTTGTTTGAAACATTTTACCCTATTTCCAATATTAACGGAATTCTTAGCCAAAAACTTGAACAACCTAAAACGGAGTATTTCTATTTGGCTCCATCTAACTCAAAAGTTAAGCGAGTTAGAAAAAAATGTTTCAAATAGGTCATACTCCGCTCTTAATGACAAACAACTTTTGTTTGAAACATATTACCCTATTTCCGATATTAACAGAATTATAAGCCAAAATCTTGAACAACCTAAAATGGAGTACTTCTATTTGGCTCCATCTAGCTCCAAAGTCAAGCGAGTTAGAAAAAAATTTATCAAATAAGAGTTATTCCATTCTTAATGGCGAACAACTTTTATTTGAAACATTTTTCTCTATTTCCGATATTAACGGAGTTATAACCCAAACACTGGAACAACCCAAAATGGAGTATTTCTATTTGGCTCGATCTAACTCAAAAGTTAAGCGAGTTAGAAAAAAATGTTTCAAATAAGATATATTCCATTCTTAACTGCAAACAACTTCTGTTTGAAACATTTTACCCTATTTCCGATATTAACGGAGTTATAAGCCAAAAACTTGAACAACATAAAACGGAGTATTTCTATTTGACTCCATCTAACTCATAAGTTAAGCGAGTTAGAAAAATATGTTTCAAACAAGAGTTATTCCATTCTTAATGACAAACAACTTTTGTTTGAAACATTTTACCCTATTTCGAATATTAACGGAATTATAAGCCAAAAACTTGAACAACATAAAACGGAGTATTTCTATTTGGCTACATCTAACTCATAAGTTAAGCGAGTTAGAAAAAAATGTTTCAAACAAGAGTTATTCCATTCTTAATGACAAACAACTTTTGTTTGAAACATTTTACCCTATTTCGAATATTAACGGAATTATAAGCCAAAAACTTGAACAACATAAAACGGAGTATTTCTATTTGGCTACATCTAACTCATAAGTTAAGCGAGTTAGAAAAAAATGTTTCAAACAAGAGTTATTCCATTCTTAATGACAAACAACTTTTGTTTGAAACATTTTACCCTATTTGCGATATTAACGGAATTATAAGCCAAAAACTTGAACAACCTAAAACGGAGTGTTTCTATTTGGCTCCATCCAACTCAAAAGTTGAGCGAGTTAGAAAAAAATGTTTCAAATAAGAGCTATTCGATTCTTAATGGCAAACAACTTTTGTTTGAAACATTATTCCCTATTTCCGATATTAACGGAATTATAACTAACACACTGGATCAACCCAAAATAGAGTGTTTCTATTTGGCTCCACCTAACTCCAAAGTTAAACGAGTTAGAAAAATATGTTTCAAACAAGAGTTATTCCATTCTTAATGGCAAACAACTTTTATTTGAAACATTTTTTCCTATTACCGATATTAACGGAGTTATAAGTCACACACTGGATCAACCCAAAATAGAGTGTTTCTATTTGGCTCCATCTAACTCTTTGGAGTTAGTTAAGCGAGTTAGATAAAAGTGTTTCAAACAAGAGCTATTCCACTCTTAATGACATACAACTTTGGTTTAAAACATTTTACCCTATTTGCGATATTAACGGAATTATAAGACAAAAACTTGAACAACATAAAACGGAGTATTTCTATTTGGCTACATCTAACTCATAAGTTAAGCGAGTTAGAAAAAAATGTTTCAAACAAGAGCTATTCCATTCTTAATGACAAACAACTTTGGTTTGAAACAATTTACCCTATTTGCGATATTAACGGAATTACAAGCCAAAAACTTGAACAACCTAAAACGGAGTGTTTCTATTTGGCTCCATCTAACTCAAAAGTTGAGTGAGTTAGAAAAAAATGTTTCAAATAAGAGCTATTCCATTCTTAATGGCAAACAACTTTTGTTTGAAACATTATTCCCTATTTCCGATATTAACGGAATTATGACTCACACACTGAATCAACCCAAAATAGAGTGTTTCTATTTGGCTCCACCTAACTCCAAAGTTAAACGAGTTAGAAAAAAATGTTTCAAACAAGAGTTATTCCATTCTTAATGGCAAACAACTTTTATTTGAAACATTTTTTCCTATTACCGATATTAGCGGAGTTATGTCACACACTGGATCAACCCAAACTAGAGTGTTTCTATTTGGCTCCATCTAACTCCAAAGTTAAGCGAGTTAAATAAAAATGTTTCAAACAAGAGCTATTTCACTCTTAATGACATACAACTTTGGTTTGAAACATTTTACCCTGTTTGCGATATTAACGGAATTATAAGCCAAAAACTTGAACAACATAAAACGGAGTATTTCTATTTGGCTACATCTAACTCATAAGTTAAGCGAGTTAGAAAAAAATGTTTCAAACAAGAGCTATTCCATTCTTAATGACAAACAACTTTGGTTTGAAACAATTTACCCTATTTGCGATATTAACGGAATTACAAGCCAAAAACTTGAACAACCTAAAACGGAGTGTTTCTATTTGGCTCCATCTAAGTCAAAAGTTAAGCGAGTTAGAAAAAAATGTTTCAAATAAGAGGTATTCCACTCTTAATGGCGAACACCTTCTACTTGAAACATTTTTCCCTATTTCCGATATTAACGGAATTATAACTCACACACTGGATCAACCCAAAATAGAGTTTTTCTATTTGGTTCCATCTAACTCATAAGTTAAGCGAGTTAGAAAAAAATGTTTCAAACAAGAGTTATTCCATTCTTAATGACAGACAACTCTTATTTGAAACATTATTCCCTATTTCCGATATTAACCGAATTATAACTCACACACTGCGTCAACCCAAAATAGAGTATTTCTATTTGGCTCCATCTAACTCCAAAGTTAGGCGAGTTAGAAAAAAATATTTCAAATAGGAGATATTCCATTCTTAATGACAAACAACTTTGGTTTGAAACATTTTACCCTATTTCCGATGTTAACGGAATTATAAGCCAAGAACTTGAACAACCTAAAACAGAGTATTTCTATTCGGCTCCATCTAACTCAAAAGTTAAACGAGTTAGGAAAAAATGTTTCAAATAGGACATACTCCATTCTTAATAACAAACAACTTTTGTTTGAAACATATTACCCCATTTCCGATATTAACAGAATTATAAGCCAAAATCTTGAACAACCTAAAATGGAGTACTTCTATTTGGCTCCATCTAGCTCCAAAGTCAAGCGAGTTAGAAAAAAATTTATCAAATAAGAGTTATTCCATTCTTAATGGCGAACAACTTTTATTTGAAACATTTTTCTCTATTTCCGATATTAACGGAGTTATAACCCAAACACTGGAACAACCCAAAATGGAGTATTTCTATTTGGCTCGATCTAACTCAAAAGTTAAGCGAGTTAGAAAAAAATGTTTCAAATAAGATATATTCCATTCTTAACTGCAAACAACTTCTGTTTGAAACATTTTACCCTATTTCCGATATTAACGGAGTTATAAGCCAAAAACTTGAACAACATAAAACGGAGTATTTCTATTTGACTCCATCTAACTCATAAGTTAAGCGAGTTAGAAAAATATGTTTCAAACAAGAGTTATTCCATTCTTAATGACAAACAACTTTTGTTTGAAACATTTTACCCTATTTCGAATATTAACGGAATTATAAGCCAAAAACTTGAACAACATAAAACGGAGTATTTCTATTTGGCTACATCTAACTCATAAGTTAAGCGAGTTAGAAAAAAATGTTTCAAACAAGAGCTATTCCATTCTTAATGACAAACAACTTTGGTTTGAAACATTTTACCCTATATCCGATATTAACGGAATTATAAGCCAAACAGGAATTTGGCTCCATCTAACTCCAAAGTTAAGCGAGTTAGAAAAAAATGCTTCAAATAAGAGTTATTCCAATCTTAATGCCGAACAACTTTTATTTGAAACATTTTTCCCTATTTCCGATATTAACGGAATTATAACTCACACGCTGGATCAACACAAAATAGAGTATTTCTATTTGGCTCCCTCTAACTCCAAAGTTAAGCGAGTTAGAAAAAAAATGTTTCAAACAGGAGTTATTCCATTCTTAATGACAAACAACTTTGGTTTGAAACATTTTACCCTATTTCCAATATTAACGGAATTATAAGCCAAAAACTTGGACAACATAAAACGGAGTATTTCTATTTGGCTACATCTAACTCATAAGTTAAGCGAGTTAGAAAAAAATGTTTCAAACAGGAGTTATTCCATTCTTAATGACAAACAACTTTGGTTTGAAACATTTTACCCTATTTCCGATATTAACGGAATTTTAAGCCAAAAACTTGAACAACCCAAAATGGAGTATCTCTATTTGGCTCCATCTAACTCATAAGTTAAGCGAGTTAGAAAAAAATGTTTCAAACAAGAGTTATTCCATTCTTAATAACAAACAACTTTTGTTTGAAACATTTTACCCTATTTGCGATATTAACGGAATTATAAGCCAAAAACTTGAACAACCTAAAACGGAGTGTTTCTATTTGGCTCCATCCAACTCAAAAGTTGAGCGAGTTAGAAAAAAATGTTTCAAATAAGAGCTATTCGATTCTTAATGGCAAACAACTTTTGTTTGAAACATTATTCCCTATTTCCGATATTAACGGAATTATAACTAACACACTGGATCAACCCAAAATAGAGTGTTTCTATTTGGCTCCACCTAACTCCAAAGTTAAACGAGTTAGAAAAATATGTTTCAAACAAGAGTTATTCCATTCTTAATGGCAAACAACTTTTATTTGAAACATTTTTTCCTATTACCGATATTAACGGAGTTATAAGTCACACACTGGATCAACCCAAAATAGAGTGTTTCTATTTGGCTCCATCTAACTCTTTGGAGTTAGTTAAGCGAGTTAGATAAAAGTGTTTCAAACAAGAGCTATTCCACTCTTAATGACATACAACTTTGGTTTAAAACATTTTACCCTATTTGCGATATTAACGGAATTATAAGACAAAAACTTGAACAACATAAAACGGAGTATTTCTATTTGGCTACATCTAACTCATAAGTTAAGCGAGTTAGAAAAAAATGTTTCAAACAAGAGCTATTCCATTCTTAATGACAAACAACTTTGGTTTGAAACAATTTACCCTATTTGCGATATTAACGGAATTACAAGCCAAAAACTTGAACAACCTAAAACGGAGTGTTTCTATTTGGCTCCATCTAACTCAAAAGTTGAGTGAGTTAGAAAAAAATGTTTCAAATAAGAGCTATTCCATTCTTAATGGCAAACAACTTTTGTTTGAAACATTATTCCCTATTTCCGATATTAACGGAATTATAAGCCAAAAACTTGAACAACCTAAAACGGAGTGTTTCTATTTGGCTCCATCTAACTCAAAAGTTAAGCGAGTTAGAAAAAAATGTTTCAAATAAGATATATTCCATTCTTAATTGCAAACAACTTTTGTTTGAAACATTTTACCCTATTTCCAATATTAACGGAATTCTTAGCCAAAAACTTGAACAACCTAAAACGGAGTATTTCTATTTGGCTCCATCTAACTCAAAAGTTAAGCGAGTTAGAAAAAAATGTTTCAAATAGGTCATACTCCGCTCTTAATGACAAACAACTTTTGTTTGAAACATATTACCCTATTTCCGATATTAACAGAATTATAAGCCAAAATCTTGAACAACCTAAAATGGAGTACTTCTATTTGGCTCCATCTAGCTCCAAAGTCAAGCGAGTTAGAAAAAAATTTATCAAATAAGAGTTATTCCATTCTTAATGGCGAACAACTTTTATTTGAAACATTTTTCTCTATTTCCGATATTAACGGAGTTATAACCCAAACACTGGAACAACCCAAAATGGAGTATTTCTATTTGGCTCGATCTAACTCAAAAGTTAAGCGAGTTAGAAAAAAATGTTTCAAATAAGATATATTCCATTCTTAACTGCAAACAACTTCTGTTTGAAACATTTTACCCTATTTCCGATATTAACGGAGTTATAAGCCAAAAACTTGAACAACATAAAACGGAGTATTTCTATTTGGCTACATCTAACTCATAAGTTAAGCGAGTTAGAAAAAAATGTTTCAAACAAGAGTTATTCCATTCTTAATGACAAACAACTTTTGTTTGAAACATTTTACCCTATTTGCGATATTAACGGAATTATAAGCCTAAAACTTGAACAACATAAAACGGAGTATTTCTATTTGGCTACATCTAACTCATAAGTTAAGCGAGTTAGAAAAAAATGTTTCAAACAAGAGTTATTCCATTCTTAATGACAAACAACTTTTGTTTGAAACATTTTACCCTATTTGCGATATTAACGGAATTATAAGCCAAAAACTTGAACAACCTAAAACGGAGTGTTTCTATTTGGCTCCATCTAACTCAAAAGTTGAGCGAGTTAGAAAAAAATGTTTCAAATAAGAGCTATTCGATTCTTAATGGCAAACAACTTTTGTTTGAAACATTATTCCCTATTTCCGATATTAACGGAATTATAACTAACACACTGGATCAACCCAAAATAGAGTGTTTCTATTTGGCTCCACCTAACTCCAAAGTTAAACGAGTTAGAAAAATATGTTTCAAACAAGAGTTATTCCATTCTTAATGGCAAACAACTTTTATTTGAAACATTTTTTCCTATTACCGATATTAACGGAGTTATAAGTCACACACTGGATCAACCCAAAATAGAGTGTTTCTATTTGGCTCCATCTAACTCTTTGGAGTTAGTTAAGCGAGTTAGATAAAAGTGTTTCAAACAAGAGCTATTCCACTCTTAATGACATACAACTTTGGTTTAAAACATTTTACCCTATTTGCGATATTAACGGAATTATAAGACAAAAACTTGAACAACATAAAACGGAGTATTTCTATTTGGCTACATCTAACTCATAAGTTAAGCGAGTTAGAAAAAAATGTTTCAAACAAGAGCTATTCCATTCTTAATGACAAACAACTTTGGTTTGAAACAATTTACCCTATTTGCGATATTAACGGAATTACAAGCCAAAAACTTGAACAACCTAAAACGGAGTGTTTCTATTTGGCTCCATCTAACTCAAAAGTTGAGTGAGTTAGAAAAAAATGTTTCAAATAAGAGCTATTCCATTCTTAATGGCAAACAACTTTTGTTTGAAACATTATTCCCTATTTCCGATATTAACGGAATTATGACTCACACACTGAATCAACCCAAAATAGAGTGTTTCTATTTGGCTCCACCTAACTCCAAAGTTAAACGAGTTAGAAAAAAATGTTTCAAACAAGAGTTATTCCATTCTTAATGGCAAACAACTTTTATTTGAAACATTTTTTCCTATTACCGATATTAGCGGAGTTATGTCACACACTGGATCAACCCAAAATAGAGTGTTTCTATTTGGCTCCATCTAACTCCAAAGTTAAGCGAGTTAAATAAAAATGTTTCAAACAAGAGCTATTTCACTCTTAATGACATACAACTTTGGTTTGAAACATTTTACCCTGTTTGCGATATTAACGGAATTATAAGCCAAAAACTTGAACACCATAAAACGGAGTATTTCTATTTGGCTACATCTAACTCATAAGTTAAGCGAGTTAGAAAAAAATGTTTCAAACAAGAGCTATTCCATTCTTAATGACAAACAACTTTGGTTTGAAACAATTTACCCTATTTGCGATATTAACGGAATTACAAGCCAAAAACTTGAACAACCTAAAACGGAGTGTTTCTATTTGGCTCCATCTAAGTCAAAAGTTAAGCGAGTTAGAAAAAAATGTTTCAAATAAGAGGTATTCCATTCTTAATGGCGAACACCTTCTACTTGAAACATTTTTCCCTATTTCCGATATTAACGGAATTATAACTCACATACTGGATCAACCCAAAATAGAGTTTTTCTATTTGGTTCCATCTAACTCATAAGTTAAGCGAGTTAGAAAAAAATGTTTCAAACAAGAGTTATTCCATTCTTAATGACAGACAACTCTTATTTGAAACATTATTCCCTATTTCCGATATTAACCGAATTATAACTCACACACTGCGTCAACCCAAAATAGAGTATTTCTATTTGGCTCCATCTAACTCCAAAGTTAGGCGAGTTAGAAAAAAATATTTCAAATAGGAGATATTCCATTCTTAATGACAAACAACTTTGGTTTGAAACATTTTACCCTATTTCGGATGTTAACGGAATTATAAGCCAAGAACTTGAACAACCTAAAACAGAGTATTTCTATTCGGCTCCATCTAACTCAAAAGTTAAACGAGTTAGGAAAAAATGTTTCAAATAGAACATACTCCATTCTTAATAACAAACAACTTTTGTTTGAAACATATTACCCTATTTCCGATATTAACAGAATTATAAGCCAAAATCTTGAACAACCTAAAATGGAGTACTTCTATTTGGCTCCATCTAGCTCCAAAGTCAAGCGAGTTAGAAAAAAATTTATCAAATAAGAGTTATTCCATTCTTAATGGCGAACGACTTTTATTTGAAACATTTTTCCCTATTTCCGATATTAACGGAGTTATAACCCAAACACTGGAACAACCCAAAATGGAGTATTTCTATTTGGCTCGATCTAACTCAAAAGTTAAGCGAGTTAGAAAAAAATGTTTCAAATAAGATATATTCCATTCTTAACTGCAAACAACTTCTGTTTGAAACATTTTACCCTATTTCCGATATTAACGGAGTTATAAGCCAAAAACTTGAACAACATAAAACGGAGTATTTCTATTTGACTCCATCTAACTCATAAGTTAAGCGAGTTAGAAAAATATGTTTCAAACAAGAGTTATTCCATTCTTAATGACAAACAACTTTTGTTTGAAACATTTTACCCTATTTCGAATATTAACGGAATTATAAGCCAAAAACTTGAACAACATAAAACGGAGTATTTCTATTTGGCTACATCTAACTCATAAGTTAAGCGAGTTAGAAAAAAATGTTTCAAACAAGAGCTATTCCATTCTTAATGACAAACAACTTTGGTTTGAAACATTTTACCCTATATCCGATATTAACGGAATTATAAGCCAAACAGGAATTTGGCTCCATCTAACTCCAAAGTTAAGCGAGTTAGAAAAAAATGCTTCAAATAAGAGTTATTCCAATCTTAATGCCGAACAACTTTTATTTGAAACATTTTTCCCTATTTCCGATATTAACGGAATTATAACTCACACGCTGGATCAACACAAAATAGAGTATTTCTATTTGGCTCCCTCTAACTCCAAAGTTAAGCGAGTTAGAAAAAAAATGTTTCAAACAGGAGTTATTCCATTCTTAATGACAAACAACTTTGGTTTGAAACATTTTACCCTATTTCCAATATTAACGGAATTATAAGCCAAAAACTTGGACAACATAAAACGGAGTATTTCTATTTGGCTACATCTAACTCATAAGTTAAGCGAGTTAGAAAAAAATGTTTCAAACAGGAGTTATTCCATTCTTAATGACAAACAACTTTGGTTTGAAACATTTTACCCTATTTCCGATATTAACGGAATTTTAAGCCAAAAACTTGAACAACCCAAAATGGAGTATCTCTATTTGGCTCCATCTAACTCATAAGTTAAGCGAGTTAGAAAAAAATGTTTCAAACAAGAGTTATTCCATTCTTAATGACAAACAACTTTGGTTTAAAACATTTTACCCTATTTCCGATATTAACGGAATTATAAGCCAAAAACTTGAACAACCTAAAACGGAGTGTTTCTATTTGGCTCCATCTAACTCAAAAGTTAAGCGAGTTAGAAAAAAATGTTTCAAACAAGAGCTATTCCATTCTTAATGACAAACAACTTTGGTTTGAAACAATTTACCCTATTTGCGATATTAACGGAATTACAAGCCAAAAACTTGAACAACCTAAAACGGAGTGTTTCTATTTGGCTCCATCTAACTCAAAAGTTGAGTGAGTTAGAAAAAAATGTTTCAAATAAGAGCTATTCCATTCTTAATGGCAAACAACTTTTGTTTGAAACATTATTCCCTATTTCCGATATTAACGGAATTATGACTCACACACTGAATCAACCCAAAATAGAGTGTTTCTATTTGGCTCCACCTAACTCCAAAGTTAAACGAGTTAGAAAAAAATGTTTCAAACAAGAGTTATTCCATTCTTAATGGCAAACAACTTTTATTTGAAACATTTTTTCCTATTACCGATATTAGCGGAGTTATGTCACACACTGGATCAACCCAAAATAGAGTGTTTCTATTTGGCTCCATCTAACTCCAAAGTTAAGCGAGTTAAATAAAAATGTTTCAAACAAGAGCTATTTCACTCTTAATGACATACAACTTTGGTTTGAAACATTTTACCCTGTTTGCGATATTAACGGAATTATAAGCCAAAAACTTGAACAACATAAAACGGAGTATTTCTATTTGGCTACATCTAACTCATAAGTTAAGCGAGTTAGAAAAAAATGTTTCAAACAAGAGCTATTCCATTCTTAATGACAAACAACTTTGGTTTGAAACAATTTACCCTATTTGCGATATTAACGGAATTACAAGCCAAAAACTTGAACAACCTAAAACGGAGTGTTTCTATTTGGCTCCATCTAAGTCAAAAGTTAAGCGAGTTAGAAAAAAATGTTTCAAATAAGAGGTATTCCACTCTTAATGGCGAACACCTTCTACTTGAAACATTTTTCCCTATTTCCGATATTAACGGAATTATAACTCACACACTGGATCAACCCAAAATAGAGTTTTTCTATTTGGTTCCATCTAACTCATAAGTTAAGCGAGTTAGAAAAAAATGTTTCAAACAAGAGTTATTCCATTCTTAATGACAGACAACTCTTATTTGAAACATTATTCCCTATTTCCGATATTAACCGAATTATAACTCACACACTGCGTCAACCCAAAATAGAGTATTTCTATTTGGCTCCATCTAACTCCAAAGTTAGGCGAGTTAGAAAAAAATATTTCAAATAGGAGATATTCCATTCTTAATGACAAACAACTTTGGTTTGAAACATTTTACCCTATTTCCGATGTTAACGGAATTATAAGCCAAGAACTTGAACAACCTAAAACAGAGTATTTCTATTCGGCTCCATCTAACTCAAAAGTTAAACGAGTTAGGAAAAAATGTTTCAAATAGGACATACTCCATTCTTAATAACAAACAACTTTTGTTTGAAACATATTACCCCATTTCCGATATTAACAGAATTATAAGCCAAAATCTTGAACAACCTAAAATGGAGTACTTCTATTTGGCTCCATCTAGCTCCAAAGTCAAGCGAGTTAGAAAAAAATTTATCAAATAAGAGTTATTCCATTCTTAATGGCGAACAACTTTTATTTGAAACATTTTTCTCTATTTCCGATATTAACGGAGTTATAACCCAAACACTGGAACAACCCAAAATGGAGTATTTCTATTTGGCTCGATCTAACTCAAAAGTTAAGCGAGTTAGAAAAAAATGTTTCAAATAAGATATATTCCATTCTTAACTGCAAACAACTTCTGTTTGAAACATTTTACCCTATTTCCGATATTAACGGAGTTATAAGCCAAAAACTTGAACAACATAAAACGGAGTATTTCTATTTGACTCCATCTAACTCATAAGTTAAGCGAGTTAGAAAAATATGTTTCAAACAAGAGTTATTCCATTCTTAATGACAAACAACTTTTGTTTGAAACATTTTACCCTATTTCGAATATTAACGGAATTATAAGCCAAAAACTTGAACAACATAAAACGGAGTATTTCTATTTGGCTACATCTAACTCATAAGTTAAGCGAGTTAGAAAAAAATGTTTCAAACAAGAGCTATTCCATTCTTAATGACAAACAACTTTGGTTTGAAACATTTTACCCTATATCCGATATTAACGGAATTATAAGCCAAACAGGAATTTGGCTCCATCTAACTCCAAAGTTAAGCGAGTTAGAAAAAAATGCTTCAAATAAGAGTTATTCCAATCTTAATGCCGAACAACTTTTATTTGAAACATTTTTCCCTATTTCCGATATTAACGGAATTATAACTCACACGCTGGATCAACACAAAATAGAGCATTTCTATTTGGCTCCCTCTAACTCCAAAGTTAAGCGAGTTAGAAAAAAAATGTTTCAAACAGGAGTTATTCCATTCTTAATGACAAACAACTTTGGTTTGAAACATTTTACCCTATTTCCAATATTAACGGAATTATAAGCCAAAAACTTGGACAACATAAAACGGAGTATTTCTATTTGGCTACATCTAACTCATAAGTTAAGCGAGTTAGAAAAAAATGTTTCAAACAGGAGTTATTCCATTCTTAATGACAAACAACTTTGGTTTGAAACATTTTACCCTATTTCCGATATTAACGGAATTTTAAGCCAAAAACTTGAACAACCCAAAATGGAGTATCTCTATTTGGCTCCATCTAACTCATAAGTTAAGCGAGTTAGAAAAAAATGTTTCAAACAAGAGTTATTCCATTCTTAATGACAAACAACTTTGGTTTAAAACATTTTACCCTATTTCCGATATTAACGGAATTATAAGCCAAAAACTTGAACAACCTAAAACGGAGTGTTTCTATTTGGCTCCATCTAACTCAAAAGTTAAGCGAGTTAGAAAAAAATGTTTCAAATAAGATATATTCCATTCTTAATTGCAAACAACTTTTGTTTGAAACATTTTACCCTATTTCCAATATTAACGGAATTCTTAGCCAAAAACTTGAACAACCTAAAACGGAGTATTTCTATTTGGCTCCATCTAACTCAAAAGTTAAGCGAGTTAGAAAAAAATGTTTCAAATAGGTCATACTCCGCTCTTAATGACAAACAACTTTTGTTTGAAACATATTACCCTATTTCCGATATTAACAGAATTATAAGCCAAAATCTTGAACAACCTAAAATGGAGTACTTCTATTTGGCTCCATCTAGCTCCAAAGTCAAGCGAGTTAGAAAAAAATTTATCAAATAAGAGTTATTCCATTCTTAATGGCGAACAACTTTTATTTGAAACATTTTTCTCTATTTCCGATATTAACGGAGTTATAACCCAAACACTGGAACAACCCAAAATGGAGTATTTCTATTTGGCTCGATCTAACTCAAAAGTTAAGCGAGTTAGAAAAAAATGTTTCAAATAAGATATATTCCATTCTTAACTGCAAACAACTTCTGTTTGAAACATTTTACCCTATTTCCGATATTAACGGAGTTATAAGCCAAAAACTTGAACAACATAAAACGGAGTATTTCTATTTGGCTACATCTAACTCATAAGTTAAGCGAGTTAGAAAAAAATGTTTCAAACAAGAGTTATTCCATTCTTAATGACAAACAACTTTTGTTTGAAACATTTTACCCTATTTGCGATATTAACGGAATTATAAGCCTAAAACTTGAACAACATAAAACGGAGTATTTCTATTTGGCTACATCTAACTCATAAGTTAAGCGAGTTAGAAAAAAATGTTTCAAACAAGAGTTATTCCATTCTTAATGACAAACAACTTTTGTTTGAAACATTTTACCCTATTTGCGATATTAACGGAATTATAAGCCAAAAACTTGAACAACCTAAAACGGAGTGTTTCTATTTGGCTCCATCTAACTCAAAAGTTGAGCGAGTTAGAAAAAAATGTTTCAAATAAGAGCTATTCGATTCTTAATGGCAAACAACTTTTGTTTGAAACATTATTCCCTATTTCCGATATTAACGGAATTATAACTAACACACTGGATCAACCCAAAATAGAGTGTTTCTATTTGGCTCCACCTAACTCCAAAGTTAAACGAGTTAGAAAAATATGTTTCAAACAAGAGTTATTCCATTCTTAATGGCAAACAACTTTTATTTGAAACATTTTTTCCTATTACCGATATTAACGGAGTTATAAGTCACACACTGGATCAACCCAAAATAGAGTGTTTCTATTTGGCTCCATCTAACTCTTTGGAGTTAGTTAAGCGAGTTAGATAAAAGTGTTTCAAACAAGAGCTATTCCACTCTTAATGACATACAACTTTGGTTTAAAACATTTTACCCTATTTGCGATATTAACGGAATTATAAGACAAAAACTTGAACAACATAAAACGGAGTATTTCTATTTGGCTACATCTAACTCATAAGTTAAGCGAGTTAGAAAAAAATGTTTCAAACAAGAGCTATTCCATTCTTAATGACAAACAACTTTGGTTTGAAACAATTTACCCTATTTGCGATATTAACGGAATTACAAGCCAAAAACTTGAACAACCTAAAACGGAGTGTTTCTATTTGGCTCCATCTAACTCAAAAGTTGAGTGAGTTAGAAAAAAATGTTTCAAATAAGAGCTATTCCATTCTTAATGGCAAACAACTTTTGTTTGAAACATTATTCCCTATTTCCGATATTAACGGAATTATGACTCACACACTGAATCAACCCAAAATAGAGTGTTTCTATTTGGCTCCACCTAACTCCAAAGTTAAACGAGTTAGAAAAAAATGTTTCAAACAAGAGTTATTCCATTCTTAATGGCAAACAACTTTTATTTGAAACATTTTTTCCTATTACCGATATTAGCGGAGTTATGTCACACACTGGATCAACCCAAAATAGAGTGTTTCTATTTGGCTCCATCTAACTCCAAAGTTAAGCGAGTTAAATAAAAATGTTTCAAACAAGAGCTATTTCACTCTTAATGACATACAACTTTGGTTTGAAACATTTTACCCTGTTTGCGATATTAACGGAATTATAAGCCAAAAACTTGAACACCATAAAACGGAGTATTTCTATTTGGCTACATCTAACTCATAAGTTAAGCGAGTTAGAAAAAAATGTTTCAAACAAGAGCTATTCCATTCTTAATGACAAACAACTTTGGTTTGAAACAATTTACCCTATTTGCGATATTAACGGAATTACAAGCCAAAAACTTGAACAACCTAAAACGGAGTGTTTCTATTTGGCTCCATCTAAGTCAAAAGTTAAGCGAGTTAGAAAAAAATGTTTCAAATAAGAGGTATTCCATTCTTAATGGCGAACACCTTCTACTTGAAACATTTTTCCCTATTTCCGATATTAACGGAATTATAACTCACATACTGGATCAACCCAAAATAGAGTTTTTCTATTTGGTTCCATCTAACTCATAAGTTAAGCGAGTTAGAAAAAAATGTTTCAAACAAGAGTTATTCCATTCTTAATGACAGACAACTCTTATTTGAAACATTATTCCCTATTTCCGATATTAACCGAATTATAACTCACACACTGCGTCAACCCAAAATAGAGTATTTCTATTTGGCTCCATCTAACTCCAAAGTTAGGCGAGTTAGAAAAAAATATTTCAAATAGGAGATATTCCATTCTTAATGACAAACAACTTTGGTTTGAAACATTTTACCCTATTTCGGATGTTAACGGAATTATAAGCCAAGAACTTGAACAACCTAAAACAGAGTATTTCTATTCGGCTCCATCTAACTCAAAAGTTAAACGAGTTAGGAAAAAATGTTTCAAATAGAACATACTCCATTCTTAATAACAAACAACTTTTGTTTGAAACATATTACCCTATTTCCGATATTAACAGAATTATAAGCCAAAATCTTGAACAACCTAAAATGGAGTACTTCTATTTGGCTCCATCTAGCTCCAAAGTCAAGCGAGTTAGAAAAAAATTTATCAAATAAGAGTTATTCCATTCTTAATGGCGAACGACTTTTATTTGAAACATTTTTCCCTATTTTCGATATTAACGGAGTTATAACCCAAACACTGGAACAACCCAAAATGGAGTATTTCTATTTGGCTCGATCTAACTCAAAAGTTAAGCGAGTTAGAAAAAAATGTTTCAAATAAGATATATTCCATTCTTAACTGCAAACAACTTCTGTTTGAAACATTTTACCCTATTTCCGATATTAACGGAGTTATAAGCCAAAAACTTGAACAACATAAAACGGAGTATTTCTATTTGACTCCATCTAACTCATAAGTTAAGCGAGTTAGAAAAATATGTTTCAAACAAGAGTTATTCCATTCTTAATGACAAACAACTTTTGTTTGAAACATTTTACCCTATTTCGAATATTAACGGAATTATAAGCCAAAAACTTGAACAACATAAAACGGAGTATTTCTATTTGGCTACATCTAACTCATAAGTTAAGCGAGTTAGAAAAAAATGTTTCAAACAAGAGCTATTCCATTCTTAATGACAAACAACTTTGGTTTGAAACATTTTACCCTATATCCGATATTAACGGAATTATAAGCCAAACAGGAATTTGGCTCCATCTAACTCCAAAGTTAAGCGAGTTAGAAAAAAATGCTTCAAATAAGAGTTATTCCAATCTTAATGCCGAACAACTTTTATTTGAAACATTTTTCCCTATTTCCGATATTAACGGAATTATAACTCACACGCTGGATCAACACAAAATAGAGTATTTCTATTTGGCTCCCTCTAACTCCAAAGTTAAGCGAGTTAGAAAAAAAATGTTTCAAACAGGAGTTATTCCATTCTTAATGACAAACAACTTTGGTTTGAAACATTTTACCCTATTTCCAATATTAACGGAATTATAAGCCAAAAACTTGGACAACATAAAACGGAGTATTTCTATTTGGCTACATCTAACTCATAAGTTAAGCGAGTTAGAAAAAAATGTTTCAAACAGGAGTTATTCCATTCTTAATGACAAACAACTTTGGTTTGAAACATTTTACCCTATTTCCGATATTAACGGAATTTTAAGCCAAAAACTTGAACAACCCAAAATGGAGTATCTCTATTTGGCTCCATCTAACTCATAAGTTAAGCGAGTTAGAAAAAAATGTTTCAAACAAGAGTTATTCCATTCTTAATGACAAACAACTTTGGTTTAAAACATTTTACCCTATTTCCGATATTAACGGAATTATAAGCCAAAAACTTGAACAACCTAAAACGGAGTGTTTCTATTTGGCTCCATCTAACTCAAAAGTTAAGCGAGTTAGAAAAAAATGTTTCAAACAAGAGCTATTCCATTCTTAATGACAAACAACTTTGGTTTGAAACAATTTACCCTATTTGCGATATTAACGGAATTACAAGCCAAAAACTTGAACAACCTAAAACGGAGTGTTTCTATTTGGCTCCATCTAACTCAAAAGTTGAGTGAGTTAGAAAAAAATGTTTCAAATAAGAGCTATTCCATTCTTAATGGCAAACAACTTTTGTTTGAAACATTATTCCCTATTTCCGATATTAACGGAATTATGACTCACACACTGAATCAACCCAAAATAGAGTGTTTCTATTTGGCTCCACCTAACTCCAAAGTTAAACGAGTTAGAAAAAAATGTTTCAAACAAGAGTTATTCCATTCTTAATGGCAAACAACTTTTATTTGAAACATTTTTTCCTATTACCGATATTAGCGGAGTTATGTCACACACTGGATCAACCCAAAATAGAGTGTTTCTATTTGGCTCCATCTAACTCCAAAGTTAAGCGAGTTAAATAAAAATGTTTCAAACAAGAGCTATTTCACTCTTAATGACATACAACTTTGGTTTGAAACATTTTACCCTGTTTGCGATATTAACGGAATTATAAGCCAAAAACTTGAACAACATAAAACGGAGTATTTCTATTTGGCTACATCTAACTCATAAGTTAAGCGAGTTAGAAAAAAATGTTTCAAACAAGAGCTATTCCATTCTTAATGACAAACAACTTTGGTTTGAAACAATTTACCCTATTTCGGATGTTAACGGAATTATAAGCCAAGAACTTGAACAACCTAAAACAGAGTATTTCTATTCGGCTCCATCTAACTCAAAAGTTAAACGAGTTAGGAAAAAATGTTTCAAATAGAACATACTCCGTCTTAATAACAAACAACTTTTGTTTGAAACATATTACCCTATTTCCGATATTAACAGAATTATAAGCCAAAATCTTGAACAACCTAAAATGGAGTACTTCTATTTGGCTCCATCTAGCTTCAAAGTCAAGCGAGTTAGAAAAAAATTTATCAAATAAGAGTTATTCCATTCTTAATGGCGAACGACTTTTATTTGAAACATTTTTCCCTATTTCCGATATTAACGGAGTTATAACCCAAACACTGGAACAACCCAAAATGGAGTATTTCTATTTGGCTCGATCTAACTCAAAAGTTAAGCGAGTTAGAAAAAAATGTTTCAAATAAGATATATTCCATTCTTAACTGCAAACAACTTCTGTTTGAAACATTTTACCCTATTTCCGATATTAACGGAGTTATAAGCCAAAAACTTGAACAACATAAAACGGAGTATTTCTATTTGACTCCATCTAACTCATAAGTTAAGCGAGTTAGAAAAATATGTTTCAAACAAGAGTTATTCCATTCTTAATGACAAACAACTTTTGTTTGAAACATTTTACCCTATTTCGAATATTAACGGAATTATAAGCCAAAAACTTGAACAACATAAAACGGAGTATTTCTATTTGGCTACATCTAACTCATAAGTTAAGCGAGTTAGAAAAAAATGTTTCAAACAAGAGCTATTCCATTCTTAATGACAAACAACTTTGGTTTGAAACATTTTACCCTATATCCGATATTAACGGAATTATAAGCCAAACAGGAATTTGGCTCCATCTAACTCCAAAGTTAAGCGAGTTAGAAAAAAATGCTTCAAATAAGAGTTATTCCAATCTTAATGCCGAACAACTTTTATTTGAAACATTTTTCCCTATTTCCGATATTAACGGAATTATAACTCACACGCTGGATCAACACAAAATAGAGTATTTCTATTTGGCTCCCTCTAACTCCAAAGTTAAGCGAGTTAGAAAAAAAATGTTTCAAACAGGAGTTATTCCATTCTTAATGACAAACAACTTTGGTTTGAAACATTTTACCCTATTTCCAATATTAACGGAATTATAAGCCAAAAACTTGGACAACATAAAACGGAGTATTTCTATTTGGCTACATCTAACTCATAAGTTAAGCGAGTTAGAAAAAAATGTTTCAAACAGGAGTTATTCCATTCTTAATGACAAACAACTTTGGTTTGAAACATTTTACCCTATTTCCGATATTAACGGAATTTTAAGCCAAAAACTTGAACAACCCAAAATGGAGTATCTCTATTTGGCTCCATCTAACTCATAAGTTAAGCGAGTTAGAAAAAAATGTTTCAAACAAGAGTTATTCCATTCTTAATGACAAACAACTTTGGTTTAAAACATTTTACCCTATTTCCGATATTAACGGAATTATAAGCCAAAAACTTGAACAACCTAAAACGGAGTGTTTCTATTTGGCTCCATCTAACTCAAAAGTTAAGCGAGTTAGAAAAAAATGTTTCAAACAAGAGCTATTCCATTCTTAATGACAAACAACTTTGGTTTGAAACAATTTACCCTATTTGCGATATTAACGGAATTACAAGCCAAAAACTTGAACAACCTAAAACGGAGTGTTTCTATTTGGCTCCATCTAACTCAAAAGTTGAGTGAGTTAGAAAAAAATGTTTCAAATAAGAGCTATTCCATTCTTAATGGCAAACAACTTTTGTTTGAAACATTATTCCCTATTTCCGATATTAACGGAATTATGACTCACACACTGAATCAACCCAAAATAGAGTGTTTCTATTTGGCTCCACCTAACTCCAAAGTTAAACGAGTTAGAAAAAAATGTTTCAAACAAGAGTTATTCCATTCTTAATGGCAAACAACTTTTATTTGAAACATTTTTTCCTATTACCGATATTAGCGGAGTTATGTCACACACTGGATCAACCCAAAATAGAGTGTTTCTATTTGGCTCCATCTAACTCCAAAGTTAAGCGAGTTAAATAAAAATGTTTCAAACAAGAGCTATTTCACTCTTAATGACATACAACTTTGGTTTGAAACATTTTACCCTGTTTGCGATATTAACGGAATTATAAGCCAAAAACTTGAACAACATAAAACGGAGTATTTCTATTTGGCTACATCTAACTCATAAGTTAAGCGAGTTAGAAAAAAATGTTTCAAACAAGAGCTATTCCATTCTTAATGACAAACAACTTTGGTTTGAAACAATTTACCCTATTTCGGATGTTAACGGAATTATAAGCCAAGAACTTGAACAACCTAAAACAGAGTATTTCTATTCGGCTCCATCTAACTCAAAAGTTAAACGAGTTAGGAAAAAATGTTTCAAATAGAACATACTCCGTCTTAATAACAAACAACTTTTGTTTGAAACATATTACCCTATTTCCGATATTAACAGAATTATAAGCCAAAATCTTGAACAACCTAAAATGGAGTACTTCTATTTGGCTCCATCTAGCTCCAAAGTCAAGCGAGTTAGAAAAAAATTTATCAAATAAGAGTTATTCCATTCTTAATGGCGAACGACTTTTATTTGAAACATTTTTCCCTATTTCCGATATTAACGGAGTTATAACCCAAACACTGGAACAACCCAAAATGGAGTATTTCTATTTGGCTCGATCTAACTCAAAAGTTAAGCGAGTTAGAAAAAAATGTTTCAAATAAGATATATTCCATTCTTAACTGCAAACAACTTCTGTTTGAAACATTTTACCCTATTTCCGATATTAACGGAGTTATAAGCCAAAAACTTGAACAACATAAAACGGAGTATTTCTATTTGACTCCATCTAACTCATAAGTTAAGCGAGTTAGAAAAATATGTTTCAAACAAGAGTTATTCCATTCTTAATGACAAACAACTTTTGTTTGAAACATTTTACCCTATTTCGAATATTAACGGAATTATAAGCCAAAAACTTGAACAACATAAAACGGAGTATTTCTATTTGGCTACATCTAACTCATAAGTTAAGCGAGTTAGAAAAAAATGTTTCAAACAAGAGCTATTCCATTCTTAATGACAAACAACTTTGGTTTGAAACATTTTACCCTATATCCGATATTAACGGAATTATAAGCCAAACAGGAATTTGGCTCCATCTAACTCCAAAGTTAAGCGAGTTAGAAAAAAATGCTTCAAATAAGAGTTATTCCAATCTTAATGCCGAACAACTTTTATTTGAAACATTTTTCCCTATTTCCGATATTAACGGAATTATAACTCACACGCTGGATCAACACAAAATAGAGTATTTCTATTTGGCTCCCTCTAACTCCAAAGTTAAGCGAGTTAGAAAAAAAATGTTTCAAACAGGAGTTATTCCATTCTTAATGACAAACAACTTTGGTTTGAAACATTTTACCCTATTTCCAATATTAACGGAATTATAAGCCAAAAACTTGGACAACATAAAACGGAGTATTTCTATTTGGCTACATCTAACTCATAAGTTAAGCGAGTTAGAAAAAAATGTTTCAAACAGGAGTTATTCCATTCTTAATGACAAACAACTTTGGTTTGAAACATTTTACCCTATTTCCGATATTAACGGAATTTTAAGCCAAAAACTTGAACAACCCAAAATGGAGTATCTCTATTTGGCTCCATCTAACTCATAAGTTAAGCGAGTTAGAAAAAAATGTTTCAAACAAGAGTTATTCCATTCTTAATGACAAACAACTTTGGTTTAAAACATTTTACCCTATTTCCGATATTAACGGAATTATAAGCCAAAAACTTGAACAACCTAAAACGGAGTGTTTCTATTTGGCTCCATCTAACTCAAAAGTTAAGCGAGTTAGAAAAAAATGTTTCAAATAAGATATATTCCATTCTTAATTGCAAACAGCTTTTGTTTGAAACATTTTACCCTATTTCCAATATTAACGGAATTCTTAGCCAAAAACTTGAACAACCTAAAACGGAGTATTTCTATTTGGCTCCATCTAACTCAAAAGTTAAGCGAGTTAGAAAAAAATGTTTCAAATAGGTCATACTCCGCTCTTAATGACAAACAACTTTTGTTTGAAACATATTACCCTATTTCCGATATTAACAGAATTATAAGCCAAAATCTTGAACAACCTAAAATGGAGTACTTCTATTTGGCTCCATCTAGCTCCAAAGTCAAGCGAGTTAGAAAAAAATTTATCAAATAAGAGTTATTCCATTCTTAATGGCGAACAACTTTTATTTGAAAAATTTTTCTCTATTTCCGATATTAACGGAGTTATAACCCAAACACTGGAACAACCCAAAATGGAGTATTTCTATTTGGCTCGATCTAACTCAAAAGTTAAGCGAGTTAGAAAAAAATGTTTCAAATAAGATATATTCCATTCTTAATTGCAAACAACTTTTGTTTGAAGCATTTTACCCTATTTCCGATATTAACGGAGTTATAAGCCAAAAACTTGAACAACATAAAACGGAGTATTTCTACTTGACTCCATCTAACTCATAAGTTAAGCGAGTTAGAAAAATATGTTTCAAACAAGAGTTATTCCATTCTTAATGACAAACAACTTTTGTTTGAAACATTTTACCCTATTTCGAATATTAACGGAATTATAAGCCAAAAACTTGAACAACATAAAACGGAGTATTTCTATTTGGCTACATCTAACTCATAAGTTAAGCGAGTTAGAAAAAAATGTTTCAAACAAGAGCTATTCCATTCTTAATGACAAACAACTTTGCTTTGAAACATTTTACCCTATTTCCGATATTAACGGAATTATAAGCCAACAACTTGAACAACCTAAAACGGAGTGTTTCTATTTGGCTCCATCTAACTCAAAAGTTGAGCGAGTTAGAAAAAAATGTTTCAAATAAGAGCTATTCGATTCTTAATGGCAAACAACTTTTGTTTGAAACATTATTCCCTATTTCCGATATTAACGGAATTATAACTAACACACTGGATCAACCCAAAATAGAGTGTTTCTATTTGGCTCCACCTAACTCCAAAGTTAAACGAGTTAGAAAAATATGTTTCAAACAAGAGTTATTCCATTCTTAATGGCAAACAACTTTTATTTGAAACATTTTTTCCTATTTCCGATATTAACGGAATTATAAGCCAAAAACTTGAACAACATAAAACGGAGTATTTCTATTTGGCTACATCTAACTCATAAGTTAAGCGAGTTAGAAAAAAATGTTTCAAACAAGAGTTATTCCATTCTTAATGACAAACAACTTTGCTTTGAAACATTTTACCCTATTTCCGATATTAACGGAATTATAAGCCAAAAACTTGAACAACCTAAAACGGAGTGTTTCTATTTGGCTCCATCTAACTCAAAAGTTGAGCGAGTTAGAAAAAAATGTTTCAAATAAGAGCTATTCGATTCTTAATGGCAAACAACTTTTGTTTGAAACATTATTCCCTATTTCCGATATTAACGGAATTATAACTAACACACTGGATCAACCCAAAATAGAGTGTTTCTATTTGGCTCCACCTAACTCCAAAGTTAAACGAGTTAGAAAAATATGTTTCAAACAAGAGTTATTCCATTCTTAATGGCAAACAACTTTTATTTGAAACATTTTTTCCTATTACCGATATTAACGAAGTTATAAGTCACACACTGGATCAACCCAAAATAGAGTGTTTCTATTTGGCTCCATCTAACTCTTTGGAGTTAGTTAAGCGAGTTAGATAAAAGTGTTTCAAACAAGAGCTATTCCACTCTTAATGACATACAACTTTGGTTTAAAACATTTTACCCTATTTGCGATATTAACGGAATTATAAGACAAAAACTTGAACAACATAAAACGGAGTATTTCTATTTGGCTACATCTAACTCATAAGTTAAGCGAGTTAGAAAAAAATGTTTCAAACAAGAGCTATTCCATTCTTAATGACAAACAACTTTGGTTTGAAACAATTTACCCTATTTGCGATATTAACGGAATTACAAGCCAAAAACTTGAACAACCTAAAACGAAGTGTTTCTATTTGGCTCCATCTAACTCAAAAGTTGAGTGAGTTAGAAAAAAATGTTTCAAATAAGAGCTATTCCATTCTTAATGGCAAACAACTTTTGTTTGAAACATTATTCCCTATTTCCGATATTAACGGAATTATGACTCACACACTGAATCAACCCAAAATAGAGTGTTTCTATTTGGCTCCATCTAACTCCAAAGTTAAGCGAGTTAAATAAAAATGTTTCAAACAAGAGCTATTTCACTCTTAATGACATACAACTTTGGTTTGAAACATTTTACCCTATTTGCGATATTAACGGAATTATAAGCCAAAAACTTGAACAACATAAAACGGAGTATTTCTATTTGGCTACATCTAACTCATAAGTTAAGCGAGTTAGAAAAAAATGTTTCAAACAAGAGCTATTCCATTCTTAATGACAAACAACTTTGGTTTGAAACAATTTACCCTATTTGCGATATTAACGGAATTACAAGCCAAAAACTTGAACAACCTAAAACGGAGTGTTTCTATTTGGCTCCATCTAAGTCAAAAGTTAAGCGAGTTAGAAAAAAATGTTTCAAATAAGAGGTATTCCATTCTTAATGGCGAACACCTTCTACTTGAAACATTTTTCCCTATTTCCGATATTAACGGAATTATAACTCACACACTGGATCAACCCAAAATAGAGTTTTTCTATTTGGTTCCATCTAACTCATAAGTTAAGCGAGTTAGAAAAAAATGTTTCAAACAAGAGTTATTCCATTCTTAATGACAGACAACTCTTATTTGAAACATTATTCCCTATTTCCGATATTAACCGAATTATAACTCACACACTGCGTCAACCCAAAATAGAGTATTTCTATTTGGCTCCATCTAACTCCAAAGTTAGGCGAGTTAGAAAAAAATATTTCAAATAGGAGATATTCCATTCTTAATGACAAACAACTTTGGTTTGAAACATTTTACCCTATTTCCGATGTTAACGGAATTATAAGCCAAGAACTTGAACAACCTAAAACAGAGTATTTCTATTCGGCTCCATCTAACTCAAAAGTTAAACGAGTTAGGAAAAAATGTTTCAAATAGGACATACTCCATTCTTAATAACAAACAACTTTTGTTTGAAACATATTACCCTATTTCCGATATTAACAGAATTATAAGCCAAAATCTTGAACAACCTAAAATGGAGTACTTCTATTTGGCTCCATCTAGCTCCAAAGTCAAGCGAGTTAGAAAAAAATTTATCAAATAAGAGTTATTCCATTCTTAATGGCGAACAACTTTTATTTGAAACATTTTTCTCTATTTCCGATATTAACGGAGTTATAACCCAAACACTGGAACAACCCAAAATGGAGTATTTCTATTTGGCTCGATCTAACTCAAAAGTTAAGCGAGTTAGAAAAAAATGTTTCAAATAAGATATATTCCATTCTTAACTGCAAACAACTTCTGTTTGAAACATTTTACCCTATTTCCGATATTAACGGAGTTATAAGCCAAAAACTTGAACAACATAAAACGGAGTATTTCTATTTGACTCCATCTAACTCATAAGTTAAGCGAGTTAGAAAAATATGTTTCAAACAAGAGTTATTCCATTCTTAATGACAAAGAACTTTTGTTTGAAACATTTTACCCTATTTCGAATATTAACGGAATTATAAGCCAAAAACTTGAACAACATAAAACGGAGTATTTCTATTTGGCTACATCTAACTCATAAGTTAAGCGAGTTAGAAAAAAATGTTTCAAACAAGAGCTATTCCATTCTTAATGACAAACAACTTTGGTTTGAAACATTTTACCCTATATCCGATATTAACGGAATTATAAGCCAAACAGGAATTTGGCTCCATCTAACTCCAAAGTTAAGCGAGTTAGAAAAAAATGCTTCAAACAGGAGCTATTCCATTCTTAATGACAAACAACTTTGGTTTGAAACATTTTACCCTATTTCCGATATTAACGGAATTATAAGCCAAAAACTTGAACAACCTAAAACGGAGTGTTTCTATTTGGCTCCATCTAACTCAAAAGTTAAGCGAGTTAGAAAAAAATGTTTCAAACAAGAGTTATTCCATTCTTAATGACAAACAACTTTGGGTTGAAACATTTTACCCTATTTCCGATATTAACGGAATTATAAGCCAAAAACTTGAACAACCTAAAACGGAGTGTTTCTATTTGGCTCCATCTAACTCAAAAGTTAAGCGAGTTAGAAAAAAATGTTTCAAATAAGAGATATTCCATTCCTAATGGCAAACAACTTTTGTTTGAAATATTTTACCCTATTTGCGATATTAACGGAATTATAAGCCAAAAACTTGAACAACCTAAAACGGAGTGTTTCTATTTGGCTCCACCTAACTCAAAAGTTGAGCGAGTTAGAAAAAAATGTTTCAAATAAGAGCTGTTCCATTCTTAATGGCAAATAACTTTTGTTTGAAACATTATTCCCTATTTCCGATATTAACGGAATTATGACTCACACACTGGATCAACCCAAAATAGAGTGTTTCTATTTGGCTCCACCTAACTCCAAAGTTAAACGAGTTAGAAAAAAATGTTTCAAACAAGAGTTATTCCATTCTTAATGGCAAACAACTTTTATTTGAAACATTTTTTCCTATTACCGATATTAACGGAGTTATAAGTCACACACTGGATCAACCCAAAATAGAGTGTTTCTATTTGGCTCCATCTAACTCCAAAGTTAAGCGAGTTAGATAAAAATGTTTCAAACAAGAACTATTTCACTCTTAATGACATACAACTTTGGTTTGAAACATTTTACCCTATTTCCGATATTAACGGTATTATAAGCCAAATAGGAATTTGGCTCCATCTAACTCCAAAGTTAAGCGAGTTAGGAAAAAATGCTTCAAATAAGAGTTATTCCATTCTTAATGGCGAACACCTTTTATTTGAAACATTTTTCCCCATTTCCGATATTAACGGAGTTATAACCCAAACACTGGAACACCCCAAAATGGAGTATTTCTATTTGGCTCCATCTAACTCATAAGTTAGGCGACTTAGAAAAAAATGCTTCAAATAAGAGTTATTCCATTCTTAATGACAAACAACTTTGGTTTGAAACATTTTACCCTATTTCCAATATTAACGGAATTATAAGCCAGAAACTTGAACAACCTAAAACGGAGTGTTTCTATTTGGCTCCATCTAACTCAAAAGTTAAGCGAGTTAGAAAAAAATGTTTCAAATAAGAGATATTCCACTCCTAATGGCAAACAACTTTTGTTTGAAACATTTTACCCTATTTGCGATATTAACGGAATTATAAGCCAAAAACTTGAACAACCTAAAACGGAATGTTTCTATTTGGCTCCATCTAACTCAAAAGTTGAGCGATTTAGAAAAAAATGTTTCAAATAAGAGCTATTCGATTCTTAATGGCAAACAACTTTTGTTTGAAACATTATTCCCTATTTCCGATATTAACGGAATTATAACTAACACACTGGATTAACCCAAAATAGAGTGTTTCTATTTGGCTCCACCTAACTCCAAAGTTAAGCGAGTTAGAAAAATATGTTTCAAACAAGAGTTATTCCATTCTTAATGGCAAACAACTTTTATTTGAAACATTTTTTCCTATTACCGATATTAGCGGAGTTATAAGTCACACACTGGATCAACCCAAAATAGAGTGTTTCTATTTGGTTCCATCTAACTCCAAAGTTAAGCGAGTTAAATAAAAATGTTTCAAACAAGAGCTATTTCACTCTTAATGACATACAACTTTGGTTTGAAACATTTTACCCTGTTT
This sequence comes from Digitonthophagus gazella, assembly GCA_036711955.1. NCBI lineage: Eukaryota > Metazoa > Arthropoda > Insecta > Coleoptera > Scarabaeidae > Digitonthophagus > Digitonthophagus gazella. Next base: position 10,392,961 of record JASCIT010000012.1, read on the forward strand.
GCGATATTAACGGAATTATAAGCCAAAAACTTGAACAACCTAAAACGGAGTGTTTCTATTTGGCTCCATCTAAGTCAAAAGTTAAGCGAGTTAGAAAAAAATGTTTCATATAAGAGGTATTCCATTCCTAATGGCGAACACCTTCTACTTGAAACATTTTTCCCTATTTCCGATATTAACGGAATTATAACTCACACACTGGATCAACCCAAAGTAGAGTTTTTCTATTTGGTTCCATCTAACTCCAAAGTTAAGCGAGTTAGAAAAAAATGTTTCAAACAAGAGTTATTCCATTCTTAATGACAGATAACTCTTATTTGAAACATTATTCCCTATTTCCGATATTAACCGAATTATAACTCACACACTGCGTCAACCCAAAATAGAGTATTTCTATTTGGCTCCATCTAACTCCAAAGTTAGGCGAGTTAGAAAAAAATATTTCAAATAGGAGATATTCCATTCTTAATGACAAACAACTTTGGTTTGAAACATTTTACCCTATTTCCGATGTTAACGGAATTATAAGCCAAGAACTTGAACAACCTAAAACAGAGTATTTCTATTCGGCTCCATCTAACTCAAAAGTTAAACGAGTTAGGAAAAAATGTTTCAAATAGGACATACTCCATACTTAATGACAAACAACTTTTGTTTGAAACATATTACCCTATTTCCGATATTAACAGAATTATAAGCCAAAATCTTGAACAACCTAAAATGGAGTACTTCTATTTGGCTCCATCTAGCTCCAAAGTCAAGCGAGTTAGAAAAAAATTTATCAAATAAGAGTTATTCCATTCTTAATGACAAACAACTTTGGTTTGAAACATTTTACCCTATTTCCGATGTTAACGGAATTATAAGCCAAGAACTTGAACAACCTAAAACAGAGTATTTCTATTCGGCTCGATCTAACTCAAAAGTTAAGCGAGTTAGAAAAGAATGTTTCAAATAAGATATATTCCATTCTTAACTGCAAACAACTTCTGTTTGAAACATTTTACCCTATTTCCGATATTAACGGAGTTATAAGCCAAAAACTTGAACAACATAAAACGGAGTATTTCTATTTGACTCCATCTAACTCATAAGTTAAGCGAGTTAGAAAAATATGTTTCAAACAAGAGTTATTCCATTCTTAATGACAAACAACTTTTGTTTGAAACATATTACCCTATTTCGAATATTAACGGAATTATAAGCCAAAAACTTGAACAACATAAAACGGAGTATTTCTATTTGGCTACATCTAACTCATAAGCTAAGCGAGTTAGAAAAAAATGTTTCAAACAAGAGCTATTCCATTCTTAATGACAAACAACTTTGGTTTGAAACATTTTACCCTATATCCGATATTAACGGAATTATAAGCCTAATAGGAATTTGGCTCCATCTAACTCCAAAGTTAAGCGAGTTAGAAAAAAATGCTTCAAACAGGAGTTATTCCATTCTTAATGACAAACAACTTTGGTTTGAAACATTTTACCCTATTTCCGATATTAACGGAATTTTAAGCCAAAAACTTGAACAACTCAAAATGGAGTATATCTATTTGGCTCCATCTAACTCATAAGTTAAGCGAGTTAGAAAAAAATGTTTCAAACAAGAGTTATTCCATTCTTAATGAGAAACAACTTTGGGTTGAAGCATTTTACCCTATTTCCGATATTAACGGAATTATAAGCCAGAAACTTGAACAACCTAAAACGGAGTGTTTCTATTTGGCTCCATCTAACTCAAAAGTTAAGCGAGTTAGAAAAAAATGTTTCAAATAAGAGATATTCCATTCCTAATGGCAAACAACTTTTGTTTGAAATATTTTACCCTATTTGCGATATTAACGGAATTATAAGCCAAAAACTTGAACAACCTAAAACGGAGTGTTTCTATTTGGCTCCACCTAACTCAAAGGTTGAGCGAGTTAGAAAAAAATGTTTCAAATAAGAGCTATTCCATTCTTAATGGCAAACAACTTTTGTTTGAAACATTATTCCCTATTTCCGATATTAACGGAATTATGACTCACACACTGGATCAACCCAAAATAGAGTGTTTCTATTTGGCTCCACCTAACTCCAAAGTTAAACGAGTTAGAAAAAAATGTTTCAAACAAGAGTTATTCCATTCTTAATGGCAAACAACTTTTATTTGAAACATTTTTTCCTATTACCGATATTAACGGAGTTATAAGTCACACACTGGATCAACCCAAAATAGAGTGTTTCTATTTGGCTCCATCTAACTCCAAAGTTAAGCGAGTTAGATAAAAATGTTTCAAACAAGAGCTATTTCACTCTTAATGACATACAACTTTGGTTTGAAACATTTTACCCTATTTCCGATATTAACGGAATTATAAGCCAAATAGGAATTTGGCTCCATCTAACTCCAAAGTTAAGCGAGTTAGGAAAAAATGCTTCAAATAAGAGTTATTCCACTCTTAATGGCGAACACCTTTTATTTGAAACATTTTTCCCCATTTCCGATATTAACGGAGTTATAACCCAAACACTGGAACACCCCAAAATGGAGTATTTCTATTTGGCTCCATCTAACTCATAAGTTAGGCGACTTAGAAAAAAATGCTTCAAATAAGAGTTATTCCATTCTTAATGACAAACAACTTTGGTTTGAAACATTTTACCCTATTTCCGATATTAACGGAATTTTAAGCCAAAAACTTGAACAACCCAAAATGGAGTATCTCTATTTGGCTCCATCTAACTCATAAGTTAAGCGAGTTAGGAAAAAATGTTTCAAACAAGAGTTATTCCATTCTTAATGACAAACAACTTTGGTTTGAAACATTTTTTCCTATTACCGATATTAACGGAGTTATAAGTCACACACTGGATCAACCCAAAATAGAGTGTTTCTATTTGGCTCCATCTAACTCCAAAGTTAAGCGAGTTAGATAAAAATGTTTCAAACAAGAGCTATTTCACTCTTAATGACATACAACTTTGGTTTGAAACATTTTACCCTATTTCCGATATTAACGGAATTATAAGCCAAATAGGAATTTGGCTCCATCTAACTCCAAAGTTAAGCGAGTTAGGAAAAAATGCTTCAAATAAGAGTTATTCCATTCTTAATGGCGAACACCTTTTATTTGAAACATTTTTCCCCATTTCCGATATTAACGGAGTTATAACCCAAACACTGGAACACCCCAAAATGGAGTATTTCTATTTGGCTCCATCTAACTCATAAGTTAAGCGACTTAGAAAAAAATGCTTCAAATAAGAGTTATTCCATTCTTAATGCCGAACAACTTTTATTTGAAACATTTTACCCTATTTCGAATATTAACGGAATTATAAGCCAAAAACTTGAACAACATAAAACGGAGTATTTCTATTTGGCTACATCTAACTCATAAATTAAGCGAGTTAGAAAAAAATGTTTCAAACATGAGCTATTCCATTCTTAATGACAAACAACTTTGGTTTGAAACATTTTACCCCATTTCCGATATTAACGGAATTATAAGCCAAATAGGAATTTGGCTCCATCTAACTCCAAAGTTAAGCGAGTTAGAAAAAAATGCTTCAAATAAGAGTTATTCCATTCTTAATGGCGAACACCTTTTATTTGAAATATTTTTCCCCATTTCCGATATTAACGGAGTTATAGCCCAAACACTGGAACACCCCAAAATGGAGTATTTCTATTTGGCTCCATCTAACTCATAAGTTAGGCGACTTAGAAAAAAATGCTTCAAATAAGAGTTATTCCATTCTTAATGACAAACAACTTTGGTTTGAAACATTTTACCCTATTTCCGATATTAACGGAATTTTAAGCCAAAAACTTGAACAACCCAAAATGGAGTATCTCTATTTGGCTCCATCTAACTCATAAGTTAAGCGAGTTAGAAAAAAATGTTTCAAACAAGAGTTATTCCATTCTTAATGACAAACAACTTTGGTTTGAAACATTTTACCCTATTTCCGATATTAACGGAATTATAAGCCAAAAACTTGAACAACCTAAAACGGAGTGTTTCTATTTGGCTCCATCTAACTCAAAAGTTAAGCGAGTTAGAAAAAAATGTTTCAAATAAGAGATATTCCATTCCTAATGGCAAACAACTTTTGTTTGAAACATCTTACCCTATTTGCGATATTAACGGAATTATAAGCCAAAAACTTGAACAACCTAAAACGGAGTGTTTCTATTTGGCTCCATCTAACTCAAAAGTTGAGCGATTTAGAAAAAAATGTTTCAAATAAGAGCTATTCGATTCTTAATGGCAAACAACTTTTGTTTGAAACGTTATTCCCTATTTCCGATATTAACGGAATTATAACTAACACACTGGATCAACCCAAAATAGAGTGTTTCTATTTGGCTCCACCTAACTCCAAAGTTAAACGAGTTAGAAAAATATGTTTCAAACAAGAGTTATTCCATTCTTAATGGCAAACAACTTTTATTTGAAACATTTTTTCCTATTACCGATATTAGCGGAGTTATAAGTCACACACTGGATCAACCCAAAATAGAGTGTTTCTATTTGGCTCCATCTAACTCCAAAGTTAAGCGAGTTAGATAAAAATGTTTCAAACAAGAGCTATTTCACTCTTAATGACATTCAACTTTGGTTTGAAACATTTTACCCTATTTCCGATATTAACGGAATTATAAGCCAAATAGGAATTTGGCTCCATCTAACTCCAAAGTTAAGCGAGTTAGGAAAAAATGCTTCAAATAAGAGTTATTCCATTCTTAATGGCGAACACCTTTTATTTGAAACATTTTTCCCCATTTCCGATATTAACGGAGTTATAACCCAAACACTGGAACACCCCAAAATGGAGTATTTCTATTTGGCTCCATCTAACTCATAAGTTAGGCGACTTAGAAAAAAATGCTTCAAATAAGAGTTATTCCATTCTTAATGACAAACAACTTTGGTTTGAAACATTTTACCCTATTTCCGATATTAACGGAATTTTAAGCCAAAAACTTGAACAACCCAAAATGGAGTATCTCTATTTGGCTCCATCTAACTCATAAGTTAAGCGAGTTAGAAAAAAATGTTTCAAACAAGAGTTATTCCATTCTTAATGACAAACAACTTTGGTTTGAAACATTTTTTCCTATTACCGATATTAACGGAGTTATAAGTCACACACTGGATCAACCCAAAATAGAGTGTTTCTATTTGGCTCCATCTAACTCCAAAGTTAAGCGAGTTAGATAAAAATGTTTCAAACAAGAGCTATTTCACTCTTAATGACATACAACTTTGGTTTGAAACATTTTACCCTATTTCCGATATTAACGGAATTATAAGCCAAATAGGAATTTGGCTCCATCTAACTCCAAAGTTAAGCGAGTTAGGAAAAAATGCTTCAAATAAGAGTTATTCCATTCTTAATGGCGAACACCTTTTATTTGAAACATTTTTCCCCATTTCCGATATTAACGGAGTTATAACCCAAACACTGGAACACCCCAAAATGGAGTATTTCTATTTGGCTCCATCTAACTCATAAGTTAAGCGACTTAGAAAAAAATGCTTCAAATAAGAGTTATTCCATTCTTAATGCCGAACAACTTTTATTTGAAACATTTTACCCTATTTCGAATATTAACGGAATTATAAGCCAAAAACTTGAACAACATAAAACGGAGTATTTCTATTTGGCTACATCTAACTCATAAATTAAGCGAGTTAGAAAAAAATGTTTCAAACATGAGCTATTCCATTCTTAATGACAAACAACTTTGGTTTGAAACATTTTACCCCATTTCCGATATTAACGAAATTATAAGCCAAATAGGAATTTGGCTCCATCTAACTCCAAAGTTAAGCGAGTTAGAAAAAAATGCTTCAAATAAGAGTTATTCCATTCTTAATGGCGAACACCTTTTATTTGAAATATTTTTCCCCATTTCCGATATTAACGGAGTTATAGCCCAAACACTGGAACACCCCAAAATGGAGTATTTCTATTTGGCTCCATCTAACTCATAAGTTAGGCGACTTAGAAAAAAATGCTTCAAATAAGAGTTATTCCATTCTTAATGACAAACAACTTTGGTTTGAAACATTTTACCCTATTTCCGATATTAACGGAATTTTAAGCCAAAAACTTGAACAACCCAAAATGGAGTATCTCTATTTGGCTCCATCTAACTCATAAGTTAAGCGAGTTAGAAAAAAATGTTTCAAACAAGAGTTATTCCATTCTTAATGACAAACAACTTTGGTTTGAAACATTTTACCCTATTTCCGATATTAACGGAATTATAAGCCAAAAACTTGAACAACCTAAAACGGAGTGTTTCTATTTGGCTCCATCTAACTCAAAAGTTAAGCGAGTTAGAAAAAAATGTTTCAAATAAGAGATATTCCATTCCTAATGGCAAACAACTTTTGTTTGAAACATCTTACCCTATTTGCGATATTAACGGAATTATAAGCCAAAAACTTGAACAACCTAAAACGGAGTGTTTCTATTTGGCTCCATCTAACTCAAAAGTTGAGCGATTTAGAAAAAAATGTTTCAAATAAGAGCTATTCGATTCTTAATGGCAAACAACTTTTGTTTGAAACATTATTCCCTATTTCCGATATTAACGGAATTATAACTAACACACTGGATCAACCCAAAATAGAGTGTTTCTATTTGGCTCCACCTAACTCCAAAGTTAAACGAGTTAGAAAAATATGTTTCAAACAAGAGTTATTCCATTCTTAATGGCAAACAACTTTTATTTGAAACATTTTTTCCTATTACCGATATTAGCGGAGTTATAAGTCACACACTGGATCAACCCAAAATAGAGTGTTTCTATTTGGCTCCATCTAACTCCAAAGTTAAGCGAGTTAAATAAAAATGTTTCAAACAAGAGCTATTTCACTCTTAATGACATACAACTTTGGTTTGAAACATTTTACCCTGTTTGCGATATTAACGGAATTATAAGCCAAAAACTTGAACAACCTAAAACGGAGTATTTCTATTTGGCTACATCTAACTCAGAAGTTAAGCGAGTTAGAAAAAAATGTTTCAAACATGAGCTATTCCATTCTTAATGACAAACAACTTTGGTTTGAAACAATTTACCCTATTTGCGATATTAACGGAATTACAAGCCAAAAACTTGAACAACCTAAAACGGAGTGTTTCTATTTGGCTCCATCTAAGTCAAAAGTTAAGCGAGTTAGAAAAAAATGTTTCAAATAAGAGGTATTCCATTCCTAATGGCGAACACCTTCTACTTGAAACATTTTACCCTATTTCCGATGTTAACGGAATTATAAGCCAAGAACTTGAACAACCTAAAACAGAGTATTTCTATTCGGCTCCATCTAACTCAAAAGTTAAACGAGTTAGGAAAAAATGTTTCAAATAGGACATACTCCATTCTTAATGACAAACAACTTTTGTTTGAAACATATTACCCTATTTCCGATATTAACAGAATTATAAGCCAAAATCTTGAACAACCTAAAATGGAGTACTTCTATTTGGCTCCATCTAGCTCCAAAGTCAAGCGAGTTAGAAAAAAATTTATCAAATAAGAGTTATTCCATTCTTAATGGCGAACAACTTTTATTTGAAACATTTTTCTCTATTTCCGATATTAACGGAGTTATAACCCAAACACTGGAACAACCCAAAATGGAATATTTCTATTTGGCTCGATCTAACTCAAAAGTTAAGCGAGTTAGAAAAAAATGTTTCAAATAAGATATATTCCATTCTTAACTGCAAACAACTTCTGTTTGAAACATTTTACCCTATTTCCGATATTAACGGAGTTATAAGCCAAAAACTTGAACAACATAAAACGGAGTATTTCTATTTGACTCCATCTAACTCATAAGTTAAGCGAGTTAGAAAGATATGTTTCAAACAAGAGTTATTCCATTCTTAATGACAAACAACTTTTGTTTGAAACATTTTACCCTATTTCGAATATTAACGGAATTATAAGCCAAAAACTTGAACAACATAAAACGGAGTATTTCTATTTGGCTACATCTAACTCATAAGTTAAGCGAGTTAGAAAAAAATGTTTCAAACAAGAGCTATTCCATTCTTAATGACAAACAACTTTGGTTTGAAACACTTTACCCCATATCCGATATTAACGGAATTATAAGCCAAATAGGAATTTGGCTCCATCTAACTCCAAAGTTAAGCGAGTTAGAAAAAAATGCTTCAAACAGGAGTTATTCCATTCTTAATGACAAACAACTTTGGTTTGAAACATTTTACCCTATTTCCGATATTAACGGAATTTTAAGCCAAAAACTTGAACAACTCAAAATGGAGTATATCTATTTGGCTCCATCTAACTCATAAGTTAAGCGAGTTAGAAAAAAATGTTTCAAACAAGAGTTATTCCATTCTTAATGACAAACAACTTTTATTTGAAACATTTTTTCCTATTACCGATATTAACGGAGTTATAAGTCACACACTGGATCAACCCAAAATAGAGTGTTTCTATTTGGCTCCATCTAACTCCAAAGTTAAGCGAGTTAGATAAAAATGTTTCAAACAAGAGCTATTTCACTCTTAATGACATTCAACTTTGGTTTGAAACATTTTACCCTATTTCCGATATTAACGGAATTATAAGCCAAATAGGAATTTGGCTCCATCTAACTCCAAAGTTAAGCGAGTTAGGAAAAAATGCTTCAAATAAGAGTTATTCCATTCTTAATGGCGAACACCTTTTATTTGAAACATTTTTCCCCATTTCCGATATTAACGGAGTTATAACCCAAACACTGGAACACCCCAAAATGGAGTATTTCTATTTGGCTCCATCTAACTCATAAGTTAAGCGACTTAGAAAAAAATGCTTCAAATAAGAGTTATTCCATTCTTAATGCCGAACAACTTTTATTTGAAACATTTTACCCTATTTCGAATATTAACGGAATTATAAGCCAAAAACTTGAACAACATAAAACGGAGTATTTCTATTTGGCTACATCTAACTCATAAATTAAGCGAGTTAGAAAAAAATGTTTCAAACATGAGCTATTCCATTCTTAATGACAAACAACTTTGGTTTGAAACATTTTACCCTATTTCCGATATTAACGGAATTTTAAGCCAAAAACTTGAACAACCCAAAATGGAGTATCTCTATTTGGCTCCATCTAACTCATAAGTTAAGCGAGTTAGAAAAAAATGTTTCAAACAAGAGTTATTCCATTCTTAATGACAAACAACTTTGGTTTGAAACATTTTACCCTATTTCCGATATTAACGGAATTATAAGCCAAAAACTTGAACAACCTAAAACGGAGTGTTTCTATTTGGCTCCATCTAACTCAAAAGTTAAGCGAGTTAGAAAAAAATGTTTCAAATAAGAGATATTCCATTCCTAATGGCAAACAACTTTTGTTTGAAACATCTTACCCTATTTGCGATATTAACGGAATTATAAGCAAAAACCTGGAAAAACCTAAAACGGAGTGTTTCTATTTGGCTCCATCTAACTCAAAAGTTGAGCGATTTAGAAAAAAATGTTTCAAATAAGAGCTATTCGATTCTTAATGGCAAACAACTTTTGTTTGAAACATTATTCCCTATTTCCGATATTAACGGAATTATAACTAACACACTGGATCAACCCAAAATAGAGTGTTTCTATTTGGCTCCACCTAACTCCAAAGTTAAACGAGTTAGAAAAATATGTTTCAAACAAGAGTTATTCCATTCTTAATGGCAAACAACTTTTATTTGAAACATTTTTTCCTATTACCGATATTAGCGGAGTTATAAGTCACACACTGGATCAACCCAAAATAGAGTGTTTCTATTTGGCTCCATCTAACTCCAAAGTTAAGCGAGTTAAATAAAAATGTTTCAAACAAGAGCTATTTCACTCTTAATGACATACAACCTTGGTTTGAAACATTTTACCCTGTTTGCGATATTAACGGAATTATAAGCCAAAAACTTGAACAACATAAAACGGAGTATTTCTATTTGGCTACATCTAACTCAGAAGTTAAGCGAGTTAGAAAAAAATGTTTCAAACATGAGCTATTCCATTCTTAATGACAAACAACTTTGGTTTGAAACAATTTACCCTATTTGCGATATTAACGGAATTACAAGCCAAAAACTTGAACAACCTAAAACGGAGTGTTTCTATTTGGCTCCATCTAAGTCAAAAGTTAAGCGAGTTAGAAAAAAATGTTTCAAATAAGAGGTATTCCATTCCTAATGGCGAACACCTTCTACTTGAAACATTTTTCCCTATTTCCGATATTAACGGAATTATAACTCACACACTGGATCAACCCAAAGTAGAGTTTTTCTATTTGGTTCCATCTAACTCCAAAGTTAAGCGAATTAGAAAAAAATGTTTCAAACAAGAGTTATTCCATTCTTAATGACAGATAACTCTTATTTGAAACATTATTCCCTATTTCCGATATTAACCGAATTATAACTCACACACTGCGTCAACCCAAAATAGAGTATTTCTATTTGGCTCCATCTAACTCCAAAGTTAGGCGAGTTAGAAAAAAATATTTCAAATAGGAGATATTCCATTCTTAATGACAAACAACTTTGGTTTGAAACATTTTACCCTATTTCCGATGTTAACGGAATTATAAGCCAAGAACTTGAACAACCTAAAACAGAGTATTTCTATTCGGCTCCATCTAACTCAAAAGTTAAACGAGTTAGGAAAAAATGTTTCAAATAGGACATACTCCATTCTTAATGACAAACAACTTTTGTTTGAAACATATTACCCTATTTCCGATATTAACAGAATTATAAGCCAAAATCTTGAACAACCTAAAATGGAGTACTTCTATTTGGCTCCATCTAGCTCCAAAGTCAAGCGAGTTAGAAAAAAATTTATCAAATAAGAGTTATTCCACTCTTAATGGCGAACAACTTTTATTTGAAACATTTTTCTCTATTTCCGACATTAACGGAGTTATAACCCAAACACTGGAACAACCCAAAATGGAATATTTCTATTTGGCTCGATCTAACTCAAAAGTTAAGCGAGTTAGAAAAAAATGTTTCAAATAAGATATATTCCATTCTTAACTGCAAACAACTTCTGTTTGAAACATTTTACCCTATTTCCGATATTAACGGAGTTATAAGCCAAAAACTTGAACAACATAAAACGGAGTATTTCTATTTGACTCCATCTAACTCATAAGTTAAGCGAGTTAGAAAGATATGTTTCAAACAAGAGTTATTCCATTCTTAATGACAAACAACTTTTGTTTGAAACATTTTACCCTATTTCGAATATTAACGGAATTATAAGCCAAAAACTTGAACAACATAAAACGGAGTATTTCTATTTGGCTACATCTAACTCATAAGTTAAGCGAGTTAGAAAAAAATGTTTCAAACAAGAGCTATTCCATTCTTAATGACAAACAACTTTGGTTTGAAACATTTTACCCTATATCCGATATTAACGGAATTATAAGCCAAATAGGAATTTGGCTCCATCTAACTCCAAAGTTAAGCGAGTTAGAAAAAAATGCTTCAAACAGGAGTTATTCCATTCTTAATGACAAACAACTTTGGTTTGAAACATTTTACCCTATTTCCGATATTAACGGAATTTTAAGCCAAAAACTTGAACAACTCAAAATGGAGTATATCTATTTGGCTCCATCTAACTCATAAGTTAAGCGAGTTAGAAAAAAATGTTTCAAACAAGAGTTATTCCATTCTTAATGACAAACAATTTTGGGTTGAAGCATTTTACCCTATTTCCGATATTAACGGAATTATAAGCCAAAAACTTGAACAACCTAAAACGGAGTGTTTCTATTTGGCTCCATCTAACTCAAAAGTTAAGCGAGTTAGAAAAAAATGTTTCAAATAAGAGATATTCCATTCCTAATGGCAAACAACTTTTGTTTGAAATATTTTACCCTATTTGCGATATTAACGGCATTATAAGCCAAAAACTTGAACAACCTAAAACGGAGTGTTTCTATTTGGCTCCACCTAACTCAAAGGTTGAGCGAGTTAGAAAAAAATGTTTCAAATAAGAGCTATTCCATTCTTAATGGCAAACAACTTTTGTTTGAAACATTATTCCCTATTTCCGATATTAACGGAATTATGACTCACACACTGGATCAACCCAAAATAGAGTGTTTCTATTTGGCTCCACCTAACTCCAAAGTTAAACGAGTTAGAAAAAAATATTTCAAACAAGAGTTATTCCATTCTTAATGGCAAACAACTTTTATTTGAAACATTTTTTCCTATTACCGATATTAACGGAGTTATAAGTCACACACTGGATCAACCCAAAATAGAGTGTTTCTATTTGGCTCCATCTAACTCCAAAGTTAAGCGAGTTAGATAAAAATGTTTCAAACAAGAGCTATTTCACTCTTAATGACATTCAACTTTGGTTTGAAACATTTTACCCTATTTCCGATATTAACGGAATTATAAGCCAAATAGGAATTTGGCTCCATCTAACTCCAAAGTTAAGCGAGTTAGGAAAAAATGCTTCAAATAAGAGTTATTCCATCTTAATGGCGAACACCTTTTATTTGAAACATTTTTCCCCATTTCCGATATTAACGGAGTTATAACCCAAACACTGGAACACCCCAAAATGGAGTATTTCTATTTGGCTCCATCTAACTCATAAGTTAGGCGACTTAGAAAAAAATGCTTCAAATAAGAGTTATTCCATTCTTAATGACAAACAACTTTGGTTTGAAACATTTTACCCTATTTCCGATATTAACGGAATTTTAAGCCAAAAACTTGAACAACCCAAAATGGAGTATCTCTATTTGGCTCCATCTAACTCATAAGTTAAGCGAGTTAGAAAATAATGTTTCAAACAAGAGTTATTCCATTCTTAATGACAAACAACTTTGGTTTGAAACATTTTTTCCTATTACCGATATTAACGGAGTTATAAGTCACACACTGGATCAACCCAAAATAGAGTGTTTCTATTTGGCTCCATCTAACTCCAAAGTTAAGCGAGTTAGATAAAAATGTTTCAAACAAGAGCTATTTCACTCTTAATGACATACAACTTTGGTTTGAAACATTTTAACCTATTTCCGATATTAACGGAATTATAAGCCAAATAGGAATTTGGCTCCATCTAACTCCAAAGTTAAGCGAGTTAGGAAAAAATGCTTCAAATAAGAGTTATTCCATTCTTAATGGCGAACACCTTTTATTTGAAACATTTTTCCCCATTTCCGATATTAACGGAGTTATAACCCAAACACTGGAACACCCCAAAATGGAGTATTTCTATTTGGCTCCATCTAACTCATAAGTTAAGCGACTTAGAAAAAAATGCTTCAAATAAGAGTTATTCCATTCTTAATGCCGAACAACTTTTATTTGAAACATTTTACCCTATTTCGAATATTAACGGAATTATAAGCCAAAAACTTGAACAACATAAAACGGAGTATTTCTATTTGGCTACATCTAACTCATAAATTAAGCGAGTTAGAAAAAAATGTTTCAAACATGAGCTATTCCATTCTTAATGACAAACAACTTTGGTTTGAAACATTTTACCCTATTTCCGATATTAACGGAATTATAAGCCAAATAGGAATTTGGCTCCATCTAAGTCAAAAGTTAAGCGAGTTAGAAAAAAATGTTTCAAATAAGAGGTATTCCATTCTTAATGGCGAACACCTTCTACTTGAAACATTTTTCCCTATTTCCGATATTAACGGAATTATAACTCACACACTGGATCAACCCAAAATAGAGTTTTTCTATTTGGTTCCATCTAACTCATAAGTTAAGCGAGTTAGAAAAAAATGTTTCAAACAAGAGTTATTCCATTCTTAATGACAGACAACTCTTATTTGAAACATTATTCCCTATTTCCGATATTAACCGAATTATAACTCACACACTGCGTCAACCCAAAATAGAGTATTTCTATTTGGCTCCATCTAACTCCAAAGTTAGGCGAGTTAGAAAAAAATATTTCAAATAGGAGATATTCCATTCTTAATGACAAACAACTTTGATTTGAAACATTTTCCCCTATTTGCGATATTAACGGAATTATAAGCCAAAAACTTGAACGAATTAAAAAAGGAGTATTTCCATTTGGCTCCATCTAACTCATTAGTTAATCGAGTTAGAAAAAAATGTTTCAAACAAGAGCTATTCCATTCTTAATGACAAACAACTTTGGTTTGAAACGTTTTACCCTATTTCCGATATTAACGGAATTATAAGCCAAAAACTTGAACAACCTAAAACGGAGTGTTTCTGTTTGGCTCCATCTAACTCAATAGTTAAGCGAGGTAGAAAAAAATGTTTCAAATAAGAGTTATTCCATTCTTAATGGCGAACACCTTCTACTTGAAACATTTTTCCGTATTTCCGATATTAACGGAATTTTAAGCCAGAAACTTGAACAACCTAAAACGGAGTATTTCTATTTGGCTCCATCTAACTCAAAAGTTAAGCGAGTTAGAAAAAAATGCTTCAAATAGGACATATTCCATTCTTAATGACAAACAACTTTTGTTTGAAACATATTACCTTATTTCCGATATTAACAGAATAATAAGCCAAAAACTTGAACAACCTAAAACGGAGTACTTCTATTTGGCTCCATCTAGCTCCAAAGTCAAGCGAGTTAGAAAAAAATTTATCAAATAAGAGTTATTCCATTCTTAATGGCGAACAACTTTTATTTGAAACATTTTTCTCTATTTCCGATATTAACGGAGTTATAACCCAAACACTGGAACAACCCAAAATGGAGTATTTCTATTTGGCTCGATCTAACTCAAAAGTTAAGCGAGTTAGAAAATAATGTTTCAAATAAGATATATTCCATTCTTAATTGCAAACAACTTTTGTTTGAAACATTTTACCCTATTTCCGATATTAACGGAGTTATAAGCCAAAAACTTGAACAACATAAAACGGAGTATTTCTATTTGACTCCATCTAACTCATAAGTTAAGCGAGTTAGAAAAAAATGTTTCAAATAAGAGATATTCCATTCTTAATGGCAAACAACTTTTGTTTGAAAGATCTTACAGTATTTCCGATATTAACGGAATTATAAGCCTAATAGAAATTTGGCTCCATCTAACTCCAATGTTAAGCGAGTTAGAAAAAAATGCTTCAAATAACAGTTATTCCATTCTTAATGGCGAACAACTTTTGTTTGAAACATTTTACCCTATTTGCGATATTAACGGAGTTATAAGCCAAAAACTTGAACAACATAAAACGGAGTATTTCTATTTGGCTCCATCTAACTCATAAGTTAAGCGAGTTAGAAGAAGATGTTTCAAACAAGAGCTATTGCATTCTTAATGACAAACAACTTTTGTTTGAAACATTTTACCCTATTTGCGATATTAACGGAATTATAAGCCAAAAACTTGAACAACCTAAAACGGAGTGTTTCTGTTTGGCTCCATCTAACTCAAAAGTTAAGCGAGGTAGAAAAAAATGTTTCAAATAAGAGATATTCCATTCTTAATGGCAAACAACTTTTGTTTGAAACATTTTACCCTATTTGCGATATTAACGGAATTAGAAGCCAAAAACTTGAACAACCTAAAAGGGAGTGTTGTATTTGGCTCCATCTAACTCAAAAGTTAAGCGAGGTAGAAAAAAATGTTTCAAATAAGAGATATTCCATTCTTAATGGCAAACAACTTTTGTTTGAAACATTTTTCTCTATTTCCGATATTAACGGAGTTATAAGCCAAAAACTTGAACAACATAAAACGGAGTATTTCTATTTGGCTCCATCTAACTCATAAGTTAAGCGAGTTAGAAAAGAATGTTTCAAGCAAGAGCTATTCCATTCTTAATGACAAACAACTTTGGTTTGAAACATTTTACCCTATTTCCGATATTAACGGAATTATAGGCCAAATAGGAATTTGGCTCCATCTAACTCCAAAGTTAAGCGAGTTAGAAAAAAATGCTTCAAACAGGAGTTATTCCATTCTTAATGACAAACAACTTTGGTTTGAAACATTTTACCCTATTTCCGATATCAACGGAATTTTAAGCCAAAAACTTGAATAAACTAAAATGGAGTGTTTCTATTTGGCTCCATCTAAGTCAAAAGTTAAGCGAGTTAGAAAAAATTGTTTCAAATAAGAGTTATTCCATTCTTAATGGCGAACACCTTTTATTTGAAACATTTTTCCATATTTCCGATATTAACGGAGTTATAACCCAAACACTGGAACAACCCAAAATGGAGTATCTCTATTTGGCTCCATCTAACTCATAAGTTAAGCGAGTTAGAAAAAAATGTTTCAAACAAGAGTTATTCCATTCTTAATGACAAACAACTTTGGTTTGAAACATTTTACCCTATTTCCGATATTAACGGAATTATAAGCTAAAAACTTGATCAACCTAAATCGGAGTATTTCTATTTGGCTCGATCTAACTCAAAAGTTAAGCGAGTTAGAAAAAAATGTTTCAAATAAGAGATATTCCATTCTTAATGGCAAACAACTTTTGTTTGAAGCATTTTACCCTATTTCCGATATTAACGGAATTATAAGCTAAAAACTTGAACAACCTAAATCGGAGTGTTTCTATTTGGCTCCATCTAACTCAAAAGTTAAGCGAGTTAGATAAAAATGTTTCACATAAGAGCTATTCCATTCTTAATGGCAAACAACTTTTATTTGAAACATTTTTCTCTATTTCCGATATTAACGGAGTTATAACCCAAACACTGGAACAACCCAAAATGGAGTATTTCTATTTGGCTCGATCTAACTCAAAAGTTAAGCGAGTTAGAAAAAAATGTTTCAAATAAGATATATTCCATTCTTAATTGCAAACAACTTTTGTTTGAAACATTTTACCCTATTTCCGTTATTAACGGAGTTATAAGCCAAAAACTTGAACAACATAAAACGGAGTACTTCTATTTGGCTCCATCTAACTCATAAGTTAAGCGAGTTAGAAGAAGATGTTTCAAACAAGAGCTATTCCATTCTTAATGACAAACAACTTTGGTTTGAAACATTTTACCCTATTTCCGATATTAACGGAATTATAAGCCAAATAGGAATTTGGCTCCATCTAACTCCAATGTTAAGCGAGTTAGAAAAAAATGCTTCAAATAACAGTTATTCCATTCTTAATGGCGAACAACTTTTGTTTGAAACATTTTACCCTATTTGCGATATTAACGGAGTTATAAGCCAAAAACTTGAACAACATAAAACGGAGTATTTCTATTTGGCTCCATCTAACTCATAAGTTAAGCGAGTTAGAAGAAGATGTTTCAAACAAGAGCTATTCCATTCTTAATGACAAACAACTTTTGTTTGAAACATTTTACCCTATTTGCGATATTAACGGAATTATAAGCCAAAAACTTGAACAACCTAAAACGGAGTGTTTCTGTTTGGCTCCATCTAACTCAAAAGTTAAGCGAGTTAGAAAAAAATGTTTCAAATAAGATATATTCCATCCTTAATTGCAAACAACTTTTGTTTGAAACATTTTACCCTATTTCCGATATTAACGGAGTTATAAGCCAAAAACTTGAACAACATAAAACGGAGTATTTCTATTTGGCTCCATCTAAGTCATAAGTTAAGCGAGTTAGAAAAAAATGTTTCAAATAAGAGCTATTCCATTCTTAATGGCAAACAACTTTTATTTGAAACATTTTTTCCTATTACCGATATTAACGGAGTTATAAGTCACACACTGGATCAACCCAAAATAGAGTGTTTCTATTTGGCTCCATCTAACTCCAAAGTTAAGCGAGTTAGATAAAAATGTTTCAAACAAGAGCTATTTCACTCTTAATGACATACAAATTTGGTTTGAAACATTTTACCCTGTTTGCGATATTAACGGAATTATAAGCCAAAAACTTGAACAACCTAAAACGGAGTGTTTCTATTTGGCTCCATCTAAGTCAAAAGTTAAGCGAGTTAGAAAAAAATGTTTCAAATAAGAGGTATTCCATTCTTAATGGCGAACACCTTCTACTTGAAACATTTTTCCCTATTTCCGATATTAACGGAATTATAACTCACACACTGGATCAACCCAAAATAGAGTTTTTCTATTTGGTTCCATCTAACTCATAAGTTAAGCGAGTTAGAAAAAAATGTTTCAAACAAGAGTTATTCCATTCTTAATGACAGACAACTCTTATTTGAAACATTATTCCCTATTTCCGATATTAACCGAATTATAACTCACACACTGGGTCAACCCAAAATAGAGTATTTCTATTTGGCTCCATCTAACTCCAAAGTTAGGCGAGTTAGAAAAAAATATTTCAAATAGGAGATATTCCATTCTTAATGACAAACAACTTTGGTTTGAAACATTTTACCCTATTTCCGATGTTAACGGAATTATAAGCCAGGAACTTGAACAACCTAAAACAGAGTATTTCTATTCGGCTCCATATAACTCAAAACTTAAACGAGTTAGAAAAAAATGTTTCAAATAGGACATACTCCATTCTTAATGACAAACAACTTTTGTTTGAAACATATTACCCTATTTCCGATATTAACAGAATTATAAGCCAAAATCTTGAACAACCTAAAATGGAGTACTTCTATTTGGCTCCATCTAGCTCCAAAGTCAAGCGAGTTAGAAAAAAATTTATCAAATAAGAGTTATTCCATTCTTAATGGCGAACAACTTTTATTTGAAACATTTTTCTCTATTTCCGATATTAACGGAGTT
Organism: Digitonthophagus gazella; assembly: GCA_036711955.1. Classification (NCBI taxonomy): domain Eukaryota; kingdom Metazoa; phylum Arthropoda; class Insecta; order Coleoptera; family Scarabaeidae; genus Digitonthophagus; species Digitonthophagus gazella. The sequence continues at coordinate 10,411,674 of JASCIT010000012.1, forward strand.
ATAACCCAAACACTGGAACAACCCAAAATGGAGTATTTCTATTTGGCTCGATCTAACTCAAAAGTTAAGCGAGTTAGAAAAAAATGTTTCAAATAAGATATATTCCATCCTTAACTGCAAACAACTTTTGTTTGAAATATTTTACCCTATTTCCGATATTAACGGAGTTATAAGCCAAAAACTTGAACAACATAAAACGGAGTATTTCTATTTGGCTACATCTAACTCATAAGTTAAGCGCGTTAGAAAAATATGTTTCAAACAAGAGTTATTCCATTCTTAATGACAAACAACTTTTGTTTGAAACATTTTACCCTATTTCGAATATTAACGGAATTATAAGCCAAAAACTTGAACAACATAAAACGGAGTATTTCTATTTGGCTACATCTAACTCATAAGTTAAGCGCGTTAGAAAAATATGTTTCAAACAAGAGTTATTCCATTCTTAATGACAAACAACTTTGGTTTGAAACATTTTACCCTATATCCGATATTAACGGAATTATAAGCCAAACAGGAATTTGGCTCCATCTAACTCCAAAGTTAAGCGAGTTAGAAAAAAATGCTTCAAATAAGAGTTATTCCAATCTTAATGCCGAACAACTTTTATTTGAAACATTTTTCCCTATTTCCGATATTAACGGAATTATAACTCACACGCTGGATCAACACAAAATAGAGTATTTCTATTTGGCTCCCTCTCACTCCAAAGTTAAGCGAGTTAGAAAAAAATGTTTCAAACAGGAGTTATTCCATTCTTAATGACAAACAACTTTGGTTTGAAACATTTTAGCCTATTTCCGATATTAACGGAATTATAAGCCAAAAACTTGAACAACCTAAAACGGAGTGTTTCTATTTGGCTCCATCTAACTCAAAAGTTAAGCGAGTTAGAAAAAAATGTTTCAAATAAGAGATATTCCATTCCTAATGGCAAACAACTTTTGTTTGAAACATTTTACCCTATTTGCGATATTAACGGAATTATAAGCCAAAAACTTGAACAACCTAAAACGGAGTGTTTCTATTTGGCTCCATCTAACTCAAAGGTTGAGCGAGTTAGAAAAAAATGTTTTAAATAAGAGCTATTCCATTCTTAATGGCAAACAACTTTTGTTTGAAACATTATTCCCTATTTCCGATATTAACGGAATTATGACTCACAAACTGGATCAACCCAAAATAGAGTGTTTCTATTTGGCTCCACCTAACTCCAAAGTTAAACGAGTTAGGAAAAAATGTTTCAAACGAGAGTTATTCCATTCTTAATGGCAAACAACTTTTATTTGAAACATTTTTTCCTATTGCCGATATTAACGGAGTTATAAGTCACATACTGGATCAACCCAAAATAGAGTGTTTCTATTTGGCTTCATCTAACTCCAAAGTTAAGCGAGTTAGATAAAAATGTTTCAAACAAGAGCTATTTCACTCTTAATGACATACAACTTTGGTTTGAAACATTTTACCCTATTTCCGATATTAACGGAATTATAAGCCAAATAGGAATTTGGCTCCATCTAACTCCAAAGTTAAGCGAGTTAGAAAAAAATACTTCAAATAAGAGTTATTCCATTCTTAATGGTGAACACCTTTTATTTGAAACATTTTTCCCCATTTCCGATATTAACGGAGTTATAACCCAAACACTGGAACACCCCAAAATGGAGTATTTCTATTTGGCTCCATCTAACTCATAAGTTAAGCGACTTAGAAAAAAATGCTTCAAATAAGAGTTATTCCATTCTTAATGCCGAACAACTTTTATTTGAAACATTTTACCCTATCTCGAATATTAACGGAATTATAAGCCAAAAACTTGAACAACATAAAACGGAGTATTTCTATTTGGCTACATCTAACTCATAAGTTAAGCGAGTTAGAAAAAGATGTTTCAAACATGAGCTATTCCATTCTTAATGACAAACAACTTTGGTTTGAAACATTTTACCCTATTTCCGATATTAACGGAATTATAAGCCAAATAGGAATTTGGCTCCATCTAACTCCAAAGTTAAGCGAGTTAGAAAAAAATGCTTCAAATAAGAGTTATTCCATTCTTAATGGCGAACACCTTTTATTTGAAACATTTTTCCCCATTTCCGATATTAACGGAGTTATAACCCAAACACTGGAACACCCCAAAATGGAGTATTTCTATTTGGCTCCATCTAACTCATAAGTTAAGCGACTTAGAAAAAAATGCTTCAAATAAGAGTTATTCCATTCTTAATGCCGAACAACTTTTATTTGAAACATTTTACCCTATTTCGAATATTAACGGAATTATAAGCCAAAAACTTGAACAACATAAAACGGAGTATTTCTATTTGGCTACATCTAACTCATAAGTTAAGCGAGTTAGAAAAAAATGTTTCAAACAAGAGCTATTCCATTCTTAATGGCAAACAACTTTGGTTTGAAACACTTTACCCTATTTCCGATATTAACGGAATTATAAGCCAAATAGGAATTTGGCTCCATCTAACTCCAAAGTTAAGCGAGTTAGAAAAAAATGCTTCAAATAAGAGTTATTCCATTCTTAATGCCGAACAACTTTTATTTGAAACATTTTTCCCTATTTCCGATATTAACGGAATTATAACTCACACGCTGGATCAACACAAAATAGAGTATTTCTATTTGGCTCCCTCTCACTCCAAAGTTAAGCGAGTTAGAAAAAAATGTTTCAAACAGGAGTTATTCCATTCTTAATGACAAACAACTTTGGTTTGAAACATTTTACCCTATTTCCGATATTAACGGAATTTTAAGCCAAAAACTTGAACAACCCAAAATGGAGTATCTCTATTTGGCTCCATCTAACTCATAAGTTAAGCGAGTTAGAAAAAAATGTTTCAAACTAGAGTTATTCCATTCTTAATGACAAACAACTTTGGTTTGAAACATTTTACCCTATTTCCGATATTAACGGAATTATAAGCCAAAAACTTGAACAACCTAAAACGGAGTGTTTCTATTTGGCTCCATCTAACTCAAAAGTTGAGCGAGTTAGAAAAAAATGTTTCAAATAAGAGCTATTCGATTCTTAATGGCAAACAACTTTTGTTTGAAACATTATTCCCTATTTCCGATATTAACGGAATTATAACTCACAGACTGGATCAACCCAAAATAGAGTGTTTCTATTTGGCTCCACTTAACTCCAAAGTTAAACGAGTTAGAAAAATATGTTTCAAACAAGAGTTATTCCATTCTTAATGGCAAACAACTTTTATTTGAAACATTTCTTCCTATTACCGATATTAACGGAGTTATAAGTCACACACTGGATCAACCCAAAATAGAGTGTTTCTATTTGGCTCCATCTAACTCCAAAGTTAAGCGAGTTAGATAAAAGTGTTTCAAACAAGAGCTATTCCATTCTTAATGACAAACAACTTTGGTTTGAAACATTTTACCCTATTTCCGATATTAACGGAATTATAAGCCAAATAGGAATTTGGCTCCATCTAACTCCAAAGTTAAGCGAGTTAGAAAAAATGCTTCAAATAAGAGTTATTCCATTCTTAATGTCGAACACCTTTTATTTGAAACATTTTTCCCTATTTCCGATATTAACGGAGTTATAACCCAAACACTGGAACAAACCAAAATGGAGTATTTCTATTTGGCTCCATCTAACTCATAAGTTAAGCGACTTAGAAAAAAATGCTTCAAATAAGAGATATTCCATTCTTAATGGCAAACAACTTTTGTTTGAAACATTTTACCCTATTTCCGATATTAACGGAGTTATAGGCGGCCAAAAACTTGAACAACATAAAACGGAGTATTTCTATTTGACTCCATCTAACTCATAAGTTAAGCGAGTTAGAAAAAAATGTTTCGAACAAGAGTTATTCCATTCTTAATGACAAATAACTCTTGTTTGAAACATATTACCCTATTTCCGATAATAACAGAATTATAAGCCAAAAACTTGAACAACCTAAAGCGGAGTACTTCTATTTGGCTCCATCTAGCTCCAAAGTCAAGCGAGTTAGAAAAAAGTTTATCAAATAAGAGTTATTCCATTCTTAATGGCGAACAACTTTTATTTGAAACATTTTTCTCTATTTCCGATATTAACGGAGTTATAACCCAAACACTGGAACAACCCAAAATGGAGTATTTCTATTTGGCTCGATCTAACTCAAAAGTTAAGCGAGTTAGAAAAAAATGTTTCAAATAAGATATATTCCATTCTTAATTGCAAACAACTTTTGTTTGAAACATTTTACCCTATTTCCGATATTAACGGAGTTATAAGCCAAAAACTTGAACAACATAAAACGGAGTATTTCTATTTGGCTCCATCTAACTCATAAGTTAAGCGAGTTAGAAAAAAATGTTTCAAACAAGAGCTATTCCATTCTTAATGACAAACAACTTTGATTTGAAACATTTTACCCTATTTCCGATATTAACGGAATTATAAGCCAAATAGGAATTTGGCTCCATCTAACTCCAAAGTTAAGCGAGTTAGAAAAAAATGCTTCAAATAAGAGATATTCCATTCTTAATGGCAAACATCTTTTGTTTGAAACATTTTACCCTATTTCCGATATTAACGGAGTTATAAGCCAAAAACTTGAACAACATAAAACGGAGTATTTCTATTTGACTCCATCTAACTCATAAGTTAAGCGAGTTAGGAAAAAATGTTTCAAATAAGAGATATTCCATTCTTAATTGCAAACAACTTTTGTTTGAAACATTTTACCCTATTTCCGATATTAACGGAGTTATAAGCCAAAAACTTGAACAACATAAAACGGAGTATTTCTATTTGGCTCCATCTAACTCATAAGTTAAGCGAGTTAGAAAAAAATGTTTCAAACAAGAGCTATTCCATTCTTAATGACAAACAACTTTGATTTGAAACATTTTACCCTATTTCCGATATTAACGGAATTATAAGCCAAATAGGAATTTGGCTCCATCTAACTCCAAAGTTAAGCGAGTTAGAAAAAAATGCTTCAAATAAGGGTTATTCCATTCTTAATGGCGAACACCTTTTATTTGAAACATTTTTCCCTATTTCCGATATTAACGGAGTTATAACCCAAACACTGGAACAACCCAAAATGGAGTATCTCTATTTGGCTCCATCTAACTCATAAGTTAAGCGAGTTAGAAAAAAATGTTTCAAACAAGAGTTATTCCATTCTTAATGACAAACAACTTTGGTTTGAAACATTTTACCCTATTTCCGATATTAACGGAATTATAAGCCAAAAACTTGAACAACCTAAAACGGAGTGTTTCTGTTTGGCTCCATCCAACTCAAAAGTTAAGCGAGGTAGAAAAAAATGTTTCAAATAAGATATATTCCATTCTTAATTGCAAACAACTTTTGTTTGAAACATTTTACCCTATTTCCGATATTAACGGAGTTATAAGCCAAAAACTTGAACAACATAAAACGGAGTATTTCTATTTGGCTCCATCTAACTCATAAGTTAAGCGAGTTAGAAAAAAATGTTTCAAACAAGAGCTATTCCATTCTTAATGACAAACAACTTTTGTTTGAAACATTTTACCCTATTTCCGATATTAACAGAATTATAAGCCAAAAACTTGAACAACCTAAAACGGAGTGTTTCTATTTGGCTCCATCCAAGTCAAAAGTTAAGCGAGTTAGAAAGAAATGTTTCAAATAAGAGTTATTCCACTCTTAATGGCGAACACCTTTTATTTGAAACATTTTTCCCTATTTCCGATATTAACGGAGTTATAACCCAAACACTGGAACAACCCAAAATGGAGTATCTCTATTTGGCTCCATCTAACTCATAAGTTAAGCGAGTTAGAAAAAAATGTTTCAAACAAGAGTTATTTCATTCTTAATGACAAACAACTTTGGTTTGAAACATTTTACCCTATTTCCGATATTAACGGAGTTATAAGCCAAAAACTTGAACAACCTAAATCGGAGTATTTCTATTTGGCTACATCTAACTCATAAGTTAAGCGAGTTAGAAAAAAATGTTTCAAACAAGAGCTATTCCATTCTTAATGACAAACAACTTTGGTTTGAAACATTTTACCCTATTTCCGATATTAACGGAATTATAAGCCAAATAGGAATTTGGCTCCATCTAACTCCAAAGTTAAGCGAGTTAGAAAAAAATGCTTCAAACAAGAGTTATTCCATTCTTAATGGCGAACACCTTTTATTTGAAATATATTTCCCTATTTCCGATATTAACGGAGTTATAAGCCAAACACTGGAACAACCCAAAATGGAGTATTTCTATTTGGCTCCATCTAACTCATAAGTTAAGCGATTTAGAAAAAAATGCTTCAAATAAGAGATATTCCATTCTTAATGGCAAACAACTTTTGTTTGAAACATTTTACCCTATTTCCGATATTAACGGAGTTATAAGCCAAAAACTTGAACAACATAAAACGGAGTATTTCTATTTGACTCCATCTAACTCATAAGTTAAGCGAGTTAGAAAAAAATGTTTCAAATAAGAGATATTCCATTCTTAATGGCAAACAACTTTTGTTTGAAACATTTTACCCTATTTCCGATATTAACGGAATTATAAGCCAAAAACTTGAACAACCTAAAACGGAGTGTTGTATTTGACTCCATCTAACTCATAAGTTAAGCGAGTTAGAAAAAAATGTTTCAAATAAGAGATATTCCATTCTTAATGGCAAACAACTTTTGTTTGAAACATTTTACCCTATTTCCGATATTAACGGAATTATAAGCCAAAAACTTGAACAACCTAAAACGGAGTGTTGTATTTGGCTCCATCTAACTCAAAAGTTAAGCGAGGTAGAAAAAAATGTTTCAAATAAGAGTTATTCCATTCTTAATGCGAACACCTTCTACTTGAAACATTTTTCCGTATTTCCGATATTAACGGAGTTATAACCCAAACACTGGAACAACCCAAAATGGAGTATCTCTATTTGGCTCCATCTAACTCATAAGTTAAGCGAGTTAGAAAAAAATGTTTCACACAATAGTTATTCCATTCTTAATGACAAACAACTTTGGTTTGAAACATTTTACCCTATTTCCGATATTACCGGAGTTATAAGCCAAAAACTTGAACAACATAAAACGGAGTATTTCTATTTGGCTCCATCTAACTCATAAGTTAAGCGAGTTAGAAAAAAATGTTTCAAACAAGAGCTATTCCATTCTTAATGACAAACAACTTTGGTTTGAAACATTTTACCCTATTTGCGATATTAACGGGATTATAAGCCAAAAACTTGAACAACCTGAAACGGAGTATTTCTATTTGGCTCCATCTAACTCAAAAGTTAAGCGAGTTAGAAAAAAATGTTTCAAATAGGACATATTCCATTCTTAGTGACAAACAACTTTTGTTTGAAACATATTGCCCTATTTCCGATATTAACAGAATTATAAGCCAAAAACTTGAACAACCTAAAACGGAGTACTTCTATTTGGCTCCATCTAGCTCCAAAGTCAAGCGAGTTAGAAAAAAGTTTATCAAATAAGAGTTATTCCATTCTTAATGGCGGACAACTTTTATTTGAAACATTTTTCTCTATTTCCGATATTAACGGAGTTATAACCCAAACACTGGAACAACCCAAAATGGAGTATTTCTATTTGGCTCGATCTAACTCAAAAGTTAAGCGAGTTAGAAAAAAATGTTTCAAATAAGATATATTCCATTCTTAATTGCAAACAACTTTTGTTTGAAACATTTTACCCTATTTCCGACATTAACGGAGTTATAAGCCAAAAACTTGAACAACATAAAACGGAGTATTTCTATTTGGCTCCATCTAGCTCATAAGTTAAGCGAGTTAGAAAAAAATGTTTCAAACAAGAGCTATTCCATTCTTAATGACAAACAACTTTGATTTGAAACATTTTACCCTATTTCCGATATTAACGGAATTATAAGCCAAAAACTTGAACAACATAAAACGGAGTATTTCTATTTGGCTACATCTAACTCATAAGTTAAGCGAGTTAGAAGAAAATGTTTCAAACAAGAGCTATTCCATTCTTGATGACAAACAACTTTGGTTTGAAACATTTTACCCTATTTCCGATATTAACGGAATTATAAGCCAAATAGGAATTTGGCTCCATCTAACACCAAAGTTAAGCGAGTTAGAAAAAAATGCTTCAAATAAGAGTTATTCCATTCTTAATGGCGAACACCTTTTATTTGAAACATTTTACCCTATTTCCGATATTAACGGAGTTATAACCCAAACACTGGAACAACCCAAAACGGAGTATTTCTATTTGGCTCCATCTAACTCATAAGTTAAGCGATTTAGAAAAAAATGCTTCAAATAAGAGATATTCCATTCTTAATGACAAACATCTTTGGTTTGAAACATTTTACCCTATTTCCGATATTAACGGAATTTTAAGCCAAAAACTTGAATAAACTAAAATTGAGTGTTTCTATTTGGCTCCATCTAAGTCAAAAGCTAAGCGAGTTAGAAAAAAATGTTTCAAATAAGAGTTATTCCATTCTTAATGGCGAACACCTTTTATTTGAAACATTTTTCCCTATTTCCGATATTAACGGAGTTATAACCCAAACACTGGAACAACCCAAAATGGAGTATCTCTATTTGGCTCCATCTAACTCATAAGTTAAGCGAGTTAGAAAAAAATGTTTCAAACAAGAGTTATTCCATTCTTAATGACAAACAACTTTGGTTTGAAACATTTTACCCTATTTCCGATATTAACGGAATTATAAGCCAAAAACTTGAACAACCTAAAACGGAGTGTTTCTGTTTGGCTCCATCCAACTCAAAAGTTAAGCGAGGTAGAAAAAAATGTTTCAAATAAGATATATTCCATTCTTAATTGCAAACAACTTTTGTTTGAAACATTTTCCCTATTTCCGATATTAACGGAGTTATAAGCCAAAAACTTGAACAACATAAAACGGAGTATTTCTATTTGGCTCCATCTAACTCATAAGTTAAGCGAGTTAGAAAAAAATGTTTCAAACAAGAGCTATTCCATTCTTAATGACAAACAACTTTTGTTTGAAACATTTTACCCTATTTCCGATATTAACAGAATTATAAGCCAAAAACTTGAACAACCTAAAACGGAGTGTTTCTATTTGGCTCCATCCAAGTCAAAAGTTAAGCGAGTTAGAAAAAAATGTTTCAAATAAGAGTTATTCCACTCTTAATGGCGAACACCTTTTATTTGAAACATTTTTCCCTATTTCCGATATTAACGGAGTTATAACCCAAACACTGGAACAACCCAAAATGGAGTATCTCTATTTGGCTCCATCTAACTCATAAGTTAAGCGAGTTAGAAAAAAATGTTTCAAACAAGAGTTATTTCATTCTTAATGACAAACAACTTTGGTTTGAAACATTTTACCCTATTTCCGATATTAACGGAGTTATAAGCCAAAAACTTGAACAACCTAAATCGGAGTATTTCTATTTGGCTACATCTAACTCATAAGTTAAGCGAGATAGAAAAAAATGTTTCAAACAAGAGCTATTCCATTCTTAATGACAAACAACTTTGGTTTGAAACATTTTACCCTATTTCCGATATTAACGGAATTATAAGCCAAATAGGAATTTGGCTCCATCTAACTCCAAAGTTAAGCGAGTTAGAAAAAAATGCTTCAAATAAGAGTTATTCCATTCTTAATGGCGAACACCTTTTATTTGAAATATATTTCCCTATTTCCGATATTAACGGAGTTATAAGCCAAACACTGGAACAACCCAAAATGGAGTATTTCTATTTGGCTCCATCTAACTCATAAGTTAAGCGACTTAGAAAAAAATGCTTCAAATAAGAGATATTCCATTCTTAATGGCAAACAACTTTTGTTTGAAACATTTTACCCTATTTCCGATATTAACGGAGTTATAAGCCAAAAACTTGAACAACATAAAACGGAGTATTTCTATTTGACTCCATCTAACTCATAAGTTAAGCGAGTTAGAAAAAAATGCTTCAAATAAGAGATAATCCATTCTTAATGGCAAACAACTTTTGTTTGAAACATTTTACCCTATTTCCGATATTAACGGAATTATAAGCCAAAAACTTGAACAACCTAAAACGGAGTGTTGTATTTGACTCCATCTAACTCATAAGTTAAGCGAGTTAGAAAAAAATGTTTCAAATAAGAGATATTCCATTCTTAATGGCAAACAACTTTTGTTTGAAACATTTTACCCTATTTCCGATATTAACGGAATTATAAGCCAAAAACTTGAACAACCTAAAACGGAGTGTTGTATTTGGCTCCATCTAACTCAAAAGTTAAGCGAGGTAGAAAAAAATGTTTCAAATAAGAGTTATTCCATTCTTAATGCGAACACCTTCTACTTGAAACATTTTTCCGTATTTCCGATATTAACGGAGTTATAACCCAAACACTGGAACAACCCAAAATGGAGTATCTCTATTTGGCTCCATCTAACTCATAAGTTAAGCGAGTTAGAAAAAAATGTTTCACACAATAGTTATTCCATTCTTAATGACAAACAACTTTGGTTTGAAACATTTTACCCTATTTCCGATATTACCGGAGTTATAAGCCAAAAACTTGAACAACATAAAACGGAGTATTTCTATTTGGCTCCATCTAACTCATAAGTTAAGCGAGTTAGAAAAAAATGTTTCAAACAAGAGCTATTCCATTCTTAATGACAAACAACTTTGGTTTGAAACATTTTACCCTATTTGCGATATTAACGGAATTATAAGCCAAAAACTTGAACAACCTGAAACGGAGTATTTCTATTTGGCTCCATCTAACTCAAAAGTTAAGCGAGTTAGAAAAAAATGTTTCAAATAGGACATATTCCATTCTTAGTGACAAACAACTTTTGTTTGAAACATATTGCCCTATTTCCGATATTAACAGAATTATAAGCCAAAAACTTGAACAACCTAAAACGGAGTACTTCTATTTGGCTCCATCTAGCTCCAAAGTCAAGCGAGTTAGAAAAAAGTTTATCAAATAAGAGTTATTCCATTCTTAATGGCGAACAACTTTTATTTGAAACATTTTTCTCTATTTCCGATATTAACGGAGTTATAACCCAAACACTGGAACAACCTAAAACGGAGTGTTTCTGTTTGGCTCCATCCAACTCAAAAGTTAAGCGAGGTAGAAAAAAATGTTTCAAATAAGATATATTCCATTCTTAATTGCAAACAACTTTTGTTTGAAACATTTTACCCTATTTCCGATATTAACGGAGTTATAAGCCAAAAACTTGAACAACATAAAACGGAGTATTTCTATTTGGCTCCATCTAACTCATAAGTTAAGCGAGTTAGAAAAAAATGTTTCAAACAAGAGCTATTCCATTCTTAATGACAAACAACTTTTGTTTGAAACATTTTACCCTATTTCCGATATTAACAGAATTATAAGCCAAAAACTTGAACAACCTAAAACGGAGTGTTTCTATTTGGCTCCATCCAAGTCAAAAGTTAAGCGAGTTAGAAAAAAATGTTTCAAATAAGAGTTATTCCACTCTTAATGGCGAACACCTTTTATTTGAAACATTTTTCCCTATTTCCGATATTAACGGAGTTATAACCCAAACACTGGAACAACCCAAAATGGAGTATCTCTATTTGGCTCCATCTAACTCATAAGTTAAGCGAGTTAGAAAAAAATGTTTCAAACAAGAGTTATTTCATTCTTAATGACAAACAACTTTGGTTTGAAACATTTTACCCTATTTCCGATATTAACGGAGTTATAAGCCAAAAACTTGAACAACCTAAATCGGAGTATTTCTATTTGGCTACATCTAACTCATAAGTTAAGCGAGTTAGAAAAAAATGTTTCAAACAAGAGCTATTCCATTCTTAATGACAAACAACTTTGGTTTGAAACATTTTACCCTATTTCCGATATTAACGGAATTATAAGCCAAATAGGAATTTGGCTCCATCTAACTCCAAAGTTAAGCGAGTTAGAAAAAAATGCTTCAAATAAGAGTTATTCCATTCTTAATGGCGAACACCTTTTATTTGAAATATATTTCCCTATTTCCGATATTAACGGAGTTATAAGCCAAACACTGGAACAACCCAAAATGGAGTATTTCTATTTGGCTCCATCTAACTCATAAGTTAAGCGACTTAGAAAAAAATGCTTCAAATAAGAGATATTCCATTCTTAATGGCAAACAACTTTTGTTTGAAACATTTTACCCTATTTCCGATATTAACGGAGTTATAAGCCAAAAACTTGAACAACATAAAACGGAGTATTTCTATTTGACTCCATCTAACTCATAAGTTAAGCGAGTTAGAAAAAAATGCTTCAAATAAGAGATAATCCATTCTTAATGGCAAACAACTTTTGTTTGAAACATTTTACCCTATTTCCGATATTAACGGAATTATAAGCCAAAAACTTGAACAACCTAAAACGGAGTGTTGTATTTGACTCCATCTAACTCATAAGTTAAGCGAGTTAGAAAAAAATGTTTCAAATAAGAGATATTCCATTCTTAATGGCAAACAACTTTTGTTTGAAACATTTTACCCTATTTCCGATATTAACGGAATTATAAGCCAAAAACTTGAACAACCTAAAACGGAGTGTTGTATTTGGCTCCATCTAACTCAAAAGTTAAGCGAGGTAGAAAAAAATGTTTCAAATAAGAGTTATTCCATTCTTAATGCGAACACCTTCTACTTGAAACATTTTTCCGTATTTCCGATATTAACGGAGTTATAACCCAAACACTGGAACAACCCAAAATGGAGTATCTCTATTTGGCTCCATCTAACTCATAAGTTAAGCGAGTTAGAAAAAAATGTTTCACACAATAGTTATTCCATTCTTAATGACAAACAACTTTGGTTTGAAACATTTTACCCTATTTCCGATATTACCGGAGTTATAAGCCAAAAACTTGAACAACATAAAACGGAGTATTTCTATTTGGCTCCATCTAACTCATAAGTTAAGCGAGTTAGAAAAAAATGTTTCAAACAAGAGCTATTCCATTCTTAATGACAAACAACTTTGGTTTGAAACATTTTACCCTATTTGCGATATTAACGGAATTATAAGCCAAAAACTTGAACAACCTGAAACGGAGTATTTCTATTTGGCTCCATCTAACTCAAAAGTTAAGCGAGTTAGAAAAAAATGTTTCAAATAGGACATATTCCATTCTTAGTGACAAACAACTTTTGTTTGAAACATATTGCCCTATTTCCGATATTAACAGAATTATAAGCCAAAAACTTGAACAACCTAAAACGGAGTACTTCTATTTGGCTCCATCTAGCTCCAAAGTCAAGCGAGTTAGAAAAAAGTTTATCAAATAAGAGTTATTCCATTCTTAATGGCGAACAACTTTTATTTGAAACATTTTTCTCTATTTCCGATATTAACGGAGTTATAACCCAAACACTGGAACAACCCAAAATGGAGTATTTCTATTTGGCTCGATCTAACTCAAAAGTTAAGCGAGTTAGAAAAAAATGTTTCAAATAAGATATATTCCATTCTTAATTGCAAACAACTTTTGTTTGAAACATTTTACCCTATTTCCGACATTAACGGAGTTATAAGCCAAAAACTTGAACAACATAAAACGGAGTATTTCTATTTGGCTCCATCTAGCTCATAAGTTAAGCGAGTTAGAAAAAAATGTTTCAAACAAGAGCTATTCCATTCTTAATGACAAACAACTTTGATTTGAAACATTTTACCCTATTTCCGATATTAACGGAATTATAAGCCAAAAACTTGAACAACATAAAACGGAGTATTTCTATTTGGCTACATCTAACTCATAAGTTAAGCGAGTTAGAAGAAAATGTTTCAAACAAGAGCTATTCCATTCTTGATGACAAACAACTTTGGTTTGAAACATTTTACCCTATTTCCGATATTAACGGAATTATAAGCCAAATAGGAATTTGGCTCCATCTAACTCCAAAGTTAAGCGAGTTAGAAAAAAATGCTTCAAATAAGAGTTATTCCATTCTTAATGGCGAACACCTTTTATTTGAAACATTTTACCCTATTTCCGATATTAACGGAGTTATAACCCAAACACTGGAACAACCCAAAACGGAGTATTTCTATTTGGCTCCATCTAACTCATAAGTTAAGCGACTTAGAAAAAAATGCTTCAAATAAGAGATATTCCATTCTTAATGACAAACATCTTTGGTTTGAAACATTTTACCCTATTTCCGATATTAACGGAATTTTAAGCCAAAAACTTGAATAAACTAAAATTGAGTGTTTCTATTTGGCTCCATCTAAGTCAAAAGCTAAGCGAGTTAGAAAAAAATGTTTCAAATAAGAGTTATTCCATTCTTAATGGCGAACACCTTTTATTTGAAACATTTTTCCCTATTTCCGATATTAACGGAGTTACAACCCAAACACTGGAACAACCCAAAATGGAGTATCTCTATTTGGCTCCATCCAACTCATAAGTTAAGCGAGTTAGAAAAAGATGTTTCAAACAAGAGTTATTCCATTCTTAATGACAAACAACTTTGGTTTGAAGCATTTTACCCTATTTCCGATATTAACGGAATTATAAGCCAAAAACTTGAACAACCTAAATCGGAGTATTTCTATTTGGCTCGATCTAACTCAAAAGTTAAGTGAGTTAGAAAAAAATGTTTCAAATAGGAGATATTCCATTCTTAATGGCAAACAACTTTTGTTTGAAACATTTTACCCTATTTGCGATATTAACGGAATTATAAGCCAAAAACTTGAACAACCTAAAACGGAGTGTTTCTGTTTGGCTCCATCTAACTCAAAAGTTAAGCGAGGTAGAAAAAAATGTTTCAAATAAGATATATTCCATTCCTAATTGCAAACAACTTTTGTTTGAAACATTTTACCCTATTTCCGATATTAACGGAGTTATAACCCAAACACTGGAACAACCCAAAATGGAGTATCTCTATTTGACTCCATCTAACTCATAAGTTAAGCGAGTTAGAAAAAAATGTTTCAAACAAGAGTTATTCCATTCTTAATGACAAACAACTTTGGTTTGAAACATTTTACCCTATTTCCGATATTAACGGAATTATAAGCTAAAAACTTGAACAACCTGAAACGGAGTATTTCTATTTGGCTCCATCTAACTCAAAAGTTAAGCGAGTTAGAAAAAAATGTTTCAAATAGGACATATTCCATTCTTAGTGACAAACAACTTTTGTTTGAAACATATTGCCCTATTTCCGATATTAACAGAATTATAAGCCAAAAACTTGAACAACCTAAAACGGAGTACTTCTATTTGGCTCCATCTAGCTCCAAAGTCAAGCGAGTTAGAAAAAAGTTTATCAAATAAGAGTTATTCCATTCTTAATGGCGAACAACTTTTATTTGAAACATTTTTCTCTATTTCCGATATTAACGGAGTTATAACCCAAACACTGGAACAACCCAAAATGGAGTATTTCTATTTGGCTCGATCTAACTCAAAAGTTAAGCGAGTTAGAAAAAAATGTTTCAAATAAGATATATTCCATTCTTAATTGCAAACAACTTTTGTTTGAAACATTTTACCCTATTTCCGATATTAACGGAGTTATAAGCCAAAAACTTGAACAACATAAAACGGAGTATTTCTATTTGGCTCCATCTAGCTCATAAGTTAAGCGAGTTAGAAAAAAATGTTTCAAACAAGAGCTATTCCATTCTTAATGACAAACAACTTTGATTTGAAACATTTTACCCTATTTCCGATATTAACGGAATTATAAGCCAAAAACTTGAACAACATAAAACGGAGTATTTCAATTTGGCTACATCTAACTCATAAGTTAAGCGAGTTAGAAGAAAATGTTTCAAACAAGAGCTATTCCATTCTTGATGACAAACAACTTTGGTTTGAAACATTTTACCCTATTTCCGATATTAACGGAATTATAAGCCAAATAGGAATTTGGCTCCATCTAACTCAAAAGTTAAGCGAGGTAGAAAAAAATGTTTCAAATAAGATATATTCCATTCCTAATTGCAAACAACTTTTGTTTGAAACATTTTACCCTATTTCCGATATTAACGGAGTTATAACCCAAACACTGGAACAACCCAAAATGGAGTATCTCTATTTGACTCCATCTAACTCATAAGTTAAGCGAGTTAGAAAAAAATGTTTCAAACAAGAGTTATTCCATTCTTAATGACAAACAACTTTGGTTTGAAACATTTTACCCTATTTCCGATATTAACGGAATTATAAGCTAAAAACTTGAACAACCTAAATCGGAGTATTTCTATTTGGCTCGATCTAACTCAAAAGTTAAGCGAGTTAGAAAAAAATGTTTCAAATAAGAGATATTCCATTCTTAATGACAAACAACTTTGATTTGAAACATTTTACCCTATTTCCGATATTAACGGAATTATAAGCCAAAAACTTGAACAACCTGAAACGGAGTATTTCTATTTGGCTCCATCTAACTCAAAAGTTAAGCGAGTTAGAAAAAAATGTTTCAAATAGGACATATTCCATTCTTAGTGACAAACAACTTTTGTTTGAAACATATTGCCCTATTTCCGATATTAACAGAATTATAAGCCAAAAACTTGAACAACCTAAAACGGAGTACTTCTATTTGGCTCCATCTAGCTCCAAAGTCAAGCGAGTTAGAAAAAAGTTTATCAAATAAGAGTTATTCCATTCTTAATGGCGAACAACTTTTATTTGAAACATTTTTCTCTATTTCCGATATTAACGGAGTTATAACCCAAACACTGGAACAACCCAAAATGGAGTATTTCTATTTGGCTCGATCTAACTCAAAAGTTAAGCGAGTTAGAAAAAAATGTTTCAAATAAGATATATTCCATTCTTAATTGCAAACAACTTTTGTTTGAAACATTTTACCCTATTTCCGATATTAACGGAGTTATAAGCCAAAAACTTGAACAACATAAAACGGAGTATTTCTATTTGGCTCCATCTAGCTCATAAGTTAAGCGAGTTAGAAAAAAATGTTTCAAACAAGAGCTATTCCATTCTTAATGACAAACAACTTTGATTTGAAACATTTTACCCTATTTCCGATATTAACGGAATTATAAGCCAAAAACTTGAACAACATAAAACGGAGTATTTCAATTTGGCTACATCTAACTCATAAGTTAAGCGAGTTAGAAGAAAATGTTTCAAACAAGAGCTATTCCATTCTTGATGACAAACAACTTTGGTTTGAAACATTTTACCCTATTTCCGATATTAACGGAATTATAAGCCAAATAGGAATTTGGCTCCATCTAACTCCAAAGTTAAGCGAGTTAGAAAAAAATGCTTCAAATAAGAGTTATTCCATTCTTAATGGCGAACACCTTTTATTTGAAACATTTTACCCTATTTCCGATATTAACGGAGTTATAACCCAAACACTGGAACAACCCAAAACGGAGTATTTCTATTTGGCTCCATCTAACTCATAAGTTAAGCGACTTAGAAAAAAATGCTTCAAATAAGAGATATTCCATTCTTAATGACAAACATCTTTGGTTTGAAACATTTTACCCTATTTCCGATATTAACGGAATTTTAAGCCAAAAACTTGAATAAACTAAAATTGAGCGTTTCTATTTGGCTCCATCTAAGTCAAAAGCTAAGCGAGTTAGAAAAAAATGTTTCAAATAAGAGTTATTCCATTCTTAATGGCGAACACCTTTTATTTGAAACATTCTTCCCTATTTCCGATATTAACGGAGTTATAACCCAAACACTGGAACAACCCAAAATGGAGTATCTCTATTTGGCTCCATCCAACTCATAAGTTAAGCGAGTTAGAAAAAGATGTTTCAAACAAGAGTTATTCCATTCTTAATGACAAACAACTTTGGTTTGAAGCATTTTACCCTATTTCCGATATTAACGGAATTATAAGCCAAAAACTTGAACAACCTAAATCGGAGTATTTCTATTTGGCTCGATCTAACTCAAAAGTTGAGTGAGTTAGAAAAAAATGTTTCAAATAGGAGATATTCCATTCTTAATGGCAAACAACTTTTGTTTGAAACATTTTACCCTATTTGCGATATTAACGGAATTATAAGCCAAAAACTTGAACAACCTAAAACGGAGTGTTTCTGTTTGGCTCCATCTAACTCAAAAGTTAAGCGAGGTAGAAAAAAATGTTTCAAATAAGATATATTCCATTCCTAATTGCAAACAACTTTTGTTTGAAACAGTTTACCCTATTTCCGATATTAACGGAGTTATAACCCAAACACTGGAACAACCCAAAATTTAGTATCTCTATTTGACTCCATCTAACTCATAAGTTAAGCGAGTTAGAAAAAAATGTTTCAAACAAGAGTTATTCCATTCTTAATGACAAACAACTTTGGTTTGAAACATTTTACCCTATTTCCGATATTAACGGAATTATAAGCTAAAAACTTGAACAACCTAAATCGGAGTATTTCTATTTGGCTCGATCTAACTCAAAAGTTAAGCGAGTTAGAAAAAAATGTTTCAAATAAGAGATATTCCATTCTTAATGACAAACAACTTTGATTTGAAACATTTTACCCTATTTCCGATATTAACGGAATTATAAGCCAAAAACTTGAACAACCTGAAACGGAGTATTTCTATTTGGCTCCATCTAACTCAAAAGTTAAGCGAGTTAGAAAAAAATGTTTCAAATAGGACATATTCCATTCTTAGTGACAAACAACTTTTGTTTGAAACATATTGCCCTATTTCCGATATTAACAGAATTATAAGCCAAAAACTTGAACAACCTAAAACGGAGTACTTCTATTTGGCTCCATCTAGCTCCAAAGTCAAGCGAGTTAGAAAAAAGTTTATCAAATAAGAGTTATTCCATTCTTAATGGCGAACAACTTTTATTTGAAACATTTTTCTCTATTTCCGATATTAACGGAGTTATAACCCAAACACTGGAACAACCCAAAATGGAGTATTTCTATTTGGCTCGATCTAACTCAAAAGTTAAGCGAGTTAGAAAAAAATGTTTCAAATAAGATATATTCCATTCTTAATTGCAAACAACTTTTGTTTGAAACATTTTACCCTATTTCCGATATTAACGGAGTTATAAGCCAAAAACTTGAACAACATAAAACGGAGTATTTCTATTTGGCTCCATCTAGCTCATAAGTTAAGCGAGTTAGAAAAAAATGTTTCAAACAAGAGCTATTCCATTCTTAATGACAAACAACTTTGATTTGAAACATTTTACCCTATTTCCGATATTAACGGAATTATAAGCCAAAAACTTGAACAACATAAAACGGAGTATTTCAATTTGGCTACATCTAACTCATAAGTTAAGCGAGTTAGAAGAAAATGTTTCAAACAAGAGCTATTCCATTCTTGATGACAAACAACTTTGGTTTGAAACATTTTACCCTATTTCCGATATTAACGGAATTATAAGCCAAATAGGAATTTGGCTCCATCTAACTCCAAAGTTAAGCGAGTTAGAAAAAAATGCTTCAAATAAGAGTTATTCCATTCTTAATGGCGAACACCTTTTATTTGAAACATTTTACCCTATTTCCGATATTAACGGAGTTATAACCCAAACACTGGAACAACCCAAAACGGAGTATTTCTATTTGGCTCCATCTAACTCATAAGTTAAGCGACTTAGAAAAAAATGCTTCAAATAAGAGATATTCCATTCTTAATGACAAACATCTTTGGTTTGAAACATTTTACCCTATTTCCGATATTAACGGAATTTTAAGCCAAAAACTTGAATAAACTAAAATTGAGCGTTTCTATTTGGCTCCATCTAAGTCAAAAGCTAAGCGAGTTAGAAAAAAATGTTTCAAATAAGAGTTATTCCATTCTTAATGGCGAACACCTTTTATTTGAAACATTCTTCCCTATTTCCGATATTAACGGAGTTATAACCCAAACACTGGAACAACCCAAAATGGAGTATCTCTATTTGGCTCCATCCAACTCATAAGTTAAGCGAGTTAGAAAAAGATGTTTCAAACAAGAGTTATTCCATTCTTAATGACAAACAACTTTGGTTTGAAGCATTTTACCCTATTTCCGATATTAACGGAATTATAAGCCAAAAACTTGAACAACCTAAATCGGAGTATTTCTATTTGGCTCGATCTAACTCAAAAGTTGAGTGAGTTAGAAAAAAATGTTTCAAATAGGAGATATTCCATTCTTAATGGCAAACAACTTTTGTTTGAAACATTTTACCCTATTTGCGATATTAACGGAATTATAAGCCAAAAACTTGAACAACCTAAAACGGAGTGTTTCTGTTTGGCTCCATCTAACTCAAAAGTTAAGCGAGGTAGAAAAAAATGTTTCAAATAAGATATATTCCATTCCTAATTGCAAACAACTTTTGTTTGAAACAGTTTACCCTATTTCCGATATTAACGGAGTTATAACCCAAACACTGGAACAACCCAAAATTTAGTATCTCTATTTGACTCCATCTAACTCATAAGTTAAGCGAGTTAGAAAAAAATGTTTCAAACAAGAGTTATTCCATTCTTAATGACAAACAACTTTGGTTTGAAACATTTTACCCTATTTCCGATATTAACGGAATTATAAGCTAAAAACTTGAACAACCTAAATCGGAGTATTTCTATTTGGCTCGATCTAACTCAAAAGTTAAGCGAGTTAGAAAAAAATGTTTCAAATAAGAGATATTCCATTCTTAATGACAAACAACTTTGATTTGAAACATTTTACCCTATTTCCGATATTAACGGAATTATAAGCCAAAAACTTGAACAACATAAAACGGAGTATTTCTATTTGGCTACATCTAACTCATAAGTTAAGCGAGTTAGAAGAAAATGTTTCAAACAAGAGCTATTCGATTCTTAATGACAAACAACTTTGGTTTGAAACATTTTATCCTATTTCCGATATTAACTGAATTATAAGCCAAATAGGAATTTGGCTCCATCTAACTCCAAAGTTAAGCGAGTTAGAAAAAAATGCTTCAAATAAGAGTTATTCCATTCTTAATGGCGAACACCTTTTCTTTGAAACATTTTTCCCTATTTCCGATATTAACGCAGTTATAACCCAAACACTGGAACAACCCAAAATGGAGTATTTCTATTTGGCTCGATCTAACTCAAAAGTTAAGCGAGTTAGAAAAAAATGTTTCAAATAAGATATATTCCATTCTTAATTGCAAACAACTTTTGTTTGAAACATTTTACCCTATTTCCGATATTAACGGAGTTATAAGCCAAAAACTTGAACAACATAAAACGGAGTATTTCTATTTGGCTCCATTTAGCTCATAAGTTAAGCGAGTTAGAAAAAAATGTTTCAAACAAGAGCTATTCCATTCTTAATGACAAACAACTTTGATTTGAAACATTTTACCCTATTTCCGATATTAACGGAATTATAAGCCAAAAACTTGAACAACATAAAACGGAGTATTTCTATTTGGCTACATCTAACTCATAAGTTAAGCGAGTTAGAAGAAAATGTTTCAAACAAGAGCTATTCCATTCTTGATGACAAACAACTTTGGTTTGAAACATTTTACCCTATTTCCGATATTAACGGAATTATAAGCCAAATAGGAATTTGGCTCCATCTAACTCCAAAGTTAAGCGAGTTAGAAAAAATGCTTCAAATAAGAGTTATTCCACTCTTAATGGCGAACACCTTTTATTTGAAACATTTTACCCTATTTCCGATATTAACGGAGTTATAACCCAAACACTGGAACAACCCAAAACGGAGTATTTCTATTTGGCTCCATCTAACTCATAAGTTAAGCGACTTAGAAAAAAATGCTTCAAATAAGAGATATTCCATTCTTAATGACAAACATCTTTGGTTTGAAACATTTTACCCTATTTCCGATATTAACGGAATTTTAAGCCAAAAACTTGAATAAACTAAAATTGAGTGTTTCTATTTGGCTCCATCTAAGTCAAAAGCTAAGCGAGTTAGAAAAAAATGTTTCAAATAAGAGTTATTCCATTCTTAATGGCGAACACCTTTTATTTGAAACATTTTTCCCTATTTCCGATATTAACGGAGTTATAACCCAAACACTGGAACAACCCAAAATGGAGTATCTCTATTTGGCTCCATCTAACTCATAAGTTAAGCGAGTTAGAAAAAGATGTTTCAAACAAGAGTTATTCCATTCTTAATGACAAACAACTTTGGTTTGAAGCATTTTACCCTATTTCCGATATTAACGGAATTATAAGCCAAAAACTTGAACAACCTAAATCGGAGTATTTCTATTTGGCTCGATCTAACTCAAAAGTTAAGTGAGTTAGAAAAAAATGTTTCAAATAGGAGATATTCCATTCTTAATGGCAAACAACTTTTGTTTGAAACATTTTACCCTATTTGCGATATTAACGGAATTATAAGCCAAAAACTTGAACAACCTAAAACGGAGTGTTTCTGTTTGGCTCCATCTAACTCAAAAGTTAAGCGAGGTAGAAAAAAATGTTTCAAATAAGATATATTCCATTCCTAATTGCAAACAACTTTTGTTTGAAACATTTTACCCTATTTCCGATATTAACGGAGTTATAAGCCAAAAACTTGAACAACATAAAACGGAGTATTTCTATTTGGCTACATCTAACTCATAAGTTAAGCGAGTTAGAAGAAAATGTTTCAAACAAGAGCTATTCGATTCTTAATGACAAACAACTTTGGTTTGAAACATTTTATCCTATTTCCGATATTAACTGAATTATAAGCCAAATAGGAATTTGGCTCCATCTAACTCCAAAGTTAAGCGAGTTAGAAAAAAATGCTTCAAATAAGAGTTATTCCATTCTTAATGGCGAACACCTTTTCTTTGAAACATTTTTCCCTATTTCCGATATTAACGCAGTTATAACCCAAACACTGGAACAACCCAAAATGGAGTATTTCTATTTGGCTCGATCTAACTCAAAAGTTAAGCGAGTTAGAAAAAAATGTTTCAAATAAGATATATTCCATTCTTAATTGCAAACAACTTTTGTTTGAAACATTTTACCCTATTTCCGATATTAACGGAGTTATAAGCCAAAAACTTGAACAACATAAAACGGAGTATTTCTATTTGGCTCCATCTAGCTCATGAGTTAAGCGAGTTAGAAAAAAATGTTTCAAACAAGAGCTATTCCATTCTTAATGACAAACAACTTTGATTTGAAACATTTTACCCTATTTCCGATATTAACGGAATTATAAGCCAAAAACTTGAACAACATAAAACGGAGTATTTCTATTTGGCTACATCTAACTCATAAGTTAAGCGAGTTAGAAGAAAATGTTTCAAACAAGAGCTATTCCATTCTTGATGGCAAACAACTTTGGTTTGAAACATTTTACCCTATTTCCGATATTAACGGAATTATAAGCCAAATAGGAATTTGGCTCCATCTAACTCCAAAGTTAAGCGAGTTAGAAAAAAATGCTTCAAATAAGAGTTATTCCATTCTTAATGGCGAACACCTTTTATTTGAAACATTTTACCCTATTTCCGATATTAACGGAGTTATAACCCAAACACTGGAACAACCCAAAACGGAGTATTTCTATTTGGCTCCATCTAACTCATAAGTTAAGCGACTTAGAAAAAAATGCTTCAAATAAGAGATATTCCATTCTTAATGACAAACATCTTTGGTTTGAAACATTTTACCCTATTTCCGATATTAACGGAATTTTAAGCCAAAAACTTGAATAAACTAAAATTGAGTGTTTCTATTTGGCTCCATCTAAGTCAAAAGCTAAGCGAGTTAGAAAAAAATGTTTCAAATAAGAGTTATTCCATTCTTAATGGCGAACACCTTTTATTTGAAACATTTTTCCCTATTTCCGATATTAACGGAGTTATATCCCAAACACTGGAACAACCCAAAATGGAGTATCTCTATTTGGCTCCATCTAACTCATAAGTTAAGCGAGTTAGAAAAAGATGTTTCAAACAAGAGTTATTCCATTCTTAATGACAAACAACTTTGGTTTGAAGCATTTTACCCTATTTCCGATATTAACGGAATTATAAGCCAAAAACTTGAACAACCTAAATCGGAGTATTTCTATTTGGCTCGATCTAACTCAAAAGTTAAGTGAGTTAGAAAAAAATGTTTCAAATAGGAGATATTCCATTCTTAATGGCAAACAACTTTTGTTTGAAACATTTTACCCTATTTGCGATATTAACGGAATTATAAGCCAAAAACTTGAACAACCTAAAACGGAGTGTTTCTGTTTGGCTCCATCTAACTCAAAAGTTAAGCGAGGTAGAAAAAAATGTTTCAAATAAGATATATTCCATTCCTAATTGCAAACAACTTTTGTTTGAAACATTTTACCCTATTTCCGATATTAACGGAGTTATAACCCAAACACTGGAACAACCCAAAATGGAGTATTTCTATTTGGCTACATCTAACTCATAAGTTAAGCGAGTTAGAAGAAAATGTTTCAAACAAGAGCTATTCGATTCTTAATGACAAACAACTTTGGTTTGAAACATTTTATCCTATTTCCGATATTAACTGAATTATAAGCCAAATAGGAATTTGGCTCCATCTAACTCCAAAGTTAAGCGAGTTAGAAAAAAATGCTTCAAATAAGAGTTATTCCATTCTTAATGGCGAACACCTTTTCTTTGAAACATTTTTCCCTATTTCCGATATTAACGCAGTTATAACCCAAAAACTGGAACAACCCAAAATGGAGTATCTCTATTTGGCTCCATCTAACTCATAAGTTAAGCGAGTTAGAAAAAGATGTTTCAAACAAGAGTTATTCCATTCTTAATGACAAACAACTTTGGTTTGAAGCATTTTACCCTATTTCCGATATTAACGGAATTATAAGCCAAAAACTTGAACAACCTAAATCGGAGTATTTCTATTTGGCTCGATCTAACTCAAAAGTTAAGTGAGTTAGAAAAAAATGTTTCAAATAGGAGATATTCCATTCTTAATGGCAAACAACTTTTGTTTGAAACATTTTACCCTATTTGCGATATTAACGGAATTATAAGCCAAAAACTTGAACAACCTAAAACGGAGTGTTTCTGTTTGGCTCCATCTAACTCAAAAGTTAAGCGAGGTAGAAAAAAATGTTTCAAATAAGATATATTCCATTCCTAATTGCAAACAACTTTTGTTTGAAACATTTTACCCTATTTCCGATATTAACGGAGTTATAACCCAAACACTGGAACAACCCAAAATGGAGTATTTCTATTTGGCTACATCTAACTCATAAGTTAAGCGAGTTAGAAGAAAATGTTTCAAACAAGAGCTATTCGATTCTTAATGACAAACAACTTTGGTTTGAAACATTTTATCCTATTTCCGATATTAACTGAATTATAAGCCAAATAGGAATTTGGCTCCATCTAACTCCAAAGTTAAGCGAGTTAGAAAAAAATGCTTCAAATAAGAGTTATTCCATTCTTAATGGCGAACACCTTTTCTTTGAAACATTTTTCCCTATTTCCGATATTAACGCAGTTATAACCCAAAAACTGGAACAACCCAAAATGGAGTATCTCTATTTGGCTCCATCTAACTCATAAGTTAAGCGAGTTAGAAAAAGATGTTTCAAACAAGAGTTATTCCATTCTTAATGACAAACAACTTTGGTTTGAAGCATTTTACCCTATTTCCGATATTAACGGAATTATAAGCCAAAAACTTGAACAACCTAAATCGGAGTATTTCTATTTGGCTCGATCTAACTCAAAAGTTAAGTGAGTTAGAAAAAAATGTTTCAAATAGGAGATATTCCATTCTTAATGGCAAACAACTTTTGTTTGAAACATTTTACCCTATTTGCGATATTAACGGAATTATAAGCCAAAAACTTGAACAACCTAAAACGGAGTGTTTCTGTTTGGCTCCATCTAACTCAAAAGTTAAGCGAGGTAGAAAAAAATGTTTCAAATAAGATATATTTCATTCCTAATTGCAAACAACTTTTGTTTGAAACATTTTACCCTATTTCCGATATTAACGGAGTTATAAGCCAAAAACTTGAACAACATAAAACGGAGTATTTCTATTTGGCTACATCTAACTCATAAGTTAAGCGAGTTAGAAGAAAATGTTTCAAACAAGAGCTATTCGATTCTTAATGACAAACAACTTTGGTTTGAAACATTTTATCCTATTTCCGATATTAACTGAATTATAAGCCAAATAGGAATTTGGCTCCATCTAACTCCAAAGTTAAGCGAGTTAGAAAAAAATGCTTCAAATAAGAGTTATTCCATTCTTAATGGCGAACACCTTTTCTTTGAAACATTTTTCCCTATTTCCGATATTAACGCAGTTATAACCCAAACACTGGAACAACCCAAAATGGAGTATTTCTATTTGGCTCGATCTAACTCAAAAGTTAAGCGAGTTAGAAAAAAATGTTTCAAATAAGATATATTCCATTCTTAATTGCAAACAACTTTTGTTTGAAACATTTTACCCTATTTCCGATATTAACGGAGTTATAAGCCAAAAACTTGAACAACATAAAACGGAGTATTTCTATTTGGCTCCATCTAGCTCATGAGTTAAGCGAGTTAGAAAAAAATGTTTCAAACAAGAGCTATTCCATTCTTAATGACAAACAACTTTGATTTGAAACATTTTACCCTATTTCCGATATTAACGGAATTATAAGCCAAAAACTTGAACAACATAAAACGGAGTATTTCTATTTGGCTACATCTAACTCATAAGTTAAGCGAGTTAGAAGAAAATGTTTCAAACAAGAGCTATTCCATTCTTGATGGCAAACAACTTTGGTTTGAAACATTTTACCCTATTTCCGATATTAACGGAATTATAAGCCAAACAGGAATTTGGCTCCACCTAACTCCAAAGTTAAGCGAGTTAGAAAAAAATGCTTCAAATAAGAGTTATTCCATTCTTAATGGCGAACACCTTTTATTTGAAACATTTTACCCTATTTCCGATATTAACGGAGTTATAACCCAAACACTGGAACAACCCAAAACGGAGTATTTCTATTTGGCTCCATCTAACTCATAAGTTAAGCGACTTAGAAAAAAATGCTTCAAATAAGAGATATTCCATTCTTAATGACAAACATCTTTGGTTTGAAACATTTTACCCTATTTCCGATATTAACGGAATTTTAAGCCAAAAACTTGAATAAACTAAAATTGAGTGTTTCTATTTGGCTCCATCTAAGTCAAAAGCTAAGCGAGTTAGAAAAAAATGTTTCAAATAAGAGTTATTCCATTCTTAATGGCGAACACCTTTTATTTGAAACATTTTTCCCTATTTCCGATATTAACGGAGTTATATCCCAAACACTGGAACAACCCAAAATGGAGTATCTCTATTTGGCTCCATCTAACTCATAAGTTAAGCGAGTTAGAAAAAGATGTTTCAAACAAGAGTTATTCCATTCTTAATGACAAACAACTTTGGTTTGAAGCATTTTACCCTATTTCCGATATTAACGGAATTATAAGCCAAAAACTTGAACAACCTAAATCGGAGTATTTCTATTTGGCTCGATCTAACTCAAAAGTTAAGTGAGTTAGAAAAAAATGTTTCAAATAGGAGATATTCCATTCTTAATGGCAAACAACTTTTGTTTGAAACATTTTACCCTATTTGCGATATTAACGGAATTATAAGCCAAAAACTTGAACAACCTAAAACGGAGTGTTTCTGTTTGGCTCCATCTAACTCAAAAGTTAAGCGAGGTAGAAAAAAATGTTTCAAATAAGATATATTCCATTCCTAATTGCAAACAACTTTTGTTTGAAACATTTTACCCTATTTCCGATATTAACGGAGTTATAACCCAAACACTGGAACAACCCAAAATGGAGTATCTCTATTTGGCTCCATCTAACTCATAAGTTAAGCGAGTTAGAAAAAAATGTTTCAAATAAGATATATTCCATTCCTAATTGCAAACAACTTTTGTTTGAAACATTTTACCCTATTTCCGATATTAACGGAGTTATAACCCAAACACTGGAACAACCCAAAATGGAGTATCTCTATTTGGCTCCATCTAACTCATAAGTTAAGCGAGTTAGAAAAAGATGTTTCAAACAAGAGTTATTCCATTCTTAATGACAAACAACTTTGGTTTGAAGCATTTTACCCTATTTCCGATATTAACGGAATTATAAGCCAAAAACTTGAACAACCTAAATCGGAGTATTTCTATTTGGCTCGATCTAACTCAAAAGTTAAGTGAGTTAGAAAAAAATGTTTCAAATAGGAGATATTCCATTCTTAATGGCAAACAACTTTTGTTTGAAACATTTTACCCTATTTCCGATATTAACGGAATTATAAGCCAAAAACTTGAACAACATAAAACGGAGTATTTCTATTTGGCTACATCTAACTCATAAGTTAAGCGAGTTAGAAGAAAATGTTTCAAACAAGAGCTATTCGATTCTTAATGACAAACAACTTTGGTTTGAAACATTTTATCCTATTTCCGATATTAACTGAATTATAAGCCAAATAGGAATTTGGCTCCATCTAACTCCAAAGTTAAGCGAGTTAGAAAAAAATGCTTCAAATAAGAGTTATTCCATTCTTAATGGCGAACACCTTTTCTTTGAAACATTTTTCCCTATTTCCGATATTAACGCAGTTATAACCCAAACACTGGAACAACCCAAAATGGAGTATTTCTATTTGGCTCGATCTAACTCAAAAGTTAAGCGAGTTAGAAAAAAATGTTTCAAATAGGAT
This sequence comes from Digitonthophagus gazella, assembly GCA_036711955.1. Taxonomy (NCBI): domain Eukaryota; kingdom Metazoa; phylum Arthropoda; class Insecta; order Coleoptera; family Scarabaeidae; genus Digitonthophagus; species Digitonthophagus gazella. The sequence continues at coordinate 10,440,401 of JASCIT010000012.1, forward strand.
ATATTCCATTCTTAATTGCAAACAACTTTTGTTTGAAACATTTTACCCTATTTCCGATATTAACGGAGTTATAAGCCAAAAACTTGAACAACATAAAACGGAGTATTTCTATTTGGCTCCATCTAGCTCATAAGTTAAGCGAGTTAGAAAAAAATGTTTCAAACAAGAGCTATTCCATTCTTAATGACAAACAACTTTGATTTGAAACATTTTACCCTATTTCCGATATTAACGGAATTATAAGCCAAAAACTTGAACAACATAAAACGGAGTATTTCTATTTGGCTACATCTAACTCATAAGTTAAGCGAGTTAGAAGAAAATGTTTCAAACAAGAGCTATTCCATTCTTGATGACAAACAACTTTGGTTTGAAACATTTTACCCTATTTCCGATATTAACGGAATTATAAGCCAAATAGGAATTTGGCTCCATCTAACTCCAAAGTTAAGCGAGTTAGAAAAAAATGCTTCAAATAAGAGTTATTCCATTCTTAATGGCGAACACCTTTTATTTGAAACATTTTACCCCATTTCCGATATTAACGGAGTTATAACCCAAACACTGGAACAACCCAAAACGGAGTATTTCTATTTGGCTCCATCTAACTCATAAGTTAAGCGACTTAGAAAAAAATGCTTCAAATAAGAGATATTCCATTCTTAATGACAAACATCTTTGGTTTGAAACATTTTACCCTATTTCCGATATTAACGGAATTTTAAGCCAAAAACTTGAATAAACTAAAATTGAGTGTTTCTATTTGGCTCCATCTAAGTCAAAAGCTAAGCGAGTTAGAAAAAAATGTTTCAAATAAGAGTTATTCCATTCTTAATGGCGAACACCTTTTATTTGAAACATTTTTCCCTATTTCCGATATTAACGGAGTTATAACCCAAACACTGGAACAACCCAAAATGGAGTATCTCTATTTGGCTCCATCTAACTCATAAGTTAAGCGAGTTAGAAAAAGATGTTTCAAACAAGAGTTATTCCATTCTTAATGACAAACAACTTTGGTTTGAAGCATTTTACCCTATTTCCGATATTAACGGAATTATAAGCCAAAAACTTGAACAACCTAAATCGGAGTATTTCTATTTGGCTCGATCTAACTCAAAAGTTAAGTGAGTTAGAAAAAAATGTTTCAAATAGGAGATATTCCATTCTTAATGGCAAACAACTTTTGTTTGAAACATTTTACCCTATTTGCGATATTAACGGAATTATAAGCCAAAAACTTGAACAACCTAAAACGGAGTGTTTCTGTTTGGCTCCATCTAACTCAAAAGTTAAGCGAGGTAGAAAAAAATGTTTCAAATAAGATATATTCCATTCCTAATTGCAAACAACTTTTGTTTGAAACATTTTACCCTATTTCCGATATTAACGGAGTTATAACCCAAGCACTGGAACAACCCAAAATGGAGTATCTCTATTTGGCTCCATCTAACTCATAAGTTAAGCGAGTTAGAAAAAAATGTTTCAAATAAGATATATTCCATTCCTAATTGCAAACAACTTTTGTTTGAAACATTTTACCCTATTTCCGATATTAACGGAGTTATAACCCAAACACTGGAACAACCCAAAATGGAGTATCTCTATTTGGCTCCATCTAACTCATAAGTTAAGCGAGTTAGAAAAAAATGTTTCAAACAAGAGTTATTCCATTCTTAATGACAAACAACTTTGATTTGAAACATTTTACCCTATTTCCGATATTAACGGAATTATAAGCCAAAAACTTGAACAACATAAAACGGAGTATTTCTATTTGGCTACATCTAACTCATAAGTTAAGCGAGTTAGAAGAAAATGTTTCAAACAAGAGCTATTCGATTCTTAATGACAAACAACTTTGGTTTGAAACATTTTATCCTATTTCCGATATTAACTGAGTTATAAGCCAAATAGAAATTTGGCTCCATCTAACTCCAAAGTTAAGCGAGTTAGAAAAAAATGCTTCAAATAAGAGTTATTCCACTCTTAATGGCGAACACCTTTTCTTTGAAACATTTTTCCCTATTTCCGATATTAACGCAGTTATAACCCAAACACTGGAACAACCCAAAATGGAGTATTTCTATTTGACTCCATCTAACTCATAAGTTAAGCGAGTTAGAAAAAAATGTTTCAAATAAGATATATTCCATTCTTAATTGCAAACAACTTTTGTTTGAAACATTTTACCCCATTTCCGATATTAACGGAGTTATAAGCCAAGAACTTGAACAACATAAAACGGAGTATTTCTATTTGGCTCCATCTAACTCATAAGTTAAGTGAGTTAGAAAAAAATGTTTCAAATAAGAGATATTCCATTCTTAATGGCAAACAACTTTTGTTTGAAACATTTTACCCTATTTGCGATATTAACGGAATTATGAGCCAAAAACTTGAACAACCTAAAACGGAGTGTTTCTGTTTGGCTCCATCTAACTCAAAAGTTAAGCGAGGTAGAAAAAAATGTTTCAAATAAGATATATTCCATTCCTAATTGCAAACAACTTTTGTTTGAAACATTTTACCCTATTTCCGATATTAACGGAATTTTAAGCCAAAAACTTGAATAAACTAAAATTGAGTGTTTCTATTTGGCTCCATCTAAGTCAAAAGCTAAGCGAGTTAGAAAAAAATGTTTCAAATAAGAGTTATTCCATTCTTAATGGCGAACACCTTTTATTTGAAACATTTTTCCCTATTTCCGATATTAACGGAGTTATAACCCAAACACTGGAACAACCCAAAATGGAGTATCTCTATTTGGCTCCATCTAACTCATAAGTTAAGCGAGTTAGAAAAAGATGTTTCAAACAAGAGTTATTCCATTCTTAATGGCAAACAACTTTTGTTTGAAACATTTTACCCTATTTGCGATATTAACGGAATTATAAGCCAAAAACTTGAACAACCTAAAACGGAGTGTTTCTGTTTGGCTCCATCTAACTCAAAGGTTAAGCGGGGTAGAAAAAAATGTTTCAAATAAGATATATTCCATTCCTAATTGCAAACAACTTTTGTTTGAAACATTTTACCCTATTTCCGATATTAACGGAGTTATAAGCCAAAAACTTGAACAACATAAAACGGAGTATTTGTATTTGGCTCCATCTAACTCATAAGTTAAGCGACTTAGAAAAAAATGCTTCAAATAAGAGATATTCCATTCTTAATGACAAACATCTTTGGTTTGAAACATTTTACCCTATTTCCGATATTAACGGAATTTTAAGCCAAAAACTTGAATAAACTAAAATTGAGTGTTTCTATTTGGCTCCATCTAAGTCAAAAGCTAAGCGAGTTAGAAAAAAATGTTTCAAATAAGAGTTATTCCATTCTTAATGGCGAACACCTTTTATTTGAAACATTTTTCCCTATTTCCGATATTAACGGAGTTATAACCCAAACACTGGAACAACCCAAAATGGAGTATCTCTATTTGGCTCCATCTAACTCATAAGTTAAGCGAGTTAGAAAAAGATGTTTCAAACAAGAGTTATTCCATTCTTAATGACAAACAACTTTGGTTTGAAGCATTTTACCCTATTTCCGATATTAACGGAATTATAAGCCAAAAACTTGAACAACCTAAATCGGAGTATTTCTATTTGGCTCGATCTAACTCAAAAGTTAAGTGAGTTAGAAAAAAATGTTTCAAATAGGAGATATTCCATTCTTAATGGCAAACAACTTTTGTTTGAAATATTTTACCCTATTTGCGATATTAACGGAATTATAAGCCAAAAACTTGAACAACCTAAAACGGAGTGTTTCTGTTTGGCTCCATCTAACTCAAAAGTTAAGCGAGGTAGAAAAAAATGTTTCAAATAAGATATATTCCATTCCTAATTGCAAACAACTTTTGTTTGAAACATTTTACCCTATTTCCGATATTAACGGAGTTATAACCCAAGCACTGGAACAACCCAAAATGGAGTATCTCTATTTGGCTCCATCTAACTCATAAGTTAAGCGAGTTAGAAAAAAATGTTTCAAATAAGATATATTCCATTCCTAATTGCAAACAACTTTTGTTTGAAACATTTTACCCTATTTCCGATATTAACGGAGTTATAACCCAAACACTGGAACAACCCAAAATGGAGTATCTCTATTTGGCTCCATCTAACTCATAAGTTAAGCGAGTTAGAAAAAAATGTTTCAAACAAGAGTTATTCCATTCTTAATGACAAACAACTTTGATTTGAAACATTTTACCCTATTTCCGATATTAACGGAATTATAAGCCAAAAACTTGAACAACATAAAACGGAGTATTTCTATTTGGCTACATCTAACTCATAAGTTAAGCGAGTTAGAAGAAAATGTTTCAAACAAGAGCTATTCGATTCTTAATGACAAACAACTTTGGTTTGAAACATTTTATCCTATTTCCGATATTAACTGAGTTATAAGCCAAATAGAAATTTGGCTCCATCTAACTCCAAAGTTAAGCGAGTTAGAAAAAAATGCTTCAAATAAGAGTTATTCCACTCTTAATGGCGAACACCTTTTCTTTGAAACATTTTTCCCTATTTCCGATATTAACGCAGTTATAACCCAAACACTGGAACAACCCAAAATGGAGTATTTCTATTTGACTCCATCTAACTCATAAGTTAAGCGAGTTAGAAAAAAATGTTTCAAATAAGATATATTCCATTCTTAATTGCAAACAACTTTTGTTTGAAACATTTTACCCCATTTCCGATATTAACGGAGTTATAAGCCAAGAACTTGAACAACATAAAACGGAGTATTTCTATTTGGCTCCATCTAACTCATAAGTTAAGTGAGTTAGAAAAAAATGTTTCAAATAAGAGATATTCCATTCTTAATGGCAAACAACTTTTGTTTGAAACATTTTACCCTATTTGCGATATTAACGGAATTATGAGCCAAAAACTTGAACAACCTAAAACGGAGTGTTTCTGTTTGGCTCCATCTAACTCAAAAGTTAAGCGAGGTAGAAAAAAATGTTTCAAATAAGATATATTCCATTCCTAATTGCAAACAACTTTTGTTTGAAACATTTTACCCTATTTCCGATATTAACGGAATTTTAAGCCAAAAACTTGAATAAACTAAAATTGAGTGTTTCTATTTGGCTCCATCTAAGTCAAAAGCTAAGCGAGTTAGAAAAAAATGTTTCAAATAAGAGTTATTCCATTCTTAATGGCGAACACCTTTTATTTGAAACATTTTTCCCTATTTCCGATATTAACGGAGTTATAACCCAAACACTGGAACAACCCAAAATGGAGTATCTCTATTTGGCTCCATCTAACTCATAAGTTAAGCGAGTTAGAAAAAGATGTTTCAAACAAGAGTTATTCCATTCTTAATGGCAAACAACTTTTGTTTGAAACATTTTACCCTATTTGCGATATTAACGGAATTATAAGCCAAAAACTTGAACAACCTAAAACGGAGTGTTTCTGTTTGGCTCCATCTAACTCAAAGGTTAAGCGGGGTAGAAAAAAATGTTTCAAATAAGATATATTCCATTCCTAATTGCAAACAACTTTTGTTTGAAACATTTTACCCTATTTCCGATATTAACGGAGTTATAAGCCAAAAACTTGAACAACATAAAACGGAGTATTTGTATTTGGCTCCATCTAACTCATAAGTTAAGCGAGTTAGAAAAAAATGTTTCAAACAAGAGCTATTCCATTCTTAATGACAAACAACTTTTGTTTGAAACATTTTACCCTATTTCCGATATTAACGGAATTATAAGCCAAAAACTTGAACAACCTAAAACGGAGTGTTGTATTTGGCTCCATCTAACTCAAAAGTTAAGCGAGGTAGAAAAAAATGTTTCAAATAAGAGTTATTCCATTCTTAATGGCGAACACCTTCTACTTGAAACATTTTTCCGTATTTCCGATATTAACGGAGTTATAACCCAAACACTGGAACAACCCAAAATGGAGTATCTCTATTTGGCTCCATCTAACTCATAAGTTAAGCGAGTTAGAAAAAAATGTTTCAAACAACAGTTATTCCATTCTTAATGACAAACAACTTTGATTTGAAACATTTTACCCTATTTCCGATATTAACGGAATTATAAGCCAAAAACTTGAACAACGTAAAACGGAGTATTTCTATTTGGCTACATCTAACTCATAAGTTAAGCGAGTTAGAAGAAAATGTTTCAAACAAGAGCTATTCCATTCTTAATGACAAACAACTTTGGGTTGAAACATTTTACCCTATTTCCGATATTAACGGAATTATAAGCCAAATAGGAATTTGGCTCCATCTAACTCCAAAGTTAAGCGAGTTAGAAAAAAATGCTTCAAATAAGAGTTATTCCATTCTTAATGGCGAACACCTTTTATTTGAAACATTTTACCCTATTTCCGATATTAACGGAGTTATAACCCAAACACTGGAACAACCCAAAATGGAGTATTTCTATTTGGCTCCATCTAACTCATAAGTTAAGCGAGTTAGAAAAGAATGTTTCAAATAAGATATATTCCATTCTTAATTGCAAACAACTTTTGTTTGAAACATCTTACCCTATTTCCGATATTAACGGAGTTATAAGCCAAAAACTTGAACAACATAAAACGGAGTATTTCTATTTGGCTCCATCTAACTCATAAGTTAAGCGAGTTAGAAAAAAATGTTTCAAACAAGAGCTATTCCATTCTTAATGACAAATAACTTTGATTTGAAACATTTTACCCTATTTCCGATATTAACGGAATTATAAGCCAAAAACTTGAACAACATAAAACGGAGTATTTCTATTTGGCTACATCTAACTCATAAGTTAAGCGAGTTAGAAGAAAATGTTTCAAACAAGAGCTATTCCATTCTTAATGACAAACAACTTTGGTTTGAAACATTTTACCCTATTTCCGATATTAACGGAATTATAAGCCAAATAGGAATTTGGCTCCATCTAACTCCAAAGTTAAGCGAGTTAGAAAAAAATGCTTCAAATAAGAGTTATTCCATTCTTAATGGCAAACACCTTTTATTTGAAACATTTTACCCTATTTCCGATATTAACGGAGTTATAACCCAAACACTGGAACAACCCAAAATGGAGTATTTCTATTTGGCTCCATCTAACTCATAAGTTAAGCGAGTTAGAAAAAAATGTTTCAAATAAGATATATTCCATTCTTAATTGCAAACAACTTTTGTTTGAAACATTTTACCCTATTTCCGATATTAACGGAGTTATAAGCCAAAAACTTGAACAACAAAAAACGGAGTATTTCTATTTGGCTCCATCTAACTCATAAGTTAAGTGAGTTAGAAAAAAATGTTTCAAATAAGAGATATTCCATTCTTAATGGCAAACAACTTTTGTTTGAAACATTTTACCCTATTTGCGATATTAACGGAATTATAAGCCAAAAACTTGAACAACCTAAAACGGAGTGTTTCTGTTTGGCTCCATCTAACTCAAAAGTTAAGCGAGGTAGAAAAAAATGTTTCAAATAAGATATATTCCATTCCTAATTGCAAACAACTTTTGTTTGAAACATTTTACCCTATTTCCGATATTAACGGAATTTTAAGCCAAAAACTTGAATAAACTAAAATTGAGTGTTTCTATTTGGCTCCATCTAAGTCAAAAGCTAAGCGAGTTAGAAAAAAATGTTTCAAATAAGAGTTATTCCATTCTTAATGGCGAACACCTTTTATTTGAAACATTTTTCCCTATTTCCGATATTAACGGAGTTATAACCCAAACACTGGAACAACCCAAAATGGAGTATCTCTATTTGGCTCCATCTAACTCATAAGTTAAGCGAGTTAGAAAAAGATGTTTCAAACAAGAGTTATTCCATTCTTAATGACAAACAACTTTGGTTTGAAGCATTTTACCCTATTTCCGATATTAACGGAATTATAAGCCAAAAACTTGAACAACCTAAATCGGAGTATTTCTATTTGGCTCGATCTAACTCAAAAGTTAAGTGAGTTAGAAAAAAATGTTTCAAATAAGAGATATTCCATTCTTAATGGCAAACAACTTTTGTTTGAAACATTTTACCCTATTTGCGATATTAACGGAATTATAAGCCAAAAACTTGAACAACCTAAAACGGAGTGTTTCTGTTTGGCTCCATCTAACTCAAAAGTTAAGCGAGGTAGAAAAAAATGTTTCAAATAAGATATATTCCGTTCCTAATTGCAAACAACTTTTGTTTGAAACATTTTACCCTATTTCCGATATTAACGGAGTTATAAGCCAAAAACTTGAACAACATAAAACGGAGTATTTCTATTTGGCTCCATCTAACTCATAAGTTAAGCGAGTTAGAAAAAAATGTTTCAAACAAGAGCTATTCCATTCTTAATGACAAACAACTTTGGCTTGAAACATTTTACCCTATTTCCGATATTAACGGAATTATAAGCCAAATAGGAATTTGGCTCCATCTAACTCCAAAGTTAAGCGAGTTAGGAAAAAATGCTTCAAACAAGAGTTATTCCATTCTTAATGGCGAACACCTTTTATTTGAAACATTTTACCCTATTTCCGATATTAACGGAGTTATAACCCAAACACTGGAACAACCCAAAATGGAGTATTTCTATTTGGCTCCATCTAACTCATAAGTTAAGCGAGTTAGAAAAAAATGTTTCAAATAAGATATATTCCATTCTTAATTGCAAACAACTTTTGTTTGAAACATTTTACCCTATTTCCGATATTAACGGAGTTATAAGCCAAAAACTTGAACAACATAAAACGGAGTATTTCTATTTGGCTCCATCTAACTCATAAGTTAAGCGAGTTAGAAAAAAATGTTTCAAACAAGAGCTATTCCATTCTTAATGACAAACAACTTCGATTTGAAACATTTTACCCTATTTCCGATATTAACGGAATTATAAGCCAAAAACTTGAACAACATAAAACGGAGTATTTCTATTTGGCTACATCTAACTCATAAGTTAAGCGAGTTAGAAGAAAATGTTTCAAACAAGAGCTATTCCATTCTTAATGACAAACAACTTTGGTTTGAAACATTTTACCCTATTTCCGATATTAACGGAATTATAAGCCAAATAGGAATTTGGCTCCATCTAACTCCAAAGTTAAGCGAGTTAGAAAAAAATGCTTCAAATAAGAGTTATTCCATTCTTAATGGCAAACACCTTTTATTTGAAACATTTTACCCTATTTCCGATATTAACGGAGTTATAACCCAAACACTGGAACAACCCAAAATGGAGTATTTCTATTTGGCTCCATCTAACTCATAAGTTAAGCGAGTTAGAAAAAAATGTTTCAAATAAGATATATTCCATTCTTAATTGCAAACAACTTTTGTTTGAAACATTTTACCCTATTTCCGATATTAACGGAGTTATAAGCCAAAAACTTGAACAACAAAAAACGGAGTATTTCTATTTGGCTCCATCTAACTCATAAGTTAAGTGAGTTAGAAAAAAATGTTTCAAATAAGAGATATTCCATTCTTAATGGCAAACAACTTTTGTTTGAAACATTTTACCCTATTTGCGATATTAACGGAATTATAAGCCAAAAACTTGAACAACCTAAAACGGAGTGTTTCTGTTTGGCTCCATCTAACTCAAAAGTTAAGCGAGGTAGAAAAAAATGTTTCAAATAAGATATATTCCATTCCTAATTGCAAACAACTTTTGTTTGAAACATTTTACCCTATTTCCGATATTAACGGAATTTTAAGCCAAAAACTTGAATAAACTAAAATTGAGTGTTTCTATTTGGCTCCATCTAAGTCAAAAGCTAAGCGAGTTAGAAAAAAATGTTTCAAATAAGAGTTATTCCATTCTTAATGGCGAACACCTTTTATTTGAAACATTTTTCCCTATTTCCGATATTAACGGAGTTATAACCCAAACACTGGAACAACCCAAAATGGAGTATCTCTATTTGGCTCCATCTAACTCATAAGTTAAGCGAGTTAGAAAAAGATGTTTCAAACAAGAGTTATTCCATTCTTAATGACAAACAACTTTGGTTTGAAGCATTTTACCCTATTTCCGATATTAACGGAATTATAAGCCAAAAACTTGAACAACCTAAATCGGAGTATTTCTATTTGGCTCGATCTAACTCAAAAGTTAAGTGAGTTAGAAAAAAATGTTTCAAATAAGAGATATTCCATTCTTAATGGCAAACAACTTTTGTTTGAAACATTTTACCCTATTTGCGATATTAACGGAATTATAAGCCAAAAACTTGAACAACCTAAAACGGAGTGTTTCTGTTTGGCTCCATCTAACTCAAAAGTTAAGCGAGGTAGAAAAAAATGTTTCAAATAAGATATATTCCGTTCCTAATTGCAAACAACTTTTGTTTGAAACATTTTACCCTATTTCCGATATTAACGGAGTTATAAGCCAAAAACTTGAACAACATAAAACGGAGTATTTCTATTTGGCTCCATCTAACTCATAAGTTAAGCGAGTTAGAAAAAAATGTTTCAAACAAGAGCTATTCCATTCTTAATGACAAACAACTTTGGCTTGAAACATTTTACCCTATTTCCGATATTAACGGAATTATAAGCCAAATAGGAATTTGGCTCCATCTAACTCCAAAGTTAAGCGAGTTAGGAAAAAATGCTTCAAACAAGAGTTATTCCATTCTTAATGGCGAACACCTTTTATTTGAAACATTTTACCCTATTTCCGATATTAACGGAGTTATAACCCAAACACTGGAACAACCCAAAATGGAGTATTTCTATTTGGCTCCATCTAACTCATAAGTTAAGCGAGTTAGAAAAAAATGTTTCAAATAAGATATATTCCATTCTTAATTGCAAACAACTTTTGTTTGAAACATTTTACCCTATTTCCGATATTAACGGAGTTATAAGCCAAAAACTTGAACAACATAAAACGGAGTATTTCTATTTGGCTCCATCTAACTCATAAGTTAAGCGAGTTAGAAAAAAATGTTTCAAACAAGAGCTATTCCATTCTTAATGACAAACAACTTCGATTTGAAACATTTTACCCTATTTCCGATATTAACGGAATTATAAGCCAAAAACTTGAACAACATAAAACGGAGTATTTCTATTTGGCTACATCTAACTCATAAGTTAAGCGAGTTAGAAGAAAATGTTTCAAACAAGAGCTATTCCATTCTTAATGACAAACAACTTTGGTTTGAAACATTTTACCCTATTTCCGATATTAACGGAATTATAAGCCAAAAACTTGAACAACCTAAATCGGAGTATTTCTATTTGGCTCGATCTAACTCAAAAGTTAAGTGAGTTAGAAAATAATGTTTCAAATAAGAGATATTCCATTCTTAATGGCAAACAACTTCTGTTTGAAACATTTTACCCTATTTGCGATATTAACGGAATTATAAGCCAAAAACTTGAACAACCTAAAACGGAGTGTTTCTGTTTGGCTCCATCTAACTCAAAAGTTAAGCGAGGTAGAAAAAAATGTTTCAAATAAGATATATTCCGTTCCTAATTGCAAACAACTTTTGTTTGAAACATTTTACCCTATTTCCGATATTAACGGAGTTATAAGCCAAAAACTTGAACAACATAAAACGGAGTATTTCTATTTGGCTCCATCTAATTCATAAGTTAAGCGAGTTAGAAAAAAATGTTTCAAACAAGAGCTATTCCATTCTTAATGACAAACAACTTTTGTTTGAAACATTTTACCCTATTTCCGATATTAACGGAATTATAAGCCAAAAACTTGAAGAACCTAAAACGGAGTGTTGTAATTGGCTCCATCTAACTCAAAAGTTAAGCGAGGTAGAAAAAAATGTTTCAAATAAGAGTTATTCCATTCTTAATGGCGAACACCTTCTACTTGAAACATTTTTCCGTATTTCCGATATTAACGGAGTTATAACCCAAACACTGGAACAACCCAAAATGGAGTATCTCTATTTGGCTCCATCTAACTCATAAGTTAAGCGAGTTAGAAAAAAATGTTTCAAACAACAGTTATTCCATTCTTAATGACAAACAACTTTGATTTGAAACATTTTACCCTATTTCCGATATTAACGGAATTATAAGCCAAAAACTTGAATAACCTAAAACGGAGTGTTTCTATTTGGCTTCATCCAAGTCAAAAGTTAAGCGAGTTAGAAAAAACTGTTTCAAATAAGAGTTATTCCATTCTTAATGGCGAACACCTTTTATTTGAAACATTTTTCCCTATTTCCGATATTAACGGAGTTATAACCCAAACATTAGAACAACCCAAAATGGAGTATCTCTATTTGGCTCCATCTAACTCATAAGTTAAGCGAGTTAGAAAAAAATGTTTCAAACAAGAGTTATTCCATTCTTAATGACAAACAACTTTGGTTTGAAACATTTTACCCAATTTCCGATATTAACGGAATTATAAGCTAAAAACTTGAACAACCTAAATCGGAGTATTTCTATTTGGCTCGATCTAACTCAAAAGTTAAGCGAGTTAGAAAAAAATATTTCAAATAAGAGATATTCCATTCTTAATGACAAGCAACTTTGGTTTGAAACATTTTACCCTATTTCCGATATTAACGGAATTATAAGCCAAATAGGAATTTGGCTCCATCTAACTCCAAAGTTAAGCGAGTTAGAAAAAAATATTTCAAATAAGAGATATTCCACTCTTAATGACAAACAACTTTTGTTTGAAACATTTTACCCTATTTCCGATATTAACGGAGTTATAAGCCAAAAACTTGAACAACATAAAACGGAGTATTTCTATTTGGCTCCATCTAACTCATAAGTTAAGTGAGTTAGAAAAAAATGTTTCAAATAAGAGATATTCCATTCTTAATGGCAAACAACTTTTGTTTGAAACATTTTACCCTATTTGCGATATTAACGGAATTATAAGCCAAAAACTTGAACAACCTAAAACGGAGTGTTTCTGTTTGGCTCCATCTAACTCATAAGTTAAGCGAGTTAGAAAGAAATGTTTCAAACAAGAGTTATTCCATTCTTAATGACAAACAACTTTGGTTTGAAACATTTTACCCTATTTCCGATATTAACGGAATTATAAGCTAAAAACTTGAACAACCTAAATCGGAGTATTTCTATTTGGCTCGATCTAACTCAAAAGTTAAGCGAGTTAGAAAAAAATATTTCAAATAAGAGATATTCCATTCTTAATGACAAACAACTTTGGTTTGAAACATTTTACCCTATTTCCGATATTAACGGAATTATAAGCCAAATAGGAATTTGGCTCCATCTAACTCCAAAGTTAAGCGAGTTAGAAAAAAATGCTTCAAATAAGAGTTATTCCATTCTTAATGGCGAACACCTTTTATTTGAAACATTTTACCCTATTTCCGATATTAACGGAGTTATAACCCAAACACTGGAACAACCCAAAATGGAGTATTTCTATTTGGCTCCATCTAACTCATAAGTTAAGCGAGTTAGAAAAAAATGTTTCAAATAAGATATATTCCATTCTTAATTGCAAACAACTTTTGTTTGAAATATTTTACCCTATTTGCGATATTAACGGAATTATAAGCCAAAAACTTGAACAACATAAAACGGAGTATTTCTATTTGGCTCCATCTAACTCATAAGTTAAGCGAGTTAGAAAAAAATGTTTCAAACAAGAGCTATTCCATTCTTAATGACAAACAACTTTTGTTTGAAACATTTTACCCTATTTCCGATATTAACGGAATTATAAGCCAAAAACTTGAACAACCTAAAACGGAGTGTTGTATTTGGCTCCATCTAACTCAAAAGTTAAGCGAGGTAGAAAAAAATGTTTCAAATAAGAGTTATTCCATTCTTAATGGCGAACACCTTCTACTTGAAACATTTTTCCGTATTTCCGATATTAACGGAGTTATAACCCAAACACTGGAACAACCCAAAATGGAGTATCTCTATTTGGCTCCATCTAACTCATAAGTTAAGCGAGTTAGAAAAAAATGCTTCAAACAACAGTTATTCCATTCTTAATGACAAACAACTTTGATTTGAAACATTTTACCCTATTTCCGATATTAACGGAGTTATAACCCAAACACTGGAACAACCCAAAATGGAGTATTTCTATTTGGCTCGATCTAACTCAAAAGTTAAGCGAGTTAGAAAAAAATCTTTCAAATAGAACATATTCCATTCTTAATGACAAACAACTTTTCTTTGAAACATATTACCCTATTTCCGATATTAACAGAATTATAAGCCAAAAACTTGAACAACCTAAAACGGAGTACTTCTATTTGGCTCCATCTAGCTCCAAAGTCAAGCGAGTTAGAAAAAAGTTTATCAAATAAGAGTTATTCCATTCCTAATGGCGAACAACTTTTATTTGAAACATTTTTCTCTATTTCCGATATTAACGGAGTTATAACCCAAACACTGGAACAACCCAAAATGGAGTATTTCTATTTGGCTCGATCTAACTCAAAAGTTAAGCGAGTTAGAAAAAAATGTTTCAAACAACAGTTATTCCATTCTTAATGACAAACAACTTTGGTTTGAAACATTTTACCCTATTTCCGATATTAACGGAATTATAAGCCAAAAACTTGAATAACCTAAAACTGAGTGTTTCTATTTGGCTCCATCCAAGTCAAAAGTTAAGCGAGTTAGAAAAAACTGTTTCAAATAAGAGTTATTCCATTCTTAATGGCGAACACCTTTTATTTGAAACATTTTTCCCTATTTCCGATATTAACGGAGTTATAACCCAAACATTGGAACAACCCAAAATGGAGTATCTCTATTTGGCTCCATCTAACTCATAAGTTAAGCGAGTTAGAAAAAAATGTTTCAAACAAGAGTTATTCCATTCTTAATGACAAACAACTTTGGTTTGAAACATTTTACCCTATTTCCGATATTAACGGAATTATAAGCTAAAAACTTGAACAACCTAAATCGGAGTATTTCTATTTGGCTCGATTTAACTCAAAAGTTAAGCGAGTTAGAAAAAAATGTTTCAAATAAGAGATATTCCATTCTTAATGACAAACAACTTTGATTTGAAACATTTTACCCTATTTCCGATATTAACGGAATTATAAGCCAAAAACTTGAACAACATAAAACGGAGTATTTCTATTTGGCTACATCTAACTCATAAGTTAAGCGAGTTAGAAGAAAATGTTTCAAACAAGAGCTATTCCATTCTTAATGACAAACAACTTTGGTTTGAAACATTTTACCCTATTTCCGATATTAACTGAATTATAAGCCAAATAGGAATTTGGCTCCATCTAACTCCAAAGTTAAGCGAGTTAGAAAAAAATGCTTCAAATAAGAGTTATTCCATTCTTAATGGCGAACACCTTTTCTTTGAAACATTTTTCCCTATTTCCGATATTAACGGAGTTATAACCCAAACACTGGAACAACCCAAAATGGAGTATCTCTATTTGGCTCCATCTAACTCATAAGTTAAGCGAGTTAGAAAAAAATGTTTCAAACAAGAGTTATTCCATTCTTAATGACAAACAACTTTGGTTTGAAACATTTTACCCTATTTCCGATATTAACGGAATTATAAGCCAAAAACTTGAACAACCTAAATCGGAGTATTTCTATTTGTCTCGATCTAACTCAAAAGTTAACCGCTTAATGCACACCTCCGTGACATATACGGGCAACGTTTACCGGCAGAATTGTGCAGCTCCGTGAACGTCACGGTCACTTTATTTGCAAAAACAAAATAAATGATTTTTCTTGTACCTAAATTGATTTAGAAAATGTGCATTAAGGGGTTAAGCGAATTAGAAGGAAATGTTTCAAATAGGAGATATTCCATTCTTAATGACAAACAACTTTGGTTTGAAACATTTTACCCTATTTCCGATATTAACGGAATTATAAGCCAAAAACTTGAACAACCTAAGACAGAGTATTTCTATTTGGCTCCATCTAACTCAAAAGTTAAGCGAGGTAGAAAAAAATGTTTCAAATAAGAGTTATTACATTCTTAATGGCGAACACCTTCTACTTGAAACATTTTTCCGTATTTCCGATATTAACGGAATTTTAAGCCAGAAACTTGAACAACCAAAAACGGAGTATTTCTATTTGGCTCCATCTAACTCAAAAGTTAAGCGAGTTAGAAAAAAATGTTTCAAATAGGACATATTCCATTCTTAATGACAAACAACTTTTGTTTGAAACATATTACCCTATTTCCGATATTAACAGAATTATAAGCCAAAAACTTGAACAACCTAAAACGGAGTACTTCTATTTGCCTACATCTAACTCATAAGTTAAGCGAGTTAGAAGAAAATGTTTCAAACAAGAGCTATTCCATTCTTAATGACAAACAACTTTGGTTTGAAACATTTTACCCTATTTCCGATATTAACGGAATTATAAGCCAAATAGGAATTTGGCTCCATCTAACTCCAAAGTTAAGCGAGTTAGAAAAAAATGCTTCAAATAAGAGTTATTCCATTCTTAATGGCGAACACCTTTTATTTGAAACATTTTTCCCCATTTCCGATATTAACGGAGTTATAACCCAAACACTGGAACACCCCAAAATGGAGTATTTCTATTTGGCTCCATCTAACTCATAAGTTAAGCGACTTAGAAAAAAATGCTTCAAATAAGAGTTATTCCATTCTTAATGCCGAACAACTTTTATTTGAAACATTTTACCCTATTTCGAATATTAACGGAATTATAAGCCAAAAACTTGAACAACATAAAACGGAGTATTTCTATTTGGCTACATCTAACTCATAAGTTAAGCGAGTTAGAAAAAAATGTTTCAAACAAGAGCTATTCCATTCTTAATGGCAAACAACTTTGGTTTGAAACACTTTACCCTATTTCCGATATTAACGGAATTATAAGCCAAATAGGAATTTGGCTCCATCTAACTCCAAAGTTAAGCGAGTTAGAAAAAAATGCTTCAAATAAGAGTTATTCCATTCTTAATGCCGAACAACTTTTATTTGAAACATTTTTCCCTATTTCCGATATTAACGGAATTATAACTCACACGCTGGATCAACACAAAATAGAGTATTTCTATTTGGCTCCCTCTCACTCCAAAGTTAAGCGAGTTAGAAAAAAATGTTTCAAACAGGAGTTATTCCATTCTTAATGACAAACAGCTTTGGTTTGAAACATTTTACCCTATTTCCGATATTAACGGAATTTTAAGCCAAAAACTTGAACAACCCAAAATGGAGTATCTCTATTTGGCTCCATCTAACTCATAAGTTAAGCGAGTTAGAAAAAAATGTTTCAAACTAGAGTTATTCCATTCTTAATGACAAACAACTTTGGTTTGAAACATTTTACCCTATTTACGATATTAACGGAATTATAAGCCAAAAACTTGAACAACCTAAAACGGAGTGTTTCTATTTGGCTCCATCTAACTCAAAAGTTAAGCGAGTTAGAACAAAATGTTTCAAATAAGAGATATTCCATTCCTAATGGCAAACAACTTTTGTTTGAAACATTTTACCCTATTTGCGATATTAACGGAATTATAAGCCAAAAACTTGAACAACCTAAAACGGAGTGTTTCTATTTGGCTCCATCTAACTCAAAAGTTGAGCGAGTTAGAAAAAAATGTTTCAAATAAGAGCTATTCGATTCTTAATGGCAAACAACTTTTGTTTGAAACATTATTCCCTATTTCCGATATTAACGGAATTATAACTCACAGACTGGATCAACCCAAAATAGAGTGTTTCTATTTGGCTCCACTTAACTCCAAAGTTAAACGAGTTAGAAAAATATGTTTCAAACAAGAGTTATTCCATTCTTAATGGCAAACAACTTTTATTTGAAACATTTCTTCCTATTACCGATATTAACGGAGTTATAAGTCACATACTGGATCAACCCAAAATAGAGTGTTTCTATTTGGCTCCATCTAACTCCAAAGTTAAGCGAGTTAGATAAAAGTGTTTCAAACAAGAGCTATTCCACTCTTAATGACATACAACTTTGGTTTAAAACATTTTACCCTATTTGCGATATTAACGGAATTATAAGCCAAAAACTTGAACAACATAAAACGGAGTATTTCTATTTGGCTACATCTAACTCATAAGTTAAGCGAGTTAGAAGAAAATGTTTCAAACAAGAGCTATTCCATTCTTAATGACAAACAACTTTGGTTTGAAACATTTTACCCTATTTCCGATATTAACGGAATTATAAGCCAAATAGGAATTTGGATCCATCTAACTCCAAAGTTAAGCGAGTTAGAAAAAAATGCTTCAAATAAGAGTTATTCCATTCCTAATGGCGAACACCTTTTATTTGAAACATTTTTCCCCATTTCCGATATTAACGGAGTTATAACCCAAACACTGGAACACCCCAAAATGGAGTATTTCTATTTGGCTCCATCTAACTCATAAGTTAAGCGACTTAGAAAAAAATGCTTCAAATAAGAGTTATTCCATTCTTAATGCCGAACAACTTTTATTTGAAACATTTTACCCTATTTCGAATATTAACGGAATTATAAGCCAAAAACTTGAACAACATAAAACGGAGTATTTCTATTTGGCTACATCTAACTCATAAGTTAAGCGAGTTAGAAAAAAATGTTTCAAACAAGAGCTATTCCATTCTTAATGGCAAACAACTTTGGTTTGAAACACTTTACCCTATTTCCGATATTAACGGAATTATAAGCCAAAAACTTGAACAACATTAAACGGAGTATTTATATTTGACTCCATCTAACTCATAAGTTAAGCGAGTTAGAAAAAAATGTTTCAAACAAGAGCTATTCCATTCTTAATGACAAACAACTTTGCTTTGAAACATTTTACCCTATTTCCGATATTAACGGAATTATAAGCCAAATAGTAATTTGGCTCCATCTAACTCCAAAGTTAACCGAGTTAGAAAAAAATGCTTCAAATAAGAGTTATTCCATTCTTAATGGCGAACAACATTTATTGGAAACATTTTCCCCTATTTGCGATATTAGCGGAATTATAAGCCAAAAACTTGAACGAATTAAAAAAGGAGTATTTCTATTTGGCTCCATCTAACTCATTAGTTAATCGAGTTAGAAAAAAATGTTTCAAACAAGAGCTATTCCATTCTTAATGACAAACAACTTTGGTTTGAAACGTTTTACCCTATTTCCGATATTAACGGAATTATAAGCCAAAAACTTGAACAACCTAAAACGGAGTGTTTCTGTTTGGCTCCATCTAACTCAAAAGTTAAGCGAGTTAGAAAAAAGTGTTTCAAATAAGAGATATTCCATTCTTAATGGCAAGCAACTTTTGTTTGAAACATTTTACCCTATTTGCGATATTAACGGAATTATAAGCCAAAAACTTGAACAACCTAAAACGGAGTATTTCTATTTGGCTCCATCTAGCTCCAAAGTCAAGCGAGTTAAAAAAAAAGTTTATCAAATAAGAGTTATTCCATTCTTAATGGCGAACAACTTTCATTTGAAACATTTTTCTCTATTTCCGATAATAACAGAGTTATAACCCAAACACTGGAACAACCCAAAATGGAGTATTTCTATTTGGCTCGATCTAACTCAAAAGTTAAGCGAGTTAGAAAAAAATGTTTCAAATAAGATATATTTCATTCTTAATTGCAAACAACTTTTGTTTGAAACATTTTACCCTATTTCCGATATTAACGGAGTTATATGCCAAAAACTTGAACAACATAAAACGGAGTATTTCTATTTGGCTTCATCTAACTCATAAGTTAAGCGAGTTAGAAAAAAATGTTTCAAACAAGAGCTATTCCATTCTTAATGACAAACAACTTTGATTTGAAACATTTTACCCTATTTCCGATATTAACGGAGTTATATGCCAAAAACTTGAACAACATAAGACGGAGTATTTCTATTTGGCTTCATCTAACTCATAAGTTAAGCGAGTTAGAAGAAAATGTTTCAAACAAGAGCTATTCCATTCTTAATGACAAACAACTTTGGTTTGAAACATTTTACCCTATTTCCGATATTAACGGAATTATAAGCCAAATAGGAATTTGGCTCCATCTAACTCCAAAGTTAAGCGAGTTAGAAAAAATGCTTCAAATAAGAGTTATTCCATTCTTAATGGCGAACACCTTTTAGTTGAAACATTTTACCCTATTTCCGATATTAACGGAGTTATAACCCAAACACTGGAACAACCCAAAATGGAGTATTTCTATTTGGCTCCATCTAATTCATAAGTTAAGCGACTTAGAAAAAAATGCTTCAAATAAGAGATATTCCATTCTTAATGGCAAACAACTTTTGTTTGAAACATTTTACCCTATTTCCGATATTGACGGAGTTATAAGCCAAAAACTTGAACAACATAAAACGGAGTATTTCTATTTGGCTCCATCTAACTCATAAGTTAAGCGAGTTAGAAAAAAATGTTTCAAACAAGAGCTATTCCATTCTTAATGACAAACAACTTTGGTTTGAAACATTTTACCCTATTTCCGATATTAACGGAATTATAAGCCAAATAGGAATTTGGCTCCATCTAACTCCAAAGTTAAGCGAGTTAGAAAAAAATGCTTCAAATAAGAGTTATTCCATTCTTAATGCCGAACAACTTTTATTTGAAATATTTTTCCCTATTTCCGATATTAACGGAATTATAACTCACACGCTGGATCAACACAAAATAGAGTATTTCTATTTGGCTCCCTCTCACTCCAAAGTTAAGCGAGTTAGAAACAAATGTTTCAAACAGGAGTTATTCCATTCTTAATGACAAACAACTTTGGTTTGAAACATTTTACCCTATTTCCGATATTAACGGAATTTTAAGCCAAAAACTTGAACAACCCAAAATGGAGTATCTCTATTTGGCTCCATCTAACTCATAAGTTAAGCGAGTTAGAAAAAAATGTTTCAAACTAGAGTTATTCCATTCTTAATGACAAACAACTTTGGTTTGAAACATTTTACCCTATTTCCGATATTAACGGAATTATAAGCCAAAAACTTGAACAACCTAAAACGGAGTGTTTCTATTTGGCTCCATCTAACTCAAAAGTTGAGCGAGTTAGAAAAAAATGTTTCAAATAAGAGCTATTCGATTCTTAATGGCAAACAACTTTTGTTTGAAACATTATTCCCTATTTCCGATATTAACGGAATTATAACTCACAGACTGGATCAACCCAAAATAGAGTGTTTCTATTTGGCTCCACTTAACTCCAAAGTTAAACGAGTTAGAAAAATATGTTTCAAACAAGAGTTATTCCATTCTTAATGGCAAACAACTTTTATTTGAAACATTTCTTCCTATTACCGATATTAACGGAGTTATAAGTCACACACTGGATCAACCCAAAATAGAGTGTTTCTATTTGGCTCCATCTAACTCCAAAGTTAAGCGAGTTAGATAAAAGTGTTTCAAACAAGAGCTATTCCATTCTTAATGACAAACAACTTTGGTTTGAAACATTTTACCCTATTTCCGATATTAACGGAATTATAAGCCAAATAGGAATTTGGCTCCATCTAACTCCAAAGTTAAGCGAGTTAGAAAAAATGCTTCAAATAAGAGTTATTCCATTCTTAATGTCGAACACCTTTTATTTGAAACATTTTTCCCTATTTCCGATATTAACGGAGTTATAACCCAAACACTGGAACAAACCAAAATGGAGTATTTCTATTTGGCTCCATCTAACTCATAAGTTAAGCGACTTAGAAAAAAATGCTTCAAATAAGAGATATTCCATTCTTAATGGCAAACAACTTTTGTTTGAAACATTTTACCCTATTTCCGATATTAACGGAGTTATAGGCGGCCAAAAACTTGAACAACATAAAACGGAGTATTTCTATTTGACTCCATCTAACTCATAAGTTAAGCGAGTTAGAAAAAAATGTTTCGAACAAGAGTTATTCCATTCTTAATGACAAATAACTCTTGTTTGAAACATATTACCCTATTTCCGATAATAACAGAATTATAAGCCAAAAACTTGAACAACCTAAAGCGGAGTACTTCTATTTGGCTCCATCTAGCTCCAAAGTCAAGCGAGTTAGAAAAAAGTTTATCAAATAAGAGTTATTCCATTCTTAATGGCGAACAACTTTTATTTGAAACATTTTTCTCTATTTCCGATATTAACGGAGTTATAACCCAAACACTGGAACAACCCAAAATGGAGTATTTCTATTTGGCTCGATCTAACTCAAAAGTTAAGCGAGTTAGAAAAAAATGTTTCAAATAAGATATATTCCATTCTTAATTGCAAACAACTTTTGTTTGAAACATTTTACCCTATTTCCGATATTAACGGAGTTATAAGCCAAAAACTTGAACAACATAAAACGGAGTATTTCTATTTGGCTCCATCTAACTCATAAGTTAAGCGAGTTAGAAAAAAATGTTTCAAACAAGAGCTATTCCATTCTTAATGACAAACAACTTTGATTTGAAACATTCTACCCTATTTCCGATATTAACGGAATTATAAGCCAGATAGTAATTTGGCTCCATCTAACTCCAAAGTTAAGCGAGTTAGAAAAAGATGCTTCAAATAAGAGTTATTCCATTCTTAATGCCGAACAACTTTTATTTGAAACATTTTTCCCTATTTCCGATATTAACGGAATTATAAGCCAAAAACTTGAACAACATTAAACGGAGTATTTATATTTGACTCCATCTAACTCATAAGTTAAGCGAGTTAGAAAAAAATGTTTCAAACAAGAGCTATTCCATTCTTAATGACAAACAACTTTGCTTTGAAGCATTTTACCCTATTTCCGATATTAACGGAATTATAAGCCAAATAGTAATTTGGCTCCATCTAACTCCAAAGTTAACCGAGTTAGAAAAAAATGCTTCAAATAAGAGTTATTCCATTCTTAATGGCGAACAACATTTATTGGAAACATTTTCCCCTATTTGCGATATTAACGGAATTATAAGCCAAAAACTTGAACGAATTAAAAAAGGAGTATTTCTATTTGGCTCCATCTAACTCATTAGTTAATCGAGTTAGAAAAAAATGTTTCAAACAAGAGCTATTCCATTCTTAATGACAAACAACTTTGGTTTGAAACGTTTTACCCTATTTCCGATATTAACGGAATTATAAGCCAAAAACTTGAACAACCTAAAACGGAGTGTTTCTGTTTGGCTCCATCTAACTCAAAAGTTAAGCGAGTTAGAAAAAAGTGTTTCAAATAAGAGATATTCCATTCTTAATGGCAAGCAACTTTTGTTTGAAACATTTTACCCTATTTCCGATATTAACGGAATTATAAGCCAAATAGGAATTTGGCTCCATCTAACTCCAAAGTTAAGCGAGTTAGAAAAAATGCTTCAAATAAGAGTTATTCCATTCTTAATGTCGAACACCTTTTATTTGAAACATTTTTCCCTATTTCCGATATTAACGGAGTTATAACCCAAACACTGGAACAAACCAAAATGGAGTATTTCTATTTGGCTCCATCTAACTCATAAGTTAAGCGACTTAGAAAAAAATGCTTCAAATAAGAGATATTCCATTCTTAATGGCAAACAACTTTTGTTTGAAACATTTTACCCTATTTCCGATATTAACGGAGTTATAGGCGGCCAAAAACTTGAACAACATAAAACGGATTATTTCTATTTGACTCCATCTAACTCATAAGTTAAGCGAGTTAGAAAAAAATGTTTCGAACAAGAGTTATTCCATTCTTAATGACAAATAACTCTTGTTTGAAACATATTACCCTATTTCCGATAATAACAGAATTATAAGCCAAAAACTTGAACAACCTAAAGCGGAGTACTTCTATTTGGCTCCATCTAGCTCCAAAGTCAAGCGAGTTAGAAAAAAGTTTATCAAATAAGAGTTATTCCATTCTTAATGGCGAACAACTTTTATTTGAAACATTTTTCTCTATTTCCGATATTAACGGAGTTATAACCCAAACACTGGAACAACCCAAAATGGAGTATTTCTATTTGGCTCGATCTAACTCAAAAGTTAAGCGAGTTAGAAAAAAATGTTTCAAATAAGATATATTCCATTCTTAATTGCAAACAACTTTTGTTTGAAACATTTTACCCTATTTCCGATATTAACGGAGTTATAAGCCAAAAACTTGAACAACATAAAACGGAGTATTTCTATTTGGCTCCATCTAACTCATAAGTTAAGCGAGTTAGAAAAAAATGTTTCAAACAAGAGCTATTCCATTCTTAATGACAAACAACTTTGATTTGAAACATTCTACCCTATTTCCGATATTAACGGAATTATAAGCCAGATAGTAATTTGGCTCCATCTAACTCCAAAGTTAAGCGAGTTAGAAAAAGATGCTTCAAATAAGAGTTATTCCATTCTTAATGCCGAACAACTTTTATTTGAAACATTTTTCCCTATTTCCGATATTAACGGAATTATAAGCCAAAAACTTGAACAACATTAAACGGAGTATTTATATTTGACTCCATCTAACTCATAAGTTAAGCGAGTTAGAAAAAAATGTTTCAAACAAGAGCTATTCCATTCTTAATGACAAACAACTTTGCTTTGAAGCATTTTACCCTATTTCCGATATTAACGGAATTATAAGCCAAATAGTAATTTGGCTCCATCTAACTCCAAAGTTAACCGAGTTAGAAAAAAATGCTTCAAATAAGAGTTATTCCATTCTTAATGGCGAACAACATTTATTGGAAACATTTTCCCCTATTTGCGATATTAACGGAATTATAAGCCAAAAACTTGAACGAATTAAAAAAGGAGTATTTCTATTTGGCTCCATCTAACTCATTAGTTAATCGAGTTAGAAAAAAATGTTTCAAACAAGAGCTATTCCATTCTTAATGACAAACAACTTTGGTTTGAAACGTTTTACCCTATTTCCGATATTAACGGAATTATAAGCCAAAAACTTGAACAACCTAAAACGGAGTGTTTCTGTTTGGCTCCATCTAACTCAAAAGTTAAGCGAGTTAGAAAAAAGTGTTTCAAATAAGAGATATTCCATTCTTAATGGCAAGCAACTTTTGTTTGAAACATTTTACCCTATTTGCGATATTAACGGAATTATAAGCCAAAAACTTGAACAACCTAAAACGGAGTATTTCTATTTGGCTCCATCTAGCTCCAAAGTCAAGCGAGTTAAAAAAAAAGTTTATCAAATAAGAGTTATTCCATTCTTAATGGCGAACAACTTTCATTTGAAACATCTTTCTCTATTTCCGATATTAACAGAGTTATAACCCAAACACTGGAACAACCCAAAATGGAGTATTTCTATTTGGCTCGATCTAACTCAAAAGTTAGGCGAGTTAGAAAAAAATGTTTCAAATAAGATATATTTCGTTCTTAATTGCAAACAACTTTTGTTTGAAACATTTTACCCTATTTCCGATATTAACGGAGTTATATGCCAAAAACTTGAACAACATAAAACGGAGTATTTCTATTTGGCTTCATCTAACTCATAAGTTAAGCGAGTTAGAAAAAAATGTTTCAAACAAGAGCTATTCCATTCTTAATGACAAACAACTTTGATTTGAAACATTTTACCCTATTTCCGATATTAACGGAGTTATATGCCAAAAACTTGAACAACATAAAACGGAGTATTTCTATTTGGCTTCATCTAACTCATAAGTTAAGCGAGTTAGAAGAAAATGTTTCAAACAAGAGCTATTCCATTCTTAATGACAAACAACTTTGGTTTGAAACATTTTACCCTATTTCCGATATTAACGGAATTATAAGCCAAATAGGAATTTGGCTCCATCTAACTCCAAAGTTAAGAGAGTTAGAAAAAATGCTTCAAATAAGAGTTATTCCATTCTTAATGGCGAACACCTTTTATTTGAAACATTTTACCCTATTTCCGATATTAACGGAGTTATAACCCAAACACTGGAACAACCCAAAATGGAGTATTTCTATTTGGCTCCATCTAACTCATAAGTTAAGCGACTTAGAAAAAAATGCTTCAAATAAGAGATATTCCATTCTTAATGGCAAACAACTTTTGTTTGAAACATTTTACCCTATTTCCGATATTGACGGAGTTATAAGCCAAAAACTTGAACAACATAAAACGGAGTATTTCTATTTGACTCCATCTAACTCATAAGTTAAGCGAGTTAGAAAAAAATGTTTCAAATAAGGGATATTCCATTCTTAATGGCAAACAGCTTTTGTTTGAAACATTTTACCCTATTTCCGATATTAACGGAATTATAAGCCAAAAACTTGAACAACCTAAAACGGAGTGTTGTATTTGGCTCCATCTAACTCAAAAGTTAAGCGAGGTAGAAAAAAATGTTTCAAATAAGAGTTATTCCATTCTGAATGGCGAACACCTTCTACTTGAAACATTTTACCCTATTTCCGATATTAACGGATTTATAAGCCAAAAACTTGAACAACATAAAACGGAGTATTTCTATTTGGCTCCATCTAACTCATAAGTTAAGCGAGTTAGAAAAAAATGTTTCAAACAAGAGCTATTCCATTCTTAATGACAAACAACTTTGGTTTGAAACATTTTACCCTATTTCCGATATTAACGGAATTATAAGCCAAATAGGAATTTGGCTCCATCTAACTCCAAAGTTAAGCGAGTTAGAAAAAAATGCTTCAAATAAGAGTTATTCCATTCTTAATGCCGAACAACTTTTATTTGAAATATTTTTCCCTATTTCCGATATTAACGGAATTATAACTCACACGCTGGATCAACACAAAATAGAGTATTTCTATTTGGCTCCCTCTCACTCCAAAGTTAAGCGAGTTAGAAACAAATGTTTCAAACAAGAGTTATTCCATTCTTAATGACAAACAACTTTGGTTTGAAACATTTTACCCTATTTCCGATATTAACGGAATTTTAAGCCAAAAACTTGAACAACCCAAAATGGAGTATCTCTATTTGGCTCCATCTAACTCATAAGTTAAGCGAGTTAGAAAAAAATGTTTCAAACTAGAGTTATTCCATTCTTAATGACAAACAACTTTGGTTTGAAACATTTTACCCTATTTCCGATATTAACGGAATTATAAGCCAAAAACTTGAACAACCTAAAACGGAGTGTTTCTATTTGGCTCCATCTAACTCAAAAGTTGAGCGAGTTAGAAAAAAATGTTTCAAATAAGAGCTATTCGATTCTTAATGGCAAACAACTTTTGTTTGAAACATTATTCCCTATTTCCGATATTAACGGAATTATAACTCACAGACTGGATCAACCCAAAATAGAGTGTTTCTATTTGGCTCCACTTAACTCCAAAGTTAAACGAGTTAGAAAAATATGTTTCAAACAAGAGTTATTCCATTCTTAATGGCAAACAACTTTTATTTGAAACATTTCTTCCTATTACCGATATTAACGGAGTTATAAGTCACACACTGGATCAACCCAAAATAGAGTGTTTCTATTTGGCTCCATCTAACTCCAAAGTTAAGCGAGTTAGATAAAAGTGTTTCAAACAAGAGCTATTCCATTCTTAATGACAAACAACTTTGGTTTGAAACATTTTACCCTATTTCCGATATTAACGGAATTATAAGCCAAATAGGAATTTGGCTCCATCTAACTCCAAAGTTAAGCGAGTTAGAAAAAATGCTTCAAATAAGGGTTATTCCATTCTTAATGTCGAACACCTTTTATTTGAAACATTTTTCCCTATTTCCGATATTAACGGAGTTATAACCCAAACACTGGAACAAACCAAAATGGAGTATTTCTATTTGGCTCCATCTAACTCATAAGTTAAGCGACTTAGAAAAAAATGCTTCTAATAAGAGATATTCCATTCTTAATGGCAAACAACTTTTGTTTGAAACATTTTACCCTATTTCCGATATTAACGGAGTTATAGGCGGCCAAAAACTTGAACAACATAAAACGGAGTATTTCTATTTGACTCCATCTAACTCATAAGTTAAGCGAGTTAGAAAAAAATGTTTCGAACAAGAGTTATTCCATTCTTAATGACAAATAACTCTTGTTTGAAACATATTACCCTATTTCCGATAATAACAGAATTATAAGCCAAAAACTTGAACAACCTAAAGCGGAGTACTTCTATTTGGCTCCATCTAGCTCCAAAGTCAAGCGAGTTAGAAAAAAGTTTATCAAATAAGAGTTATTCCATTCTTAATGGCGAACAACTTTTATTTGAAACATTTTTCTCTATTTCCGATATTAACGGAGTTATAACCCAAACACTGGAACAACCCAAAATGGAGTATTTCTATTTGGCTCGATCTAACTCAAAAGTTAAGCGAGTTAGAAAAAAATGTTTCAAATAAGATATATTCCATTCTTAATTGCAAACAACTTTTGTTTGAAACATTTTACCCTATTTCCGATATTAACGGAGTTATAAGCCAAAAACTTGAACAACATAAAACGGAGTATTTCTATTTGGCTCCATCTAACTCATAAGTTAAGCGAGTTAGAAAAAAATGTTTCAAACAAGAGCTATTCCATTCTTAATGACAAACAACTTTGATTTGAAACATTCTACCCTATTTCCGATATTAACGGAATTATAAGCCAGATAGTAATTTGGCTCCATCTAACTCCAAAGTTAAGCGAGTTAGAAAAAAATGCTTCAAATAAGAGATATTCCATTCTTAATGGCAAACAACTTTTGTTTGAAACATTTTACCCTATTTCCGATATTAACGGAATTATAAGCCAAAAACTTGAACAACCTAAAACGGAGTATTTCTATTTGACTCCATCTAACTCATAAGTTAAGCGAGTTAGAAAAAAATGTTTCAAATAAGAGATATTCCATTCTTAATGGCAAACAACTTTTGTTTGAAACATTTTACCCTATTTCCGATATTAACGGAATTATAAGCCAAAAACTTGAACAACCTAAAACGGAGTGTTGTATTTGGCTCCATCTAACTCCAAAGTTAAGCGAGTTAGAAAAAAATGCTTCAAATAAGAGTTATTCCATTCTTAATGGCGAACACCTTTTATTTGAAACATTTTTCCCTATTTCCGATATTAACGGAGTTATAACCCAAACACTGGAACAACCCAAAATGGAGTATCTCTATTTGGCTCCATCTAACTCATAAGTTAAGCGAGTTAGAAAAAAATGTTTCAAACAAGAGTTATTCCATTCTTAATGACAAACAACTTTGGTTTGAAACATTTTACCCTATTTCCGATATTAACGGAATTATAAGCCAAAAACTTGAACAACCTAAAACGGAGTGTTTCTGTTTGGCTCCATCTAACTCAAAAGTTAAGCGAGTTAGATAAAAGTGTTTCAAACAAGAGCTATTCCACTCTTAATGACATACAACTTTGGTTTAAAACATTTTACCCTATTTGCGATATTAACGGAATTATAAGCCAAAAACTTGAACAACATAAAACGGAGTATTTCTATTTGGCTACATCTAACTCATAAGTTAAGCGAGTTAGAAAAAAATGTTTCAAACAAGAGCTATTCCATTCTTAATGACAAACAACTTTGGTTTGAAACAATTTACCGTATTTCCGATATTAACGGAATTATAAGCCAAATAGGAATCTGGCTCCATCTAACTCCAAAGTTAAGCGAGTTAGAAAAAGATGCTTCAAATAAGAGTTATTCCATTCTTAATGCCGAACAACTTTTATTTGAAACATTTTTCCCTATTTCCGATATTAACGGAATTATAAGCCAAAAACTTGAACAACATTAAA
Source organism: Digitonthophagus gazella (assembly GCA_036711955.1). Lineage (NCBI taxonomy): Eukaryota > Metazoa > Arthropoda > Insecta > Coleoptera > Scarabaeidae > Digitonthophagus > Digitonthophagus gazella. The sequence goes on from JASCIT010000012.1 coordinate 10,470,039, forward strand.
CGGAGTATTTATATTTGACTCCATCTAACTCATAAGTTAAGCGAGTTAGAAAAAAATGTTTCAAACAAGAGCTATTCCATTCTTAATGACAAACAACTTTGCTTTGAAACATTTTACCCTATTTCCGATATTAACGGAATTATAAGCCAAATAGTAATTTGGCTCCATCTAACTCCAAAGTTAACCGAGTTAGAAAAAAATGCTTCAAATAAGAGTTATTCCATTCTTAATGGCGAACAACATTTATTGGAAACATTTTCCCCTATTTGCGATATTAACGGAATTATAAGCCAAAAACTTGAACGAATTAAAAAAGGAGTATTTCTATTTGGCTCCATCTAACTCATTAGTTAATCGAGTTAGAAAAAAATGTTTCAAACAAGAGCTATTCCATTCTTAATGACAAACAACTTTGGTTTGAAACGTTTTACCCTATTTCCGATATTAACGGAATTATAAGCCAAAAACTTGAACAACCTAAAACGGAGTGTTTCTGTTTGGCTCCATCTAACTCAAAAGTTAAGCGAGTTAGAAAAAAGTGTTTCAAATAAGAGATATTCCATTCTTAATGGCAAGCAACTTTTGTTTGAAACATTTTACCCTATTTGCGATATTAACGGAATTATAAGCCAAAAACTTGAACAACCTAAAACGGAGTATTTCTATTTGGCTCCATCTAGCTCCAAAGTCAAGCGAGTTAAAAAAAAAGTTTATCAAATAAGAGTTATTCCATTCTTAATGGCGAACAACTTTCATTTGAAACATTTTTCTCTATTTCCGATATTAACAGAGTTATAACCCAAACACTGGAACAACCCAAAATGGAGTATTTCTATTTGGCTCGATCTAACTCAAAAGTTAAGCGAGTTAGAAAAAAATGTTTCAAATAAGATATATTTCATTCTTAATTGCAAACAACTTTTGTTTGAAACATTTTACCCTATTTCCGATATTAACGGAGTTATATGCCAAAAACTTGAACAACATAAAACGGAGTATTTCTATTTGGCTTCATCTAACTCATAAGTTAAGCGAGTTAGAAAAAAATGTTTCAAACAAGAGCTATTCCATTCTTAATGACAAACAACTTTGATTTGAAACATTTTACCCTATTTCCGATATTAACGGAGTTATATGCCAAAAACTTGAACAACATAAAACGGAGTATTTCTATTTGGCTTCATCTAACTCATAAGTTAAGCGAGTTAGAAGAAAATGTTTCAAACAAGAGCTATTCCATTCTTAATGACAAACAACTTTGGTTTGAAACATTTTACCCTATTTCCGATATTAACGGAATTATAAGCCAAATAGGAATTTGGCTCCATCTAACTCCAAAGTTAAGTGAGTTAGAAAAAATGCTTCAAATAAGAGTTATTCCATTCTTAATGGCGAACACCTTTTATTTGAAACATTTTACCCTATTTCCGATATTAACGGAGTTATAACCCAAACACTGGAACAACCCAAAATGGAGTATTTCTATTTGGCTCCATCTAACTCATAAGTTAAGCGAGTTAGAAAAAAATGTTTCAAACAAGAGCTATTCCATTCTTAATGACAAACAACTTTGGTTTGAAACAATTTACCGTATTTCCGATATTAACGGAATTATAAGCCAAATAGGAATCTGGCTCCATCTAACTCCAAAGTTAAGCGAGTTAGAAAAAGATGCTTCAAATAAGAGTTATTCCATTCTTAATGCCGAACAACTTTTATTTGAAACATTTTTCCCTATTTCCGATATTAACGGAATTATAAGCCAAAAACTTGAACAACATTAAACGGAGTATTTATATTTGACTCCATCTAACTCATAAGTTAAGCGAGTTAGAAAAAAATGTTTCAAACAAGAGCTATTCCATTCTTAATGCCGAACAACTTTTATTTGAAACATTTTACCCTATTTCGAATATTAACGGAATTATAAGCCAAAAACTTGAACAACATAAAACGGAGTATTTCTATTTGGCTACATCTAACTCATAAGTTAAGCGAGTTAGAAAAAAATGTTTCAAATAAGAGCTATTCGATTCTTAATGGCAAACAACTTTTGTTTGAGACATTATTCCCTATTTCCGATATTAACGGAATTATAACTCACAGACTGGATCAACCCAAAATAGAGTGTTTCTATTTGGCTCCACTTAACTCCAAAGTTAAACGAGTTAGAAAAATATGTTTCAAACAAGAGTTATTCCATTCTTAATGGCAAACAACTTTTATTTGAAACATTTCTTCCTATTACCGATATTAACGGAGTTATAAGTCACATACTGGATCAACCCAAAATAGAGTGTTTCTATTTGGCTCCATCTAACTCCAAAGTTAAGCGAGTTAGATAAAAGTGTTTCAAACAAGAGCTATTCCACTCTTAATGACATACAACTTTGGTTTAAAACATTTTACCCTATTTGCGATATTAACGGAATTATAAGCCAAAAACTTGAACAACATAAAACGGAGTATTTCTATTTGGCTACATCTAACTCATAAGTTAACCGAGTTAGAAAAAAATGCTTCAAATAAGAGTTATTCCATTCTTAATGGCGAACAACATTTATTGGAAACATTTTCCCCTATTTGCGATATTAACGGAATTATAAGCCAAAAACTTGAACGAATTAAAAAAGGAGTATTTCTATTTGGCTCCATCTAACTCATTAGTTAATCGAGTTAGAAAAAAATGTTTCAAACAAGAGCTATTCCATTCTTAATGACAAACAACTTTGGTTTGAAACGTTTTACCCTATTTCCGATATTAACGGAATTATAAGCCAAAAACTTGAACAACCTAAAACGGAGTGTTTCTGTTTGGCTCCATCTAACTCAAAAGTTAAGCGAGTTAGAAAAAAGTGTTTCAAATAAGAGATATTCCATTCTTAATGGCAAGCAACTTTTGTTTGAAACATTTTACCCTATTTGCGATATTAACGGAATTATAAGCCAAAAACTTGAACAACCTAAAACGGAGTATTTCTATTTGGCTCCATCTAGCTCCAAAGTCAAGCGAGTTAAAAAAAAAGTTTATCAAATAAGAGTTATTCCATTCTTAATGGCGAACAACTTTCATTTGAAACATTTTTCTCTATTTCCGATATTAACAGAGTTATAACCCAAACACTGGAACAACCCAAAATGGAGTATTTCTATTTGGCTCGATCTAACTCAAAAGTTAAGCGAGTTAGAAAAAAATGTTTCAAATAAGATATATTTCATTCTTAATTGCAAACAACTTTTGTTTGAAACATTTTACCCTATTTCCGATATTAACGGAGTTATATGCCAAAAACTTGAACAACATAAAACGGAGTATTTCTATTTGGCTTCATCTAACTCATAAGTTAAGCGAGTTAGAAAAAAATGTTTCAAACAAGAGCTATTCCATTCTTAATGACAAACAACTTTGATTTGAAACATTTTACCCTATTTCCGATATTAACGGAGTTATATGCCAAAAACTTGAACAACATAAAACGGAGTATTTCTATTTGGCTTCATCTAACTCATAAGTTAAGCGAGTTAGAAGAAAATGTTTCAAACAAGAGCTATTCCATTCTTAATGACAAACAACTTTGGTTTGAAACATTTTACCCTATTTCCGATATTAACGGAATTATAAGCCAAATAGGAATTTGGCTCCATCTAACTCCAAAGTTAAGTGAGTTAGAAAAAATGCTTCAAATAAGAGTTATTCCATTCTTAATGGCGAACACCTTTTATTTGAAACATTTTACCCTATTTCCGATATTAACGGAGTTATAACCCAAACACTGGAACAACCCAAAATGGAGTATTTCTATTTGGCTCCATCTAACTCATAAGTTAAGCGAGTTAGAAAAAAATGTTTCAAACAAGAGCTATTCCATTCTTAATGACAAACAACTTTGGTTTGAAACAATTTACCGTATTTCCGATATTAACGGAATTATAAGCCAAATAGGAATCTGGCTCCATCTAACTCCAAAGTTAAGCGAGTTAGAAAAAGATGCTTCAAATAAGAGTTATTCCATTCTTAATGCCGAACAACTTTTATTTGAAACATTTTTCCCTATTTCCGATATTAACGGAATTATAAGCCAAAAACTTGAACAACATTAAACGGAGTATTTATATTTGACTCCATCTAACTCATAAGTTAAGCGAGTTAGAAAAAAATGTTTCAAACAAGAGCTATTCCATTCTTAATGCCGAACAACTTTTATTTGAAACATTTTACCCTATTTCGAATATTAACGGAATTATAAGCCAAAAACTTGAACAACATAAAACGGAGTATTTCTATTTGGCTACATCTAACTCATAAGTTAAGCGAGTTAGAAAAAAATGTTTCAAATAAGAGCTATTCGATTCTTAATGGCAAACAACTTTTGTTTGAGACATTATTCCCTATTTCCGATATTAACGGAATTATAACTCACAGACTGGATCAACCCAAAATAGAGTGTTTCTATTTGGCTCCACTTAACTCCAAAGTTAAACGAGTTAGAAAAATATGTTTCAAACAAGAGTTATTCCATTCTTAATGGCAAACAACTTTTATTTGAAACATTTCTTCCTATTACCGATATTAACGGAGTTATAAGTCACATACTGGATCAACCCAAAATAGAGTGTTTCTATTTGGCTCCATCTAACTCCAAAGTTAAGCGAGTTAGATAAAAGTGTTTCAAACAAGAGCTATTCCACTCTTAATGACATACAACTTTGGTTTAAAACATTTTACCCTATTTGCGATATTAACGGAATTATAAGCCAAAAACTTGAACAACATAAAACGGAGTATTTCTATTTGGCTACATCTAACTCATAAGTTAAGCGAGTTAGAAAAAAATGTTTCAAACAAGAGCTATTCCATTCTTAATGACAAACAACTTTGGTTTGAAACAATTTACCGTATTTCCGATATTAACGGAATTATAAGCCAAATAGGAATCTGGCTCCATCTAACTCCAAAGTTAAGCGAGTTAGAAAAAGATGCTTCAAATAAGAGTTATTCCATTCTTAATGCCGAACAACTTTTATTTGAAACATTTTTCCCTGTTTCCGATATTAACGGAATTATAAGCCAAAAACTTGAACAACATTAAACGGAGTATTTATATTTGACTCCATCTAACTCATAAGTTAAGCGAGTTAGAAAAAAATGTTTCAAACAAGAGCTATTCCATTCTTAATGACAAACAACTTTGCTTTGAAACATTTTACCCTATTTCCGATATTAACGGAATTATAAGCCAAATAGTAATTTGGCTCCATCTAACTCCAAAGTTAACCGAGTTAGAAAAAAATGCTTCAAATAAGAGTCATTCCATTCTTAATGGCGAACAACATTTATTGGAAACATTTTCCCCTATTTGCGATATTAACGGAATTATAAGCCAAAAACTTGAACGAATTAAAAAAGGAGTATTTCTATTTGGCTCTATCTAACTCATTAGTTAATCGAGTTAGAAAAAAATGTTTCAAACAAGAGCTATTCCATTCTTAATGACAAACAACTTTGGTTTGAAACGTTTTACCCTATTTCCGATATTAACGGAATTATAAGCCAAAAACTTGAACAACCTAAAACGGAGTGTTTCTGTTTGGCTCCATCTTACTCAAAAGTTAAGCGAGTTAGAAAAAAGTGTTTCAAATAAGAGATATTCTATTCTTAATGGCAAGCAACTTTTGTTTGAAACATTTTACCCTATTTGCGATATTAACGGAATTATAAGCCAAAAACTTGAACAACCTAAAACGGAGTATTTCTATTTGGCTCCATCTAGCTCCAAAGTCAAGCGAGTTAAAAAAAAAAAGTTTATCAAATAAGAGTTATTCCATTCTTAATGGCGAACAACTTTCATTTGAAACATTTTTCTCTATTTCCGATATTAACAGAGTTATAACCCAAACACTGGAACAACCCAAAATGGAGTATTTCTATTTGGCTCGATCTAACTCAAAAGTTAAGCGAGTTAGAAAAAAATGTTTCAAATAAGATATATTTCATTCTTAATTGCAAACAACTTTTGTTTGAAACATTTTACCCTATTTCCGATATTAACGGAGTTATATGCCAAAAACTTGAACAACATAAAACGGAGTATTTCTATTTGGCTTCATCTAACTCATAAGTTAAGCGAGTTAGAAAAAAATGTTTCAAACAAGAGCTATTCCATTCTTAATGACAAACAACTTTGATTTGAAACATTTTACCCTATTTCCGATATTAACGGAGTTATATGCCAAAAACTTGAATAACATAAAACGGAGTATTTCTATTTGGCTTCATCTAACTCATAAGTTAAGCGAGTTAGAAGAAAATGTTTCAAACAAGAGCTATTCCATTCTTAATGACAAACAACTTTGGTTTGAAACATTTTACCCTATTTCCGATATTAACGGAATTATAAGCCAAATAGGAATTTGGCTCCATCTAACTCCAAAGTTAAGCGAGTTAGAAAAAATGCTTCAAATAAGAGTTATTCCATTCTTAATGGCGAACACCTTTTATTTGAAACATTTTACCCTATTTCCGATATTAACGGAGTTATAACCCAAACACTGGAACAACCCAAAATGGAGTATTTCTATTTGGCTCCATCTAACTCATAAGTTAAGCGACTTAGAAAAAAATGCTTCAAATAAGAGATATTCCATTCTTAATGGCAAACAACTTTTGTTTGAAACATTTTACCCTATTTCCGATATTGACGGAGTTATAAGCCAAAAACTTGAACAACATAAAACGGAGTATTTCTATTTGACTCCATCTAACTCATAAGTTAAGCGAGTTAGAAAAAAGTGTTTCAAATAAGGGATATTCCATTCTTAATGGCAAACAGCTTTTGTTTGAAACATTTTACCCTATTTCCGATATTAACGGAATTATAAGCCAAAAACTTGAACAACCTAAAACGGAGTGTTGTATTTGGCTCCATCTAACTCAAAAGTTAAGCGAGGTAGAAAAAAATGTTTCAAATAAGAGTTATTCCATTCTGAATGGCGAACACCTTCTACTTGAAACATTTTACCCTATTTCCGATATTAACGGAGTTATAAGCCAAAAACTTGAACAACATAAAACGGAGTATTTCTATTTGGCTCCATCTAACTCATAAGTTAAGCGAGTTAGAAAAAAATGTTTCAAACAAGAGCTATTCCATTCTTAATGACAAACAACTTTGGTTTGAAACATTTTACCCTATTTCCGATATTAACGGAATTATAAGCCAAATAGGAATTTGGCTCCATCTAACTCCAAAGTTAAGCGAGTTAGAAAAAAATGCTTCAAATAAGAGTTATTCCATTCTTAATGCCGAACAACTTTTATTTGAAATATTTTTCCCTATTTCCGATATTAACGGAATTATAACTCACACGCTGGATCAGCACAAAATAGAGTATTTCTATTTGGCTCCCTCTCACTCCAAAGTTAAGCGAGTTAGAAACAAATGTTTCAAACAGGAGTTATTCCATTCTTAATGACAAACAACTTTGGTTTGAAACATTTTACCCTATTTCCGATATTAACGGAATTTTAAGCCAAAAACTTGAACAACCCAAAATGGAGTATCTCTATTTGGCTCCATCTAACTCATAAGTTAAGCGAGTTAGAAAAAAATGTTTCAAACTAGAGTTATTCCATTCTTAATGACAAACAACTTTGGTTTGAAACATTTTACCCTATTTCCGATATTAACGGAATTATAAGCCAAAAACTAGAACAACCTAAAACGGAGTGTTTCTATTTGGCTCCATCTAACTCAAAAGTTGAGCGAGTTAGAAAAAAATGTTTCAAATAAGAGCTATTCGATTCTTAATGGCAAACAACTTTTGTTTGAAACATTATTCCCTATTTCCGATATTAACGGAATTATAACTCACAGACTGGATCAACCCAAAATAGAGTGTTTCTATTTGGCTCCACTTAACTCCAAAGTTAAACGAGTTAGAAAAATATGTTTCAAACAAGAGTTATTCCATTCTTAATGGCAAACAACTTTTATTTGAAACATTTCTTCCTATTACCGATATTAACGGAGTTATAAGCCACACACTGGATCAACCCAAAATAGAGTGTTTCTATTTGGCTCCATCTAACTCCAAAGTTAAGCAAGTTAGATAAAAGTGTTTCAAACAAGAGCTATTCCATTCTTAATGACAAACAACTTTGGTTTGAAACATTTTACCCTATTTCCGATATTAACGGAATTATAAGCCAAATAGGAATTTGGCTCCATCTAACTCCAAAGTTAAGCGAGTTAGAAAAAATGCTTCAAATAAGAGTTATTCCATTCTTAATGTCGAACACCTTTTATTTGAAACATTTTTCCCTATTTCCGATATTAACGGAGTTATAGGCGGCCAAAAACTTGAACAACATAAAACGGAGTATTTCTATTTGACTCCATCTAACTCATAAGTTAAGCGAGTTAGAAAAAAATGTTTCGAACAAGAGTTATTCCATTCTTAATGACAAATAACTCTTGTTTGAAACATATTACCCTATTTCCGATAATAACAGAATTATAAGCCAAAAACTTGAACAACCTAAAGCGGAGTACTTCTATTTGGCTCCATCTAGCTCCAAAGTCAAGCGAGTTAGAAAAAAGTTTATCAAATAAGAGTTATTCCATTCTTAATGGCGAACAACTTTTATTTGAAACATTTTTCTCTATTTCCGATATTAACGGAGTTATAACCCAAACACTGGAACAACCCAAAATGGAGTATTTCTATTTGGCTCGATCTAACTCAAAAGTTAAGCGAGTTAGAAAAAAATGTTTCAAATAAGATATATTCCATTCTTAATTGCAAACAACTTTTGTTTGAAACATTTTACCCTATTTCCGATATTAACGGAGTTATAAGCCAAAAACTTGAACAACATAAAACGGAGTATTTCTATTTGGCTCCATCTAACTCATAAGTTAAGCGAGTTAGAAAAAAATGTTTCAAACAAGAGCTATTCCATTCTTAATGACAAACAACTTTGATTTGAAACATTCTACCCTATTTCCGATATTAACGGAATTATAAGCCAGATAGTAATTTGGCTCCATCTAACTCCAAAGTTAAGCGAGTTAGAAAAAAATGCTTCAAATAAGAGATATTCCATTCTTAATGGCAAACAACTTTTGTTTGAAACATTTTACCCTACTTCCGATATTAACGGAGTTATAAGCCAAAAACTTGAACAACATAAAACGGAGTATTTCTATTTGACTCCATCTAACTCATAAGTTAAGCGAGTTAGAAAAAAATGTTTCAAATAAGAGATATTCCATTCTTAATGGCAAACAACTTTTGTTTGAAACATTTTACCCTATTTCCGATATTAACGGAATTATAAGCCAAAAACTTGAACAACCTAAAACGGAGTGTTGTATTTGGCTCCATCTAACTCCAAAGTTAAGCGAGTTAGAAAAAAATGCTTCAAATAAGAGTTATTCCATTCTTAATGGCGAACACCTTTTATTTGAAACATTTTTCCCTATTTCCGATATTAACGGAGTTATAACCCAAACACTGGAACAACCCAAAATGGAGTATCTCTATTTGGCTCCATCTAACTCATAAGTTAAGCGAGTTAGAAAAAAATGTTTCAAACAAGAGTTATTCCATTCTTAATGACAAACAACTTTGGTTTGAAACATTTTACCCTATTTCCGATATTAACGGAATTATAAGCCAAAAACTTGAACAACCTAAAACGGAGTGTTTCTGTTTGGCTCCATCTAACTCAAAAGTTAAGCGAGTTAGATAAAAGTGTTTCAAACAAGAGCTATTCCACTCTTAATGACATACAACTTTGGTTTAAAACATTTTACCCTATTTGCGATATTAACGGAATTATAAGCCAAAAACTTGAACAACATAAAACGGAGTATTTCTATTTGGCTACATCTAACTCATAAGTTAAGCGAGTTAGAAAAAAATGTTTCAAACAAGAGCTATTCCATTCTTAATGACAAACAACTTTGGTTTGAAACAATTTACCGTATTTCCGATATTAACGGAATTATAAGCCAAATAGGAATCTGGCTCCATCTAACTCCAAAGTTAAGCGAGTTAGAAAAAGATGCTTCAAATAAGAGTTATTCCATTCTTAATGCCGAACAACTTTTATTTGAAACATTTTTCCCTATTTCCGATATTAACGGAATTATAAGCCAAAAACTTGAACAACATTAAACGGAGTATTTATATTTGACTCCATCTAACTCATAAGTTAAGCGAGTTAGAAAAAAATGTTTCAAACAAGAGCTATTCCATTCTTAATGACAAACAACTTTGCTTTGAAACACTTTACCCTATTTCCGATATTAACGGAATTATAAGCCAAATAGTAATTTGGCTCCATCTAACTCCAAAGTTAACCGAGTTAGAAAAGAATGCTTCAAATAAGAGTTATTCCATTCCTAATGGCGAACAACATTTATTGGAAACATTTTCCCCTATTTGCGATATTAACGGAATTATAAGCCAAAAACTTGAACGAATTAAAAAAGGAGTATTTCTATTTGGCTCCATCTAACTCATTAGTTAATCGAGTTAGAAAAAAATGTTTCAAACAAGAGCTATTCCATTCTTAATGACAAACAACTTTGGTTTGAAACGTTTTACCCTATTTCCGATATTAACGGAATTATAAGCCAAAAACTTGAACAACCTAAAACGGAGTGTTTCTGTTTGGCTCCATCTAACTCAAAAGTTAAGCGAGTTAGAAAAAAGTGTTTCAAATAAGAGATATTCCATTCTTAATGGCAAGCAACTTTTGTTTGAAACATTTTACCCTATTTGCGATATTAACGGAATTATAAGCCAAAAACTTGAACAACCTAAAACGGAGTATTTCTATTTGGCTCCATCTAACTCAAAAGTTAAGCGAGTTAGAAAAAAATGTTTCAAATAGGACATATTCCATTCTTAATGACAAACAACTTTTGTTTGAAACATATTGCCCTATTTCCGATATTAACAGAATTATAAGCCAAAAACTTGAACAACCTAAAGCGGAGTACTTCTATTTGGCTCCATCTAGCTCCAAAGTCAAGCGAGTTAAAAAAAAAGTTTATCAAATAAGAGTTATTCCATTCTTAATGGCGAACAACTTTCATTTGAAACATTTTTCTCTATTTCCGATATTAACAGAGTTATAACCCAAACACTGGAACAACCCAAAATGGAGTATTTCTATTTGGCTCGATCTAACTCAAAAGTTAAGCGAGTTAGAAAAAAATGTTTCAAATAAGATATATTTCATTCTTAATTGCAAACAACTTTTGTTTGAAACATTTTACCCTATTTCCGATATTAACGGAGTTATATGCCAAAAACTTGAACAACATAAAACGGAGTATTTCTATTTGGCTTCATCTAACTCATAAGTTAAGCGAGTTAGAAAAAAATGTTTCAAACAAGAGCTATTCCATTCTTAATGACAAACAACTTTGATTTGAAACATTTTACCCTATTTCCGATATTAACGGAGTTATATGCCAAAAACTTGAACAACATAAAACGGAGTATTTCTATTTGGCTTCATCTAACTCATAAGTTAAGCGAGTTAGAAGAAAATGTTTCAAACAAGAGCTATTCCATTCTTAATGACAAACAACTTTGGTTTGAAACATTTTACCCTATTTCCGATATTAACGGAATTATAAGCCAAATAGGAATTTGGCTCCATCTAACTCCAAAGTTAAGCGAGTTAGAAAAAATGCTTCCAATAAGAGTTATTCCATTCTTAATGGCGAACACCTTTTATTTGAAACATTTTACCCTATTTCCGATATTAACGGAGTTATAACCCAAACACTGGAACAACCCAAAATGGAGTATTTCTATTTGGCTCCATCTAACTCATAAGTTAAGCGACTTAGAAAAAAATGCTTCAAATAAGAGATATTCCATTCTTAATGGCAAACAACTTTGGTTTGAAACATTTTACCCTATTTCCGATATTAACGGAATTATAAGCCAAATAGGAATTTGGCTCCATCTAACTCCAAAGTTAAGCGACTTAGAAAAAAATGCTTCAAATAAGAGATATTCCATTCTTAATGGCAAACAACTTCTGTTTGAAACATTTTACCCTATTTCCGATATTAACGGAGTTATAGGCGGCCAAAAACTTGAACAACATAAAACGGAGTATTTCTATTTGACTCCATCTAACTCATAAGTTAAGCGAGTTAGAAAAAAATGTTTCGAACAAGAGTTATTCCATTCTTAATGACAAATAACTCTTGTTTGAAACATATTACCCTATTTCCGATAATAACAGAGTTATAAGCCAAAAACTTGAACAACCTAAAGCGGAGTACTTCTATTTGGCTCCATCTAGCTCCAAAGTCAAGCGAGTTAGAAAAAAGTTTATCAAATAAGAGTTATTCCATTCTTAATGGCGAACAACTTTTATTTGAAACATTTTTCTCTATTTCCGATATTAACGGAGTTATAACCCAAACACTGGAACAACCCAATATGGAGTATTTCTATTTGGCTCGATCTAACTCAAAAGTTAAGCGAGTTAGAAAAAAATGTTTCAAATAAGATATATTCCATTCTTAATTGCAAACAACTTTTGTTTGAAACATTTTACCCTATTTCCGATATTAACGGAGTTATAAGCCAAAAACTTGAACAACATAAAACGGAGTATTTCTATTTGGCTCCATCTAACTCATAAGTTAAGCGAGTTAGAAAAAAATGTTTCAAACAAGAGCTATTCCATTCTTAATGACAAACAACTTTGATTTGAAACATTTTACCCTATTTCCGATATTAACGGAATTATAAGCCAAATAGGAATTTGGCTCCATCTAACTCCAAAGTTAAGCGAGTTAGAAAAAAATGCTTCAAATAAGAGATATTCCATTCTTAATGGCAAACAACTTTTGTTTGAAACATTTTACCCTATTTCCGATATTAACGGAGTTATAAGCCAAAAACTTGAACAACATAAAACGGAGTATTTCTATTTGACTCCATCTAACTCATAAGTTAAGCGAGTTAGAAAAAAATGTTTCAAATAAGAGATATTCCATTCTTAATGGCAAACAACTTTTGTTTGAAACATTTTACCCTATTTCCGATATTAACGGAATTATAAGCCAAAAACTTGAACAACCTAAAACGGAGTGTTGTATTTGGCTCCATCTAACTCCAAAGTTAAGCGAGTTAGAAAAAAATGTTTCAAATAAGAGTTATTCCATTCTTAATGGCGAACACCTTTTATTTGAAACATTTTTCCCTATTTCCGATATTAACGGAGTTATAACCCAAACACTGGAACAACCCAAAATGGAGTATCTCTATTTGGCTCCATCTAACTCATAAGTTAAGCGAGTTAGAAAAAAATATTTCAAACAAGAGTTATTCCATTCTTAATGACAAACAACTTTGGTTTGAAACATTTTACCCTATTTCCGATATTAACGGAATTATAAGCCAAAAACTTGAACAACCTAAAACGGAGTGTTTCTGTTTGGCTCCATCCAACTCAAAAGTTAAGCGAGGTAGAAAAAAATGTTTCAAATAAGATATATTCCATTCTTAATTGCAAACAACTTTTGTTTGAAACATTTTACCCTATTTCCGATATTAACGGAGTTATAAGCCAAAAACTTGAACAACATAAAACGGAGTATTTCTATTTGGCTCCATCTAACTCATAAGTTAAGCGAGTTAGAAAAAAATGTTTCAAACAAGAGCTATTCCATTCTTAATGACAAACAACTTTTGTTTGAAACATTTTACCCTATTTCCGATATTAACGGAATTATAAGCCAAAAACTTGAACAACCTAAAACGGAGTGTTTCTATTTGGCTCCATCCAAGTCAATAGTTAAGCGAGTTAGAAAAAAATGTTTCAAATAAGAGTTATTCCACTCTTAATGGCGAACACCTTTTATTTGAAACATTTTTCCCTATTTCCGATATTAACGGAGTTATAACCCAAACACTGGAACAACCCAAAATGGAGTATCTCTATTTGGCTCCATCTAACTCATAAGTTAAGCGAGTTAAAAAAAAATGTTTCACACAATAGTTATTCCATTCTTAATGACAAACAACTTTGGTTTGAAACATTTTACCCTATTTCCGATATTACCGGAGTTATAAGCCAAAAACTTGAACAACATAAAACGGAGTATTTCTATTTGGCTCCATCTAACTCATAAGTTAAGCGAGTTAGAAAAAAATGTTTCAAACAAGAGCTATTCCATTCTTAATGCCAAACAACTTTGATTTGAAACATTTTACCCTATTTCCGATATTAACGGAATTATAAGCCAAAAACTAGAACAACATAAAACGGAGTATTTCTATTTGGCTACATCTAACTCATAAGTTAAGCGAGTTAGAAAAAAATGTTTCAAACAAGAGCTATTCCATTCTTAATGACAAACAACTTTGATTTGAAACATTTTACCCTATTTCCGATATTAACGGAATTATAAGCCAAAAACTTGAACAACATAAAACGGAGTATTTCTATTTGGCTACATCTAACTCATAAGTTAAGCGAGTTAGAAGAAAATGTTTCAAACAAGAGCTATTCCATTCTTAATGACAAACAACTTTGGTTTGAAACATTTTACCCTATTTCCGATATTAACGGAATTATAAGCCAAATAGGAATTTGGCTCCATCTAACTCCAAAGTTAAGCGAGTTAGAAAAAAATGCTTCAAATAAGAGTTATTCCATTCTTAATGGCGAACACCTTTTATTTGAAATATATTTCCCTATTTCCGATATTAACGGAGTTATAAGCCAAACACTGGAACAACCCAAAATGGAGTATTTCTATTTGGCTCCATCTAACTCATAAGTTAAGCGACTTAGAAAAATATGCTTCAAATAAGAGATATTCCATTCTTAATGGCAAACAACTTTTGTTTGAAACATTTTACCCTATTTCCGATATTAACGGAGTTATAAGCCAAAAACTTGAACAACATAAAACGGAGTATTTCTATTTGACTCCATCTAACTCATAAGTTAAGCGAGTTAGAAAAAAATGTTTCAAATAAAAGATATTTCATTCTTAATGGCAAACAACTTTTGTTTGAAACATTTTACCCTATTTCCGATATTAACGGAATTATAAGCCAAAAACTTGAACAACCTAAAACGGAGTGTTGTATTTGACTCCATCTAACTCATAAGTTAAGCGAGTTAGAAAAAAATGTTTCAAATAAGAGATATTCCATTCTTAATGGCAAACAACTTTTGTTTGAAACATTTTACCCTATTTCCGATATTAACGGAATTATAAGCCAAAAACTTGAACAACCTAAAGCGGAGTGTTGTATTTGGCTCCATCTAACTCAAAAGTTAAGCGAGGTAGAAAAAAATGTTTCAAATAAGAGTTATTCCATTCTTAATGGCGAACACCTTCTACTTGAAACATTTTTCCGTATTTCCGATATTAACGGAGTTATAACCCAAACACTGGAACAACCCAAAATGGAGTATCTCTATTTGGCTCCATCTAACTCATAAGTTAAGCGAGTTAGAAAAAAATGTTTCACACAATAGTTATTCCATTCTTAATGACAAACAACTTTGGTTTGAAACATTTTACCCTATTTCCGATATTACCGGAGTTATAAGCCAAAAACTTGAACAACATAAAACGGAGTATTTCTATTTGGCTCCATCTAACTCATAAGTTAAGCGAGTTAGAAAAAAATGTTTCAAACAAGAGCTATTCCATTCTTAATGACAAACAACTTTGGTTTGAAACATTTTACCCTATTTGCGATATTAACGGAATTATAAGCCAAAAACTTGAACAACCTGAAACGGAGTATTTCTATTTGGCTCCATCTAACTCAAAAGTTAAGCGAGTTAGAAAAAAATGTTTCAAATAGGACATATTCCATTCTTAGTGACAAACAACTTTTGTTTGAAACATATTGCCCTATTTCCGATATTAACAGAATTATAAGCCAAAAACTTGAACAACCTAAAACGGGGTACTTCTATTTGGCTCCATCTAGCTCCAAAGTCAAGCGAGTTAGAAAAAAGTTTATCAAATAAGAGTTATTCCATTCTTAATGGCGAACACCTTTTATTTGAAACATTTTACCCTATTTCCGATATTAACGGAGTTATAACCCAAACACTGGAACAACCCAAAATGGAGTATTTCTATTTGGCTCGATCTAACTCAAAAGTTAAGCGAGTTAGAAAAAAATGTTTCAAATAAGATATATTCCATTCTTAATTGCAAACAACTTTTGTTTGAAACATTTTACCCTATTTCCGATATTAACGGAGTTATAAGCCAAAAACTTGAACAACATAAAACGGAGTATTTCTATTTGGCTCCATCTAGCTCATAAGTTAAGCGAGTTAGAAAAAAATGTTTCAAACAAGAGCTATTCCATTCTTAATGACAAACAACTTTGATTTGAAACATTTTACCCTATTTCCGATATTAACGGAATTATAAGCCAAAAACTTGAACAACATAAAACGGAGTATTTCTATTTGGCTACATCTAACTCATAAGTTAAGCGACTTAGAAAAAGATGTTTCAAACAAGAGTTATTCCATTCTTAATGACAAACAACTTTGGTTTGAAGCATTTTACCCTATTTCCGATATTAACGGAATTATAAGCCAAAAACTTGAACAACCTAAATCGGAGTATTTCTATTTGGCTCGATCTAACTCAAAAGTTAAGTGAGTTAGAAAAAAATGTTTCAAATAGGAGATATTCCATTCTTAATGGCAAACAACTTTTGTTTGAAACATTTTACCCTATTTGCGATATTAACGGAATTATAAGCCAAAAACTTGAACAACCTAAAACGGAGTGTTTCTGTTTGGCTCCATCTAACTCAAAAGTTAAGCGAGGTAGAAAAAAATGTTTCAAATAAGATATATTCCATTCCTAATTGCAAACAACTTTTGTTTGAAACATTTTACCCTATTTCCGATATTAACGGAGTTATAACCCAAACACTGGAACAACCCAAAATGGAGTATCTCTATTTGGCTCCATCTAACTCATAAGTTAAGCGAGTTAGAAAAAAATGTTTCAAACAAGAGTTATTCCATTCTTAATGACAAACAACTTTGGTTTGAAACATTTTACCCTATTTCCGATATTAACGGAATTATAAGCTAAAAACTTGAACAACCTAAATCGGAGTATTTCTATTTGGCTCGATCTAACTCAAAAGTTAAGCGAGTTAGAAAAAAATGTTTCAAATAAGAGATATTCCATTCTTAATGACAAACAACTTTGGTTTGAAATATTTTATCCTATTTCCGATATTAACTGAATTATAAGCCAAATAGGAATTTGGCTCCATCTAACTCCAAAGTTAAGCGAGTTAGAAAAAAATGCTTCAAATAAGAGATATTCCATTCTTAATGGCAAACAACTTTTGTTTGAAACATTTTACCCTATTTCCGATATTAACGGAGTTATAAGCCAAAAACTTGAACAACATAAAACGGAGTATTTCTATTTGACTCCATCTAACTCATAAGTTAGGCGAGTTAGAAAAAAATGTTTCAAATAAGAGATATTCCATTCTTAATGGCGAACACCTTCTACTTGAAACATTTTTCCGTATTTCCGATATTAACGGAGTTATAACCCAAACACTTGAACAACCCAAAATGGAGTATTTCTATTTGGCTCGATCTAACTCAAAAGTTAAGCGAGTTAGAAAAAAATGTTTCAAATAAGAGATATTCCATTCTTAATGGCAAACAACTTTTGTTTGAAACATTTTACCCTATTTGCGATATTAACGGAATTATAAGCCAAAAACTTGAACAACCTAAAACGGAGTATTTCTATTTGGCTCCATCTAACTCAAAAGTTAAGCGAGTTAGAAAAAAATGTTTCAAATAGGACATATTCCATTCTTAATGACAAACAACTTTTGTTTGAAACACATTGCCCTATTTCCGATATTAACAGAATTATAAGCCAAAAACTTGAACAACCTAAAACGGAGTACTTCTATTTGGCTCCATCTAGCTCCAAAGTCAAGCGAGTTAGAAAAAAGTTTATCAAATAAGAGTTATTCCATTCTTAATGGCGAACAACTTTTATTTGAAACATTTTTCCCTATTTCCGATATTAACGGAGTTATAACCCAAACACTGGAACAACCCAAAATGGAGTATTTCTATTTGGCTCGATCTAACTCAAAAGTTAAGCGAGTTAGAAAAAAATGTTTCAAATAGGATATATTCCATTCTTAATTGCAAACAACTTTTGTTTGAAACATTTTACCCTATTTCCGATATTAACGGAGTTATAAGCCAAAAACTTGAACAACATAAAACGGAGTATTTCTATTTGGCTCCATCTAACTCATAAGTTAAGCAAGTTAGAAAAAAATGTTTCAAACAAGAGCTATTCCATTCTTAATGACAAACAACTTTGATTTGAAACATTTTACCCTATTTCCGATATTAACGGAATTATAAGCCAAAAACTTGAACAACATAAAACGGAGTATTTCTATTTGGCTACATCTAACTCATAAGTTAAGCGAGTTAGAAGAAAATGTTTCAAACAAGAGCTATTCCATTCTTAATGACAAACAACTTTGGTTTGAAACATTTTACCCTATTTCCGATATTAACGGAATTATAAGCCAAATAGGAATTTGGCTCCATCTAACTCCAAAGTTAAGCGAGTTAGAAAAAAATGCTTCAAATAAGAGTTATTCCATTCTTAATGGCGAACACCTTTTATTTGAAATATATTTCCCTATTTCCGATATTAACGGAGTTATAAGCCAAACACTGGAACAACCCAAAATGGAGTATTTCTATTTGGCTCCATCTAACTCATAAGTTAAGCGACTTAGAAAAATATGCTTCAAATAAGAGATATTCCATTCTTAATGGCAAACAACTTTTGTTTGAAACATTTTACCCTATTTCCGATATTAACGGAATTATAAGCCAAAAACTTGAACAACCTAAAACGGAGTGTTGTATTTGACTCCATCTAACTCATAAGTTAAGCGAGTTAGAAAAAAATGTTTCAAATAAGAGATATTCCATTCTTAATGGCAAACAACTTTTGTTTGAAACATTTTACCCTATTTCCGATATTAACGGAATTATAAGCCAAAAACTTGAACAACCTAAAACGGAGTGTTGTATTTGGCTCCATCTAACTCAAAAGTTAAGCGAGGTAGAAAAAAATGTTTCAAATAAGAGTTATTCCATTCTTAATGGCGAACACCTTCTACTTGAAACATTTTTCCGTATTTCCGATATTAACGGAGTTATAACCCAAACACTGGAACAACCCAAAATGGAGTATCTCTATTTGGCTCCATATAACTCATAAGTTAAGCGAGTTAGAAAAAAATGTTTCACACAATAGTTATTCCATTCTTAATGACAAACAACTTTGGTTTGAAACATTTTACCCTATTTCCGATATTAACGGAGTTATAAGCCAAGAACTTGAACAACATAAAACGGAGTATTTCTATTTGGCTCCATCTAACTCATAAGTTAAGCGAGTTAGAAAAAAATGTTTCAAACAAGAGCTATTCCATTCTTAATGACAAACAACTTTGATTTGAAACATTTTACCCTATTTCCGATATTAACGGAATTATAAGCCAAAAACTAGAACAACATAAAACGGAGTATTTCTATTTGGCTACATCTAACTCATAAGTTAAGCGAGTTAGAAGAAAATGTTTCAAACAAGAGCTATTCCATTCTTAATGACAAACAACTTTGGTTTGAAACATTTTACCCTATTTCCGATATTAACGGAATTATAAGCCAAATAGGAATTTGGCTCCATCTAACTCCAAAGTTAAGCGAGTTAGAAAAAAATGCTTCAAATAAGAGTTATTCCATTCTTAATGGCGAACACCTTTTATTTGAAATATATTTCCCTATTTCCGATATTAACGGAGTTATAAGCCAAACACTGGAACAACCCAAAATGGAGTATTTCTATTTGGCTCCATCTAACTCATAAGTTAAGCGACTTAGAAAAATATGCTTCAAATAAGAGATATTCCATTCTTAATGGCAAACAACTTTTGTTTGAAACATTTTACTCTATTTCCGATATTAACGGAATTATAAGCCAAAAACTTGAACAACCTAAAACGGAGTGTTGTATTTGACTCCATCTAACTCATAAGTTAAGCGAGTTAGAAAAAAATGTTTCAAATAAGAGATATTCCATTCTTAATGGCAAACAACTTTTGTTTGAAACATTTTACCCTATTTCCGATATTAACGGAATTATAAGCCAAAAACTTGAACAACCTAAAACGGAGTGTTGTATTTGGCTCCATCTAACTCAAAAGTTAAGCGAGGTAGAAAAAAATGTTTCAAATAAGAGTTATTCCATTCTTAATGGCGAACACCTTCTACTTGAAACATTTTTCCGTATTTCCGATATTAACGGAGTTATAACCCAAACACTGGAACAACCCAAAATGGAGTATCTCTATTTGGCTCCATCTAACTCATAAGTTAAGCGAGTTAGAAAGAAATGTTTCACACAATAGTTATTCCATTCTTAATGACAAACAACTTTGGTTTGAAACATTTTACCCTATTTCCGATATTACCGGAGTTATAAGCCAAAAACTTGAACAACATAAAACGGAGTATTTCTATTTGGCTCCATCTAACTCATAAGTTAAGCGAGTTAGAAAAAAATGTTTCAAACAAGAGCTATTCCATTCTTAATGACAAACAACTTTGGTTTGAAACATTTTACCCTATTTGCGATATTAACGGAATTATAAGCCAAAAACTTGAACAACCTGAAACGGAGTATTTCTATTTGGCTCCATCTAACTCAAAAGTTAAGCGAGTTAGAAAAAAATGTTTCAAATAGGACATATTCCATTCTTAATGACAAACAACTTTTGTTTGAAACATATTGCCCTATTTCCGATATTAACAGAATTATAAGCCAAAAACTTGAACAACCTAAAACGGAGTGTTGTATTTGGCTCCATCTAACTCAAAAGTTAAGCGAGGTAGAAAAAAATGTTTCAAATAAGAGTTATTCCATTCTTAATGGCGAACACCTTCTACTTGAAACATTTTTCCGTATTTCCGATATTAACGGAGTTATAACCCAAACACTGGAACAACCCAAAATGGAGTATCTCTATTTGGCTCCATCTAACTCCAAAGTTAAGCGAGTTAGAAAAAAATGCTTCAAATAAGAGTTATTCCATTCTTAATGGCGAACACCTTTTATTTGAAACATTTTACCCTATTTCCGATATTAACGGAGTTATAACCCAAACACTGGAACAACCCAAAGTGGAGTATTTCTATTTGGCTCCATCTAACTCATAAGTTAAGCGAGTTAGAAAAAAATGTTTCAAATAAGAGATATTCCATTCTTAATGGCAAACAACTTTTGTTTGAAACATTTTACCCTATTTGCGATATTAACGGAATTATAAGCCAAAAACTTGAACAACCTAAAACGGAGTGTTTCTGTTTGGCTCCATCTAACTCAAAAGTTAAGCGAGGTAGAAAAAAATGTTTCAAATAAGATATATTCCATTCCTAATTGCAAACAACTTTTGTTTGAAACATTTTACCCTATTTCCGATATTAACGGAATTTTAAGCCAAAAACTTGAATAAACTAAAATTGAGTGTTTCTATTTGGCTCCATCTAAGTCAAAAGCTAAGCGAGTTAGAAAAAAATGTTTCAAATAAGAGTTATTCCATTCTTAATGGCGAACACCTTTTATTTGAAACATTTTTCCCTATTTCCGATATTAACGGAGTTATAACCCAAACACTGGAACAACCCAAAATGGAGTATCTCTATTTGGCTCCATCTAACTCATAAGTTAAGCGAGTTAGAAAAAGATGTTTCAAACAAGAGTTATTCCATTCTTAATGACAAACAACTTTGGTTTGAAGCATTTTACCCTATCTCCGATATTAACGGAATTATAAGCCAAAAACTTGAACAACCTAAATCGGAGTATTTCTATTTGGCTCGATCTAACTCAAAAGTTAAGTGAGTTAGAAAAAAATGTTTCAAATAAGAGATATTCCATTCTTAATGGCAAACAACTTCTGTTTGAAACATTTTACCCTATTTGCGATATTAACGGAATTATAAGCCAAAAACTTGAACAACCTAAAACGGAGTGTTTCTGTTTGGCTCGATCTAACTCAAAAGTTAAGTGAGTTAGAAAAAAATGTTTCAAATAAGAGATATTCCATTCTTAATGGCAAACAACTTTTGCTTGAAACATTTTACCCTATTTGCGATATTAACGGAATTATAAGCCAAAAACTTGAACAACCTAAAACGGAGTGTTTCTGTTTGGCTCCATCTAACTCAAAAGTTAAGCGAGGTAGAAAAAAATGTTTCAAATAAGATATATTCCATTCCTAATTGCAAACAACTTTTGTTTGAAACATTTTACCCTATTTCCGATATTAACGGAGTTATAAGCCAAAAACTTGAACAACATAAAACGGAGTATTTCTATTTGGCTCCATCTAACTCATAAGTTAAGCGAGTTAGAAAAAAATGTTTCAAACAAGAGCTATTCCATTCTTAATGACAAACAACTTTTGTTTGAAACATTTTACCCTATTTCCGATATTAACGGAATTATAAGCCAAAAACTTGAACAACCTAAAACGGAGTGTTGTATTTGGCTCCATCTAACTCAAAAGTTAAGCGAGGTAGAAAAAAATGTTTCAAATTAGAGTTATTCCATTCTTAATGGCGAACACCTTCTACTTGAAACATTTTTCCGTATTTCCGATATTAACGGAGTTATAACCCAAACACTGGAACAACCCAAAATGGAGTATCTCTATTTGGCTCCATCTAACTCATAAGTTAAGCGAGTTAGAAAAAAATGTTTCAAACAACAGTTATTCCATTCTTAATGACAAACAACTTTGATTTGAAACATTTTACCCTATTTCCGATATTAACGGAATTATAAGCCAAAAACTTGAATAACCTAAAACGGAGTGTTTCTATTTGGCTTCATCCAAGTCAAAAGTTAAGCGAGTTAGAAAAAACTGTTTCAAATAAGAGTTATTCCATTCTTAATGGCGAACACCTTTTATTTGAAACATTTTTCCCTATTTCCGATATTAACGGAGTTATAACCCAAACATTGGAACAACCCAAAATGGAGTATCTCTATTTGGCTCCATCTAACTCATAAGTTAAGCGAGTTAGAAAGAAATGTTTCAAACAAGAGTTATTCCATTCTTAATGACAAACAACTTTGGTTTGAAACATTTTACCCTATTTCCGATATTAACGGAATTATAAGCCAAAAACTTGAATAACCTAAAACGGAGTGTTTCTATTTGGCTTCATCCAAGTCAAAAGTTAAGCGAGTTAGAAAAAACTGTTTCAAATAAGAGTTATTCCATTCTTAATGGCGAACACCTTTTATTTGAAACATTTTTCCCTATTTCCGATATTAACGGAGTTATAACCCAAACATTGGAACAACCCAAAATGGAGTATCTCTATTTGGCTCCATCTAACTCATAAGTTAAGCGAGTTAGAAAAAAATATTTCAAATAAGAGATATTCCATTCTTAATGACAAACAACTTTGGTTTGAAACATTTTACCCTATTTCCGATATTAACGGAATTATAAGCCAAATAGGAATTTGGCTCCATCTAACTCCAAAGTTAAGCGAGTTAGAAAAAAATGCTTCAAATAAGAGTTATTCCATTCTTAATGGCGAACACCTTTTATTTGAAACATTTTACCCTATTTCCGATATTAACGGAGTTATAACCCAAACACTGGAACAACCCAAAATGGAGTATTTCTATTTGGCTCCATCTAACTCATAAGTTAAGCGAGTTAGAAAAAAATGTTTCAAATAAGATATATTCCATTCTTAATTGCAAACAACTTTTGTTTGAAACATTTTACCCTATTTCCGATATTAACGGAGTTATAAGCCAAAAACTTGAACAACATAAAACGGAGTATTTCTATTTGGCTCCATCTAACTCATAAGTTAAGAGAGTTAGAAAAAAATGTTTCAAATAAGAGATATTCCATTCTTAATGGCAAACAACTTTTGTTTGAAATATTTTACCCTATTTGCGATATTAACGGAATTATAAGCCAAAAACTTGAACAACATAAAACGGAGTATTTCTATTTGGCTCCATCTAACTCATAAGTTAAGCGAGTTAGAAAAAAATGTTTCAAACAAGAGCTATTCCATTCTTAATGACAAACAACTTTTGTTTGAAACATTTTACCCTATTTCCGATATTAACGAAATTATAAGCCAAAAACTTGAACAACCTAAAACGGAGTGTTGTATTTGGCTCCATCTAACTCAAAAGATAAGCGAGGTAGAAAAAAATGTTTCAAATAAGAGTTATTCCATTCTTAATGGCGAACACCTTCTACTTGAAACATTTTTCCGTATTTCCGATATTAACGGAGTTATAACCCAAACACTGGAACAACCCAAAATGGAGTATCTCTATTTGGCTCCATCTAACTCATAAGTTAAGCGAGTTAGAAAAAAATGCTTCAAACAACAGTTATTCCATTCTTAATGACAAGCAACTTTGATTTGAAACATTTTACCCTATTTCCGATATTAACGGAGTTATAACCCAAACACTGGAACAACCCAAAATGGAGTATTTCTATTTGGCTCGATCTAACTCAAAAGTTAAGCGAGTTAGAAAAAAATCTTTCAAATAGAACATATTCCATTCTTAATGACAAACAACTTTTCTTTGAAACATATTACCCTATTTCCGATATTAACAGAATTATAAGCCAAAAACTTGAACAACCTAAAACGGAGTACTTCTATTTGGCTCCATCTAGCTCCAAAGTCAAGCGAGTTAGAAAAAAGTTTATCAAATAATAGTTATTCCAATCTTAATGGCGAACAACTTTTATTTGAAACATTTTTCTCTATTTCCGATATTAACGGAGTTATAACCCAAACACTGGAACAACCCAAAATGGAGTATTTCTATTTGGCTCGATCTAACTCAAAAGTTAAGCGAGTTAGAAAAAAATGTTTCAAACAACAGTTATTCCATTCTTAATGACAAACAACTTTGGTTTGAAACATTTTACCCTATTTCCGATATTAACGGAATTATAAGCCAAAAACTTGAATAACCTAAAACGGAGTGTTTCTATTTGGCTCCATCCAAGTCAAAAGTTAAGCGAGTTAGAAAAAACTGTTTCAAATAAGAGTTATTCCATTCTTAATGGCGAACACCTTTTATTTGAAACATTTTTCCCTATTTCGGATATTAACGGAGTTATAACCCAAACATTGGAACAACCCAAAATGGAGTATCTCTATTTGGCTCCATCTAACTCATAAGTTAAGCGAGTTAGAAAAAAATGTTTCAAACAAGAGTTACTCCATTTTTAATGACAAACAACTTTGGTTTGAAACATTTTACCCTATTTCCGATATTAACGGAATTATAAGCTAAAAACTTGAACAACCTAAATCGGAGTATTTCTATTTGGCTCGATCTAACTCAAAAGTTAAGCGAGTTAGAAAAAAATGTTTCAAATAAGAGATATTCCATTCTTAATGACAAACAACTTTGATTTGAAACATTTTACCCTATTCGCGATATTAACGGAATTATAAGCCAAAAACTTGAACAACATAAAACGGAGTATTTCTATTTGGCTACATCTAACTCATAAGTTAAGCGAGTTAGAAGAAAATGTTTCAAACAAGAGCTATTCCATTCTTAATGACAAACAACTTTGGTTTGAAACATTTTACCCTATTTCCGATATTAACTGAATTATAAGCCAAATAGGAATTTGGCTCCATCTAACTCCAAAGTTAAGCGAGTTAGAAAAAAATGCTTCAAATAAGAGTTATTCCATTCTTAATGGCGAACACCTTTTCTTTGAAACATTTTTCCCTATTTCCGATATTAACGGAGTTATAACCCAAACACTGGAACAACCCAAAATGGAGTATTTCTATTTGGCTCCATCTAACTCATAAGTTAAACGACTTAGAAAAAAATGCTTCAAATAAGAGATATTCCATTCTTAATGGCAAACAACTTTTGTTTGAAACATTTTACCCTATTTCCGATATTAACGGAGTTATAAGCCAAAAACTTGAACAACATAAAACGGAGTATTTCTATTTGGCTCGATCTAACTCAAAAGTTAAGCGAGTTAGAAAAAAAATGTTTCAAATAAGAGATATTCCATTCTTAATGGCAAACAACTTTTGTTTGAAACATTTTACCCTATTTGCGATATTAACGGAATTATAAGCCAAAAACTTGAACAACCTAAAACGGAGTACTTCTATTTGGCTCCATCCAAGTCAAAAGTTAAGCGAGTTAGAAAAGACTGTTTCAAATAAGAGTTATTCCATTCTTAATTGCGAACATCTTTTATTTGAAACATTTTTCCCTATTTCCGATATTAACGGAGTTATAACCCAAACATTGGAACAACCCAAAATGGAGTATCTCTATTTGGCTCCATCTAACTCATAAGTTAAGCGAGTTAGAAAAAAATATTTCAAATAAGAGATATTCCATTCTTAATGGCAAACAACTTTTGTTTGAAACATTTTACCCTATTTCCGATATTAACGGAATTATAAGCCAAAAACTTGAACAACCTAAGACAGAGTATTTCTATTTGGCTCCATCTAACTCAAAAGTTAAGCGAGGTAGAAAAAAATGTTTCAAATAAGGGTTATTCCATTCTTAATGGCGAACACCTTCTACTTGAAGCATTTTTCCGTATTTCCGATATTAACGGAGTTATAACCCAAACACTGGAACAACCCAAAATGGAGTACCTCTATTTGGCTCCATCTAACTCATAAGTTAAGCGAGCTAGAAAAAAATGTTTCAAACAAGAGTTATTCCATTCTTAATGACAAACAACTTTGGTTTGAAACATTTTACCCTATTTCCGATATTAACGGAATTATAAGCCAAAAACTTGAACAACCTAAATCGGAGTATTTCTATTTGTCTCGATCTAACTCAAAAGTTAACCGCTTAATGCACACCTCCGTGACATATACGGGCAACGTTTACCGGCAGAATTGTGCAGCTCCGTGAACGTCACGGTCACTTTATTTGCAAAAACAAAATAAATGATTTTTCTTGTACCTAAATTGATTTAGAAAATGTGCATTAAGGGGTTAAGCGAATTAGAAGGAAATGTTTCAAATAGGAGATATTCCATTCTTAATGACAAACAACTTTGGTTTGAAACATTTTACCCTATTTCCGATATTAACGGAATTATAAGCCAAAAACTTGAACAACCTAAGACAGAGTATTTCTATTTGGCTCCATCTAACTCAAAAGTTAAGCGAGGTAGAAAAAAATGTTTCAAATAAGAGTTATTACATTCTTAATGGCGAACACCTTCTACTTGAAACATTTTTCCGTATTTCCGATATTAACGGAATTTTAAGCCAGAAACTTGAACAACCAAAAACGGAGTATTTCTATTTGGCTCCATCTAACTCAAAAGTTAAGCGAGTTAGAAAAAAATGTTTCAAATAGGACATATTCCATTCTTAATGACAAACAACTTTTGTTTGAAACATATTACCCTATTTCCGATGTTAACAGAATTATAAGCCAAAAACTTGAACAACCTAAAACGGAGTACTTCTATTTGGCTCCATCTAGCTCCAAAGTCAAGCGAGTTAGAAAAAAATTTATCAAATAAGAGTTATTCCATTCTTAATGGCGAATAACTTTTATTTGAAACATTTTTCTCTATTTCCGATATTAACGGAGTTATAACCCAAACACTGGAACAACCCAAAATGGAGTATTTCTATTTGGCTCGATCTAACTCAAAAGTTAAGCGAGTTAGAAAAAAATGTTTCAAATAAGAGATATTCCATTCTTAATGGCAAACAACTTTTGTTTGAAACATTTTACCCTATTTGCGATATTAACGGAATTATAAGCCAAAAACTTGAATAACCTAAAACGGAGTGTTTCTATTTGGCTCCATCCAAGTCAAAAGTTAAGCGAGTTAGAAAAAACTGTTTCAAATAAGAGTTATTCCATTCTTAGTGGCGAACACCTTTTATTTGAAACATTTTTCCCTATTTCCGATATTAACGGAGTTATAACCCAAACATTGGAACAACCCAAAATGGAGTATCTCTATTTGGCTCCATCTAACTCATAAGTTAAGCGAGTTAGAAAAAAATATTTCAAATAAGAGATATTCCATTCTTAATGGCAAACAACTTTTGTTTGAAACATTTTACCCTATTTCCGATATTAACGGAATTATAAGCCAAAAACTTGAACAACCTAAAACGGAGTGTTTGTATTTGGCTCCATCTAACTCAAAAGTTAAGCGAGGTAGAAAAAATGTTTCAAATAAGAGTTATTCCATTCTTAATGGCGAACACCTTCTACTTGAAACATTTTTCCGTATTTCCGATATTAACGGAGTTATAACCCAAACACTGGAACAACCCAAAATGGAGTATCTCTATTTGGCTCCATCTAACTCATAAGTTAAGCGAGTTAGAAAAAAATGTTTCAAACAAGAGTTATTCCATTCTTAATGACAAACAACTTTGGTTTGAAACATTTTACCCTATTTCCGATATTAACGGAATTATAAGCCAAAAACTTGAACAACCTAAATCGGAGTATTTCTATTTGTCTCGATCTAACTCAAAAGTTAACCGCTTAATGCACACCTCCGTGACATATACGGGCAACGTTTACCGGCAGAATTGTGCAGCTCCGTGAACGTCACGGTCACTTTATTTGCAAAAACAAAATAAATGATTTTTCTTGTACCTAAATTGATTTAGAAAATGTGCATTAAGGGGTTAAGCGAATTAGAAGGAAATGTTTCAAATAGGAGATATTCCATTCTTAATGACAAACAACTTTGGTTTGAAACATTTTACCCTATTTCCGATATTAACGGAATTATAAGCCAAAAACTTGAACAACCTAAGACAGAGTATCTCTATTTGGCTCCATCTAACTCAAAAGTTAAGCGAGGTAGAAAAAAATGTTTCAAATAAGAGTTATTACATTCTTAATGGCGAACACCTTCTACTTGAAACATTTTTCCGTATTTCCGATATTAACGGAATTTTAAGCCAGAAACTTGAACAACCAAAAACGGAGTATTTCTATTTGGCTCCATCTAACTCAAAAGTTAAGCGAGTTAGAAAAAAATGTTTCAAATAGGACATATTCCATTCTTAATGACAAACAACTTTTGTTTGAAACATATTGCCCTATTTCCGATATTAACAGAATTATAAGCCAAAAACTTGAGCAACCTAAAACGGAGTACTTCTATTTGGCTCCATCTAGCTCCAAAGTCAAGCGAGTTAGAAAAAAATTTATCAAATAAGAGTTATTCCATTCTTAATGGCGAATAACTTTTATTTGAAACATTTTTCTCTATTTCCGATATTAACGGAGTTACAACCCAAACACTGGAACAACCCAAAATGGAGTATTTCTATTTGGCTCGATCTAACTCAAAAGTTAAGCGAGTTAGAAAAAAATGTTTCAAATAAGAGATATTCCATTCTTAATGGCAAACAACTTTTGTTTGAAACATTTTACCCTATTTGCGATATTAACGGAATTATAAGCCAAAAACTTGAATAACCTAAAACGGAGTGTTTCTATTTGGCTCCATCCAAGTCAAAAGTTAAGCGAGTTAGAAAAAACTGTTTCAAATAAGAGTTATTCCATTCTTAATGGCGAACACCTTTTATTTGAAACATTTTTCCCTCTTTCCGATATTAACGGAGTTATAACCCAAACATTGGAACAACCCAAAATGGAGTATCTCTATTTGGCTCCATCTAACTCATAAGTTAAGCGAGTTAGAAAAAAATATTTCAAATAAGAGATATTCCATTCTTAATGGCAAACAACTTTTGTTTGAAACATTTTACCCTATTTCCGATATTAACGGAATTATAAGCCAAAAACTTGAACAACCTAAAACGGAGTATTTCTATTTGGCTCCATCTAACTCAAAAGTTAAGCGAGTTAGAAAAAAATCTTTCAAATAGAACATATTCCATTCTTAATGACAAACAACTTTTCTTTGAAACATATTACCGTATTTCCGATATTAACAGAATTATAAGCCAAAAACTTGAACAACCTAAAACGGAGTACTTCTATTTGGCTCCATCTAGCTCCAAAGTCAAGCGAGTTAGAAAAAAGTTTATCAAATAAGAGTTATTCCATTCTTAATGGCGAACAACTTTTATTTGAAACATTTTTCTCTATTTCCGATATTAACGGAGTTATAACCCAAACACTGGAACAACCCAAAATGGAGTATTTCTATTTGGCTCGATCTAACTCAAAAGTTAAGCGAGTTAGAAAAAAATGTTTCAAACAACAGTTATTCCATTCTTAATGGCAAACAACTTTGGTTTGAAACATTTTATCCTATTTCCGATATTAACGGAGTTATAAGCCAAAAACTTGAACAACCTAAAACGGAGTGTTTGTATTTGGCTCCATCTAACTCAAAAGTTAAGCGAGGTAGAAAAAATGTTTCAAATAAGAGTTATTCCATTCTTAATGGCGAACACCTTCTACTTGAAACATTTTTCCGTATTTCCGATATTAACGGAGTTATAACCCAAACTCTGGAACAACCCAAAATGGAGTATCTCTATTTGGCTCCATCTAACTCATAAGTTAAGCGAGTTAGAAAAAAATGTTTCAAACAAGAGTTATTCCATTCTTAATGACAAACAACTTTGGTTTGAAACATTTTACCCTATTTCCGATATTAACGGAATTATAAGCCAAAAACTTGAACAACCTAAATCGGAGTATTTCTATTTGTCTCGATCTAACTCAAAAGTTAACCGCTTAATGCACACCTCCGTGACATATACGGGCAACGTTTACCGGCAGAATTGTGCAGCTCCGTGAACGTCACGGTCACTTTATTTGCAAAAACAAAATAAATGATTTTTCTTGTACCTAAATTGATTTAGAAAATGTGCATTAAGGGGTTAAGCGAATTAGAAGGAAATGTTTCAAATAGGAGATATTCCATTCTTAATGACAAACAACTTTGGTTTGAAACATTTTACCCTATTTCCGATATTAACGGAATTATAAGCCAAAAACTTGAACAACCTAAGACAGAGTATTTCTATTTGGCTCCATCTAACTCATAAGTTAAGCGAGTTAGAAAAAAATGTTTCAAATAGGAGATATTCCATTCTTAATGACAAACAACTTTTGTTTGAAACATTTTACCCTATTTCGAATATTAACGGAATTATAAGCCAAAAACTTGAACAACATAAAACGGAGTATTTCTATTTGGCTACATCTAACTCATAAGTTAAGCGAGTTAGAAAAAGATGTTTCAAACAAGAGCTATCCATTCTTAATGACAAACAACTTTGGTTTGAAACATTTTACCCTATTTCCGATATTAACGGTATTATAAGCCAAATAGGAATTTGGCTCCATCTAACTCCTAAGTTAAGCGAGTTAGAAAAGAATGCTTCAAATAAGAGTTATTCCATTCTTAATGGCGAACACCTTTTATTTGAAACATTTTTCCCTATTTCCGATATTAACGGAATTATAACCCAAACACTGGAACAACCCAAAATGGAGTATTTCTATTTGGCTCCATCTAACTCATAAGTTAAGCGACTTAGAAAAAAATGCTTCAAATAAGAGTTATTCCATTCTTAATGCCGAACAACTTTTATTTGAAACATTTTCCCCTATTTGCGATATTAACGGGATTATAAGCCAAAAACTTGAACAACATAAAACTGAGTATTTCTATTTGACTCCATCTAACTCATAAGTTAAGCGAGTTAGAAAAGAATGTTTCAAACAAGAGTTATTCCATTCTTAATGACAAACAACTTTGGTTTGAAACATTTTACCCTATTTCCGATATTAACGGAATTATAAGCCAAAAACTTGAACAACCTAAATCGGAGTATTTCTATTTGGCTCGATCTAACTCAAAAGTTAAGCGAGTTAGAAAAAAATGTTTCAAATAAGAGATATTCCATTCTTAATGGCAAACAACTTTTGTTTGAAACATTTTACCCTATTTGCGATATTAACGGAATTATAAGCCAAAAACTTGAACAACCTAAAACGGAGTGTTTCTGTTTGGCTCCATCTAACTCAAAAGTTAAGCGAGGTAGAAAAAAATGTTTCAAATAAGAGTTATTACATTCTTAATGGCGAACACCTTCTACTTGAAACATTTTTCCGTATTTCCGATATTAACGGAATTTTAAGCCAGAAACTTGAACAACCAAAAACGGAGTATTTCTATTTGGCTCCATCTAACTCAAAAGTTAAGCGAGTTAGAAAAAAATGTTTCAAATAGGACATATTCCATTCTTAATGACAAACAACTTTTGTTTGAAACATATTACCCTATCTCCGATATTAACAGAATTATAAGCCAAAAACTTGAACAACCTAAAACGGAGTACTTCTATTTGGCTCCATCTAGCTCCAAAGTCAAGCGAGTTAGAAAAAAATTTATCAAATAAGAGTTATTCCATTCTTAATGGCGAATAACTTTTACTTGAAACATTTTTCTCTATTTCCGATATTAACGGAATTATAAGCCAAAAACTTGAACAACCTAAAACGGAGTATTTCTATTTGGCTCCATCTAACTCAATAGTTAAGCGAGTTAGAAAAAAATCTTTCAAATAGAACATATTCCATTCTTAATGACAAACAACTTTTCTTTGAAACATATTACCCTATTTCCGATATTAACAGAATTATAAGCCAAAAACTTGAACAACCTAAAACGGAGTACTTCTATTTGGCTCCATCTAGCTCCAAAGTCAAGCGAGTTAGAAAAAAGTTTATCAAATAAGAGTTATTCCATTCTTAATGGCGAACAACTTTTATTTGAAACATTTTTCTCTATTTCCGATATTAACGGAGTTATAACCCAAACACTGGAACAACCCAAAATGGAGTATTTCTATTTGGCTCGATCTAACTCAAAAGTTAAGCGAGTTAGAAAAAAATGTTTCAAATAAGATATATTCCATTCTTAATTGCAAACAACTTTTGTTTGAAACATTTTACCCTATTTCCGATATTAACGGAGTTATAAGCCAAAAACTTGAACAACATAAAACGGAGTACTTCTATTTGGCTCCATCTAACTCATAAGTTAAGCGAGTTAGAAAAAAATGTTTCAAACAAGAGCTATTCCATTCTTAATGACAAACAACTTTGATTTGAAACATTTTACCCTATTTCCGATATTAACGGAGTTATAAGCCAAAAACTTGAACAACCTAAATCGGAGTATTTCTATTTGGCTCGATCTAACTCAAAAGTTAAGTGAGTTAGAAAAAAATGTTTCAAATAAGAGATATTCCACTCTTAATGGCAAACAACTTTTGTTTGAAACATTTTACCCTATTTGCGATATTAACGGAATTATAAGCCAAAAACTTGAACAACTTAAAACGGAGTGTTTCTGTTTGGCTCCATCTAACTCAAAAGTTAAGCGAGGTAGAAAAAAATGTTTCAAATAAGATATATTCCATTCCTAATTGCAAACAACTTTTGTTTGAAACATTTTACCCTATTTCCGATATTAACGGAGTTATAAGCCAAAAACTTGAACAACATAAAACGGAGTATTTCTATTTGGCTCCATCTAACTCATAAGTTAAGCGAGTTAGAAAAAAATGTTTCAAACAAGAGCTATTCCATTCTTAATGACAAACAACTTTTGTTTGAAACATTTTACCCTATTTCCGATATTAACGGAATTATAAGCCAAAAACTTGAACAACCTAAAACGGAGTGTTGTATTTGGCTCCATCTAACTCAAAAGTTAAGCGAGGTAGAAAAAAATGTTTCAAATAAGAGTTATTCCATTCTTAATGGCGAACACCTTCTACTTGAAACATTTTTACGTATTTCCGATATTAACGGAGTTATAACCCAAACACAGGAACAACCCAAAATGGAGTATCTCTATTTGGCTCCATCTAACTCATAAGTTAAGCGAGTTAGAAAAAAATGTTTCAAACAACAGTTATTCCATTCTTAATGACAAACAACTTTGGTTTGAAACATTTTACCCTATTTCCGATATTAACGGAATTATAAGCCAAAAACTTGAATAACCTAAAACGGAGTGTTTCTATTTGGCTCCATACAAGTCAAAAGTTAAGCGAGTTAGAAAAAAATGTTTCAAATAAGAGTTATTCCATTCTTAATGGCGAACACCTTTTATTTGAAACATTTTTCCCTATTTCCGATATTAACGGAGTTATAACCCAAACACTGGAACAACCCAAAATGGAGTATCTCTATTTGGCTCCATCTAACTCATAAGTTAAGCGAGTTAGAAAAAAATGTTTCAAACAAGAGTTATTCCATTCTCAATGACAAACAACTTTGGTTTGAAACATTTTACCCTATTTCCGATATTAACGGAATTATAAGCTAAAAACTTGAACAACCTAAATCGGAGTATTTCTATTTGGCTCGATCTAACTCAAAAGTTAAGCGAGTTAGAAAAAAATGTTTCAAATAAGAGATATTCCATTCTTAATGGCAAACAACTTTTATTTTAAACATTTTACCCTATTTGCGATATTAACGGAATTATAATCCAAAAACTTGAACAACCTAAAACGGAGTGTTTCTATTTGGCTCCATCTAACTCAAAAGTTAAGCGAGTTAGAAAAAATGTTTCAAATAAGGGCTATTCCATTCTTAATGGCAAACAACTTTTATTTGAAACATTTTTCTCTATTTCCGATATTAACGGAGTTATAACCCAAACACTGGAACAACCCAAAATGGAGTATTTCTATTTGGCTCGATCTAACTCAAAAGTTAAGCGAGTTAGAAAAAAATGTATCAAATAGGATATATTCCATTCTTAATTGCAAACAACTTTTGTTTGAAACATTTTACCCTATTTCCGATATTAACGGAGTTATAAGCCAAAAACTTGAACAACATAAAACGGAGTATTTCTATTTGGCTCGATCTAACTCAAAAGTTAAGCGAGTTAGAAAAAAAATGTTTCAAATAAGAGATATTCCATTCTTAATGGCAAACAACTTTTGTTTGAAACATTTTACCCTATTTGCGATATTAACGGAATTATAAGCCAAAAACTTGAACAACCTAAAACGGAGTACTTCTATTTGGCTCCATCCAAGTCAAAAGTTAAGCGAGTTAGAAAAGACTGTTTCAAATAAGAGTTATTCCATTCTTAATTGCGAACATCTTTTATTTGAAACATTTTTCCCTATTTCCGATATTAACGGAGTTATAACCCAAACATTGGAACAACCCAAAATGGAGTATCTCTATTTGGCTCCATCTAACTCATAAGTTAAGCGAGTTAGAAAAAAATATTTCAAATAAGAGATATTCCATTCTTAATGGCAAACAACTTTTGTTTGAAACATTTTACCCTATTTCCGATATTAACGGAATTATAAGCCAAAAACTTGAACAACCTAAGACAGAGTATTTCTATTTGGCTCCATCTAACTCAAAAGTTAAGCGAGGTAGAAAAAAATGTTTCAAATAAGGGTTATTCCATTCTTAATGGCGAACACCTTCTACTTGAAGCATTTTTCCGTATTTCCGATATTAACGGAGTTATAACCCAAACACTGGAACAACCCAAAATGGAGTACCTCTATTTGGCTCCATCTAACTCATAAGTTAAGCGAGCTAGAAAACAATGTTTCAAACAAGAGTTATTCCATTCTTAATGACAAACAACTTTGGTTTGAAACATTTTACCCTATTTCCGATATTAACGGAATTATAAGCCAAAAACTTGAACAACCTAAATCGGAGTATTTCTATTTGTCTCGATCTAACTCAAAAGTTAACCGCTTAATGCACACCTCCGTGACATATACGGGCAACGTTTACCGGCAGAATTGTGCAGCTCCGTGAACGTCACGGTCACTTTATTTGCAAAAACAAAATAAATGATTTTTCTTGTACCTAAATTGATTTAGAAAATGTGCATTAAGGGGTTAAGCGAATTAGAAGGAAATGTTTCAAATAGGAGATATTCCATTCTTAATGACAAACAACTTTGGTTTGAAACATTTTACCCTATTTCCGATATTAACGGAATTATAAGCCAAAAACTTGAACAACCTAAGACAGAGTATTTCTATTTGGCTCCATCTAACTCAAAAGTTAAGCGAGGTAGAAAAAAATGTTTCAAATAAGAGTTATTACATTCTTAATGGCGAACACCTTCTACTTGAAACATTTTTCCGTATTTCCGATATTAACGGAATTTTAAGCCAGAAACTTGAACAACCAAAAACGGAGTATTTCTATTTGGCTCCATCTAACTCAAAAGTTAAGCGAGTTAGAAAAAAATGTTTCAAATAGGACATATTCCATTCTTAATGACAAACAACTTTTGTTTGAAACATATTACCCTATTTCCGATGTTAACAGAATTATAAGCCAAAAACTTGAACAACCTAAAACGGAGTACTTCTATTTGGCTCCATCTAGCTCCAAAGTCAAGCGAGTTAGAAAAAAATTTATCAAATAAGAGTTATTCCATTCTTAATGGCGAATAACTTTTATTTGAAACATTTTTCTCTATTTCCGATATTAACGGAGTTATAACCCAAACACTGGAACAACCCAAAATGGAGTATTTCTATTTGGCTCGATCTAACTCAAAAGTTAAGCGAGTTAGAAAAAAATGTTTCAAATAAGAGATATTCCATTCTTAATGGCAAACAACTTTTGTTTGAAACATTTTACCCTATTTGCGATATTAACGGAATTATAAGCCAAAAACTTGAATAACCTAAAACGGAGTGTTTCTATTTGGCTCCATCCAAGTCAAAAGTTAAGCGAGTTAGAAAAAACTGTTTCAAATAAGAGTTATTCCATTCTTAGTGGCGAACACCTTTTATTTGAAACATTTTTCCCTATTTCCGATATTAACGGAGTTATAACCCAAACATTGGAACAACCCAAAATGGAGTATCTCTATTTGGCTCCATCTAACTCATAAGTTAAGCGAGTTAGAAAAAAATATTTCAAATAAGAGATATTCCATTCTTAATGGCAAACAACTTTTGTTTGAAACATTTTACC
Organism: Digitonthophagus gazella; assembly: GCA_036711955.1. NCBI lineage: Eukaryota > Metazoa > Arthropoda > Insecta > Coleoptera > Scarabaeidae > Digitonthophagus > Digitonthophagus gazella. The sequence goes on from JASCIT010000012.1 coordinate 10,507,205, forward strand.
CTATTTCCGATATTAACGGAATTATAAGCCAAAAACTTGAACAACCTAAAACGGAGTGTTTGTATTTGGCTCCATCTAACTCAAAAGTTAAGCGAGGTAGAAAAAATGTTTCAAATAAGAGTTATTCCATTCTTAATGGCGAACACCTTCTACTTGAAACATTTTTCCGTATTTCCGATATTAACGGAGTTATAACCCAAACACTGGAACAACCCAAAATGGAGTATCTCTATTTGGCTCCATCTAACTCATAAGTTAAGCGAGTTAGAAAAAAATGTTTCAAACAAGAGTTATTCCATTCTTAATGACAAACAACTTTGGTTTGAAACATTTTACCCTATTTCCGATATTAACGGAATTATAAGCCAAAAACTTGAACAACCTAAATCGGAGTATTTCTATTTGTCTCGATCTAACTCAAAAGTTAACCGCTTAATGCACACCTCCGTGACATATACGGGCAACGTTTACCGGCAGAATTGTGCAGCTCCGTGAACGTCACGGTCACTTTATTTGCAAAAACAAAATAAATGATTTTTCTTGTACCTAAATTGATTTAGAAAATGTGCATTAAGGGGTTAAGCGAATTAGAAGGAAATGTTTCAAATAGGAGATATTCCATTCTTAATGACAAACAACTTTGGTTTGAAACATTTTACCCTATTTCCGATATTAACGGAATTATAAGCCAAAAACTTGAACAACCTAAGACAGAGTATCTCTATTTGGCTCCATCTAACTCAAAAGTTAAGCGAGGTAGAAAAAAATGTTTCAAATAAGAGTTATTACATTCTTAATGGCGAACACCTTCTACTTGAAACATTTTTCCGTATTTCCGATATTAACGGAATTTTAAGCCAGAAACTTGAACAACCAAAAACGGAGTATTTCTATTTGGCTCCATCTAACTCAAAAGTTAAGCGAGTTAGAAAAAAATGTTTCAAATAGGACATATTCCATTCTTAATGACAAACAACTTTTGTTTGAAACATATTACCCTATTTCCGATATTAACAGAATTATAAGCCAAAAACTTGAGCAACCTAAAACGGAGTACTTCTATTTGGCTCCATCTAGCTCCAAAGTCAAGCGAGTTAGAAAAAAATTTATCAAATAAGAGTTATTCCATTCTTAATGGCGAATAACTTTTATTTGAAACATTTTTCTCTATTTCCGATATTAACGGAGTTACAACCCAAACACTGGAACAACCCAAAATGGAGTATTTCTATTTGGCTCGATCTAACTCAAAAGTTAAGCGAGTTAGAAAAAAATGTTTCAAATAAGAGATATTCCATTCTTAATGGCAAACAACTTTTGTTTGAAACATTTTACCCTATTTGCGATATTAACGGAATTATAAGCCAAAAACTTGAATAACCTAAAACGGAGTGTTTCTATTTGGCTCCATCCAAGTCAAAAGTTAAGCGAGTTAGAAAAAACTGTTTCAAATAAGAGTTATTCCATTCTTAATGGCGAACACCTTTTATTTGAAACATTTTTCCCTCTTTCCGATATTAACGGAGTTATAACCCAAACATTGGAACAACCCAAAATGGAGTATCTCTATTTGGCTCCATCTAACTCATAAGTTAAGCGAGTTAGAAAAAAATATTTCAAATAAGAGATATTCCATTCTTAATGGCAAACAACTTTTGTTTGAAACATTTTACCCTATTTCCGATATTAACGGAATTATAAGCCAAAAACTTGAACAACCTAAAACGGAGTATTTCTATTTGGCTCCATCTAACTCAAAAGTTAAGCGAGTTAGAAAAAAATCTTTCAAATAGAACATATTCCATTCTTAATGACAAACAACTTTTCTTTGAAACATATTACCGTATTTCCGATATTAACAGAATTATAAGCCAAAAACTTGAACAACCTAAAACGGAGTACTTCTATTTGGCTCCATCTAGCTCCAAAGTCAAGCGAGTTAGAAAAAAGTTTATCAAATAAGAGTTATTCCATTCTTAATGGCGAACAACTTTTATTTGAAACATTTTTCTCTATTTCCGATATTAACGGAGTTATAACCCAAACACTGGAACAACCCAAAATGGAGTATTTCTATTTGGCTCGATCTAACTCAAAAGTTAAGCGAGTTAGAAAAAAATGTTTCAAACAACAGTTATTCCATTCTTAATGGCAAACAACTTTGGTTTGAAACATTTTATCCTATTTCCGATATTAACGGAGTTATAAGCCAAAAACTTGAACAACCTAAAACGGAGTGTTTGTATTTGGCTCCATCTAACTCAAAAGTTAAGCGAGGTAGAAAAAATGTTTCAAATAAGAGTTATTCCATTCTTAATGGCGAACACCTTCTACTTGAAACATTTTTCCGTATTTCCGATATTAACGGAGTTATAACCCAAACTCTGGAACAACCCAAAATGGAGTATCTCTATTTGGCTCCATCTAACTCATAAGTTAAGCGAGTTAGAAAAAAATGTTTCAAACAAGAGTTATTCCATTCTTAATGACAAACAACTTTGGTTTGAAACATTTTACCCTATTTCCGATATTAACGGAATTATAAGCCAAAAACTTGAACAACCTAAATCGGAGTATTTCTATTTGTCTCGATCTAACTCAAAAGTTAACCGCTTAATGCACACCTCCGTGACATATACGGGCAACGTTTACCGGCAGAATTGTGCAGCTCCGTGAACGTCACGGTCACTTTATTTGCAAAAACAAAATAAATGATTTTTCTTGTACCTAAATTGATTTAGAAAATGTGCATTAAGGGGTTAAGCGAATTAGAAGGAAATGTTTCAAATAGGAGATATTCCATTCTTAATGACAAACAACTTTGGTTTGAAACATTTTACCCTATTTCCGATATTAACGGAATTATAAGCCAAAAACTTGAACAACCTAAGACAGAGTATTTCTATTTGGCTCCATCTAACTCATAAGTTAAGCGAGTTAGAAAAAAATGTTTCAAATAGGAGATATTCCATTCTTAATGACAAACAACTTTTGTTTGAAACATTTTACCCTATTTCGAATATTAACGGAATTATAAGCCAAAAACTTGAACAACATAAAACGGAGTATTTCTATTTGGCTACATCTAACTCATAAGTTAAGCGAGTTAGAAAAAGATGTTTCAAACAAGAGCTATCCATTCTTAATGACAAACAACTTTGGTTTGAAACATTTTACCCTATTTCCGATATTAACGGTATTATAAGCCAAATAGGAATTTGGCTCCATCTAACTCCTAAGTTAAGCGAGTTAGAAAAGAATGCTTCAAATAAGAGTTATTCCATTCTTAATGGCGAACACCTTTTATTTGAAACATTTTTCCCTATTTCCGATATTAACGGAATTATAACCCAAACACTGGAACAACCCAAAATGGAGTATTTCTATTTGGCTCCATCTAACTCATAAGTTAAGCGACTTAGAAAAAAATGCTTCAAATAAGAGTTATTCCATTCTTAATGCCGAACAACTTTTATTTGAAACATTTTCCCCTATTTGCGATATTAACGGGATTATAAGCCAAAAACTTGAACAACATAAAACTGAGTATTTCTATTTGACTCCATCTAACTCATAAGTTAAGCGAGTTAGAAAAGAATGTTTCAAACAAGAGTTATTCCATTCTTAATGACAAACAACTTTGGTTTGAAACATTTTACCCTATTTCCGATATTAACGGAATTATAAGCCAAAAACTTGAACAACCTAAATCGGAGTATTTCTATTTGGCTCGATCTAACTCAAAAGTTAAGCGAGTTAGAAAAAAATGTTTCAAATAAGAGATATTCCATTCTTAATGGCAAACAACTTTTGTTTGAAACATTTTACCCTATTTGCGATATTAACGGAATTATAAGCCAAAAACTTGAACAACCTAAAACGGAGTGTTTCTGTTTGGCTCCATCTAACTCAAAAGTTAAGCGAGGTAGAAAAAAATGTTTCAAATAAGAGTTATTACATTCTTAATGGCGAACACCTTCTACTTGAAACATTTTTCCGTATTTCCGATATTAACGGAATTTTAAGCCAGAAACTTGAACAACCAAAAACGGAGTATTTCTATTTGGCTCCATCTAACTCAAAAGTTAAGCGAGTTAGAAAAAAATGTTTCAAATAGGACATATTCCATTCTTAATGACAAACAACTTTTGTTTGAAACATATTACCCTATCTCCGATATTAACAGAATTATAAGCCAAAAACTTGAACAACCTAAAACGGAGTACTTCTATTTGGCTCCATCTAGCTCCAAAGTCAAGCGAGTTAGAAAAAAATTTATCAAATAAGAGTTATTCCATTCTTAATGGCGAATAACTTTTACTTGAAACATTTTTCTCTATTTCCGATATTAACGGAATTATAAGCCAAAAACTTGAACAACCTAAAACGGAGTATTTCTATTTGGCTCCATCTAACTCAATAGTTAAGCGAGTTAGAAAAAAATCTTTCAAATAGAACATATTCCATTCTTAATGACAAACAACTTTTCTTTGAAACATATTACCCTATTTCCGATATTAACAGAATTATAAGCCAAAAACTTGAACAACCTAAAACGGAGTACTTCTATTTGGCTCCATCTAGCTCCAAAGTCAAGCGAGTTAGAAAAAAGTTTATCAAATAAGAGTTATTCCATTCTTAATGGCGAACAACTTTTATTTGAAACATTTTTCTCTATTTCCGATATTAACGGAGTTATAACCCAAACACTGGAACAACCCAAAATGGAGTATTTCTATTTGGCTCGATCTAACTCAAAAGTTAAGCGAGTTAGAAAAAAATGTTTCAAATAAGATATATTCCATTCTTAATTGCAAACAACTTTTGTTTGAAACATTTTACCCTATTTCCGATATTAACGGAGTTATAAGCCAAAAACTTGAACAACATAAAACGGAGTACTTCTATTTGGCTCCATCTAACTCATAAGTTAAGCGAGTTAGAAAAAAATGTTTCAAACAAGAGCTATTCCATTCTTAATGACAAACAACTTTGATTTGAAACATTTTACCCTATTTCCGATATTAACGGAGTTATAAGCCAAAAACTTGAACAACCTAAATCGGAGTATTTCTATTTGGCTCGATCTAACTCAAAAGTTAAGTGAGTTAGAAAAAAATGTTTCAAATAAGAGATATTCCACTCTTAATGGCAAACAACTTTTGTTTGAAACATTTTACCCTATTTGCGATATTAACGGAATTATAAGCCAAAAACTTGAACAACTTAAAACGGAGTGTTTCTGTTTGGCTCCATCTAACTCAAAAGTTAAGCGAGGTAGAAAAAAATGTTTCAAATAAGATATATTCCATTCCTAATTGCAAACAACTTTTGTTTGAAACATTTTACCCTATTTCCGATATTAACGGAGTTATAAGCCAAAAACTTGAACAACATAAAACGGAGTATTTCTATTTGGCTCCATCTAACTCATAAGTTAAGCGAGTTAGAAAAAAATGTTTCAAACAAGAGCTATTCCATTCTTAATGACAAACAACTTTTGTTTGAAACATTTTACCCTATTTCCGATATTAACGGAATTATAAGCCAAAAACTTGAACAACCTAAAACGGAGTGTTGTATTTGGCTCCATCTAACTCAAAAGTTAAGCGAGGTAGAAAAAAATGTTTCAAATAAGAGTTATTCCATTCTTAATGGCGAACACCTTCTACTTGAAACATTTTTACGTATTTCCGATATTAACGGAGTTATAACCCAAACACAGGAACAACCCAAAATGGAGTATCTCTATTTGGCTCCATCTAACTCATAAGTTAAGCGAGTTAGAAAAAAATGTTTCAAACAACAGTTATTCCATTCTTAATGACAAACAACTTTGGTTTGAAACATTTTACCCTATTTCCGATATTAACGGAATTATAAGCCAAAAACTTGAATAACCTAAAACGGAGTGTTTCTATTTGGCTCCATACAAGTCAAAAGTTAAGCGAGTTAGAAAAAAATGTTTCAAATAAGAGTTATTCCATTCTTAATGGCGAACACCTTTTATTTGAAACATTTTTCCCTATTTCCGATATTAACGGAGTTATAACCCAAACACTGGAACAACCCAAAATGGAGTATCTCTATTTGGCTCCATCTAACTCATAAGTTAAGCGAGTTAGAAAAAAATGTTTCAAACAAGAGTTATTCCATTCTCAATGACAAACAACTTTGGTTTGAAACATTTTACCCTATTTCCGATATTAACGGAATTATAAGCTAAAAACTTGAACAACCTAAATCGGAGTATTTCTATTTGGCTCGATCTAACTCAAAAGTTAAGCGAGTTAGAAAAAAATGTTTCAAATAAGAGATATTCCATTCTTAATGGCAAACAACTTTTATTTTAAACATTTTACCCTATTTGCGATATTAACGGAATTATAATCCAAAAACTTGAACAACCTAAAACGGAGTGTTTCTATTTGGCTCCATCTAACTCAAAAGTTAAGCGAGTTAGAAAAAATGTTTCAAATAAGGGCTATTCCATTCTTAATGGCAAACAACTTTTATTTGAAACATTTTTCTCTATTTCCGATATTAACGGAGTTATAACCCAAACACTGGAACAACCCAAAATGGAGTATTTCTATTTGGCTCGATCTAACTCAAAAGTTAAGCGAGTTAGAAAAAAATGTATCAAATAGGATATATTCCATTCTTAATTGCAAACAACTTTTGTTTGAAACATTTTACCCTATTTCCGATATTAACGGAGTTATAAGCCAAAAACTTGAACAACATAAAACGGAGTATTTCTATTTGGCTCCATCTAACTCATAAGTTAAGCGAGTTAGAAAAGAATGTTTCAAACAAGAGCTATTCCATTCTTAATGACAAACAACTTTGATTTGAAACATTTTACCCTATTTCCGATATTAACGGAATGATAAGCCAAAAACTTGAACAACCTAAAACGGAGTGTTGTATTTGGCTCCATCTAACTCAAAAGTTAAGCGAGGTAGAAAAAAATGTTTCAAATAAGAGTTATTCCATTCTTAATGGCGAACACCTTCTACTTGAAACATTTTTCCGTATTTCCGATATTAACGGAGTTATAACCCAAACACTGGAACAACCCAAAATGGAGTATTTCTATTTGGCTCGATCTAACTCAAAAGTTAAGCGAGTTAGAAAAAAATGTATCAAATAGGATATATTCCATTCTTAATTGCAAACAACTTTTGTTTGAAACATTTTACCCTATTTCCGATATTAACGGAGTTATAAGCCAAAAACTTGAACAACATAAAACGGAGTATTTCTATTTGGCTCCATCTAACTCATAAGTTAAGCGAGTTAGAAAAAAATGTTTCAAACAAGAGCTATTCCATTCTTAATGACAAACAACTTTGATTTGAAACATTTTACCCTATTTCCGATATTAACGGAATTATAAGCCAAAAACTTGAACAACCTAAAACGGAGTGTTGTATTTGGCTCCATCTAACTCATAAGTTAAGCGAGTTAGAAAAGAATGTTTCAAACAAGAGTTATTCCATTCTTAATGACAAACAACTTTGGTTTGAAACATTTTACCCTATTTCCGATATTAACGGAATTATAAGCCAAAAACTTGAACAACCTAAATCGGAGTATTTCTATTTGTCTCGATCTAACTCAAAAGTTAACCGCTTAATGCACACCTCCGTGACATATACGGGCAACGTTTACCGGCAGAATTGTGCAGCTCCGTGAACGTCACGGTCACTTTATTTGCAAAAACAAAATAAATGATTTTTCTTGTACCTAAATTGATTTAGAAAATGTGCATTAAGGGGTTAAGCGAATTAGAAGGAAATGTTTCAAATAGGAGATATTCCATTCTTAATGACAAACAACTTTGGTTTGAAACATTTTACCCTATTTCCGATATTAACGGAATTATAAGCCAAAAACTTGAACAACCTAAGACAGAGTATTTCTATTTGGCTCCATCTAACTCATAAGTTAAGCGAGTTAGAAAAAAATGTTTCAAATAGGAGATATTCCATTCTTAATGACAAACAACCTTTGTTTGAAACATTTTACCCTATTTCGAATATTAACGGAATTATAAGCCAAAAACTTGAACAACATAAAACGGAGTATTTCTATTTGGCTACATCTAACTCATAAGTTAAGCGAGTTAGAAAAAAATGTTTCAAACAAGAGCTATTCCATTCTTAATGACAAACAACTTTGGTTTGAAACATTTTACCCTATTTCCGATATTAACGGTATTATAAGCCAAATAGGAATTTGGCTCCATCTAACTCCTAAGTTAAGCGAGTTAGAAAAGAATGCTTCAAATAAGAGTTATTCCATCCTTAATGGCGAACACCTTTTATTTGAAACATTTTTCCCTATTTCCGATATTAACGGAATTATAACCCAAACACTGGAACAACCCAAAATGGAGTATTTCTATTTGGCTCCATCTAACTCATAAGTTAAGCGACTTAGAAAAAAATGCTTCAAATAAGAGTTATTCCACTCTTAATGCCGAACAACTTTTATTTGAAACATTTTCCCCTATTTCCGATATTAACGGAATTATAAGCCAAAAACTTGAACAACCTAAATCGGAGTATTTCTATTTGGCTCGATCTAACTCAAAAGTTAAGCGAGTTAGAGAAAAATGTTTCAAATAAGAGATATTCCATTCTTAATGGCAAACAACTTTTGTTTGAAACATTTTACCCTATTTCGAATATTAACGGAATTATAAGCCAAAAACTTGAACAACATAAAACGGAGTATTTCTATTTGGCTACATCTAACTCATAAGTTAAGCGAGTTAGAAAAAGATGTTTCAAACAAGAGCTATCCATTCTTAATGACAAACAACTTTGGTTTGAAACATTTTACCCTATTTCCGATATTAACGGTATTATAAGCCAAATAGGAATTTGGCTCCATCTAACTCCTAAGTTAAGCGAGTTAGAAAAGAATGCTTCAAATAAGAGTTATTCCATTCTTAATGGCGAACACCTTTTATTTGAAACATTTTTCCCTATTTCCGATATTAACGGAATTATAACCCAAACACTGGAACAACCCAAAATGGAGTATTTCTATTTGGCTCCATCTAACTCATAAGTTAAGCGACTTAGAAAAAAATGCTTCAAATAAGAGTTATTCCATTCTTAATGCCGAACAACTTTTATTTGAAACATTTTCCCCTATTTGCGATATTAACGGGATTATAAGCCAAAAACTTGAACAACATAAAACTGAGTATTTCTATTTGACTCCATCTAACTCATAAGTTAAGCGAGTTAGAAAAGAATGTTTCAAACAAGAGTTATTCCATTCTTAATGACAAACAACTTTGGTTTGAAACATTTTACCCTATTTCCGATATTAACGGAATTATAAGCCAAAAACTTGAACAACCTAAATCGGAGTATTTCTATTTGGCTCGATCTAACTCAAAAGTTAAGCGAGTTAGAAAAAAATGTTTCAAATAAGAGATATTCCATTCTTAATGGCAAACAACTTTTGTTTGAAACATTTTACCCTATTTGCGATATTAACGGAATTTTAAGCCAAAAACTTGAACAACCTAAAACGGAGTGTTTCTGTTTGGCTCCATCTAACTCAAAAGTTAAGCGAGGTAGAAAAAAATGTTTCAAATAAGAGTTATTACATTCTTAATGGCGAACACCTTCTACTTGAAACATTTTTCTGTATTTCCGATATTAACGGAATTTTAAGCCAGAAACTTGAACAACCAAAAACGGAGTATTTCTATTTGGCTCCATCTAACTCAAAAGTTAAGCGAGTTAGAAAAAAATGTTTCAAATAGGACATATTCCATTCTTAATGACAAACAACTTTTGTTTGAAACATATTACCCTATCTCCGATATTAACAGAATTATAAGCCAAAAACTTGAACAACCTAAAACGGAGTACTTCTATTTGGCTCCATCTAGCTCCAAAGTCAAGCGAGTTAGAAAAAAATTTATCAAATAAGAGTTATTCCATTCTTAATGGCGAATAACTTTTACTTGAAACATTTTTCTCTATTTCCGATATTAACGGAATTATAAGCCAAAAACTTGAACAACCTAAAACGGAGTATTTCTATTTGGCTCCATCTAACTCAATAGTTAAGCGAGTTAGAAAAAAATCTTTCAAATAGAACATATTCCATTCTTAATGACAAACAACTTTTCTTTGAAACATATTACCCTATTTCCGATATTAACAGAATTATAAGCCAAAAACTTGAACAACCTAAAACGGAGTACTTCTATTTGGCTCCATCTAGCTCCAAAGTCAAGCGAGTTAGAAAAAAGTTTATCAAATAAGAGTTATTCCATTCTTAATGGCGAACAACTTTTATTTGAAACATTTTTCTCTATTTCCGATATTAACGGAGTTATAACCCAAACACTGGAACAACCCAAAATGGAGTATTTCTATTTGGCTCGATCTAACTCAAAAGTTAAGCGAGTTAGAAAAAAATGTTTCAAATAAGATATATTCCATTCTTAATTGCAAACAACTTTTGTTTGAAACATTTTACCCTATTTCCGATATTAACGGAGTTATAAGCCAAAAACTTGAACAACATAAAACGGAGTACTTCTATTTGGCTCCATCTAACTCATAAGTTAAGCGAGTTAGAAAAAAATGTTTCAAACAAGAGCTATTCCATTCTTAATGACAAACAACTTTGATTTGAAACATTTTACCCTATTTCCGATATTAACGGAGTTATAAGCCAAAAACTTGAACAACCTAAATCGGAGTATTTCTATTTGGCTCGATCTAACTCAAAAGTTAAGTGAGTTAGAAAAAAATGTTTCAAATAAGAGATATTCCACTCTTAATGGCAAACAACTTTTGTTTGAAACATTTTACCCTATTTGCGATATTAACGGAATTATAAGCCAAAAACTTGAACAACTTAAAACGGAGTGTTTCTGTTTGGCTCCATCTAACTCAAAAGTTAAGCGAGGTAGAAAAAAATGTTTCAAATAAGATATATTCCATTCCTAATTGCAAACAACTTTTGTTTGAAACATTTTACCCTATTTCCGATATTAACGGAGTTATAAGCCAAAAACTTGAACAACATAAAACGGAGTATTTCTATTTGGCTCCATCTAACTCATAAGTTAAGCGAGTTAGAAAAAAATGTTTCAAACAAGAGCTATTCCATTCTTAATGACAAACAACTTTTGTTTGAAACATTTTACCCTATTTCCGATATTAACGGAATTATAAGCCAAAAACTTGAACAACCTAAAACGGAGTGTTGTATTTGGCTCCATCTAACTCAAAAGTTAAGCGAGGTAGAAAAAAATGTTTCAAATAAGAGTTATTACATTCTTAATGGCGAACACCTTCTACTTGAAACATTTTTCTGTATTTCCGATATTAACGGAATTTTAAGCCAGAAACTTGAACAACCAAAAACGGAGTATTTCTATTTGGCTCCATCTAACTCAAAAGTTAAGCGAGTTAGAAAAAAATGTTTCAAATAGGACATATTCCATTCTTAATGACAAACAACTTTTGTTTGAAACATATTACCCTATCTCCGATATTAACAGAATTATAAGCCAAAAACTTGAACAACCTAAATCGGAGTATTTCTATTTGGCTCGATCTAACTCAAAAGTTAAGCGAGTTAGAGAAAAATGTTTCAAATAAGAGATATTCCATTCTTAATGGCAAACAACTTTTGTTTGAAACATTTTACCCTATTTCGAATATTAACGGAATTATAAGCCAAAAACTTGAACAACATAAAACGGAGTATTTCTATTTGGCTACATCTAACTCATAAGTTAAGCGAGTTAGAAAAAGATGTTTCAAACAAGAGCTATCCATTCTTAATGACAAACAACTTTGGTTTGAAACATTTTACCCTATTTCCGATATTAACGGTATTATAAGCCAAATAGGAATTTGGCTCCATCTAACTCCTAAGTTAAGCGAGTTAGAAAAGAATGCTTCAAATAAGAGTTATTCCATTCTTAATGGCGAACACCTTTTATTTGAAACATTTTTCCCTATTTCCGATATTAACGGAATTATAACCCAAACACTGGAACAACCCAAAATGGAGTATTTCTATTTGGCTCCATCTAACTCATAAGTTAAGCGACTTAGAAAAAAATGCTTCAAATAAGAGTTATTCCATTCTTAATGCCGAACAACTTTTATTTGAAACATTTTCCCCTATTTGCGATATTAACGGGATTATAAGCCAAAAACTTGAACAACATAAAACTGAGTATTTCTATTTGACTCCATCTAACTCATAAGTTAAGCGAGTTAGAAAAGAATGTTTCAAACAAGAGTTATTCCATTCTTAATGACAAACAACTTTGGTTTGAAACATTTTACCCTATTTCCGATATTAACGGAATTATAAGCCAAAAACTTGAACAACCTAAATCGGAGTATTTCTATTTGGCTCGATCTAACTCAAAAGTTAAGCGAGTTAGAAAAAAATGTTTCAAATAAGAGATATTCCATTCTTAATGGCAAACAACTTTTGTTTGAAACATTTTACCCTATTTGCGATATTAACGGAATTTTAAGCCAAAAACTTGAACAACCTAAAACGGAGTGTTTCTGTTTGGCTCCATCTAACTCAAAAGTTAAGCGAGGTAGAAAAAAATGTTTCAAATAAGAGTTATTACATTCTTAATGGCGAACACCTTCTACTTGAAACATTTTTCTGTATTTCCGATATTAACGGAATTTTAAGCCAGAAACTTGAACAACCAAAAACGGAGTATTTCTATTTGGCTCCATCTAACTCAAAAGTTAAGCGAGTTAGAAAAAAATGTTTCAAATAGGACATATTCCATTCTTAATGACAAACAACTTTTGTTTGAAACATATTACCCTATCTCCGATATTAACAGAATTATAAGCCAAAAACTTGAACAACCTAAAACGGAGTACTTCTATTTGGCTCCATCTAGCTCCAAAGTCAAGCGAGTTAGAAAAAAATTTATCAAATAAGAGTTATTCCATTCTTAATGGCGAATAACTTTTACTTGAAACATTTTTCTCTATTTCCGATATTAACGGAATTATAAGCCAAAAACTTGAACAACCTAAAACGGAGTATTTCTATTTGGCTCCATCTAACTCAATAGTTAAGCGAGTTAGAAAAAAATCTTTCAAATAGAACATATTCCATTCTTAATGACAAACAACTTTTCTTTGAAACATATTACCCTATTTCCGATATTAACAGAATTATAAGCCAAAAACTTGAACAACCTAAAACGGAGTACTTCTATTTGGCTCCATCTAGCTCCAAAGTCAAGCGAGTTAGAAAAAAGTTTATCAAATAAGAGTTATTCCATTCTTAATGGCGAACAACTTTTATTTGAAACATTTTTCTCTATTTCCGATATTAACGGAGTTATAACCCAAACACTGGAACAACCCAAAATGGAGTATTTCTATTTGGCTCGATCTAACTCAAAAGTTAAGCGAGTTAGAAAAAAATGTTTCAAATAAGATATATTCCATTCTTAATTGCAAACAACTTTTGTTTGAAACATTTTACCCTATTTCCGATATTAACGGAGTTATAAGCCAAAAACTTGAACAACATAAAACGGAGTACTTCTATTTGGCTCCATCTAACTCATAAGTTAAGCGAGTTAGAAAAAAATGTTTCAAACAAGAGCTATTCCATTCTTAATGACAAACAACTTTGATTTGAAACATTTTACCCTATTTCCGATATTAACGGAGTTATAAGCCAAAAACTTGAACAACCTAAATCGGAGTATTTCTATTTGGCTCGATCTAACTCAAAAGTTAAGTGAGTTAGAAAAAAATGTTTCAAATAAGAGATATTCCACTCTTAATGGCAAACAACTTTTGTTTGAAACATTTTACCCTATTTGCGATATTAACGGAATTATAAGCCAAAAACTTGAACAACTTAAAACGGAGTGTTTCTGTTTGGCTCCATCTAACTCAAAAGTTAAGCGAGGTAGAAAAAAATGTTTCAAATAAGATATATTCCATTCCTAATTGCAAACAACTTTTGTTTGAAACATTTTACCCTATTTCCGATATTAACGGAGTTATAAGCCAAAAACTTGAACAACATAAAACGGAGTATTTCTATTTGGCTCCATCTAACTCATAAGTTAAGCGAGTTAGAAAAAAATGTTTCAAACAAGAGCTATTCCATTCTTAATGACAAACAACTTTTGTTTGAAACATTTTACCCTATTTCCGATATTAACGGAATTATAAGCCAAAAACTTGAACAACCTAAAACGGAGTGTTGTATTTGGCTCCATCTAACTCAAAAGTTAAGCGAGGTAGAAAAAAATGTTTCAAATAAGAGTTATTCCATTCTTAATGGCGAACACCTTCTACTTGAAACATTTTTACGTATTTCCGATATTAACGGAGTTATAACCCAAACACAGGAACAACCCAAAATGGAGTATCTCTATTTGGCTCCATCTAACTCATAAGTTAAGCGAGTTAGAAAAAAATGTTTCAAACAACAGTTATTCCATTCTTAATGACAAACAACTTTGGTTTGAAACATTTTACCCTATTTCCGATATTAACGGAATTATAAGCCAAAAACTTGAATAACCTAAAACGGAGTGTTTCTATTTGGCTCCATACAAGTCAAAAGTTAAGCGAGTTAGAAAAAAATGTTTCAAATAAGAGTTATTCCATTCTTAATGGCGAACACCTTTTATTTGAAACATTTTTCCCTATTTCCGATATTAACGGAGTTATAACCCAAACACTGGAACAACCCAAAATGGAGTATCTCTATTTGGCTCCATCTAACTCATAAGTTAAGCGAGTTAGAAAAAAATGTTTCAAACAAGAGTTATTCCATTCTCAATGACAAACAACTTTGGTTTGAAACATTTTACCCTATTTCCGATATTAACGGAATTATAAGCTAAAAACTTGAACAACCTAAATCGGAGTATTTCTATTTGGCTCGATCTAACTCAAAAGTTAAGCGAGTTAGAAAAAAATGTTTCAAATAAGAGATATTCCATTCTTAATGGCAAACAACTTTTATTTTAAACATTTTACCCTATTTGCGATATTAACGGAATTATAATCCAAAAACTTGAACAACCTAAAACGGAGTGTTTCTATTTGGCTCCATCTAACTCAAAAGTTAAGCGAGTTAGAGAAAATGTTTCAAATAAGGGCTATTCCATTCTTAATGGCAAACAACTTTTATTTGAAACATTTTTCTCTATTTCCGATATTAACGGAGTTATAACCCAAACACTGGAACAACCCAAAATGGAGTATTTCTATTTGGCTCGATCTAACTCAAAAGTTAAGCGAGTTAGAAAAAAATGTATCAAATAGGATATATTCCATTCTTAATTGCAAACAACTTTTGTTTGAAACATTTTACCCTATTTCCGATATTAACGGAGTTATAAGCCAAAAACTTGAACAACATAAAACGGAGTATTTCTATTTGGCTCCATCTAACTCATAAGTTAAGCGAGTTAGAAAAGAATGTTTCAAACAAGAGCTATTCCATTCTTAATGACAAACAACTTTGATTTGAAACATTTTACCCTATTTCCGATATTAACGGAATGATAAGCCAAAAACTTGAACAACCTAAAACGGAGTGTTGTATTTGGCTCCATCTAACTCAAAAGTTAAGCGAGGTAGAAAAAAATGTTTCAAATAAGAGTTATTCCATTCTTAATGGCGAAC
The DNA here is from genome assembly GCA_036711955.1 of Digitonthophagus gazella. Taxonomy (NCBI): domain Eukaryota; kingdom Metazoa; phylum Arthropoda; class Insecta; order Coleoptera; family Scarabaeidae; genus Digitonthophagus; species Digitonthophagus gazella. Next base: position 10,522,909 of record JASCIT010000012.1, read on the forward strand.
ACCTTCTACTTGAAACATTTTTCCGTATTTCCGATATTAACGGAGTTATAACCCAAACACTGGAACAACCCAAAATGGAGTATTTCTATTTGGCTCGATCTAACTCAAAAGTTAAGCGAGTTAGAAAAAAATGTATCAAATAGGATATATTCCATTCTTAATTGCAAACAACTTTTGTTTGAAACATTTTACCCTATTTCCGATATTAACGGAGTTATAAGCCAAAAACTTGAACAACATAAAACGGAGTATTTCTATTTGGCTCCATCTAACTCATAAGTTAAGCGAGTTAGAAAAAAATGTTTCAAACAAGAGCTATTCCATTCTTAATGACAAACAACTTTGATTTGAAACATTTTACCCTATTTCCGATATTAACGGAATTATAAGCCAAAAACTTGAACAACCTAAAACGGAGTGTTGTATTTGGCTCCATCTAACTCATAAGTTAAGCGAGTTAGAAAAGAATGTTTCAAACAAGAGTTATTCCATTCTTAATGACAAACAACTTTGGTTTGAAACATTTTACCCTATTTCCGATATTAACGGAATTATAAGCCAAAAACTTGAACAACCTAAATCGGAGTATTTCTATTTGTCTCGATCTAACTCAAAAGTTAACCGCTTAATGCACACCTCCGTGACATATACGGGCAACGTTTACCGGCAGAATTGTGCAGCTCCGTGAACGTCACGGTCACTTTATTTGCAAAAACAAAATAAATGATTTTTCTTGTACATAAATTGATTTAGAAAATGTGCATTAAGGGGTTAAGCGAATTAGAAGGAAATGTTTCAAATAGGAGATATTCCATTCTTAATGACAAACAACTTTGGTTTGAAACATTTTACCCTATTTCCGATATTAACGGAATTATAAGCCAAAAACTTGAACAACCTAAGACAGAGTATTTCTATTTGGCTCCATCTAACTCATAAGTTAAGCGAGTTAGAAAAAAATGTTTCAAATAGGAGATATTCCATTCTTAATGACAAACAACCTTTGTTTGAAACATTTTACCCTATTTCGAATATTAACGGAATTATAAGCCAAAAACTTGAACAACATAAAACGGAGTATTTCTATTTGGCTACATCTAACTCATAAGTTAAGCGAGTTAGAAAAAAATGTTTCAAACAAGAGCTATTCCATTCTTAATGACAAACAACTTTGGTTCGAAACATTTTACCCTATTTCCGATATTAACGGTATTATAAGCCAAATAGGAATTTGGCTCCATCTAACTCCTAAGTTAAGCGAGTTAGAAAAGAATGCTTCAAATAAGAGTTATTCCATCCTTAATGGCGAACACCTTTTATTTGAAACATTTTTCCCTATTTCCGATATTAACGGAATTATAACCCAAACACTGGAACAACCCAAAATGGAGTATTTCTATTTGGCTCCATCTAACTCATAAGTTAAGCGACTTAGAAAAAAATGCTTCAAATAAGAGTTATTCCACTCTTAATGCCGAACAACTTTTATTTGAAACATTTTCCCCTATTTCCGATATTAACGGAATTATAAGCCAAAAACTTGAACAACCTAAATCGGAGTATTTCTATTTGGCTCGATCTAACTCAAAAGTTAAGCGAGTTAGAGAAAAATGTTTCAAATAAGAGATATTCCATTCTTAATGGCAAACAACTTTTGTTTGAAACATTTTACCCTATTTGCGATATTAACGGAATTATAAGCCAAAAACTTGAACAACCTAAAACGGAGTGTTTCTGTTTGGTTCCATCTAACTCAAAAGTTAAGCGAGGTAGAAAAAAATGTTTCAAATAAGAGTTATTACATTCTTAATGGCGAACACCTTCTACTTGAAACATTTTTCCGTATTTCCGATATTAAAGGAATTTTAAGCCAGAAACTTGAACAACCAAAAACGGAGTATTTCTATTTGGCTCCATCTAACTCAAAAGTTAAGCGAGTTAGAAAAAAATGTTTCAAATAGGACATATTCCATTCTTAATGACAAACAACTTTTGTTTGAAACATATTACCCTATTTCCGATATTAACAGAATTATAAGCCAAAAACTTGAACAACCTAAAACGGAGTACTTCTATTTGGCTCCATCTAGCTCCAAAGTCAAGCGAGTTAGAAAAAAGTTTATCAAATAAGAATTATTCCATTCTTAATGGCGAACAACTTTTATTTGAAACATTTTACCCTATTTCCAATATTAACGGAGTTATAAGCTAAAAACTTGAACAACATAAAACGGAGTATTTCTATTTGACTCCATCTAACTCATAAGTTAAGCGAGTTAGAAAAAAATGTTTCAAATAAGAGATATTCCATTCTTAATGGCAAACAACTTTTGTTTGAAACATTTTACCCTATTTCCGATATTAACGGAATTATAAGCCAAAGACTTGAACAACCTAAAACGGAGTGTTGTATTTGGCTCCATCTAACTCAAAAGTTAGGCGAGGTAGAAAAAAATGTTTCAAATAAGAGTTATTCCATTCTTAATGGCGAACACCTTCTACTTGAAACATTTTTCCGTATTTCCGATATTAACGGAGTTATAACCCAAACACTGGAGCAACCCAAAATGGAGTATCTCTATTTGGCTCCATCTAACTCATAAGTTAAGCGACTTAGAAAAAAATGCTTCAAATAAGAGATATTCCATTCTTAATGGCAAACAACTATTGTTTGAAACATTTTACCCTATTTCCGATATTAACGGAATTATAAGCTAAAAACTTGAACAACCTAAATCGGAGTATTTCTATTTGGCTCGATCTAACTCAAAAGTTAAGCGAGTTAGAAAAAAATGTTTCAAATAAGAGTTATTCCATTCTTAATGGCGAACGCCTTCTACTTGAAACATTTTTCCGTATTTCCGATATTAACGGAGTTAGAAAAAAATGTTTCAAACAAGAGTTATTCCATTCTTAATGACAAACAACTTTGGTTTGAAACATTTTACCCTATTTCCGATATTAACGGAATTATAAGCTAAAAACTTGAACAACCTAAATCGGAGTATTTCTATTTGGCTCGATCTAACTCAAAAGTTAAGCGAGGTAGAAAAAAATGTTTCAAATAAGAGTTATTACATTCTTAATGGCGAACACCTTCTACTTGAAACATTTTTCCGTATTTCCGATATTAAAGGAATTTTAAGCCAGAAACTTGAACAACCAAAAACGGAGTATTTCTATTTGGCTCCATCTAACTCAAAAGTTAAGCGAGTTAGAAAAAAATGTTTCAAATAGGACATATTCCATTCTTAATGACAAACAACTTTTGTTTGAAACATATTACCCTATTTCCGATATTAACAGAATTATAAGCCAAAAACTTGAACAACCTAAAACGGAGTACTTCTATTTGGCTCCATCTAGCTCCAAAGTCAAGCGAGTTAGAAAAAAGTTTATCAAATAAGAATTATTCCATTCTTAATGGCGAACAACTTTTATTTGAAACATTTTACCCTATTTCCAATATTAACGGAGTTATAAGCTAAAAACTTGAACAACATAAAACGGAGTATTTCTATTTGACTCCATCTAACTCATAAGTTAAGCGAGTTAGAAAAAAATGTTTCAAATAAGAGATATTCCATCCTTAATGGCAAACAACTTTTGTTTGAAACATTTTACCCTATTTCCAATATTAACGGAATTATAAGCCAAAGACTTGAACAACCTAAAACGGAGTGTTGTATTTGGCTCCATCTAACTCAAAAGTTAAGCGAGGTAGAAAAAAATGTTTCAAATAAGAGTTATTCCATTCTTAATGGCGAACACCTTCTACTTGAAACATTTTTCCGTATTTCCGATATTAACGGAGTTATAACCCAAACACTGGAACAACCCAAAATGGAGTATCTCTATTTGGCTCCATCTAACTCATAAGTTAAGCGAGTTAGAAAAAAATGTTTCAAACAACAGTTATTCCATTCTTAATGAGAAACAACTTTGGTTTGAAACATTTTACCCTATTTCCGATATTAACGGAATTATAAGCCAAAAACTTGAATAACCTAAAACGGAGTGTTTCTATTTGGCTCCATCCAAGTCAAAAGTTAAGCGAGTTAGAAAAAAATGTTTCAAATAAGAGTTATTCCATTCTTAATGGCGAACACCTTCTACTTGAAACATTTTTCCGTATTTCCGATATTAACGGAGTTATAACCCAAACACTGGAGCAACCCAAAATGGAGTATCTCTATTTGGCTCCATCTAACTCATAAGTTAAGCGACTTAGAAAAAAATGCTTCAAATAAGAGATATTCCATTCTTAATGGCAAACAACTTTTGTTTGAAACATTTTACCCTATTTCCGATATTAACGGAGTTATAAGCCAAAAACTTGAACAACATAAAACGGAGTATTTCCATTTGGCTCCATCTAACTCATAAGTTAAGCGAGTTAGAAAAAAATGTTTCAAACAAGAGCTATTCCATTCTTAATGACAAACAACTTTGATTTGAAACATTTTACCCTATTTCCGATATTAACGGAGTTATAAGCCAAAAACTTGAACAACATAAAACGGAGTATTTCTATTTGGCTACATCTAAGTCATAAGTTAAGCGAGTTAGAAGAAAATGTTTCAAACAAGAGCTATTCCATTCTTAATGACAAACAACTTTGGTTTGAAACATTTTACCCTATTTCCGATATTAACGGAATTATAAGCCAAATAGGAATTTGGCTCCATCTAACTCAAAAGTTAAGCGAGTTAGAAAAAAATGTTTCAAATAAGAGATATTCCATTCTTAATAGCAAACAACCTTTGTTTGAAACATTTTACCCTATTTGCGATATTAACGGAATTATAAGCCAAAAACTTGAACAACCTAAAACGGAGTATTTCTATTTGGCTCCATCTAACTCAAAAGTTAAGCGAGTTAGAAAAAAATGTTTCAAATAGAACATATTCCATTCTTAATGACAAACAACTTTTGTTTGAAACATATTACCCTATTTCCGATATTAACAGAATTATAAGCCAAAAACTTGAACAACCTAAAACGGAGTACTTCTATTTGGCTCCATCTAGCTCCAAAGTCAAGCGAGTTAGAAAAAAGTTTATCAAATAAGAATTATTCCATTCTTAATGGCGAACAACTTTTATTTGAAACATTTTTCTCTATTTCCGATATTAACGGAGTTATAACCCAAACACTGGAACAACCCAAAATGGAGTATTTCTATTTGGCTCGATCTAACTCAAAAGTTAAGCGAGTTAGAAAAAAATGTTTCAAATAAGATATATTCCATTCTTAATTGCAAACAACTTTTGTTTGAAACATTTTACCCTATTTCCGATATTAACGGAGTTATAAGCCAAAAACTTGAACAACATAAAACGGAGTATTTCTATTTGGCTCCATCTAACTCATAAGTTAAGCGAGTTAGAAAAAAATGTTTCAAACAAGAGCTATTCCATTCTTAATGACAAACAACTTTGATTTGAAAGATTTTACCCTATTTCCGATATTAACGGAATTATAAGCCAAAAACTTGAACAACATAAAACGGAGTATTTCTATTTGGCTCCATCTAACTCATAAGTTAAGCGACTTAGAAAAAAATGCTTCAAATAAGAGATATTCCATTCTTAATGGCAAACAACTTTTGTTTGAAACATTTTACCCTATTTCCAATATTAACGGAGTTATAAGCTAAAAACTTGAACAACATAAAACGGAGTATTTCTATTTGACTCCATCTAACTCATAAGTTAAGCGAGTTAGAAAAAAATGTTTCAAATAAGAGATATTCCATTCTTAATGGCAAATAACTTTTGTTTGAAACATTTTACCCTATTTCCGATATTAACGGAATTATAAGCCAAAGACTTGAACAACCTAAAACGGAGTGTTGTATTTGGCTCCATCTAACTCAAAAGTTAAGCGAGGTAGAAAAAAATGTTTCAAATAAGAGTTATTCCATTCTTAATGGCGAACACCTTCTACTTGAAACATTTTTCCGTATTTCCGATATTAGCGGAGTTATAACCCAAACACTGGAACAACCCAAAATGGAGTATCTCTATTTGGCTCCATCTAACTCATAAGTTAAGCGAGTTAGAAAAAAATGTTTCAAACAACAGTTATTCCATTCTTAATGACAAACATCTTTGGTTTGAAACATTTTACCCTATTTCCGATATTAACGGAATTTTAAGCCAAAAACTTGAATAAACTAAAATGGAGTGTTTCTATTTGGCTCCATCTAAGTCAAAAGTTAAGCGAGTTAGAAAAAAATGTTTCAAATAAGAGTTATTCCATTCTCAATGGCGTATAAATTTATTTGAAACATTTTACCCTATTTCCGATATTAACGGAATTTTAGGCCAAAAACTTGAATAAACTAAAACGGAGTATTTCTATTTGGCTCCATCTAATTCAAAAGTTAAGCGAGTTAGAAGAAAATATTTCAAATAAGAGTTATTCCATTCTTAATGACAAACAACTTTTGTTTGAAAGATTTTACCCTATTTCCGATATTAACGGAATTATAAGCCAAAAACTTGAACAACCTAAAACGGAGTAATTCTATTTGGTTCCATCTAACTCAAAAGTTAAGCGAGTTAGAAAAAAATGTTTCAAATAAGAGTTATTCCATTCTTAATGGCGTAGAACTTTTCTTTGAAATATTTTTCCCTATTTCCGATATTAACGGAATCATAACTCACACACTGGATCAGCCCAAAATAGAGTATTTCTATTTTGCTCCATCTAATTCATAAGTTAAGCGAGTTACAAACAAATGTTTCAAATAAGAGATATTCCATTCTTAATGGTAAACAACTCTTGTTAGAAACATTTTACCCTATTTCCGATATTAACGGAATTATAAGCCTAATAGTAATTTGGCTGCATCTAACTCCACAGTTAAGCGAGTTAGAAAAAAAAAATGTTTCAAACAAGAGTTATTCCATTCTTAATGGCAAAAAACTTTTGTCTGAAACATTTTACCCTATTTCCTATATTAACGGAATTATAACTCACACACTGGATCAACTCAAGATGGAGTATTTCTATTTGGCTCCATCTAACTCCAAAGTCAAGCGAGTTAGAAAAAAATGTTTCAAACAAGAGCTATTCCATTCTTAATGACAAACAACTTTTGTTTGAAAGATCTTACAGTATTTCCGATATTAACGGAGTTATAAGCCTAATAGTAATTTGGCTCCATCTAACTCCACAGTTAAGCGAGTTAGAAAACAATATTTCAAATAAGAGTTATTTCGTTCTTAATGGCGTACAACTTTTATTTGAAACATTTTTCCCTATTTCCGATATTAACGGAATTATAACTCACACACTGGATCAACTCAAGATGGAGTATTTCTATTTGGCTCCATCTAACTCCAAAGTTAAGCGAGTTAGAAAAAAATGTTTCAAATAAGAGTTATTTCATTCTTAATGGCGTACAACTTTTATTTTAAACATTTTTCCCTATTTCCGATATTAACGGAATTATAGCTCACACACTGGATCAACCCAAGATGGAGTATTTCTATTTGGCTCTATCTAACTCCAAAGTCAAGCGAGTTAGAAAAAAATGATTCAAACAAGAGTTATTCCATTCTTAGTGACAAACAACTTTTGTTTGAAAGATCTTACAGTATTTCCGATATTAACGGAATTATAAGCCTAATAGTAATTTGGCTCCATCTAACTCCACAGTTAAGCGAGTTAGAAAAAAATATTTCAAATAAGAGTTATTTCGTCCTTAATGGCGTACAACTTTTATTTGGAACATTTTTCCCTATTTCCGATATTAACGGAATTATAAGCCAAAGACTTGAAAAACCTAAAACGGAGTATTTCTATTTGGCTACGTCTAATTCAAAAGTTAAGCGAGTTAGAAAAAAATATTTCAAATAAGAGTTATTCCATTCTTAGTGGCGTATAACTTTTATTTGAAACATTTTACCCTATTTCCGATATTAACGGAATTATAAGCCAAATAGAAATTTGCTTCCATCTAACTCCAAAGTTAAGCGAGTTAGAAGAAAATGTTTCAAATAAGAGTTATTCCATTCTTAATGACAAACAACTTTTGTTTGAAAGATCTTACAGTATTTCCGATATTAACGGAATTATAAGCTTAATAGTAATTTGGCTCCATCTAACTCCACAGTTAAGCGAGTTAGAAAACAATATTTCAAATAAGAGTTATTTCGTTCTTAATGGCGTACAACTTTTATTTGAAACATTTTTCCCTATTTCCGATATTAACGGAATTATAACTCACACACAGGATCAACTCAAGATGGAGTATTTCTATTTGGCTCCATCTAACTCCAAAGTTAAGCGAGTTAGAAAAAAATGTTTCAAATAAGAGTTATTTCATTCTTAATGGCGTACAACTTTTGTTTGAAAGATCTTACAGAATTTCCGATATTAACGGAATTATAAGCCTAATAGTAATTTGGCTCCATCTAACTCCACAGTTAAGCGAGTTAGAAAAAAATGTTTCAAATAAGAGTTATTTCGTTCTTAATGGCGTACAACTTTTATTTGAAACATTTTTAGCTATGTCCGATATTAACGGAGTTATAACTCACACACTGGATCAACCCAAGATGGAGTATTTCTATTTTGCTCCATCTAACTCAAAAGTTAAGCGAGTTAGAAAAAAATGTTTCTAATAAGAGATATTCCATTCTTAATGGCAAACAACTTTTGTCTTAAACATTTTACCCTATTTCCGATATTAACGGAATTATAAGCCAAATAGAAATTTGGCCCCATCTAACTACAAAGTTAAGCGAGTTAGAAAAAAATGTTTCAAATAAGAGATATTCCATTCTTAAAGGCGTACAACTTTTATTTGAAACATTTTACCCTATTTCCGATATTAACGGAATCATAACTCACACACTGGATCAACCCAAAATAGAGTATTTCTACTTGGCTCCATCTAACACATAAGTTAAGCGAGTTAGAAAAAAATGTTTCAAATAAGAGATATTCCACTCTTAATGGCGTATAACTTTTATTTGAAACATTTTTCACTATTTCCGATATTAACGGAATCATAACTCACACACTGGATCAACCCAAAATAGAGTATTTCTATTTTGCTCCATCTAACTCATAAGTTAAGCGAGTTACAAACAAATGTTTCAAATAAGAGATATTCCATTCTTAATGGTAAACAACTCTTGTTAGAAACATTTTACCCTATTTCCGATATTAACGGAATTATAAACCAAATAGGAATTTGGCCCCATCTAACTCCAAAGTTAAGCGAGTTAGAAAAAAAATGTTTCAAACAAGAGTTATTCCATTCTTAATGGCAAACAACTTTTGTCTGAAACATTTTACCCTATCTCCGATATTAACGGAATTATAACTCACACACTGGATCAACTCAAGATGGAGTATTTCTATTTGGCTCCATCTAACTCCAAAGTCAAGCGAATTAGAAAAAAATGTTTCAAACAAGAGTTATTCCATTCTTAATGGCAAACAACTTTTGTTTGAAAGATCTTACAATGTTTCGGATATTAACGGAATTATAAGCCTAATAGTAATTTGGCTCCATCTAACTCCACAGTTAAGCGAGTTAGAAAAAAATATTTCAAATAAGAGTTATTTCGCTCTTAATGGCGTACAACTTTTATTTGAAACATTTCTCCCTATTTCCGATATTAACGGAGTTATAAGCCAAAGACTTGAAAAACCTAAAACGGAGTATTTCTATTTGGCTCCATCTAATTCAAAAGTTAAGCGAGTTAGAAAAAAATATTTCAAATAAGAGTTATTCCATTCTGAGTGGCGTATAACTTTTATTTGAAACATTTTACCCTCTTTCCGATATTAACGGAATTATAAGCCAAATAGAAATTTGCTTCCATCTAACTCCAAAGTTAAGCGAGTTAGAAGAAAAAGTTTCAAATAAGAGTTATTCCATTCTTAATGACAAACAACTTTTGTTTGAAAGATTTTACCCTATTTCCGATATTAACGGAATTATAAGCCAAAAACTTGAACAACCTAAAACGGAGTAATTCTATTTGGCTCCATCTAACTCAAAAGTTAAGCAAGTTAGAAAAAAATGTTTCAAATAAGAGTTATTCCATTCTTAATGGCGTACAACTTTTATTTGAAACATTTTTCCCAATTTCCGATGTTAACGGAATCATAACCCACACACTGGATCAACCCAAAATAGAGTATTTCCATTTGGCTCCATCTAACTCATAAGTTAAGCGAGTTACAAAAAAATGTTTCAAATAAGAGATATTCCATTCTTAATGACAAACAACTTTTGTTTGAAACATTTTACCCTATCCCCGATATTAACGGAATTATAAGCCAAATAGTAATTAGGCTCCATCTAACTAGAAAGTTAAGCGAGTTAGAAAAAATGTTTCAAATAACAGTTATTCCGTTCTTAATGGCAAACAACTTTTGTCTGAAACATTTTACCCTATTTCCAATATTAACGGAATCATAACTCACACACTAGATCAACCCAAAATAGAGTATTTCTATTTGGCTCCATCTAACTCAAAAGTTAAGCGAGTTAGGATAAAAATGTTTCTAATAGGAGATATTCCATTCTTAATGGCAAACAACTTCGGTTTAAAACATTTTACCCTATTTCCAATATTAACGGAGTTATAAGCCAAAAACTTGTGCAACCTAAAACGGAGTATTTCCATTTGGCTCCATCTAACTCCAAAGTTAAGCGAGTTAGAAAAAAATGTTTCAAATAAGAGATATTTCTCTCTTAATGACAAACAACTTTTGTTTGAAACATTTTACCCTATTTCCGATATTAACGGAATTATAAATCACACACTGGATCAACCCAAAATAGAGTATTTCCATTTGGCTCCATCTAACTCAAAAGTTAAGCGAGTTAGGGAAAAATATTTCAAATAAGAGATATTTCACTCTTAATGACAAACAACTTTTGTTTGAAACATTTTACCCTATTTCCGATATTAATGGAATTATAAGCCAAATAGAAATTTGGCTCCATCTAACTACAAAGTTAAGCGAGTTAGAAAAAAATGTTTCAAACAAGAGTTATTCCATTCTTAATGGCAAGTAACTTTGGTTTGAAACATTTTACCCTATTTCCGATATTAACGGAATTATAAGCCAAAAACTTGAACAACCTAAAACGGAGTAATTCTATTTGGCTCCATGTAACTCAAAAGTTAAGTGAGTTAGAAAAAAATGTTTCAAATAAGAGTTACTCCATTCTTAATGGCGTATAACTTTTATTTGAAACATTTTTCCCTATTTCCGATATTAACGGAATCATAACTCACACAGTGGATCAACCCAAAATAGAGTATTTCTATTTTGCTCCATCTAACTCATAAGTTAAGCGAGTTACAAACAAATGTTTCAAATAAGAGATATTCCATTCTTAATGGTAAACAACTCTTGTTAGAAACATTTTACCCTATTTCCGATATTAACGGAATTATAAGCCAAATAGGAATTTGGCCCCATCTAACTCCAAAGTTAAGCGAGTTAGAAAGAAAATGTTTCAAACAAGAGTTATTCCATTCTTAATGGCAAAAAACTTTTGTCTGAAACATTTTACCCTATTTCCGATATTAACGGAATTATAACTCACACACTGGATCAACTCAAGATGGAGTATTTCTATTTGGCTCCATCTAACTCCAAAGTCAAGCGAGTTAGAAAAAAATGTTTCAAACAAGAGTTATTCCATTCTTAATGACAAACAACTTTTGTTTGAAAGATCTTACAGTATTTCCGATATTAACGGAATTATAAGATTAATAGTAGTTTGGCTCCATCTAACTCCACAGTTAAGCGAGTTAGAAAACAATATTTCAAATAAGAGTTATTTCGTTCTTAATGGCGTACAACTTTTATTTGAAACATTTTTCCCTATTTCCGATATTAACGGAATTATAACTCACACACTGGATCAACTCAAGATGGAGTATTTCTATTTGGCTCCATCTAACTCCAAAGTTAAGCGAGTTAGAAAAAAATGTTTCAAATAAGAGTTATTTCATTCTTAATGGCGTACAACTTTTATTTGAAACATTTTTCCCTATTTCCGATATTAACGGAATTATAGCTCACACACTGGATCAACCCAAGATGGAGTATTTCTATTTGGCTCTATCTAACTCCAAAGTCAAGCGAGTTAGAAAAAAATGTTTCAAACAAGAGTTATTCCATTCTTAATGACAAACAACTTTTGTTTGAAAGATCTTACAGTATTTCCGATATTAACGGAATTATAAGCCTAATAGTAATTTGGCTCCATCTAACTCCACAGTTAAGCGAGTTAGAAAAAAATATTTCAAATAACAGTTATTTCGTCCTTAATGGCGTACAACTTTTATTTGGAACATTTTTCCCTATTTCCGATATTAACGGAATTATAAGCCAAAGACTTGAAGAACCTAAAACGGAGTATTTCTATTTGGCTACATCTAATTCAAAAGTTAAGCGAGTTAGAAAAAAATATTTCAAATAAGAGCTATTCCATTCTTAGTGGCGTATAACTTTTATTTGAAACATTTTACCCTATTTCCGATATTAACGGAATTATAAGCCAAATAGAAATTTGCTTCCATCTAACTATAAAGTTAAGCGAGTTAGAAGAAAAAGTTTCAAATAAGAGTTATTCCATTCTTAATGACAAACAACTTTTGTTTGAAAGATTTTACCCTATTTCCGATATTAACGGAATTATTAGCCAAAAACTTGAACAACCTAAAACGGAGTAATTCTATTTGGCTCCATCTAACTCAAAAGTTAAGCAAGTTAGAAAAAAATGTTTCAAATAAGAGTTATTCCATTCTTAATGGCGTACAACTTTTATTTGAAACATTTTTCCCAATTTCCGATGTTAACGGAATCATAACCCACACACTGGATCAACCCAAAATAGAGTATTTCCATTTGGCTCCATCTAACTCATAAGTTAAGCGAGTTACAAAAAAATGTTTCAAATAAGAGATATTCCATTCTTAATGACAAACAACTTTTGTTTGAAACATTTTACCCTATCCCCGATATTAACGGAATTATAAGCCAAATAGTAATTAGGCTCCATCTAACTAGAAAGTTAAGCGAGTTAGAAAAAATGTTTCAAATAACAGTTATTCCGTTCTTAATGGCAAACAACTTTTGTCTGAAACATTTTACCCTATTTCCGATATTAACGGAATCATAACTCACACACTAGATCAACCCAAAATAGAGTATTTCTATTTGGCTCCATCTAACTCAAAAGTTAAGCGAGTTAGGATAAAAATGTTTCTAATAGGAGATATTCCATTCTTAATGGCAAACAACTTCGGTTTAAAACATTTTACCCTATTTCCAATATTAACGGAGTTATAAGCCAAAAACTTGTGCAACCTAAAACGAAGTATTTCCATTTGGCTCCATCTAACTCCAAAGTTAAGCGAGTTAGAAAAAAATGTTTCAAATAAGAGATATTTCTCTCTTAATGACAAACAACTTTTGTTTGAAACATTTTACCCTATTTCCGATATTAACGGAATTATAAATCACACACTGGATCAACCCAAAATAGAGTATTTCCATTTGGCTCCATCTAACTCAAAAGTTAAGCGAGTTAGGGAAAAATATTTCAAATAAGAGATATTTCACTCTTAATGACAAACAACTTTTGTTTGAAACATTTTACCCTATTTCCGATATTAACGGAATTATAAGCCAAATAGAAATTTGGCTCCATCTAACTACAAAGTTAAGCGAGTTAGAAAAAAATGTTTCAAACAAGAGTTATTCCATTCTTAATGGCAAGTAACTTTGGTTTGAAACACTTTACCCTATTTCCGATATTAACGGAATTATAAGCCAAAAACTTGAACAACCTAAAACGGAATAATTCTATTTGGCTCCATCTAACTCCAAAGTTAAGCGAGTTAGAAAAAAATGTTTCAAATAAGAGATATTTCTCTCTTAATGACAAACAACTTTTGTTTGAAACATTTTACCCTATTTCCGATATTAACGGAATTATAAATCACACACTGGATCAACCCAAAATAGAGTATTTCCATCTAACTCAAAAGTTAAGCGAGTTAGGGAAAAATATTTCAAATAAGAGATATTTCACTCTTAATGACAAACAACTTTTGTTTGAAAGATCTTACAGAATTTCCGATATTAACGGAATTATAAGCCTAATAGTAATTTGGCTCCATCTAACTCCACAGTTAAGCGAGTTAGAAAAAAATGTTTCAAATAAGAGTTATTTCATTCTTAATGGCGTACAACTTTTATTTGAAACATTTTTAGCTATGTCCGATATTAACGGAATTATAACTCACACACTGGATCAACCCAAGATGGAGTATTTCTATTTTGCTCCATCTAACTCAAAAGTTAAGCGAGTTAGAAAAAAATGTTTCTAATAAGAGATATTCCATTCTTAATGGCAAACAACTTTTGTCTTAAACATTTTACCCTATTTCCGATATTAACGGAATTATAAGCCAAATAGAAATTTGGCCCCATCTAACTACAAAGTTAAGCGAGTTAGAAAAAAATGTTTCAAATAAGAGATATTCCATTCTTAAAGGCGCACAACTTTTATTTGAAACATTTTACCCTATTTCCGATATTAACGGAATCATAACTCACACACTGGATCAACCCAAAATAGAGTATTTCTACTTGGCTCCATCTAACTCATAAGTTAAGCGAGTTAGAAAAAAATGTTTCAAATAAGAGATATTCCACTCTTAATGGCGTATAACTTTTATTTGAAACATTTTTCACTATTTCCGATATTAACGGAATCATAACTCACACACTGGATCAACCCAAAATAGAGTATTTCTATTTTGCTCCATCTAACTCATAAGTTAAGCGAGTTACAAACAAATGTTTCAAATAAGAGATATTCCATTCTTAATGGTAAACAACTCTTGTTAGAAACATTTTACCCTATTTCCGATATTAACGGAATTATAAACCAAATAGAAATTTGGCCCCATCTAACTCCAAAGTTAAGCGAGTTAGAAGAAAAATGTTTCAAACAAGAGTTATTCCATTCTTAATGGCAAACAACTTTTGTCTGAAACATTTTACCCTATTTCCGATATTAACGGAATTATAACTCACACACTGGATCAACTCAAGATGGAGTATTTCTATTTGGCTCCATCTAACTCCAAAGTCAAGCGAGTTAGAAAAAAATGTTTCAAACAAGAGTTATTCCATCCTTAATGACAAACAACTTTTGTTTGAAAGATCTTACAGTATTTCGGATATTAACGGAATTATAAGCCTAATAGTAATTTGCCTCCATCTAACTCCACAGTTAAGCGAGTTAGAAAAAAATATTTCAAATAAGAGTTATTTCGCTCTTAATGGCGTACAACTTTTATTTGAAACATTTCTCCCTATTTCCGATATTAACGGAATTATAAGCCAAAGACTTGAAAAACCTAAAACGGAGTATTTCTATTTGGCTCCATCTAATTCAAAAGTTAAGCGAGTTAGAAAAAAATATTTCAAATAAGAGTTATTCCATTCTTAGTGGCGTATAACTTTTATTTGAAACATTTTACCCTCTTTCCGATATTAACGGAATTATAAGCCAAATAGGAATTTGCTTCCATCTAACTCCAAAGTTAAGCGAGTTAGAAGAAAAAGTTTCAAATAAGAGTTATTCCATTCTTAATGACAAACAACTTTTGTTTGAAAGATTTTACCCTATTTCCGATATTAACGGAATTATAAGCCAAAAACTTGAACAACCTAAAACGGAGTAATTCTATTTGGCTCCATCTAACTCAGAAGTTAAGCGAGTTAGGATAAAAATGTTTCTAATAGGAGATATTCCATTCTTAATGGCAAACAACTTCGGTTTAAAACATTTTACCCTATTTCCAATATTAACGGAGTTATAAGCCAAAAACTTGTGCAACCTAAAACGGAGTATTTCCATTTGGCTCCATCTAACTCCAAAGTTAAGCGAGTTAGAAAAAAATGTTTCAAATAAGAGATATTTCTCTCTTAATGACAAACAACTTTTGTTTGAAACATTTTACCCTATTTCCGATATTAACGGAATTATAAATCACACACTGGATCAACCCAAAATAGAGTATTTCCATTTGGCTCCATCTAACTCAAAAGTTAAGCGAGTTAGGGAAAAATATTTCAAATAAGAGATATTTCACTCTTAATGACAAACAACTTTTGTTTGAAACATTTTACCCTATCTCCGATATTAACGGAGTCATAAGCCAAATAGAAATTTGCTTCCATCTAACTCCAAAGTTAAGCGAGTTAGAAGAAAATGTTTCAAATAAGAGTTATTCCATTCTTAATGACAAACAACTTTTGTTTGAAAGATCTTACAGTATTTCCGATATTAACGGAATTATAAGCCTAATAGTAATTTGGCTCCATCTAACTCCACAGTTAAGCGAGTTAGAAAACAATATTTCAAATAAGAGTTATTTCGTTCTTAATGGCGTACAACTTTTATTTGAAACATTTTTCCCTATTTCCGATATTAACGGAATTATAACTCACACACTGGATCAACTCAAGATGGAGTATTTCTATTTGGCTCCATCTAACTCCAAAGTTAAGCGAGTTAGAAAAAAATGTTTCAAATAAGAGTTATTTCATTCTTAATGGCGTACAACTTTTATTTGAAACATTTTTCCCTATTTCCGATATTAACGGAATTATAGCTCACACACTGGATCAACCCAAGATGGAGTATTTCTATTTGGCTCTATCTAACTCCAAAGTCAAGCGAGTTAGAAAAAAATGTTTCAAACAAGAGTTATTCCATTCTTAATGACAAACAACTTTTGTTTGAAAGATCTTACAGTATTTCCGATATTAACGGAATTATAAGCCTAATAGTAATTTGGCTCCATCTAACTCCACAGTTAAGCGAGTTAGAAAAAAATATTTCAAATAAGAGTTATTTCGTCCTTAATGGCGTACAACTTCTATTTGGAACATTTTTCCCTATTTCCGATATTAACGGAATTATAAGCCAAAGACTTGAAAAACCTAAAACGGAGTATTTCTATTTGGCTACATCTAATTCAAAAGTTAAGCGAGTTAGAAAAAAATATTTCAAATAAGAGTTATTCCATTCTTAGTGGCGTATAACTTTTATTTGAAACATTTTACCCTATTTCCGATATTAACGGAATTATAAGCCAAATAGAAATTTGCTTCCATCTAACTCCAAAGTTAAGCGAGTTAGGAGAAAACGTTTTAAATAAGAGTTATTCCATTCTTAATGACAAACAACTTTTGTTTGAAAGATCTTACAAAATTTCCGATATTAACGGAATTATAAGCCTAATAGTAATTTGGCTCCATCTAACTCCACAGTTAAGCGAGTTAGAAAAAAATGTTTCAAATAAGAGTTATTTCATTCTTAATGGCGTACAACTTTTATTTGAAACATTTTTAGCTATGTCCGATATTAACGGAATTATAACTCACACACTGGATCAACCCAAGATGGAGAATTTCTATTTTGCTCCATCTAACTCAAAAGTTAAGCGAGTTAGAAAAAAATGTTTCTAATAAGAGATATTCCATTCTTAATGGCAAACAACTTTTGTCCTAAACATTTTACCCTATTTCCGATATTAACGGAATTATAAGCCAAATAGAAATTTGGCCCCATCTAACTACAAAGTTAAGCGAGTTAGAAAAAAATGTTTCAAATAAGAGATATTCCATTCTTAAAGGCGCACAACTTTTGTCCTAAACATTTTACCCTATTTCCGATATTAACGGAATCATAACTCACACACTGGATCAACCCAAAATAGAGTATTTCTACTTGGCTCCATCTAACTCATAAGTTAAGCGAGTTAGAAAAAAATGTTTCAAATAAGAGATATTCCACTCTTAATGGCGTATAACTTTTATTTGAAACATTTTTCACTATTTCCGATATTAACGGAATCATAACTCACACACTGGATCAACCCAAAATAGAGTATTTCTATTTTGCTCCATCTAACTCATAAGTTAAGCGAGTTACAAACAAATGTTTCAAATAAGAGATATTCCATTCTTAATGGTAAACAACTCTTGTTAGAAACATTTTACCCTATTTCCGATATTAACGGAATTATAAACCAAATAGAAATTTGGCCCCATCTAACTCCAAAGTTAAGCGAGTTAGAAGAAAAATGTTTCAAACAAGAGTTATTCCATTCTTAATGGCAAACAACTTTTGTCTGAAACATTTTACCCTATTTCCGATATTAACGGAATTATAACTCACACACTGGATCAACTCAAGATGGAGTATTTCTATTTGGCTCCATCCAACTCCAAAGTCAAGCGAGTTAGAAAAAAATGTTTCAAACAAGAGTTATTCCATTCTTAATGACAAACAACTTTTGTTTGAAAGATCTTACAGTATTTCGGATATTAACGGAATTATAAGCCTAATAGTAATTTGGCTCCATCTAACTCCACAGTTAAGCGAGTTAGAAAAAAATATTTCAAATAAGAGTTATTCCATTCTTAATGACAAACAACTTTTGTTTAAAAGATTTTACCCTATTTCCGATATTAACGGAATTATAAGCCAAAAACTTGAACAACCTAAAACGGAGTAATTCTATTTGGCTCCATCTAACTCAAAAGTTAAGCAAGTTAGAAAAAAATGTTTCAAATAAGAGTTATTCCATTCTTAATGGCGTACAACTTTTATTTGAAACATTTTTCCCAATTTCCGATGTTAACGGAATCATAACCCACACACTGGATCAACCCAAAATAGAGTATTTCCATTTGGCTCCATCTAACTCATAAGTTAAGCGAGTTACAAAAAAATGTTTCAAATAAGAGATATTCCATTCTTAATGACAAACAACTTTTGTTTGAAACATTTTACCCTATCCCCGATATTAACGGAATTATAAGCCAAATAGTAATTAGGCTCCATCTAACTAGAAAGTTAAGCGAGTTAGAAAAAATGTTTCAAATAACAGTTATTCCGTTCTTAATGGCAAACAACTTTTGTCTGAAACATTTTACCCTATTTCCGATATTAACGGAATCATAACTCACACACTAGATCAACCCAAAATAGAGTATTTCTATTTGGCTCCATCTAACTCAAAAGTTAAGCGAGTTAGGATAAAAATGTTTCTAATAGGAGATATTCCATTCTTAATGGCAAACAACTTCGGTTTAAAACATTTTACCCTATTTCCAATATTAACGGAGTTATAAGCCAAAAACTTGTGCAACCTAAAACGGAGTATTTCCATTTGGCTCCATCTAACTCCAAAGTTAAGCGAGTTAGAAAAAAATGTTTCAAATAAGAGATATTTCCCTCTTAATGACAAACAACTTGTGTTTGAAACATTTTACCCTATTTCCGATATTAACGGAATTATAAATCACACACTGGATCAACCCAAAATAGAGTATTTCCATCTAACTCAAAAGTTAAGCGAGTTAGGGAAAAATATTTCAAATAAGAGATATTTCACTCTTAATGACAAACAACTTTTGTTTGAAACATTTTACCCTATCTCCGATATTAACGGAGTCATAAGCCAAATAGAAATTTGCTTCCATCTAACTCCAAAGTTAAGCGAGTTAGAAGAAAATGTTTCAAATAAGAGTTATTTCGTTCTTAATGGCGTACAACTTTTATTTGAAACATTTTTCCCTATTTCCGATATTAACGGAATTATAACTCACACACAGGATCAACTCAAGATGGAGTATTTCTATTTGGCTCCATCTAACTCCAAAGTTAAGCGAGTTAGAAAAAAATGTTTCAAATAAGAGTTATTTCATTCTTAATGGCGTACAACTTTTGTTTGAAAGATCTTACAGAATTTCCGATATTAACGGAATTATAAGCCTAATAGTAATTTGGCTCCATCTAACTCCACAGTTAAGCGAGTTAGAAAAAAATGTTTCAAATAAGAGTTATTTCATTCTTAATGGCGTACAACTTTTATTTGAAACATTTTTAGCTATGTCCGATATTAACGGAATTATAACTCACACACTGGATCAACCCAAGATGGAGAATTTCTATTTTGCTCCATCTAACTCAAAAGTTAAGCGAGTTAGAAAAAAATGTTTCTAATAAGAGATATTCCATTCTTAATGGCAAACAACTTTTGTCTTAAACATTTTACCCTATTTCCGATATTAACGGAATTATAAGCCAAATAGAAATTTGGCCCCATCTAACTACAAAGTTAAGCGAGTTAGAAAAAAATGTTTCAAATAAGAGATATTCCATTCTTAAAGGCGTACAACTTTTATTTGAAACATTTTACCCTATTTCCGATATTAACGGAATCATAACTCACACACTGGATCAACCCAAAATAGAGTATTTCTACTTGGCTCCATCTAACTCATAAGTTAAGCGAGTTAGAAAAAAATGTTTCAAATAAGAGATATTCCACTCTTAATGGCGTATAACTTTTATTTGAAACATTTTTCACTATTTCCGATATTAACGGAATCATAACTCACACACTGGATCAACCCAAAATAGAGTATTTCTATTTTGCTCCATCTAACTCATAAGTTAAGCGAGTTACAAACAAATGTTTCAAATAAGAGATATTCCATTCTTAATGGTAAACAACTCTAGTTAGAAACATTTTACCCTATTTCCGATATTAACGGAATTATAAATCAAATAGGAATTTGGCCCCATCTAACTCCAAAGTTAAGCGAGTTAGAAGAAAAATGTTTCAAACAAGAGTTATTCCATTCTTAATGGCAAACAACTTTTGTCTGAAACATTTTACCCTATTTCCGATATTAACGGAATTATAACTCACACACTGGATCAACTCAAGATGGAGTATTTCTATTTGGCTCCATCCAACTCCAAAGTCAAGCGAGTTAGAAAAAAATGTTTCAAACAAGAGTTATTCCATTCTTAATGACAAACAACTTTTGTTTGAAAGATCTTACAGTATTTCGGATATTAACGGAATTATAAGCCTAATAGTAATTTGGCTCCATCTAACTCCACAGTTAAGCGAGTTAGAAAAAAATATTTCAAATAAGAGTTATTCCATTCTTAATGACAAACAACTTTTGTTTAAAAGATTTTACCCTATTTCCGATATTAACGGAATTATAAGCCAAAAACTTGAACAACCTAAAACGGAGTAATTCTATTTGGCTCCATCTAACTCAAAAGTTAAGCAAGTTAGAAAAAAATGTTTCAAATAAGAGTTATTCCATTCTTAATGGCGTACAACTTTTATTTGAAACATTTTTCCCAATTTCCGATGTTAACGGAATCATAACCCACACACTGGATCAACCCAAAATAGAGTATTTCCATTTGGCTCCATCTAACTCATAAGTTAAGCGAGTTACAAAAAAATGTTTCAAATAAGAGATATTCCATTCTTAATGACAAACAACTTTTGTTTGAAACATTTTACCCTATCCCCGATATTAACGGAATTATAAGCCAAATAGTAATTAGGCTCCATCTAACTAGAAAGTTAAGCGAGTTAGAAAAAATGTTTCAAATAACAGTTATTCCGTTCTTAATGGCAAACAACTTTTGTCTGAAACATTTTACCCTATTTCCGATATTAACGGAATCATAACTCACACACTAGATCAACCCAAAATAGAGTATTTCTATTTGGCTCCATCTAACTCAAAAGTTAAGCGAGTTAGGATAAAAATGTTTCTAATAGGAGATATTCCATTCTTAATGGCAAACAACTTCGGTTTAAAACATTTTACCCTATTTCCAATATTAACGGAGTTATAAGCCAAAAACTTGTGCAACCTAAAACGGAGTATTTCCATTTGGCTCCATCTAACTCCAAAGTTAAGCGAGTTAGAAAAAAATGTTTCAAATAAGAGATATTTCCCTCTTAATGACAAACAACTTGTGTTTGAAACATTTTACCCTATTTCCGATATTAACGGAATTATAAATCACACACTGGATCAACCCAAAATAGAGTATTTCCATCTAACTCAAAAGTTAAGCGAGTTAGGGAAAAATATTTCAAATAAGAGATATTTCACTCTTAATGACAAACAACTTTTGTTTGAAACATTTTACCCTATCTCCGATATTAACGGAGTCATAAGCCAAATAGAAATTTGCTTCCATCTAACTCCAAAGTTAAGCGAGTTAGAAGAAAATGTTTCAAATAAGAGTTATTTCGTTCTTAATGGCGTACAACTTTTATTTGAAACATTTTTCCCTATTTCCGATATTAACGGAATTATAACTCACACACAGGATCAACTCAAGATGGAGTATTTCTATTTGGCTCCATCTAACTCCAAAGTTAAGCGAGTTAGAAAAAAATGTTTCAAATAAGAGTTATTTCATTCTTAATGGCGTACAACTTTTGTTTGAAAGATCTTACAGAATTTCCGATATTAACGGAATTATAAGCCTAATAGTAATTTGGCTCCATCTAACTCCACAGTTAAGCGAGTTAGAAAAAAATGTTTCAAATAAGAGTTATTTCATTCTTAATGGCGTACAACTTTTATTTGAAACATTTTTAGCTATGTCCGATATTAACGGAATTATAACTCACACACTGGATCAACCCAAGATGGAGAATTTCTATTTTGCTCCATCTAACTCAAAAGTTAAGCGAGTTAGAAAAAAATGTTTCTAATAAGAGATATTCCATTCTTAATGGCAAACAACTTTTGTCTTAAACATTTTACCCTATTTCCGATATTAACGGAATTATAAGCCAAATAGAAATTTGGCCCCATCTAACTACAAAGTTAAGCGAGTTAGAAAAAAATGTTTCAAATAAGAGATATTCCATTCTTAAAGGCGTACAACTTTTATTTGAAACATTTTACCCTATTTCCGATATTAACGGAATCATAACTCACACACTGGATCAACCCAAAATAGAGTATTTCTACTTGGCTCCATCTAACTCATAAGTTAAGCGAGTTAGAAAAAAATGTTTCAAATAAGAGATATTCCACTCTTAATGGCGTATAACTTTTATTTGAAACATTTTTCACTATTTCCGATATTAACGGAATCATAACTCACACACTGGATCAACCCAAAATAGAGTATTTCTATTTTGCTCCATCTAACTCATAAGTTAAGCGAGTTACAAACAAATGTTTCAAATAAGAGATATTCCATTCTTAATGGTAAACAACTCTAGTTAGAAACATTTTACCCTATTTCCGATATTAACGGAATTATAAATCAAATAGGAATTTGGCCCCATCTAACTCCAAAGTTAAGCGAGTTAGAAAAAAAATGTTTCAAACAAGAGTTATTCCATTCTTAATGGCAAACAACTTTTGTCTGAAACATTTTACCCTATTTCCGATATTAACGGAATTATAACTCACACACTGGATCAACTCAAGATGGAGTATTTCTATTTGGCTCCATCTAACTCCAAAGTCAAGCGAGTTAGAAAAAAATGTTTCAAACAAGAGTTATTCCATTCTTAATGACAAACAACTTTTGTTTGAAAGATCTTACAGTATTTCGGATATTAACGGAATTATAAGCCTAATAGTAATTTGGCTCCATCTAACTCCACAGTTAAGCGAGTTAGAAAAAAATATTTCAAATAAGAGTTATTTCGCTCTTAATGGCGTACAACTTTTATTTGAAACATTTTTCCCTATTTCCGATATTAACGGAATTATAAGCCAAAGACTTGAAAAACCTAAAACGGAGTATTTCTATTTGGCTCCATCTAATTCAAAAGTTAAGCGAGTTAGAAAAAAATATTTCAAATAAGAGTTATTCCATTCTTAGTGGCGGATAACTTTTATTTGAAACATTTTACCCTCTTTCCGATATTAACGGAATTATAAGCCAAATAGAAATTTGCTTCCATCTAACTCCAAAGTTAAGCGAGTTAGAAGAAAAAGTTTCAAATAAGAGTTATTCCATTCTTAATGACAAACAACTTTTGTTTGAAGGATTTTACCCTATTTCCGATATTAACGGAATTATAAGCCAAAAACTTGAACAACCTAAAACGGAGTAATTCTATTTGGCTCCATCTAACTCAAAAGTTAAGCAAGTTAGAAAAAAATGTTTCAAATAAGAGTTATTCCATTCTTAATGGCGTACAACTTTTATTTGAAACATTTTTCCCAATTTCCGATGTTAACGGAATCATAACCCACACACTGGATCAACCCAAAATAGAGTATTTCCATTTGGCTCCATCTAACTCATAAGTTAAGCGAGTTACAAAAAAATGTTTCAAATAAGAGATATTCCATTCTTAATGACAAACAACTTTTGTTTGAAACATTTTACCCTATCCCCGATATTAACGGAATTATAAGCCAAATAGTAAGTAGGCTCCATCTAACTAGAAAGTTAAGCGAGTTAGAAAAAAATGTTTCAAATAACAGTTATTCCGTTCTTAATGACAAACAACTTCTGTTTGAAACATTTTACCCTATCTCCGATATTAACGGAGTCATAAGCCAAATAGAAATTTGCTTCCATCTAACTCCAAAGTTAAGCGAGTTAGAAGAAAATGTTTCAAATAAGAGTTATTCCATTCTTAATGACAAACATCTTTTGTTTGAAAGATCTTACAGTATTTCCGATATTAACGGAATTATAAGCCTAATAGTAATTTGGCTCCATCTAACTCCACAGTTAAGCGAGTTAGAAAACAATATTTCAAATAAGAGTTATTTCGTTCTTAATGGCGTACAACTTTTATTTGAAACATTTTTCCCTATTTCCGATATTAACGGAATTATAACTCACACACAGGATCAACTCAAGATGGAGTATTTCTATTTGGCTCCATCTAACTCCAAAGTTAAGCGAGTTAGAAAAAAATGTTTCAAATAAGAGTTATTTCATTCTTAATGGCGTACAACTTTTGTTTGAAAGATCTTACAGAATTTCCGATATTAACGGAATTATAAGCCTAATAGTAATTTGGCTCCATCTAACTCCACAGTTAAGCGAGTTAGAAAAAAATGTTTCAAATAAGAGTTATTTCATTCTTAATGGCGTACAACTTTTATTTGAAACATTTTTAGCTATGTCCGATATTAACGGAATTATAACTCACACACTGGATCAACTCAAGATGGAGTATTTCTATTTGGCTCCATCTAACTCCAAAGTCAAGCGAGTTAGAAAAAAATGTTTCAAACAAGAGTTATTCCATTCTTAATGACAAACAACTTTTGTTTGAAAGATCTTACAGTATTTCGGATATTAACGGAATTATAAGCCTAATAGTAATTTGGCTCCATCTAACTCCACAGTTAAGCGAGTTAGAAAAAAATATTTCAAATAAGAGTTATTTCGCTCTTAATGGCGTACAACTTTTATTTGAAAGATTTTTCCCTATTTCCGATATTAACGGAATTATAAGCCAAAGACGAAAAACCTAAAACGGAGTATTTCTATTTGGCTCCATCTAATTCAAAAGTTAAGCGAGTTAGAAAAAAATATTTCAAATAAGAGTTATTCCATTCTTAGTGGCGTATAACTTTTATTTGAAACATTTTACCCTCTTTCCGATATTAACGGAATTATAAGCCAAATAGAAATTTACTTCCATCTAACTCCAAAGTTAAGCGAGTTAGAAGAAAAAGTTTCAAATAAGAGTTATTCCATTCTTAATGACAAACAACTTTTGTTTGAAACATTTTACCCTATCCCCGATATTAACGGAATTATAAGCCAAATAGTAATTAGGCTCCATCTAACTAGAAAGTTAAGCGAGTTAGAAAAAAATGTTTCAAATAACAGTTATTCCGTTCTTAATGGCAAACAACTTTTGTCTGAAACATTTTACCCTATTTCCGATATTAACGGAATCATAACTCACACACTAGATCAACCCAAAATAGAGTATTTCTATTTGGCTCCATCTAACTCAAAAGTTAAGCGAGTTAGGATAAAAATGTTTCTAATAGGAGATATTCCATTCTTAATGGCAAACAACTTCGGTTTAAAACATTTTACCCTATTTCCAATATTAACGGAGTTATAAGCCAAAAACTTGTGCAACCTAAAACGGAGTATTTCCATTTGGCTCCATCTAACTCCAAAGTTAAGCGAGTTAGAAAAAAATGTTTCAAATAAGAGATATTTCTCTCTTAATGACAAACAACTTTTGTTTGAAACATTTTTCCCTATTTCCGATATTAACGGAATTATAAATCACACACTGGATCAACCCAAAATAGAGTATTTCCATTTGGCTCCATCTAACTCAAAAGTTAAGCGAGTTAGGGAAAAATATTTCAAATAAGAGATATTTCACTCTTAATGACAAACAACTTTTGTTTGAAACATTTTACCCTATCTCCGATATTAACGGAGTCATAAGCCAAATAGTAATTTGACTCCATCTAACTTCAAAGTTAAGCGAGTTAGAAAAAAATGTTTCCAATAAGAGTTATTTCATTCTTAATGGGGTACAACTTTTATTTGAAACATTTTTCCCTATTTCCGATATTAACGGAATTATTAATCACACACTTGATCAACCCAAAATAGAGTATTTCTATTTGGCTCCATCTAACTCATAAGTTAAACGAGTTAGAAAAAAATGTTTCAAACAATAGTTATTCCATTCCTAATGACATACAACTTTGCTTTAAAACATTCTACCCTATTTCCAATATTAACGGAGTTATAAGCCAAAAACTTGAGCAACCTAAAACGGAGTATTTCTATTTGGCTCCATCTAACTCAAAAGTTAAGCGAGTTAGAGAAAATGTTTCAAATAAGAGATATTCCATTCTCAATGACAAACAACTTTTGTTTGAAACATTTTACCCTATTTCCGATATTAACGGAATTATAAGCCAAATAGTAATTTGGCCCCATCTAACTACAAAGTTAAGCGAGTTAGGAAAAAATGTTTCAAACAAGAGTTATTCCATTCTTAATGACAAACAACTTTTGTTGGAAATATTTTACCCTATCTCTGATATTAACGGAATTATAAGCCTAATAGTAATTTGGCTCCATCTAACTCCTCAGTTAAGCGAGTTAGAAAAAAATGTTTCAAATAAGAGTTATTTCATTCTTAATGGCGTACAACTTTTATTTGAAACATTTTTAGCTATGTCCGATATTAACGGAATTATAACTCACACACTGGATCAACCCAAGATGGAGTATTTCTATTTTGCTCCATCTAACTCAAAAGTTAAGCGAGTTAGAAAAAAATATTTCTAATAAGAGATATTCCATTCTTAATGGCAAACAACTTTTGTCTTAAACATTTTACCCTATTTCCGATATTAACGGAATTATAAGCCAAATAGAAATTTGGCCCCATCTAACTACAAAGTTAAGCGAGTTAGAAAAAAATGTTTCAAATAAGAGATATTCCATTCCTAAAGGCGTACAACTTTTATTTGAAACATTTTACCCTATTTCCGATATTAACGGAATCATAACTCACACACTGGATCAACCCAAAATAGAGTATTTCTACTTGGCTCCATCTAACTCATAAGTTAAGCGAGTTAGAAAAAAATGTTTCAAATAAGAGATATTCCATTCTTAATGGCGTATAACTTTTATTTGAAACATTTTTCACTATTTCCGATATTAACGGAATCATAACTCACACACTGGATCAACCCAAAATAGAGTATTTCTATTTTGCTCCATCTAACTCATAAGTTAAGCGAGTTACAAACAAATGTTTCAAATAAGAGATATTCCATTCTCAATGACAAACAACTTTTGTTTGAAACATTTTACCCTATTTCCGATATTAACGGAATTATAAGCCAAATAGTAATTTGGCCCCATCTAACTACAAAGTTAAGCGAGTTAGAAAAATATGCTTCAAATAAGAGTTATTCCATTCTTCATGGCGCACAACTTTTATTTGAAACATTTTCCCTATTTCCGATATTAACGGAATTATAACTCACACACTGGATCAACCCAAAATAGAGTATTTCTATTTGGCTCCATCTAACTCAAAATTTAAGCGAGTTAGAAAAAAATGTTTCAAACAAGAGTTATTCCATTCTTAATGACAAACAACTTTTGTCTGAAACATTTTACACTATCTCCGATATTAACGGAATTATAAGCCAAATAGTAATTTGGCCCCATCTAACTACAAAGTTAAGCGAGTTAGGAAAAAATGTTTCAAACAAGAGTTATTCCATTCTTAATGACAAACAACTTTTGTTGGAAATATTTTACCCTATCTCTGATATTAACGGAATTATAAGCCTAATAGCAATTTGGCTCCATCTAACTCCTCAGTTAAGCGAGTTAGAAAAAAATGTTTCAAATAAGAGTTATTTCATTCTTAATGGCGTACAACTTTTATTTGAAACATTTTTAGCTATGTCCGATATTAACGGAATTATAACTCACACACTGGATCAACCCAAGATGGAGTATTTCTATTTTGCTCCATCTAACTCAAAAGTTAAGCGAGTTAGAAAAAAATATTTCTAATAAGAGATATTCCATTCTTAATGGCAAACAACTTTTGTCTTAAACATTTTACCCTATTTCCGATATTAACGGAATTATAAGCCAAATAGAAATTTGGCCCCATCTAACTACAAAGTTAAGCGAGTTAGAAAAAAATGTTTCAAATAAGAGATATTCCATTCCTAAAGGCGTACAACTTTTATTTGAAACATTTTACCCTATTTCCGATATTAACGGAATCATAACTCACACACTGGATCAACCCAAAATAGAGTATTTCTACTTGGCTCCATCTAACTCATAAGTTAAGCGAGTTAGAAAAAAATGTTTCAAATAAGAGATATTCCATTCTTAATGGCGTATAACTTTTATTTGAAACATTTTTCACTATTTCCGATATTAACGGAATCATAACTCACACACTGGATCAACCCAAAATAGAGTATTTCTATTTTGCTCCATCTAACTCATAAGTTAAGCGAGTTACAAACAAATGTTTCAAATAAGAGATATTCCATTCTCAATGACAAACAACTTTTGTTTGAAACATTTTACCCTATTTCCGATATTAACGGAATTATAAGCCAAATAGTAATTTGGCCCCATCTAACTACAAAGTTAAGCGAGTTAGAAAAATATGCTTCAAATAAGAGTTATTCCATTCTTCATGGCGCACAACTTTTATTTGAAACATTTTCCCTATTTCCGATATTAACGGAATTATAACTCACACACTGGATCAACCCAAAATAGAGTATTTCTATTTGGCTGCATCTAACTCAAAATTTAAGCGAGTTAGAAAAAAATGTTTCAAACAAGAGTTATTCCATTCTTAATGACAAACAACTTTTGTCTGAAACATTTTACACTATCTCCGATATTAACGGAATTATAAGCCAAATAGTAATTTGGCCCCATCTAACTACAAAGTTAAGCGAGTTAGGAAAAAATGTTTCAAACAAGAGTTATTCCATTCTTAATGACAAACAACTTTTGTTGGAAATATTTTACCCTATCTCTGATATTAACGGGATTATAAGCCTAATAGCAATTTGGCTCCATCTAACTCCTCAGTTAAGCGAGTTAGAAAAAAATGTTTCAAATAAGAGTTATTTCATTCTTAATGGCGTACAACTTTTATTTGAAACATTTTTAGCTATGTCCGATATTAACGGAATTATAACTCACACACTGGATCAACCCAAGATGGAGTATTTCTATTTTGCTCCATCTAACTCAAAAGTTAAGCGAGTTAGAAAAAAATATTTCTAATATGAGATATTCCATTCTTAATGGCAAACAACTTTTGTCTTAAACATTTTACCCTATTTCCGATATTAACGGAATTATAAGCCAAATAGAAATTTGGCCCCATCTAACTACAAAGTTAAGCGAGTTAGAAAAAAATGTTTCAAATAAGAGATATTCCATTCCTAAAGGCGTACAACTTTTATTTGAAACATTTTACCCTATTTCCGATATTAACGGAATCATAACTCACACACTGGATCAACCCAAAATAGAGTATTTCTACTTGGCTCCATCTAACTCATAAGTTAAGCGAGTTAGAAAAAAATGTTTCAAATAAGAGATATTCCATTCTTAATGGCGTATAACTTTTATTTGAAACATTTTTCACTATTTCCGATATTAACGGAATCATAACTCACACACTGGATCAACCCAAAATAGAGTATTTCTATTTTGCTCCATCTAACTCATAAGTTAAGCGAGTTACAAACAAATGTTTCAAATAAGAGATATTCCATTCTTAATGGTAAACAACTCTTGTTAGAAACATTTTACCCTATTTCCGATATTAACGGAATTATAAACCAAATAGGAATTTGGCCCCATCTAACTCCAAAGTTAAGCGAGTTAGAAAAAAAATGTTTCAAACAAGAGTTATTCCATTCTTAATGGCAAACAACTTTTGTCTGAAACATTTTACCCTATTTCCGATATTAACGGAATTATAACTCACACACTGGATCAACTCAAGATGGAGTATTTCTATTTGGCTCCATCTAACTCCAAAGTCAAGCGAGTTAGAAAAAAATGTTTCAAACAAGAGTTATTCCATTCTTAATTGCAAACAACTTTTGTTTGAAAGATCTTACAGTATTTCCGATATTAACGGAATTATAAGCCTAACAGTAATTTGGCTCCATCTAACTCCACAGTTAAGCGAGTTAGAAAAAAATATTTCAAATAAGAGTTATTTCGCTCTTAATGGCGTACAACTTTTATTTGAAACATTTTTCCCTATTTCCGATATTAACGGAATTATAAGCCAAAGACTTGAAAAACCTAAAACGGAGTATTTCTATTTGGCTCCATCTAATTCAAAAGTTAAGCGAGTTAGAAAAAAATATTTCAAATAAGAGTCATTCCGTTCTTAGTGGCGTATAACTTTTATTTGAAACATTTTACCCTCTTTCCGATATTAACGGAATTATAAGCCAAATAGAAATTTGCTTCCATCTAACTCCAAAGTTAAGCGAGTTAGAAGAAAAAGTTTCAAATAAGAGTTATTCCATTCTTAATGACAAACAACTTTTGTTTGAAAGGTATTACCCTATTTCCGATATTAACGGAATTATAACTCACAAACTGGATCAACCCAAGATGGAGTATTTCTATTTGGCTCCATCTAACTCCAAAGTCAAGCGAGTTAGAAAAAAATGTTTTAAACAAGAGTTATTCCATTCTTAATGACAAACAACTTTTGTTTGAAAGATCTTACAGTATTTCCGATATTAACGGAATTATAAGCCTAATAGTAATTTGGCTCCATCTAACTCCACAGTTAAGCGAGTTAGAAAAAAATATTTCAAATAAGAGTTATTTCGCTCTTAATGGCGTACAACTTTTATTTGAAACATTTTTCCCCATTTCCGATATTAACGGAATTATAAGCCAAAAACTTGAACAACCTAAAACGGAGTAATTCTATTTGGCTCCATCTAACTCAAAAGTTAAGCAAGTTAGAAAAAAATGTTTCAAATAAGAGTTATTCCATTCTTAGTGGCGTACAACTTTTATTTGAAACATTTTTCCCAATTTCCGATGTTAACGGAATCATAACCCACACACTGGATCAACCCAAAATAGAGTATTTCCATTTGGCTCCATCTAACTCATAAGTTAAGCGAGTTACAAAAAAATGTTTCAAATAAGAGATATTCCATTCTTAATGACAAACAACTTTTGTTTGAAACATTTTACCCTATTTCCGATATTAACGGAATCATAAGCCAAATAGTAATTAGGCTCCATCTAACTAGAAAGTTAAGCGAGTTAGAAAAAATGTTTCAAATAACAATTATTCCGTTCTTAATGGCAAACAACTTTTGTCTGAAACATTTTACCCTATTTCCGATATTAACGGAATCATAACTCACACACTGGATCAACCCAAAATAGAGTATTTCTACTTGGCTCCATCTAACTCATAAGTTAAGCGAGTTAGAAAAAAATGTTTCAAATAAGAGATATTCCACTCTTAATGGCGTATAACTTTTATTTGAAACATTTTTCACTATTTCCGATATTAACGGAATCATAACTCACACACTGGATCAACCCAAAATAGAGTATTTCTATTTTGCTCCATCTAACTCATAAGTTAAGCGAGTTACAAACAAATGTTTCAAATAAGAGATATTCCATTCTTAATGGTAAACAACTCTAGTTAGAAACATTTTACCCTATTTCCGATATTAACGGAATTATAAACCAAATAGGAATTTGGCCCCATCTAACTCCAAAGTTAAGCGAGTTAGAAAAAAAATGTTTCAAACAAGAGTTATTCCATTCTTAATGGCAAACAACTTTTGTCTGAAACATTTTACCCTATTTCCGATATTAACGGAATTATAACTCACACACTGGATCAACTCAAGATGGAGTATTTCTATTTGGCTCCATCTAACTCCAAAGTCAAGCGAGTTAGAAAAAAATGTTTCAAACAAGAGTTATTCCATTCTTAATGACAAACAACTTTTGTTTGAAAGATCTTACAGTATTTCGGATATTAACGGAATTATAAGCCTAATAGTAATTTGGCTCCATCTAACTCCACAGTTAAGCGAGTTAGAAAAAAATATTTCAAATAAGAGTTATTTCGCTCTTAATGGCGTACAACTTTTATTTGAAACATTTTTCCCTATTTCCGATATTAACGGAATTATAAGCCAAAGACGAAAAACCTAAAACGGAGTATTTCTATTTGGCTCCATCTAATTCAAAAGTTAAGCGAGTTAGAAAAAAATATTTCAAATAAGAGTTATTCCATTCTTAGTGGCGTATAACTTTTATTTGAAACATTTTACCCTCTTTCCGATATTAACGGAATTATAAGCCAAATAGAAATTTACTTCCATCTAACTCCAAAGTTAAGCGAGTTAGAAGAAAAAGTTTCAAATAAGAGTTATTCCATTCTTAATGACAAACAACTTTTGTTTGAAAGATTTTACCCTATTTCCGATATTAACGGAATTATAAGCCAAAAACTTGAACAACCTAAAACGGAGTAATTCTATTTGGCTCCATCTAACTCAAAAGTTAAGCAAGTTAGAAAAAAATGTTTCAAATAAGAGTTATTCCATTCTTAATGGCGTACAACTTTTATTTGAAACATTTTTCCCAGTTTCCGATGTTAACGGAATCATAACCCACACACTGGATCAACCCAAAATAGAGTATTTCCATTTGGCTCCATCTAACTCATAAGTTAAGCGAGTTACAAAAAAATGTTTCAAATAAGAGATATTCCATTCTTAATGACAAACAACTTTTGTTTGAAACATTTTACCCTATCCCCGATATTAACGGAATTATAAGCCAAATAGTAATTAGGCTCCATCTAACTAGAAAGTTAAGCGAGTTAGAAAAAAATGTTTCAAATAACAGTTATTCCGTTCTTAATGGCAAACAACTTTTGTCTGAAACATTTTACCCTGTTTCCGATATTAACGGTATCATAACTCACACACTAGATCAACCCAAAATAGAGTATTTCTATTTGGCTCCATCTAACTCAAAAGTTAAGCGAGTTAGGATAAAAATGTTTCTAATAGGAGATATTCCATTCTTAATGGCAAACAACTTCGGTTTAAAACATTTTACCCTATTTCCAATATTAACGGAGTTATAAGCCAAAAACTTGTGCAACCTAAAACGGAGTATTTCCATTTGGCTCCATCTAACTCCAAAGTTAAGCGAGTTAGAAAAAAATGTTTCAAATAAGAGATATTTCTCTCTTAATGACAAACAACTTTTGTTTGAAACATTTTTCCCTATTTCCGATATTAACGGAATTATAAATCACACACTGGATCAACCCAAAATAGAGTATTTCCATTTGGCTCCATCTAACTCAAAAGTTAAGCGAGTTAGGGAAAAATATTTCAAATAAGAGATATTTCACTCTTAATGACAAACAACTTTTGTTTGAAACATTTTACCCTATCTCCGATATTAACGGAGTCATAAGCCAAATAGTAATTTGACTCCATCTAACTTCAAAGTTAAGCGAGTTAGAAAAAAATGTTTCCAATAAGAGTTATTTCATTCTTAATGGCGTACAACTTTTATTTGAAACATTTTTCCCTATTTCCGATATTAACGGAATTATTAATCACACACTTGATCAACCCAAAATAGAGTATTTCTATTTGGCTCCATCTAACTCATAAGTTAAACGAGTTAGAAAAAAATGTTTCAAACAATAGTTATTCCATTCCTAATGACATACAACTTTGCTTTAAAACATTCTACCCTATTTCCAATATTAACGGAGTTATAAGCCAAAAACTTGAGCAACCTAAAACGGAGTATTTCTATTTGGCTCCATCTAACTCAAAAGTTAAGCGAGTTAGAAAAAATGTTTCAAATAAGAGATATTCCATTCTTAATGGCAAACAACTTTTGTCTTAAACATTTTACCCTATTTCCGATATTAACGGAATTATAAGCCAAATAGGAATTTGGCCCCATCTAACTCCAAAGTTAAGCGAGTTAGAAAAAAAATGTTTCAAACAAGAGTTATTCCATTCTTAATGGCAAGTAACTTCGGTTTGAAACATTTTACCCTATTTCCGATATTAACGGAATTATAAGCCAAGGACTTGAAAAACCTAAAACGGAGTATTTCTATTTGGCTCCATCTAATTCAAAAGTTAAGCGAGTTAGAAAAAAATATTTCAAATAAGAGTTATTCCACTCTTAGTGGCGTATAACTTTTATTTGAAACATTTTACCCTATT
Source organism: Digitonthophagus gazella (assembly GCA_036711955.1). NCBI lineage: Eukaryota > Metazoa > Arthropoda > Insecta > Coleoptera > Scarabaeidae > Digitonthophagus > Digitonthophagus gazella. The sequence goes on from JASCIT010000012.1 coordinate 10,557,592, forward strand.
TCCGATATTAACGGAATTATAAGCCAAATAGAAATTTGCTTCCATCTAACTCCAAAGTTAAGCGAGTTAGAAGAAAATGTTTCAAATAAGAGTTATTCCATTCTTAATGACAAACAACTTTTGTTTGAAAGATTTTACCCTATTTCCGATATTAACGGAATTATAAGCCAAAAACTTGAACAACCTAAAACGGAGTAATTCTATTTGGCTCCATCTAACTCAAAAGTTAAGCAAGTTAGAAAAAAATGTTTCAAATAAGAGTTATTCCATTCTTAATGGCGTACAACTTTTATTTGAAACATTTTTCCCAATTTCCGATGTTAACGGAATCATAACCCACACACTGGATCAACCCAAAATAGAGTATTTCCATTTGGCTCCATCTAACTCATAAGTTAAGCGAGTTACAAAAAAATGTTTCAAATAAGAGATATTCCATTCTTAATGACAAACAACTTTTGTTTGAAACATTTTACCCTATCCCCGATATTAACGGAATTATAAGCCAAATAGTAATTAGGCTCCATCTAACTAGAAAGTTAAGCGAGTTAGAAAAAATGTTTCAAATAACAGTTATTCCGTTCTTAATGGCAAACAACTTTTGTCTGAAACATTTTACCCTATTTCCGATATTAACGGAATCATAACTCACACACTGGATCAACCCAAAATAGAGTATTTCTATTTGGCTCCATCTAACTCAAAAGTTAAGCGAGTTAGGATAAAAATGTTTCTAATAGGAGATATTCCATTCTTAATGGCAAACAACTTCGGTTTAAAACATTTTACCCTATTTCCAATATTAACGGAGTTATAAGCCAAAAACTTGTGCAACCTAAAACGGAGTATTTCCATTTGGCTCCATCTAACTCCAAAGTTAAGCGAGTTAGAAAAAAATGTTTCAAATAAGAGATATTTCTCTCTTAATGACAAACAACTTTTGTTTGAAACATTTTACCCTATTTCCGATATTAACGGAATTATAAATCACACACTGGATCAACCCAAAATAGAGTGTTTCCATTTGGCTCCATCTAACTCAAAAGTTAAGCGAGTTAGGGAAAAATATTTCAAATAAGAGATATTTCACTCTTAATGACAAACAACTTTTGTTTGAAACATTTTACCCTATCTCCGATATTAACGGAATCATAAGCCAAATAGTAATTTGACTCCATCTAACTTCAAAGTTAAGCGAGTTAGAAAAAAATGTTTCCAATAAGAGTTATTTCATTCTCAATGGCGTACAACTTTTATTTGAAACATTTTTCCCTATTTCCGATATTAACGGAATTATTAATCACAAACTTGATCAACCCAAAATAGAGTATTTCTATTTGGCTCCATCTAACTCATAAGTTAAACGAGTTAGAAAAAAATGTTTCAAACAAGAGTTATTCCATTCCTAATGACATACAACTTTGCTTTAAAACATTCTACCCTATTTCCAATATTAACGGAGTTATAAGCCAAAAACTTGAGCAACCTAAAACGGAGTATTTCTATTTGGCTCCATCTAACTCAAAAGTTAAGCGAGTTAGAAAAAATGTTTCAAATAAGAGATATTCCATTCTCAATGACAAACAACTTTTGTTTGAAACATTTTACCCTATTTCCGATATTAACGGAATTATAAGCCAAATAGTAATTTGGCCCCATCTAACTACAAAGTTAAGCGAGTTAGGAAAAAATGTTTCAAACAAGAGTTATTCCATTCTTAATGACAAACAACTTTTGTTGGAAATATTTTACCCTATCTCTGATATTAACGGAATTATAAGCCTAATAGTAATTTGGCTCCATCTAACTCCTCAGTTAAGCGAGTTAGAAAAAAATGTTTCAAATAAGAGTTATTTCATTCTTAATGGCGTACAACTTTTATTTGAAACATTTTTAGCTATGTCCGATATTAACGGAATTATAACTCACACACTGGATCAACCCAAGATGGAGTATTTCTATTTTGCTCCATCTAACTCAAAAGTTAAGCGAGTTAGAAAAAAATATTTCTAATAAGAGATATTCCATTCTTAATGGCAAACAACTTTTGTCTTAAACATTTTACCCTATTTCCGATATTAACGGAATTATAAGCCAAATAGAAATTTGGCCCCATCTAACTACAAAGTTAAGCGAGTTAGAAAAAAATGTTTCAAATAAGAGATATTCCATTCCTAAAGGCGTACAACTTTTATTTGAAACATTTTACCCTATTTCCGATATTAACGGAATCATAACTCACACACTGGATCAACCCAAAATAGAGTATTTCTACTTGGCTCCATCTAACTCATAAGTTAAGCGAGTTAGAAGAAAATGTTTCAAATAAGAGATATTCCATTCTTAATGGCGTATAACTTTTATTTGAAACATTTTTCACTATTTCCGATATTAACGGAATCATAACTCACACACTGGATCAACCCAAAATAGAGTATTTCTATTTTGCTCCATCTAACTCATAAGTTAAGCGAGTTACAAACAAATGTTTCAAATAAGAGATATTCCATTCTCAATGACAAACAACTTTTGTTTGAAACATTTTACCCTATTTCCGATATTAACGGAATTATAAGCCAAATAGTAATTTGGCCCCATCTAACTACAAAGTTAAGCGAGTTAGAAAAATATGCTTCAAATAAGAGTTATTCCATTCTTCATGGCGCACAACTTTTATTTGAAACATTTTCCCTATTTCCGATATTAACGGAATTATAACTCACACACTGGATCAACCCAAAATAGAGTATTTCTATTTGGCTCCATCTAACTCAAAATTTAAGCGAGTTAGAAAAAAATGTTTCAAACAAGAGTTATTCCATTCTTAATGACAAACAACTTTTGTCTGAAACATTTTACACTATCTCCGATATTAACGGAATTATAAGCCAAATAGTAATTTGGCCCCATCTAACTACAAAGTTAAGCGAGTTAGGAAAAAATGTTTCAAACAAGAGTTATTCCATTCTTAATGACAAACAACTTTTGTTGGAAATATTTTACCCTATCTCTGATATTAACGGAATTATAAGCCTAATAGCAATTTGGCTCCATCTAACTCCTCAGTTAAGCGAGTTAGAAAAAAATGTTTCAAATAAGAGTTATTTCATTCTTAATGGCGTACAACTTTTATTTGAAACATTTTTAGCTATGTCCGATATTAACGGAATTATAACTCACACACTGGATCAACCCAAGATGGAGTATTTCTATTTTGCTCCATCTAACTCAAAAGTTAAGCGAGTTAGAAAAAAATATTTCTAATAAGAGATACTCCATTCTTAATGGCAAACAACTTTTGTCTTAAACATTTTACCCTATTTCCGATATTAACGGAATTATAAGCCAAATAGAAATTTGGCCCCATCTAACTACAAAGTTAAGCGAGTTAGAAAAAAATGTTTCAAATAAGAGATATTCCATTCCTAAAGGCGTACAACTTTTATTTGAAACATTTTACCCTATTTCCGATATTAACGGAATCATAACTCACACACTGGATCAACCCAAAATAGAGTATTTCTACTTGGCTCCATCTAACTCATAAGTTAAGCGAGTTAGAAAAAAATGTTTCAAATAAGAGATATTCCATTCTTAATGGCGTATAACTTTTATTTGAAACATTTTTCACTATTTCCGATATTAACGGAATCATAACTCACACACTGGATCAACCCAAAATAGAGTATTTCTATTTTGCTCCATCTAACTCATAAGTTAAGCGAGTTACAAACAAATGTTTCAAATAAGAGATATTCCATTCTCAATGACAAACAACTTTTGTTTGAAACATTTTACCCTATTTCCGATATTAACGGAATTATAAGCCAAATAGTAATTTGGCCCCATCTAACTACAAAGTTAAGCGAGTTAGAAAAATATGCTTCAAATAAGAGTTATTCCATTCTTCATGGCGCACAACTTTTATTTGAAACATTTTCCCTATTTCCGATATTAACGGAATTATAACTCACACACTGGATCAACCCAAAATAGAGTATTTCTATTTGGCTCCATCTAACTCAAAATTTAAGCGAGTTAGAAAAAAATGTTTCAAACAAGAGTTATTCCATTCTTAATGACAAACAACTTTTGTCTGAAACATTTTACACTATCTCCGATATTAACGGAATTATAAGCCAAATAGTAATTTGGCCCCATCTAACTACAAAGTTAAGCGAGTTAGGAAAAAATGTTTCAAACAAGAGTTATTCCATTCTTAATGACAAACAACTTTTGTTGGAAATATTTTACCCTATCTCTGATATTAACGGAATTATAAGCCTAATAGCAATTTGGCTCCATCTAACTCCTCAGTTAAGCGAGTTAGAAAAAAATGTTTCAAATAAGAGTTATTTCATTCTTAATGGCGTACAACTTTTATTTGAAACATTTTTAGCTATGTCCGATATTAACGGAATTATAACTCACACACTGGATCAACCCAAGATGGAGTATTTCTATTTTGCTCCATCTAACTCAAAAGTTAAGCGAGTTAGAAAAAAATATTTCTAATAAGAGATATTCCATTCTTAATGGCAAACAACTTTTGTCTTAAACATTTTACCCTATTTCCGATATTAACGGAATTATAAGCCAAATAGAAATTTGGCCCCATCTAACTACAAAGTTAAGCGAGTTAGAAAAAAATGTTTCAAATAAGAGATATTCCATTCCTAAAGGCGTACAACTTTTATTTGAAACATTTTACCCTATTTCCGATATTAACGGAATCATAACTCACACACTGGATCAACCCAAAATAGAGTATTTCTACTTGGCTCCATCTAACTCATAAGTTAAGCGAGTTAGAAAAAAATGTTTCAAATAAGAGATATTCCATTCTTAATGGCGTATAACTTTTATTTGAAACATTTTTCACTATTTCCGATATTAACGGAATCATAACTCACACACTGGATCAACCCAAAATAGAGTATTTCTATTTTGCTCCATCTAACTCATAAGTTAAGCGAGTTACAAACAAATGTTTCAAATAAGGGATATTCCATTCTCAATGACAAACAACTTTTGTTTGAAACATTTTACCCTATTTCCGATATTAACGGAATTATAAGCCAAATAGTAATTTGGCCCCATCTAACTACAAAGTTAAGCGAGTTAGAAAAATATGCTTCAAATAAGAGTTATTCCATTCTTCATGGCGCACAACTTTTATTTGAAACATTTTCCCTATTTCCGATATTAACGGAATTATAACTCACACACTGGATCAACCCAAAATAGAGTATTTCTATTTGGCTCCATCTAACTCAAAATTTAAGCGAGTTAGAAAAAAATGTTTCAAACAAGAGTTATTCCATTCTTAATGACAAACAACTTTTGTCTGAAACATTTTACACTATCTCCGATATTAACGGAATTATAAGCCAAATAGTAATTTGGCCCCATCTAACTACAAAGTTAAGCGAGTTAGGAAAAAATGTTTCAAACAAGAGTTATTCCATTCTTAATGACAAACAACTTTTGTTGGAAATATTTTACCCTATCTCTGATATTAACGGAATTATAAGCCTAATAGCAATTTGGCTCCATCTAACTCCTCAGTTAAGCGAGTTAGAAAAAAATGTTTCAAATAAGAGTTATTTCATTCTTAATGGCGTACAACTTTTATTTGAAACATTTTTAGCTATGTCCGATATTAACGGAATTATAACTCACACACTGGATCAACCCAAGATGGAGTATTTCTATTTTGCTCCATCTGACTCAAAAGTTAAGCGAGTTAGAAAAAAATATTTCTAATATGAGATATTCCATTCTTAATGGCAAACAACTTTTGTCTTAAACATTTTACCCTATTTCCGATATTAACGGAATTATAAGCCAAACAGTAATTTGGCCCCATCTAACTACAAAGTTAAGCGAGTTAGAAAAATATGCTTCAAATAAGAGTTATTCCATTCTTCATGGCGCACAACTTTTATTTGAAACATTTTCCCTATTTCCGATATTAACGGAATTATAACTCACACACTGGATCAAGCCAAAATAGAGTATTTCTATTTGGCTCCATCTAACTCAAAATTTAAGCGAGTTAGAAAAAAATGTTTCAAACAAGAGTTATTCCATTCTTAATGACAAACAACTTTTGTCTGAAACATTTTACACTATCTCCGATATTAACGGAATTACAAGCCAAATAGTAATTTGGCCCCATCTAACTACAAAGTTAAGCGAGTTAGGAAAAAATGTTTCAAACAAGAGTTATTCCATTCTTAATGACAAACAACTTTTGTTGGAAATATTTTACCCTATCTCTGATATTAACGGAATTATAAGCCTAATAGCAATTTGGCTCCATCTAACTCCTCAGTTAAGCGAGTTAGAAAAAAATGTTTCAAATAAGAGTTATTTCATTCTTAATGGCGTACAACTTTTATTTGAAACATTTTTAGCTATGTCCGATATTAACGGAATTATAACTCACACACTGGATCAACCCAAGATGGAGTATTTCTATTTTGCTCCATCTAACTCAAAAGTTAAGCGAGTTAGAAAAAAATATTTCTAATATGAGATATTCCATTCTTAATGGCAAACAACTTTTGTCTTAAACATTTTACCCTATTTCCGATATTAACGGAATTATAAGCCAAATAGAAATTTGGCCCCATCTAACTACAAAGTTAAGCGAGTTAGAAAAAAATGTTTCAAATAAGAGATATTCCATTCCTAAAGGCGTACAACTTTTATTTGAAACATTTTACCCTATTTCCGATATTAACGGAATCATAACTCACACACTGGATCAACCCAAAATAGAGTATTTCTACTTGGCTCCATCTAACTCATAAGTTAAGCGAGTTAGAAAAAAATGTTTCAAATAAGAGATATTCCATTCTTAATGGCGTATAACTTTTATTTGAAACATTTTTCACTATTTCCGATATTAACGGAATCATAACTCACTCACTGGATCAACCCAAAATAGAGTATTTCTATTTTGCTCCATCTAACTCATAAGTTAAGCGAGTTACAAACAAATGTTTCAAATAAGAGATATTCCATTCTTAATGGTAAACAACTCTTGTTAGAAACATTTTACCCTATTTCCGATATTAACGGAATTATAAACCAAATAGGAATTTGTCCCAATCTAACTCCAAAGTTAAGCGAGTTAGAAAAAAAATGTTTCAAACAAGAGTTATTCCATTCTTAATTGCAAACAACTTTTGTTTGAAAGATCTTACAGTATTTCCGATATTAACGGAATTATAAGCCTAATAGTAATTTGGCTCCATCTAACTCCACAGTTAAGCGAGTTAGAAAAAAATATTTCAAATAAGAGTTATTTCGTTCTTAATGGCGTACAACTTTTATTTGAAACATTTTTCCCTATTTCCGATATTAACGGAATTATAAGCCAAAGACTTGAAAAACCTAAAACGGAGTATTTCTATTTGGCTCCATCTAATTCAAAAGTTAAGCGAGTTAGAAAAAAATATTTCAAATAAGAGTTATTCCGTTCTTAGTGGCGTATAACTTTTATTTGAAACATTTTACCCTCTTTCCGATATTAACGGAATTATAAGCCAAATAGAAATTTGCTTCCATCTAACTCCAAAGTTAAGCGAGTTAGAAGAAAGAGTTTCAAATAAGAGTTATTCCATTCTTAATGACAAACAACTTTTGTTTGAAAGGTTTTACCCTATTTCCGATATTAACGGAATTATAACTCACAAACTGGATCAACCCAAGATGGAGTATTTCTATTTGGCTCCATCTAACTCCAAAGTCAAGCGAGTTAGAAAAAAATGTTTCAAACAAGAGTTATTCCATTCTTAATGACAAACAACTTTTGTTTGAAAGATCTTACAGTATTTCCGATATTAACGGAATTATAAGCCTAATAGTAATTTGGCTCCATCTAACTCCACAGTTAGGCGAGTTAGAAAAAAATATTTCAAATAAGAGTTATTTCGCTCTTAATGGCGTACAACTTTTATTTGAAACATTTTTCCCTATTTCCGATATTAACGGAATTATAAGCCAAAAACTTGAACAACCTAAAACGGAGTAATTCTATTTGGCTCCATCTAACTCAAAAGTTAAGCAAGTTAGAAAAAAATGTTTCAAATAAGAGTTATTCCATTCTTAGTGGCGTACAACTTTTATTTGAAACATTTTTCCCAATTTCCGATGTTAACGGAATCATAAGCCAAATAGTAATTAGGCTCCATCTAACTAGAAAGTTAAGCGAGTTAGAAAAAATGTTTCAAATAACAATTATTCCGTTCTTAATGGCAAACAACTTTTGTCTGAAACATTTTACCCTATTTCCGATATTAACGGAATCATAACTCACAAACTGGATCAACCCAAAATAGAGTATTTCTATTTGGCTCCATCTAACTCAAAAGTTAAGCGAGTTAGGATAAAAATGTTTCTAATAGGAGATATTCCATTCTTAATGGCAAACAACTTCGGTTTAAAACATTTTACCCTATTTCCAATATTAACGGAGTTATAAGCCAAAAACTTGTGCAACCTAAAACGGAGTATTTCCATTTGGCTCCATCTAACTCCAAAGTTAAGCGAGTTAGAAAAAAATGTTTCAAATAAGAGATATTTCTCTCTTAATGACAAACAACTTTTGTTTGAAACATTTTACCCTATTTCCGATATTAACGGAATTATAAATCACACACTGGATCAACCCAAAATAGAGTATTTCCATTTGGCTCCATCTAACTCAAAAGTTAAGCGAGTTAGGGAAAAATATTTCAAATAAGAGATATTTCACTCTTAATGACAAACAACTTTTGTTTGAAACATTTTACCCTATCTCCGATATTAACGGAATCATAAGCCAAATAGTAATTTGACTCCATCTAACTTCAAAGTTAAGCGAGTTAGAAAAAAATGTTTCCAATAAGAGTTATTTCATTCTTAATGGCGTACAACTTTTATTTGAAATATTTTTCCCTATTTCCGATATTAACGGAATTATTAATCACACACTTGATCAACCCAAAATAGAGTATTTCTATTTGGCTCCATCTAACTCATAAGTTAAACGAGTTAGAAAAAAATGTTTCAAACAAGAGTTATTCCATTCCTAATGACATACAACTTTGCTTTAAAACACTCTACCCTATTTCCAATATTAACGGAGTTATAAGCCAAAAACTTGAGCAACCTAAAGCGGAGTATTTCTACTTGGCTCCATCTAACTCATAAGTTAAGCGAGTTACAAACAAATGTTTCAAATAAGAGATATTCCATTCTTAATGGTAAACAACTCTTGTTAGAAACATTTTACCCTATTTCCGATATTAACGGAATTATAAACCAAATAGGAATTTGGCCCCATCTAACTCCAAAGTTAAGCGAGTTAGAAAAAAAATGTTTCAAACAAGAGTTATTCCATTCTTAATGGCAAACAACTTTTGTCTGAAACATTTTACCCTATTTCCGATATTATCGGAGTTATAACTCACACACTGGATCAACTCAAGATGGAGTATTTCTATTTGGCTCCATCTAACTCCAAAGTTAAGCGAGTTAGAAAAAAATGTTTCAAATAAGAGTTATTTCATTCTTAATGGCGTACAACTTTTGTTTGAGAGATCTTACAGAATTTCCGATATTAACGGAATTATAAGCCTAATAGTAATTTGGCTCCATCTAACTCCACAGTTAAGCGAGTTAGAAAAAAATGTTTCAAATAAGAGTTATTTCATTCTTAATGGCGTACAACTTTTATTTGAAACATTTTTAGCTATGTCCGATATTAACGGAATTATAACTCACACACTGGATCAACCCAAGATGGAGTATTTCTATTTTGCTCCATCTAACTCAAAAGTTAAGCGAGTTAGAAAAAAATGTTTCTAATAAGAGATATTCCATTCTTAATGGCAAACAACTTTTGTCTTAAACATTTTACCCTATTTCCGATATTAACGGAATTATAAGCCAAATAGAAATTTGGCCCCATCTAACTACAAAGTTAAGCGAGTTAGAAAAAAATGTTTCAAATAAGAGATATTCCATTCTTAAAGGCGTACAACTTTTATTTGAAACATTTTACCCTATTTCCGATATTAACGGAATCATAACTCACACACTGGATCAACCCAAAATAGAGTATTTCTACTTGGCTCCATCTAACTCATAAGTTAAGCGAGTTAGAAAAAAATATTTCAAATAAGAGATATTCCATTCTTAATGGCGTATAACTTTTATTTGAAACATTTTTCCCTATTTCCGATATTAACGGAATCATAACTCACACACTGGATCAACCCAAAATAGAGTATTTCTATTTTGCTCCATCTAACTCATAAGTTAAGCGAGTTACAAACAAATGTTTGAAATAAGAGATATTCCATTCTTAATGGTAAACAACTCTTGTTAGAAACATTTTACCCTATTTCCGATATTAACGGAATTATAAACCAAACAGGAATTTGGCCCCATCTAACTCCAAAGTTAAGCGAGTTAGAAAAAAAATGTTTCAAACAAGAGTTATTCCATTCTTAATGGCAAACAACTTTTGTCTGAAACATTTTACCCTATTTCCGATATTATCGGAATTATAACTCACACACTGGATCAACTCAAGATGGAGTATTTCTATTTGGCTCCATCTAACTCCAAAGTTAAGCGAGTTAGAAAAAAATGTTTCAAATAAGAGTTATTTCATTCTTAATGGCGTACAACTTTTGTTTGAAAGATCTTACAGAATTTCCGATATTAACGGAATTATAAGCCTAACAGTAATTTGGCTCCATCTAACTCCACAGTTAAGCGAGTTAGAAAAAAATGTTTCAAATAAGAGTTATTTCATTCTTAATGGCGTACAACTTTTATTTGAAACATTTTTAGCTATATCCGATATTAACGGAATTATAACTCACACACTGGATCAACCCAAGATGGAGTATTTCTATTTTGCTCCATCTAACTCAAAAGTTAAGTGAGTTAGAAAAAAATGTTTCTAATAAGAGATATTCCATTCTTAATGGCAAACAACTTTTGTCTTAAACATTTTACCCTATTTCCGATATTAACGGAATTACAAGCCAAATAGAAATTTGGCCCCATCTAACTACAAAGTTAAGCGAGTTAGAAAAAAATGTTTCAAATAAGAGATATTCCATTCTTAAAGGCGTACAACTTTTATTTGAAACATTTTACCCTATTTCCGATATTAACGGAATCATAACTCACACACTGGATCAACCCAAAATAGAGTATTTCTACTTGGCTCCATCTAACTCATAAGTTAAGCGAGTTAGAAAAAAATATTTCAAATAAGAGATATTCCATTCTTAATGGCGTATAACTTTTATTTGAAACATTTTTCCCTATTTCCGATATTAACGGAATCATAACTCACACACTGGATCAACCCAAAATAGAGTATTTCTATTTTGCTCCATCTAACTCATAAGTTAAGCGAGTTACAAACAAATGTTTCAAATAAGAGATATTCCATTCTTAATGGTAAACAACTCTTGTTAGAAACATTTTACCCTATTTCCGATATTAACGGAATTATAAGCCTAATAGTAATTTGGCTCCATCTAACTCCACAGTTAAGCGAGTTAGAAAAAAATATTTCAAATAAGAGTTATTTCGTTCTTAAGGGCGTACAACTTTTATTTGAAACATTATTCCCTATTTCCGATATTAACGGAATTATAAGCCAAAGACTTGAAAAACCTAAAACGGAGTATTTCTATTTGGCTCCATCTAATTCAAAAGTTAAGCGAGTTAGAAAAAAATATTTCAAATAAGAGTTATTCCATTCTTAGTGGCGTATAACTTTTATTTGAAACATTTTACCCTATTTCCGATATTAACGGAATTATAAGCCAAATAGAAACTTGCTTCCATCTAACTCCAATGTTAAGCGAGTTAGAAGAAAATGTTTCAAATAAGAGTTATTCCATTCTTAATGACAAACAACTTTTGTTTGAAAGATTTTACCCTATTTCCGATATTAACGGAATTATAAGCCAAAGACTTGAACAACCTAAAACGGAGTAATTCTATTTGGCTCCATCCAACTCAAAAGTTAAGCGAGTTAGAAAAAAATGTTTCAAATAAGAGTTATTTATAGTTATATATTCCATTCTTAATGGCGTACAACTTTTATTTGAAACATTTTTCCCAATTTCCGATGTTAACGCAATCATAACTCACACACTGGATCAACCCAAAATAGAGTATTTCTATTTGGCTCCATCTAACTCATAAGTTAAGCGAGTTACAAAGAAATGTTTCAAATAAGAGATATTCCATTCTTAATGGTAAACAACTCCTGTTAGAAACATTTTACCCTATTTCCGATATTAACGGAATTATAAGCCAAATAGGAATTTGGCCCCATCTAACTCCAAAGTTAAGCGAGTTAGAAAAAAAATGTTTCAAACAAGAGTTATTCCATTCTTAATGGCAAACCACTTTTGTCTGAAACATTTTACCCTATTTCCGATATTAACGGAATTATAACTCATACACTGGATCAACTCAAGATGGAGTATTCCTATTTGGCTCCATCTAACTCCAAAGCCAAGCGAGTTAGAAAAAAATGTTTCAAATAAGAGTTATTTCATTCTTAATGGCGTACAACTTTTATTTGAAACATTTTTCCCTATTTCCGATATTAACGGAATTATAACTCACACACTGGATCAACCCAAGATGGAGTATTTCTATTTGGCTCCATCTAACTCCAAAGTCAAGCGAGTTTGAAAAAAATGTTTCAAACAAGAGTTATTCCATTCTTAATGACAAACAACTTTTGTTTGAAAGATCTTACAGTATTTCCGATATTAACGGAATTATAAGCCTAATAGTAATTTGGCTCCATCTAACTCCACAGTTAAGCGAGTTAGAAAAGAATATTTCAAATAAGAGTTATTTCGTTCTTAATGGCGTACAACTTTTATTTGAAGCATTTTTCCCTATTTCCGATATTAACGGAATTATAAGCCAAAGACTTGAAAAACCTAAAACGGAGTATTTCTATTTGGCTCCATCTAATTCAAAAGTTAAGCGAGTTAGAAAAAAATATTTCAAATAAGAGTTATTCCATTCTTAGTGGCGTATAACTTTTATTTGAAACATTTTACCCTATTTCCGATATTAACGGAATTATAAGCCAAATAGAAATTTGCTTCCATCTAACTCCAAAGTTAAGCGAGTTAGAAGAAAATGTTTCAAATAAGAGTTATTCCATTCTTAATGACAAACAACTTTTGTTTGAAAGATTTTACCCTATTTCCGATATTAACGGAATTATAAGCCAAAGACTTGAACAACCTAAAACGGAGTAATTCTATTTGGCTCCATCTAACTCAAAAGTTAAGCGAGTTAGAAAAAAATGTTTCAAATAAGAGTTATTTATAGTTATATATTCCATTCTTAATGGCGTACAACTTTTATTTGAAACATTTTTCCCAATTTCCGATGTTAACGCAATCATAACTCACACACTGGATCAACCCAAAATAGAGTATTTCTATTTGGCTCCATCTAACTCATAAGTTAAGCGAGTTACAAACAAATGTTTCAAATAAGAGATATTCCATTCTTAATGGTAAACAACTCTTGTTAAAAACATTTTACCCTATTTCCGATATTAACGGAATTATAAGCCAAATAGGAATTTGGCCCCATCTAACTCCAAAGTTAAGCGAGTTAGAAAAAAAATGTTTCAAACAAGAGTTATTCCATTCTTAATGGCAAACAACTTTTGTCTGAAACATTTTACCCTATTTCCGATATTAACGGAATTATAACACACACTGGATCAACTCAAGATGGAGTATTTCTATTTGGCTCCATCTAACTCCAAAGTCAAGCGAGTTAGAAAAAAATGTTTCAAATAAGAGTTATTTCATTCTTAATGGCGTACAACTTTTATTTGAAACATTTTTCCCAATTTCCGATGTTAACGCAATCATAACTCACACACTGGATCAACCCAAAATAGAGTATTTCTATTTTGCTCCATCTAACTCAAAAGTTAAGCGAGTTAGAAAAAAATGTTTCTAATAAGAGATACTCCATTCTTAAAGGCGTACAACTTTTATTTGAAACATTTTACCCTATTTCCAATATTAACGGAATTATAAGCCAAATAGGAATTTGGCCCCATCTAACTACAAAGTTAAGCGAGTTAGAAAAAAATGTTTCAAATAAGAGATACTCCATTCTTAAAGGCGTACAACTTTTATTTGAAACATTTTACCCTATTTCCGATATTAACGGAATCATAACTCACACACTGGATCAACCCAAAATAGAGTATTTCTACTTGGCTCCATCTAACTCATAAGTTAAGCGAGTTAGAAAAAAATATTTCAAATAAGAGATATTCCATCCTTAATGGCGTATAACTTTTATTTGAAACATTTTTCCCTATTTCCGATATTAACGGAATCATAACTCACACACTGGATCAACCCAAGATGGAGTATTTCTATTTGGCTCCATCTAACTCCAAAGTCAAGTGAGTTTGAAAAAAATGTTTCAAACAAGAGTTATTCCATTCTTAATGACAAACAACTTTTGTTTGAAAGATCTTAAAGTATTTCCGATATTAACGGAATTATAAGCCTAATAGTAATTTGGCTCCATCTAACTCCACAGTTAAGCGAGTTAGAAAATAAAATATTTCAAATAAGAGTTATTTCGTTCTTAATGGCGTACAACTTTTATTTGAAACATTTTTCCCTATTTCCGATATTAACGGAATTATAACCCAAACACTGGAACAACCCAAAATGGAGTATTTCTATTTGGCTCCATCTAACTCATAAGTTAAGCGACTTAGAAAAAAATGCTTCAAATAAGAGTTATTTCATTCTTAATGCCGAACAACTTTTATTTGAAACATTTTTAGCTATGTCCGATATTAACGGAATTATAACTCACACACTGGATCAACCCAAGATGGAGTATTTCTATTTTGCTCCATCTAACTCAAAAGTTAAGCGAGTTAGAAAAAAATGTTTCTAATAAGAGATATTCCATTCTTAATGGCAAACAACTTTTGTCTTAAACATTTTACCCTATTTCCGATATTAACGGAATTATAAGCCAAATAGAAATTTGGCCCCATCTAACTACAAAGTTAAGCGAGTTAGAAAAAAATGCTTCAAATAAGAGTTATTCCACTCTTAATGGCGTATAACTTTTATTTGAAATATTTTTCCCTATTTATAATATTAACGGAATCATAACTCACACACTGGATCAACCCAAAATAGAGTATTTCTATTTTGCTCCATCTAACTCATAAGTTAAGCGAGTTACAAACAAATGTTTCAAATAAGAGTTATTCCATTCTTAATGACAAACAACTTTTGTTTGAAAGATCTTACAGTATTTCCGATATTAACGGAATTATAAGCCTAATAGGAATTTGGCTCCATCTAACTCCACAGTTAAGCGAGTTAGAAAAAAATGTTTCAAACAAGAGTTATTCCATTCTTAATGACAAACAACTTTTGTTTGAAAGATCTTACAGTATTTCCGATATTAACGGAATTATAAGCCTAATAGTAATTTGGCTCCATCTAACTCCACAGTTAAGCGAGTTAGAAAAAGATATTTCAAATAAGAGTTATTTCGTTCTTAATGGCGTACAACTTTTATTTGAAACATTTTTCCCTATTTCCGATATTAACGGAATTATAAGCCAAAGACTTGAAAAACCTAAAACGGAGTATTTCTATTTGGCTCCATCTAATTCAAAAGTTAAGCGAGTTAGAAAAAAATATTTCAAATAAGAGTTATTTCGTTCTTAGTGGCGTATAACTTTTATTTGAAACATTTTACCCTATTTCCGATATTAACGGAATTATAAGCCAAATAGAAATTTGCTTCCATCTAACTCCAAAGTTAAGCGAGTTAGAAGAAAATGTTTCAAATAAGAGTTATTCCACTCTTAATGACAAACAACTTTTGTTTGAAAGATTTTACCCTATTTCCGATATTAACGGAATTATAAGCCAAAGACTTGAACAACCTAAAACGGAGTAATTCTATTTGGCTCCATCTAACTCAAAAGTTAAGCGAGTTAGAAAAAAATGTTTCAAATAAGAGTTATTTATAGTTATATATTCCATTCTTAATGGCGTACAACTTTTATTTGAAACATTTTTCCCAATTTCCGATGTTAACGCAATCATAACTCACACACTGGATCAACCCAAAATAGAGTATTTCTATTTGGCTCCATCTAACTCATAAGTTAAGCGAGTTACAAACAAATGTTTCAAATAAGAGATATTCCATTCTTAATGGTAAACAACTCTTGTTAGAAACATTTTACCCTATTTCCGATATTAACGGAATTATAAGCCAAATAGGAATTTGGCCCCATCTAACTCCAAAGTTAAGCGAGTTAGAAAAAAAATGTTTCAAACAAGAGTTATTCCATTCTTAATGGCAAACAACTTTTGTCTGAAACATTTTACCCTATTTCCGATATTAACGGAATTATAACTCACACACTGGATCAACTCAAGATGGAGTATTTCTATTTGGCTCCATCTAACTCCAAAGTCAAGCGAGTTAGAAAAAAATGTTTCAAATAAGAGTTATTTCATTCTTAATGGCGTACAGCTTTTATTTGAAACATTTTTCCCTATTTCCGATATTAACGGAATTATAACTCACACACTGGATCAACCCAAGATGGAGTATTTCTATTTGGCTCCATCTAACTCCAAAGTCAAGCGAGTTTGAAAAAAATGCTTCAAACAAGAGTTATTCCATTCTTAATGACAAACAACTTTTGTTTGAAAGATCTTACAGTATTTCCGATATTAACGGAATTATAAGCCTAATAGTAATTTGGCTCCATCTAACTCCACAGTTAAGCGAGTTAGAAAAAAATATTTCAAATAAGAGTTATTTCGTTTTTAATGGCGTACAACTTTTATTTGAAACATTTTTCCCTATTTCCGATATTAACGGAATTATAAGCCAAAGACTTGAAAAACCTAAAACGGAGTATTTCTATTTGGCTCCATCTAATTCAAAAGTTAAGCAAGTTAGAAAAAAATATTTCAAATAAGAGTTATTCCATTCTTAGTGGCGTATAACTTTTATTTGAAACATTTTACCCTATTTCCGATATTAACGGAATTATAAGCAAATATAAATTTGCTTCCATCTAACTCCAAAGTTAAGCGAGTTAGAAGAAAATGTTTCAAATAAGAGTTATTCCATTCTTAATGACAAACAACTTTTGTTTGAAGGATTTTACCCTATTTCCGATATTAACGGAATTATAAGCCAAAGACTTGAACAACCTAAAACGGAGTAACTCTATTTGGCTCCATCTAACTCAAAAGTTAAGCGAGTTAGAAAAAAATGTTTCAAATAAGAGTTATTTATAGTTATATATTCCATTCTTAATGGCGTACAACTTTTATTTGAAACATTTTTCCCAATTTCCGATGTTAACGCAATCATAACTCACACACTGGATCAACCCAAAATAGAGTATTTCTATTTGGCTCCATCTAACTCATAAGTTAAGCGAGTTACAAACAAATGTTTCAAATAAGAGATATTCCATTCTTAATGGTAAACAACTCTTGTTAGAAACATTTTACCCTATTTCCGATATTAACGGAATTATAAGCCAAATAGGAATTTGGCCCCATCTAACTCCAAAGTTAAGCGAGTTAGAAAAAAAATGTTTCAAACAAGAGTTATTCCATTCTTAATGGCAAACAACTTTTGCCTGAAACATTTTACCCTATTTCCGATATTAACGGAATTATAACTCACACACTGGATCAACTCAAGATGGAGTATTTCTATTTGGCTCCATCTAACTCCAAAGTCAAGCGAGTTAGAAAAAAATGTTTCAAATAAGAGTTATTTCATTCTTAATGGCGTACAACTTTTATTTGAAACATTTTTCCCTATTTCCGATATTAACGGAATTATAACTCACACACTGGATCAACCCAAGATGGAGTATTTCTATTTGGCTCCATCTAACTCCAAAGTCAAGTGAGTTTGAAAAAAATGTTTCAAACAAGAGTTATTCCATTCTTAATGACAAACAACTTTTGTTTGAAAGATCTTAAAGTATTTCCGATATTAACGGAATTATAAGCCTAATAGTAATTTGGCTCCATCTAACTCCACAGTTAAGCGAGTTAGAAAAAAATATTTCAAATAAGAGTTATTTCGTTCTTAATGGCGTACAACTTTTATTTGAAACATTTTTCCCTATTTCCGATATTAACGGAATTATAACTCACACACTGGATCAACCCAAGATGGAGTATTTCTATTTGGCTCCATCTAACTCCAAAGTTAAGCGAGTTAGAAAAAAATGTTTCAAATAAGAGTTATTTCATTCTTAATGGCGTACAACTTTTGTTTGAAAGATCTTACAGAATTTCCGATATTAACGGAATTATAAGCCTAATAGTAATTTGGCTCCATCTAACTCCACAGTTAAGCGAGTTAGAAAAAAATGTTTCAAATAAGAGTTATTTCATTCTTAATGGCGTACAACTTTTATTTGAAACATTTTTAGCTATGTCCGATATTAACGGAATTATAACTCACACACTGGATCAACCCAAGATGGAGTATTTCTATTTTGCTCCATCTAACTCAAAAGTTAAGCGAGTTAGAAAAAAATGTTTCTAATAAGAGATATTCCATTCTTAATGGCAAACAACTTTTGTCTTAAACATTTTACCCTATTTCCGATATTAACGGAATTATAAGCCAAATAGGAATTTGGCCCCATCTAACTCCAAAGTTAAGCGAGTTAGAAAAAAAATGTTTCAAACAAGAGTTATTCCATTCTTAATGGCAAACAACTTTTGCCTGAAACATTTTACCCTATTTCCGATATTAACGGAATTATAACTCACACACTGGATCAACTCAAGATGGAGTATTTCTATTTGGCTCCATCTAACTCCAAAGTCAAGCGAGTTAGAAAAAAATGTTTCAAATAAGAGTTATTTCATTCTTAATGGCGTACAACTTTTATTTGAAACATTTTTCCCTATTTCCGATATTAACGGAATTATAACTCACACACTGGATCAACCCAAGATGGAGTATTTCTATTTGGCTCCATCTAACTCCAAAGTCAAGTGAGTTTGAAAAAAATGTTTCAAACAAGAGTTATTCCATTCTTAATGACAAACAACTTTTGTTTGAAAGATCTTAAAGTATTTCCGATATTAACGGAATTATAAGCCTAATAGTAATTTGGCTCCATCTAACTCCACAGTTAAGCGAGTTAGAAAAAAATATTTCAAATAAGAGTTATTTCGTTCTTAATGGCGTACAACTTTTATTTGAAACATTTTTCCCTATTTCCGATATTAACGGAATTATAACTCACACACTGGATCAACCCAAGATGGAGTATTTCTATTTGGCTCCATCTAACTCCAAAGTTAAGCGAGTTAGAAAAAAATGTTTCAAATAAGAGTTATTTCATTCTTAATGGCGTACAACTTTTGTTTGAAAGATCTTACAGAATTTCCGATATTAACGGAATTATAAGCCTAATAGTAATTTGGCTCCATCTAACTCCACAGTTAAGCGAGTTAGAAAAAAATGTTTCAAATAAGAGTTATTTCATTCTTAATGGCGTACAACTTTTATTTGAAACATTTTTAGCTATGTCCGATATTAACGGAATTATAACTCACACACTGGGTCAACCCAAGATGGAGTATTTCTATTTTGCTCCATCTAACTCAAAAGTTAAGCGAGTTAGAAAAAAATGTTTCTAATAAGAGATATTCCATTCTTAATGGCAAACAACTTTTGTCTTAAACATTTTACCCTATTTCCGATATTAACGGAATTATAAGCCAAATAGAAATTTGGCCCCATCTAACTACAAAGTTAAGCGAGTTAGAAAAAAATGTTTCAAATAGGAGTTATTCCACTCTTAATGGCGTATAACTTTTATTTGAAACATTTTTCACTATTTCCGATATTAACGGAATCATAACTCACACACTGGATCAACCCAAAATAGAGTATTTCTATTTTGCTCCATCTAACTCATAAGTTAAGCGAGTTACAAACAAATGTTTCAAATAAGAGATATTCCATTCTTAATGGTAAACAACTCTAGTTAGAAACATTTTACCCTATTTCCGATATTAACGGAATTATAAACCAAATAGGAATTTGGCCCCATCTAACTCCAAAGTTAAGCGAGTTAGAAAAAAAATGTTTCAAACAAGAGTTATTCCATTCTTAATGGCAAACAACTTTTGTCTGAAACATTTTACCCTATTTCCGATATTAACGGAATTATAACTCACACACTGGATCAACTCAAGATGGAGTATTTCTATTTGGCTCCATCTAACTCCAAAGTCAAGCGAGTTAGAAAAAAATGTTTCAAACAAGAGTTATTCCATTCTTAATGACAAACAACTTTTGTTTGAAAGATCTTACAGTATTTCGGATATTAACGGAATTATAAGCCTAATAGTAATTTGGCTCCATCTAACTCCACAGTTAAGCGAGTTAGAAAAAAATATTTCAAATAAGAGTTATTTCGCTCTTAATGGCGTACAACTTTTATTTGAAACATTTTTCCCTATTTCCGATATTAACGGAATTATAAGCCAAAGACGAAAAACCTAAAACGGAGTATTTCTATTTGGCTCCATCTAATTCAAAAGTTAAGCGAGTTAGAAAAAAATATTTCAAATAAGAGTTATTCCATTCTTAGTGGCGTATAACTTTTATTTGAAACATTTTACCCTCTTTCCGATATTAACGGAATTATAAGCCAAATAGAAATTTACTTCCATCTAACTCCAAAGTTAAGCGAGTTAGAAGAAAAAGTTTCAAATAAGAGTTATTCCATTCTTAATGACAAACAACTTTTGTTTGAAAGATTTTACCCTATTTCCGATATTAACGGAATTATAAGCCAAAAACTTGAACAACCTAAAACGGAGTAATTCTATTTGGCTCCATCTAACTCAAAAGTTAAGCAAGTTAGAAAAAAATGTTTCAAATAAGAGTTATTCCATTCTTAATGGCGTACAACTTTTATTTGAAACATTTTTCCCAGTTTCCGATGTTAACGGAATCATAACCCACACACTGGATCAACCCAAAATAGAGTATTTCCATTTGGCTCCATCTAACTCATAAGTTAAGCGAGTTACAAAAAAATGTTTCAAATAAGAGATATTCCATTCTTAATGACAAACAACTTTTGTTTGAAACATTTTACCCTATCCCCGATATTAACGGAATTATAAGCCAAATAGTAATTAGGCTCCATCTAACTAGAAAGTTAAGCGAGTTAGAAAAAAATGTTTCAAATAACAGTTATTCCGTTCTTAATGGCAAACAACTTTTGTCTGAAACATTTTACCCTGTTTCCGATATTAACGGTATCATAACTCACACACTAGATCAACCCAAAATAGAGTATTTCTATTTGGCTCCATCTAACTCAAAAGTTAAGCGAGTTAGGATAAAAATGTTTCTAATAGGAGATATTCCATTCTTAATGGCAAACAACTTCGGTTTAAAACATTTTACCCTATTTCCAATATTAACGGAGTTATAAGCCAAAAACTTGTGCAACCTAAAACGGAGTATTTCCATTTGGCTCCATCTAACTCCAAAGTTAAGCGAGTTAGAAAAAAATGTTTCAAATAAGAGATATTTCTCTCTTAATGACAAACAACTTTTGTTTGAAACATTTTTCCCTATTTCCGATATTAACGGAATTATAAATCACACACTGGATCAACCCAAAATAGAGTATTTCCATTTGGCTCCATCTAACTCAAAAGTTAAGCGAGTTAGGGAAAAATATTTCAAATAAGAGATATTTCACTCTTAATGACAAACAACTTTTGTTTGAAACATTTTACCCTATCTCCGATATTAACGGAGTCATAAGCCAAATAGTAATTTGACTCCATCTAACTTCAAAGTTAAGCGAGTTAGAAAAAAATGTTTCCAATAAGAGTTATTTCATTCTTAATGGCGTACAACTTTTATTTGAAACATTTTTCCCTATTTCCGATATTAACGGAATTATTAATCACACACTTGATCAACCCAAAATAGAGTATTTCTATTTGGCTCCATCTAACTCATAAGTTAAACGAGTTAGAAAAAAATGTTTCAAACAATAGTTATTCCATTCCTAATGACATACAACTTTGCTTTAAAACATTCTACCCTATTTCCAATATTAACGGAGTTATAAGCCAAAAACTTGAGCAACCTAAAACGGAGTATTTCTATTTGGCTCCATCTAACTCAAAAGTTAAGCGAGTTAGAAAAAATGTTTCAAATAAGAGATATTCCATTCTTAATGGCAAACAACTTTTGTCTTAAACATTTTACCCTATTTCCGATATTAACGGAATTATAAGCCAAATAGAAATTTGGCCCCATCTAACTCCAAAGTTAAGCGAGTTAGAAAAAAAATGTTTCAAACAAGAGTTATTCCATTCTTAATGGCAAGTAACTTCGGTTTGAAACATTTTACCCTATTTCCGATATTAACGGAATTATAAGCCAAGGACTTGAAAAACCTAAAACGGAGTATTTCTATTTGGCTCCATCTAATTCAAAAGTTAAGCGAGTTAGAAAAAAATATTTCAAATAAGAGTTATTCCACTCTTAGTGGCGTATAACTTTTATTTGAAACATTTTACCCTATTTCCGATATTAACGGAATTATAAGCCAAATAGAAATTTGCTTCCATCTAACTCCAAAGTTAAGCGAGTTAGAAGAAAATGTTTCAAATAAGAGTTATTCCATTCTTAATGACAAACAACTTTTGTTTGAAAGATTTTACCCTATTTCCGATATTAACGGAATTATAAGCCAAAAACTTGAACAACCTAAAACGGAGTAATTCTATTTGGCTCCATCTAACTCAAAAGTTAAGCAAGTTAGAAAAAAATGTTTCAAATAAGAGTTATTCCATTCTTAATGGCGTACAACTTTTATTTGAAACATTTTTCCCAATTTCCGATGTTAACGGAATCATAACCCACACACTGGATCAACCCAAAATAGAGTATTTCCATTTGGCTCCATCTAACTCATAAGTTAAGCGAGTTACAAAAAAATGTTTCAAATAAGAGATATTCCATTCTTAATGACAAACAACTTTTGTTTGAAACATTTTACCCTATCCCCGATATTAACGGAATTATAAGCCAAATAGTAATTAGGCTCCATCTAACTAGAAAGTTAAGCGAGTTAGAAAAAATGTTTCAAATAACAGTTATTCCGTTCTTAATGGCAAACAACTTTTGTCTGAAACATTTTACCCTATTTCCGATATTAACGGAATCATAACTCACACACTGGATCAACCCAAAATAGAGTATTTCTATTTGGCTCCATCTAACTCAAAAGTTAAGCGAGTTAGGATAAAAATGTTTCTAATAGGAGATATTCCATTCTTAATGGCAAACAACTTCGGTTTAAAACATTTTACCCTATTTCCAATATTAACGGAGTTATAAGCCAAAAACTTGTGCAACCTAAAACGGAGTATTTCCATTTGGCTCCATCTAACTCCAAAGTTAAGCGAGTTAGAAAAAAATGTTTCAAATAAGAGATATTTCTCTCTTAATGACAAACAACTTTTGTTTGAAACATTTTACCCTATTTCCGATATTAACGGAATTATAAATCACACACTGGATCAACCCAAAATAGAGTGTTTCCATTTGGCTCCATCTAACTCAAAAGTTAAGCGAGTTAGGGAAAAATATTTCAAATAAGAGATATTTCACTCTTAATGACAAACAACTTTTGTTTGAAACATTTTACCCTATCTCCGATATTAACGGAATCATAAGCCAAATAGTAATTTGACTCCATCTAACTTCAAAGTTAAGCGAGTTAGAAAAAAATGTTTCCAATAAGAGTTATTTCATTCTCAATGGCGTACAACTTTTATTTGAAACATTTTTCCCTATTTCCGATATTAACGGAATTATTAATCACAAACTTGATCAACCCAAAATAGAGTATTTCTATTTGGCTCCATCTAACTCATAAGTTAAACGAGTTAGAAAAAAATGTTTCAAACAAGAGTTATTCCATTCCTAATGACATACAACTTTGCTTTAAAACATTCTACCCTATTTCCAATATTAACGGAGTTATAAGCCAAAAACTTGAGCAACCTAAAACGGAGTATTTCTATTTGGCTCCATCTAACTCAAAAGTTAAGCGAGTTAGAAAAAATGTTTCAAATAAGAGATATTCCATTCTCAATGACAAACAACTTTTGTTTGAAACATTTTACCCTATTTCCGATATTAACGGAATTATAAGCCAAATAGTAATTTGGCCCCATCTAACTACAAAGTTAAGCGAGTTAGGAAAAAATGTTTCAAACAAGAGTTATTCCATTCTTAGTGACAAACAACTTTTGTTGGAAATATTTTACCCTATCTCTGATATTAACGGAATTATAAGCCTAATAGTAATTTGGCTCCATCTAACTCCTCAGTTAAGCGAGTTAGAAAAAAATGTTTCAAATAAGAGTTATTTCATTCTTAATGGCGTACAACTTTTATTTGAAACATTTTTAGCTATGTCCGATATTAACGGAATTATAACTCACACACTGGATCAACCCAAGATGGAGTATTTCTATTTTGCTCCATCTAACTCAAAAGTTAAGCGAGTTAGAAAAAAATATTTCTAATAAGAGATATTCCATTCTTAATGGCAAACAACTTTTGTCTTAAACATTTTACCCTATTTCCGATATTAACGGAATTATAAGCCAAATAGAAATTTGGCCCCATCTAACTACAAAGTTAAGCGAGTTAGAAAAAAATGTTTCAAATAAGAGATATTCCATTCCTAAAGGCGTACAACTTTTATTTGAAACATTTTACCCTATTTCCGATATTAACGGAATCATAACTCACACACTGGATCAACCCAAAATAGAGTATTTCTACTTGGCTCCATCTAACTCATAAGTTAAGCGAGTTAGAAGAAAATGTTTCAAATAAGAGATATTCCATTCTTAATGGCGTATAACTTTTATTTGAAACATTTTTCACTATTTCCGATATTAACGGAATCATAACTCACACACTGGATCAACCCAAAATAGAGTATTTCTATTTTGCTCCATCTAACTCATAAGTTAAGCGAGTTACAAACAAATGTTTCAAATAAGAGATATTCCATTCTCAATGACAAACAACTTTTGTTTGAAACATTTTACCCTATTTCCGATATTAACGGAATTATAAGCCAAATAGTAATTTGGCCCCATCTAACTACAAAGTTAAGCGAGTTAGAAAAATATGCTTCAAATAAGAGTTATTCCATTCTTCATGGCGCACAACTTTTATTTGAAACATTTTCCCTATTTCCGATATTAACGGAATTATAACTCACACACTGGATCAACCCAAAATAGAGTATTTCTATTTGGCTCCATCTAACTCAAAATTTAAGCGAGTTAGAAAAAAATGTTTCAAACAAGAGTTATTCCATTCTTAATGACAAACAACTTTTGTCTGAAACATTTTACACTATCTCCGATATTAACGGAATTATAAGCCAAATAGTAATTTGGCCCCATCTAACTACAAAGTTAAGCGAGTTAGGAAAAAATGTTTCAAACAAGAGTTATTCCATTCTTAATGACAAACAACTTTTGTTGGAAATATTTTACCCTATCTCTGATATTAACGGAATTATAAGCCTAATAGCAATTTGGCTCCATCTAACTCCTCAGTTAAGCGAGTTAGAAAAAAATGTTTCAAATAAGAGTTATTTCATTCTTAATGGCGTACAACTTTTATTTGAAACATTTTTAGCTATGTCCGATATTAACGGAATTATAACTCACACACTGGATCAACCCAAGATGGAGTATTTCTATTTTGCTCCATCTAACTCAAAAGTTAAGCGAGTTAGAAAAAAATATTTCTAATAAGAGATATTCCATTCTTAATGGCAAACAACTTTTGTCTTAAACATTTTACCCTATTTCCGATATTAACGGAATTATAAGCCAAATAGAAATTTGGCCCCATCTAACTACAAAGTTAAGCGAGTTAGAAAAAAATGTTTCAAATAAGAGATATTCCATTCCTAAAGGCGTACAACTTTTATTTGAAACATTTTACCCTATTTCCGATATTAACGGAATCATAACTCACACACTGGATCAACCCAAAATAGAGTATTTCTACTTGGCTCCATCTAACTCATAAGTTAAGCGAGTTAGAAAAAAATGTTTCAAATAAGAGATATTCCATTCTTAATGGCGTATAACTTTTATTTGAAACATTTTTCACTATTTCCGATATTAACGGAATCATAACTCACACACTGGATCAACCCAAAATAGAGTATTTCTATTTTGCTCCATCTAACTCATAAGTTAAGCGAGTTACAAACAAATGTTTCAAATAAGAGATATTCCATTCTCAATGACAAACAACTTTTGTTTGAAACATTTTACCCTATTTCCGATATTAACGGAATTATAAGCCAAATAGTAATTTGGCCCCATCTAACTACAAAGTTAAGCGAGTTAGAAAAATATGCTTCAAATAAGAGTTATTCCATTCTTCATGGCGCACAACTTTTATTTGAAACATTTTCCCTATTTCCGATATTAACGGAATTATAACTCACACACTGGATCAACCCAAAATAGAGTATTTCTATTTGGCTCCATCTAACTCAAAATTTAAGCGAGTTAGAAAAAAATGTTTCAAACAAGAGTTATTCCATTCTTAATGACAAACAACTTTTGTCTGAAACATTTTACACTATCTCCGATATTAACGGAATTATAAGCCAAATAGTAATTTGGCCCCATCTAACTACAAAGTTAAGCGAGTTAGGAAAAAATGTTTCAAACAAGAGTTATTCCATTCTTAATGACAAACAACTTTTGTTGGAAATATTTTACCCTATCTCTGATATTAACGGAATTATAAGCCTAATAGCAATTTGGCTCCATCTAACTCCTCAGTTAAGCGAGTTAGAAAAAAATGTTTCAAATAAGAGTTATTTCATTCTTAATGGCGTACAACTTTTATTTGAAACATTTTTAGCTATGTCCGATATTAACGGAATTATAACTCACACACTGGATCAACCCAAGATGGAGTATTTCTATTTTGCTCCATCTAACTCAAAAGTTAAGCGAGTTAGAAAAAAATATTTCTAATAAGAGATATTCCATTCTTAATGGCAAACAACTTTTGTCTTAAACATTTTACCCTATTTCCGATATTAACGGAATTATAAGCCAAATAGAAATTTGGCCCCATCTAACTACAAAGTTAAGCGAGTTAGAAAAAAATGTTTCAAATAAGAGATATTCCATTCCTAAAGGCGTACAACTTTTATTTGAAACATTTTACCCTATTTCCGATATTAACGGAATCATAACTCACACACTGGATCAACCCAAAATAGAGTATTTCTACTTGGCTCCATCTAACTCATAAGTTAAGCGAGTTAGAAAAAAATGTTTCAAATAAGAGATATTCCATTCTTAATGGCGTATAACTTTTATTTGAAACATTTTTCACTATTTCCGATATTAACGGAATCATAACTCACACACTGGATCAACCCAAAATAGAGTATTTCTATTTTGCTCCATCTAACTCATAAGTTAAGCGAGTTACAAACAAATGTTTCAAATAAGAGATATTCCATTCTCAATGACAAACAACTTTTGTTTGAAACATTTTACCCTATTTCCGATATTAACGGAATTATAAGCCAAATAGTAATTTGGCCCCATCTAACTACAAAGTTAAGCGAGTTAGAAAAATATGCTTCAAATAAGAGTTATTCCATTCTTCATGGCGTACAACTTTTATTTGAAACATTTTCCCTATTTCCGATATTAACGGAATTATAACTCACACACTGGATCAACCCAAAATAGAGTATTTCTATTTGGCTCCATCTAACTCAAAATTTAAGCGAGTTAGAAAAAAATGTTTCAAACAAGAGTTATTCCATTCTTAATGACAAACAACTTTTGTCTGAAACATTTTACACTATCTCCGATATTAACGGAATTATAAGCCAAATAGTAATTTGGCCCCATCTAACTACAAAGTTAAGCGAGTTAGGAAAAAATGTTTCAAACAAGAGTTATTCCATTCTTAATGACAAACAACTTTTGTTGGAAATATTTTACCCTATCTCTGATATTAACGGAATTATAAGCCTAATAGCAATTTGGCTCCATCTAACTCCTCAGTTAAGCGAGTTAGAAAAAAATGTTTCAAATAAGAGTTATTTCATTCTTAATGGCGTACAACTTTTATTTGAAACATTTTTAGCTATGTCCGATATTAACGGAATTATAACTCACACACTGGATCAACCCAAGATGGAGTATTTCTATTTTGCTCCATCTAACTCAAAAGTTAAGCGAGTTAGAAAAAAATATTTCTAATATGAGATATTCCATTCTTAATGGCAAACAACTTTTGTCTTAAACATTTTACCCTATTTCCGATATTAACGGAATTATAAGCCAAACAGTAATTTGGCCCCATCTAACTACAAAGTTAAGCGAGTTAGAAAAATATGCTTCAAATAAGAGTTATTCCATTCTTCATGGCGCACAACTTTTATTTGAAACATTTTCCCTATTTCCGATATTAACGGAATTATAACTCACACACTGGATCAACCCAAAATAGAGTATTTCTATTTGGCTCCATCTAACTCAAAATTTAAGCGAGTTAGAAAAAAATGTTTCAAACAAGAGTTATTCCATTCTTAATGACAAACAACTTTTGTCTGAAACATTTTACACTATCTCCGATATTAACGGAATTACAAGCCAAATAGTAATTTGGCCCCATCTAACTACAAAGTTAAGCGAGTTAGGAAAAAATGTTTCAAACAAGAGTTATTCCATTCTTAATGACAAACAACTTTTGTTGGAAATATTTTACCCTATCTCTGATATTAACGGAATTATAAGCCTAATAGCAATTTGGCTCCATCTAACTCCTCAGTTAAGCGAGTTAGAAAAAAATGTTTCAAATAAGAGTTATTTCATTCTTAATGGCGTACAACTTTTATTTGAAACATTTTTAGCTATGTCCGATATTAACGGAATTATAACTCACACACTGGATCAACCCAAGATGGAGTATTTCTATTTTGCTCCATCTAACTCAAAAGTTAAGCGAGTTAGAAAAAAATATTTCTAATATGAGATATTCCATTCTTAATGGCAAACAACTTTTGTCTTAAACATTTTACCCTATTTCCGATATTAACGGAATTATAAGCCAAATAGAAATTTGGCCCCATCTAACTACAAAGTTAAGCGAGTTAGAAAAAAATGTTTCAAATAAGAGATATTCCATTCCTAAAGGCGTACAACTTTTATTTGAAACATTTTACCCTATTTCCGATATTAACGGAATCATAACTCACACACTGGATCAACCCAAAATAGAGTATTTCTACTTGGCTCCATCTAACTCATAAGTTAAGCGAGTTAGAAAAAAATGTTTCAAATAAGAGATATTCCATTCTTAATGGCGTATAACTTTTATTTGAAACATTTTTCACTATTTCCGATATTAACGGAATCATAACTCACTCACTGGATCAACCCAAAATAGAGTATTTCTATTTTGCTCCATCTAACTCATAAGTTAAGCGAGTTACAAACAAATGTTTCAAATAAGAGATATTCCATTCTTAATGGTAAACAACTCTTGTTAGAAACATTTTACCCTATTTCCGATATTAACGGAATTATAAACCAAATAGGAATTTGTCCCAATCTAACTCCAAAGTTAAGCGAGTTAGAAAAAAAATGTTTCAAACAAGAGTTATTCCATTCTTAATGGCAAACAACTTTTGTCTGAAACATTTTACCCTATTTCCGATATTAACGGAATTATAACTCACACACTGGATCAACTCAAGATGGAGTATTTCTATTTGGCTCCATCTAACTCCAAAGTCAAGCGAGTTAGAAAAAAATGTTTCAAACAAGAGTTATTCCATTCTTAATTGCAAACAACTTTTGTTTGAAAGATCTTACAGTATTTCCGATATTAACGGAATTATAAGCCTAATAGTAATTTGGCTCCACCTAACTCCACAGTTAAGCGAGTTAGAAAAAAATATTTCAAATAAGAGTTATTTCGCTCTTAATGGCGTACAACTTTTATTTGAAACATTTTTCCCTATTTCCGATATTAACGGAATTATAAGCCAAAGACTTGAAAAACCTAAAACGGAGTATTTCTATTTGGCTCCATCTAATTCAAAAGTTAAGCGAGTTAGAAAAAAATATTTCAAATAAGAGTTATTCCGTTCTTAGTGGCGTATAACTTTTATTTGAAACATTTTACCCTCTTTCCGATATTAACGGAATTATAAGCCAAATAGAAATTTGCTTCCATCTAACTCCAAAGTTAAGCGAGTTAGAAGAAAGAGTTTCAAATAAGAGTTATTCCATTCTTAATGACAAACAACTTTTGTTTGAAAGGTTTTACCCTATTTCCGATATTAACGGAATTATAACTCACAAACTGGATCAACCCAAGATGGAGTATTTCTATTTGGCTCCATCTAACTCCAAAGTCAAGCGAGTTAGAAAAAAATGTTTCAAACAAGAGTTATTCCATTCTTAATGACAAACAACTTTTGTTTGAAAGATCTTACAGTATTTCCGATATTAACGGAATTATAAGCCTAATAGTGATTTGGCTCCATCTAACTCCACAGTTAGGCGAGTTAGAAAAAAATATTTCAAATAAGAGTTATTTCGCTCTTAATGGCGTACAACTTTTATTTGAAACATTTTTCCCTATTTCCGATATTAACGGAATTATAAGCCAAAAACTTGAACAACCTAAAACGGAGTAATTCTATTTGGCTCCATCTAACTCAAAAGTTAAGCAAGTTAGAAAAAAATGTTTCAAATAAGAGTTATTCCATTCTTAGTGGCGTACAACTTTTATTTGAAACATTTTTCCCAATTTCCGATGTTAACGGAATCATAAGCCAAATAGTAATTAGGCTCCATCTAACTAGAAAGTTAAGCGAGTTAGAAAAAATGTTTCAAATAACAATTATTCCGTTCTTAATGGCAAACAACTTTTGTCTGAAACATTTTACCCTATTTCCGATATTAACGGAATCATAACTCACAAACTGGATCAACCCAAAATAGAGTATTTCTATTTGGCTCCATCTAACTCAAAAGTTAAGCGAGTTAGGATAAAAATGTTTCTAATAGGAGATATTCCATTCTTAATGGCAAACAACTTCGGTTTAAAACATTTTACCCTATTTCCAATATTAACGGAGTTATAAGCCAAAAACTTGTGCAACCTAAAACGGAGTATTTCCATTTGGCTCCATCTAACTCCAAAGTTAAGCGAGTTAGAAAAAAATGTTTCAAATAAGAGATATTTCTCTCTTAATGACAAACAACTTTTGTTTGAAACATTTTACCCTATTTCCGATATTAACGGAATTATAAATCACACACTGGATCAACCCAAAATAGAGTATTTCCATTTGGCTCCATCTAACTCAAAAGTTAAGCGAGTTAGGGAAAAATATTTCAAATAAGAGATATTTCACTCTTAATGACAAACAACTTTTGTTTGAAACATTTTACCCTATCTCCGATATTAACGGAATCATAAGCCAAATAGTAATTTGACTCCATCTAACTTCAAAGTTAAGCGAGTTAGAAAAAAATGTTTCCAATAAGAGTTATTTCATTCTTAATGGCGTACAACTTTTATTTGAAATATTTTTCCCTATTTCCGATATTAACGGAATTATTAATCACACACTTGATCAACCCAAAATAGAGTATTTCTATTTGGCTCCATCTAACTCATAAGTTAAACGAGTTAGAAAAAAATGTTTCAAACAAGAGTTATTCCATTCCTAATGACATACAACTTTGCTTTAAAACACTCTACCCTATTTCCAATATTAACGGAGTTATAAGCCAAAAACTTGAGCAACCTAAAGCGGAGTATTTCTACTTGGCTCCATCTAACTCATAAGTTAAGCGAGTTACAAACAAATGTTTCAAATAAGAGATATTCCATTCTTAATGGTAAACAACTCTTGTTAGAAACATTTTACCCTATTTCCGATATTAACGGAATTATAAGCCAAATAGGAATTTGGCCCCATCTAACTCCAAAGTTAAGCGAGTTAGAAAAAAAATGTTTCAAACAAGAGTTATTCCATTCTTAATGGCAAACAACTTTTGTCTGAAACATTTTACCCTATTTCCGATATTAACGGAATTATAACTCACACACTGGATCAACTCAAGTTGGAGTATTTCTATTCGGCTCCATCTAACTCCAAAGTCAAGCGAGTTAGAAAAGAATGTTTCAAATAAGAGTTATTTCATTCTTAATAGCGTACAACTTTTATTTGAAACATTTTTCCCTATTTCCGATATTAACGGAATTATAACTCACACACTGGATCAACCCAAGATGGAGTATTTCTATTTGGCTCCATCTAACTCCAAAGTCAAGCGAGTTAGAAAAAGATGTTTCAAACAAGAGTTATTCCATTCCTAATGACAAACAACTTTTGTTTGAAAGATCTTACAGTATTTCCGATATTAACGGAATTATAAGCCTAACAGTAATTTGGCTCCATCTAACTCCACAGTTAAGCGAGTTAGAAAACAATATTTCAAATAGGAGTTATTTCGTTCTTAATGGCGTACAACTTTTATTTGAAACATTTTTCCCTATTTCCGATATTAACGGAATTATAACTCACACACTGGATCAACTCAAGATGGAGTATTTCTATTTGGCTCCATCTAACTCCAAAGTTAAGCGAGTTAGAAAAAAATGTTTCAAATAAGAGTTATTCCATTCTTAATGACAAACAACTTTTGTTGGAAATATTTTACAGAATTTCCGATATTAACGGAATTATAAGCCTAATAGTAATTTGGCTCCATCTAACTCCACAGTTAAGCGAGTTAGAAAAGAATGTTTCAAATAAGAGTTATTTCATTCTTAATGGCGTACAACTTTTATTTGAAACATTTTTAGCTATGTCCGATATTAACGGAATTATAACTCACACACTGGATCAACCCAAGATGGAGTATTTCTATTTTGCTCCATCTAACTCAAAAGTTAAGCGAGTTAGAAAAAAATGTTTCTAATAAGAGATATTCCATTCTTAATGGCAAACAACTTTTGTCTTAAACATTTTACCCTATTTCCGATATTAACGGAGTTATAAGCCAAATAGTAATTTGGCCCCATCTAACTACAAAGTTAAGCGAGTTAGAAAAAAATGTTTCAAAGAAGAGATATTCCATTCTTAAAGGCGTACAACTTTTATTTGAAACATTTTACCCTATTTCCGATATTAACGGAATCATAACTCACACACTGGATCAACCCAAAATAGAGTATTTCTACTTGGCTCCATCTAACTCATAAGTTAAGCGAGTTAGAAAAAAATATTTCAAATAAGAGATATTCCATTCTTAATGGCGTATAACTTTTATTTGAAACATTTTTCCCTATTTCCGATATTAACGGAATCATAACTCACACACTGGATCAACCCAAAATAGAGTATTTCTATTTTGCTCCATCTAACTCATAAGTTAAGCGAGTTACAAACAAATGTTTCAAATAAGAGATATTCCATTCTTAATGGTAAACAACTCTTGTTAGAAACATTTTACCCTATTTCCGATATTAACGGAATTATAAACCAAATAGGAATTTGGCCCCATCTAACTCCAAAGTTAAGCGAGTTAGAAAAAAAATGTTTCAAACAAGAGTTATTCCATTCCTAATGGCAAGTAACTTCGGTTTGAAACATTTTACCCTATTTCCGATATTAACGGAATTATAAGCCAAGGACTTGAAAAACCTAAAACGGAGTATTTCTATTTGGCTCCATCTAATTCAAAAGTTAAGCGAGTTAGAAAAAAATATTTCAAATAAGAGTATTCCATTCTTAGTGGCGTATAACTTTTATTTGAAACATTTTACCCTATTTCCGATATTAACGGAATTATAAGCCAAATAGAAATTTGCTTCCATCTAACTCCAAAGTTAAGCGAGTTAGAAGAAAATGTTTCAAATAAGAGTTATTCCATTCTTAATGACAAACAACTTTTGTTTGAAAGATTTTACCCTATTTCCGATATTAACGGAATTATAAGCCAAAAACTTGAACAACCTAAAACGGAGTAATTCTATTTGGCTCCATCTAACTCAAAAGTTAAGCAAGTTAGAAAAAAATGTTTCAAATAAGAGTTATTCCATTCTTAATGGCGTACAACTTTTATTTGAAACATTTTTCCCAATTTCCGATGTTAACGGAATCATAACCCACACACTGGATCAACCCAAAATAGAGTATTTCCATTTGGCTCCATCTAACTCATAAGTTAAGCGAGTTACAAAAAAATGTTTCAAATAAGAGATATTCCATTCTTAATGACAAACAACTTTTGTTTGAAACATTTTACCCTATCCCCGATATTAACGGAATTATAAGCCAAATAGTAATTAGGCTCCATCTAACTAGAAAGTTAAGCGAGTTAGAAAAAATGTTTCAAATAACAGTTATTCCGTTCTTAATGGCAAACAACTTTTGTCTGAAACATTTTACCCTATTTCCGATATTAACGGAATCATAACTCACACACTGGATCAACCCAAAATAGAGTATTTCTATTTGGCTCCATCTAACTCAAAAGTTAAGCGAGTTAGGATAAAAATGTTTCTAATAGGAGATATTCCATTCTTAATGGCAAACAACTTCGGTTTAAAACATTTTACCCTATTTCCAATATTAACGGGGTTATAAGCCAAAAACTTGTGCAACCTAAAACGGAGTATTTCCATTTGGCTCCATCTAACTCCAAAGTTAAGCGAGTTAGGAAAAAATGTTTCAAATAAGAGATATTTCTCTCTTAATGACAAACAACTTTTGTTTGAAACATTTTACCCTATTTCCGATATTAACGGAATTATAAATCACACACTGGATCAACCCAAAATAGAGTATTTCCATTTGGCTCCATCTAACTCAAAAGTTAAGCGAGTTAGGGAAAAATATTTCAAATAAGAGATATTTCACTCTTGATGACAAACAACTTTTGTTTGAAACATTTTACCCTATCTCCGATATTAACGGAATCATAAGCCAAATAGTAATTTGACTCCATCTAACTTCAAAGTTAAGCGAGTTAGAAAAAAATGTTTCCAATAAGAGTTATTTCATTCTTAATGGCGTACAACTTTTAGTTGAAACATTTTTCCCTATTTCCGATATTAACGGAATTATTAATCACAAACTTGATCAACCCAAAATAGAGTATTTCTATTTGGCTCCATCTAACTCATAAGTTAAACGAGTTAAAAAAAAATGTTTCAAACAAGAGTTATTCCATTCCTAATGACATACAACTTTGCTTTAAAACATTCTACCCTATTTCCAATATTAACGGAGTTACAAGCCAAAAACTTGAGCAACCTAAAACGGAGTATTTCTATTTGGCTCCATCTAACTCAAAAGTTAAGCGAGTTAGAAAAAATGTTTCAAATAAGAGATATTCCATTCTCAATGACAAACAACTTTTGTTTGAAACATTTTACCCTATTTCCGATATTAACGGAATTATAAGCCAAATAGTAATTTGGCCCCATCTAACTACAAAGTTAAGCGAGTTAGAAAAATATGCTTCAAATAAGAGTTATTCCATTCTTCATGGCGCACAACTTTTATTTGAAACATTTTTCCCTATTTCCGATATTAACGGAATTATAACTCACACACTGGATCAACCCAAAATAGAGTATTTCTATTTGGCTCCATCTAACTCAAGATTTAAGCGAGTTAGAAAAAAATGTTTCAAACAAGAGTTATTCCATTCTTAATGACAAACAACTTTTGTCTGAAACATTTTACACTATCTCCGATATTAACGGAATTATAAGCCAAATAGTAATTTGGCCCCATCTAACTACAAAGTTAAGCGAGTCAGAAAAGAATTTTTCAAACAAGAGTTATTCCATTCTTAATGACAAACAACTTTTGTTGGAAATATTTTACCCTATCTCTGATATTAACGGAATTATAAGCCTAATAGTAATTTGGCTCCATCTAACTCCTCAGTTAAGCGAGTTAGAAAGAAATGTTTCAAATAAGAGTTATTTCATTCTTAATGGCGTACAACTTTTATTTGAAACATTTTTAGCTATGTCCGATATTAACGGAATTATAACTCACACACTGGATCAACCCAAGATGGAGTATTTCTATTTTGCTCCATCTAACTCAAAAGTTAAGCGAGTTAGAAAAAAATATTTCTAATAAGAGATATTCCATTCTTAATGGCAAACAACTTTTGTCTTAAACATTCTACCCTATTTCCGATATTAACGGAATTATAAGCCAAATAGAAATTTGGCCCCATCTAACTACAAAGTTAAGCGAGTTAGAAAAAAATGTTTCAAATAAGAGATATTCTATTCCTAAAGGCGTACAACTTTTATTTGAAACATTTTACCCTATTTCCGATATTAACGGAATCATAACTCACACACTGGATCAACCCAAAATAGAGCATTTCTACTTGGCTCCATCTAACTCATAAGTTAAGCGAGTTACAAACAAATGTTTCAAATAAGAGATATTCCATTCTTAATGGTAAACAACTCTTGTTAGAAACATTTTACCCTATTTCCGATATTAACGGAATTATAAGCCAAATAGGAATTTGGCCCCATCTAACTCCAAAGTTAAGCGAGTTAGAAAAAAAATGTTTCAAACAAGAGTTATTCCATTCTTAATGGCAAACAACTTTTGTCTGAAACATTTTGCTCTATTTCCGATATTAACGGAATTATAACTCACACACTGGATCAACTCAAGTTGGAGTATTTCTATTTGGCTCCATCTAACTCCAAAGTCAAGCGAGTTAGAAAAAAATGTTTCAAATAAGAGTTATTTCATTCTTAATAGCGTACAACTTTTATTTGAAACATTTTTCCCTATTTCCGATATTAACGGAATTATAACTCACACACTGGATCAACCCAAGATGGAGTATTTCTATTTGGCTCCATCTAACTCCAAAGTCAAGCGAGTTAGAAAAAAATGTTTCAAACAAGAGTTATTCCATTCCTAATGACAAACAACTTTTGTTTGAAAGATCTTACAGTATTTCCGATATTAACGGAATTATAAGCCTAATAGTAATTTGGCTCCATCTAACTCCACAGTTAAGCGAGTTAGAAAACAATATTTCAAATAAGAGTTATTTCGTTCTTAATGGCGTACAACTTTTATTTGAAACATTTTTCCCTATTTCCGATATTAACGGAATTATAACTCACACACTGGATCAACTCAAGATGGAGTATTTCTATTTGGCTCCATCTAACTCCAAAGTTAAGCGAGTTAGAAAAAAATGTTTCAAATAAGAGTTATTTCACTCTTAATGGCGTACAACTTTTGTTTGAAAGATCTTACAGAATTTCCGATATTAACGGAATTATAAGCCTAATAGTAATTTGGCTCCATCTAACTCCACAGTTAAGCGAGTTAGAAAAAAATCTTTCAAATAAGAGTTATTTCATTCTTAATGGCGTACAACTTTTATTTGAAACATTTTTAGCTATGTCCGATATTAACGGAATTATAACTCACACACTGGATCAACCCAAGATGGAGTATTTCTATTTTGCTCCATCTAACTCAATAGTTAAGCGAGTTAGAAAAAAATGTTTCTAATAAGAGATATTCCATTCCTAATGGCAAACAACTTTTGTCTTAAACATTTTACCCTATTTCCGATATTAACGGAGTTATAAGCCAAATAGAAATTTGGCCCCATCTAACTACAAAGTTAAGCGAGTTAGAAAAAAATATTTCAAATAAGAGATATTCCATTCTTAATGGCGTATAACTTTTATTTGAAACATTTTTCCCTATTTCCGATATTAACGGAATCATAACTCACACACTGGATCAACCCAAAATAGAGTATTTCTATTTTGCTCCATCTAACTCATAAGTTAAGCGAGTTACAAACAAATGTTTCAAATAAGAGATATTCCATTCTTAATGGTAAACAACTCTTGTTAGAAACATTTTACCCTATTTCCGATATTAACGGAATTATAAACCAAATAGGAATTTGGCCCCATCTAACTCCAAAGTTAAGCGAGTTAGAAAAAAAATGTTTCAAACAAGAGTTATTCCATTCTTAATGGCAAACAACTTTTGTCTGAAACATTTTACCCTATTTCCGATATTATCGGAGTTATAACTCACACACTGGATCAACTCAAGATGGAGTATTTCTATTTGGCTCCATCTAACTCCAAAGTTAAGCGAGTTAGAAAAAAATGTTTCAAATAAGAGTTATTTCATTCTTAATGGCGTACAACTTTTGTTTGAGAGATCTTACAGAATTTCCGATATTAACGGAATTATAAGCCTAATAGTAATTTGGCTCCATCTAACTCCACAGTTAAGCGAGTTAGAAAAAAATGTTTCAAATAAGAGTTATTTCATTCTTAATGGCGTACAACTTTTATTTGAAACATTTTTAGCTATGTCCGATATTAACGGAATTATAACTCACACACTGGATCAACCCAAGATGGAGTATTTCTATTTTGCTCCATCTAACTCAAAAGTTAAGCGAGTTAGAAAAAAATGTTTCTAATAAGAGATATTCCATTCTTAATGGCAAACAACTTTTGTCTTAAACATTTTACCCTATTTCCGATATTAACGGAATTATAAGCCAAATAGAAATTTGGCCCCATCTAACTACAAAGTTAAGCGAGTTAGAAAAAAATGTTTCAAATAAGAGATATTCCATTCTTAAAGGCGTACAACTTTTATTTGAAACATTTTACCCTATTTCCGATATTAACGGAATCATAACTCACACACTGGATCAACCCAAAATAGAGTATTTCTACTTGGCTCCATCTAACTCATAAGTTAAGCGAGTTAGAAAAAAATATTTCAAATAAGAGATATTCCATTCTTAATGGCGTATAACTTTTATTTGAAACATTTTTCCCTATTTCCGATATTAACGGAATCATAACTCACACACTGGATCAACCCAAAATAGAGTATTTCTATTTTGCTCCATCTAACTCATAAGTTAAGCGAGTTACAAACAAATGTTTGAAATAAGAGATATTCCATTCTTAATGGTAAACAACTCTTGTTAGAAACATTTTACCCTATTTCCGATATTAACGGAATTATAAACCAAACAGGAATTTGGCCCCATCTAACTCCAAAGTTAAGCGAGTTAGAAAAAAAATGTTTCAAACAAGAGTTATTCCATTCTTAATGGCAAACAACTTTTGTCTGAAACATTTTACCCTATTTCCGATATTATCGGAATTATAACTCACACACTGGATCAACTCAAGATGGAGTATTTCTATTTGGCTCCATCTAACTCCAAAGTTAAGCGAGTTAGAAAAAAATGTTTCAAATAAGAGTTATTTCATTCTTAATGGCGTACAACTTTTGTTTGAAAGATCTTACAGAATTTCCGATATTAACGGAATTATAAGCCTAATAGTAATTTGGCTCCATCTAACTCCACAGTTAAGCGAGTTAGAAAAAAATGTTTCAAATAAGAGTTATTTCATTCTTAATGGCGTACAACTTTTATTTGAAACATTTTTAGCTATATCCGATATTAACGGAATTATAACTCACACACTGGATCAACCCAAGATGGAGTATTTCTATTTTGCTCCATCTAACTCAAAAGTTAAGTGAGTTAGAAAAAAATGTTTCTAATAAGAGATATTCCATTCTTAATGGCAAACAACTTTTGTCTTAAACATTTTACCCTATTTCCGATATTAACGGAATTACAAGCCAAATAGAAATTTGGCCCCATCTAACTACAAAGTTAAGCGAGTTAGAAAAAAATGTTTCAAATAAGAGATATTCCATTCTTAAAGGCGTACAACTTTTATTTGAAACATTTTACCCTATTTCCGATATTAACGGAATCATAACTCACACACTGGATCAACCCAAAATAGAGTATTTCTACTTGGCTCCATCTAACTCATAAGTTAAGCGAGTTAGAAAAAAATATTTCAAATAAGAGATATTCCATTCTTAATGGCGTATAACTTTTATTTGAAACATTTTTCCCTATTTCCGATATTAACGGAATCATAACTCACACACTGGATCAACCCAAAATAGAGTATTTCTATTTTGCTCCATCTAACTCATAAGTTAAGCGAGTTACAAACAAATGTTTCAAATAAGAGATATTCCATTCTTAATGGTAAACAACTCTTGTTAGAAACATTTTACCCTATTTCCGATATTAACGGAATTATAAGCCTAATAGTAATTTGGCTCCATCTAACTCCACAGTTAAGCGAGTTAGAAAAAAATATTTCAAATAAGAGTTATTTCGTTCTTAAGGGCGTACAACTTTTATTTGAAACATTATTCCCTATTTCCGATATTAACGGAATTATAAGCCAAAGACTTGAAAAACCTAAAACGGAGTATTTCTATTTGGCTCCATCTAATTCAAAAGTTAAGCGAGTTAGAAAAAAATATTTCAAATAAGAGTTATTCCATTCTTAGTGGCGTATAACTTTTATTTGAAACATTTTACCCTATTTCCGATATTAACGGAATTATAAGCCAAATAGAAACTTGCTTCCATCTAACTCCAATGTTAAGCGAGTTAGAAGAAAATGTTTCAAATAAGAGTTATTCCATTCTTAATGACAAACAACTTTTGTTTGAAAGATTTTACCCTATTTCCGATATTAACGGAATTATAAGCCAAAGACTTGAACAACCTAAAACGGAGTAATTCTATTTGGCTCCATCCAACTCAAAAGTTAAGCGAGTTAGAAAAAAATGTTTCAAATAAGAGTTATTTATAGTTATATATTCCATTCTTAATGGCGTATAACTTTTATTTGAAACATTTTTCCCTATTTCCGATATTAACGGAATCATAACTCACACACTGGATCAACCCAAAATAGAGTATTTCTATTTTGCTCCATCTAACTCATAAGTTAAGCGAGTTACAAACAAATGTTTCAAATAAGAGATATTCCATTCTTAATGGTAAACAACTCTTGTTAGAAACATTTTACCCTATTTCCGATATTAACGGAATTATAAACCAAATAGGAATTTGGCCCCATCTAACTCCAAAGTTAAGCGAGTTAGAAAAAAAATGTTTCAAACAAGAGTTATTCCATTCTTAATGGCAAACAACTTTTGTCTGAAACATTTTACCCTATTTCCGATATTATCGGAGTTATAACTCACACACTGGATCAACTCAAGATGGAGTATTTCTATTTGGCTCCATCTAACTCCAAAGTTAAGCGAGTTAGAAAAAAATGTTTCAAATAAGAGTTATTTCATTCTTAATGGCGTACAACTTTTGTTTGAGAGATCTTACAGAATTTCCGATATTAACGGAATTATAAGCCTAATAGTAATTTGGCTCCATCTAACTCCACAGTTAAGCGAGTTAGAAAAAAATGTTTCAAATAAGAGTTATTTCATTCTTAATGGCGTACAACTTTTATTTGAAACATTTTTAGCTATGTCCGATATTAACGGAATTATAACTCACACACTGGATCAACCCAAGATGGAGTATTTCTATTTTGCTCCATCTAACTCAAAAGTTAAGCGAGTTAGAAAAAAATGTTTCTAATAAGAGATATTCCATTCTTAATGGCAAACAACTTTTGTCTTAAACATTTTACCCTATTTCCGATATTAACGGAATTATAAGCCAAATAGAAATTTGGCCCCATCTAACTACAAAGTTAAGCGAGTTAGAAAAAAATGTTTCAAATAAGAGATATTCCATTCTTAAAGGCGTACAACTTTTATTTGAAACATTTTACCCTATTTCCGATATTAACGGAATCATAACTCACACACTGGATCAACCCAAAATAGAGTATTTCTACTTGGCTCCATCTAACTCATAAGTTAAGCGAGTTAGAAAAAAATATTTCAAATAAGAGATATTCCATTCTTAATGGCGTATAACCTTTATTTGAAACATTTTTCCCTATTTCCGATATTAACGGAATCATAACTCACACACTGGATCAACCCAAAATAGAGTATTTCTATTTTGCTCCATCTAACTCATAAGTTAAGCGAGTTACAAACAAATGTTTGAAATAAGAGATATTCCATTCTTAATGGTAAACAACTCTTGTTAGAAACATTTTACCCTATTTCCGATATTAACGGAATTATAAACCAAACAGGAATTTGGCCCCATCTAACTCCAAAGTTAAGCGAGTTAGAAAAAAAATGTTTCAAACAAGAGTTATTCCATTCTTAATGGCAAACAACTTTTGTCTGAAACATTTTACCCTATTTCCGATATTATCGGAATTATAACTCACACACTGGATCAACTCAAGATGGAGTATTTCTATTTGGCTCCATCTAACTCCAAAGTTAAGCGAGTTAGAAAAAAATGTTTCAAATAAGAGTTATTTCATTCTTAATGGCGTACAACTTTTGTTTGAAAGATCTTACAGAATTTCCGATATTAACGGAATTATAAGCCTAATAGTAATTTGGCTCCATCTAACTCCACAGTTAAGCGAGTTAGAAAAAAATGTTTCAAATAAGAGTTATTTCATTCTTAATGGCGTACAACTTTTATTTGAAACATTTTTAGCTATATCCGATATTAACGGAATTATAACTCACACACTGGATCAACCCAAGATGGAGTATTTCTATTTTGCTCCATCTAACTCAAAAGTTAAGTGAGTTAGAAAAAAATGTTTCTAATAAGAGATATTCCATTCTTAATGGCAAACAACTTTTGTCTTAAACATTTTACCCTATTTCCGATATTAACGGAATTACAAGCCAAATAGAAATTTGGCCCCATCTAACTACAAAGTTAAGCGAGTTAGAAAAAAATGTTTCAAATAAGAGATATTCCATTCTTAAAGGCGTACAACTTTTATTTGAAACATTTTACCCTATTTCCGATATTAACGGAATCATAACTCACACACTGGATCAACCCAAAATAGAGTATTTCTACTTGGCTCCATCTAACTCATAAGTTAAGCGAGTTAGAAAAAAATATTTCAAATAAGAGATATTCCATTCTTAATGGCGTATAACTTTTATTTGAAACATTTTTCCCTATTTCCGATATTAACGGAATCATAACTCACACACTGGATCAACCCAAAATAGAGTATTTCTATTTTGCTCCATCTAACTCATAAGTTAAGCGAGTTACAAACAAATGTTTCAAATAAGAGATATTCCATTCTTAATGGTAAACAACTCTTGTTAGAAACATTTTACCCTATTTCCGATATTAACGGAATTATAAGCCTAATAGTAATTTGGCTCCATCTAACTCCACAGTTAAGCGAGTTAGAAAAAAATATTTCAAATAAGAGTTATTTCGTTCTTAAGGGCGTACAACTTTTATTTGAAACATTATTCCCTATTTCCGATATTAACGGAATTATAAGCCAAAGACTTGAAAAACCTAAAACGGAGTATTTCTATTTGGCTCCATCTAATTCAAAAGTTAAGCGAGTTAGAAAAAAATATTTCAAATAAGAGTTATTCCATTCTTAGTGGCGTATAACTTTTATTTGAAACATTTTACCCTATTTCCGATATTAACGGAATTATAAGCCAAATAGAAACTTGCTTCCATCTAACTCCAATGTTAAGCGAGTTAGAAGAAAATGTTTCAAATAAGAGTTATTCCATTCTTAATGACAAACAACTTTTGTTTGAAAGATTTTACCCTATTTCCGATATTAACGGAATTATAAGCCAAAGACTTGAACAACCTAAAACGGAGTAATTCTATTTGGCTCCATCCAACTCAAAAGTTAAGCGAGTTAGAAAAAAATGTTTCAAATAAGAGTTATTTATAGTTATATATTCCATTCTTAATGGCGTATAACTTTTATTTGAAACATTTTTCCCTATTTCCGATATTAACGGAATCATAACTCACACACTGGATCAACCCAAAA
This sequence comes from Digitonthophagus gazella, assembly GCA_036711955.1. Classification (NCBI taxonomy): domain Eukaryota; kingdom Metazoa; phylum Arthropoda; class Insecta; order Coleoptera; family Scarabaeidae; genus Digitonthophagus; species Digitonthophagus gazella. The sequence goes on from JASCIT010000012.1 coordinate 10,601,707, forward strand.
TAGAGTATTTCTATTTTGCTCCATCTAACTCATAAGTTAAGCGAGTTACAAACAAATGTTTCAAATAAGAGATATTCCATTCTTAATGGTAAACAACTCTTGTTAGAAACATTTTACCCTATTTCCGATATTAACGGAATTATAAACCAAATAGGAATTTGGCCCCATCTAACTCCAAAGTTAAGCGAGTTAGAAAAAAAATGTTTCAAACAAGAGTTATTCCATTCTTAATGGCAAACAACTTTTGTCTGAAACATTTTACCCTATTTCCGATATTATCGGAGTTATAACTCACACACTGGATCAACTCAAGATGGAGTATTTCTATTTGGCTCCATCTAACTCCAAAGTTAAGCGAGTTAGAAAAAAATGTTTCAAATAAGAGTTATTTCATTCTTAATGGCGTACAACTTTTGTTTGAGAGATCTTACAGAATTTCCGATATTAACGGAATTATAAGCCTAATAGTAATTTGGCTCCATCTAACTCCACAGTTAAGCGAGTTAGAAAAAAATGTTTCAAATAAGAGTTATTTCATTCTTAATGGCGTACAACTTTTATTTGAAACATTTTTAGCTATGTCCGATATTAACGGAATTATAACTCACACACTGGATCAACCCAAGATGGAGTATTTCTATTTTGCTCCATCTAACTCAAAAGTTAAGCGAGTTAGAAAAAAATGTTTCTAATAAGAGATATTCCATTCTTAATGGCAAACAACTTTTGTCTTAAACATTTTACCCTATTTCCGATATTAACGGAATTATAAGCCAAATAGAAATTTGGCCCCATCTAACTACAAAGTTAAGCGAGTTAGAAAAAAATGTTTCAAATAAGAGATATTCCATTCTTAAAGGCGTACAACTTTTATTTGAAACATTTTACCCTATTTCCGATATTAACGGAATCATAACTCACACACTGGATCAACCCAAAATAGAGTATTTCTACTTGGCTCCATCTAACTCATAAGTTAAGCGAGTTAGAAAAAAATATTTCAAATAAGAGATATTCCATTCTTAATGGCGTATAACTTTTATTTGAAACATTTTTCCCTATTTCCGATATTAACGGAATCATAACTCACACACTGGATCAACCCAAAATAGAGTATTTCTATTTTGCTCCATCTAACTCATAAGTTAAGCGAGTTACAAACAAATGTTTGAAATAAGAGATATTCCATTCTTAATGGTAAACAACTCTTGTTAGAAACATTTTACCCTATTTCCGATATTAACGGAATTATAAACCAAACAGGAATTTGGCCCCATCTAACTCCAAAGTTAAGCGAGTTAGAAAAAAAATGTTTCAAACAAGAGTTATTCCATTCTTAATGGCAAACAACTTTTGTCTGAAACATTTTACCCTATTTCCGATATTATCGGAATTATAACTCACACACTGGATCAACTCAAGATGGAGTATTTCTATTTGGCTCCATCTAACTCCAAAGTTAAGCGAGTTAGAAAAAAATGTTTCAAATAAGAGTTATTTCATTCTTAATGGCGTACAACTTTTGTTTGAAAGATCTTACAGAATTTCCGATATTAACGGAATTATAAGCCTAATAGTAATTTGGCTCCATCTAACTCCACAGTTAAGCGAGTTAGAAAAAAATGTTTCAAATAAGAGTTATTTCATTCTTAATGGCGTACAACTTTTATTTGAAACATTTTTAGCTATATCCGATATTAACGGAATTATAACTCACACACTGGATCAACCCAAGATGGAGTATTTCTATTTTGCTCCATCTAACTCAAAAGTTAAGTGAGTTAGAAAAAAATGTTTCTAATAAGAGATATTCCATTCTTAATGGCAAACAACTTTTGTCTTAAACATTTTACCCTATTTCCGATATTAACGGAATTACAAGCCAAATAGAAATTTGGCCCCATCTAACTACAAAGTTAAGCGAGTTAGAAAAAAATGTTTCAAATAAGAGATATTCCATTCTTAAAGGCGTACAACTTTTATTTGAAACATTTTACCCTATTTCCGATATTAACGGAATCATAACTCACACACTGGATCAACCCAAAATAGAGTATTTCTACTTGGCTCCATCTAACTCATAAGTTAAGCGAGTTAGAAAAAAATATTTCAAATAAGAGATATTCCATTCTTAATGGCGTATAACTTTTATTTGAAACATTTTTCCCTATTTCCGATATTAACGGAATCATAACTCACACACTGGATCAACCCAAAATAGAGTATTTCTATTTTGCTCCATCTAACTCATAAGTTAAGCGAGTTACAAACAAATGTTTCAAATAAGAGATATTCCATTCTTAATGGTAAACAACTCTTGTTAGAAACATTTTACCCTATTTCCGATATTAACGGAATTATAAGCCTAATAGTAATTTGGCTCCATCTAACTCCACAGTTAAGCGAGTTAGAAAAAAATATTTCAAATAAGAGTTATTTCGTTCTTAAGGGCGTACAACTTTTATTTGAAACATTATTCCCTATTTCCGATATTAACGGAATTATAAGCCAAAGACTTGAAAAACCTAAAACGGAGTATTTCTATTTGGCTCCATCTAATTCAAAAGTTAAGCGAGTTAGAAAAAAATATTTCAAATAAGAGTTATTCCATTCTTAGTGGCGTATAACTTTTATTTGAAACATTTTACCCTATTTCCGATATTAACGGAATTATAAGCCAAATAGAAACTTGCTTCCATCTAACTCCAATGTTAAGCGAGTTAGAAGAAAATGTTTCAAATAAGAGTTATTCCATTCTTAATGACAAACAACTTTTGTTTGAAAGATTTTACCCTATTTCCGATATTAACGGAATTATAAGCCAAAGACTTGAACAACCTAAAACGGAGTAATTCTATTTGGCTCCATCCAACTCAAAAGTTAAGCGAGTTAGAAAAAAATGTTTCAAATAAGAGTTATTTATAGTTATATATTCCATTCTTAATGGCGTACAACTTTTATTTGAAACATTTTTCCCAATTTCCGATGTTAACGCAATCATAACTCACACACTGGATCAACCCAAAATAGAGTATTTCTATTTGGCTCCATCTAACTCATAAGTTAAGCGAGTTACAAAGAAATGTTTCAAATAAGAGATATTCCATTCTTAATGGTAAACAACTCCTGTTAGAAACATTTTACCCTATTTCCGATATTAACGGAATTATAAGCCAAATAGGAATTTGGCCCCATCTAACTCCAAAGTTAAGCGAGTTAGAAAAAAAATGTTTCAAACAAGAGTTATTCCATTCTTAATGGCAAACCACTTTTGTCTGAAACATTTTACCCTATTTCCGATATTAACGGAATTATAACTCATACACTGGATCAACTCAAGATGGAGTATTCCTATTTGGCTCCATCTAACTCCAAAGCCAAGCGAGTTAGAAAAAAATGTTTCAAATAAGAGTTATTTCATTCTTAATGGCGTACAACTTTTATTTGAAACATTTTTCCCTATTTCCGATATTAACGGAATTATAACTCACACACTGGATCAACCCAAGATGGAGTATTTCTATTTGGCTCCATCTAACTCCAAAGTCAAGCGAGTTTGAAAAAAATGTTTCAAACAAGAGTTATTCCATTCTTAATGACAAACAACTTTTGTTTGAAAGATCTTACAGTATTTCCGATATTAACGGAATTATAAGCCTAATAGTAATTTGGCTCCATCTAACTCCACAGTTAAGCGAGTTAGAAAAGAATATTTCAAATAAGAGTTATTTCGTTCTTAATGGCGTACAACTTTTATTTGAAGCATTTTTCCCTATTTCCGATATTAACGGAATTATAAGCCAAAGACTTGAAAAACCTAAAACGGAGTATTTCTATTTGGCTCCATCTAATTCAAAAGTTAAGCGAGTTAGAAAAAAATATTTCAAATAAGAGTTATTCCATTCTTAGTGGCGTATAACTTTTATTTGAAACATTTTACCCTATTTCCGATATTAACGGAATTATAAGCCAAATAGAAATTTGCTTCCATCTAACTCCAAAGTTAAGCGAGTTAGAAGAAAATGTTTCAAATAAGAGTTATTCCATTCTTAATGACAAACAACTTTTGTTTGAAAGATTTTACCCTATTTCCGATATTAACGGAATTATAAGCCAAAGACTTGAACAACCTAAAACGGAGTTTTTGGCTCCATCTAACTCAAAAGTTAAGCGAGTTAGAAAAAAATGTTTCAAATAAGAGTTATTTATAGTTATATATTCCATTCTTAATGGCGTACAACTTTTATTTGAAACATTTTTCCCAATTTCCGATGTTAACGCAATCATAACTCACACACTGGATCAACCCAAAATAGAGTATTTCTATTTGGCTCCATCTAACTCATAAGTTAAGCGAGTTACAAACAAATGTTTCAAATAAGAGATATTCCATTCTTAATGGTAAACAACTCTTGTTAAAAACATTTTACCCTATTTCCGATATTAACGGAATTATAAGCCAAATAGGAATTTGGCCCCATCTAACTCCAAAGTTAAGCGAGTTAGAAAAAAAATGTTTCAAACAAGAGTTATTCCATTCTTAATGGCAAACAACTTTTGTCTGAAACATTTTACCCTATTTCCGATATTAACGGAATTATAACACACACTGGATCAACTCAAGATGGAGTATTTCTATTTGGCTCCATCTAACTCCAAAGTCAAGCGAGTTAGAAAAAAATGTTTCAAATAAGAGTTATTTCATTCTTAATGGCGTACAACTTTTATTTGAAACATTTTTCCCAATTTCCGATGTTAACGCAATCATAACTCACACACTGGATCAACCCAAAATAGAGTATTTCTATTTTGCTCCATCTAACTCAAAAGTTAAGCGAGTTAGAAAAAAATGTTTCTAATAAGAGATATTCCATTCTTAATGGCAAACAACTTTTGTCTTAAACATTTTACCCTATTTCCAATATTAACGGAATTATAAGCCAAATAGAAATTTGGCCCCATCTAACTACAAAGTTAAGCGAGTTAGAAAAAAATGTTTCAAATAAGAGATACTCCATTCTTAAAGGCGTACAACTTTTATTTGAAACATTTTACCCTATTTCCGATATTAACGGAATCATAACTCACACACTGGATCAACCCAAAATAGAGTATTTCTACTTGGCTCCATCTAACTCATAAGTTAAGCGAGTTAGAAAAAAATATTTCAAATAAGAGATATTCCATCCTTAATGGCGTATAACTTTTATTTGAAACATTTTTCCCTATTTCCGATATTAACGGAATCATAACTCACACACTGGATCAACCCAAGATGGAGTATTTCTATTTGGCTCCATCTAACTCCAAAGTCAAGTGAGTTTGAAAAAAATGTTTCAAACAAGAGTTATTCCATTCTTAATGACAAACAACTTTTGTTTGAAAGATCTTAAAGTATTTCCGATATTAACGGAATTATAAGCCTAATAGTAATTTGGCTCCATCTAACTCCACAGTTAAGCGAGTTAGAAAATAAAATATTTCAAATAAGAGTTATTTCGTTCTTAATGGCGTACAACTTTTATTTGAAACATTTTTCCCTATTTCCGATATTAACGGAATTATAACCCAAACACTGGAACAACCCAAAATGGAGTATTTCTATTTGGCTCCATCTAACTCATAAGTTAAGCGACTTAGAAAAAAATGCTTCAAATAAGAGTTATTTCATTCTTAATGCCGAACAACTTTTATTTGAAACATTTTTAGCTATGTCCGATATTAACGGAATTATAACTCACACACTGGATCAACCCAAGATGGAGTATTTCTATTTTGCTCCATCTAACTCAAAAGTTAAGCGAGTTAGAAAAAAATGTTTCTAATAAGAGATATTCCATTCTTAATGGCAAACTACTTTTGTCTTAAACATTTTACCCTATTTCCGATATTAACGGAATTATAAGCCAAATAGAAATTTGGCCCCATCTAACTACAAAGTTAAGCGAGTTAGAAAAAAATGTTTCAAATAAGAGTTATTCCACTCTTAATGGCGTATAACTTTTATTTGAAATATTTTTCCCTATTTATAATATTAACGGAATCATAACTCACACACTGGATCAACCCAAAATAGAGTATTTCTATTTTGCTCCATCTAACTCATAAGTTAAGCGAGTTACAAACAAATGTTTCAAATAAGAGTTATTCCATTCTTAATGACAAACAACTTTTGTTTGAAAGATCTTACAGTATTTCCGATATTAACGGAATTATAAGCCTAATAGTAATTTGGCTCCATCTAACTCCACAGTTAAGCGAGTTAGAAAAAAATATTTCAAATAAGAGTTATTTCGTTCTTAATGGCGTACAACTTTTATTTGAAACATTTTTCCCTATTTCCGATATTAACGGAATTATAAGCCAAAGACTTGAAAAACCTAAAACGGAGTATTTCTATTTGGCTCCATCTAATTCAAAAGTTAAGCGAGTTAGAAAAAAATATTTCAAATAAGAGTTATTTCGTTCTTAATGGCGTACAACTTTTATTTGAAACATTTTTCCCTATTTCCGATATTAACGGAATTATAACTCACACACTGGATCAACCCAAGATGGAGTATTTCTATTTGGCTCCATCTAACTCCAAAGTTAAGCGAGTTAGAAAAAAATGTTTCAAATAAGAGTTATTTCATTCTTAATGGCGTACAACTTTTGTTTGAAAGATCTTACAGAATCTCCGATATTAACGGAATTATAAGCCTAATAGTAATTTGGCTCCATCTAACTCCACAGTTAAGCGAGTTAGAAAAAAATGTTTCAAATAAGAGTTATTTCATTCTTAATGGCGTACAACTTTTATTTGAAACATTTTTAGCTATGTCCGATATTAACGGAATTATAACTCACACACTGGATCAACCCAAGATGGAGTATTTCTATTTTGCTCCATCTAACTCAAAAGTTAAGCGAGTTAGAAAAAAATGTTTCTAATAAGAGATATTCCATTCTTAATGGCAAACTACTTTTGTCTTAAACATTTTACCCTATTTCCGATATTAACGGAATTATAAGCCAAATAGAAATTTGGCCCCATCTAACTACAAAGTTAAGCGAGTTAGAAAAAAATGTTTCAAATAAGAGTTATTCCACTCTTAATGGCGTATAACTTTTATTTGAAATATTTTTCCCTATTTATAATATTAACGGAATCATAACTCACACACTGGATCAACCCAAAATAGAGTATTTCTATTTTGCTCCATCTAACTCATAAGTTAAGCGAGTTACAAACAAATGTTTCAAATAAGAGTTATTCCATTCTTAATGACAAACAACTTTTGTTTGAAAGATCTTACAGTATTTCCGATATTAACGGAATTATAAGCCTAATAGTAATTTGGCTCCATCTAACTCCACAGTTAAGCGAGTTAGAAAAAAATATTTCAAATAAGAGTTATTTCGTTCTTAATGGCGTACAACTTTTATTTGAAACATTTTTCCCTATTTCCGATATTAACGGAATTATAAGCCAAAGACTTGAAAAACCTAAAACGGAGTATTTCTATTTGGCTCCATCTAATTCAAAAGTTAAGCGAGTTAGAAAAAAATATTTCAAATAAGAGTTATTCCATTCTTAGTGGCGTATAGCTTTTATTTGAAACATTTTACCCTATTTCCGATATTAACGGAATTATAAGCCAAATAGTAATTTGCTTCCATCTAACTCCAAAGTTAAGCGAGTTAGAAGAAAATGTTTCAAATAAGAGTTATTCCATTCTTAATGACAAACAACTTTTGTTTGAAAGATTTTACCCTATTTCCGATATTAACGGAATTATAAGCCAAAGACTAGAACAACCTAAAACGGAGTAATTCTATTTGGCTCCATCTAACTCAAAAGTTAAGCGAGTTAGAAAAAAATGTTTCAAATAAGAGTTATTTATAGTTATATATTCCATTCTTAATGGCGTACAACTTTTATTTGAAAGATCTTACAGTATTTCCGATATTAACGGAATTATAAGCCTAATAGTAATTTGGCTCCATCTAACTCCACAGTTAAGCGAGTTAGAAAAAAATATTTCAAATAAGAGTTATTCCATTCTTAGTGGCGTATAACTTTTATTTGAAACATTTTACCCTATTTCCGATATTAACGGAATTATAAGCAAATATAGATTTGCTTCCATCTAACTCCAAAGTTAAGCGAGTTAGAAGAAAATGTTTCAAATAAGAGTTATTCCATTCTTAATGACAAACAACTTTTGTTTGAAAGATTTTACCCTATTTCCGATATTAACGGAATTATAAGCCAAAGACTTGAACAACCTAAAACGGAGTAACTCTATTTGGCTCCATCTAACTCAAAAGTTAAGCGAGTTAGAAAAAAATGTTTCAAATAAGAGTTATTTATAGTTATATATTCCATTCTTAATGGCGTACAACTTTTATTTGAAACATTTTTCCCAATTTCCGATGTTAACGCAATCATAACTCACACACTGGATCAACCCAAAATAGAGTATTTCTATTTGGCTCCATCTAACTCATAAGTTAAGCGAGTTACAAACAAATGTTTCAAATAAGAGATATTCCATTCTTAATGGTAAACAACTCTTGTTAGAAACATTTTACCCTATTTCCGATATTAACGGAATTATAAGCCAAATAGGAATTTGGCTCCATCTAACTCCAAAGTCAAGCGAGTTTGAAAAAAATGTTTCAAACAAGAGTTATTCCATTCTTAATGGCAAACAACTTTTGTCTGAAACATTTTACCCTATTTCCGATATTAACGGAATTATAACTCACACACTGGATCAACTCAAGATGGAGTATTTCTATTTGGCTCCATCTAACTCCAAAGTCAAGCGAGTTAGAAAAAAATGTTTCAAACAAGAGTTATTTCATTCTTAATGGCGTACAACTTTTGTTTGAAAGATCTTACAGAATTTCCGATATTAACGGAATTATAAGCCTAATAGTAATTTGGCTCCATCTAACTCCACAGTTAAGCGAGTTAGAAAAAAATGTTTCAAATAAGAGTTATTTCATTCTTAATGGCGTACAACTTTTATTTGAAACATTTTTCCCTATTTCCGATATTAACGGAATTATAACTCACACACTGGATCAACCCAAGATGGAGTATTTCTATTTGGCTCCATCTAACTCCAAAGTCAAGCGAGTTTGAAAAAAATGTTTCAAACAAGAGTTACTCCATTCTTAATGGCAAACAACTTTTGTCTGAAACATTTTACCCTATTTCCGATATTAACGGAATTATAACTCACACACTGGATCAACTCAAGATGGAGTATTTCTATTTGGCTCCATCTAACTCCAAAGTCAAGCGAGTTAGAAAAAAATGTTTCAAATAAGAGTTATTTCATTCTTAATGGCGTACAACTTTTGTTTGAAAGATCTTACAGAATTTCCGATATTAACGGAATTATAAGCCTAATAGTGATTTGGCTCCATCTAACTCCACAGTTAAGCGAGTTAGAAAAAAATGTTTCAAATAAGAGTTATTTCATTCTTAATGGCGTACAACTTTTATTTGAAACATTTTTCCCTATTTCCGATATTAACGGAATTATAACTCACACACTGGATCAACCCAAGATGGAGTATTTCTATTTGGCTCCATCTAACTCCAAAGTCAAGCGAGTTAGAAAAAAATGTTTCAAATAAGAGTTATTTCATTCTTAATGGCGTACAACTTTTATTTGAAACATTTTTCCCAATTTCCGATGTTAACGCAATCATAACTCACACACTGGATCAACCCAAAATAGAGTATTTCTATTTTGCTCCATCTAACTCAAAAGTTAAGCGAGTTAGAAAAAAATGTTTCTAATAAGAGATATTCCATTCTTAATGGCAAACAACTTTTGTCTTAAACATTTTACCCTATTTCCGATATTAACGGAATTATAAGCCAAATAGAAATTTGGCCCCATCTAACTACAAAGTTAAGCGAGTTAGAAAAAAATGTTTCAAATAAGAGATATTCCATTCTTAAAGGCGTACAACTTTTATTTGAAATATTTTACCCTATTTCCGATATTAACGGAATCATAACTCACACACTGGATCAACCCAAAATAGAGTATTTCTATTTTGCTCCATCTAACTCATAAGTTAAGCGAGTTACAAACAAATGTTTCAAATAAGAGATATTCCATTCTTAATGGTAAACAACTCTTGTTAGAAACATTTTACCCTATTTCCGATATTAACGGAATTATAAACCAAATAGGAATTTGGCCCCATCTAACTCCAAAGTTAAGCGAGTTAGAAAAAAAAATGTTTCAAACAAGAGTTATTCCATTCTTAATGGCAAACAACTTTTGTCTGAAACATTTTACCCTATTTCCGATATTAACGGAATTATAACTCACACACTGGATCAACTCAAGATGGAGTATTTCTATTTGGCTCCATCTAACTCCAAAGTCAAGCGAGTTAGAAAAAAATGTTTCAAATAAGAGTTATTTCATTCTTAATGGCGTACAACTTTTGTTTGAAAGATCTTACAGAATTTCCGATATTAACGGAATTATAAGCCTAATAGTAATTTGGCTCCATCTAACTCCACAGTTAAGCGAGTTAGAAAAAAATGTTTCAAATAAGAGTTATTTCATTCTTAATGGCGTACAACTTTTATTTGAAACATTTTTAGCTATGTCCGATATTAACGGAATTATAACTCACATACTGGATCAACCCAAGATGGAGTATTTCTATTTTGCTCCATCTAACTCAAAAGTTAAGCGAGTTAGAAAAAAATGTTTCTAATAAGAGATATTCAATTCTTAATGGCAAACAACTTTTGTCTTAAACATTTTACCCTATTTCCGATATTAACGGAATTATAAGCCAAATAGAAATTTGGCCCCATCTAACTACAAAGTTAAGCGAGTTAGGAAAAAATGTTTCAAATAAGAGTTATTCCACTCTTAATGGCGTATAACTTTTATTTGAAACATTTTTCCCTATTTATAATATTAACGGAATCATAACTCACTCACTGGATCAACCCAAAATAGAGTATTTCTATTTTGCTCCATCTAACTCATAAGTTAAGCGAGTTACAAACAAATATTTCAAATAAGAGTTATTCCATTCTTAATGACAAACAACTTTTGTTTGAAAGATCTTACAGTATTTCCGATATTAACGGAATTATAAGCCTAAGAGGAATTTGGCTCCATCTAACTCCACAGTTAAGCGAGTTAGAAAAAAATGTTTCAAACAAGAGTTATTCCATTCTTAATGACAAACAACTTTTGTTTGAAAGATCTTACAGTATTTCCGATATTAACGGAATTATAAGCCTAATAGTAATTTGGCTCCATCTAACTCCACAGTTAAGCGAGTTAGAAAAAAATATTTCAAATAAGAGTTATTTCGTTCTTAATGACGTACAACTTTTATTTGAAACATTTTTCCCTATTTCCGATATTAACGGAATTATAAGCCAAAGACTTGAAAAACCTAAAACGGAGTATTTCTATTTGGCTCCATCTAATTCAAAAGTTAAGCGAGTTAGAAAAAAATGTTTCAAATAAGAGTTATTTATAGTTATATATTCCATTCTTAATGGCGTACAACTTTTATTTGAAAGATCTTACAGTATTTCCGATATTAACGGAATTATAAGCCTAATAGTAATTTGGCTCCATCTAACTCCACAGTTAAGCGAGTTAGAAAAAAATATTTCAAATAAGAGTTATTCCATTCTTAGTGGCGTATAACTTTTATTTGAAACATTTTACCATATTTCCGATATTAACGGAATTACAAGCAAATATAGATTTGCTTCCATCTAACTCCAAAGTTAAGCGAGTTAGAAGAAAATGTTTCAAATAAGAGTTATTCCATTCTTAATGACAAACAACTTTTGTTTGAAAGATTTTACCCTATTTCCGATATTAACGGAATTATAAGCCAAAGACTTGAACAACCTAAAACGGAGTAACTCTATTTGGCTCCATCTAACTCAAAAGTTAAGCGAGTTAGAAAAAAATGTTTCAAATAAGAGTTATTTATAGTTATATATTCCATTCTTAATGGCGTACAACTTTTATTTGAAACATTTTTCCCAATTTCCGATGTTAACGCAATCATAACTCACACACTGGATCAACCCAAAATAGAGTATTTCTATTTTGCTCCATCTAACTCAAAAGTTAAGCGAGTTAGAAAAAAATGTTTCTAATAAGAGATATTCCATTCTTAATGGCAAACTACTTTTGTCTTAAACATTTTACCCTATTTCCGATATTAACGGAATTATAAGCCAAATAGAAATTTGGCCCCATCTAACTACAAAGTTAAGCGAGTTAGAAAAAAATGTTTCAAATAAGAGTTATTCCACTCTTAATGGCGTATAACTTTTATTTGAAATATTTTTCCCTATTTATAATATTAACGGAATCATAACTCACACACTGGATCAACCCAAAATAGAGTATTTCTATTTTGCTCCATCTAACTCATAAGTTAAGCGAGTTACAAACAAATGTTTCAAATAAGAGTTATTCCATTCTTAATGACAAACAACTTTTGTTTGAAAGATCTTACAGTATTTCCGATATTAACGGAATTATAAGCCTAATAGTAATTTGGCTCCATCTAACTCCACAGTTAAGCGAGTTAGAAAAAAATATTTCAAATAAGAGTTATTTCGTTCTTAATGGCGTACAACTTTTATTTGAAACATTTTTCCCTATTTCCGATATTAACGGAATTATAAGCCAAAGACTTGAAAAACCTAAAACGGAGTATTTCTATTTGGCTCCATCTAATTCAAAAGTTAAGCGAGTTAGAAAAAAATATTTCAAATAAGAGTTATTCCATTCTTAGTGGCGTATAGCTTTTATTTGAAACATTTTACCCTATTTCCGATATTAACGGAATTATAAGCCAAATAGTAATTTGCTTCCATCTAACTCCAAAGTTAAGCGAGTTAGAAGAAAATGTTTCAAATAAGAGTTATTCCATTCTTAATGACAAACAACTTTTGTTTGAAAGATTTTACCCTATTTCCGATATTAACGGAATTATAAGCCAAAGACTAGAACAACCTAAAACGGAGTAATTCTATTTGGCTCCATCTAACTCAAAAGTTAAGCGAGTTAGAAAAAAATGTTTCAAATAAGAGTTATTTATAGTTATATATTCCATTCTTAATGGCGTACAACTTTTATTTGAAAGATCTTACAGTATTTCCGATATTAACGGAATTATAAGCCTAATAGTAATTTGGCTCCATCTAACTCCACAGTTAAGCGAGTTAGAAAAAAATATTTCAAATAAGAGTTATTCCATTCTTAGTGGCGTATAACTTTTATTTGAAACATTTTACCCTATTTCCGATATTAACGGAATTATAAGCAAATATAGATTTGCTTCCATCTAACTCCAAAGTTAAGCGAGTTAGAAGAAAATGTTTCAAATAAGAGTTATTCCATTCTTAATGACAAACAACTTTTGTTTGAAAGATTTTACCCTATTTCCGATATTAACGGAATTATAAGCCAAAGACTTGAACAACCTAAAACGGAGTAACTCTATTTGGCTCCATCTAACTCAAAAGTTAAGCGAGTTAGAAAAAAATGTTTCAAATAAGAGTTATTTATAGTTATATATTCCATTCTTAATGGCGTACAACTTTTATTTGAAACATTTTTCCCAATTTCCGATGTTAACGCAATCATAACTCACACACTGGATCAACCCAAAATAGAGTATTTCTATTTGGCTCCATCTAACTCATAAGTTAAGCGAGTTACAAACAAATGTTTCAAATAAGAGATATTCCATTCTTAATGGTAAACAACTCTTGTTAGAAACATTTTACCCTATTTCCGATATTAACGGAATTATAAGCCAAATAGGAATTTGGCTCCATCTAACTCCAAAGTCAAGCGAGTTTGAAAAAAATGTTTCAAACAAGAGTTATTCCATTCTTAATGGCAAACAACTTTTGTCTGAAACATTTTACCCTATTTCCGATATTAACGGAATTATAACTCACACACTGGATCAACTCAAGATGGAGTATTTCTATTTGGCTCCATCTAACTCCAAAGTCAAGCGAGTTAGAAAAAAATGTTTCAAACAAGAGTTATTTCATTCTTAATGGCGTACAACTTTTGTTTGAAAGATCTTACAGAATTTCCGATATTAACGGAATTATAAGCCTAATAGTAATTTGGCTCCATCTAACTCCACAGTTAAGCGAGTTAGAAAAAAATGTTTCAAATAAGAGTTATTTCATTCTTAATGGCGTACAACTTTTATTTGAAACATTTTTCCCTATTTCCGATATTAACGGAATTATAACTCACACACTGGATCAACCCAAGATGGAGTATTTCTATTTGGCTCCATCTAACTCCAAAGTCAAGCGAGTTTGAAAAAAATGTTTCAAACAAGAGTTACTCCATTCTTAATGGCAAACAACTTTTGTCTGAAACATTTTACCCTATTTCCGATATTAACGGAATTATAACTCACACACTGGATCAACTCAAGATGGAGTATTTCTATTTGGCTCCATCTAACTCCAAAGTCAAGCGAGTTAGAAAAAAATGTTTCAAATAAGAGTTATTTCATTCTTAATGGCGTACAACTTTTGTTTGAAAGATCTTACAGAATTTCCGATATTAACGGAATTATAAGCCTAATAGTGATTTGGCTCCATCTAACTCCACAGTTAAGCGAGTTAGAAAAAAATGTTTCAAATAAGAGTTATTTCATTCTTAATGGCGTACAACTTTTATTTGAAACATTTTTCCCTATTTCCGATATTAACGGAATTATAACTCACACACTGGATCAACCCAAGATGGAGTATTTCTATTTGGCTCCATCTAACTCCAAAGTCAAGCGAGTTAGAAAAAAATGTTTCAAATAAGAGTTATTTCATTCTTAATGGCGTACAACTTTTATTTGAAACATTTTTCCCAATTTCCGATGTTAACGCAATCATAACTCACACACTGGATCAACCCAAAATAGAGTATTTCTATTTTGCTCCATCTAACTCAAAAGTTAAGCGAGTTAGAAAAAAATGTTTCTAATAAGAGATATTCCATTCTTAATGGCAAACAACTTTTGTCTTAAACATTTTACCCTATTTCCGATATTAACGGAATTATAAGCCAAATAGAAATTTGGCCCCATCTAACTACAAAGTTAAGCGAGTTAGAAAAAAATGTTTCAAATAAGAGATATTCCATTCTTAAAGGCGTACAACTTTTATTTGAAATATTTTACCCTATTTCCGATATTAACGGAATCATAACTCACACACTGGATCAACCCAAAATAGAGTATTTCTATTTTGCTCCATCTAACTCATAAGTTAAGCGAGTTACAAACAAATGTTTCAAATAAGAGATATTCCATTCTTAATGGTAAACAACTCTTGTTAGAAACATTTTACCCTATTTCCGATATTAACGGAATTATAAACCAAATAGGAATTTGGCCCCATCTAACTCCAAAGTTAAGCGAGTTAGAAAAAAAAATGTTTCAAACAAGAGTTATTCCATTCTTAATGGCAAACAACTTTTGTCTGAAACATTTTACCCTATTTCCGATATTAACGGAATTATAACTCACACACTGGATCAACTCAAGATGGAGTATTTCTATTTGGCTCCATCTAACTCCAAAGTCAAGCGAGTTAGAAAAAAATGTTTCAAATAAGAGTTATTTCATTCTTAATGGCGTACAACTTTTGTTTGAAAGATCTTACAGAATTTCCGATATTAACGGAATTATAAGCCTAATAGTAATTTGGCTCCATCTAACTCCACAGTTAAGCGAGTTAGAAAAAAATGTTTCAAATAAGAGTTATTTCATTCTTAATGGCGTACAACTTTTATTTGAAACATTTTTAGCTATGTCCGATATTAACGGAATTATAACTCACATACTGGATCAACCCAAGATGGAGTATTTCTATTTTGCTCCATCTAACTCAAAAGTTAAGCGAGTTAGAAAAAAATGTTTCTAATAAGAGATATTCAATTCTTAATGGCAAACAACTTTTGTCTTAAACATTTTACCCTATTTCCGATATTAACGGAATTATAAGCCAAATAGAAATTTGGCCCCATCTAACTACAAAGTTAAGCGAGTTAGGAAAAAATGTTTCAAATAAGAGTTATTCCACTCTTAATGGCGTATAACTTTTATTTGAAACATTTTTCCCTATTTATAATATTAACGGAATCATAACTCACTCACTGGATCAACCCAAAATAGAGTATTTCTATTTTGCTCCATCTAACTCATAAGTTAAGCGAGTTACAAACAAATATTTCAAATAAGAGTTATTCCATTCTTAATGACAAACAACTTTTGTTTGAAAGATCTTACAGTATTTCCGATATTAACGGAATTATAAGCCTAAGAGGAATTTGGCTCCATCTAACTCCACAGTTAAGCGAGTTAGAAAAAAATGTTTCAAACAAGAGTTATTCCATTCTTAATGACAAACAACTTTTGTTTGAAAGATCTTACAGTATTTCCGATATTAACGGAATTATAAGCCTAATAGTAATTTGGCTCCATCTAACTCCACAGTTAAGCGAGTTAGAAAAAAATATTTCAAATAAGAGTTATTTCGTTCTTAATGACGTACAACTTTTATTTGAAACATTTTTCCCTATTTCCGATATTAACGGAATTATAAGCCAAAGACTTGAAAAACCTAAAACGGAGTATTTCTATTTGGCTCCATCTAATTCAAAAGTTAAGCGAGTTAGAAAAAAATGTTTCAAATAAGAGTTATTTATAGTTATATATTCCATTCTTAATGGCGTACAACTTTTATTTGAAAGATCTTACAGTATTTCCGATATTAACGGAATTATAAGCCTAATAGTAATTTGGCTCCATCTAACTCCACAGTTAAGCGAGTTAGAAAAAAATATTTCAAATAAGAGTTATTCCATTCTTAGTGGCGTATAACTTTTATTTGAAACATTTTACCATATTTCCGATATTAACGGAATTACAAGCAAATATAGATTTGCTTCCATCTAACTCCAAAGTTAAGCGAGTTAGAAGAAAATGTTTCAAATAAGAGTTATTCCATTCTTAATGACAAACAACTTTTGTTTGAAAGATTTTACCCTATTTCCGATATTAACGGAATTATAAGCCAAAGACTTGAACAACCTAAAACGGAGTAACTCTATTTGGCTCCATCTAACTCAAAAGTTAAGCGAGTTAGAAAAAAATGTTTCAAATAAGAGTTATTTATAGTTATATATTCCATTCTTAATGGCGTACAACTTTTATTTGAAACATTTTTCCCAATTTCCGATGTTAACGCAATCATAACTCACACACTGGATCAACCCAAAATAGAGTATTTCTATTTGGCTCCATCTAACTCATAAGTTAAGCGAGTTACAAACAAATGTTTCAAATAAGAGATATTCCATTCTTAATGGTAAACAACTCTTGTTAGAAACATTTTACCCTATTTCCGATATTAACGGAATTATAAGCCAAATAGGAATTTGGCTCCATCTAACTCCAAAGTCAAGCGAGTTTGAAAAAAATGTTTCAAACAAGAGTTATTCCATTCTTAATGGCAAACAACTTTTGTCTGAAACATTTTACCCTATTTCCGATATTAACGGAATTATAACTCACACACTGGATCAACTCAAGATGGAGTATTTCTATTTGGCTCCATCTAACTCCAAAGTCAAGCGAGTTAGAAAAAAATGTTTCAAATAAGAGTTATTTCATTCTTAATGGCGTACAACTTTTACTTGAAACATTTTTCCCAATTTCCGATGTTAACGCAATCATAACTCACACACTGGATCAACCCAAAATAGAGTATTTCTATTTTGCTCCATCTAACTCAAAAGTTAAGCGAGTTAGAAAAAAATGTTTCTAATAAGAGATATTCCATTCTTAATGGCAAACAACTTTTGTCTTAAACATTTTACCCTATTTCCGATATTAACGGAATTATAAGCCAAATAGAAATTTGGCCCCATCTAACTACAAAGTTAAGCGAGTTAGAAAAAAATGTTTCAAATAAGAGATATTCCATTCTTAGAGGCGTACAACATTTATTTGAAACATTTTACCCTATTTCCGATATTAACGGAATCATAACTCACACACTGGATCAACCCAAAATAGAGTATTTCTACTTGGCTCCATCTAACTCATAAGTTAAGCGAGTTAGAAAAAAATGTTTCTAATAAGAGATATTCCATTCTTAATGGCAAACAACTTTTGTCTTAAACATTTTACCCTATTTCCGATATTAACGGAATTATAAGCCAAATAGAAATTTGGCCCCATCTAACTACAAAGTTAAGCGAGTTAGAAAAAAATGTTTCAAATAAGAGATATTCCATTCTTAAAGGCGTACAACTTTTATTTGAAACATTTTACCCTATTTCCGATATTAACGGAATCATAACTCACACACTGGATCAACCCAAAATAGAGTATTTCTACTTGGCTCCATCTAACTCATAAGTTAAGCGAGTTAGAAAAAAATATTTCAAATAAGAGATATTCCATTCTTAATGGCGTATAACTTTTATTTGAAACATTTTTCCCTATTTCCGATATTAACGGAATCATAACTCACACACTGGATCAACCCAAAATAGAGTATTTCTATTTTGCTCCATCTAACTCATAAGTTAAGCGAGTTACAAACAAATGTTTCAAATAAGAGATATTCCATTCTTAATGGTAAACAACTCTTGTTAGAAACATTTTACCCTATTTCCGATATTAACGGAATTATAAACCAAATAGGAATTTGGCCCCATCTAACTCCAAAGTTAAGCGAGTTAGAAAAAAAAATGTTTCAAACAAGAGTTATTCCATTCTTAATGGCAAACAACTTTTGCCTGAAACATTTTTCCCTATTTCCGATATTAACGGAATTATAACTCACACACTGGATCAACCCAAGATGGAGTATTTCTATTTGGCTCCATCTAACTCCAAAGTCAAGCGAGTTTGAAAAAAATGTTTCAAACAAGAGTTATTCCACTCTTAATGACAAACAACTTTTGTTTGAAAGATCTTACAGTATTTCCGATATTAACGGAATTATAAGCCTAACAGTAATTTGGCTCCATCTAACTCCACAGTTAAGCGAGTTAGAAAAAAATGTTTCAAATAAGAGTTATTCCACTCTTAATGGCGTATAACTTTTATTTGAAACATTTTTCCCTATTTATAATATTAACGGAATCATAACTCACACACTGGATCAACCCAAAATAGAGTATTTCTATTTTGCTCCATCTAACTCATAAGTTAAGCGAGTTACAAACAAATGTTTCAAATAAGAGTTATTCCATTCTTAATGACAAACAACTTTTGTTTGAAAGATCTTACAGTATTTCCGATATTAACGGAATTATAAGCCTAATAGGAATTTGGCTCCATCTAACTCCACAGTTAAGCGAGTTAGAAAAAGATGTTTCAAACAAGAGTTATTCCATTCTTAATGACAAACAACTTTTGTTTGAAAGATCTTACAGTATTTCCGATATTAACGGAATTATAAGCCTAATAGTAATTTGGCTCCATCTAACTCCACAGTTAAGCGAGTTAGAAAAAAATATTTCAAATAAGAGTTATTTCGCTCTTAATGGCGTACAACTTTTATTTGAAACATTTTTCCCTATTTCCGATATTAACGGAATTATAACTCACACACTGGATCAACTCAAGATGGAGTATTTCTATTTGGCTCCATCTAACTCCAAAGTTAAGCGAGTTAGAAAAAAATGTTTCAAATAAGAGTTATTTCATTCTTAATGGCGTACAACTTTTGTTTGAAAGATCTTACAGAATTTCCGATATTAACGGAATTATAATAAGCCTAATAGTAATTTGGCTCCATCTAACTCCACAGTTAAGCGAGTTAGAAAAAAATGTTTCAAATAAGAGTTATTTCATTCTTAATGGCGTACAACTTTTATTTGAAACATTTTTAGCTATGTCCGATATTAACGGAATTATAACTCACACACTGGATCAACCCAAGATGGAGTATTTCTATTTTGCTCCATCTAACTCAAAAGTTAAGCGAGTTAGAAAAAAATGTTTCTAATAAGAGATATTCCACTCTTAATGGCAAACAACTTTTGTCTTAAACATTTTACCCTATTTCCGATATTAACGGAATTATAAGCCAAATAGAAATTTGGCCCCATCTAACTACAAAGTTAAGCGAGTTAGAAAAAAATGTTTCAAATAAGAGTTATTCCACTCTTAATGGCGTATAACTTTTATTTGAAACATTTTTCCCCATTTCCGATATTAACGGAATCATAACTCACACACTGGATCAACCCAAAATAGAGTATTTCTATTTTGCTCCATCTAACTCATAAGTTAAGCGAGTTACAAGCAAATGTTTCAAATAAGAGTTATTCCATTCTTAATGACAAACAACTTTTGTTTGAAAGATCTTACAGTATTTCCGATATTAACGGAATTATAAGCCTAATAGGAATTTGGCTCCATCTAACTCCACAGTTAAGCGAGTTAGAAAAAAATATTTCAAATAAGAGTTATTTCATTCTTAATGGCGTACAACTTTTATTTGAAACATTTTTAGCTGTGTCCGATATTAACGGAATTATAACTCACACACTGGATCAACCCAAGATGGAGTATTTCTATTTTGTTCCATCTAACTCAAAAGTTAAGCGAGTTAGAAAAAAATGTTTCTAATAAGAGATATTCCATTCTTAATGGCAAACAACTTTTGTCTTAAACATTTTACCCTATTTCCGATATTAACGGAATTATAAGAAAAATAGGAATTTGGCCCCATCTAACTCCAAAGTTAAGCGAGTTAGAAAAAAAATGTTTCAAACAAGAGTTATTCCATTCTTAATGGCAAGTAACTTTGGTTTGAAACATTTTACCCTATTTCCGATATTAACGGAATTATAAGCCAAGGACTTGAAAAACCTAAAACGGAGTATTTCTATTTGGCTCCATCTAATTCAAAAGTTAAGCGAGTTAGAAAAAAATATTTCAAATAAGAGTTATTCCGTTCTTAGTGGCGTATAACTTTTATTTTAAACATTTTACCCTATTTCCGATATTAACGGAATTATAAGCCAAATAGAAATTTGCTTCCATCTAACTCCAAAGTTAAGCGAGTTAGAAGAAAATGTTTCAAATAAGAGTTATTCCATTCTTAATGACAAACAACTTTTGTTTGAAAGATTTTACCCTATTTCCGATATTAACGGAATTATATGCCAAAAACTTGAACAACCTAAAACGGAGTAATTCTATTTGGCTCCATCTAACTCAAAAGTTAAGCAAGTTAGAAAAAAATGTTTCAAATAAGAGTTATTCCATTCTTAATGGCGTACAACTTTTATTTGAAACATTTTTCCCAATTTCCGATGTTAACGGAATCATAACCCACACACTGGATCAACCCAAAATAGAGTATTTCCATTTGGCTCCATCTAACTCATAAGTTAAGCGAGTTACAAAAAAATGTTTCAAATAAGAGATATTCCATTCTTAATGACAAACAACTTTTGTTTGAAACATTTTACCCTATCCCCGATATTAACGGAATTATAAGCCAAATAGTAATTAGGCTCCATCTAACTAGAAAGTTAAGCGAGTTAGAAAAAATGTTTCAAATAAGAGTTATTCCGTTCTTAATGGCAAACAACTTTTGTCTGAAACATTTTACCCTATTTCCGATATTAACGGAATCATAACTCACACACTGGATCAACCCAAAATAGAGTATTTCTATTTGGCTCCATCTAACTCAAAAGTTAAGCGAGTTAGGATAAAAATGTTTCTAATAGGAGATATTCCATTCTTAATGGCAAACAACTTCGGTTTAAAACATTTTACCCTATTTCCAATATTAACGGAGTTATAAGCCAAAAACTTGTGCAACCTAAAACGGAATATTTCCATTTGGCTCCATCTAACTCCAAAGTTAAGCGAGTTAGAAAAAAATGTTTCAAATAAGAGATATTTCTCTCTTAATGACAAACAACTTTTGTTTGAAACATTTTACCCTATTTCCGATATTAACGGAATTATAAATTACACACTGGGTCAACCCAAAATAGAGTATTTCCATTTGGCTCCATCTAACTCATAAGTTAAGCGAGTTACAAAAAAATGTTTCAAATAAGAGATATTCCATTCTTAATGACAAACAACTTTTGTTTGAAACATTTTACCCTATCCCCGATATTAACGGAATTATAAGCCAAATAGTAATTAGGCTCCATCTAACTAGAAAGTTAAGCGAGTTAGGAAAAAATGTTTCAAATAAGAGATATTTCACTCTTAATGACAAACAACTTTTGTTTGAAACATTTTACCCTATCTCCGATATTAACGGAGTCATAAGCCAAATAGTAATTTGACTCCATCTAACTTCAAAGTTAAGCGAATTAGAAAAAAATGTTTCCAATTAGAGTTATTTCACTCTTAATGGCGTACAACTTTTATTTGAAACATTTTTCCCTATTTCCGATATTAACGGAATTATTAATCACACACTTGATCAACCCAAAATAGAGTATTTCTATTTGGCTCCATCTAACTCATAAGTTAAACGAGTTAGAAAAAAATGTTTCAAACAAGAGTTATTCCATTCCTAATGATATACAACTTTGCTTTAAAACATTCTACCCTATTTCCAATATTAACGGAGTTATAAGCCAAAAACTTGAGCAACCTAAAACGGAGTATTTCTATTTGGCTCCATCTAACTCAAAAGTTAAGCGAGTTAGAAAAAATGTTTCAAATAACAGATATTCCATTCTCAATGACAAACAACTTTTGTTTGAAACATTTTACCCTATTTCCGATATTAACGGAATTATAAGCCAAACAGTAATTTGGCCCCATCTAACTACAAAGTTAAGCGAGTTAGAAAAATATGCTTCAAATAAGAGTTATTCCACTCTTCATGGCGTACAACTTTTATTTGAAACATTTTTCCCTATTTCGGATATTAACGGAATTATAACTCACACACTGGATCAACCCAAAATAGAGTATTTCTATTTGGCTCCATCTAACTCAAAATTTAAGCGAGTTAGAAAAAAATGTTTCAAACAAGAGATATTCCATTCTTAATGACAAACAACTTTTGTCTGAAACATTTTACACTATCTCCGATATTAACGGAATTATAAGCCAAATAGTAATTTGGCCCCATCTAACTACAAAGTTAAGCGAGTTAGAAAAAAATGTTTCAAACAAGAGTTATTCCATTCTTAATGGCAAGTAACTTTGGTTTGAAACATTTTACCCTATTTCCGATATTAACGGAATTATAAATCACACACTGGATCAACCCAAAATAGAGTATTTCCATTTGGCTCCATCTAACTCAAAAGTTAAGCGAGTTAGGGAAAAATATTTCAAATAAGAGATATTTCACTCTTAATGACAAACAACTTTTGTTTGAAACATTTTACCCTATTTCCGATATTAACGGAATTATAAGCCAAATAGGAATTTGGCTCCATCTAACTACAAAGTTAAGCGAGTTAGAAAAAAATGTTTCAAACAAGAGTTATTCCATTCTTAATGGCAAGTAACTTTGGTTTGAAACATTTTACCCTATTTCCGATATTAACGGAATTATAAGCCAAAAACTTGAACAACCTAAAACGGAGTAATTCTATTTGGCTCCATCTAACTCAAAAGTTAAGTGAGTTAGAAAAAAATGTTTCAAATAAGAGTTATTCCATTCTTAATGGCGTATAACTTTTATTTGAAACATTTTTCCCTATTTCCGATATTAACGGAATCATAACTCACACAGTGGATCAACCCAAAATAGAGTATTTCTATTTTGCTCCATCTAACTCATAAGTTAAGCGAGTTACAAACAAATGTTTCAAATAAGAGATATTCCATTCTTAATGGTAAACAACTCTTGTTAGAAACATTTTACCCTATTTCCGATATTAACGGAATTATAAGCCAAATAGGAATTTGGCCCCATCTAACTCCAAAGTTAAGCCAGTTAGAAAAAAAATGTTTCAAACAAGAGTTATTCCATTCTTAATGGCAAAAAACTTTTGTCTGAAACATTTTACCCTATTTCCGATATTAACGGAATTATAACTCACACACTGGATCAACTCAAGATGGAGTATTTCTATTTGGCTCCATCTAACTCCAAAGTCAAGCGAGTTAGAAAAAAATGTTTCAAACAAGAGTTATTCCATTCTTAATGACAAACAACTTTTGTTTGAAAGATCTTACAGTATTTCCGATATTAACGGAATTATAAGCCTAATAGTAATTTGGCTCCATCTAACTCCACAGTTAAGCGAGTTAGAAAACAATATTTCAAATAAGAGTTATTTCGTTCTTAATGGCGTACAACTTTTATTTGAAACATTTTTCCCTATTTCCGATATTAACGGAATTATAACTCACACACTGGATCAACCCAAAATAGAGTATTTCTATTTGGCTCCATCTAACTCAAAATTTAAGCGAGTTAGAAAAAAATGTTTCAAACAAGAGATATTCCATTCTTAATGACAAACAACTTTTGTCTGAAACATTTTACACTATCTCCGATATTAACGGAATTATAAGCCAAATAGTAATTTGGCCCCATCTAACTACAAAGTTAAGCGAGTTAGAAAAAAATGTTTCAAACAAGAGTTATTCCATTCTTAATGGCAAGTAACTTTGGTTTGAAACATTTTACCCTATTTCCGATATTAACGGAATTATAAATCACACACTGGATCAACCCAAAATAGAGTATTTCCATTTGGCTCCATCTAACTCAAAAGTTAAGCGAGTTAGGGAAAAATATTTCAAATAAGAGATATTTCACTCTTAATGACAAACAACTTTTGTTTGAAACATTTTACCCTATTTCCGATATTAACGGAATTATAAGCCAAATAGGAATTTGGCTCCATCTAACTACAAAGTTAAGCGAGTTAGAAAAAAATGTTTCAAACAAGAGTTATTCCATTCTTAATGGCAAGTAACTTTGGTTTGAAACATTTTACCCTATTTCCGATATTAACGGAATTATAAGCCAAAAACTTGAACAACCTAAAACGGAGTAATTCTATTTGGCTCCATCTAACTCAAAAGTTAAGTGAGTTAGAAAAAAATGCTTCAAATAAGAGTTATTCCATTCTTAATGGCGTATAACTTTTATTTGAAACATTTTTCCCTATTTCCGATATTAACGGAATCATAACTCACACAGTGGATCAACCCAAAATAGAGTATTTCTATTTTGCTCCATCTAACTCATAAGTTAAGCGAGTTACAAACAAATGTTTCAAATAAGAGATATTCCATTCTTAATGGTAAACAACTCTTGTTAGAAACATTTTACCCTATTTCCGATATTAACGGAATTATAAGCCAAATAGGAATTTGGCCCCATCTAACTCCAAAGTTAAGCGAGTTAGAAAAAAAATGTTTCAAACAAGAGTTATTCCATTCTTAATGGCAAAAAACTTTTGTCTGAAACATTTTACCCTATTTCCGATATTAACGGAATTATAACTCACACACTGGATCAACTCAAGATGGAGTATTTCTATTTGGCTCCATCTAACTCCAAAGTCAAGCGAGTTAGAAAAAAATGTTTCAAACGAGAGTTATTCCATTCTTAATGACAAACAACTTTTGTTTGAAAGATCTTACAGTATTTCCGATATTAACGGAATTATAAGCCTAATAGTAATTTGGCTCCATCTAACTCCACAGTTAAGCGAGTTAGAAAACAATATTTCAAATAAGAGTTATTTCGTTCTTAATGGCGTACAACTTTTATTTGAAACATTTTTCCCTATTTCCGATATTAACGGAATTATAACTCACACACTGGATCAACTCAAGATGGAGTATTTCTATTTGGCTCCATCTAACTCCAAAGTTAAGCGAGTTAGAAAAAAATGTTTCAAATAAGAGTTATTTCATTCTTAATGGCGTACAACTTTTATTTGAAACATTTTTCCCTATTTCCGATATTAACGGAATTATAGCTCACACACTGGATCAACCCAAGATGGAGTATTTCTATTTGGCTCTATCTAACTCCAAAGTCAAGCGAGTTAGAAAAAAATGTTTCAAACAAGAGTTATTCCACTCTTAATGACAAACAACTTTTGTTTGAAAGATCTTACAGTATTTCCGATATTAACGGAATTATAAGCCTAATAGTAATTTGGCTCCATCTAACTCCACAGTTAAGCGAGTTAGAAAAAAATATTTCAAATAAGAGTTATTTCGTCCTTAATGGCGTACAACTTCTATTTGGAACATTTTTCCCTATTTCCGATATTAACGGAATTATAAGCCAAAGACTTGAAAAACCTAAAACGGCGTATTTCTATTTGGCTACATCTAATTCAAAAGTTAAGCGAGTTAGAAAAAAATATTTCAAATAAGAGTTATTCCATTCTTAGTGGCGTATAACTTTTATTTGAAACATTTTACCCTATTTCCGATATTAACGGAATTATAAGCCAAATAGAAATTTGCTTCCATCTAACTCCAAAGTTAAGCGAGTTAGAAGAAAATGTTTCAAATAAGAGTTATTCCATTCTTAATGACAAACAACTTTTGTTTGAAAGATCTTACAGTATTTCCGATATTAACGGAATTATAAGCTTAATAGTAATTTGGCTCCATCTAACTCCACAGTTAAGCGAGTTAGAAAACAATATTTCAAATAAGAGTTATTTCGTTCTTAATGGCGTACAACTTTTATTTGAAACATTTTTCCCTATTTCCGATATTAACGGAATTATAACTCACACACAGGATCAACTCAAGATGGAGTATTTCTATTTGGCTCCATCTAACTCCAAAGTTAAGCGAGTTAGAAAAAAAATGTTTCAAATAAGAGTTATTTCATTCTTAATGGCGTACAACTTTTGTTTGAAAGATCTTACAGAATTTCCGATATTAACGGAATTATAAGCCTAATAGTAATTTGGCTCCATCTAACTCCACAGTTAAGCGAGTTAGAAAAAAATATTTCAAATAAGAGTTATTCCATTCTTAGTGGCGTATAACTTTTATTTGAAACATTTTACCCTATTTCCGATATTAACGGAATTATAAGCAAATATAGATTTGCTTCCATCTAACTCCAAAGTTAAGCGAGTTAGAAGAAAATGTTTCAAATAAGAGTTATTCCATTCTTAATGACAAACAACTTTTGTTTGAAAGATTTTACCCTATTTCCGATATTAACGGAATTATAAGCCAAAGACTTGAACAACCTAAAACGGAGTAACTCTATTTGGCTCCATCTAACTCAAAAGTTAAGCGAGTTAGAAAAAAATGTTTCAAATAAGAGTTATTTATAGTTATATATTCCATTCTTAATGGCGTACAACTTTTATTTCAAACATTTTTCCCAATTTCCGATGTTAACGCAATCATAACTCACACACTGGATCAACCCAAAATAGAGTATTTCTATTTGGCTCCATCTAACTCATAAGTTAAGCGAGTTACAAACAAATGTTTCAAATAAGAGATATTCCATTCTTAATGGTAAACAACTCTTGTTAGAAACATTTTACCCTATTTCCGATATTAACGGAATTATAAGCCAAATAGGAATTTGGCTCCATCTAACTCCAAAGTCAAGCGAGTTTGAAAAAAATGTTTCAAACAAGAGTTATTCCATTCTTAATGGCAAACAACTTTTGTCTGAAACATTTTACCCTATTTCCGATATTAACGGAATTATAACTCACACACTGGATCAACTCAAGATGGAGTATTTCTATTTGGCTCCATCTAACTCCAAAGTCAAGCGAGTTAGAAAAAAATGTTTCAAATAAGAGTTGTTTCATTCTTAATGGCGTACAACTTTTATTTGAAACATTTTTCCCAATTTCCGATGTTAACGCAATCATAACTCACACACTGGATCAACCCAAAATAGAGTATTTCTATTTTGCTCCATCTAACTCAAAAGTTAAGCGAGTTAGAAAAAAATGTTTCTAATAAGAGATATTCCATTCTTAATGGCAAACAACTTTTGTCTTAAACATTTTACCCTATTTCCGATATTAACGGAATTATAAGCCAAATAGGAATTTGGCCCCATCTAACTACAAAGTTAAGCGAGTTAGAAAAAAATGTTTCAAATAAGAGATATTCCATTCTTAAAGGCGTACAACTTTTATTTGAAATATTTTACCCTATTTCCGATATTAACGGAATCATAACTCACACACTGGATCAACCCAAAATAGAGTATTTCTACTTGGCTCCATCTAACTCATAAGTTAAGCGAGTTAGAAAAAAATATTTCAAATAAGAGATATTCCATTCTTAATGGCGTATAACTTTTATTTGAAACATTTTCCCCTATTTCCGATATTAACGGAATCATAACTCACACACTGGATCAACCCAAAATAGAGTATTTCTATTTTGCTCCATCTAACTCATAAGTTAAGCGAGTTACAAACAAATGTTTCAAATAAGAGATATTCCATTCTTAATGGTAAACAACTCTTGTTAGAAACATTTTACCCTATTTCCGATATTAACGGAATTATAAACCAAATAGGAATTTGGCCCCATCTAACTCCAAAGTTAAGCGAGTTAGAAAAAAAAATGTTTCAAACAAGAGTTATTCCATTCTTAATGGCAAACAACTTTTGTCTGAAACATTTTACCCTATTTCCGATATTAACGGAATTATAACTCACACACTGGATCAACTCAAGATGGAGTATTTCTATTTGGCTCCATCTAACTCCAAAGTCAAGCGAGTTAGAAAAAAATGTTTCAAATAAGAGTTATTTCATTCTTAATGGCGTACAACTTTTGTTTGAAAGATCTTACAGAATTTCCGATATTAACGGAATTATAAGCCTAATAGTAATTTGGCTCCATCTAACTCCACAGTTAAGCGAGTTAGAAAAAAATGTTTCAAATAAGAGTTATTTCATTCTTAATGGCGTACAACTTTTATTTGAAACATTTTTAGCTATGTCCGATATTAACGGAATTATAACTCACATACTGGATCAACCCAAGATGGAGTATTTCTATTTTGCTCCATCTAACTCAAAAGTTAAGCGAGTTAGAAAAAAATGTTTCTAATAAGAGATATTCAATTCTTAATGGCAAACAACTTTTGTCTTAAACATTTTACCCTATTTCCGATATTAACGGAATTATAAGCCAAATAGAAATTTGGCCCCATCTAACTACAAAGTTAAGCGAGTTAGAAAAAAATGTTTCAAATAAGAGTTATTCCACTCTTAATGGCGTATAACTTTTATTTGAAACATTTTTCCCTATTTATAATATTAACGGAATCATAACTCACACACTGGATCAACCCAAAATAGAGTATTTCTATTTTGCTCCATCTAACTCATAAGTTAAGCGAGTTACAAACAAATATTTCAAATAAGAGTTATTCCATTCTTAATGACAAACAACTTTTGTTTGAAAGATCTTACAGTATTTCCGATATTAACGGAATTATAAGCCTAAGAGGAATTTGGCTCCATCTAACTCCACAGTTAAGCGAGTTAGAAAAAAATGTTTCAAACAAGAGTTATTCCATTCTTAATGACAAACAACTTTTGTTTGAAAGATCTTACAGTATTTCCGATATTAACGGAATTATAAGCCTAATAGTAATTTGGCTCCATCTAACTCCACAGTTAAGCGAGTTAGAAAAAAATATTTCAAATAAGAGTTATTTCGTTCTTAATGACGTACAACTTTTATTTGAAACATTTTCCCCTATTTCCGATATTAACGGAATTATAAGCCAAAGACTTGAAAAACCTAAAACGGAGTATTTCTATTTGGCTCCATCTAATTCAAAAGTTAAGCGAGTTAGAAAAAAATATTTCAAATAAGAGTTATTTATAGTTATATATTCCATTCTTAATGGCGTACAACTTTTATTTGAAACATTTTTCCCAATTTCCGATGTTAACGCAATCATAACTCACACACAGGATCAACCCAAAATAGAGTATTTCTATTTGGCTCCATCTAACTCATAAGGTAAGCGAGTTACAAACAAATGTTTCAAATAAGAGATATTCCATTCTTAATGGTAAACAACTCCTGTTAGAAACATTTTACCCTATTTCCGATATTAACGGAATTAAGCCAAATAGGAATTTGGCCCCATCTAACTCCAAAGTTAAGCGAGTTAGAAAAAAAATGTTTCAAACAAGAGTTATTCCATTCTTAATGGCAAACCACTTTTGTCTGAAACATTTTACCCTATTTCCGATATTAACGGAATTATAACTCACACACTGGATCAACTCAAGATGGAGTATTTCTATTTGGCTCCATCTAACTCCAAAGTCAAGCGAGTTAGAAAAAAATGTTTCAAATAAGAGTTATTTCATTCTTAATGGCGTACAACTTTTATTTGAAACATTTTTCCCTATTTCCGATATTAACGGAATTATAAGCCAAAGACTTGAAAAACCTAAAACGGAGTATTTCTATTTGGCTCCATCTAATTCAAAAGTTAAGCGAGTTAGAAAAAAATATTTCAAATAAGAGTTATTCCATTCTTAGTGGCGTATAACTTTTATTTGAAACATTTTACCCTATTTCCGATATTAACGGAATTATAAGCCAAATAGAAATTTGCTTCCATCTAACTCCAAAGTTAAGCGAGTTAGAAGAAAATGTTTCAAATAAGAGTTATTCCATTCTTAATGACAAACAACTATTGTTTGAAAGATTTTACCCTATTTCCGATATTAACGGAATTATAAGCCAAAGACTTGAACAACCTAAAACGGAGTAATTCTATTTGGCTCCATCTAACTCAAAAGTTAAGCGAGTTAGAAAAAAATGTTTCAAATAAGAGTTATTTATAGTTATATATTCCATTCTTAATGGCGTACAACTTTTATTTGAAACATTTTTCCCAATTTCCGATGTTAACGCAATCATAACTCACACACTGGATCAACCCAAAATAGAGTATTTCTATTTGGCTCCATCTAACTCATAAGTTAAGCGAGTTACAAACAAATGTTTCAAATAAGAGATATTCCATTCTTAATGGTAAACGACTCTTGTTAGAAACATTTTACCCTATTTCCGATATTAACGGAATTATAAGCCAAATAGGAATTTGGCCCCATCTAACTCCAAAGTTAAGCGAGTTAGAAAAAAATGTTTCAAACAAGAGTTATTCCATTCTTAATGGCAAACAACTTTTGTCTGAAACATTTTACCCTATTTCCGATATTAACGGAATTATAACTCACACACTGGATCAACTCAAGATGGAGTATTTCTATTTGGCTCCATCTAACTCCAAAGTCAAGCGAGTTAGAAAAAAATGTTTCAAATAAGAGTTATTTCATTCTTAATGGCGTACAACTTTTATTTGAAACATTTTTTACTATTTCCGATATTAACGGAATTATAACTCACACACTGGATCAACCCAAGATGGAGTATTTCTATTTGGCTCCATCTAACTCCAAAGTCAAGCGAGTTTGAAAAAAATGTTTCAAACAAGAGTTATTTCATTCTTAATGACAAACAACTTTTGTTTGAAAGATCTTACAGTATTTCCGATATTAACGGAATTATAAGCCTAATAGTAATTTGGCTCCATCTAACTCCACAGTTAAGCGAGTTAGAAAAAAATATTTCAAATAAGAGTTATTTCGTTCTTAATGGCGTACAACTTTTATTTGAAACATTTTTCCCTATTTCCGATATTAACGGAATTATAACTCACACACTGGATCAACTCAAGATGGAGTATTTCTATTTGGCTCCATCTAACTCCAAAGTTAAGCGAGTTAGAAGAAAATGTTTCAAATAAGAGTTATTCCATTCTCAATGACAAACAACTTTTGTTTGAAAGATTTTACCCTATTTCCGATATTAACGGAATTATAAGCCAAAGACTTGAACAACCTAAAACGGAGTAATTCTATTTGGCTCCATCTAACTCAAAAGTTAAGCGAGTTAGAAAAAAATGTTTCAAATAAGAGTTATTTATAGTTATATATTCCATTCTTAATGGCGTACAACTTTTATTTGAAACATTTTTCCCAATTTCCGATGTTAACGCAATCATAACTCACACACAGGATCAACCCAAAATAGAGTATTTCTATTTGGCTCCATCTAACTCATAAGGTAAGCGAGTTACAAACAAATGTTTCAAATAAGAGATATTCCATTCTTAATGGTAAACAACTCCTGTTAGAAACATTTTACCCTATTTCCGATATTAACGGAATTATAAGCCAAATAGGAATTTGGCCCCATCTAACTCCAAAGTTAAGCGAGTTAGAAAAAAAATGTTTCAAACAAGAGTTATTCCATTCTTAATGGCAAACCACTTTTGTCTGAAACATTTTACCCTATTTCCGATATTAACGGAATTATAACTCACACACTGGATCAACTCAAGATGGAGTATTTCTATTTGGCTCCATCTAACTCCAAAGTCAAGCGAGTTAGAAAAAAATGTTTCAAATAAGAGTTATTTCATTCTTAATGGCGTACAACTTTTATTTGAAACATTTTTCCCTATTTCCGATATTAACGGAATTATAACTCACACACTGGATCAACCCAAGATGGAGTATTTTTATTTGGCTCCATCTAACTCCAAAGTCAAGCGAGTTTGAAAAAAATGTTTCAAACAAGAGTTATTCCACTCTTAATGACAAACAACTTTTGTTTGAAAGATCTTACAGTATTTCCGATATTAACGGAATTATAAGCCTAATAGTAATTTGGCTCCATCTAACTCCACAGTTAAGCGAGTTAGAAAAAAATGTTTCAAATAAGAGTTATTCCACTCTTAATGGCGTATAACTTTTATTTGAAACATTTTTCCCTATTTATAATATTAACGGAATCATAACTCACATACTGGATCAACCCAAAATAGAGTATTTCTATTTTGCTCCATCTAACTCATAAGTTAAGCGAGTTACAAACAAATGTTTCAAATAAGAGTTATTCCATTCTTAATGACAAACAACTTTTGTTTGAAAGATCTTACAGTATATCCGATATTAACGGAATTATAAGCCTAATAGGAATTTGGCTCCATCTAACTCCACAGTTAACGAGTTAGAAAAAGATGTTTCAAACAAGAGTTATTCCATTCTTAATGACAAACAACTTTTGTTTGAAAGATCTTACAGTATTTCCGATATTAACGGAATTATAAGCCTAATAGTAATTTGGCTCCATCTAACTCCACAGTTAAGCGAGTTAGAAAAAAATATTTCAAATAAGAGTTATTTCGTTCTTAATGGCGTACAACTTTTATTTGAAACATTTTTCCCTATTTCCGATATTAACGGAATTATAACTCACACACTGGATCAACTCAAGATGGAGTATTTCTATTTGGCTCCATCTAACTCCAAAGTTAAGCGAGTTAGAAAAAAATGTTTCAAATAAGAGTTATTTCATTCTTAATGGCGTACAACTTTTGTTTGAAAGATCTTACAGAATTTCCGATATTAACGGAATTATAATAAGCCTAATAGTAATTTGGCTCCATCTAACTCCACAGTTAAGCGAGTTAGAAAAAAATGTTTCAAATAAGAGTTATTTCATTCTTAATGGCGTACAACTTTTATTTGAAACATTTTTAGCTATGTCCGATATTAACGGAATTATAACTCACACACTGGATCAACCCAAGATGGAGTATTTCTATTTTGCTCCATCTAACTCAAAAGTTAAGCGAGTTAGAAAAAAATGTTTCTAATAAGAGATATTCCACTCTTAATGGCAAACAACTTTTGTCTTAAACATTTTACCCTATTTCCGATATTAACGGAATTATAAGCCAAATAGAAATTTGGCCCCATCTAACTACAAAGTTAAGCGAGTTAGAAAAGAATGTTTCAAATAAGAGTTATTCCACTCTTAATGGCGTATAACTTTTATTTGAAACATTTTTCCCTATTTCCGATATTAACGGAATCATAACTCACACACTGGATCAACCCAAAATAGAGTATTTCTATTTTGCTCCATCTAACTCATAAGTTAAGCGAGTTACAAGCAAATGTTTCAAATAAGAGTTATTCCATTCTTAATGACAAACAACTTTTGTTTGAAAGATCTTACAGTATTTCCGATATTAACGGAATTATAAGCCTAATAGGAATTTGGCTCCATCTAACTCCACAGTTAAGCGAGTTAGAAAAAAATATTTCAAATAAGAGTTATTTCATTCTTAATGGCGTACAACTTTTATTTGAAACATTTTTAGCTGTGTCCGATATTAACGGAATTATAACTCACACACTGGATCAACCCAAGATGGAGTATTTCTATTTTGTTCCATCTAACTCAAAAGTTAAGCGAGTTAGAAAAAAATGTTTCTAATAAGAGATATTCCATTCTTAATGGCAAACAACTTTTGTCTTAAACATTTTACCCTATTTCCGATATTAACGGAATTATAAGAAAAATAGGAATTTGGCCCCATCTAACTCCAAAGTTAAGCGAGTTAGAAAAAAAATGTTTCAAACAAGAGTTATTCCATTCTTAATGGCAAGTAACTTTGGTTTGAAACATTTTACCCTATTTCCGATATTAACGGAATTATAAGCCAAGGACTTGAAAAACCTAAAACGGAGTATTTCTATTTGGCTCCATCTAATTCAAAAGTTAAGCGAGTTAGAAAAAAATATTTCAAATAAGAGTTATTCCATTCTTAGTGGCGTATAACTTTTATTTTAAACATTTTACCCTATTTCCGATATTAACGGAATTATAAGCCAAATAGAAATTTGCTTCCATCTAACTCCAAAGTTAAGCGAGTTAGAAGAAAATGTTTCAAATAAGAGTTATTCCATTCTTAATGACAAACAACTTTTGTTTGAAAGATTTTACCCTATTTCCGATATTAACGGAATTATATGCCAAAAACTTGAACAACCTAAAACGGAGTAATTCTATTTGGCTCCATCTAACTCAAAAGTTAAGCAAGTTAGAAAAAAATGTTTCAAATAAGAGTTATTCCATTCTTAATGGCGTACAACTTTTATTTGAGACATTTTTCCCAATTTCCGATGTTAACGGAATCATAACCCACACACTGGATCAACCCAAAATAGAGTATTTCCATTTGGCTCCATCTAACTCATAAGTTAAGCGAGTTACAAAAAAATGTTTCAAATAAGAGATATTCCATTCTTAATGACAAACAACTTTTGTTTGAAACATTTTACCCTATCCCCGATATTAACGGAATTATAAGCCAAATAGTAATTAGGCTCCATCTAACTAGAAAGTTAAGCGAGTTAGAAAAAATGTTTCAAATAAGAGTTATTCCGTTCTTAATGGCAAACAACTTTTGTCTGAAACATTTTACCCTATTTCCGATATTAACGGAATGATAAATTACACACTGGGTCAACCCAAAATAGAGTATTTCCATTTGGCTCCATCTAACTCAAAAGTTAAGCGAGTTAGGAAAAAATGTTTCAAATAAGAGATATTTCACTCTTAATAACAAACAACTTTTGTTTGAAACATTTTACCCTTTCTCCGATATTAACGGAGTCATAAGCCAAATAGTAATTTGACTCCATCTAACTTCAAAGTTAAGCGAATTAGAAAAAAATGTTTCCAATGAGAGTTATTTCATTCTTAATGGCGTACAACTTTTATTTGAAACATTTTTCCCTATTTCCGATATTAACGGAATTATTAATCACACACTTGATCAACCCAAAATAGAGTATTTCTATTTGGCTCCATCTAACTCATAAGTTAAACGAGTTAGAAAAAAATGTTTCAAACAAGAGTTATTCCATTCCTAATGATATACAACTTTGCTTTAAAACATTCTACCCTATTTCCAATATTAACGGAGTTATAAGCCAAAAACTTGAGCAACCTAAAACGGAGTATTTCTATTTGGCTCCATCTAACTCAAAAGTTAAGCGAGTTAGAAAAAATGTTTCAAATAACAGATATTCCATTCTCAATGACAAACAACTTTTGTTTGAAACATTTTACCCTATTTCCGATATTAACGGAATTATAAGCCAAACAGTAATTTGGCCCCATCTAACTACAAAGTTAAGCGAGTTAGAAAAATATGCTTCAAATAAGAGTTATTCCACTCTTCATGGCGTACAACTTTTATTTGAAACATTTTTCCCTATTTCCGATATTAACGGAATTATAACTCACACACTGGATCAACCCAAAATAGAGTATTTCTATTTGGCTCCATCTAACTCAAAATTTAAGCGAGTTAGAAAAAAATGTTTCAAACAAGAGATATTCCATTCTTAATGACAAACAACTTTTGTCTGAAACATTTTACACTATCTCCGATATTAACGGAATTATAAGCCAAATAGTAATTTGGCCCCATCTAACTACAAAGTTAAGCGAGTTAGAAAAAAATGTTTCAAACAAGAGTTATTCCATTCTTAATGGCAAGTAACTTTGGTTTGAAACATTTTACCCTATTTCCGATATTAACGGAATTATAAATCACACACTGGATCAACCCAAAATAGAGTATTTCCATTTGGCTCCATCTAACTCAAAAGTTAAGCGAGTTAGGGAAAAATATTTCAAATAAGAGATATTTCACTCTTAATGACAAACGACTTTTGTTTGAAACATTTTACCCTATTTCCGATATTAACGGAATTATAAGCCAAATAGGAATTTGGCTCCATCTAACTCCAAAGTCAAGCGAGTTAGAAAAAAATGTTTCAAACAAGAGTTATTCCATTCTTAATGACAAACAACTTTTGTTTGAAAGATCTTACAGTATTTCCGATATTAACGGAATTATAAGCCTAATAGTAATTTGGCTCCATCTAACTCCACAGTTAAGCGAGTTAGAAAACAATATTTCAAATAAGAGTTATTTCGTTCTTAATGGCGTACAACTTTTATTTGAAACATTTTTCCCTATTTCCGATATTAACGGAATTATAACTCACACACTGGATCAACTCAAGATGGAGTATTTCTATTTGGCTCCATCTAACTCCAAAGTTAAGCGAGTTAGAAAAAAATGTTTCAAATAAGAGTTATTTCGTTCTTAATGGCGTACAACTTTTGTTTGAAAGATCTTACAGAATTTCCGATATTAACGGAATTATAAGCCTAATAGTAATTTGGCTCCATCTAACTCCACAGTTAAGCGAGTTGGAAAAAAATGTTTCAAATAAGAGTTATTTCATTCTTAATGGCGTACAACTTTTATTTGAAACATTTTTAGCTATGTCCGATATTAACGGAATTATAACTCACACACTGGATCAACCCAAGATGGAGAATTTCTATTTTGCTCCATCTAACTCAAAAGTTAAGCGAGTTAGAAAAAAATGTTTCTAATAAGAGATATTCCATTCTTAATGGCAAACAACTTTTGTCTTAAACATTTTACCCTATTTCCGATATTAACGGAATTATAAGCCAAATAGAAATTTGGCCCCATCTAACTACAAAGTTAAGCGAGTTAGAAAAAAATGTTTCAAATAAGAGATATTCCATTCTTAAAGGCGTACAGCTTTTATTTGAAACATTTTACCCTATTTCCGATATTAACGGAATCATAACTCACACACTGGATCAACCCAAAATAGAGTATTTCTACTTGGCTCCATCTAACTCATAAGTTAAGCGAGTTAGAAAAAAATGTTTCAAATAAGAGATATTCCACTCTTAATGGCGTATAACTTTTATTTGAAACATTTTTCACTATTTCCGATATTAACGGAATCATAACTCACACACTGGATCAACCCAAAATAGAGTATTTCTATTTTGCTCCATCTAACTCATAAGTTAAGCGAGTTACAAACAAATGTTTCAAATAAGAGATATTCCATTCTTAATGGTAAACAACTCTAGTTAGAAACATTTTACCCTATTTCCGATATTAACGGAATTATAAACCAAACAGGAATTTGGCCCCATCTAACTCCAAAGTTAAGCGAGTTAGAAAAAAAATGTTTCAAACAAGAGTTATTCCATTCTTAATGGCAAACAACTTTTGTCTGAAACATTTTACCCTATTTCCGATATTAACGGAATTATAACTCACACACTGGATCAACTCAAGATGGAGTATTTCTATTTGGCTCCATCTAACTCCAAAGTCAAGCGAGTTAGAAAAAAATGTTTCAAACAAGAGTTATTCCATTCTTAATGACAAACAACTTTTGTTTGAAAGATCTTACAGTATTTCGGATATTAACGGAATTATAAGCCTAATAGTAATTTGGCTCCATCTAACTCCACAGTTAAGCGAGTTAGAAAAAAATATTTCAAATAAGAGTTATTTCGCTCTTAATGGCGTACAACTTTTATTTGAAACATTTTTCCCTATTTCCGATATTAACGGAATTATAAGCCAAAGACTTGAAAAACCTAAAACGGAGTATTTCTATTTGGCTCCATCTAATTCAAAAGTTAAGCGAGTTAGAAAAAAATATTTCAAATAAGAGTTATTCCATTCTTAGTGGCGTATAACTTTTATTTGAAACATTTTACCCTCTTTCCGATATTAACGGAATTATAAGCCAAATAGAAATTTGCTTCCATCTAACTCCAAAGTTAAGCGAGTTAGAAGAAAAAGTTTCAAATAAGAGTTATTCCGTTCTTAATGACAAACAACTTTTGTTTGAAAGATTTTACCCTATTTCCGATATTAACGGAATTATAAGCCAAAAACTTGAACAACCTAAAACGGAGTAATTCTATTTGGCTCCATCTAACTCAAAAGTTAAGCAAGTTAGAAAAAAATGTTTCAAATAAGAGTTATTCCATTCTTAATGGCGTACAACTTTTATTTGAAACATTTTTCCCAATTTCCGATGTTAACGGAATCATAACCCACACACTGGATCAACCCAAAATAGAGTATTTCCATTTGGCTCCATCTAACTCATAAGTTAAGCGAGTTACAAAAAAATGTTTCAAATAAGAGATATTCCATTCTTAATTGCAAACAACTTTTGTTTGAAACATTTTACCCTATCCCCGATATTAACGGAATTATAAGCCAAATAGTAATTAGGCTCCATCTAACTAGAAAGTTAAGCGAGTTAGAAAAAAATGTTTCAAATAACAGTTATTCCGTTCTTAATGGCAAACAACTTTTGTCTGAAACATTTTACCCTATTTCCGATATTAACGGAATCATAACTCACACACTAGATCAACCCAAAATAGAGTATTTCTATTTGGCTCCATCTAACTCAAAAGTTAAGCGAGTTAGGATAAAAATGTTTCTAATAGGAGATATTCCATTCTTAATGGCAAACAACTTCGGTTTAAAACATTTTACCCTATTTCCAATATTAACGGAGTTATAAGCCAAAAACTTGTGCAACCTAAAACGGAGTATTTCCATTTGGCTCCATCTAACTCCAAAGTTAAGCGAGTTAGAAAAAAATGTTTCAAATAAGAGATATTTCTCTCTTAATGACAAACAACTTTTGTTTGAAACATTTTTCCCTATTTCCGATATTAACGGAATTATAAATCACACACTGGATCAACCCAAAATAGAGTATTTCCATTTGGCTCCATCTAACTCAAAAGTTAAGCGAGTTAGGGAAAAATATTTCAAATAAGAGATATTTCACTCTTAATGACAAACAACTTTTGTTTGAAACATTTTACCCTATCTCCGATATTAACGGAGTCATAAGCCAAATAGTAATTTGACTCCATCTAACTTCAAAGTTAACCGAGTTAGAAAAAAATGTTTCCAATAAGAGTTATTTCATTCTTAATGGCGTACAACTTTTATTTGAAACATTTTTCCCTATTTCCGATATTAACGGAATTATTAATCACACACTTGATCAACCCAAAATAGAGTATTTCTATTTGGCTCCATCTAACTCATAAGTTAAACGAGTTAGAAAAAAATGTTTCAAACAATAGTTATTCCATTCCTAATGACATACAACTTTGCTTTAAAACATTCTACCCTATTTCCAATATTAACGGAGTTATAAGCCAAAAACTTGAGCAACCTAAAACGGAGTATTTCTATTTGGCTCCATCTAACTCAAAAGTTAAGCGAGTTAGAAAAAATGTTTCAAATAAGAGATATTCCATTCTCAATGACAAACAACTTTTGTTTGAAACATTTTACCCTATTTCCGATATTAACGGAATTATAAGCCAAATAGTAATTTGGCCCCATCTAACTACAAAGTTAAGCGAGTTAGGAAAAAGTGTTTCAAACAAGAGTTATTCCATTCTTAATGACAAACAACTTTTGTTGGAAATATTTTACCCTATCTCTGATATTAACGGAACTATAAGCCTAATAGTAATTTGGCTCCATCTAACTCCTCAGTTAAGCGAGTTAGAAAAAAATGTTTCAAATAAGAGTTATTTCATTCTTAATGGCGTACAACTTTTATTTGAAACATTTTTAGCTATGTCCGATATTAACGGAATTATAACTCACACACTGGATCAACCCAAGATGGAGTATTTCTATTTTGCTCCATCTAACTCAAAAGTTAAGCGAGTTAGAAAAAAATATTTCTAATAAGAGATATTCCATTCTTAATGGCAAACAACTTTTGTCTTAAACATTTTACCCTATTTCCGATATTAACGGAATTATAAGCCAAATAGAAATTTGGCCCCATCTAGCTACAAAGTTAAGCGAGTTAGAAAAAAATGTTTCAAATAAGAGATATTCCATTCCTAAAGGCGTACAACTTTTATTTGAAACATTTTACCCTATTTCCGATATTAACGGAATCATAACTCACACACTGGATCAACCCAAAATAGAGTATTTCTACTTGGCTCCATCTAACTCATAAGTTAAGCGAGTTAGAAGAAAATGTTTCAAATAAGAGATATTCCATTCTTAATGGCGTATAACTTTTATTTGAAACATTTTTCACTATTTCCGATATTAACGGAATCATAACTCACACACTGGATCAACCCAAAATAGAGTATTTCTATTTTGCTCCATCTAACTCATAAGTTAAGCGAGTTACAAACAAATGTTTCAAATAAGAGATATTCCATTCTCAATGACAAACAACTTTTGTTTGAAACATTTTACCCTATTTCCGATATTAACGGAATTATAAGCCAAATAGTAATTTGGCCCCATCTAACTACAAAGTTAAGCGAGTTAGAAAAATATGCTTCAAATAAGAGTTATTCCATTCTTCATGGCGCACAACTTTTATTTGAAACATTTTCCCTATTTCCGATATTAACGGAATTATAACTCACACACTGGATCAACCCAAAATAGAGTATTTCTATTTGGCTCCATCTAACTCAAAATTTAAGCGAGTTAGAAAAAAATGTTTCAAACAAGAGTTATTCCATTCTTAATGACAAACAACTTTTGTCTGAAACATTTTACACTATCTCCGATATTAACGGAATTATAAGCCAAATAGTAATTTGGCCCCATCTAACTACAAAGTT
Source organism: Digitonthophagus gazella (assembly GCA_036711955.1). Classification (NCBI taxonomy): domain Eukaryota; kingdom Metazoa; phylum Arthropoda; class Insecta; order Coleoptera; family Scarabaeidae; genus Digitonthophagus; species Digitonthophagus gazella. The sequence goes on from JASCIT010000012.1 coordinate 10,643,158, forward strand.
AAGCGAGTTAGGAAAAAATGTTTCAAACAAGAGTTATTCCATTCTTAATGACAAACAACTTTTGTTGGAAATATTTTACCCTATCTCTGATATTAACGGAATTATAAGCCTAATAGCAATTTGGCTCCATCTAACTCCTCAGTTAAGCGAGTTAGAAAAAAATGTTTCAAATAAGAGTTATTCCACTCTTAGTGGCGCATAACTTTTATTTGAAACATTTTACCCTATTTCCGATATTAACGGAATTATAAGCCAAATAGGAATTTGCTTCCATCTAACTCCAAAGTTAAGCGAGTTAGAAGAAAATGTTTCAAATAAGAGTTATTCCATTCTTAATGACAAACAACTTTTGTTTGAAAGATTTTACCCTATTTCCGATATTAACGGAATTATAAGCCAAAAACTTGAACAACCTAAAACGGAGTAATTCTATTTGGCTCCATCTAACTCAAAAGTTAAGCAAGTTAGAAAAAAATGTTTCAAATAAGAGTTATTCCATTCTTAATGGCGTACAACTTTTATTTGAAACATTTTTCCCAATTTCCGATGTTAACGGAATCATAACCCACACACTGGATCAACCCAAAATAGAGTATTTCCATTTGGCTCCATCTAACTCATAAGTTAAGCGAGTTACAAAAAAATGTTTCAAATAAGAGATATTCCATTCTTAATGACAAACAACTTTTGTTTGAAACATTTTACCCTATCCCCGATATTAACGGAATTATAAGCCAAATAGTAATTAGGCTCCATCTAACTAGAAAGTTAAGCGAGTTAGAAAAAATGTTTCAAATAACAGTTATTCCGTTCTTAATGGCAAACAACTTTTGTCTGAAACATTTTACCCTATTTCCGATATTAACGGAATCATAACTCACACACTGGATCAACCCAAAATAGAGTATTTCTATTTGGCTCCATCTAACTCAAAAGTTAAGCGAGTTAGGATAAAAATGTTTCTAATAGGAGATATTCCATTCTTAATGGCAAACAACTTCGGTTTAAAACATTTTACCCTATTTCCAATATTAACGGAGTTATAAGCCAAAAACTTGTGCAACCTAAAACGGAGTATCTCCATTTGGCTCCATCTAACTCCAAAGTTAAGCGAGTTAGAAAAAAATGTTTCAAATAAGAGATATTTCTCTCTTAATGACAAACAACTTTTGTTTGAAACATTTTACCCTATTTCCGATATTAACGGAATTATAAATCACACACTGGATCAACCCAAAATAGAGTGTTTCCATTTGGCTCCATCTAACTCAAAAGTTAAGCGAGTTACAAACAAATGTTTCAAATAAGAGATATTCCATTCTCAATGACAAACAACTTTTGTTTGAAACATTTTACCCTATTTCCGATATTAACGGAATTATAAGCCAAATAGTAATTTGGCCCCATCTAACTACAAAGTTAAGCGAGTTAGAAAAATATGCTTCAAATAAGAGTTATTCCATTCTTCATGGCGCACAACTTTTATTTGAAACATTTTACCCTATTTCCGATATTAACGGAATCATAACTCACACACTGGATCAACCCAAAATAGAGTATTTCTACTTGGCTCCATCTAACTCATAAGTTAAGCGAGTTAGAAGAAAATGTTTCAAATAAGAGATATTCCATTCTTAATGGCGTATAACTTTTATTTGAAACATTTTTCACTATTTCCGATATTAACGGAATCATAACTCACACACTGGATCAACCCAAAATAGAGTATTTCTATTTTGCTCCATCTAACTCATAAGTTAAGCGAGTTACAAACAAATGTTTCAAATAAGAGATATTCCATTCTCAATGACAAACAACTTTTGTTTGAAACATTTTACCCTATTTCCGATATTAACGGAATTATAAGCCAAATAGTAATTTGGCCCCATCTAACTACAAAGTTAAGCGAGTTAGAAAAATATGCTTCAAATAAGAGTTATTCCATTCTTCATGGCGCACAACTTTTATTTGAAACATTTTCCCTATTTCCGATATTAACGGAATTATAACTCACACACTGGATCAACCCAAAATAGAGTATTTCTATTTGGCTCCATCTAACTCAAAATTTAAGCGAGTTAGAAAAAAATGTTTCAAACAAGAGTTATTCCATTCTTAATGACAAACAACTTTTGTCTGAAACATTTTACACTATCTCCGATATTAACGGAATTATAAGCCAAATAGTAATTTGGCCCCATCTAACTACAAAGTTAAGCGAGTTAGGAAAAAATGTTTCAAACAAGAGTTATTCCATTCTTAATGACAAACAACTTTTGTTGGAAATATTTTACCCTATCTCTGATATTAACGGAATTATAAGCCTAATAGCAATTTGGCTCCATCTAACTCCTCAGTTAAGCGAGTTAGAAAAAAATGTTTCAAATAAGAGTTATTCCACTCTTAGTGGCGCATAACTTTTATTTGAAACATTTTACCCTATTTCCGATATTAACGGAATTATAAGCCAAATAGGAATTTGCTTCCATCTAACTCCAAAGTTAAGCGAGTTAGAAGAAAATGTTTCAAATAAGAGTTATTCCATTCTTAATGACAAACAACTTTTGTTTGAAAGATTTTACCCTATTTCCGATATTAACGGAATTATAAGCCAAAAACTTGAACAACCTAAAACGGAGTAATTCTATTTGGCTCCATCTAACTCCTCAGTTAAGCGAGTTAGAAAAAAATGTTTCAAATAAGAGTTATTTCATTCTTAATGGCGTACAACTTTTATTTGAAACATTTTTAGCTATGTCCGATATTAACGGAATTATAACTCACACACTGGATCAACCCAAGATGGAGTATTTCTATTTTGCTCCATCTAACTCAAAAGTTAAGCGAGTTAGAAAAAAATATTTCTAATAAGAGATATTCCATTCTTAATGGCAAACAACTTTTGTCTTAAACATTTTACCCTATTTCCGATATTAACGGAATTATAAGCCAAATAGAAATTTGGCCCCATCTAGCTACAAAGTTAAGCGAGTTAGAAAAAAATGTTTCAAATAAGAGATATTCCATTCCTAAAGGCGTACAACTTTTATTTGAAACATTTTACCCTATTTCCGATATTAACGGAATCATAACTCACACACTGGATCAACCCAAAATAGAGTATTTCTACTTGGCTCCATCTAACTCATAAGTTAAGCGAGTTAGAAGAAAATGTTTCAAATAAGAGATATTCCATTCTTAATGGCGTATAACTTTTATTTGAAACATTTTTCACTATTTCCGATATTAACGGAATCATAACTCACACACTGGATCAACCCAAAATAGAGTATTTCTATTTTGCTCCATCTAACTCATAAGTTAAGCGAGTTACAAACAAATGTTTCAAATAAGAGATATTCCATTCTCAATGACAAACAACTTTTGTTTGAAACATTTTACCCTATTTCCGATATTAACGGAATTATAAGCCAAATAGTAATTTGGCCCCATCTAACTACAAAGTTAAGCGAGTTAGAAAAATATGCTTCAAATAAGAGTTATTCCATTCTTCATGGCGCACAACTTTTATTTGAAACATTTTCCCTATTTCCGATATTAACGGAATTATAACTCACACACTGGATCAACCCAAAATAGAGTATTTCTATTTGGCTCCATCTAACTCAAAATTTAAGCGAGTTAGAAAAAAATGTTTCAAACAAGAGTTATTCCATTCTTAATGACAAACAACTTTTGTCTGAAACATTTTACACTATCTCCGATATTAACGGAATTATAAGCCAAATAGTAATTTGGCCCCATCTAACTACAAAGTTAAGCGAGTTAGGAAAAAATGTTTCAAACAAGAGTTATTCCATTCTTAATGACAAACAACTTTTGTTGGAAATATTTTACCCTATCTCTGATATTAACGGAATTATAAGCCTAATAGCAATTTGGCTCCATCTAACTCCTCAGTTAAGCGAGTTAGAAAAAAATGTTTCAAATAAGAGTTATTCCACTCTTAGTGGCGCATAACTTTTATTTGAAACATTTTACCCTATTTCCGATATTAACGGAATTATAAGCCAAATAGGAATTTGCTTCCATCTAACTCCAAAGTTAAGCGAGTTAGAAGAAAATGTTTCAAATAAGAGTTATTCCATTCTTAATGACAAACAACTTTTGTTTGAAAGATTTTACCCTATTTCCGATATTAACGGAATTATAAGCCAAAAACTTGAACAACCTAAAACGGAGTAATTCTATTTGGCTCCATCTAACTCAAAAGTTAAGCAAGTTAGAAAAAAATGTTTCAAATAAGAGTTATTCCATTCTTAATGGCGTACAACTTTTATTTGAAACATTTTTCCCAATTTCCGATGTTAACGGAATCATAACCCACACACTGGATCAACCCAAAATAGAGTATTTCCATTTGGCTCCATCTAACTCATAAGTTAAGCGAGTTACAAAAAAATGTTTCAAATAAGAGATATTCCATTCTTAATGACAAACAACTTTTGTTTGAAACATTTTACCCTATCCCCGATATTAACGGAATTATAAGCCAAATAGTAATTAGGCTCCATCTAACTAGAAAGTTAAGCGAGTTAGAAAAAATGTTTCAAATAACAGTTATTCCGTTCTTAATGGCAAACAACTTTTGTCTGAAACATTTTACCCTATTTCCGATATTAACGGAATCATAACTCACACACTGGATCAACCCAAAATAGAGTATTTCTATTTGGCTCCATCTAACTCAAAAGTTAAGCGAGTTAGGATAAAAATGTTTCTAATAGGAGATATTCCATTCTTAATGGCAAACAACTTCGGTTTAAAACATTTTACCCTATTTCCAATATTAACGGAGTTATAAGCCAAAAACTTGTGCAACCTAAAACGGAGTATCTCCATTTGGCTCCATCTAACTCCAAAGTTAAGCGAGTTAGAAAAAAATGTTTCAAATAAGAGATATTTCTCTCTTAATGACAAACAACTTTTGTTTGAAACATTTTACCCTATTTCCGATATTAACGGAATTATAAATCACACACTGGATCAACCCAAAATAGAGTGTTTCCATTTGGCTCCATCTAACTCAAAAGTTAAGCGAGTTACAAACAAATGTTTCAAATAAGAGATATTCCATTCTCAATGACAAACAACTTTTGTTTGAAACATTTTACCCTATTTCCGATATTAACGGAATTATAAGCCAAATAGTAATTTGGCCCCATCTAACTACAAAGTTAAGCGAGTTAGAAAAATATGCTTCAAATAAGAGTTATTCCATTCTTCATGGCGCACAACTTTTATTTGAAACATTTTACCCTATTTCCGATATTAACGGAATCATAACTCACACACTGGATCAACCCAAAATAGAGTATTTCTACTTGGCTCCATCTAACTCATAAGTTAAGCGAGTTAGAAGAAAATGTTTCAAATAAGAGATATTCCATTCTTAATGGCGTATAACTTTTATTTGAAACATTTTTCACTATTTCCGATATTAACGGAATCATAACTCACACACTGGATCAACCCAAAATAGAGTATTTCTATTTTGCTCCATCTAACTCATAAGTTAAGCGAGTTACAAACAAATGTTTCAAATAAGAGATATTCCATTCTCAATGACAAACAACTTTTGTTTGAAACATTTTACCCTATTTCCGATATTAACGGAATTATAAGCCAAATAGTAATTTGGCCCCATCTAACTACAAAGTTAAGCGAGTTAGAAAAATATGCTTCAAATAAGAGTTATTCCATTCTTCATGGCGCACAACTTTTATTTGAAACATTTTCCCTATTTCCGATATTAACGGAATTATAACTCACACACTGGATCAACCCAAAATAGAGTATTTCTATTTGGCTCCATCTAACTCAAAATTTAAGCGAGTTAGAAAAAAATGTTTCAAACAAGAGTTATTCCATTCTTAATGACAAACAACTTTTGTCTGAAACATTTTACACTATCTCCGATATTAACGGAATTATAAGCCAAATAGTAATTTGGCCCCATCTAACTACAAAGTTAAGCGAGTTAGGAAAAAATGTTTCAAACAAGAGTTATTCCATTCTTAATGACAAACAACTTTTGTTGGAAATATTTTACCCTATCTCTGATATTAACGGAATTATAAGCCTAATAGCAATTTGGCTCCATCTAACTCCTCAGTTAAGCGAGTTAGAAAAAAATGTTTCAAATAAGAGTTATTCCACTCTTAGTGGCGCATAACTTTTATTTGAAACATTTTACCCTATTTCCGATATTAACGGAATTATAAGCCAAATAGGAATTTGCTTCCATCTAACTCCAAAGTTAAGCGAGTTAGAAGAAAATGTTTCAAATAAGAGTTATTCCATTCTTAATGACAAACAACTTTTGTTTGAAAGATTTTACCCTATTTCCGATATTAACGGAATTATAAGCCAAAAACTTGAACAACCTAAAACGGAGTAATTCTATTTGGCTCCATCTAACTCAAAAGTTAAGCAAGTTAGAAAAAAATGTTTCAAATAAGAGTTATTCCATTCTTAATGGCGTACAACTTTTATTTGAAACATTTTTCCCAATTTCCGATGTTAACGGAATCATAACCCACACACTGGATCAACCCAAAATAGAGTATTTCCATTTGGCTCCATCTAACTCATAAGTTAAGCGAGTTACAAAAAAATGTTTCAAATAAGAGATATTCCATTCTTAATGACAAACAACTTTTGTTTGAAACATTTTACCCTATCCCCGATATTAACGGAATTATAAGCCAAATAGTAATTAGGCTCCATCTAACTAGAAAGTTAAGCGAGTTAGAAAAAATGTTTCAAATAACAGTTATTCCGTTCTTAATGGCAAACAACTTTTATTTGAAACATTTTTAGCTATGTCCGATATTAACGGAATTATAACTCACACACTGGATCAACCCAAGATGGAGTATTTCTATTTTGCTCCATCTAACTCAAAAGTTAAGCGAGTTAGAAAAAAATATTTCTAATAAGAGATATTCCATTCTTAATGGCAAACAACTTTTGTTTGAAACATTTTACCCTATCCCCGATATTAACGGAATTATAAGCCAAATAGTAATTAGGCTCCATCTAACTAGAAAGTTAAGCGAGTTAGAAAAAATGTTTCAAATAACAGTTATTCCGTTCTTAATGGCAAACAACTTTTGTCTGAAACATTTTACCCTATTTCCGATATTAACGGAATCATAACTCACACACTGGATCAACCCAAAATAGAGTATTTCTACTTGACTCCATCTAACTCATAAGTTAAGCGAGTTAGAAAAAAATGTTTCAAATAAGAGATATTCCATTCTTAATGGCGTATAACTTTTATTTGAAACATTTTTCACTATTTCCGATATTAACGGAATCATAACTCACACACTGGATCAACCCAAAATAGAGTATTTCTATTTTGCTCCATCTAACTCATAAGTTAAGCGAGTTACAAACAAATGTTTCAAATAAGAGATATTCCATTCTCAATGACAAACAACTTTTGTTTGAAACATTTTACCCTATTTCCGATATTAACGGAATTATAAGCCAAATAGTAATTTGGCCCCATCTAACTACAAAGTTAAGCGAGTTAGAAAAATATGCTTCAAATAAGAGTTATTCCATTCTTCATGGCGCACAACTTTTATTTGAAACATTTTCCCTATTTCCGATATTAACGGAATTATAACTCACACACTGGATCAACCCAAAATAGAGTATTTCTATTTGGCTCCATCTAACTCAAAATTTAAGCGAGTTAGAAAAAAATGTTTCAAACAAGAGTTATTCCATTCTTAATGACAAACAACTTTTGTCTGAAACATTTTACACTATCTCCGATATTAACGGAATTATAAGCCAAATAGTAATTTGGCCCCATCTAACTACAAAGTTAAGCGAGTTAGGAAAAAGTGTTTCAAACAAGAGTTATTCCATTCTTAATGACAAACAACTTTTGTTGGAAATATTTTACCCTATCTCTGATATTAACGGAACTATAAGCCTAATAGTAATTTGGCTCCATCTAACTCCTCAGTTAAGCGAGTTAGAAAAAAATGTTTCAAATAAGAGTTATTTCATTCTTAATGGCGTACAACTTTTATTTGAAACATTTTTAGCTATGTCCGATATTAACGGAATTATAACTCACACACTGGATCAACCCAAGATGGAGTATTTCTATTTTGCTCCATCTAACTCAAAAGTTAAGCGAGTTAGAAAAAAATATTTCTAATAAGAGATATTCCATTCTTAATGGCAAACAACTTTTGTTTGAAACATTTTACCCTATCCCCGATATTAACGGAATTATAAGCCAAATAGTAATTAGGCTCCATCTAACTAGAAAGTTAAGCGAGTTAGAAAAAATGTTTCAAATAACAGTTATTCCGTTCTTAATGGCAAACAACTTTTGTCTGAAACATTTTACCCTATTTCCGATATTAACGGAATCATAACTCACACACTGGATCAACCCAAAATAGAGTATTTCTATTTGGCTCCATCTAACTCAAAAGTTAAGCGAGTTAGGATAAAAATGTTTCTAATAGGAGATATTCCATTCTTAATGGCAAACAACTTCGGTTTAAAACATTTTACCCTATTTCCAATATTAACGGAGTTATAAGCCAAAGACTTGTGCAACCTAAAACGGAGTATTTCCATTTGGCTCCATCTAACTCCAAAGTTAAGCGAGTTAGAAAAAAATGTTTCAAATAAGAGATATTTCTCTCTTAAGGACAAACAACTTTTGTTTGAAACATTTTACCCTATTTCCGATATTAACGGAATTATAAATCACACACTGGATCAACCCAAAATAGAGTGTTTCCATTTGGCTCCATCTAACTCAAAAGTTAAGCGAGTTAGGGAAAAATATTTCAAATAAGAGATATTTCACTCTTAATGACAAACAACTTTTGTTTGAAACATTTTACCCTATCTCCGATATTAACGGAATCATAAGCCAAATAGTAATTTGACTCCATCTAACTTCAAAGTTAAGCGAGTTAGAAAAAAATGTTTCCAATAAGAGTTATTTCATTCTCAATGGCGTACAACTTTTATTTGAAACATTTTTCCCTATTTCCGATATTAACGGAATTATTAATCACAAACTTGATCAACCCAAAATAGAGTATTTCTATTTGGCTCCATCTAACTCATAAGTTAAACGAGTTAGAAAAAAATGTTTCAAACAAGAGTTATTCCATTCCTAATGACATACAACTTTGCTTTAAAACATTCTACCCTATTTCCAATATTAACGGAGTTATAAGCCAAAAACTTGAGCAACCTAAAACGGAGTATTTCTATTTGGCTCCATCTAACCCCAAAAGTTAAGCGAGTTAGAAAAAATGTTTCAAATAAGAGATATTCCATTCTCAATGACAAACAACTTTTGTTTGAAACATTTTACCCTATTTCCGATATTAACGGAATTATAAGCCAAATAGTAATTTGGCCCCATCTAACTACAAAGTTAAGCGAGTTAGGAAAAAATGTTTCAAACAAGAGTTATTCCATTCTTAATGACAAACAACTTTTGTTGGAAATATTTTACCCTATCTCTGATATTAACGGAATTATAAGCCTAATAGTAATTTGGCTCCATCTAACTCCTCAGTTAAGCGAGTTAGAAAAAAATGTTTCAAATAAGAGTTATTTCATTCTTAATGGCGTACAACTTTTATTTGAAACATTTTTAGCTATGTCCGATATTAACGGAATTATAACTCACACACTGGATCAACCCAAGATGGAGTATTTCTATTTTGCTCCATCTAACTCAAAAGTTAAGCGAGTTAGAAAAAAATATTTCTAATAAGAGATATTCCATTCTTAATGGCAAACAACTTTTGTCTTAAACATTTTACCCTATTTCCGATATTAACGGAATTATAAGCCAAATAGAAATTTGGCCCCATCTAACTACAAAGTTAAGCGAGTTAGAAAAAAATGTTTCAAATAAGAGATATTCCATTCCTAAAGGCGTACAACTTTTATTTGAAACATTTTACCCTATTTCCGATATTAACGGAATCATAACTCACACACTGGATCAACCCAAAATAGAGTATTTCTACTTGGCTCCATCTAACTCATAAGTTAAGCGAGTTAGAAGAAAATGTTTCAAATAAGAGATATTCCATTCTTAATGGCGTATAACTTTTATTTGAAACATTTTTCACTATTTCCGATATTAACGGAATCATAACTCACACACTGGATCAACCCAAAATAGAGTATTTCTATTTTGCTCCATCTAACTCATAAGTTAAGCGAGTTACAAACAAATGTTTCAAATAAGAGACATTCCATTCTCAATGACAAACAACTTTTGTTTGAAACATTTTACCCTATTTCCGATATTAACGGAATTATAAGCCAAATAGTAATTTGGCCCCATCTAACTACAAAGTTAAGCGAGTTAGAAAAATATGCTTCAAATAAGAGTTATTCCATTCTTCATGGCGCACAACTTTTATTTGAAACATTTTCCCTATTTCCGATATTAACGGAATTATAACTCACACACTGGATCAACCCAAAATAGAGTATTTCTATTTGGCTCCATCTAACTCAAAATTTAAGCGAGTTAGAAAAAAATGTTTCAAACAAGAGTTATTCCATTCTTAATGACAAACAACTTTTGTCTGAAACATTTTACACTATCTCCGATATTAACGGAATTATAAGCCAAATAGTAATTTGGCCCCATCTAACTACAAAGTTAAGCGAGTTAGGAAAAAATGTTTCAAACAAGAGTTATTCCATTCTTAATGACAAACAACTTTTGTTGGAAATATTTTACCCTATCTCTGATATTAACGGAATTATAAGCCTAATAGCAATTTGGCTCCATCTAACTCCTCAGTTAAGCGAGTTAGAAAAAAATGTTTCAAATAAGAGTTATTCCACTCTTAGTGGCGCATAACTTTTATTTGAAACATTTTACCCTATTTCCGATATTAACGGAATTATAAGCCAAATAGGAATTTGCTTCCATCTAACTCCAAAGTTAAGCGAGTTAGAAGAAAATGTTTCAAATAAGAGTTATTCCATTCTTAATGACAAACAACTTTTGTTTGAAAGATTTTACCCTATTTCCGATATTAACGGAATTATAAGCCAAAAACTTGAACAACCTAAAACGGAGTAATTCTATTTGGCTCCATCTAACTCAAAAGTTAAGCAAGTTAGAAAAAAATGTTTCAAATAAGAGTTATTCCATTCTTAATGGCGTACAACTTTTATTTGAAACATTTTTCCCAATTTCCGATGTTAACGGAATCATAACCCACACACTGGATCAACCCAAAATAGAGTATTTCCATTTGGCTCCATCTAACTCATAAGTTAAGCGAGTTACAAAAAAATGTTTCAAATAAGAGATATTCCATTCTTAATGACAAACAACTTTTGTTTGAAACATTTTACCCTATCCCCGATATTAACGGAATTATAAGCCAAATAGTAATTAGGCTCCATCTAACTAGAAAGTTAAGCGAGTTAGAAAAAATGTTTCAAATAACAGTTATTCCGTTCTTAATGGCAAACAACTTTTGTCTGAAACATTTTACCCTATTTCCGATATTAACGGAATCATAACTCACACACTGGATCAACCCAAAATAGAGTATTTCTATTTGGCTCCATCTAACTCAAAAGTTAAGCGAGTTAGGATAAAAATGTTTCTAATAGGAGATATTCCATTCTTAATGGCAAACAACTTCGGTTTAAAACATTTTACCCTATTTCCAATATTAACGGAGTTATAAGCCAAAAACTTGTGCAACCTAAAACGGAGTATCTCCATTTGGCTCCATCTAACTCCAAAGTTAAGCGAGTTAGAAAAAAATGTTTCAAATAAGAGATATTTCTCTCTTAATGACAAACAACTTTTGTTTGAAACATTTTACCCTATTTCCGATATTAACGGAATTATAAATCACACACTGGATCAACCCAAAATAGAGTGTTTCCATTTGGCTCCATCTAACTCAAAAGTTAAGCGAGTTACAAACAAATGTTTCAAATAAGAGATATTCCATTCTCAATGACAAACAACTTTTGTTTGAAACATTTTACCCTATTTCCGATATTAACGGAATTATAAGCCAAATAGTAATTTGGCCCCATCTAACTACAAAGTTAAGCGAGTTAGAAAAATATGCTTCAAATAAGAGTTATTCCATTCTTCATGGCGCACAACTTTTATTTGAAACATTTTCCCTATTTCCGATATTAACGGAATTATAACTCACACACTGGATCAACCCAAAATAGAGTATTTCTATTTGGCTCCATCTAACTCAAAATTTAAGCGAGTTAGAAAAAAATGTTTCAAACAAGAGTTATTCCATTCTTAATGACAAACAACTTTTGTCTGAAACATTTTACACTATCTCCGATATTAACGGAATTATAAGCCAAATAGTAATTTGGCCCCATCTAACTACAAAGTTAAGCGAGTTAGGAAAAAATGTTTCAAACAAGAGTTATTCCATTCTTAATGACAAACAACTTTTGTTGGAAATATTTTACCCTATCTCTGATATTAACGGAATTATAAGCCTAATAGCAATTTGGCTCCATCTAACTCCTCAGTTAAGCGAGTTAGAAAAAAATGTTTCAAATAAGAGTTATTCCACTCTTAGTGGCGCATAACTTTTATTTGAAACATTTTACCCTATTTCCGATATTAACGGAATTATAAGCCAAATAGGAATTTGCTTCCATCTAACTCCAAAGTTAAGCGAGTTAGAAGAAAATGTTTCAAATAAGAGTTATTCCATTCTTAATGACAAACAACTTTTGTTTGAAAGATTTTACCCTATTTCCGATATTAACGGAATTATAAGCCAAAAACTTGAACAACCTAAAACGGAGTAATTCTATTTGGCTCCATCTAACTCAAAAGTTAAGCAAGTTAGAAAAAAATGTTTCAAATAAGAGTTATTCCATTCTTAATGGCGTACAACTTTTATTTGAAACATTTTTCCCAATTTCCGATGTTAACGGAATCATAACCCACACACTGGATCAACCCAAAATAGAGTATTTCCATTTGGCTCCATCTAACTCATAAGTTAAGCGAGTTACAAAAAAATGTTTCAAATAAGAGATATTCCATTCTTAATGACAAACAACTTTTGTTTGAAACATTTTACCCTATCCCCGATATTAACGGAATTATAAGCCAAATAGTAATTAGGCTCCATCTAACTAGAAAGTTAAGCGAGTTAGAAAAAATGTTTCAAATAACAGTTATTCCGTTCTTAATGGCAAACAACTTTTATTTGAAACATTTTTAGCTATGTCCGATATTAACGGAATTATAACTCACACACTGGATCAACCCAAGATGGAGTATTTCTATTTTGCTCCATCTAACTCAAAAGTTAAGCGAGTTAGAAAAAAATATTTCTAATAAGAGATATTCCATTCTTAATGGCAAACAACTTTTGTTTGAAACATTTTACCCTATCCCCGATATTAACGGAATTATAAGCCAAATAGTAATTAGGCTCCATCTAACTAGAAAGTTAAGCGAGTTAGAAAAAATGTTTCAAATAACAGTTATTCCGTTCTTAATGGCAAATAACTTTTGTCTGAAACATTTTACCCTATTTCCGATATTAACGGAATCATAACTCACACACTGGATCAACCCAAAATAGAGTATTTCTACTTGACTCCATCTAACTCATAAGTTAAGCGAGTTAGAAAAAAATGTTTCAAATAAGAGATATTCCATTCTTAATGGCGTATAACTTTTATTTGAAACATTTTTCACTATTTCCGATATTAACGGAATCATAACTCACACACTGGATCAACCCAAAATAGAGTATTTCTATTTTGCTCCATCTAACTCATAAGTTAAGCGAGTTACAAACAAATGTTTCAAATAAGAGATATTCCATTCTCAATGACAAACAACTTTTGTTTGAAACATTTTACCCTATTTCCGATATTAACGGAATTATAAGCCAAATAGTAATTTGGCCCCATCTAACTACAAAGTTAAGCGAGTTAGAAAAATATGCTTCAAATAAGAGTTATTCCATTCTTCATGGCGCACAACTTTTATTTGAAACATTTTCCCTATTTCCGATATTAACGGAATTATAACTCACACACTGGATCAACCCAAAATAGAGTATTTCTATTTGGCTCCATCTAACTCAAAATTTAAGCGAGTTAGAAAAAAATGTTTCAAACAAGAGTTATTCCATTCTTAATGACAAACAACTTTTGTCTGAAACATTTTACACTATCTCCGATATTAACGGAATTATAAGCCAAATAGTAATTTGGCCCCATCTAACTACAAAGTTAAGCGAGTTAGGAAAAAATGTTTCAAACAAGAGTTATTCCATTCTTAATGACAAACAACTTTTGTTGGAAATATTTTACCCTATCTCTGATATTAACGGAATTATAAGCCTAATAGCAATTTGGCTCCATCTAACTCCTCAGTTAAGCGAGTTAGAAAAAAATGTTTCAAATAAGAGTTATTTCATTCTTAATGGCGTACAACTTTTATTTGAAACATTTTTAGCTATGTCCGATATTAACGGAATTATAACTCACACACTGGATCAACCCAAGATGGAGTATTTCTATTTTGCTCCATCTAACTCAAAAGTTAAGCGAGTTAGAAAAAAATATTTCTAATATGAGATATTCCATTCTTAATGGCAAACAACTTTTGTCTTAAACATTTTACCCTATTTCCGATATTAACGGAATTATAAGCCAAATAGAAATTTGGCCCCATCTAACTACAAAGTTAAGCGAGTTAGAAAAAGATGTTTCAAATAAGAGATATTCCATTCCTAAAGGCGTACAACTTTTATTTGAAACATTTTACCCTATTTCCGATATTAACGGAATCATAACTCACACACTGGATCAACCCAAAATAGAGTATTTCTACTTGGCTCCATCTAACTCATAAGTTAAGCGAGTTAGAAAAAAATGTTTCAAATAAGAGATATTCCACTCTTAATGGCGTATAACTTTTATTTGAAACATTTTTCACTATTTCCGATATTAACGGAATCATAACTCACACACTGGATCAACCCAAAATAGAGTATTTCTATTTTGCTCCATCTAACTCATAAGTTAAGCGAGTTACAAACAAATGTTTCAAATAAGAGATATTCCATTCTTAATGGTAAACAACTCTAGTTAGAAACATTTTACCCTATTTCCGATATTAACGGAATTATAAACCAAATAGGAATTTGGCCCCATCTAACTCCAAAGTTAAGCGAGTTAGAAAAAAAATGTTTCAAACAAGAGTTATTCCATTCTTAATGGCAAACAACTTTTGTCTGAAACATTTTACCCTATTTCCGATATTAACGGAATTATAACTCACACACTGGATCAACTCAAGATGGAGTATTTCTATTTGGCTCCATCTAACTCCAAAGTCAAGCGAGTTAGAAAAAAATGTTTCAAACAAGAGTTATTCCATTCTTAATGACAAACAACTTTTGTTTGAAAGATCTTACAGTATTTCGGATATTAACGGAATTATAAGCCTAATAGTAATTTGGCTCCATCTAACTCCACAGTTAAGCGAGTTAGAAAAAAATATTTCAAATAAGAGTTATTTCGCTCTTAATGGCGTACAACTTTTATTTGAAACATTTTTCCCTATTTCCGATATTAACGGAATTATAAGCCAAAGACTTGAAAAACCTAAAACGGAGTATTTCTATTTGGCTCCATCTAATTCAAAAGTTAAGCGAGTTAGAAAAAAATATTTCAAATAAGAGTTATTCCATTCTTAGTGGCGTATAACTTTTATTTGAAACATTTTACCCTATTTCCGATATTAACGGAATTATAAGCCAAATAGAAATTTGGCCCCATCTAACTCCAAAGTTAAGCGAGTTAGAAAAAAAATGTTTCAAACAAGAGTTATTCCATTCTTAATGGCAAGTAACTTCGGTTTGAAATATTTTACCCTATTTCCGATATTAACGGAATTATAAGCCAAGGACTTGAAAAACCTAAAACGGAGTATTTCTATTTGGCTCCATCTAATTCAAAAGTTAAGCGAGTTAGAAAAAAATATTTCAAATAAGAGTTATTCCATTCTTAGTGGCGTATAACTTTTATTTGAAACATTTTACCCTATTTCCGATATTAACGGAATTATAAGCCAAATAGAAATTTGCTTCCATCTAACTCCAAAGTTAAGCGAGTTAGAAGAAAATGTTTCAAATAAGAGTTATTCCATTCTTAATGACAAACAACTTTTGTTTGAAAGATTTTACCCTATTTCCGATATTAACGGAATTATAAGCCAAAAACTTGAACAACCTAAAACGGAGTAATTCTATTTGGCTCCATCTAACTCAAAAGTTAAGCAAGTTAGAAAAAAATGTTTCAAATAAGAGTTATTCCATTCTTAATGGCGTACAACTTTTATTTGAAACATTTTTCCCAATTTCCGATGTTAACGGAATCATAACCCACACACTGGATCAACCCAAAATAGAGTATTTCCATTTGGCTCCATCTAACTCATAAGTTAAGCGAGTTACAAAAAAATGTTTCAAATAAGAGATATTCCATTCTTAATGACAAACAACTTTTGTTTGAAACATTTTACCCTATCCCCGATATTAACGGAATTATAAGCCAAATAGTAATTAGGCTCCATCTAACTAGAAAGTTAAGCGAGTTAGAAAAAATGTTTCAAATAACAGTTATTCCGTTCTTAATGGCAAACAACTTTTGTCTGAAACATTTTACCCTATTTCCGATATTAACGGAATCATAACTCACACACTGGATCAACCCAAAATAGAGTATTTCTATTTGGCTCCATCTAACTCAAAAGTTAAGCGAGTTAGGATAAAAATGTTTCTAATAGGAGATATTCCATTCTTAATGGCAAACAACTTCGGTTTAAAACATTTTACCCTATTTCCAATATTAACGGAGTTATAAGCCAAAAACTTGTGCAACCTAAAACGGAGTATTTCCATTTGGCTCCATCTAACTCCAAAGTTAAGCGAGTTAGAAAAGAATGTTTCAAATAAGAGATATTTCTCTCTTAATGACAAACAACTTTTGTTTGAAACATTTTACCCTATTTCCGATATTAACGGAATTATAAATCACACACTGGATCAACCCAAAATAGAGTGTTTCCATTTGGCTCCATCTAACTCAAAAGTTAAGCGAGTTAGGGAAAAATATTTCAAATAAGAGATATTTCACTCTTAATGACAAACAACTTTTGTTTGAAACATTTTACCCTATCTCCGATATTAACGGAATCATAAGCCAAATAGTAATTTGACTCCATCTAACTTCAAAGTTAAGCGAGTTAGGAAAAAATGTTTCCAATAAGAGTTATTTCATTCTCAATGGCGTACAACTTTTATTTGAAACATTTTTCCCTATTTCCGATATTAACGGAATTATTAATCACAAACTTGATCAACCCAAAATAGAGTATTTCTATTTGTCTCCATCTAACTCATAAGTTAAACGAGTTAGAAAAAAATGTTTCAAACAAGAGTTATTCCATTCCTAATGACATACAACTTTGCTTTAAAACATTCTACCCTATTTCCAATATTAACGGAGTTATAAGCCAAAAACTTGAGCAACCTAAAACGGAGTGTTTCTATTTGGCTCCATCTAACTCAAAAGTTAAGCGAGTTAGAAAAAATGTTTCAAATAAGAGATATTCCATTCTCAATGACAAACAACTTTTGTTTGAAACATTTTACCCTATTTCCGATATTAACGGAATTATAAGCCAAATAGTAATTTGGCCCCATCTAACTACAAAGTTAAGCGAGTTAGGAAAAAATGTTTCAAACAAGAGTTATTCCATTCTTAATGACAAACAACTTTTGTTGGAAATATTTTACCCTATCTCTGATATTAACGGAATTATAAGCCTAATAGTAATTTGGCTCCATCTAACTCCTCAGTTAAGCGAGTTAGAAAAAAATGTTTCAAATAAGAGTTATTTCATTCTTAATGGCGTACAACTTTTATTTGAAACATTTTTAGCTATGTCCGATATTAACGGAATTATAACTCACACACTGGATCAACCCAAGATGGAGTATTTCTATTTTGCTCCATCTAACTCAAAAGTTAAGCGAGTTAGAAAAAAATATTTCTAATAAGAGATATTCCATTCTTAATGGCAAACAACTTTTGTTTGAAACATTTTACCCTATCCCCGATATTAACGGAATTATAAGCCAAATAGTAATTAGGCTCCATCTAACTAGAAAGTTAAGCGAGTTAGAAAAAATGTTTCAAATAACAGTTATTCCGTTCTTAATGGCAAACAACTTTTATTTGAAACATTTTTCCCAATTTCCGATGTTAACGGAATCATAACCCACACACTGGATCAACCCAAAATAGAGTATTTCCATTTGGCTCCATCTAACTCATAAGTTAAGCGAGTTACAAAAAAATGTTTCAAATAAGAGATATTCCATTCTTAATGACAAACAACTTTTGTTTGAAACATTTTACCCTATTTCCGATATTAACGGAATCATAAGCCAAATAGTAATTAGGCTCCATCTAACTAGAAAGTTAAGCGAGTTAGAAAAAATGTTTCAAATAACAATTATTCCGTTCTTAATGGCAAACAACTTTTGTCTGAAACATTTTACCCTATTTCCGATATTAACGGAATCATAACTCACACACTGGATCAACCCAAAATAGAGTATTTCTATTTGGCTCCATCTAACTCAAAAGTTAAGCGAGTTAGGATAAAAATGTTTCTAATAGGAGATATTCCATTCTTAATGGCAAACAACTTCGGTTTAAAACATTTTACCCTATTTCCAATATTAACGGAGTTATAAGCCAAAAACTTGTGCAACCTAAAACGGAGTATTTCCATTTGGCTCCATCTAACTCCAAAGTTAAGCGAGTTAGAAAAAAATGTTTCAAATAAGAGATATTTCTCTCTTAATGACAAACAACTTTTGTTTGAAACATTTTACCCTATTTCCGATATTAACGGAATTATAAATCACACACTGGATCAACCCAAAATAGAGTATTTCCATTTGGCTCCATCTAACTCAAAAGTTAAGCGAGTTAGGGAAAAATATTTCAAATAAGAGATATTTCACTCTTAATGACAAACAACTTTTGTTTGAAACATTTTACCCTATCTCCGATATTAACGGAATCATAAGCCAAATAGTAATTTGACTCCATCTAACTTCAAAGTTAAGCGAGTTAGAAAAAAATGTTTCCAATAAGAGTTATTTCATTCTTAATGGCGTACAACTTTTATTTGAAATATTTTTCCCTATTTCCGATATTAACGGAATTATTAATCACACACTTGAGCAACCCAAAATAGAGTATTTCTATTTGGCTCCATCTAACTCATAAGTTAAACGAGTTAGAAAAAAATGTTTCAAACAAGAGTTATTCCATTCCTAATGACATACAACTTTGCTTTAAAACATTCTACCCTATTTCCAATATTAACGGAGTTATAAGCCAAAAACTTGAGCAACCTAAAGCGGAGTATTTCTATTTGGCTCCATCTAACTCAAAAGTTAAGCGAGTTAGAAAAAATGTTTCAAATAAGAGATATTCCATTCTTAATGGCAAACAACTTTTGTCTTAAACATTTTACCCTATTTCCGATATTAACGGAATTATAAGCCAAATAGAAATTTGGCCCCATCTAACTCCAAAGTTAAGCGAGTTAGAAAAAAAATGTTTCAAACAAGAGTTATTCCATTCTTAATGGCAAGTAACTTCGGTTTGAAACATTTTACCCTATTTCCGATATTAACGGAATTATAAGCCAAGGACTTGAAAAACCTAAAACGGAGTATTTCTATTTGGCTCCATCTAATTCAAAAGTTAAGCGAGTTAGAAAAAAATATTTCAAATAAGAGTTATTCCATTCTTAGTGGCGTATAACTTTTATTTGAAACATTTTACCCCATTTCCGATATTAACGGAATTATAAGCCAAATAGAAATTTGCTTCCATCTAACTCCAAAGTTAAGCGAGTTAGAAGAAAATGTTTCAAATAAGAGTTATTCCATTCTTAATGACAAACAACTTTTGTTTGAAAGATTTTACCCTATTTCCGATATTAACGGAATTATAAGCCAAAAACTTGAACAACCTAAAACGGAGTAATTCTATTTGGCTCCATCTAACTCAAAAGTTAAGCAAGTTAGAAAAAAATGTTTCAAATAAGAGTTATTCCATTCTTAATGGCGTACAACTTTTATTTGAAACATTTTTCCCAATTTCCGATGTTAACGGAATCATAACCCACACACTGGATCAACCCAAAATAGAGTATTTCCATTTGGCTCCATCTAACTCATAAGTTAAGCGAGTTACAAAAAAATGTTTCAAATAAGAGATATTCCATTCTTAATGACAAACAACTTTTGTTTGAAACATTTTACCCTATCCCCGATATTAACGGAATTATAAGCCAAATAGTAATTAGGCTCCATCTAACTAGAAAGTTAAGCGAGTTAGAAAAAATGTTTCAAATAACAGTTATTCCGTTCTTAATGGCAAACAACTTTTGTCTGAAACATTTTACCCTATTTCCGATATTAACGGAATCATAACTCACACACTGGATCAACCCAA
Organism: Digitonthophagus gazella; assembly: GCA_036711955.1. Lineage (NCBI taxonomy): Eukaryota > Metazoa > Arthropoda > Insecta > Coleoptera > Scarabaeidae > Digitonthophagus > Digitonthophagus gazella. The sequence continues at coordinate 10,663,795 of JASCIT010000012.1, forward strand.
AATAGAGTATTTCTATTTGGCTCCATCTAACTCAAAAGTTAAGCGAGTTAGGATAAAAATGTTTCTAATAGGAGATATTCCATTCTTAATGGCAAACAACTTCGGTTTAAAACATTTTACCCTATTTCCAATATTAACGGAGTTATAAGCCAAAAACTTGTGCAACCTAAAACGGAGTATCTCCATTTGGCTCCATCTAACTCCAAACTTAAGCGAGTTAGAAAAAAATGTTTCAAATAAGAGATATTTCTCTCTTAATGACAAACAACTTTTGTTTGAAACATTTTACCCTATTTCCGATATTAACGGAATTATAAATCACACACTGGATCAACCCAAAATAGAGTGTTTCCATTTGGCTCCATCTAACTCAAAAGTTAAGCGAGTTAGGGAAAAATATTTCAACTAAGAGATATTTCACTCTTAATGACAAACAACTTTTGTTTGAAACATTTTACCCTATCTCCGATATTAACGGAATCATAAGCCAAATAGTAATTTGACTCCATCTAACTTCAAAGTTAAGCGAGTTAGAAAAAAATGTTTCCAATAAGAGTTATTTCATTCTCAATGGCGTACAACTTTTATTTGAAACATTTTTCCCTATTTCCGATATTAACGGAATTATTAATCACAAACTTGATCAACCCAAAATAGAGTATTTCTATTTGGCTCCATCTAACTCATAAGTTAAACGAGTTAGAAAAAAATGTTTCAAACAAGAGTTATTCCATTCCTAATGACATACAACTTTGCTTTAAAACATTCTACCCTATTTCCAATATTAACGGAGTTATAAGCCAAAAACTTGAGCAACCTAAAACGGAGTATTTCTATTTGGCTCCATCTAACTCAAAAGTTAAGCGAGTTAGAAAAAATGTTTCAAATAAGAGATATTCCATTCTCAATGACAAACAACTTTTGTTTGAAACATTTTACCCTATTTCCGATATTAACGGAATTATAAGCCAAATAGTAATTTGGCCCCATCTAACTACAAAGTTAAGCGAGTTAGGAAAAAGTGTTTCAAACAAGAGTTATTCCATTCTTAATGACAAACAACTTTTGTTGGAAATATTTTACCCTATCTCTGATATTAACGGAACTATAAGCCTAATAGTAATTTGGCTCCATCTAACTCCTCAGTTAAGCGAGTTAGAAAAAAATGTTTCAAATAAGAGTTATTTCATTCTTAATGGCGTACAACTTTTATTTGAAACATTTTTAGCTATGTCCGATATTAACGGAATTATAACTCACACACTGGATCAACCCAAGATGGAGTATTTCTATTTTGCTCCATCTAACTCAAAAGTTAAGCGAGTTAGAAAAAAATATTTCTAATAAGAGATATTCCATTCTTAATGGCAAACAACTTTTGTTTGAAACATTTTACCCTATCCCCGATATTAACGGAATTATAAGCCAAATAGTAATTAGGCTCCATCTAACTAGAAAGTTAAGCGAGTTAGAAAAAATGTTTCAAATAACAGTTATTCCGTTCTTAATGGCAAACAACTTTTGTCTGAAACATTTTACCCTATTTCCGATATTAACGGAATCATAACTCACACACTGGATCAACCCAAAATAGAGTATTTCTATTTGGCTCCATCTAACTCAAAAGTTAAGCGAGTTAGGATAAAAATGTTTCTAATAGGAGATATTCCATTCTTAATGGCAAACAACTTCGGTTTAAAACATTTTACCCTATTTCCAATATTAACGGAGTTATAAGCCAAAGACTTGTGCAACCTAAAACGGAGTATTTCCATTTGGCTCCATCTAACTCCAAAGTTAAGCGAGTTAGAAAAAAATGTTTCAAATAAGAGATATTTCTCTCTTAAGGACAAACAACTTTTGTTTGAAACATTTTACCCTATTTCCGATATTAACGGAATTATAAATCACACACTGGATCAACCCAAAATAGAGTGTTTCCATTTGGCTCCATCTAACTCAAAAGTTAAGCGAGTTAGGGAAAAATATTTCAAATAAGAGATATTTCACTCTTAATGACAAACAACTTTTGTTTGAAACATTTTACCCTATCTCCGATATTAACGGAATCATAAGCCAAATAGTAATTTGACTCCATCTAACTTCAAAGTTAAGCGAGTTAGAAAAAAATGTTTCCAATAAGAGTTATTTCATTCTCAATGGCGTACAACTTTTATTTGAAACATTTTTCCCTATTTCCGATATTAACGGAATTATTAATCACAAACTTGATCAACCCAAAATAGAGTATTTCTATTTGGCTCCATCTAACTCATAAGTTAAACGAGTTAGAAAAAAATGTTTCAAACAAGAGTTATTCCATTCCTAATGACATACAACTTTGCTTTAAAACATTCTACCCTATTTCCAATATTAACGGAGTTATAAGCCAAAAACTTGAGCAACCTAAAACGGAGTATTTCTATTTGGCTCCATCTAACTCAAAAGTTAAGCGAGTTAGGGAAAAATATTTCAACTAAGAGATATTTCACTCTTAATGACAAACAACTTTTGTTTGAAACATTTTACCCTATCTCCGATATTAACGGAATCATAAGCCAAATAGTAATTTGACTCCATCTAACTTCAAAGTTAAGCGAGTTAGAAAAAAATGTTTCCAATAAGAGTTATTTCATTCTCAATGGCGTACAACTTTTATTTGAAACATTTTTCCCTATTTCCGATATTAACGGAATTATTAATCACAAACTTGATCAACCCAAAATAGAGTATTTCTATTTGGCTCCATCTAACTCATAAGTTAAACGAGTTAGAAAAAAATGTTTCAAACAAGAGTTATTCCATTCCTAATGACATACAACTTTGCTTTAAAACATTCTACCCTATTTCCAATATTAACGGAGTTATAAGCCAAAAACTTGAGCAACCTAAAACGGAGTATTTCTATTTGGCTCCATCTAACTCAAAAGTTAAGCGAGTTAGAAAAAATGTTTCAAATAAGAGATATTCCATTCTCAATGACAAACAACTTTTGTTTGAAACATTTTACCCTATTTCCGATATTAACGGAATTATAAGCCAAATAGTAATTTGGCCCCATCTAACTACAAAGTTAAGCGAGTTAGGAAAAAGTGTTTCAAACAAGAGTTATTCCATTCTTAATGACAAACAACTTTTGTTGGAAATATTTTACCCTATCTCTGATATTAACGGAACTATAAGCCTAATAGTAATTTGGCTCCATCTAACTCCTCAGTTAAGCGAGTTAGAAAAAAATGTTTCAAATAAGAGTTATTTCATTCTTAATGGCGTACAACTTTTATTTGAAACATTTTTAGCTATGTCCGATATTAACGGAATTATAACTCACACACTGGATCAACCCAAGATGGAGTATTTCTATTTTGCTCCATCTAACTCAAAAGTTAAGCGAGTTAGAAAAAAATATTTCTAATAAGAGATATTCCATTCTTAATGGCAAACAACTTTTGTTTGAAACATTTTACCCTATCCCCGATATTAACGGAATTATAAGCCAAATAGTAATTAGGCTCCATCTAACTAGAAAGTTAAGCGAGTTAGAAAAAATGTTTCAAATAACAGTTATTCCGTTCTTAATGGCAAACAACTTTTGTCTGAAACATTTTACCCTATTTCCGATATTAACGGAATCATAACTCACACACTGGATCAACCCAAAATAGAGTATTTCTATTTGGCTCCATCTAACTCAAAAGTTAAGCGAGTTAGGATAAAAATGTTTCTAATAGGAGATATTCCATTCTTAATGGCAAACAACTTCGGTTTAAAACATTTTACCCTATTTCCAATATTAACGGAGTTATAAGCCAAAGACTTGTGCAACCTAAAACGGAGTATTTCCATTTGGCTCCATCTAACTCCAAAGTTAAGCGAGTTAGAAAAAAATGTTTCAAATAAGAGATATTTCTCTCTTAAGGACAAACAACTTTTGTTTGAAACATTTTACCCTATTTCCGATATTAACGGAATTATAAATCACACACTGGATCAACCCAAAATAGAGTGTTTCCATTTGGCTCCATCTAACTCAAAAGTTAAGCGAGTTAGGGAAAAATATTTCAAATAAGAGATATTTCACTCTTAATGACAAACAACTTTTGTTTGAAACATTTTACCCTATCTCCGATATTAACGGAATCATAAGCCAAATAGTAATTTGACTCCATCTAACTTCAAAGTTAAGCGAGTTAGAAAAAAATGTTTCCAATAAGAGTTATTTCATTCTCAATGGCGTACAACTTTTATTTGAAACATTTTTCCCTATTTCCGATATTAACGGAATTATTAATCACAAACTTGATCAACCCAAAATAGAGTATTTCTATTTGGCTCCATCTAACTCATAAGTTAAACGAGTTAGAAAAAAATGTTTCAAACAAGAGTTATTCCATTCCTAATGACATACAACTTTGCTTTAAAACATTCTACCCTATTTCCAATATTAACGGAGTTATAAGCCAAAAACTTGAGCAACCTAAAACGGAGTATTTCTATTTGGCTCCATCTAACTCAAAAGTTAAGCGAGTTAGAAAAAATGTTTCAAATAAGAGATATTCCATTCTCAATGACAAACAACTTTTGTTTGAAACATTTTACCCTATTTCCGATATTAACGGAATTATAAGCCAAATAGTAATTTGGCCCCATCTAACTACAAAGTTAAGCGAGTTAGGAAAAAATGTTTCAAACAAGAGTTATTCCATTCTTAATGACAAACAACTTTTGTTGGAAATATTTTACCCTATCTCTGATATTAACGGAATTATAAGCCTAATAGTAATTTGGCTCCATCTAACTCCTCAGTTAAGCGAGTTAGAAAAAAATGTTTCAAATAAGAGTTATTTCATTCTTAATGGCGTACAACTTTTATTTGAAACATTTTTAGCTATGTCCGATATTAACGGAATTATAACTCACACACTGGATCAACCCAAGATGGAGTATTTCTATTTTGCTCCATCTAACTCAAAAGTTAAGCGAGTTAGAAAAAAATATTTCTAATAAGAGATATTCCATTCTTAATGGCAAACAACTTTTGTCTTAAACATTTTACCCTATTTCCGATATTAACGGAATTATAAGCCAAATAGAAATTTGGCCCCATCTAACTACAAAGTTAAGCGAGTTAGAAAAAAATGTTTCAAATAAGAGATATTCCATTCCTAAAGGCGTACAACTTTTATTTGAAACATTTTACCCTATTTCCGATATTAACGGAATCATAACTCACACACTGGATCAACCCAAAATAGAGTATTTCTACTTGGCTCCATCTAACTCATAAGTTAAGCGAGTTAGAAGAAAATGTTTCAAATAAGAGATATTCCATTCTTAATGGCGTATAACTTTTATTTGAAACATTTTTCACTATTTCCGATATTAACGGAATCATAACTCACACACTGGATCAACCCAAAATAGAGTATTTCTATTTTGCTCCATCTAACTCATAAGTTAAGCGAGTTACAAACAAATGTTTCAAATAAGAGATATTCCATTCTCAATGACAAACAACTTTTGTTTGAAACATTTTACCCTATTTCCGATATTAACGGAATTATAAGCCAAATAGTAATTTGGCCCCATCTAACTACAAAGTTAAGCGAGTTAGAAAAATATGCTTCAAATAAGAGTTATTCCATTCTTCATGGCGCACAACTTTTATTTGAAACATTTTCCCTATTTCCGATATTAACGGAATTATAACTCACACACTGGATCAACCCAAAATAGAGTATTTCTATTTGGCTCCATCTAACTCAAAATTTAAGCGAGTTAGAAAAAAATGTTTCAAACAAGAGTTATTCCATTCTTAATGACAAACAACTTTTGTCTGAAACATTTTACACTATCTCCGATATTAACGGAATTATAAGCCAAATAGTAATTTGGCCCCATCTAACTACAAAGTTAAGCGAGTTAGGAAAAAATGTTTCAAACAAGAGTTATTCCATTCTTAATGACAAACAACTTTTGTTGGAAATATTTTACCCTATCTCTGATATTAACGGAATTATAAGCCTAATAGCAATTTGGCTCCATCTAACTCCTCAGTTAAGCGAGTTAGAAAAAAATGTTTCAAATAAGAGTTATTCCACTCTTAGTGGCGCATAACTTTTATTTGAAACATTTTACCCTATTTCCGATATTAACGGAATTATAAGCCAAATAGGAATTTGCTTCCATCTAACTCCAAAGTTAAGCGAGTTAGAAGAAAATGTTTCAAATAAGAGTTATTCCATTCTTAATGACAAACAACTTTTGTTTGAAAGATTTTACCCTATTTCCGATATTAACGGAATTATAAGCCAAAAACTTGAACAACCTAAAACGGAGTAATTCTATTTGGCTCCATCTAACTCAAAAGTTAAGCAAGTTAGAAAAAAATGTTTCAAATAAGAGTTATTCCATTCTTAATGGCGTACAACTTTTATTTGAAACATTTTTCCCAATTTCCGATGTTAACGGAATCATAACCCACACACTGGATCAACCCAAAATAGAGTATTTCCATTTGGCTCCATCTAACTCATAAGTTAAGCGAGTTACAAAAAAATGTTTCAAATAAGAGATATTCCATTCTTAATGACAAACAACTTTTGTTTGAAACATTTTACCCTATCCCCGATATTAACGGAATTATAAGCCAAATAGTAATTAGGCTCCATCTAACTAGAAAGTTAAGCGAGTTAGAAAAAATGTTTCAAATAACAGTTATTCCGTTCTTAATGGCAAACAACTTTTATTTGAAACATTTTTAGCTATGTCCGATATTAACGGAATTATAACTCACACACTGGATCAACCCAAGATGGAGTATTTCTATTTTGCTCCATCTAACTCAAAAGTTAAGCGAGTTAGAAAAAAATATTTCTAATAAGAGATATTCCATTCTTAATGGCAAACAACTTTTGTTTGAAACATTTTACCCTATCCCCGATATTAACGGAATTATAAGCCAAATAGTAATTAGGCTCCATCTAACTAGAAAGTTAAGCGAGTTAGAAAAAATGTTTCAAATAACAGTTATTCCGTTCTTAATGGCAAACAACTTTTGTCTGAAACATTTTACCCTATTTCCGATATTAACGGAATCATAACTCACACACTGGATCAACCCAAAATAGAGTATTTCTACTTGGCTCCATCTAACTCATAAGTTAAGCGAGTTAGAAAAAAATGTTTCAAATAAGAGATATTCCATTCTTAATGGCGTATAACTTTTATTTGAAACATTTTTCACTATTTCCGATATTAACGGAATCATAACTCACACACTGGATCAACCCAAAATAGAGTATTTCTATTTTGCTCCATCTAACTCATAAGTTAAGCGAGTTACAAACAAATGTTTCAAATAAGAGATATTCCATTCTCAATGACAAACAACTTTTGTTTGAAACATTTTACCCTATTTCCGATATTAACGGAATTATAAGCCAAATAGTAATTTGGCCCCATCTAACTACAAAGTTAAGCGAGTTAGAAAAATATGCTTCAAATAAGAGTTATTCCATTCTTCATGGCGCACAACTTTTATTTGAAACATTTTCCCTATTTCCGATATTAACGGAATTATAACTCACACACTGGATCAACCCAAAATAGAGTATTTCTACTTGGCTCCATCTAACTCAAAATTTAAGCGAGTTAGAAAAAAATGTTTCAAACAAGAGTTATTCCATTCTTAATGACAAACAACTTTTGTCTGAAACATTTTACACTATCTCCGATATTAACGGAATTATAAGCCAAATAGTAATTTGGCCCCATCTAACTACAAAGTTAAGCGAGTTAGGAAAAAATGTTTCAAACAAGAGTTATTCCATTCTTAATGACAAACAACTTTTGTTGGAAATATTTTACCCTATCTCTGATATTAACGGAATTATAAGCCTAATAGCAATTTGGCTCCATCTAACTCCTCAGTTAAGCGAGTTAGAAAAAAATGTTTCAAATAAGAGTTATTTCATTCTTAATGGCGTACAACTTTTATTTGAAACATTTTTAGCTATGTCCGATATTAACGGAATTATAACTCACACACTGGATCAACCCAAGATGGAGTATTTCTATTTTGCTCCATCTAACTCAAAAGTTAAGCGAGTTAGAAAAAAATATTTCTAATATGAGATATTCCATTCTTAATGGCAAACAACTTTTGTCTTAAACATTTTACCCTATTTCCGATATTAACGGAATTATAAGCCAAATAGAAATTTGGCCCCATCTAACTACAAAGTTAAGCGAGTTAGAAAAAGATGTTTCAAATAAGAGATATTCCATTCCTAAAGGCGTACAACTTTTATTTGAAACATTTTACCCTATTTCCGATATTAACGGAATCATAACTCACACACTGGATCAACCCAAAATAGAGTATTTCTACTTGGCTCCATCTAACTCATAAGTTAAGCGAGTTAGAAAAAAATGTTTCAAATAAGAGATATTCCACTCTTAATGGCGTATAACTTTTATTTGAAACATTTTTCACTATTTCCGATATTAACGGAATCATAACTCACACACTGGATCAACCCAAAATAGAGTATTTCTATTTTGCTCCATCTAACTCATAAGTTAAGCGAGTTACAAACAAATGTTTCAAATAAGAGATATTCCATTCTTAATGGTAAACAACTCTAGTTAGAAACATTTTACCCTATTTCCGATATTAACGGAATTATAAACCAAATAGGAATTTGGCCCCATCTAACTCCAAAGTTAAGCGAGTTAGAAAAAAAATGTTTCAAACAAGAGTTATTCCATTCTTAATGGCAAACAACTTTTGTCTGAAACATTTTACCCTATTTCCGATATTAACGGAATTATAACTCACACACTGGATCAACTCAAGATGGAGTATTTCTATTTGGCTCCATCTAACTCCAAAGTCAAGCGAGTTAGAAAAAAATGTTTCAAACAAGAGTTATTCCATTCTTAATGACAAACAACTTTTGTTTGAAAGATCTTACAGTATTTCGGATATTAACGGAATTATAAGCCTAATAGTAATTTGGCTCCATCTAACTCCACAGTTAAGCGAGTTAGAAAAAAATATTTCAAATAAGAGTTATTTCGCTCTTAATGGCGTACAACTTTTATTTGAAACATTTTTCCCTATTTCCGATATTAACGGAATTATAAGCCAAAGACTTGAAAAACCTAAAACGGAGTATTTCTATTTGGCTCCATCTAATTCAAAAGTTAAGCGAGTTAGAAAAAAATATTTCAAATAAGAGTTATTCCATTCTTAGTGGCGTATAACTTTTATTTGAAACATTTTACCCTATTTCCGATATTAACGGAATTATAAGCCAAATAGAAATTTGGCCCCATCTAACTCCAAAGTTAAGCGAGTTAGAAAAAAAATGTTTCAAACAAGAGTTATTCCATTCTTAATGGCAAGTAACTTCGGTTTGAAATATTTTACCCTATTTCCGATATTAACGGAATTATAAGCCAAGGACTTGAAAAACCTAAAACGGAGTATTTCTATTTGGCTCCATCTAATTCAAAAGTTAAGCGAGTTAGAAAAAAATATTTCAAATAAGAGTTATTCCATTCTTAGTGGCGTATAACTTTTATTTGAAACATTTTACCCTATTTCCGATATTAACGGAATTATAAGCCAAATAGAAATTTGCTTCCATCTAACTCCAAAGTTAAGCGAGTTAGAAGAAAATGTTTCAAATAAGAGTTATTCCATTCTTAATGACAAACAACTTTTGTTTGAAAGATTTTACCCTATTTCCGATATTAACGGAATTATAAGCCAAAAACTTGAACAACCTAAAACGGAGTAATTCTATTTGGCTCCATCTAACTCAAAAGTTAAGCAAGTTAGAAAAAAATGTTTCAAATAAGAGTTATTCCATTCTTAATGGCGTACAACTTTTATTTGAAACATTTTTCCCAATTTCCGATGTTAACGGAATCATAACCCACACACTGGATCAACCCAAAATAGAGTATTTCCATTTGGCTCCATCTAACTCATAAGTTAAGCGAGTTACAAAAAAATGTTTCAAATAAGAGATATTCCATTCTTAATGACAAACAACTTTTGTTTGAAACATTTTACCCTATCCCCGATATTAACGGAATTATAAGCCAAATAGTAATTAGGCTCCATCTAACTAGAAAGTTAAGCGAGTTAGAAAAAATGTTTCAAATAACAGTTATTCCGTTCTTAATGGCAAACAACTTTTGTCTGAAACATTTTACCCTATTTCCGATATTAACGGAATCATAACTCACACACTGGATCAACCCAAAATAGAGTATTTCTATTTGGCTCCATCTAACTCAAAAGTTAAGCGAGTTAGGATAAAAATGTTTCTAATAGGAGATATTCCATTCTTAATGGCAAACAACTTCGGTTTAAAACATTTTACCCTATTTCCAATATTAACGGAGTTATAAGCCAAAAACTTGTGCAACCTAAAACGGAGTATTTCCATTTGGCTCCATCTAACTCCAAAGTTAAGCGAGTTAGAAAAGAATGTTTCAAATAAGAGATATTTCTCTCTTAATGACAAACAACTTTTGTTTGAAACATTTTACCCTATTTCCGATATTAACGGAATTATAAATCACACACTGGATCAACCCAAAATAGAGTGTTTCCATTTGGCTCCATCTAACTCAAAAGTTAAGCGAGTTAGGGAAAAATATTTCAAATAAGAGATATTTCACTCTTAATGACAAACAACTTTTGTTTGAAACATTTTACCCTATCTCCGATATTAACGGAATCATAAGCCAAATAGTAATTTGACTCCATCTAACTTCAAAGTTAAGCGAGTTAGAAAAAAATGTTTCCAATAAGAGTTATTTCATTCTCAATGGCGTACAACTTTTATTTGAAACATTTTTCCCTATTTCCGATATTAACGGAATTATTAATCACAAACTTGATCAACCCAAAATAGAGTATTTCTATTTGTCTCCATCTAACTCATAAGTTAAACGAGTTAGAAAAAAATGTTTCAAACAAGAGTTATTCCATTCCTAATGACATACAACTTTGCTTTAAAACATTCTACCCTATTTCCAATATTAACGGAGTTATAAGCCAAAAACTTGAGCAACCTAAAACGGAGTGTTTCTATTTGGCTCCATCTAACTCAAAAGTTAAGCGAGTTAGAAAAAATGTTTCAAATAAGAGATATTCCATTCTCAATGACAAACAACTTTTGTTTGAAACATTTTACCCTATTTCCGATATTAACGGAATTATAAGCCAAATAGTAATTTGGCCCCATCTAACTACAAAGTTAAGCGAGTTAGGAAAAAATGTTTCAAACAAGAGTTATTCCATTCTTAATGACAAACAACTTTTGTTGGAAATATTTTACCCTATCTCTGATATTAACGGAATTATAAGCCTAATAGTAATTTGGCTCCATCTAACTCCTCAGTTAAGCGAGTTAGAAAAAAATGTTTCAAATAAGAGTTATTTCATTCTTAATGGCGTACAACTTTTATTTGAAACATTTTTAGCTATGTCCGATATTAACGGAATTATAACTCACACACTGGATCAACCCAAGATGGAGTATTTCTATTTTGCTCCATCTAACTCAAAAGTTAAGCGAGTTAGAAAAAAATATTTCTAATAAGAGATATTCCATTCTTAATGGCAAACAACTTTTGTTTGAAACATTTTACCCTATCCCCGATATTAACGGAATTATAAGCCAAATAGTAATTAGGCTCCATCTAACTAGAAAGTTAAGCGAGTTAGAAAAAATGTTTCAAATAACAGTTATTCCGTTCTTAATGGCAAACAACTTTTATTTGAAACATTTTTCCCAATTTCCGATGTTAACGGAATCATAACCCACACACTGGATCAACCCAAAATAGAGTATTTCCATTTGGCTCCATCTAACTCATAAGTTAAGCGAGTTACAAAAAAATGTTTCAAATAAGAGATATTCCATTCTTAATGACAAACAACTTTTGTTTGAAACATTTTACCCTATTTCCGATATTAACGGAATCATAAGCCAAATAGTAATTAGGCTCCATCTAACTAGAAAGTTAAGCGAGTTAGAAAAAATGTTTCAAATAACAATTATTCCGTTCTTAATGGCAAACAACTTTTGTCTGAAACATTTTACCCTATTTCCGATATTAACGGAATCATAACTCACACACTGGATCAACCCAAAATAGAGTATTTCTATTTGGCTCCATCTAACTCAAAAGTTAAGCGAGTTAGGATAAAAATGTTTCTAATAGGAGATATTCCATTCTTAATGGCAAACAACTTCGGTTTAAAACATTTTACCCTATTTCCAATATTAACGGAGTTATAAGCCAAAAACTTGTGCAACCTAAAACGGAGTATTTCCATTTGGCTCCATCTAACTCCAAAGTTAAGCGAGTTAGAAAAAAATGTTTCAAATAAGAGATATTTCTCTCTTAATGACAAACAACTTTTGTTTGAAACATTTTACCCTATTTCCGATATTAACGGAATTATAAATCACACACTGGATCAACCCAAAATAGAGTATTTCCATTTGGCTCCATCTAACTCAAAAGTTAAGCGAGTTAGGGAAAAATATTTCAAATAAGAGATATTTCACTCTTAATGACAAACAACTTTTGTTTGAAACATTTTACCCTATCTCCGATATTAACGGAATCATAAGCCAAATAGTAATTTGACTCCATCTAACTTCAAAGTTAAGCGAGTTAGAAAAAAATGTTTCCAATAAGAGTTATTTCATTCTTAATGGCGTACAACTTTTATTTGAAATATTTTTCCCTATTTCCGATATTAACGGAATTATTAATCACACACTTGAGCAACCCAAAATAGAGTATTTCTATTTGGCTCCATCTAACTCATAAGTTAAACGAGTTAGAAAAAAATGTTTCAAACAAGAGTTATTCCATTCCTAATGACATACAACTTTGCTTTAAAACATTCTACCCTATTTCCAATATTAACGGAGTTATAAGCCAAAAACTTGAGCAACCTAAAGCGGAGTATTTCTATTTGGCTCCATCTAACTCAAAAGTTAAGCGAGTTAGAAAAAATGTTTCAAATAAGAGATATTCCATTCTTAATGGCAAACAACTTTTGTCTTAAACATTTTACCCTATTTCCGATATTAACGGAATTATAAGCCAAATAGAAATTTGGCCCCATCTAACTCCAAAGTTAAGCGAGTTAGAAAAAAAATGTTTCAAACAAGAGTTATTCCATTCTTAATGGCAAGTAACTTCGGTTTGAAACATTTTACCCTATTTCCGATATTAACGGAATTATAAGCCAAGGACTTGAAAAACCTAAAACGGAGTATTTCTATTTGGCTCCATCTAATTCAAAAGTTAAGCGAGTTAGAAAAAAATATTTCAAATAAGAGTTATTCCATTCTTAGTGGCGTATAACTTTTATTTGAAACATTTTACCCCATTTCCGATATTAACGGAATTATAAGCCAAATAGAAATTTGCTTCCATCTAACTCCAAAGTTAAGCGAGTTAGAAGAAAATGTTTCAAATAAGAGTTATTCCATTCTTAATGACAAACAACTTTTGTTTGAAAGATTTTACCCTATTTCCGATATTAACGGAATTATAAGCCAAAAACTTGAACAACCTAAAACGGAGTAATTCTATTTGGCTCCATCTAACTCAAAAGTTAAGCAAGTTAGAAAAAAATGTTTCAAATAAGAGTTATTCCATTCTTAATGGCGTACAACTTTTATTTGAAACATTTTTCCCAATTTCCGATGTTAACGGAATCATAACCCACACACTGGATCAACCCAAAATAGAGTATTTCCATTTGGCTCCATCTAACTCATAAGTTAAGCGAGTTACAAAAAAATGTTTCAAATAAGAGATATTCCATTCTTAATGACAAACAACTTTTGTTTGAAACATTTTACCCTATCCCCGATATTAACGGAATTATAAGCCAAATAGTAATTAGGCTCCATCTAACTAGAAAGTTAAGCGAGTTAGAAAAAATGTTTCAAATAACAGTTATTCCGTTCTTAATGGCGTACAACTTTTAGTTGAAACATTTTTCCCTATTTCCGATATTAACGGAATTATTAATCACACACTTGATCAACCCAAAATAGAGTATTTCTATTTGGCTCCATCTAACTCATAAGTTAAACGAGTTAGAAAAAAATGTTTCAAACAAGAGTTATTCCATTCCTAATGACATACAACTTTGCTTTAAAACATTCTACCCTATTTCCAATATTAACGGAGTTATAAGCCAATAACTTGAGCAACCTAAAACGGAGTATTTCTATTTGGCTCCATCTAACTCAAAAGTTAAGCGAGTTAGAAAAAATGTTTCAAATAAGAGATATTCCATTCTCAATGACAAACAACTTTTGTTTGAAACATTTTACCCTATTTCCGATATTAACGGAATTATAAGCCAAATAGTAATTTGGCCCCATCTAACTACAAAGTTAAGCGAGTTAGAAAAATATGCTTCAAATAAGAGTTATTCCATTCTTCATGGCGCACAACTTTTATTTGAAACATTTTTCCCTATTTCCGATATTAACGGAATTATAACTCACACACTGGATCAACCCAAAATAGAGTATTTCTATTTGGCTCCATCTAACCCAAATTTAAGCGAGTTAGAAAAAAATGTTTCAAACAAGAGTTATTCCATTCTTAATGACAAACAACTTTTGTCTGAAACATTTTACACTATCTCCGATATTAACGGAATTATAAGCCAAATAGTAATTTGGCCCCATCTAACTACAGAGTTAAGCGAGTTAGAAAAGAATTTTTCAAACAAGAGTTATTCCATTCTTAATGACAAACAACTTTTGTTGGAAATATTTTACCCTATCTCTGATATTAACGGAATTATAAGCCTAATAGTAATTTGGCTCCATCTAACTCCTCAGTTAAGCGAGTTAGAAAAAAATGTTTCAAATAAGAGTTATTTCATTCTTAATGGCGTACAACTTTTATTTGAAACATTTTTAGCTATGTCCGATATTAACGGAATTATAACTCACACACTGGATCAACCCAAGATGGAGTATTTCTATTTTGCTCCATCTAACTCAAAAGTTAAGCGAGTTAGAAAAAAATATTTCTAATAAGAGATATTCCATTCTTAATGGCAAACAACTTTTGTCTTAAACATTCTACCCTATTTCCGATATTAACGGAATTATAAGCCAAATAGAAATTTGGCCCCATCTAACTACAAAGTTAAGCGAGTTAGAAAAAAATGTTTCAAATAAGAGATATTCCATTCCTAAAGGCGTACAACTTTTATTTGAAACATTTTACCCTATTTCCGATATTAACGGAATCATAACTCACACACTGGATCAACCCAAAATAGAGTATTTCTACTTGGCTCCATCTAACTCATAAGTTAAGCGAGTTACAAACAAATGTTTCAAATAAGAGATATTCCATTCTTAATGGTAAACAACTCTTGTTAGAAACATTTTACCCTATTTCCGATATTAACGGAATTATAAGCCAAATAGGAATTTGGCCCCATCTAACTCCAAAGTTAAGCGAGTTAGAAAAAAAATGTTTCAAACAAGAGTTATTCCATTCTTAATGGCAAACAACTTTTGTCTGAAACATTTTACTCTATTTCCGATATTAACGGAATTATAACTCACACACTGGATCAACTCAAGTTGGAGTATTTCTATTCGGCTCCATCTAACTCCAAAGTCAAGCGAGTTAGAAAAGAATGTTTCAAATAAGAGTTATTTCATTCTTAATAGCGTACAACTTTTATTTGAAACATTTTTCCCTATTTCCGATATTAACGGAATTATAACTCACACACTGGATCAACCCAAGATGGAGTATTTCTATTTGGCTCCATCTAACTCCAAAGTCAAGCGAGTTAGAAAAAAATGTTTCAAACAAGAGTTATTCCATTCCTAATGACAAACAACTTTTGTTTGAAAGATCTTACAGTATTTCCGATATTAACGGAATTATAAGCCTAATAGTAATTTGGCTCCATCTAACTCCACAGTTAAGCGAGTTAGAAAACAATATTTCAAATAGGAGTTATTTCGTTCTTAATGGCGTACAACTTTTATTTGAAACATTTTTCCCTATTTCCGATATTAACGGAATTATAACTCACACACTGGATCAACTCAAGATGGAGTATTTCTATTTGGCTCCATCTAACTCCAAAGTTAAGCGAGTTAGGAAAAAATGTTTCAAATAAGAGTTATTTCATTCTTAATGGCGTACAACTTTTGTTTGAAAGATCTTACAGAATTTCCGATATTAACGGAATTATAAGCCTAATAGTAATTTGGCTCCATCTAACTCCACAGTTAAGCGAGTTAGAAAAGAATGTTTCAAATAAGAGTTATTTCATTCTTAATGGCGTACAACTTTTATTTGAAACATTTTTAGCTATGTCCGATATTAACGGAATTATAACTCACACACTGGATCAACCCAAGATGGAGTATTTCTATTTTGCTCCATCTAACTCAAAAGTTAAGCGAGTTAGAAAAAAATGTTTCTAATAAGAGATATTCCATTCTTAATGGCAAACAACTTTTGTCTTAAACATTTTACCCTATTTCCGATATTAACGGAGTTATAAGCCAAATAGCAATTTGGCCCCATCTAACTACAAAGTTAAGCGAGTTAGAAAAAAATGTTTCAAATAAGAGATATTCCATTCTTAAAGGCGTACAACTTTTATTTGAAACATTTTACCCTATTTCCGATATTAACGGAATCATAACTCACACACTGGATCAACCCAAAATAGAGTATTTCTACTTGGCTCCATCTAACTCATAAGTTAAGCGAGTTAGAAAAAAATATTTCAAATAAGAGATATTCCATTCTTAATGGCGTATAACTTTTATTTGAAACATTTTTCCCTATTTCCGATATTAACGGAATCATAACTCACACACTGGATCAACCCAAAATAGAGTATTTCTATTTTGCTCCATCTAACTCATAAGTTAAGCGAGTTACAAACAAATGTTTCAAATAAGAGATATTCCATTCTTAATGGTAAACAACTCTTGTTAGAAACATTTTACCCTATTTCCGATATTAACGGAATTATAAACCAAATAGGAATTTGGCCCCATCTAACTCCAAAGTTAAGCGAGTTAGAAAAAAAATGTTTCAAACAAGAGTTATTCCATTCTTAATGGCAAACAACTTTTGTCTGAAACATTTTACCCTATTTCCGATATTATCGGAATTATAACTCACACACTGGATCAACCCAAGATGGAGTATTTCTATTTTGCTCCATCTAACTCAATAGTTAAGCGAGTTAGAAAAAAATGTTTCTAATAAGAGATATTCCATTCTTAATGGCAAACAACTTTTGTCTTAAACATTTTACCCTATTTCCGATATTAACGGAATTATAAGCCAAATAGAAATTTGGCCCCATCTAACTCCAAAGTTAAGCGAGTTAGAAAAAAAATGTTTCAAACAAGAGTTATTCCATTCTTAATGGCAAGTAACTTCGGTTTGAAACATTTTACCCTATTTCCGATATTAACGGAATTATAAGCCAAATAGAAATTTGCTTCCATCTAACTCCAAAGTTAAGCGAGTTAGAAGAAAATGTTTCAAATAAGAGTTATTCCATTCTTAATGGCGTACAACTTTTATTTGAAACATTTTTCCCAATTTCCGATGTTAACGGAATCATAACCCACACACTGGATCAACCCAAAATAGAGTATTTCCATTTGGCTCCATCTAACTCATAAGTTAAGCGAGTTACAAAAAAATGTTTCAAATAAGAGATATTCCATTCTTAATGACAAACAACTTTTGTTTGAAACATTTTACCCTATCCCCGATATTAACGGAATTATAAGCCAAATAGTAATTAGGCTCCATCTAACTAGAAAGTTAAGCGAGTTAGAAAAAATGTTTCAAATAACAGTTATTCCGTTCTTAATGGCAAACAACTTTTGTCTGAAACATTTTACCCTATTTCCGATATTAACGGAATCATAACTCACACACTGGATCAACCCAAAATAGAGTATTTCTATTTGGCTCCATCTAACTCAAAAGTTAAGCGAGTTAGGATAATAATGTTTCTAATAGGAGATATTCCATTCTTAATGGCAAACAACTTCGGTTTAAAACATTTTACCCTATTTCCAATATTAACGGGGTTATAAGCCAAAAACTTGTGCAACCTAAAACGGAGTATTTCCATTTGGCTCCATCTAACTCCAAAGTTAAGCGAGTTAGGAAAAAATGTTTCAAATAAGAGATATTTCTCTCTTAATGACAAACAACTTTTGTTTGAAACATTTTACCCTATTTCCGATATTAACGGAATTATAAATCAAACACTGGATCAACCCAAAATAGAGTATTTCCATTTGGCTCCATCTAACTCAAATGTTAAGCGAGTTAGGGAAAAATATTTCAAATAAGAGATATTTCACTCTTAATGACAAACAACTTTTGTTTGAAACATTTTACCCTATCTCCGATATTAACGGAATCATAAGCCAAATAGTAATTTGACTCCATCTAACTTCAAAGTTAAGCGAGTTAGAAAAAAATGTTTCCAATAAGAGTTATTTCATTCTTAATGGCGTACAACTTTTAGTTGAAACATTTTTCCCTATTTCCGATATTAACGGAATTATTAATCACAAACTTGATCAACCCAAAATAGAGTATTTCTATTTGGCTCCATCTAACTCATAAGTTAAACGAGTTAGAAAAAAATGTTTCAAACAAGAGTTATTCCATTCCTAATGACATACAACTTTGCTTTAAAACATTCTACCCTATTTCCAATATTAACGGAGTTACAAGCCAAAAACTTGAGCAACCTAAAACGGAGTATTTCTATTTGGCTCCATCTAACTCAAAAGTTAAGCGAGTTAGAAAAAATGTTTCAAATAAGAGATATTCCATTCTCAATGACAAACAACTTTTGTTTGAAACATTTTACCCTATTTCCGATATTAACGGAATTATAAGCCAAATAGTAATTTGGCCCCATCTAACTACAAAGTTAAGCGAGTTAGAAAAATATGCTTCAAATAAGAGTTATTCCATTCTTCATGGCGCACAACTTTTATTTGAAACATTTTTCCCTATTTCCGATATTAACGGAATTATAACTCACACACTGGATCAACCCAAAATAGAGTATTTCTATTTGGCTCCATCTAACTCAAGATTTAAGCGAGTTAGAAAAAAATGTTTCAAACAAGAGTTATTCCATTCTTAATGACAAACAACTTTTGTCTGAAACATTTTACACTATCTCCGATATTAACGGAGTTATAAGCCAAATAGTAATTTGGCCCCATCTAACTACAAAGTTAAGCGAGTTAGAAAAGAATTTTTCAAACAAGAGTTATTCCATTCTTAATGACAAACAACTTTTGTTGGAAATATTTTACCCTATCTCTGATATTAACGGAATTATAAGCCTAATAGTAATTTGGCTCCATCTAACTCCTCAGTTAAGCGAGTTAGAAAAAAATGTTTCAAATAAGAGTTATTTCATTCTTAATGGCGTACAACTTTTATTTGAAACATTTTTAGCTATGTCCGATATTAACGGAATTATAACTCACACACTGGATCAACCCAAGATGGAGTATTTCTATTTTGCTCCATCTAACTCAAAAGTTAAGCGAGTTAGAAAAAAATATTTCTAATAAGAGATATTCCATTCTTAATGGCAAACAACTTTTGTCTTAAACATTCTACCCTATTTCCGATATTAACGGAATTATAAGCCAAATAGAAATTTGGCCCCATCTAACTACAAAGTTAAGCGAGTTAGAAAAAAATGTTTCAAATAAGAGATATTCTATTCCTAAAGGCGTACAACTTTTATTTGAAACATTTTACCCTATTTCCGATATTAACGGAATCATAACTCACACACTGGATCAACCCAAAATAGAGTATTTCTACTTGGCCCCATCTAACTCCAAAGTTAAGCGAGTTAGAAAAAAAATGTTTCAAACAAGAGTTATTCCATTCTTAATGGCAAACAACTTTTGTCTGAAACATTTTACTCTATTTCCGATATTAACGGAATTATAACTCACACACTGGATCAACTCAAGTTGGAGTATTTCTATTTGGCTCCATCTAACTCCAAAGTCAAGCGAGTTAGAAAAAAATGTTTCAAATAAGAGTTATTTCATTCTTAATAGCGTACAACTTTTATTTGAAACATTTTTCCCTATTTCCGATATTAACGGAATTATAACTCACACACTGGATCAACCCAAGATGGAGTATTTCTATTTGGCTCCATCTAACTCCAAAGTCAAGCGAGTTAGAAAAAAATGTTTCAAACAAGAGTTATTCCATTCCTAATGACAAACAACTTTTGTTTGAAAGATCTTACAGTATTTCCGATATTAACGGAATTATAAGCCTAATAGTAATTTGGCTCCATCTAACTCCACAGTTAAGCGAGTTAGAAAACAATATTTCAAATAAGAGTTATTTCGTTCTTAATGGCGTACAACTTTTATTTGAAACATTTTTCCCTATTTCCGATATTAACGGAATTATAACTCACACACTGGATCAACTCAAGATGGAGTATTTCTATTTGGCTCCATCTAACTCCAAAGTTAAGCGAGTTAGAAAAAAATGTTTCAAATAAGAGTTATTTCATTCTTAATGGCGTACAACTTTTGTTTGAAAGATCTTACAGAATTTCCGATATTAACGGAATTATAAGCCTAATAGTAATTTGGCTCCATCTAACTCCACAGTTAAGCGAGTTAGAAAAAAATCTTTCAAATAAGAGTTATTTCATTCTTAATGGCGTACAACTTTTATTTGAAACATTTTTAGCTATGTCCGATATTAACGGAATTATAACTCACACACTGGATCAACCCAAGATGGAGTATTTCTATTTTGCTCCATCTAACTCAATAGTTAAGCGAGTTAGAAAAAAATGTTTCTAATAAGAGATATTCCATTCTTAATGGCAAACAACTTTTGTCTTAAACATTTTACCCTATTTCCGATATTAACGGAGTTATAAGCCAAATAGAAATTTGGCCCCATCTAACTACAAAGTTAAGCGAGTTAGAAAAAAATATTTCAAATAAGAGATATTCCATTCTTAATGGCGTATAACTTTTATTTGAAACATTTTTCCCTATTTCCGATATTAACGGAATCATAACTCACACACTGGATCAACCCAAAATAGAGTATTTCTATTTTGCTCCATCTAACTCGTAAGTTAAGCGAGTTACAAACAAATGTTTCAAATAAGAGATATTCCATTCTTAATGGTAAACAACTCTTGTTAGAAACATTTTACCCTATTTCCGATATTAACGGAATTATAAACCAAATAGGAATTTGGCCCCATCTAACTCCAAAGTTAAGCGAGTTAGAAAAAAAATGTTTCAAACAAGAGTTATTCCATTCTTAATGGCAAACAACTTTTGTCTGAAACATTTTACCCTATTTCCGATATTATCGGAATTATAACTCACACACTGGATCAACTCAAGATGGAGTATTTCTATTTGGCTCCATCTAACTCCAAAGTTAAGCGAGTTAGAAAAAAATGTTTCAAATAAGAGTTATTTCATTCTTAATGGCGTACAACTTTTGTTTGAAAGATCTTACAGAATTTCCGATATTAACGGAATTATAAGCCTAATAGTAATTTGGCTCCATCTAACTCCACAGTTAAGCGAGTTAGAAAGAAATGTTTCAAATAAGAGTTATTTCATTCTTAATGGCGTACAGCTTTTATTTGAAACATTTTTAGCTATGTCCGATATTAACGGAATTATAACCCACACACTGGATCAACCCAAGATGGAGTATTTCTATTTTGCTCCATCTAACTCAAAAGTTAAGCGAGTTAGAAAAAAATGTTTCTAATAAGAGATATTCCATTCTTAATGGCAAACAACTTTTGTCTTAAACATTTTACCCTATTTCCGATATTAACGGAATTATAAGCCAAATAGAAATTTGGCCCCATCTAACTACAAAGTTAAGCGAGTTAGAAAAAAATGTTTCAAATAAGAGATATTCCATTCTTAAAGGCGTACAACTTTTATTTGAAACATTTTACCCTATTTCCGATATTAACGGAATCATAACTCACACACTGGATCAACCCAAAATAGAGTATTTCTACTTGGCTCCATCTAACTCATAAGTTAAGCGAGTTAGAAAAAAATATTTCAAATAAGAGATATTCCATTCTTAATGGCGTATAACTTTTATTTGAAACATTTTTCCCTATTTCCGATATTAACGGAATTATAACTCACACACTGGATCAACCCAAAATAGAGTATTTCTATTTTGCTCCATCTAACTCATAAGTTAAGCGAGTTACAAACAAATGTTTCAAATAAGAGATATTCCATTCTTAATGGTAAACAACACTTGTTAGAAACATTTTACCCTATTTCCGATATTAACGGAATTATAAACCAAACAGGAATTTGGCCCCATCTAACTCCAAAGTTAAGCGAGTTAGAAAAAAAATGTTTCAAACAAGAGTTATTCCATTCTTAATGGCAAACAACTTTTGTCTGAAACATTTTACCCTATTTCCGATATTATCGGAATTATAACTCACACACTGGATCAACTCAAGATGGAGTATTTCTATTTGGCTCCATCTAACTCCAAAGTTAAGCGAGTTAGAAAAAAATGTTTCAAATAAGAGTTATTTCATTCTTAATGGCGTACAACTTTTGTTTGAAAGATCTTACAGAATTTCCGATATTAACGGAATTATAAGCCTAATAGTAATTTGGCTCCATCTAACTCCACAGTTAAGCGAGTTAGAAAAAAATGTTTCAAATAAGAGTTATTTCATTCTTAATGGCGTACAACTTTTATTTGAAACATTTTTAGCTATATCCGATATTAACGGAATTATAACTCACACACTGGATCAACCCAAGATGGAGTATTTCTATTTTGCTCCATCTAACTCAAAAGCTAAGTGAGTTAGAAAAAAATGTTTCTAATAAGAGATATTCCATTCTTAATGGCAAACAACTTTTGTCTTAAACATTTTACCCTATTTCCGATATTAACGGAATTATAAGCCAAATAGAAATTTGGCCCCATCTAACTACAAAGTTAAGCGAGTTAGAAAAAAATGTTTCAAATAAGAGATATTCCATTCTTAAAGGCATACAACTTTTATTTGAAACATTTTACCCTATTTCCGATATTAACGGAATCATAACTCACACACTGGATCAACCCAAAATAGAGTATTTCTACTTGGCTCCATCTAACTCATAAGTTAAGCGAGTTAGAAAAAAATATTTCAAATAAGAGATATTCCATTCTTAATGGCGTATAACTTTTATTTGAAACATTTTTCCCTATTTCCGATATTAACGGAATCATAACTCACACACTGGATCAACTCAAGATGGAGTATTCCTATTTGGCTCCATCTAACTCCAAAGTTAAGCGAGTTAGAAAAAAATGTTTCAAATAAGAGTTATTTCATTCTTAATGGCGTACAACTTTTGTTTGAAAGATCTTACAGTATTTCCGATATTAACGGAATTATAAGCCTAATACTAATTTGGCTCCATCTAACTCCACAGTTAAGCGAGTTAGAAAACAATATTTCAAATAAGAGTTATTTCGTTCTTAATGGCGTACAACTTTTGTTTGAAAGATCTTACAGAATTTCCGATATTAACGGAATTATAAGCCTAATAGTAATTTGGCTCCATCTAACTCCACAGTTAAGCGAGTTAGAAAAAAATCTTTCAAATAAGAGTTATTTCATTCTTAATGGCGTACAACTTTTATTTGAAACATTTTTAGCTATGTCCGATATTAACGGAATTATAACTCACACACTGGATCAACCCAAGATGGAGTATTTCTATTTTGCTCCATCTAACTCAATAGTTAAGCGAGTTAGAAAAAAATGTTTCTAATAAGAGATATTCCATTCTTAATGGCAAACAACTTTTGTCTTAAACATTTTACCCTATTTCCGATATTAACGGAGTTATAAGCCAAATAGAAATTTGGCCCCATCTAACTACAAAGTTAAGCGAGTTAGAAAAAAATATTTCAAATAAGAGATATTCCATTCTTAATGGCGTATAACTTTTATTTGAAACATTTTTCCCTATTTCCGATATTAACGGAATCATAACTCACACACTGGATCAACCCAAAATAGAGTATTTCTATTTTGCTCCATCTAACTCATAAGTTAAGCGAGTTACAAACAAATGTTTCAAATAAGAGATATTCCATTCTTAATGGTAAACAACTCTTGTTAGAAACATTTTACCCTATTTCCGATATTAACGGAATTATAAACCAAATAGGAATTTGGCCCCATCTAACTCCAAAGTTAAGCGAGTTAGAAAAAAAATGTTTCAAACAAGAGTTATTCCATTCTTAATGGCAAACAACTTTTGTCTGAAACATTTTACCCTATTTCCGATATTATCGGAATTATAACTCACACACTGGATCAACTCAAGATGGAGTATTTCTATTTGGCTCCATCTAACTCCAAAGTTAAGCGAGTTAGTAAAAAATGTTTCAAATAAGAGTTATTTCATTCTTAATGGCGTACAACTTTTGTTTGAAAGATCTTACAGAATTTCCGATATTAACGGAATTATAAGCCTAATAGTAATTTGGCTCCATCTAACTCCACAGTTAAGCGAGTTAGAAAAAAATGTTTCGAATAAGAGTTATTTCATTCTTAATGGCGTACAACTTTTATTTGAAACATTTTTAGCTATGTCCGATATTAACGGAATTATAACTCACACACTGGATCAACCCAAGATGGAGTATTTCTATTTTGCTCCATCTAACTCAAAAGTTAAGCGAGTTAGAAAAAAATGTTTCTAATAAGAGATATTCCATTCTTAATGGCAAACAACTTTTGTCTTAAACATTTTACCCTATTTCCGATATTAACGGAATTATAAGCCAAATAGAAATTTGGCCCCATCTAACTACAAAGTTAAGCGAGTTAGAAAAAAATGTTTCAAATAAGAGATATTCCATTCTTAAAGGCGTACAACTTTTATTTGAAACATTTTACCCTATTTCCGATATTAACGGAATCATAACTCACACACTGGATCAACCCAAAATAGAGTATTTCTACTTGGCTCCATCTAACTCATAAGTTAAGCGAGTTAGAAAAAAATATTTCAAATAAGAGATATTCCATTCTTAATGGCGTATAACTTTTATTTGAAACATTTTTCCCTATTTCCGATATTAACGGAATCATAACTCACACACTGGATCAACCCAAAATAGAGTATTTCTATTTTGCTCCATCTAACTCATAAGTTAAGCGAGTTACAAACAAATGTTTCAAATAAGAGATATTCCATTCTTAATGGTAAACAACTCTTGTTAGAAACATTTTACCCTATTTCCGATATTAACGGAATTATAAACCAAACAGGAATTTGGCCCCATCTAACTCCAAAGTTAAGCGAGTTAGAAAAAAAATGTTTCAAACAAGAGTTATTCCATTCTTAATGGCAAACAACTTTTGTCTGAAACATTTTACCCTATTTCCGATATTATCGGAATTATAACTCACACACTGGATCAACTCAAGATGGAGTATTTCTATTTGGCTCCATCTAACTCCAAAGTTAAGCGAGTTAGAAAAAAATGTTTCAAATAAGAGTTATTTCATTCTTAATGGCGTACAACTTTTGTTTGAAAGATCTTACAGAATTTCCGATATTAACGGAATTATAAGCCTAATAGTAATTTGGCTCCATCTAACTCCACAGTTAAGCGAGTTAGAAAAAAATGTTTCAAATAAGAGTTATTTCATTCTTAATGGCGTACAACTTTTATTTGAAACATTTTTAGCTATATCCGATATTAACGGAATTATAACTCACACACTGGATCAACCCAAGATGGAGTATTTCTATTTTGCTCCATCTAACTCAAAAGCTAAGTGAGTTTGAAAAAAATGTTTCTAATAAGAGATATTCCATTCTTAATGGCAAACAACTTTTGTCTTAAACATTTTACCCTATTTCCGATATTAACGGAATTATAAGCCAAATAGAAATTTGGCCCCATCTAACTACAAAGTTAAGCGAGTTAGAAAAAAATGTTTCAAATAAGAGATATTCCATTCTTAAAGGCGTACAACTTTTATTTGAAACATTTTACCCTATTTCCGATATTAACGGAATCATAACTCACACACTGGATCAACCCAAAATAGAGTATTTCTACTTGGCTCCATCTAACTCATAAGTTAAGCGAGTTAGAAAAAAATATTTCAAATAAGAGATATTCCATTCTTAATGGCGTATAACTTTTATTTGAAACATTTTTCCCTATTTCCGATATTAACGGAATCATAACTCACACACTGGATCAACCCAAAATAGAGTATTTCTATTTTGCTCCATCTAACTCATAAGTTAAGCGAGTTACAAACAAATGTTTCAAATAAGAGATATTCCATTCTTAATGGTAAACAACTCTTGTTAGAAACATTTTACCCTATTTCCGATATTAACGGAATTATAAGCCTAATAGTAATTTGGCTCCATCTAACTCCACAGTTAAGCGAGTTAGAAAAAAATATTTCAAATAAGAGTTATTTCGTTCTTAATGGCGTACAACTTTTATTTGAAACATTTTTCCCTATTTCCGATATTAACGGAATTATAAGCCAAAGACTTGAAAAACCTAAAACGGAGTATTTCTATTTGGCTCCATCTAATTCAAAAGTTAAGCGAGTTAGAAAAAAATATTTCAAATAAGAGTTATTCCATTCTTAGTGGCATATAACTTTTATTTGAAACATTTTACCCTATTTCCGATATTAACGGAATTATAAGCCAAATAGAAACTTGCTTCCATCTAACTCCAAAGTTAAGCGAGTTAGGAGAAAATGTTTCAAATAAGAGTTATTCCATTCTTAATGACAAACAACTTTTGTTTGAAAGATTTTACCCTATTTCCGATATTAACGGAATTATAAGCCAAAGACTTGAACAACCTAAAACGGAGTAATTCTATTTGGCTCCATCCAACTCAAAAGTTAAGCGAGTTAGAAAAAAATGTTTCAAATAAGAGTTATTTATAGTTATATATTCCATTCTTAATGGCGTACAACTTTTATTTGAAACATTTTTCCCAATTTCCGATGTTAACGCAATCATAACTCACACACTGGATCAACCCAAAATAGAGTATTTCTATTTGGCTCCATCTAACTCATAAGTTAAGCGAGTTACAAAGAAATGTTTCAAATAAGAGATATTCCATTCTTAATGGTAAACAACTCCTGTTAGAAACATTTTACCCTATTTCCGATATTAACGGAATTATAAGCCAAATAGGAATTTGGCCCCATCTAACTCCAAAGTTAAGCGAGTTAGAAAAAAAATGTTTCAAACAAGAGTTATTCCATTCTTAATGGCAAACCACTTTTGTCTGAAACATTTTACCCTATTTCCGATATTAACGGAATTATAACTCATACACTGGATCAACTCAAGATGGAGTATTCCTATTTGGCTCCATCTAACTCCAAAGCCAAGCGAGTTAGAAGAAAATGTTTCAAATAAGAGTTATTCCATTCTTAATGACAAACAACTTTTGTTTGAAAGATTTTACCCTATTTCCGATATTAACGGAATTATAAGCCAAAGACTTGAACAACCTAAAACGGAGTAATTCTATTTGGCTC
This sequence comes from Digitonthophagus gazella, assembly GCA_036711955.1. NCBI lineage: Eukaryota > Metazoa > Arthropoda > Insecta > Coleoptera > Scarabaeidae > Digitonthophagus > Digitonthophagus gazella. The sequence goes on from JASCIT010000012.1 coordinate 10,691,531, forward strand.
CATCTAACTCAAAAGTTAAGCGAGTTAGAAAAAAATGTTTCAAATAAGAGTTATTTATAGTTATATATTCCATTCTTAATGGCGTACAACTTTTATTTGAAACATTTTTCCCAATTTCCGATGTTAACGCAATCATAACTCACACACTGGATCAACCCAAAATAGAGTATTTCTATTTGGCTCCATCTAACTCATAAGTTAAGCGAGTTACAAACAAATGTTTCAAATAAGAGATATTCCATACTTAATGGTAAACAACTCTTGTTAGAAACATTTTACCCTATTTCCGATATTAACGGAATTATAAGCCAAATAGGAATTTGGCCCCATCTAACTCCAAAGTTAAGCGAGTTAGAAAAAAAATGTTTCAAACAAGAGTTATTCCATTCTTAATGGCAAACAACTTTTGTCTGAAACATTTTACCCTATTTCCGATATTAGCGGAATTATAACTCACACACTGGATCAACTCAAGATGGAGTATTTCTATTTGGCTCCATCTAACTCCAAAGTCAAGCGAGTTAGAAAAAAATGTTTCAAATAAGAGTTATTTCATTCTTAATGGCGTACAACTTTTATTTGAAACATTTTTCCCAATTTCCGATGTTAACGGAATTATAACTCACACACTGGATCAACCCAAAATAGAGTATTTCTATTTTGCTCCATCTAACTCATAAGTTAAGCGAGTTACAAACAAATGTTTCAAATAAGAGATATTCCATTCTTAATGGTAAACAACTCTTGTTAGAAACATTTTACCCTATTTCCGATATTAACGGAATTATAAGCCAAATAGGAATTTGGCCCCATCTAACTCCATAGTTAAGCGAGTTAGAAAAAAAATGTTTCAAACAAGAGTTATTCCATTCTTAATGGCAAACAACTTTTGTCTGAAACATTTTACCCTATTTCCGATATTAACGGAATTATAACTCACACACTGGATCAACTCAAGATGGAGTATTTCTATTTGGCTCCATCTAACTCCAAAGTTAAGCGAGTTAGTAAAAAATGTTTCAAATAAGAGTTATTTCATTCTTAATGGCGTACAACTTTTGTTTGAAAGATCTTACAGAATTTCCGATATTAACGGAATTATAAGCCTAATAGTAATTTGGCTCCATCTAACTCCACAGTTAAGCGAGTTAGAAAAAAATGTTTCGAATAAGAGTTATTTCATTCTTAATGGCGTACAACTTTTATTTGAAACATTTTTAGCTATGTCCGATATTAACGGAATTATAACTCACACACTGGATCAACCCAAGATGGAGTATTTCTATTTTGCTCCATCTAACTCAAAAGTTAAGCGAGTTAGAAAAAAATGTTTCTAATAAGAGATATTCCATTCTTAATGGCAAACAACTTTTGTCTTAAACATTTTACCCTATTTCCGATATTAACGGAATTATAAGCCAAATAGAAATTTGGCCCCATCTAACTACAAAGTTAAGCGAGTTAGAAAAAAATGTTTCAAATAAGAGATATTCCATTCTTAAAGGCGTACAACTTTTATTTGAAACATTTTACCCTATTTCCGATATTAACGGAATCATAACTCACACACTGGATCAACCCAAAATAGAGTATTTCTACTTGGCTCCATCTAACTCATAAGTTAAGCGAGTTAGAAAAAAATATTTCAAATAAGAGATATTCCATTCTTAATGGCGTATAACTTTTATTTGAAACATTTTTCCCTATTTCCGATATTAACGGAATCATAACTCACACACTGGATCAACCCAAAATAGAGTATTTCTATTTTGCTCCATCTAACTCATAAGTTAAGCGAGTTACAAACAAATGTTTCAAATAAGAGATATTCCATTCTTAATGGTAAACAACTCTTGTTAGAAACATTTTACCCTATTTCCGATATTAACGGAATTATAAACCAAACAGGAATTTGGCCCCATCTAACTCCAAAGTTAAGCGAGTTAGAAAAAAAATGTTTCAAACAAGAGTTATTCCATTCTTAATGGCAAACAACTTTTGTCTGAAACATTTTACCCTATTTCCGATATTATCGGAATTATAACTCACACACTGGATCAACTCAAGATGGAGTATTTCTATTTGGCTCCATCTAACTCCAAAGTTAAGCGAGTTAGAAAAAAATGTTTCAAATAAGAGTTATTTCATTCTTAATGGCGTACAACTTTTGTTTGAAAGATCTTACAGAATTTCCGATATTAACGGAATTATAAGCCTAATAGTAATTTGGCTCCATCTAACTCCACAGTTAAGCGAGTTAGAAAAAAATGTTTCAAATAAGAGTTATTTCATTCTTAATGGCGTACAACTTTTATTTGAAACATTTTTAGCTATATCCGATATTAACGGAATTATAACTCACACACTGGATCAACCCAAGATGGAGTATTTCTATTTTGCTCCATCTAACTCAAAAGCTAAGTGAGTTTGAAAAAAATGTTTCTAATAAGAGATATTCCATTCTTAATGGCAAACAACTTTTGTCTTAAACATTTTACCCTATTTCCGATATTAACGGAATTATAAGCCAAATAGAAATTTGGCCCCATCTAACTACAAAGTTAAGCGAGTTAGAAAAAAATGTTTCAAATAAGAGATATTCCATTCTTAAAGGCGTACAACTTTTATTTGAAACATTTTACCCTATTTCCGATATTAACGGAATCATAACTCACACACTGGATCAACCCAAAATAGAGTATTTCTACTTGGCTCCATCTAACTCATAAGTTAAGCGAGTTAGAAAAAAATATTTCAAATAAGAGATATTCCATTCTTAATGGCGTATAACTTTTATTTGAAACATTTTTCCCTATTTCCGATATTAACGGAATCATAACTCACACACTGGATCAACCCAAAATAGAGTATTTCTATTTTGCTCCATCTAACTCATAAGTTAAGCGAGTTACAAACAAATGTTTCAAATAAGAGATATTCCATTCTTAATGGTAAACAACTCTTGTTAGAAACATTTTACCCTATTTCCGATATTAACGGAATTATAAGCCTAATAGTAATTTGGCTCCATCTAACTCCACAGTTAAGCGAGTTAGAAAAAAATATTTCAAATAAGAGTTATTTCGTTCTTAATGGCGTACAACTTTTATTTGAAACATTTTTCCCTATTTCCGATATTAACGGAATTATAAGCCAAAGACTTGAAAAACCTAAAACGGAGTATTTCTATTTGGCTCCATCTAATTCAAAAGTTAAGCGAGTTAGAAAAAAATATTTCAAATAAGAGTTATTCCATTCTTAGTGGCATATAACTTTTATTTGAAACATTTTACCCTATTTCCGATATTAACGGAATTATAAGCCAAATAGAAACTTGCTTCCATCTAACTCCAAAGTTAAGCGAGTTAGGAGAAAATGTTTCAAATAAGAGTTATTCCATTCTTAATGACAAACAACTTTTGTTTGAAAGATTTTACCCTATTTCCGATATTAACGGAATTATAAGCCAAAGACTTGAACAACCTAAAACGGAGTAATTCTATTTGGCTCCATCCAACTCAAAAGTTAAGCGAGTTAGAAAAAAATGTTTCAAATAAGAGTTATTTATAGTTATATATTCCATTCTTAATGGCGTACAACTTTTATTTGAAACATTTTTCCCAATTTCCGATGTTAACGCAATCATAACTCACACACTGGATCAACCCAAAATAGAGTATTTCTATTTGGCTCCATCTAACTCATAAGTTAAGCGAGTTACAAAGAAATGTTTCAAATAAGAGATATTCCATTCTTAATGGTAAACAACTCCTGTTAGAAACATTTTACCCTATTTCCGATATTAACGGAATTATAAGCCAAATAGGAATTTGGCCCCATCTAACTCCAAAGTTAAGCGAGTTAGAAAAAAAATGTTTCAAACAAGAGTTATTCCATTCTTAATGGCAAACCACTTTTGTCTGAAACATTTTACCCTATTTCCGATATTAACGGAATTATAACTCATACACTGGATCAACTCAAGATGGAGTATTCCTATTTGGCTCCATCTAACTCCAAAGCCAAGCGAGTTAGAAGAAAATGTTTCAAATAAGAGTTATTCCATTCTTAATGACAAACAACTTTTGTTTGAAAGATTTTACCCTATTTCCGATATTAACGGAATTATAAGCCAAAGACTTGAACAACCTAAAACGGAGTAATTCTATTTGGCTCCATCTAACTCAAAAGTTAAGCGAGTTAGAAAAAAATGTTTCAAATAAGAGTTATTTATAGTTATATATTCCATTCTTAATGGCGTACAACTTTTATTTGAAACATTTTTCCCAATTTCCGATGTTAACGCAATCATAACTCACACACTGGATCAACCCAAAATAGAGTATTTCTATTTGGCTCCATCTAACTCATAAGTTAAGCGAGTTACAAACAAATGTTTCAAATAAGAGATATTCCATACTTAATGGTAAACAACTCTTGTTAGAAACATTTTACCCTATTTCCGATATTAACGGAATTATAAGCCAAATAGGAATTTGGCCCCATCTAACTCCAAAGTTAAGCGAGTTAGAAAAAAAATGTTTCAAACAAGAGTTATTCCATTCTTAATGGCAAACAACTTTTGTCTGAAACATTTTACCCTATTTCCGATATTAGCGGAATTATAACTCACACACTGGATCAACTCAAGATGGAGTATTTCTATTTGGCTCCATCTAACTCCAAAGTCAAGCGAGTTAGAAAAAAATGTTTCAAATAAGAGTTATTTCATTCTTAATGGCGTACAACTTTTATTTGAAACATTTTTCCCAATTTCCGATGTTAACGCAATCATAACTCACACACTGGATCAACCCAAAATAGAGTATTTCTATTTTGCTCCATCTAACTCAAAAGTTAAGCGAGTTAGAAAAAAATGTTTCTAATAAGAGATATTCCATTCTTAATGGCAAACAACTTTTGTCTTAAACATTTTACCCTATTTCCGATATTAACGGAATTATAAGCCAAATAGAAATTTGGCCCCATCTAACTACAAAGTTAAGCGAGTTAGAAAAAAATGTTTCAAATAAGAGATATTCCATTCTTAAAGGCGTACAACTTTTATTTGAAACATTTCACCCTATTTCCGATATTAACGGAATCATAACTCACACACTGGATCAACCCAAAATAGAGTATTTCTACTTGGCTCCATCTAACTCATAAGTTAAGCGAGTTAGAAAAAAATATTTCAAATAAGAGATATTCCATTCTTAATGGCGTATAACTTTTATTTGAAACATTTTTCCCTATTTCCGATATTAACGGAATCATAACTCACACACTGGATCAACCCAAAATAGAGTATTTCTATTTTGCTCCATCTAACTCATAAGTTAAGCGAGTTACAAACAAATGTTTCAAATAAGAGATATTCCATTCTTAATGGTAAACAACTCTTGTTAGAAACATTTTACCCTATTTCCGATATTAACGGAATTATAAGCCTAATAGTAATTTGGCTCCATCTAACTCCACAGTTAAGCGAGTTAGAAAAAAATATTTCAAATAAGAGTTATTTCGTTCTTAATGGCGTACAACTTTTATTTGAAACATTTTTCCCTATTTCCGATATTAACGGAATTATAAGCCAAAGACTTGAAAAACCTAAAACGGAGTATTTCTATTTGGCTCCATCTAATTCAAAAGTTAAGCGAGTTAGAAAAAAATATTTCAAATAAGAGTTATTCCATTCTTAGTGGCGTATAACTTTTATTTGAAACATTTTACCCTATTTCCGATATTAACGGAATTATAAGCCAAATAGAAACTTGCTTCCATCTAACTCCAAAGTTAAGCGAGTTAGGAGAAAATGTTTCAAATAAGAGTTATTCCATTCTTAATGACAAACAACTTTTGTTTGAAAGATTTTACCCTATTTCCGATATTAACGGAATTATAAGCCAAAGACTTGAACAACCTAAAACGGAGTAATTCTATTTGGCTCCATCCAACTCAAAAGTTAAGCGAGTTAGAAAAAAATGTTTCAAATAAGAGTTATTTATAGTTATATATTCCATTCTTAATGGCGTACAACTTTTATTTGAAACATTTTTCCCAATTTCCGATGTTAACGCAATCATAACTCACACACTGGATCAACCCAAAATAGAGTATTTCTATTTGGCTCCATCTAACTCATAAGTTAAGCGAGTTACAAAGAAATGTTTCAAATAAGAGATATTCCATTCTTAATGGTAAACAACTCCTGTTAGAAACATTTTACCCTATTTCCGATATTAACGGAATTATAAGCCAAATAGGAATTTGGCCCCATCTAACTCCAAAGTTAAGCGAGTTAGAAAAAAAATGTTTCAAACAAGAGTTATTCCATTCTTAATGGCAAACCACTTTTGTCTGAAACATTTTACCCTATTTCCGATATTAACGGAATTATAACTCATACACTGGATCAACTCAAGATGGAGTATTCCTATTTGGCTCCATCTAACTCCAAAGCCAAGCGAGTTAGAAGAAAATGTTTCAAATAAGAGTTATTCCATTCTTAATGACAAACAACTTTTGTTTGAAAGATTTTACCCTATTTCCGATATTAACGGAATTATAAGCCAAAGACTTGAACAACCTAAAACGGAGTAATTCTATTTGGCTCCATCTAACTCAAAAGTTAAGCGAGTTAGAAAAAAATGTTTCAAATAAGAGTTATTTATAGTTATATATTCCATTCTTAATGGCGTACAACTTTTATTTGAAACATTTTTCCCAATTTCCGATGTTAACGCAATCATAACTCACACACTGGATCAACCCAAAATAGAGTATTTCTATTTGGCTCCATCTAACTCATAAGTTAAGCGAGTTACAAACAAATGTTTCAAATAAGAGATATTCCATTCTTAATGGTAAACAACTCTTGTTAGAAACATTTTACCCTATTTCCGATATTAACGGAATTATAAGCCAAATAGGAATTTGGCCCCATCTAACTCCATAGTTAAGCGAGTTAGAAAAAAAATGTTTCAAACAAGAGTTATTCCATTCTTAATGGCAAACAACTTTTGTCTGAAACATTTTACCCTATTTCCAATATTAACGGAATTATAACTCACACACTGGATCAACTCAAGATGGAGTATTTCTATTTGGCTCCATCTAACTCCAAAGTCAAGCGAGTTAGAAAAAAATGTTTCAAATAAGAATTATTTCATTCTTAATGGCGTACAACTTTTATTTGAAACATTTTTCCCAATTTCCGATGTTAACGCAATCATAACTCACACACTGGATCAACCCAAAATGGAGTATTTCTATTTTGCTCCATCTAACTCAAAAGTTAAGCGAGTTAGAAAAAAATGTTTCTAATAAGAGATATTCCATTCTTAATGGCAAACAACTTTTGTCTTAAACATTTTACCCTATTTCCGATATTAACGGAATTATAAGCCAAATAGAAATTTGGCCCCATCTAACTACAAAGTTAAGCGAGTTAGAAAAAAATGTTTCAAATAAGAGATATTCCATTCTTAAAGGCGTACAACTTTTATTTGAAACATTTTACCCTATTTCCGATATTAACGGAATCATAACTCACACACTGGATCAACCCAAAATAGAGTATTTCTACTTGGCTCCATCTAACTCATAAGTTAAGCGAGTTAGAAAAAAATATTTCAAATAAGAGATATTCCATTCTTAATGGCGTATAACTTTTATTTGAAACATTTTTCCCAATTTCCGATGTTAACGCAATCATAACTCACACACAGGATCAACCCAAAATAGAGTATTTCTATTTGGCTCCATCTAACTCATAAGTTATGCGAGTTACAAACAAATGTTTCAAATAAGAGATATTCCATTCTTAATGGTAAACAACTCCTGTTAGAAACATTTTACCCTATTTCCGATATTAACGGAATTATAAGCCAAATAGGAATTTGGCCCCATCTAACTCCAAAGTTAAGCGAGTTAGAAAAAAAATGTTTCAAACAAGAGTTATTCCATTCTTAATGGCAAACCACTTTTGTCTGAAACATTTTACCCTATTTCCGATATTAACGGAATTATAACTCACACACTGGATCAACTCAAGATGGAGTATTTCTATTTGGCTCCATCTAACTCCAAAGTCAAGCGAGTTAGAAAAAAATGTTTCAAATAAGAGTTATTTCATTCTTAATGGCGTACAACTTTTATTTGAAACATTTTTCCCTATTTCCGATATTAACGGAATTATAACTCACACACTGGATCAACCCAAGATGGAGTATTTCTATTTGGCTCCATCTAACTCCAAAGTCAAGCGAGTTTGAAAAAAATGTTTCAAACAAGAGTTATTCCATTCTTAATGACAAACAACTTTTGTTTGAAAGATCTTACAGTATTTCCGATATTAACGGAATTATAAGCCTAATAGTAATTTGGCTCCATCTAACTCCACAGTTAAGCGAGTTAGAAAAAAATATTTCAAATAAGAGTTATTTCGTTCTTAATGGCGTACAACTTTTATTTGAAACATTTTTCCCTATTTCCGATATTAACGGAATTATAAGCCAAAGACTTGAAAAACCTAAAACGGAGTATTTCTATTTGGCTCCATCTAATTCAAAAGTTAAGCGAGTTAGAAAAAAATATTTCAAATAAGAGTTATTCCATTCTTAGTGGCGTATAACTTTTATTTGAAACATTTTACCCTATTTCCGATATTAACGGAATAATAAGCAAATATAAATTTGCTTCCATCTAACTCCAAAGTTAAGCGAGTTAGAAGAAAATGTTTCAAATAAGAGTTATTCCATTCTTAATGACAAACAACTTTTGTTTGAAGGATTTTACCCTATTTCCGATATTAACGGAATTATAAGCCAAGGACTTGAACAACCTAAAACGGAGTAACTCTATTTGGCTCCATCTAACTCAAAAGTTAAGCGAGTTAGAAAAAAATGTTTCAAATAAGAGTTATTTATAGTTATATATTCCATTCTTAATGGCGTACAACTTTTATTTGAAACATTTTTCCCAATTTCCGATGTTAACGCAATCATAACTCACACACTGGATCAACCCAAAATAGAGTATTTCTATTTGGCTCCATCTAACTCATAAGCTAAGCGAGTTACAAACAAATGTTTCAAATAAGAGATATTCCATTCTTAATGGTAAACAACTCTTGTTAGAAACATTTTACCCTATTTCCGATATTAACGGAATTATAAGCCAAATAGGAATTTGGCCCCATCTAACTCCAAAGTTAAGCGAGTTAGAAAAAAAATGTTTCAAACAAGAGTTATTCCATTCTTAATGGCAAACAACTTTTGCCTGTAACATTTTACCCTATTTCCGATATTAACGGAATTATAACTCACACACTGGATCAACTCAAGATGGAGTATTTCTATTTGGCTCCATCTAACTCCAAAGTCAAGCGAGTTAGAAAAAAATGTTTCAAATAAGAGTTATTTCATTCTTAATGGCGTACAACTTTTATTTGAAACATTTTTCCCTATTTCCGATATTAACGGAATTATAACTCACACACTGGATCAACCCAAGATGGAGTATTTCTATTTGGCTCCATCTAACTCCAAAGTCAAGTGAGTTTGAAAAAAATGTCTCAAACAAGAGTTATTCCATTCTTAATGACAAACAACTTTTGTTTGAAAGATCTTAAAGTATTTCCGATATTAACGGAATTATAAGCCTAATAGTAATTTGGCTCCATCTAACTCCACAGTTAAGCGAGTTAGAAAAAAATATTTCAAATAAGAGTTATTTCGTTCTTAATGGCGTACAACTTTTATTTGAAACATTTTTCCCTATTTCCGATATTAACGGAATTATAACTCACACACTGGATCAACCCAAGATGGAGTATTTCTATTTGGCTCCATCTAACTCCAAAGTTAAGCGAGTTAGAAAAAAATGTTTCAAATAAGAGTTATTTCATTCTTAATGGCGTACAACTTTTGTTTGAAAGATCTTACAGAATTTCCGATATTAACGGAATTATAAGCCTAATAGTAATTTGGCTCCATCTAACTCCACAGTTAAGCGAGTTAGAAAAAAATGTTTCAAATAAGAGTTATTTCATTCTTAATGGCGTACAACTTTTATTTGAAACATTTTTAGCTATGTCCGATATTAACGGAATTATAACTCACACACTGGATCAACCCAAGATGGAGTATTTCTATTTTGCACCATCTAACTCAAAAGTTAAGCGAGTTAGAAAAAAATGTTTCTAATAAGAGATATTCCATTCTTAATGGCAAACAACTTTTGTCTTAAACATTTTACCCTATTTCCGATATTAACGGAATTATAAGCCAAATAGAAATTTGGCCCCATCTAACTACAAAGTTAAGCGAGTTAGAAAAAAATGTTTCAAATAAGAGTTATTCCACTCTTAATGGCGTATAACTTTTATTTGAAATATTTTTCCCTATTTATAATATTAACGGAATCATAACTCACACACTGGATCAACCCAAAATAGAGTATTTCTATTTTGCTCCATCTAACTCATAAGTTAAGCGAGTTACAAACAAATGTTTCAAATAAGAGTTATTACATTCTTAATGGCAAACAACTTTTGTTTGAAAGATCTTACAGTATTTCCGATATTAACGGAATTATAAGCCTAATAGTAATTTGGCTCCATCTAACTCCACAGTTAAGCGAGTTAGAAAAAAATATTTCAAACAAGAGTTATTCCATTCTTAATGACAAACAACTTTTGTTTGAAAGATCTTACAGTATTTCCGATATTAACGGAATTATAAGCCTAATAGTAATTTGGCTCCATCTAACTCCACAGTTAAGCGAGTTAGAAAAAAATATTTCAAATAAGAGTTATTTCGTTCTTAATGGCGTACAACTTTTATTTGAAACATTTTTCCCTATTTCCGATATTAACGGAATTATAAGCCAAAGACTTGAAAAACCTAAAACGGAGTATTTCTATTTGGCTCCATCTAATTCAAAAGTTAAGCGAGTTAGAAAAAAATATTTCAAATAAGAGTTATTCCATTCTTAGTGGCGTATAACTTTTATTTGAAACATTTTACCCTATTTCCGATATTAACGGAATTATAAGCCAAATAGAAATTTGCTTCCATCTAACTCCAAAGTTAAGCGAGTTAGAAGAAAATGTTTCAAATAAGAGTTATTCCATTCTTAATGACAAACAACTTTTGTTTGAAAGATTTTACCCTATTTCCGATATTAACGGAATTATAAGCCAAAGACTAGAACAACGTAAAACGGAGTAATTCTATTTGGCTCCATCTAACTCAAAAGTTAAGCGAGTTAGAAAAAAATGTTTCAAATAAGAGTTATTTATAGTTATATATTCCATTCTTAATGGCGTACAACTTTTATTTGAAAGATCTTACAGTATTTCCGATATTAACGGAATTATAAGCCTAATAGTAATTTGGCTCCATCTAACTCCACAGTTAAGCGAGTTAGAAAAAAATATTTCAAATAAGAGTTATTCCATTCTTAGTGGCGTATAACTTTTATTTGAAACATTTTACCCTATTTCCGATATTAACGGAATTATAAGCAAATATAAATTTGCTTCCATCTAACTCCAAAGTTAAGCGAGTTAGAAGAAAATGTTTCAAATAAGAGTTATTCCATTCTTAATGACAAACAACTTTTGTTTGAAGGATTTTACCCTATTTCCGATATTAACGGAATTATAAGCCAAAGACTTGAACAACCTAAAACGGAGTAACTCTATTTGGCTCCATCTAACTCAAAAGTTAAGCGAGTTAGAAAAAAATGTTTCAAATAAGAGTTATTTATAGTTATATATTCCATTCTTAATGGCGTACAACTTTTATTTGAAACATTTTTCCCAATTTCCGATGTTAACGCAATCATAACTCACACACTGGATCAACCCAAAATAGAGTATTTCTATTTGGCTCCATCTAACTCATAAGTTAAGCGAGTTACAAACAAATGTTTCAAATAAGAGATATTCCATTCTTAATGGTAAACAACTCTTGTTAGAAACATTTTACCCTATTTCCGATATTAACGGAATTATAAGCCAAATAGGAATTTGGCCCCATCTAACTCCAAAGTTAAGCGAGTTAGAAAAAAAATGTTTCAACCAAGAGTTATTCCATTCTTAATGGCAAACAACTTTTGTCTGAAACATTTTACCCTATTTCCGATATTAACGGAATTATAACTCACACACTGGATCAACTCAAGATGGAGTATTTCTATTTGGCTCCATCTAACTCCAAAGTCAAGCGAGTTAGAAAAAAATGTTTCAAATAAGAGTTATTTCATTCTTAATGGCGTACAACTTTTATTTGAAACATTTTTCCCTATTTCCGATATTAACGGAATTATAACTCACACACTGGATCAACCCAAGATGGAGTATTTCTATTTGGCTCCATCTAACTCCAAAGTCAAGCGAGTTAGAAAAAAATGTTTCAAATAAGAGATATTCCATTCTTAAAGGCGTACAGCTTTTATTTGAAACATTTTACCCTATTTCCGATATTAACGGAATCATAACTCACACACTGGATCAACCCAAAATAGAGTATTTCTACTTGGCTCCATCTAACTCATAAGTTAAGCGAGTTAGAAAAAAATATTTCAAATAAGAGATATTCCATTCTTAATGGCGTATAACTTTTATTTGAAACATTTTTCCCTATTTCCGATATTAACGGAATCATAACTCACACACTGGATCAACCCAAAATAGAGTATTTCTATTTTGCTCCATCTAACTCATAAGTTAAGCGAGTTACAAACAAATGTTTCAAATAAGAGATATTCCATTCTTAATGGTAAACAACTCTTGTTAGAAACATTTTACCCTATTTCCGATATTAACGGAATTATAAACCAAATAGGAATTTGGCCCCATCTAACTCCAAAGTTAAGCGAGTTAGAAAAAAAAATGTTTCAAACAAGAGTTATTCCATTCTTAATGGCAAACAACTTTTGTCTGAAACATTTTACCCTATTTCCGATATTAACGGAATTATAACTCACACACTGGATCAACTCAAGATGGAGTATTTCTATTTGGCTCCATCTAACTCCAAAGTCAAGCGAGTTAGAAAAAAATGTTTCAAATAAGAGTTATTTCATTCTTAATGGCGTACAACTTTTGTTTGAAAGATCTTACAGAATTTCCGATATTAACGGAATTATAAGCCTAATAGTAATTTGGCTCCATCTAACTCCACAGTTAAGCGAGTTAGAAAAAAATGTTTCAAATAAGAGTTATTTCATTCTTAATGGCGTACAACTTTTATTTGAAACATTTTTAGCTATGTCCGATATTAACGGAATTATAACTCACATACTGGATCAACCCAAGATGGAGTATTTCTATTTTGCTCCATCTAACTCAAAAGTTAAGCGAGTTAGAAAAAAATGTTTCTAATAAGAGATATTCAATTCTTAATGGCAAACAACTTTTGTCTTAAACATTTTACCCTATTTCCGATATTAACGGAATTATAAGCCAAATAGAAATTTGGCCCCATCTAACTACAAAGTTAAGCGAGTTAGAAAAAAATGTTTCAAATAAGAGTTATTCCACTCTTAATGGCGTATAACTTTTATTTGAAACATTTTTCCCTATTTATAATATTAACGGAATCATAACTCACACACTGGATCAACCCAAAATAGAGTATTTCTATTTTGCTCCATCTAACTCATAAGTTAAGCGAGTTACAAACAAATATTTCAAATAAGAGTTATTCCATTCTTAATGACAAACAACTTTTGTTTGAAAGATCTTACAGTATTTCCGATATTAACGGAATTATAAGCCTAGTAGGAATTTGGCTCCATCTAACTCCACAGTTAAGCGAGTTAGAAAAAAATGTTTCAAACAAGAGTTATTCCATTCTTAATGACAAACAACTTTTGTTTGAAAGATCTTACAGTATTTCCGATATTAACGGAATTATAAGCCTAATAGTAATTTGGCTCCATCTAACTCCACAGTTAAGCGAGTTAGAAAAAAATATTTCAAATAAGAGTTATTTCGTTCTTAATGACGTACAACTTTTATTTGAAACATTTTTCCCTATTTCCGATATTAACGGAATTATAAGCCAAAGACTTGAAAAACCTAAAACGGAGTATTTCTATTTGGCTCCATCTAATTCAAAAGTTAAGCGAGTTAGAAAAAAATATTTCAAATAAGAGTTATTCCATTCTTAGTGGCGTATAACTTTTATTTGAAACATTTTACCCTATTTCCGATATTAACGGAATTATAAGCCAAATAGAAATTTGCTTCCATCTAACTCCAAAGTTAAGCGAGTTAGAAGAAAATGTTTCAAATAAGAGTTATTCCATTCTTAATGACAAACAACTATTGTTTGAAAGATTTTACCCTATTTCCGATATTAACGGAATTATAAGCCAAAGACTTGAACAACCTAAAACGGAGTAATTCTATTTGGCTCCATCTAACTCAAAAGTTAAGCGAGTTAGAAAAAAATGTTTCAAATAAGAGTTATTTATAGTTATATATTCCATTCTTAATGGCGTACAACTTTTATTTGAAACATTTTTCCCAATTTCCGATGTTAACGCAATCATAACTCACACACTGGATCAACCCAAAATAGAGTATTTCTATTTGGCTCCATCTAACTCATAAGTTAAGCGAGTTACAAACAAATGTTTCAAATAAGAGATATTCCATTCTTAATGGTAAACAACTCTTGTTAGAAACATTTTACCCTATTTCCGATATTAACGGAATTATAAGCCAAATAGGAATTTGGCCCCATCTAACTCCAAAGTTAAGCGAGTTAGAAAAAAAATGTTTCAAACAAGAGTTATTCCATTCTTAATGGCAAACAACTTTTGTCTGAAACATTTTACCCTATTTCCGATATTAACGGAATTATAACTCACACACTGGATCAACTCAAGATGGAGTATTTCTATTTGGCTCCATCTAACTCCAAAGTCAAGCGAGTTAGAAAAAAATGTTTCAAATAAGAGTTATTTCATTCTTAATGGCGTACAACTTTTATTTGAAACATTTTTTACTATTTCCGATATTAACGGAATTATAACTCACACACTGGATCAACCCAAGATGGAGTATTTCTATTTGGCTCCATCTAACTCCAAAGTCAAGCGAGTTTGAAAAAAAAGTTTCAAACAAGAGTTATTTCATTCTTAATGACAAACAACTTTTGTTTGAAAGATCTTACAGTATTTCCGATATTAACGGAATTATAAGCCTAATAGTAATTTGGCTCCATCTAACTCCACAGTTAAGCGAGTTAGAAAAAAATATTTCAAATAAGAGTTATTTCGTTCTTAATGGCGTACAACTTTTATTTGAAACATTTTTCCCTATTTCCGATATTAACGGAATTATAACTCACACACTGGATCAACTCAAGATGGAGTATTTCTATTTGGCTCCATCTAACTCCAAAGTTAAGCGAGTTAGAAGAAAATGTTTCAAATAAGAGTTATTCCATTCTTAATGACAAACAACTTTTGTTTGAAAGATTTTACCCTATTTCCGATATTAACGGAATTATAAGCCAAAGACTTGAACAACCTAAAACGGAGTAATTCTATTTGGCTCCATCTAACTCAAAAGTTAAGCGAGTTAGAAAAAAATGTTTCAAATAAGAGTTATTTATAGTTATATATTCCATTCTTAATGGCGTACAACTTTTATTTGAAACATTTTTCCCAATTTCCGATGTTAACGCAATCATAACTCACACACAGGATCAACCCAAAATAGAGTATTTCTATTTGGCTCCATCTAACTCATAAGGTAAGCGAGTTACAAACAAATGTTTCAAATAAGAGATATTCCATTCTTAATGGTAAACAACTCCTGTTAGAAACATTTTACCCTATTTCCGATATTAACGGAATTATAAGCCAAATAGGAATTTGGCCCCATCCAACTCCAAAGTTAAGCGAGTTAGAAAAAAAATGTTTCAAACAAGAGTTATTCCATTCTTAATGGCAAACCACTTTTGTCTGAAACATTTTACCCTATTTCCGATATTAACGGAATTATAACTCACACACTGGATCAACTCAAGATGGAGTATTTCTATTTGGCTCCATCTAACTCCAAAGTCAAGCGAGTTAGAAAAAAATGTTTCAAATAAGAGTTATTTCATTCTTAATGGCGTACAACTTTTATTTGAAACATTTTTCCCTATTTCCGATATTAACGGAATTATAACTCACACACTGGATCAACCCAAGATGGAGTATTTCTATTTGGCTCCATCTAACTCCAAAGTCAAGCGAGTTTGAAAAAAATGTTTCAAACAAGAGTTATTCCACTCTTAATGACAAACAACTTTTGTTTGAAAGATCTTACAGTATTTCCGATATTAACGGAATTATAAGCCTAATAGTAATTTGGCTCCATCTAACTCCACAGTTAAGCGAGTTAGAAAAAAATGTTTCAAATAAGAGTTATTCCACTCTTAATGGCGTATAACTTTTATTTGAAACATTTTTCCCTATTTATAATATTAACGGAATCATAACTCACACACTGGATCAACCCAAAATAGAGTATTTCTATTTTGCTCCATCTAACTCATAAGTTAAGCGAGTTACAAACAAATGTTTCAAATAAGAGTTATTCCATTCTTAATGACAAACAACTTTTGTTTGAAAGATCTTACAGTATTTCCGATATTAACGGAATTATAAGCCTAATAGGAATTTGGCTCCATCTAACTCCACAGTTAAGCGAGTTAGAAAAAAATGTTTCAAACAAGAGTTATTCCATTCTTAATAACAAACAACTTTTGTTTGAAAGATCTTACAGTATTTCCGATATTAACGGAATTATAAGCCTAATAGTAATTTGGCTCCATCTAACTCCACAGTTAAGCGAGTTAGAAAAAAATATTTCAAATAAGAGTTATTTCGTTCTTAATGGCGTACAACTTTTATTTGAAACATTTTTCCCTATTTCCGATATTAACGGAATTATAACTCACACACTGGATCAACTCAAGATGGAGTATTTCTATTTGGCTCCATCTAACTCCAAAGTTAAGCGAGTTAGAAAAAAATGTTTCAAATAAGAGTTATTTCATTCTTAATGGCGTACAACTTTTGTTTGAAAGATCTTACAGAATTTCCGATATTAACGGAATTATAAGCCTAACAGTAATTTGGCTCCATCTAACTCCACAGTTAAGCGAGTTAGAAAAAAATGTTTCAAATAAGAGTTATTTCATTCTTAATGACGTACAACTTTTATTTGAAACATTTTTAGCTATGTCCGATATTAACGGAATTATAACTCACACACTGGATCAACCCAAGATGGAGAATTTCTATTTTGCTCCATCTAACTCAAAAGTTAAGCGAGTTAGAAAAAAATGTTTCTAATAAGAGATATTCCATTCTTAATGGCAAACAACTTTTGTCTTAAACATTTTACCCTATACCCGATATTAACGGAATTATAAGCCAAATAGAAATTTGGCCCCATCTAACTACAAAGTTAAGCGAGTTAGAAAAAAATGTTTCAAATAAGAGATATTCCATTCTTAAAGGCGTACAACTTTTATTTGAAACATTTTACCCTATTTCCGATATTAACGGAATCATAACTCACACACTGGATCAACCCAAAATAGAGTATTTCTACTTGGCTCCATCTAACTCATAAGTTAAGCGAGTTAGAAAAAAATGTTTCATATAAGAGATATTCCACTCTTAATGGCGTATAACTTTTATTTGAAACATTTTTCACTATTTCCGATATTAACGGAATCATAACTCACACACTGGATCAACCCAAAATAGAGTATTTCTATTTTGCTCCATCTAACTCATAAGTTAAGCGAGTTACAAACAAATGTTTCAAATAAGAGATATTCCATTCTTAATGGTAAACAACTCTAGTTAGAAACATTTTACCCTATTTCCGATATTAACGGAATTATAAACCAAATAGGAATTTGGCCCCATCTAACTCCAAAGATAAGCGAGTTAGAAAAAAAATGTTTCAAACAAGAGTTATTCCATTCTTAATGGCAAACAACTTTTGTCTGAAACATTTTACCCTATTTCCGATATTAACGGAATTATAACTCACACACTGGATCAACTCAAGATGGAGTATTTCTATTTGGCTCCATCTAACTCCAAAGTCAAGCGAGTTAGAAAAAAATGTTTCAAACAAGAGTTATTCCATTCTTAATGACAAACAACTTTTGTTTGAAAGATCTTACAGTATTTCGGATATTAACAGAATTATAAGCCTAATAGTAATTTGGCTCCATCTAACTCCACAGTTAAGCGAGTTAGAAAAAAATATTTCAAATAAGAGTTATTTCGCTCTTAATGGCGTACAACTTTTATTTGAAACATTTTTCCCTATTTCCGATATTAACGGAATTATAAGCCAAAGACTTGAAAAACCTAAAACGGAGTATTTCTATTTGGCTCCATCTAATTCAAAAGTTAAGCGAGTTAGAAAAAAATATTTCAAATAAGAGTTATTCCATTCTTAGTGGCGTATAACTTTTATTTGAAACATTTTACCCTCTTTCCGATATTAACGGAATTATAAGCCAAATAGGAATTTGCTTCCATCTAACTCCAAAGTTAAGCGAGTTAGAAGAAAAAGTTTCAAATAAGAGTTATTCCATTCTTAATGACAAACAACTTTTGTTTGAAAGATTTTACCCTATTTCCGATATTAACGGAATTATAAGCCAAAAACTTGAACAACCTAAAACGGAGTAATTCTATTTGGCTCCATCTAACTCAAAAGTTAAGCAAGTTAGAAAAAAATGTTTCAAATAAGAGTTATTCCATTCTTAATGGCGTACAACTTTTATTTGAAACATTTTTCCCAATTTCCGATGTTAACGGAATCATAACCCACACACTGGATCAACCCAAAATAGAGTATTTCCATTTGGCTCCATCTAACTCATAAGTTAAGCGAGTTACAAAAAAATGTTTCAAATAAGAGATATTCCATTCTTAATGACAAACAACTTTTGTTTGAAACATTTTACCCTATCCCCGATATTAACGGAATTATAAGCCAAATAGTAATTAGGCTCCATCTAACTAGAAAGTTAAGCGAGTTAGAAAAAAATGTTTCAAATAACAGTTATTCCGTTCTTAATGGCAAACAACTTTTGTCTGAAATATTTTACCCTATTTCCGATATTAACGGAGTCATAACTCACACACTAGATCAACCCAAAATAGAGTATTTCTATTTGGCTCCATCTAACTCAAAAGTTAAGCGAGTTAGGATAAAAATGTTTCTAATAGGAGATATTCCATTCTTAATGGCAAGCAACTTCGGTTTAAAACATTTTACCCTATTTCCAATATTAACGGTGTTATAAGCCAAAAACTTGTGCAACCTAAAACGGAGTATTTCCATTTGGCTCCATCTAACTCCAAAGTTAAGCGAGTTAGAAAAAAATGTTTCAAATAAGAGATATTTCTCTCTTAATGACAAACAACTTTTGTTTGAAACATTTTTCCCTATTTCCGATATTAACGGAATTATAAATCACACACTGGATCAACCCAAAATAGAGTATTTCCATTTGGCTCCATCTAACTCAAAAGCTAAGCGAGTTAGGGAAAAATATTTCAAATAAGAGATATTTCACTCTTAATGACAAACAACTTTTGTTTGAAACATTTTACCCTATCTCCGATATTAACGGAGTCATAAGCCAAATAGTAATTTGACTCCATCTAACTTCAAAGTTAAGCGAGTTAGAAAAAAATGTTTCCAATAAGAGTTATTTCATTCTTAATGGCGTACAACTTTTATTTGAAACATTTTTCCCTATTTCCGATATTAACGGAATTATTAATCACACACTTGATCAACCCAAAATAGAGTATTTCTATTTGGCTCCATCTAACTCATAAGTTAAACGAGTTAGAAAAAAATGTTTCAAACAATAGTTATTCCATTCCTAGTGACATACAACTTTGCTTTAAAACATTCTACCCTATTTCCAATATTAACGGAGTTATAAGCCAAAAACTTGAGCAACCTAAAACGGAGTATTTCTATTTGGCTCCATCTAACTCAAAAGTTAAGCGAGTTAGAAAAAATGTTTCAAATAAGAGATATTCCATTCTTAATGGCAAACAACTTTTGTCTTAAACATTTTACCCTATTTCCGATATTAACGGAATTATAAGCCAAATAGAAATTTGGCCCCATCTAACTCCAAAGTTAAGCGAGTTAGAAAAAAAGTGTTTCAAACAAGAGTTATTCCATTCTTAATGGCAAGTAACTTTGGTTTGAAACATTTTACCCTATTTCCGATATTAACGGAATTATAAGCCAAGGGCTTGAAAAACCTAAAACGGAGTATTTCTATTTGGCTCCATCTAATTCAAAAGTTAAGCGAGTTAGAAAAAAATATTTCAAATAAGAGTTATTCCATTCTTAGTGGCGTATAACTTTTATTTGAAACATTTTTAGCTATGTCCGATATTAACGGAATTATAACTCACACACTGGATCAACCAAAGATGGAGTATTTCTATTTTGTTCCATCTAACTCAAAAGTTAAGCGAGTTAGAAAAAAATGTTTCTAATAAGAGATATTCCATTCTTAATGGCAAACAACTTTTGTCTTAAACATTTTACCCTATTTCCGATATTAACGGAATTATAAGCCAAATAGAAATTTGGCCCCATCTAACTCCAAAGTTAAGCGAGTTAGAAAAAAAATGTTTCAAACAAGAGTTATTCCATTCTTAATGGCAAGTAACTTTGGTTTGAAACATTTTACCCTATTTCCGATATTAACGGAATTATAAGCCAAGGACTTGAAAAACCTAAAACGGAGTATTTCTATTTGGCTCCATCTAATTCAAAAGTTAAGCGAGTTAGAAAAAAATATTTCAAATAAGAGTTATTCCATTCTTAGTGGCGTATAACTTTTATTTGAAACATTTTACCCTATTTCCGATATTAACGGAATTATGAGCCAAATAGGAATTTGCTTCCATCTAACTCCAAAGTTAAGCGAGTTAGAAGAAAATGTTTCAAATAAGAGTTATTCCATTCTTAATGACAAACAACTTTTGTTTGAAAGATTTTACCCCATTTCCGATATTAACGGAATTATAAGCCAAAAACTTGAACAACCTAAAACGGAGTAATTCTATTTGGCTCCATCTAACTCAAAAGTTAAGCAAGTTAGAAAAAAATGTTTCAAATAAGAGTCATTCCATTCTTAATGGCGTACAACTTTTATTTGAAACATTTCTCCCAATTTCCGATGTTAACGGAATCATAACCCACACACTGGATCAACCCAAAATAGAGTATTTCCATTTGGCTCCATCTAACTCATAAGTTAAGCGAGTTACAAAAGAATGTTTCAAATAAGAGATATTCCATTCTTAATGACAAACAACTTTTGTTTGAAACATTTTACCCTATCCCCGATATTAACGGAATTATAAGCCAAATAGGTATTTGGTTCCATCTAACTACAGAGTTAAGCGAGTTAGAAAAAATGATTCAACTAAGAGTTATTCCATTCTTAATAGCGTATAACTTTTATTTGAAACATTTTTCCCTATTTCGGATATTAACGGAATTATAACTCACACACTTGATCAACCCAAAATAGAGTATTTCTATTTGGCCCCATCTAACTCATAAGTTAAACGAGTTAGAAAAAAATGTTTCAAACAAGAGTTATTCCATTCCTAATGACAAACAACATTGGTTTAAAACATTTTACCCTATTTCCAATATTAACGGAGTTATAAGCCAAAAACTTGAACAACCTAAAACGGAGTATTTCTACTTGGCTCCATCTAACTCAAAAGTTAAGCGAGTTAGAAAAAAATGTTTCAAACAAGAGTTATTCCATTCTTAATCACAAACAACTTTTGTTTGAAACATTTTACCCTATATCCGATATTAACAGAATTATAAGCCAAATAGTAATTTGGCCCCATCTAACTACAAAGTTAAGCGAGTTAGAAAAAAATGTTTCAAACAAGAGTTATTCCATTCTTAATGGCAAATAACTTTGGATTGAAACATTTTACCCTATTTCCGATATTAACGGAATTATAAGCCAAAGACTTGAACAACCTAAAACGGAGTATTTCTATTTGGCTCCATCTAACTCCAAAGTTAGGCGAGTTAGAAAAAAATATTTCAAATAGGAGACATTCCATTCTTAATGACAAACAACTTTGGTTTGAAACATTTTACCCTATTTCCAATATTAACGGAATTTTTAGCCAAAAACTTGAACAACCTAAAACGGAGTATTTCTATTTGGCTCCATCTAACTCAAAAGTTAAGCGAGTTAGAAAAGAATGTTTCAAATAGGACATACTCCATTCTTAATAACAAACAACTTTTGTTTGAAACATATTACCCTATTTCCGATATTAACAGAATTATAAGCCAAAAACTTGAACAACCTAAAACGGAGTACTTCTATTTGGCTCCATCTAGCTCCAAAGTCAAGCGAGTTAGAAAAAAAATTATCAAATAAGAGGTATTCCATTCTTAGTGGCGAACAACTTTTATTTGAAACATTTTTCTCTATTTCCGATATTAACGGAGTTATAACCCAAACACTGGAACAACCCAAAAGTATTTCTATTTGGCTCGATCTAACTCAAAAGTTAAGCGAGTTAGAAAAAAATGTTTCAAATAAGATATATGCCATTCTTAATTGCAAACAACTTTTGTTTGAAACATTTTACCCTATTTCCGATATTAACGGAGTTATAAGCCAAAAACTTGAACAACATAAAACGGAGTATTTCTATTTGACTCCATCTAACTCATAAGTTAAGCGAGTTAGAAAAATATGTTTCAAACAAGAGTTATTCCATTCTTAAGGACAAACAACTTTTGTTTGAAACACTTTACCCTATTTCGAATATTAACGGAATTATAAGCCAAAGACTTGAACAACATAAAACGGAGTATTTCTATTTGGCTACATCTAACTCATAAGTTAAGCGAGTTAGAAAAAAATGTTTCAAACAAGAGCTACTCCATTCTTAATGACAAACAACTTTGGTTTGAAACATTTTACCCTATTTCCGATATTAACGGAATTATAAGCCAAATAGTAATTTGGCTCCATCTAACTCCAAAGTTAAGCGTGTTAGAAAAAAATGCTTCAAATAAGAGTTATTCCATTCTTAATGGCGAACACCTTTCATTTGAAACATTTTTCCCCATTTCCGATATTAACGGAGTTATAACCCAAACACTGGAACACCCCAAAATGGAGTATTTCTATTTGGCTCCATCTAACTCATAAGTTAAGCGACTTAGAAAAAAATGCTTCAAATAAGAGTTATTCCATTCTTAATGCTGAACAACTTTTATTTGAAACATTTTACCCTATTTCGAATATTAACGGAATTATAAGCCAAAAACTTGAACAACATAAAACGGAGTATTTCTATTTGGCTACATCTAACTCATAAGTTAAGCGGGTTAGAAAAAAATGTTTCAAACAAGAGCTATTCCATTCTTAATGACAAACAACTTTGGTTTGAAACATTTTACCCTATTTCGAATATTAACGGAATTATAAGCCAAAAACTTGAACAACATAAAACGGAGTATTTCTATTTGGCTACATCTAACTCATAAGTTAAGCGAGTTAGAAAAAAATATTTCAAACAAGAGCTATTCCATTCTTAATGACAAACAACTTTGGTTTGAAACATTTTACCCTATTTCCGATATTAACGGAATTATAAGCCAAATAGGAATTTGGCTCCATCTAACTCCAACGTTAAGCGAGTTAGAAAAAAACGCTTCAAATAAGAGTTATTCCATTCTTAATGCCGAACAACTTTTATTTGAAACATTTTTCCCTATTTCCGATATTAACGGAATTATAACTCACACGCTGGATCAACACAAAATAGAGTATTTCTATTTGGCTCCCTCTCTCTCCAAAGTTAAGCGAGTTAGAAAAAAAATGTTTCAAACAGGAGTTATTCCATTCTTAATGACAAACAACTTTGGTTTGAAACATTTTACCCTATTTCCGATATTAACGGAATTTTAAGCCAAGAACTTGAACAACCCAAAATGGAGTATCTCTATTTGGCTCCATCTAACTCATAAGTCAAGCGAGTTAGAAAAAAATGTTTCAAACAAGAGTTATTCCATTCTTAATGACAAACAACTTTGGTTTGAAACATTTTACCCTATTTCCGATATTAACGGAATTATAAGCCAAAAACTTGAACAACCTAAAACGGAGTGTTTCTATTTGGCTCCATCTAACTCAAAAGTTAAGCGAGTTAGAAAAAAATGTTTCAAATAAGAGATATTCCATTCCTAATGGCAAACAACTTTTGTTTGAAACATTTTACCCTATTTGCGATATTAACGGAATTATAAGCCAAAAACTTGAACAACCTAAAACGGAGTGTTTCTATTTGGCTCCATCTAACTCAAAAGTTGAGCGAGTTAGAAAAAAATGTTTCAAATAAGAGCTATTCCATTCTTAATGACAAACAACTGTTGTTTGAAACATTATTCCCTATTTCCGATATTAACGGAATTATAACTCACACACTGGATCAACCCAAAATAGAGTGTTTCTATTTGGCTCCACCTAACTCGAAAGTTAAACGAGTTAGAAAAAAATGTTTCAAACCAGAGTTATTCCATTCTTAATGGCAAACAACTTTTATTTGAAACATTTTTTCCTATTACCGATATTAACGGAGTTATAAGTCACACACTGGATCAACCCAAAATAGAGTGTTTCTATTTGGCTCCATCTAACTCCAAAGTTAAGCGAGTTAGATAAAAATGTTTCAAACAAGAGCTATTCCACTCTTAATGACATACAACTTTGGTTTGAAACATTTTGCCCTATTTGCGATATTAACGGAATTATAAGCCAAAAACTTGAACAACCTAAAACGGAGTATTTCTATTTGGCTACATCTAACTCCAAAGTTAGGCGAGTTAGAAAAAAATATTTCAAATAGGAGACATTCCATTCTTAATGACAAACAACTTTGGTTTGAAACATTTTACCCTATTTCCAATATTAACGGAATTTTTAGCCAAAAACTTGAACAACCTAAAACGGAGTATTTCTATTTGGCTCCATCTAACTCAAAAGTTAAGCGAGTTAGAAAAGAATGTTTCAAATAGGACATACTCCATTCTTAATGACAAACAACTTTGGTTTGAAACATTTTACCCTATTTCGAATATTAACGGAATTATAAGCCAAAAACTTGAACAACATAAAACGGAGTATTTCTATTTGGCTACATCTAACTCATAAGTTAAGCGAGTTAGAAAAAAATATTTCAAACAAGAGCTATTCCATTCTTAATGACAAACAACTTTGGTTTGAAACATTTTACCCTATTTCCGATATTAACGGAATTATAAGCCAAATAGGAATTTGGCTCCATCTAACTCCAACGTTAAGCGAGTTAGAAAAAAACGCTTCAAATAAGAGTTATTCCATTCTTAATGCCGAACAACTTTTATTTGAAACATTTTTCCCTATTTCCGATATTAACGGAATTATAACTCACACGCTGGATCAACACAAAATAGAGTATTTCTATTTGGCTCCCTCTCTCTCCAAAGTTAAGCGAGTTAGAAAAAAAATGTTTCAAACAGGAGTTATTCCATTCTTAATGACAAACAACTTTGGTTTGAAACATTTTACCCTATTTCCGATATTAACGGAATTTTAAGCCAAGAACTTGAACAACCCAAAATGGAGTATCTCTATTTGGCTCCATCTAACTCATAAGTCAAGCGAGTTAGAAAAAAATGTTTCAAACAAGAGTTATTCCATTCTTAATGACAAACAACTTTGGTTTGAAACATTTTACCCTATTTCCGATATTAACGGAATTATAAGCCAAAAACTTGAACAACCTAAAACGGAGTGTTTCTATTTGGCTCCATCTAACTCAAAAGTTAAGCGAGTTAGAAAAAAATGTTTCAAATAAGAGATATTCCATTCCTAATGGCAAACAACTTTTGTTTGAAACATTTTACCCTATTTGCGATATTAACGGAATTATAAGCCAAAAACTTGAACAACCTAAAACGGAGTGTTTCTATTTGGCTCCATCTAACTCAAAAGTTGAGCGAGTTAGAAAAAAATGTTTCAAATAAGAGCTATTCCATTCTTAATGACAAACAACTGTTGTTTGAAACATTATTCCCTATTTCCGATATTAACGGAATTATAACTCACACACTGGATCAACCCAAAATAGAGTGTTTCTATTTGGCTCCACCTAACTCGAAAGTTAAACGAGTTAGAAAAAAATGTTTCAAACCAGAGTTATTCCATTCTTAATGGCAAACAACTTTTATTTGAAACATTTTTTCCTATTACCGATATTAACGGAGTTATAAGTCACACACTGGATCAACCCAAAATAGAGTGTTTCTATTTGGCTCCATCTAACTCCAAAGTTAAGCGAGTTAGATAAAAATGTTTCAAACAAGAGCTATTCCACTCTTAATGACATACAACTTTGGTTTGAAACATTTTGCCCTATTTGCGATATTAACGGAATTATAAGCCAAAAACTTGAACAACCTAAAACGGAGTATTTCTATTTGGCTACATCTAACTCCAAAGTTAGGCGAGTTAGAAAAAAATATTTCAAATAGGAGACATTCCATTCTTAATGACAAACAACTTTGGTTTGAAACATTTTACCCTATTTCCAATATTAACGGAATTTTTAGCCAAAAACTTGAACAACCTAAAACGGAGTATTTCTATTTGGCTCCATCTAACTCATAAGTTAAGCGAGTTAGAAAAATATGTTTCAAACAAGAGTTATTCCATTCTTAACGACAAACAACTTTTGTTTGAAACATTTTACCCTATTTCGAATATTAACGGAATTATAAGCCAAAGACTTGAACAACATAAAACGGAGTATTTCTATTTGGCTACATCTAACTCATAAGTTAAGCGAGTTAGAAAAAAATGTTTCAAACAAGAGCTATTCCATTCTTAATGACAAACAACTTTGCTTTGAAACATTTTACCCTATTTCCGATATTAACGGAATTATAAGCCAAATAGGAATTTGGCTCCATCTAACTCCAAAGTTAAGCGAGTTAGAAAAAAATGTTTCAAATAAGATATATTCCATTCTTAATTGCAAACAACTTTTGTTTGAAACATTTTACCCTATTTCCGATATTAACGGAGTTATAAGCCAAAAACTTGAACAAGATAAAACGGAGTATTTCTATTTGACTCCATCTAACTCATAAGTTAAGCGAGTTAGAAAAATATGTTTCAAACAAGAGTTATTCCATTCTTAACGACAAACAACTTTTGTTTGAAACATTTTACCCTATTTCGAATATTAACGGAATTATAAGCCAAAGACTTGAACAACATAAAACGGAGTATTTCTATTTGGCTACATCTAACTCATAAGTTAAGCGAGTTAGAAAAAAATGTTTCAAACAAGAGCTATTCCATTCTTAATGACAAACAACTTTGCTTTGAAACATTTTACCCTATTTCCGATATTAACGGAATTATAATCCAAATAGGAATTTGGCTCCAT
Source organism: Digitonthophagus gazella (assembly GCA_036711955.1). Classification (NCBI taxonomy): domain Eukaryota; kingdom Metazoa; phylum Arthropoda; class Insecta; order Coleoptera; family Scarabaeidae; genus Digitonthophagus; species Digitonthophagus gazella. Next base: position 10,719,110 of record JASCIT010000012.1, read on the forward strand.
CTAACTCCAAAGTTAAGCGAGTTAGAAAAAAATGCTTCAAATAAGAGTTATTCCATTCTTAATGGCGAACACCTTTTATTTGAAACATTTTTCCCCATTTCCGATATTAACGGAGTTATAACCCAAACACTGGAACACCCCAAAATGGAGTATTTCTATTTGGCTCAATCTAACTCATAAGTTAAGCGACTTAAAAAAAATGCTTCAAATAAGAGTTATTCCATTCTTAATGCCGAACAACTTTTATTTGAAACATTTTACCCTATTTCGAATATTAACGGAATTATAAGCCAAAAACTTGAACAACATAAAACGGAGTATTTCTATTTGGCTACATCTAACTCATAAGTCAAGCGAGTTAGAAAAAAATTTTTCAAACAAGAGCTATTCCATTCTTAATGTCAAACAACTTTGGTTTGAAACATTTTACCCTATTTCCGATATTAACGGAATTATAAGCCAAATAGGAATTTGGCTCCATCTAACTCCAAAGTTAAGCGAGTTAGAAAAAAATGCTTCAAATAAGAGTTATTCCATTCTTAATGGCGAACATCTTTTATTTGAAACATTTTTCCCCATTTCCGATATTAACGGAGTTATAAACCAAACACTGGAACACCCCAAAATGGAGTATTTCTATTTGGCTCCATCTAACTCATAAGTTAAGCGAGTTAGAAAAATATGTTTCAAACAAGAGTTATTCCATTCTTAACGACAAACAACTTTTGTTTGAAACATTTTACCCTATTTCGAATATTAACGGATTTATAAGCCAAAGACTTGAACAACATAAAACGGAGTATTTCTATTTGGCTACATCTAACTCATAAGGTAAGCGAGTTAGAAAAAAATGTTTCAAACAAGAGCTATTCCATTCTTAATGACAAACAACTTTGCTTTGAAACATTTTACCCTATTTCCGATATTAACGGAATTATAAGCCAAATAGGAATTTGGCTCCATCTAACTCCAAAGTTAAGCGAGTTAGAAAAAAATGCTTCAAATAAGAGTTATTCCATTCTTAATGGCGAACACCTTTTATTTGAAACATTTTTCCCCATTTCCGATATTAACGGAGTTATAACCCAAGCACTGGAACACCCCAAAATGGAGTATTTCTATTTGGCTCAATCTAACTCATAAGTTAAGCGACTTAAGAAAAATGCTTCAAATAAGAGTTATTCCATTCTTAATGCCGAACAACTTTTATTTGAAACATTTTACCCTATTTCGAATATTAACGGAATTATAAACCAAAAACTTGAACAACATAAAACGGAGTATTTCTATTTGGCTACATCTAACTCATAAGTTAAGCGAGTTAGAAAAAAATGTTTCAAACAAGAGCTACTCCATTCTTAATGACAAACAACTTTGGTTTGAAACATTTTACCCTATTTCCGATATTAACGGAATTATAAGCCAACTAGTAATTTGGCTCCATCTAACTCCAACGTTAAGCGAGTTTGAAAAAAATGCTTCAAATAAGAGTTATTCCATTCTTAATGCCGAACAACTTTTATTTGAAACATTTTACCCTATTTCGAATATTAACGGAATTATAAGCCAAACACTTGAACAACATAAAACGGAGTATTTCTATTTGGCTACATCTAACTCATAAGTCAAGCGAGTTAGAAAAAAATGTTTCAAACAAGAGCTATTCCATTCTTAATGACAAACAACTTTGGTTTGAAACATTTTACCCTATTTCCGATATTAACGGAATTATAAGCCAACTAGGAATTTGGCTCCATCTAACTCCAACGTTAAGCGAGTTGGAAAAAAATGCTTCAAATAAGAGTTATTCCATTCTTAATGCCGAACAACCTTTATTTGAAACATTTTCCCTATTTCCGATATTAACGGAATTATAACTCACACGCTGGATCAACACAAAATAGAGTATTTCTATTTGGCTCCCTCTCACTCCAAAGTTAAGCGAGTTAGAAAAAAAATGTTTCAAACAGGAGTTATTCCATTCTTAATGACAAACAACTTTGGTTTGAAACATTTTACCCTATTTCCGATATTAACGGAATTATAAGCCAAAAACTTGAACAACCTAAAACGGAGTGTTTCTATTTGGCTCCATCTAACTCCAAAGTTAAGCGAGTTAGAAAAAAATGCTTCAAATAAGAGTTATTCCATTCTTAATGGCGAACAACTTTTATTTGAAACATTTTTCCCTATTTCCGATATTAACGGAATTATAACTCACACGCTGGATCAACACAAAATAGAGTATTTCTATTTGGCTCCCTCTCACTCCAAAGTTAAGCGAGTTAGAAAAAAAATGTTTCAAACAGGAGTTATTCCATTCTTAATGCCGAACAACTTTTATTTGAAACATTTTACCCTATTTCGAATATTAACGGAATTATAAGCCAAAAACTTGAACAACATAAAACGGAGTATTTCTATTTGGCTACATCTAACTCATAAGTCAAGCGAGTTAGAAAAAAATGTTTCAAACAAAAGCTATTCCATTCTTAATGACAAACAACTTTGGTTTGAAACATTTTACCCTATTTCCGATATTAACGGAATTACAAGCCATATAGGAATTTGGCTCCATCTAACTCCAAAGTTAAGCGAGTTAGAAAAAAATGCTTCAAATAAGAGTTATTCCATTCTTAATGGCGAACACCTTTTATTTGAAACATTTTTCCCCATTTCCGATATTAACGGAGTTATAACCCAAACACTGGAACACCCCAAAATGGAGCATTTCTATTTGGCTCAATCTAACTCATAAGTTAAGCGACTTAAAAAAAATGCTTCAAATAAGAGTTATTCCATTCTTAATGCCGAACAACTTTTATTTGAAACATTTTACCCTATTTCGAATATTAACGGAATTATAAACCAAAAACTTGAACAACATAAAACGGAGTATTTCTATTTGGCTACATCTAACTCATAAGTTAAGCGAGTTAGAAAAAAATGTTTCAAACAAGAGCTACTCCATTCTTAATGACAAACAACTTTGGTTTGAAACATTTTACCCTATTTCCGATATTAACGGAATTATAAGCCAAATAGGAATTTGGTTCCATCTAACTCCAAAGTAAAGCGAGTTAGAAAAAAATGCTTCAAATAAGAGTTATTCCATTCTTAATGCCGAACAACTTTTATTTGAAACATTTTACCCTATTTCGAATATTAACGGAATTATAAGCCAAAAACTTGAACAACATAAAACGGAGTATTTCTATTTGGCTACATCTAACTCATAAGTCAAGCGAGTTAGAAAGAAATGTTTCAAATAAGAGTTATTCCACTGTTAATGCCGAACAACTTTTATTTGAAACATTTTTCCCTATTTCCGATATTAACGGAATTATAACTCACACGCTGGATGAACACAAAATAGAGTATTTCTATTTGGCTCCCTCTCACTCCAAAGTTAAGCGAGTTAGAAAAAAAATGTTTCAAACAGGAGTTATTCCATTCTTAATGCCGAACAACTTTTATTTGAAACATTTTTCCCTATTTCCGATATTAACGGAATTATAACTCACACGCTGGATCAACACAAAATAGAGTATTTCTATTTGGCTCCCTCTCACTCCAAAGTTAAGCGAGTTAGAAAAAAAATGTTTCAAACAGGAGTTATTCCATTCTTAATGACAAACAACTTTGGTTTGAAACATTTTACCCTATTTCCGATATTAACGGAATTATAAGCCAAAAACTTGAACAACCTAAAACGGAGTGTTTCTATTTGGCTCCATCTAACTCCAAAGTTAAGCGAGTTAGAAAAAAATGCTTCAAATAAGAGTTATTCCATTCTTAATGGCGAACAACTCTTATTTGAAACATTTTTCCCTATTTCCGATATTAACGGAATTATAACTCACACGCTGGATCAACACAAAATAGAGTATTTCTATTTGGCTCCCTCTCACTCCAAAGTTAAGCGAGTTAGAAAAAAAATGTTTCAAACAGGAGTTATTCCATTCTTAATGCCGAACAACTTTTATTTGAAACATTTTACCCTATTTCGAATATTAACGGAATTATAAGCCAAAAACTTGAACAACATAAAACGGAGTATTTCTATTTGGCTACATCTAACTCATAAGTCAAGCGAGTTAGAAAAAAATGTTTCAAACAAGAGCTATTCCATTCTTAATGACAAACAACTTTGGTTTGAAACATTTTACCCTATTTCCGATATTAACGGAATTATAAGCCAAATAGGAATTTGGCTCCATCTAACTCCAAAGTTAAGCGAGTTAGAAAAAAATGCTTCAAATAAGAGTTATTCCATTCTTAATGGCGAACACCTTTTATTTGAAACATTTTTCCCCATTTCCGATATTAACGGAGTTATAACCCAAACACTGGAACACCCCAAAATGGAGTATTTCTATTTGGCTCCATCTAACTCATAAGTTAAGCGAGTTAGAAAAATATGTTTCAAACAAGAGTTATTCCATTCTTAACGACAAATAACTTTTGTTTGAAACATTTTACCCTATTTCGAATATTAACGGAATTATAAGCCAAAAACTTGAACAACATAAAACGGAGTATTTCTATTTGGCTACATCTAACTCATAAGTCAAGCGAGTTAGAAAAAAATGTTTCAAACAAGAGCTATTCCATTCTTAATGACAAACAACTTTGGTTTGAAACATTTTACCCTATTTCCGATATTAACGGAATTATAAGCCAAATAGGAATTTGGCTCCATCTAACTCCAAAGTTAAGCGAGTTAGAAAAGAATGCTTCAAATAAGAGTTATTCCATTCTTAATGGCGAACACCTTTTATTTGAAACATTTTTCCCCATTTCCGATATTAACGGAGTTATAACCCAAACACTGGAACACCCCAAAATGGAGTATTTCTATTTGGCTCAATCTAACTCATAAGTTAAGCGACTTAAAAAAAATGCTTCAAATAAGAGTTATTCCATTCTTAATGCCGAACAACTTTTATTTGAAACATTTTACCCTATTTCGAATATTAACGGAATTATAAGCCAAGAACTTGAACAACATAAAACGGAGTATTTCTATTTGGCTACATCTAACTCATAAGTCAAGCGAGTTAGAAAGAAATGTTTCAAATAAGAGTTATTCCACTGTTAATGCCGAACAACTTTTATTTGAAACATTTTTCCCTATTTCCGATATTAACGGAATTATAACTCACACGCTGGATGAACACAAAATAGAGTATTTCTATTTGGCTCCCTCTCACTCCAAAGTTAAGCGAGTTAGAAAAAAAATGTTTCAAACAGGAGTTATTCCATTCTTAATGCCGAACAACTTTTATTTGAAACATTTTTCCCTATTTCCGATATTAACGGAATTATAACTCACACGCTGGATCAACACAAAATAGAGTATTTCTATTTGGCTCCCTCTCACTCCAAAGTTAAGCGAGTTAGAAAAAAAATGTTTCAAACAGGAGTTATTCCATTCTTAATGACAAACAACTTTGGTTTGAAACATTTTACCCTATTTCCGATATTAACGGAATTATAAGCCAAAAACTTGAACAACCTAAAACGGAGTGTTTCTATTTGGCTCCATCTAACTCCAAAGTTAAGCGAGTTAGAAAAAAATGCTTCAAATAAGAGTTATTCCATTCTTAATGGCGAACAACTCTTATTTGAAACATTTTTCCCTATTTCCGATATTAACGGAATTATAACTCACACGCTGGATCAACACAAAATAGAGTATTTCTATTTGGCTCCCTCTCACTCCAAAGTTAAGCGAGTTAGAAAAAAAATGTTTCAAACAGGAGTTATTCCATTCTTAATGCCGAACAACTTTTATTTGAAACATTTTACCCTATTTCGAATATTAACGGAATTATAAGCCAAAAACTTGAACAACATAAAACGGAGTATTTCTATTTGGCTACATCTAACTCATAAGTCAAGCGAGTTAGAAAAAAATGTTTCAAACAAGAGCTATTCCATTCTTAATGACAAACAACTTTGGTTTGAAACATTTTACCCTATTTCCGATATTAACGGAATTATAAGCCAAATAGGAATTTGGCTCCATCTAACTCCAAAGTTAAGCGAGTTAGAAAAAAATGCTTCAAATAAGAGTTATTCCATTCTTAATGGCGAACACCTTTTATTTGAAACATTTTTCCCCATTTCCGATATTAACGGAGTTATAACCCAAACACTGGAACACCCCAAAATGGAGTATTTCTATTTGGCTCCATCTAACTCATAAGTTAAGCGAGTTAGAAAAATATGTTTCAAACAAGAGTTATTCCATTCTTAACGACAAATAACTTTTGTTTGAAACATTTTACCCTATTTCGAATATTAACGGAATTATAAGCCAAAAACTTGAACAACATAAAACGGAGTATTTCTATTTGGCTACATCTAACTCATAAGTCAAGCGAGTTAGAAAAAAATGTTTCAAACAAGAGCTATTCCATTCTTAATGACAAACAACTTTGGTTTGAAACATTTTACCCTATTTCCGATATTAACGGAATTATAAGCCAAATAGGAATTTGGCTCCATCTAACTCCAAAGTTAAGCGAGTTAGAAAAGAATGCTTCAAATAAGAGTTATTCCATTCTTAATGGCGAACACCTTTTATTTGAAACATTTTTCCCCATTTCCGATATTAACGGAGTTATAACCCAAACACTGGAACACCCCAAAATGGAGTATTTCTATTTGGCTCAATCCAACTCATAAGTTAAGCGACTTAAAAAAAATGATTCAAATAAGAGTTATTCCATTCTTAATGCCGAACAACTTTTATTTGAAACATTTTACCCTATTTCGAATATTAACGGAATTATAAGCCAAGAACTTGAACAACATAAAACGGAGTATTTCTATTTGGCTACATCTAACTCATAAGTCAAGCGAGTTAGAAAAAAATGTTTCAAACAAGAGCTATTCCATTCTTAATGACAAACAACTTTGCTTTGAAACATTTTACCCTATTTCCGATATTAACGGAATTACAAGCCAAATAGGAATTTGGCTCCATCTAACTCCAAAGTTAAGCGAGTTAGAAAAAAATGCTTCAAATAAGAGTTATTCCATTCTTAATGGCGAACACCTTTTATTTGAAACATTTTTCCCCATTTCCGATATTAACGGAGTTATAACCCAAACACTGGAACACCCCAAAATGGAGTATTTCTATTTGGCTCAATCTAACTCATAAGTTAAGCGACTTAAAAAAAATGCTTCAAATAAGAGTTATTCCATTCTTAATGCCGAACAACTTTTATTTGAAACATTTTACCCTATTTCGAATATTAACGGAATTATAAGCCAAAAACTTGAACAACATAAAACGGAGTATTTCTATTTGGCTACATCTAACTCATAAGTCAAGCGAGTTAGAAAAAAATGTTTCAAACAAGAGCTATTCCATTCTTAATGACAAACAACTTTGGTTTGAAACATTTTACCCTATTTCCGATATTAACGGAATTATAAGCCAAATAGGAATTTGGCTCCATCTAACTCCAAAGTTAAGCGAGTTAGAAAAGAATGCTTCAAATAAGAGTTATTCCATTCTTAATGGCGAACACCTTTTATTTGAAACATTTTTCCCCATTTCCGATATTAACGGAGTTATAACCCAAACACTGGAACACCCCAAAATGGAGTATTTCTATTTGGCTCAATCTAACTCATAAGTTAAGCGACTTAAAAAAAATGCTTCAAATAAGAGTTATTCCATTCTTAATGCCGAACAACTTTTATTTGAAACATTTTACCCTATTTCGAATATTAACGGAATTATAAGCCAAGAACTTGAACAACATAAAACGGAGTATTTCTATTTGGCTACATCTAACTCATAAGTCAAGCGAGTTAGAAAAAAATGTTTCAAACAAGAGCTATTCCATTCTTAATGACAAACAACTTTGCTTTGAAACATTTTACCCTATTTCCGATATTAACGGAATTACAAGCCAAATAGGAATTTGGCTCCATCTAACTCCAAAGTTAAGCGAGTTAGAAAAAAATGCTTCAAATAAGAGTTATTCCATTCTTAATGGCGAACACCTTTTATTTGAAACATTTTTCCCCATTTCCGATATTAACGGAGTTATAACCCAAACACTGGAACACCCCAAAATGGAGTATTTCTATTTGGCTCAATCTAACTCATAAGTTAAGCGACTTAAAAAAAATGCTTCAAATAAGAGTTATTCCATTCTTAATGCCGAACAACTTTTATTTGAAACATTTTACCCTATTTCGAATATTAACGGAATTATAAGCCAAAAACTTGAACAACATAAAACGGAGTATTTCTATTTGGCTACATCTAACTCATAAGTCAAGCGAGTTAGAAAAAAATGTTTCAAACAAGAGCTATTCCATTCTTAATGACAAACAACTTTGGTTTGAAACATTTTACCCTATTTCCGATATTAACGGAATTATAAGCCAAATAGGAATTTGGCTCCATCTAACTCCAACGTTAAGCGAGTTAGAAAAAAATGCTTCAAATAAGAGTTATTCCATTCTTAATGCCGAACAACTTTTATTTGAAACATTTTTCCCTATTTCCGATATTAACGGAATTATAACTCACACGCTGGATCAACACAAAATAGAGTATTTCTATTTGGCTCCCTCTCACTCCAAAGTTAAGCGAGTTAGAAAAAAAATGTTTCAAACAGGAGTTATTCCATTCTTAATGACAAACAACTTTGGTTTGAAACATTTTACCCTATTTCCGATATTAACGGAATTATAAGCCAAAAACTTGAACAACCTAAAACGGAGTGTTTCTATTTGGCTCCATCTAACTCCAAAGTTAAGCGAGTTGGAAAAAAATGCTTCAAATAAGAGTTATTCCATTCTTAATGGCGAACAACTTTTATTTGAAACATTTTTCCCTATTTCCGATATTAACGGAATTATAACTCACACGCTGGATCAACACAAAATAGAGTATTTCTATTTGGCTCCCTCTCACTCCAAAGTTAAGCGAGTTAGAAAAAAAATGTTTCAAACAGGAGTTATTCCATTCTTAATGCCGAACAACTTTTATTTGAAACATTTTACCCTATTTCGAATATTAACGGAATTATAAGCCAAAAACTTGAACAACATAAAACGGAGTATTTCTATTTGGCTACATCTAACTCATAAGTCAAGCGAGTTAGAAAAAAATGTTTCAAACAAGAGCTATTCCATTCTTAATGACAAACAACTTTGGTTTGAAACATTTTACCCTATTTCCGATATTAACGGAATTATAAGCCAAATAGGAATTTGGCTCCATCTAACTCCAAAGTTAAGCGAGTTAGAAAAAAATGCTTCAAATAAGAGTTATTCCATTCTTAATGGCGAACACCTTTTATTTGAAACATTTTTCCCCATTTCCGATATTAACGGAGTTATAACCCAAACACTGGAACACCCCAAAATGGAGTATTTCTATTTGGCTCCATCTAACTCATAAGTTAAGCGAGTTAGAAAAATATGTTTCAAACAAGAGTTATTCCATTCTTAACGACAAACAACTTTTGTTTGAAACATTTTACCCTATTTCGAATATTAACGGAATTATAAGCCAAAGACTTGAACAACATAAAACGGAGTATTTCTATTTGGCTAAATCTAACTCATAAGTTAAGCGAGTTAGAAAAAAATGTTTCAAACAAGAGCTATTCCATTCTTAATAACAAACAACTTTGCTTTGAAACATTTTACCCTATTTCCGATATTAACGGAATTATAAGCCAAATAGGAATTTGGCTCCATCTAACTCCAAAGTTAAGCGAGTTAGAAAAAAATGCTTCAAATAAGAGTTATTCCATTCTTAATGGCGAACACCTTTTATTTGAAACATTTTTCCCCATTTCCGATATTAACGGAGTTATAACCCAAACACTGGAACACCCCAAAATGGAGTATTTCTATTTGGCTCCATCTAACTCATAAGTTAAGCGAGTTAGAAAAATATGTTTCAAACAAGAGTTATTCCATTCTTAACGACAAACAACTTTTGTTTGAAACATTTTACCCTATTTCGAATATTAACGGAATTATAAGCCAAAGACTTGAACAACATAAAACGGAGTATTTCTATTTGGCTACATCTAACTCATAAGTTAAGCGAGTTAGAAAAAAATGTTTCAAACAAGAGCTACTCCATTCTTAATGACAAACAACTTTGGTTTGAAACATTTTACCCTATTTCCGATATTAACGGAATTATAAGCCAAATAGGAATTTGGCTCCATCTAACTCCAAAGTAAAGCGAGTTAGAAAAAAATGCTTCAAATAAGAGTTATTCCATTCTTAATGCCGAACAACTTTTATTTGAAACATTTTACCCTATTTCGAATATTAACGGAATTATAAGCCAAAAACTTGAACAACATAAAACGGAGTATTTCTATTTGGCTACATCTAACTCATAAGTCAAGCGAGTTAGAAAAAAATGTTTCAAACAAGAGCTATTCCATTCTTAATGACAAACAACTTTGGTTTGAAACATTTTACCCTATTTCCGATATTAACGGAATTATAAGCCAAATAGGAATTTGGCTCCATCTAACTCCAACGTTAAGCGAGTTAGAAAAAAATGCTTCAAATAAGAGTTATTCCATTCTTAATGCCGAACAACTTTTATTTGAAACATTTTTCCCTATTTCCGATATTAACGGAATTATAACTCACACGCTGGATCAACACAAAATAGAGTATTTCTATTTGGCTCCCTCTCACTCCAAAGTTAAGCGAGTTAGAAAAAAAATGTTTCAAACAGGAGTTATTCCATTCTTAATGACAAACGACTTTGGTTTGAAACATTTTACCCTATTTCCGATATTAACGGAATTATAAGCCAAAAACTTGAACAACCTAAAACGGAGTGTTTCTATTTGGCTCCATCTAACTCCAAAGTTAAGCGAGTTAGAAAAAAATGCTTCAAATAAGAGTTATTCCATTCTTAATGGCGAACACCTTTTATTTGAAACATTTTTCCCCATTTCCGATATTAACGGAGTTATAACCCAAGCACTGGAACACCCCAAAATGGAGTATTTCTATTTGGCTCAATCTAACTCATAAGTTAAGCGACTTAAAAAAAATGCTTCAAATAAGAGTTATTCCATTCTTAATGCCGAACAACTTTTATTTGAAACATTTTACCCTATTTCGAATATTAACGGAATTATAAGCCAAAAACTTGAACAACATAAAACGGAGTATTTCTATTTGGCTACATCTAACTCATAAGTTAAGCGAGTTAGAAAAAAATATTTCAAACAAGAGCTATTCCATTCTTAATGACAAATAACTTTGGTTTGAAACATTTTACCCTATTTCCGATATTAACGGAATTATAAGCCAAATAGGAATTTGGCTCCATCTAACTCCAAAGTCAAGCGAGTTAGAAAAAAATGCTTCAAATAAGAGTTATTCCATTCTTAATGACGAACACCTTTTATTTGAAACATTTTTCCCTATTTCCGATATTAACGGGGTTATAACCCAAACACTGGAACAACCCAAAATGGAGTATTTCTATTTGGCTCCATCTAACTCATAAGTTAAGCGACTTAGAAAAAAATGCTTCAAATAAGAGTTATTCCATTCTTAATGCCGAACAACTTTTATTTGAAACATTTTTCCCTATTTCCGATATTAACGGAATAATAACTCACACGCTGGATCAACACAAAATAGAGTATTTCTATTTGGCTCCCTCTAACTCCAAAGTTAAGCGAGTTAGAAAAAAATGTTTCAAACAGGAGTTATTCCATTCTTAATGACAAACAACTTTGGTTTGAAACATTTTACCCTATTTCCAATATTAACGGAATTTTTAGCCAAAAACTTGAACAACCTAAAACGGAGTATTTCTATTTGGCTTCATCTAACTCAAAAGTTAAGCGAGTTAGAAAAAAATGTTTCAAACAAGAGCTATTCCATTCTTAATGACAAACAACTTTGCTTTGAAACATTTTACCCTATTTCCGATATTAACGGAATTATAAGCCAAATAGGAATTTGGCTCCATCTAACTCCAAAGTTAAGCGAGTTAGAAAAAAATGCTTCAAATAAGAGTTATTCCATTCTTAATGGCGAACACCTTTTATTTGAAACATTTTTCCCCATTTCCGATATTAACGGAGTTATAACCCAAACACTGGAACACCCCAAAATGGAGTATTTCTATTTGGCTCAATCTAACTCATAAGTTAAGCGACTTAAAAAAAATGCTTCAAATAAGAGTTATTCCATTCTTAATGCCGAACAACTTTTATTTGAAACATTTTACCCTATTTCGAATATTAACGGAATTATAAGCCAAAAACTTGAACAACATAAAACGGAGTATTTCTATTTGGCTACATCTAACTCATAAGTCAAGCGAGTTAGAAAAAAATGTTTCAAACAAGAGCTATTCCATTCTTAATGACAAACAACTTTGGTTTGAAACATTTTACCCTATTTCCGATATTAACGGAATTATAAGCCAAATAGGAATTTGGCTCCATCTAACTCCAAAGTTAAGCGAGTTAGAAAAAAATGCTTCAAATAAGAGTTATTCCATTCTTAATGGCGAACACCTTTTATTTGAAACATTTTTCCCCGTTTCCGATATTAACGGAGTTATAACCCAAACACTGGAACACCCCAAAATGGAGTATTTCTATTTGGCTCCATCTAACTCATAAGTTAAGCGAGTTAGAAAAATATGATTCAAACAAGAGTTATTCCATTCTTAACGACAAACAGCTTTTGTTTGAAACATTTTACCCTATTTCGAATATTAACGGAATTATAAGCCAAAGACTTGAACAACATAAAACGGAGTATTTCTATTTGACTACATCTAACTCATAAGTTAAGCGAGTTAGAAAAAAATGTTTCAAACAAGAGCTATTCCATTCTTAATGACAAACAACTTTGCTTTGAAACATTTTACCCTATTTCCGATATTAACGGAATTATAAGCCAAATAGGAATTTGGCTCCATCTAACTCCAAAGTTAAGCGAGTTAGAAAAAAATGCTTCAAATAAGAGTTATTCCATTCTTAATGGCGAACACCTTTTATTTGAAACATTTTTCCCCATCTCCGATATTAACGGAGTTATAACCCAAACACTGGAACACCCCAAAATGGAGTATTTCTATTTGGCTCAATCTAACTCATAAGTTAAGCGACTTAAAAAAAATGCTTCAAATAAGAGTTATTCCATTCTTAATGCCGAACAACTTTTATTTGAAACATTTTACCCTATTTCGAATATTAACGGAATTATAAGCCAAAAACTTGAACAACATAAAACGGAGTATTTCTATTTGGCTACATCTAACTCATAAGTTAAGCGAGTTAGAAAAAAATATTTCAAACAAGAGCTATTCCATTCTTAATGACAAACAACTTTGGTTTGAAACATTTTACCCTATTTCCGATATTAACGGAATTATAAGCCAAATAGGAATTTGGCTCCATCTAACTCCAAAGTCAAGCGAGTTAGAAAAAAATGCTTCAAATAAGAGTTATTCCATTCTTAATGACGAACACCTTTTATTTGAAACATTTTTCCCTATTTCCGATATTAACGGGGTTATAACCCAAACACTGGAACAACCCAAAATGGAGTATTTCTATTTGGCTCCATCTAACTCATAAGTTAAGCGACTTAGAAAAAAATGCTTCAAATAAGAGTTATTCCATTCTTAATGCCGAACAACTTTTATTTGAAACATTTTTCCCTATTTCCGATATTAACGGAATAATAACTCACACGCTGGATCAACACAAAATAGAGTATTTCTATTTGGCTCCCTCTAACTCCAAAGTTAAGCGATTTTTAGCCAAAAACTTGAACAACCTAAAACGGAGTACTTCTATTTGGCTCCATCTAGCTCCAAAGTCAAGCGAGTTAGAAAAAAAATTATCAAATAAGAGGTATTCCATTCTTAGTGGCGAACAACTTTTATTTGAAACATTTTTCTCTATTTCCGATATTAACGGAGTTATAACCCAAACACTGGAACAACCCAAAATGGAGTATTTCTATTTGGCTCGATCTAACTCAATAGTAAAGCGAGTTAGAAAAAAATGTTTCAAATAAGATATATTCCATTCCTAATTGCAAACAACTTTTGTTTGAAACATTTTACCCTATTTCCGATATTAACGGAGTTATAAGCCAAAAACTTGAACAAGATAAAACGGAGTATTTCTATTTGACTCCATCTAACTCATAAGTTAAGCGAGTTAGAAAAATATGTTTCAAACAAGAGTTATTCCATTCTTAGCGACAAACAACTTTTGTTTGAAACATTTTACCCTATTTCGAATATTAACGGAATTATAAGCCAAAGACTTGAACAACATAAAACGGAGTATTTCTATTTGGCTACATCTAACTCATAAGTTAAGCGAGTTAGAAAAAAATGTTTCAAACAAGAGCTATTCCATTCTTAATGACAAACAACTTTGCTTTGAAACATTTTACCCTATTTCCGATATTAACGGAATTATAAGCCAAATAGGAATTTGGCTCCATCTAACTCCAAAGTTAAGCGAGTTAGAAAAAAATGCTTCAAATAAGAGTTATTCCATTCTTAATGGCGAACACCTTTTATTTGAAACATTTTTCCCCATTTCCGATATTAACGGAGTTATAACCAAAACACTGGAACACCCCAAAATGGAGTATTTCTATTTGGCTCAATCTAACTCATAAGTTAAGCGACTTGAAAAAAATGCTTCAAATAAGAGTTATTCCATTCTTAATGCCGAACAACTTTTATTTGAAACATTTTACCCTATTTCGAATATTAACGGAATTATAAGCCAAAAACTTGAACAACATAAAACGGAGTATTTCTATTTGGCTACATCTAACTCATAAGTCAAGCGAGTTAGAAAAAAATGTTTCAAACAAGAGCTATTCCATTCTTAATGACAAACAACTTTGCTTTGAAACATTTTACCCTATTTCCGATATTAACGGAATTACAAGCCAAATAGGAATTTGGCTCCATCTAACTCCAAAGTTAAGCGAGTTAGAAAAAAATGCTTCAAATAAGAGTTATTCCATTCTTAATGGCGAACACCTTTTATTTGAAACATTTTTCCCCATTTCCGATATTAACGGAGTTATAACCCAAACACTGGAACACCCCAAAATGGAGTATTTCTATTTGGCTCAATCTAACTCATAAGTTAAGCGACTTAAAAAAAATGCTTCAAATAAGAGTTATTCCATTCTTAATGCCGAACAACTTTTATTTGAAACATTTTACCCTATTTCGAATATTAACGGAATTATAAGCCAAAAACTTGAACAACATAAAACGGAGTATTTCTATTTGGCTACATCTAACTCATAAGTCAAGCGAGTTAGAAAAAAATGTTTCAAACAAGAGCTATTCCATTCTTAATGACAAACAACTTTGGTTTGAAACATTTTACCCTATTTCCGATATTAACGGAATTATAAGCCAAATAGGAATTTGGCTCCATCTAACTCCAAAGTTAAGCGAGTTAGAAAAGAATGCTTCAAATAAGAGTTATTCCATTCTTAATGGCGAACACCTTTTATTTGAAACATTTTTCCCCATTTCCGATATTAACGGAGTTATAACCCAAACACTGGAACACCCCAAAATGGAGTATTTCTATTTGGCTCAATCTAACTCATAAGTTAAGCGACTTAAAAAAAATGCTTCAAATAAGAGTTATTCCATTCTTAATGCCGAACAACTTTTATTTGAAACATTTTACCCTATTTCGAATATTAACGGAATTATAAGCCAAGAACTTGAACAACATAAAACGGAGTATTTCTATTTGGCTACATCTAACTCATAAGTCAAGCGAGTTAGAAAAAAATGTTTCAAACAAGAGCTATTCCATTCTTAATGACAAACAACTTTGCTTTGAAACATTTTACCCTATTTCCGATATTAACGGAATTACAAGCCAAATAGGAATTTGGCTCCATCTAACTCCAAAGTTAAGCGAGTTAGAAAAAAATGCTTCAAATAAGAGTTATTCCATTCTTAATGGCGAACACCTTTTATTTGAAACATTTTTCCCCATTTCCGATATTAACGGAGTTATAACCCAAACACTGGAACACCCCAAAATGGAGTATTTCTATTTGGCTCAATCTAACTCATAAGTTAAGCGACTTAAAAAAAATGCTTCAAATAAGAGTTATTCCATTCTTAATGCCGAACAACTTTTATTTGAAACATTTTACCCTATTTCGAATATTAACGGAATTATAAGCCAAAAACTTGAACAACATAAAACGGAGTATTTCTATTTGGCTACATCTAACTCATAAGTCAAGCGAGTTAGAAAAAAATGTTTCAAACAAGAGCTATTCCATTCTTAATGACAAACAACTTTGGTTTGAAACATTTTACCCTATTTCCGATATTAACGGAATTATAAGCCAAATAGGAATTTGGCTCCATCTAACTCCAACGTTAAGCGAGTTAGAAAAAAATGCTTCAAATAAGAGTTATTCCATTCTTAATGCCGAACAACTTTTATTTGAAACATTTTTCCCTATTTCCGATATTAACGGAATTATAACTCACACGCTGGATCAACACAAAATAGAGTATTTCTATTTGGCTCCCTCTCACTCCAAAGTTAAGCGAGTTAGAAAAAAAATGTTTCAAACAGGAGTTATTCCATTCTTAATGACAAACAACTTTGGTTTGAAACATTTTACCCTATTTCCGATATTAACGGAATTATAAGCCAAAAACTTGAACAACCTAAAACGGAGTGTTTCTATTTGGCTCCATCTAACTCCAAAGTTAAGCGAGTTGGAAAAAAATGCTTCAAATAAGAGTTATTCCATTCTTAATGGCGAACAACTTTTATTTGAAACATTTTTCCCTATTTCCGATATTAACGGAATTATAACTCACACGCTGGATCAACACAAAATAGAGTATTTCT
The DNA here is from genome assembly GCA_036711955.1 of Digitonthophagus gazella. Taxonomy (NCBI): domain Eukaryota; kingdom Metazoa; phylum Arthropoda; class Insecta; order Coleoptera; family Scarabaeidae; genus Digitonthophagus; species Digitonthophagus gazella. The sequence continues at coordinate 10,736,044 of JASCIT010000012.1, forward strand.
ATTTGGCTCCCTCTCACTCCAAAGTTAAGCGAGTTAGAAAAAAAATGTTTCAAACAGGAGTTATTCCATTCTTAATGCCGAACAACTTTTATTTGAAACATTTTACCCTATTTCGAATATTAACGGAATTATAAGCCAAAAACTTGAACAACATAAAACGGAGTATTTCTATTTGGCTACATCTAACTCATAAGTCAAGCGAGTTAGAAAAAAATGTTTCAAACAAGAGCTATTCCATTCTTAATGACAAACAACTTTGGTTTGAAACATTTTACCCTATTTCCGATATTAACGGAATTATAAGCCAAATAGGAATTTGGCTCCATCTAACTCCAAAGTTAAGCGAGTTAGAAAAAAATGCTTCAAATAAGAGTTATTCCATTCTTAATGGCGAACACCTTTTATTTGAAACATTTTTCCCCATTTCCGATATTAACGGAGTTATAACCCAAACACTGGAACACCCCAAAATGGAGTATTTCTATTTGGCTCCATCTAACTCATAAGTTAAGCGAGTTAGAAAAATATGTTTCAAACAAGAGTTATTCCATTCTTAACGACAAACAACTTTTGTTTGAAACATTTTACCCTATTTCGAATATTAACGGAATTATAAGCCAAAGACTTGAACAACATAAAACGGAGTATTTCTATTTGGCTACATCTAACTCATAAGTTAAGCGAGTTAGAAAAAAATGTTTCAAACAAGAGCTATTCCATTCTTAATAACAAACAACTTTGCTTTGAAACATTTTACCCTATTTCCGATATTAACGGAATTATAAGCCAAATAGGAATTTGGCTCCATCTAACTCCAAAGTTAAGCGAGTTAGAAAAAAATGCTTCAAATAAGAGTTATTCCATTCTTAATGGCGAACACCTTTTATTTGAAACATTTTTCCCCATTTCCGATATTAACGGAGTTATAACCCAAACACTGGAACACCCCAAAATGGAGTATTTCTATTTGGCTCCATCTAACTCATAAGTTAAGCGAGTTAGAAAAATATGTTTCAAACAAGAGTTATTCCATTCTTAACGACAAACAACTTTTGTTTGAAACATTTTACCCTATTTCGAATATTAACGGAATTATAAGCCAAAGACTTGAACAACATAAAACGGAGTATTTCTATTTGGCTACATCTAACTCATAAGTTAAGCGAGTTAGAAAAAAATGTTTCAAACAAGAGCTACTCCATTCTTAATGACAAACAACTTTGGTTTGAAACATTTTACCCTATTTCCGATATTAACGGAATTATAAGCCAAATAGGAATTTGGCTCCATCTAACTCCAAAGTAAAGCGAGTTAGAAAAAAATGCTTCAAATAAGAGTTATTCCATTCTTAATGCCGAACAACTTTTATTTGAAACATTTTACCCTATTTCGAATATTAACGGAATTATAAGCCAAAAACTTGAACAACATAAAACGGAGTATTTCTATTTGGCTACATCTAACTCATAAGTCAAGCGAGTTAGAAAAAAATGTTTCAAACAAGAGCTATTCCATTCTTAATGACAAACAACTTTGGTTTGAAACATTTTACCCTATTTCCGATATTAACGGAATTATAAGCCAAATAGGAATTTGGCTCCATCTAACTCCAACGTTAAGCGAGTTAGAAAAAAATGCTTCAAATAAGAGTTATTCCATTCTTAATGCCGAACAACTTTTATTTGAAACATTTTTCCCTATTTCCGATATTAACGGAATTATAACTCACACGCTGGATCAACACAAAATAGAGTATTTCTATTTGGCTCCCTCTCACTCCAAAGTTAAGCGAGTTAGAAAAAAAATGTTTCAAACAGGAGTTATTCCATTCTTAATGACAAACGACTTTGGTTTGAAACATTTTACCCTATTTCCGATATTAACGGAATTATAAGCCAAAAACTTGAACAACCTAAAACGGAGTGTTTCTATTTGGCTCCATCTAACTCCAAAGTTAAGCGAGTTAGAAAAAAATGCTTCAAATAAGAGTTATTCCATTCTTAATGGCGAACACCTTTTATTTGAAACATTTTTCCCCATTTCCGATATTAACGGAGTTATAACCCAAGCACTGGAACACCCCAAAATGGAGTATTTCTATTTGGCTCAATCTAACTCATAAGTTAAGCGACTTAAAAAAAATGCTTCAAATAAGAGTTATTCCATTCTTAATGCCGAACAACTTTTATTTGAAACATTTTACCCTATTTCGAATATTAACGGAATTATAAGCCAAAAACTTGAACAACATAAAACGGAGTATTTCTATTTGGCTACATCTAACTCATAAGTTAAGCGAGTTAGAAAAAAATATTTCAAACAAGAGCTATTCCATTCTTAATGACAAATAACTTTGGTTTGAAACATTTTACCCTATTTCCGATATTAACGGAATTATAAGCCAAATAGGAATTTGGCTCCATCTAACTCCAAAGTCAAGCGAGTTAGAAAAAAATGCTTCAAATAAGAGTTATTCCATTCTTAATGACGAACACCTTTTATTTGAAACATTTTTCCCTATTTCCGATATTAACGGGGTTATAACCCAAACACTGGAACAACCCAAAATGGAGTATTTCTATTTGGCTCCATCTAACTCATAAGTTAAGCGACTTAGAAAAAAATGCTTCAAATAAGAGTTATTCCATTCTTAATGCCGAACAACTTTTATTTGAAACATTTTTCCCTATTTCCGATATTAACGGAATAATAACTCACACGCTGGATCAACACAAAATAGAGTATTTCTATTTGGCTCCCTCTAACTCCAAAGTTAAGCGAGTTAGAAAAAAATGTTTCAAACAGGAGTTATTCCATTCTTAATGACAAACAACTTTGGTTTGAAACATTTTACCCTATTTCCAATATTAACGGAATTTTTAGCCAAAAACTTGAACAACCTAAAACGGAGTATTTCTATTTGGCTTCATCTAACTCAAAAGTTAAGCGAGTTAGAAAAAAATGTTTCAAACAAGAGCTATTCCATTCTTAATGACAAACAACTTTGCTTTGAAACATTTTACCCTATTTCCGATATTAACGGAATTATAAGCCAAATAGGAATTTGGCTCCATCTAACTCCAAAGTTAAGCGAGTTAGAAAAAAATGCTTCAAATAAGAGTTATTCCATTCTTAATGGCGAACACCTTTTATTTGAAACATTTTTCCCCATTTCCGATATTAACGGAGTTATAACCCAAACACTGGAACACCCCAAAATGGAGTATTTCTATTTGGCTCAATCTAACTCATAAGTTAAGCGACTTAAAAAAAATGCTTCAAATAAGAGTTATTCCATTCTTAATGCCGAACAACTTTTATTTGAAACATTTTACCCTATTTCGAATATTAACGGAATTATAAGCCAAAAACTTGAACAACATAAAACGGAGTATTTCTATTTGGCTACATCTAACTCATAAGTCAAGCGAGTTAGAAAAAAATGTTTCAAACAAGAGCTATTCCATTCTTAATGACAAACAACTTTGGTTTGAAACATTTTACCCTATTTCCGATATTAACGGAATTATAAGCCAAATAGGAATTTGGCTCCATCTAACTCCAAAGTTAAGCGAGTTAGAAAAAAATGCTTCAAATAAGAGTTATTCCATTCTTAATGGCGAACACCTTTTATTTGAAACATTTTTCCCCGTTTCCGATATTAACGGAGTTATAACCCAAACACTGGAACACCCCAAAATGGAGTATTTCTATTTGGCTCCATCTAACTCATAAGTTAAGCGAGTTAGAAAAATATGATTCAAACAAGAGTTATTCCATTCTTAACGACAAACAGCTTTTGTTTGAAACATTTTACCCTATTTCGAATATTAACGGAATTATAAGCCAAAGACTTGAACAACATAAAACGGAGTATTTCTATTTGACTACATCTAACTCATAAGTTAAGCGAGTTAGAAAAAAATGTTTCAAACAAGAGCTATTCCATTCTTAATGACAAACAACTTTGCTTTGAAACATTTTACCCTATTTCCGATATTAACGGAATTATAAGCCAAATAGGAATTTGGCTCCATCTAACTCCAAAGTTAAGCGAGTTAGAAAAAAATGCTTCAAATAAGAGTTATTCCATTCTTAATGGCGAACACCTTTTATTTGAAACATTTTTCCCCATCTCCGATATTAACGGAGTTATAACCCAAACACTGGAACACCCCAAAATGGAGTATTTCTATTTGGCTCAATCTAACTCATAAGTTAAGCGACTTAAAAAAAATGCTTCAAATAAGAGTTATTCCATTCTTAATGCCGAACAACTTTTATTTGAAACATTTTACCCTATTTCGAATATTAACGGAATTATAAGCCAAAAACTTGAACAACATAAAACGGAGTATTTCTATTTGGCTACATCTAACTCATAAGTTAAGCGAGTTAGAAAAAAATATTTCAAACAAGAGCTATTCCATTCTTAATGACAAACAACTTTGGTTTGAAACATTTTACCCTATTTCCGATATTAACGGAATTATAAGCCAAATAGGAATTTGGCTCCATCTAACTCCAAAGTCAAGCGAGTTAGAAAAAAATGCTTCAAATAAGAGTTATTCCATTCTTAATGACGAACACCTTTTATTTGAAACATTTTTCCCTATTTCCGATATTAACGGGGTTATAACCCAAACACTGGAACAACCCAAAATGGAGTATTTCTATTTGGCTCCATCTAACTCATAAGTTAAGCGACTTAGAAAAAAATGCTTCAAATAAGAGTTATTCCATTCTTAATGCCGAACAACTTTTATTTGAAACATTTTTCCCTATTTCCGATATTAACGGAATAATAACTCACACGCTGGATCAACACAAAATAGAGTATTTCTATTTGGCTCCCTCTAACTCCAAAGTTAAGCGATTTTTAGCCAAAAACTTGAACAACCTAAAACGGAGTACTTCTATTTGGCTCCATCTAGCTCCAAAGTCAAGCGAGTTAGAAAAAAAATTATCAAATAAGAGGTATTCCATTCCTAGTGGCGAACAACTTTTATTTGAAACATTTTTCTCTATTTCCGATATTAACGGAGTTATAACCCAAACACTGGAACAACCCAAAATGGAGTATTTCTATTTGGCTCGATCTAACTCAATAGTAAAGCGAGTTAGAAAAAAATGTTTCAAATAAGATATATTCCATTCCTAATTGCAAACAACTTTTGTTTGAAACATTTTACCCTATTTCCGATATTAACGGAGTTATAAGCCAAAAACTTGAACAAGATAAAACGGAGTATTTCTATTTGACTCCATCTAACTCATAAGTTAAGCGAGTTAGAAAAATATGTTTCAAACAAGAGTTATTCCATTCTTAGCGACAAACAACTTTTGTTTGAAACATTTTACCCTATTTCGAATATTAACGGAATTATAAGCCAAAGACTTGAACAACATAAAACGGAGTATTTCTATTTGGCTACATCTAACTCATAAGTTAAGCGAGTTAGAAAAAAATGTTTCAAACAAGAGCTATTCCATTCTTAATGACAAACAACTTTGCTTTGAAACATTTTACCCTATTTCCGATATTAACGGAATTATAAGCCAAATAGGAATTTGGCTCCATCTAACTCCAAAGTTAAGCGAGTTAGAAAAAAATGCTTCAAATAAGAGTTATTCCATTCTTAATGGCGAACACCTTTTATTTGAAACATTTTTCCCCATTTCCGATATTAACGGAGTTATAACCAAAACACTGGAACACCCCAAAATGGAGTATTTCTATTTGGCTCAATCTAACTCATAAGTTAAGCGACTTGAAAAAAATGCTTCAAATAAGAGTTATTCCATTCTTAATGCCGAACAACTTTTATTTGAAACATTTTACCCTATTTCGAATATTAACGGAATTATAAGCCAAAAACTTGAACAACATAAAACGGAGTATTTCTATTTGGCTACATCTAACTCATAAGTCAAGCGAGTTAGAAAAAAATGTTTCAAACAAGAGCTATTCCATTCTTAATGATAAACAACTTTGGTTTGAAACATTTTACCCTATTTCCGATATTAACGGAATTATAAGCCAAATAGGAATTTGGCTCCATCTAACTCCAAAGTTAAGCGAGTTAGAAAAAAATGCTTCAAATAAGAGTTATTCCATTCTTAATGGCGAACACCTTTTATTTGAAACATTTTTCCCCATTTCCGATATTAACGGAGTTATAACCCAAACACTGGAACACCCCAAAATGGAGTATTTCTATTTGGCTCCATCTAACTCATAAGTTAAGCGAGTTAGAAAAATATGTTTCAAACAAGAGTTATTCCATTCTTAACGACAAACAACTTTTGTTTGAAACATTTTACCCTATTTCGAATATTAACGGAATTATAAGCCAAAGACTTGAACAACATAAAACGGAGTATTTCTATTTGGCTACATCTAACTCATAAGTTAAGCGAGTTAGAAAAAAATGTTTCAAACAAGAGCTATTCCATTCTTAATGACAAACAACTTTGCTTTGAAACATTTTACCCTATTTCCGATATTAACGGAATTATAAGCCAAATAGGAATTTGGCTCCATCTGACTCCAAAGTTAAGCGAGTTAGAAAAAAATGCTTCAAATAAGAGTTATTCCATTCTTAATGGCGAACACCTTTTATTTGAAACATTTTTCCCCATTTCCGATATTAACGGAGTTACAACCCAAACACTGGAACACCCCAAAATGGAGTATTTCTATTTGGCTCAATCTAACTCATAAGTTAAGCGACCTAAAAAAAATGCTTCAAATAAGATTTATTCCATTCTTAATGCCGAACAACTTTTATTTGAAACATTTTACCCTATTTCGAATATTAACGGAATTATAAGCCAAAAACTTGAACAACATAAAACGGAGTATTTCTATTTGGCTACATCTAACTCATAAGTCAAGCGAGTTAGAAAAAGATGTTTCAAACAAGAGCTATTCCATTCTTAATGACAAACAACTTTGGTTTGAAACATTTTACCCTATTTCCGATATTAACGGAATTATAAGCCAAATAGGAATTTGGCTCCATCTAACTCCAACGTTAAGCGAGTTAGAAAAAAATGCTTCAAATAAGAGTTATTCCATTCTTAATGCCGAACAACTTTTATTTGAAACATTTTTCCCTATTTCCGATATTAACGGAATTATAACTCACACGCTGGATCAACACAAAATAGAGTATTTCTATTTGGCTCCCTCTCACTCCAAAGTTAAGCGAGTTAGAAAAAAAATGTTTCAAACAGGAGTTATTCCATTCTTAATGACAAACGACTTTGGTTTGAAACATTTTACCCTATTTCCGATATTAACGGAATTATAAGCCAAAAACTTGAACAACCTAAAACGGAGTGTTTCTATTTGGCTCCATCTAACTCCAAAGTTAAGCGAGTTAGAAAAAAATGCTTCAAATAAGAGTTATTCCATTCTTAATGGCGAACACCTTTTATTTGAAACATTTTTCCCCATCTCCGATATTAACGGAGTTATAACCCAAACACTGGAACACCCCAAAATGGAGTATTTCTATTTGGCTCAATCTAACTCATAAGTTAAGCGACTTAAAAAAAATGCTTCAAATAAGAGTTATTCCATTCTTAATGCCGAACAACTTTTATTTGAAACATTTTACCCTATTTCGAATATTAACGGAATTATAAGCCAAAAACTTGAACAACATAAAACGGAGTATTTCTATTTGGCTACATCTAACTCATAAGTTAAGCGAGTTAGAAAAAAATATTTCAAACAAGAGCTATTCCATTCTTAATGACAAACAACTTTGGTTTGAAACATTTTACCCTATTTCCGATATTAACGGAATTATAAGCCAAATAGGAATTTGGCTCCATCTAACTCCAAAGTCAAGCGAGTTAGAAAAAAATGCTTCAAATAAGAGTTATTCCATTCTTAATGACGAACACCTTTTATTTGAAACATTTTTCCCTATTTCCGATATTAACGGGGTTATAACCCAAACACTGGAACAACCCAAAATGGAGTATTTCTATTTGGCTCCATCTAACTCATAAGTTAAGCGACTTAGAAAAAAATGCTTCAAATAAGAGTTATTCCATTCTTAATGCCGAACAACTTTTATTTGAAACATTTTTCCCTATTTCCGATATTAACGGAATAATAACTCACACGCTGGATCAACACAAAATAGAGTATTTCTATTTGGCTCCCTCTAACTCCAAAGTTAAGCGATTTTTAGCCAAAAACTTGAACAACCTAAAACGGAGTACTTCTATTTGGCTCCATCTAGCTCCAAAGTCAAGCGAGTTAGAAAAAAAATTATCAAATAAGAGGTATTCCATTCTTAGTGGCGAACAACTTTTATTTGAAACATTTTTCTCTATTTCCGATATTAACGGAGTTATAACCCAAACACTGGAACAACCCAAAATGGAGTATTTCTATTTGGCTCGATCTAACTCAATAGTAAAGCGAGTTAGAAAAAAATGTTTCAAATAAGATATATTCCATTCCTAATTGCAAACAACTTTTGTTTGAAACATTTTACCCTATTTCCGATATTAACGGAGTTATAAGCCAAAAACTTGAACAAGATAAAACGGAGTATTTCTATTTGACTCCATCTAACTCATAAGTTAAGCGAGTTAGAAAAATATGTTTCAAACAAGAGTTATTCCATTCTTAGCGACAAACAACTTTTGTTTGAAACATTTTACCCTATTTCGAATATTAACGGAATTATAAGCCAAAGACTTGAACAACATAAAACGGAGTATTTCTATTTGGCTACATCTAACTCATAAGTTAAGCGAGTTAGAAAAAAATGTTTCAAACAAGAGCTATTCCATTCTTAATGACAAACAACTTTGCTTTGAAACATTTTACCCTATTTCCGATATTAACGGAATTATAAGCCAAATAGGAATTTGGCTCCATCTAACTCCAAAGTTAAGCGAGTTAGAAAAAAATGCTTCAAATAAGAGTTATTCCATTCTTAATGGCGAACACCTTTTATTTGAAACATTTTTCCCCATTTCCGATATTAACGGAGTTATAACCAAAACACTGGAACACCCCAAAATGGAGTATTTCTATTTGGCTCAATCTAACTCATAAGTTAAGCGACTTGAAAAAAATGCTTCAAATAAGAGTTATTCCATTCTTAATGCCGAACAACTTTTATTTGAAACATTTTACCCTATTTCGAATATTAACGGAATTATAAGCCAAAAACTTGAACAACATAAAACGGAGTATTTCTATTTGGCTACATCTAACTCATAAGTCAAGCGAGTTAGAAAAAAATGTTTCAAACAAGAGCTATTCCATTCTTAATGACAAACAACTTTGCTTTGAAACATTTTACCCTATTTCCGATATTAACGGAATTACAAGCCAAATAGGAATTTGGCTCCATCTAACTCCAAAGTTAAGCGAGTTAGAAAAAAATGCTTCAAATAAGAGTTATTCCATTCTTAATGGCGAACACCTTTTATTTGAAACATTTTTCCCCATTTCCGATATTAACGGAGTTATAACCCAAACACTGGAACACCCCAAAATGGAGTATTTCTATTTGGCTCAATCTAACTCATAAGTTAAGCGACTTAAAAAAAATGCTTCAAATAAGAGTTATTCCATTCTTAATGCCGAACAACTTTTATTTGAAACATTTTACCCTATTTCGAATATTAACGGAATTATAAGCCAAAAACTTGAACAACATAAAACGGAGTATTTCTATTTGGCTACATCTAACTCATAAGTCAAGCGAGTTAGAAAAAAATGTTTCAAACAAGAGCTATTCCATTCTTAATGACAAACAACTTTGGTTTGAAACATTTTACCCTATTTCCGATATTAACGGAATTATAAGCCAAATAGGAATTTGGCTCCATCTAACTCCAAAGTTAAGCGAGTTAGAAAAGAATGCTTCAAATAAGAGTTATTCCATTCTTAATGGCGAACACCTTTTATTTGAAACATTTTTCCCCATTTCCGATATTAACGGAGTTATAACCCAAACACTGGAACACCCCAAAATGGAGTATTTCTATTTGGCTCAATCTAACTCATAAGTTAAGCGACTTAAAAAAAATGCTTCAAATAAGAGTTATTCCATTCTTAATGCCGAACAACTTTTATTTGAAACATTTTACCCTATTTCGAATATTAACGGAATTATAAGCCAAGAACTTGAACAACATAAAACGGAGTATTTCTATTTGGCTACATCTAACTCATAAGTCAAGCGAGTTAGAAAAAAATGTTTCAAACAAGAGCTATTCCATTCTTAATGACAAACAACTTTGCTTTGAAACATTTTACCCTATTTCCGATATTAACGGAATTACAAGCCAAATAGGAATTTGGCTCCATCTAACTCCAAAGTTAAGCGAGTTAGAAAAAAATGCTTCAAATAAGAGTTATTCCATTCTTAATGGCGAACACCTTTTATTTGAAACATTTTTCCCCATTTCCGATATTAACGGAGTTATAACCCAAACACTGGAACACCCCAAAATGGAGTATTTCTATTTGGCTCAATCTAACTCATAAGTTAAGCGACTTAAAAAAAATGCTTCAAATAAGAGTTATTCCATTCTTAATGCCGAACAACTTTTATTTGAAACATTTTACCCTATTTCGAATATTAACGGAATTATAAGCCAAAAACTTGAACAACATAAAACGGAGTATTTCTATTTGGCTACATCTAACTCATAAGTCAAGCGAGTTAGAAAAAAATGTTTCAAACAAGAGCTATTCCATTCTTAATGACAAACAACTTTGGTTTGAAACATTTTACCCTATTTCCGATATTAACGGAATTATAAGCCAAATAGGAATTTGGCTCCATCTAACTCCAACGTTAAGCGAGTTAGAAAAAAATGCTTCAAATAAGAGTTATTCCATTCTTAATGCCGAACAACTTTTATTTGAAACATTTTTCCCTATTTCCGATATTAACGGAATTATAACTCACACGCTGGATCAACACAAAATAGAGTATTTCTATTTGGCTCCCTCTCACTCCAAAGTTAAGCGAGTTAGAAAAAAAATGTTTCAAACAGGAGTTATTCCATTCTTAATGACAAACAACTTTGGTTTGAAACATTTTACCCTATTTCCGATATTAACGGAATTATAAGCCAAAAACTTGAACAACCTAAAACGGAGTGTTTCTATTTGGCTCCATCTAACTCCAAAGTTAAGCGAGTTGGAAAAAAATGCTTCAAATAAGAGTTATTCCATTCTTAATGGCGAACAACTTTTATTTGAAACATTTTTCCCTATTTCCGATATTAACGGAATTATAACTCACACGCTGGATCAACACAAAATAGAGTATTTCTATTTGGCTCCCTCTCACTCCAAAGTTAAGCGAGTTAGAAAAAAAATGTTTCAAACAGGAGTTATTCCATTCTTAATGCCGAACAACTTTTATTTGAAACATTTTACCCTATTTCGAATATTAACGGAATTATAAGCCAAAAACTTGAACAACATAAAACGGAGTATTTCTATTTGGCTACATCTAACTCATAAGTCAAGCGAGTTAGAAAAAAATGTTTCAAACAAGAGCTATTCCATTCTTAATGACAAACAACTTTGGTTTGAAACATTTTACCCTATTTCCGATATTAACGGAATTATAAGCCAAATAGGAATTTGGCTCCATCTAACTCCAAAGTTAAGCGAGTTAGAAAAAAATGCTTCAAATAAGAGTTATTCCATTCTTAATGGCGAACACCTTTTATTTGAAACATTTTTCCCCATTTCCGATATTAACGGAGTTATAACCCAAACACTGGAACACCCCAAAATGGAGTATTTCTATTTGGCTCCATCTAACTCATAAGTTAAGCGAGTTAGAAAAATATGTTTCAAACAAGAGTTATTCCATTCTTAACGACAAACAACTTTTGTTTGAAACATTTTACCCTATTTCGAATATTAACGGAATTATAAGCCAAAGACTTGAACAACATAAAACGGAGTATTTCTATTTGGCTACATCTAACTCATAAGTTAAGCGAGTTAGAAAAAAATGTTTCAAACAAGAGCTATTCCATTCTTAATAACAAACAACTTTGCTTTGAAACATTTTACCCTATTTCCGATATTAACGGAATTATAAGCCAAATAGGAATTTGGCTCCATCTAACTCCAAAGTTAAGCGAGTTAGAAAAAAATGCTTCAAATAAGAGTTATTCCATTCTTAATGGCGAACACCTTTTATTTGAAACATTTTTCCCCATTTCCGATATTAACGGAGTTATAACCCAAACACTGGAACACCCCAAAATGGAGTATTTCTATTTGGCTCCATCTAACTCATAAGTTAAGCGAGTTAGAAAAATATGTTTCAAACAAGAGTTATTCCATTCTTAACGACAAACAACTTTTGTTTGAAACATTTTACCCTATTTCGAATATTAACGGAATTATAAGCCAAAGACTTGAACAACATAAAACGGAGTATTTCTATTTGGCTACATCTAACTCATAAGTTAAGCGAGTTAGAAAAAAATGTTTCAAACAAGAGCTACTCCATTCTTAATGACAAACAACTTTGGTTTGAAACATTTTACCCTATTTCCGATATTAACGGAATTATAAGCCAAATAGGAATTTGGCTCCATCTAACTCCAAAGTAAAGCGAGTTAGAAAAAAATGCTTCAAATAAGAGTTATTCCATTCTTAATGCCGAACAACTTTTATTTGAAACATTTTACCCTATTTCGAATATTAACGGAATTATAAGCCAAAAACTTGAACAACATAAAACGGAGTATTTCTATTTGGCTACATCTAACTCATAAGTCAAGCGAGTTAGAAAAAAATGTTTCAAACAAGAGCTATTCCATTCTTAATGACAAACAACTTTGGTTTGAAACATTTTACCCTATTTCCGATATTAACGGAATTATAAGCCAAATAGGAATTTGGCTCCATCTAACTCCAACGTTAAGCGAGTTAGAAAAAAATGCTTCAAATAAGAGTTATTCCATTCTTAATGCCGAACAACTTTTATTTGAAACATTTTTCCCTATTTCCGATATTAACGGAATTATAACTCACACGCTGGATCAACACAAAATAGAGTATTTCTATTTGGCTCCCTCTCACTCCAAAGTTAAGCGAGTTAGAAAAAAAATGTTTCAAACAGGAGTTATTCCATTCTTAATGACAAACGACTTTGGTTTGAAACATTTTACCCTATTTCCGATATTAACGGAATTATAAGCCAAAAACTTGAACAACCTAAAACGGAGTGTTTCTATTTGGCTCCATCTAACTCCAAAGTTAAGCGAGTTAGAAAAAAATGCTTCAAATAAGAGTTATTCCATTCTTAATGGCGAACACCTTTTATTTGAAACATTTTTCCCCATTTCCGATATTAACGGAGTTATAACCCAAGCACTGGAACACCCCAAAATGGAGTATTTCTATTTGGCTCAATCTAACTCATAAGTTAAGCGACTTAAAAAAAATGCTTCAAATAAGAGTTATTCCATTCTTAATGCCGAACAACTTTTATTTGAAACATTTTACCCTATTTCGAATATTAACGGAATTATAAGCCAAAAACTTGAACAACATAAAACGGAGTATTTCTATTTGGCTACATCTAACTCATAAGTTAAGCGAGTTAGAAAAAAATATTTCAAACAAGAGCTATTCCATTCTTAATGACAAATAACTTTGGTTTGAAACATTTTACCCTATTTCCGATATTAACGGAATTATAAGCCAAATAGGAATTTGGCTCCATCTAACTCCAAAGTCAAGCGAGTTAGAAAAAAATGCTTCAAATAAGAGTTATTCCATTCTTAATGACGAACACCTTTTATTTGAAACATTTTTCCCTATTTCCGATATTAACGGGGTTATAACCCAAACACTGGAACAACCCAAAATGGAGTATTTCTATTTGGCTCCATCTAACTCATAAGTTAAGCGACTTAGAAAAAAATGCTTCAAATAAGAGTTATTCCATTCTTAATGCCGAACAACTTTTATTTGAAACATTTTTCCCTATTTCCGATATTAACGGAATAATAACTCACACGCTGGATCAACACAAAATAGAGTATTTCTATTTGGCTCCCTCTAACTCCAAAGTTAAGCGAGTTAGAAAAAAATGTTTCAAACAGGAGTTATTCCATTCTTAATGACAAACAACTTTGGTTTGAAACATTTTACCCTATTTCCAATATTAACGGAATTTTTAGCCAAAAACTTGAACAACCTAAAACGGAGTATTTCTATTTGGCTTCATCTAACTCAAAAGTTAAGCGAGTTAGAAAAAAATGTTTCAAACAAGAGCTATTCCATTCTTAATGACAAACAACTTTGCTTTGAAACATTTTACCCTATTTCCGATATTAACGGAATTATAAGCCAAATAGGAATTTGGCTCCATCTAACTCCAAAGTTAAGCGAGTTAGAAAAAAATGCTTCAAATAAGAGTTATTCCATTCTTAATGGCGAACACCTTTTATTTGAAACATTTTTCCCCATTTCCGATATTAACGGAGTTATAACCCAAACACTGGAACACCCCAAAATGGAGTATTTCTATTTGGCTCAATCTAACTCATAAGTTAAGCGACTTAAAAAAAATGCTTCAAATAAGAGTTATTCCATTCTTAATGCCGAACAACTTTTATTTGAAACATTTTACCCTATTTCGAATATTAACGGAATTATAAGCCAAAAACTTGAACAACATAAAACGGAGTATTTCTATTTGGCTACATCTAACTCATAAGTCAAGCGAGTTAGAAAAAAATGTTTCAAACAAGAGCTATTCCATTCTTAATGACAAACAACTTTGGTTTGAAACATTTTACCCTATTTCCGATATTAACGGAATTATAAGCCAAATAGGAATTTGGCTCCATCTAACTCCAAAGTTAAGCGAGTTAGAAAAAAATGCTTCAAATAAGAGTTATTCCATTCTTAATGGCGAACACCTTTTATTTGAAACATTTTTCCCCGTTTCCGATATTAACGGAGTTATAACCCAAACACTGGAACACCCCAAAATGGAGTATTTCTATTTGGCTCCATCTAACTCATAAGTTAAGCGAGTTAGAAAAATATGATTCAAACAAGAGTTATTCCATTCTTAACGACAAACAGCTTTTGTTTGAAACATTTTACCCTATTTCGAATATTAACGGAATTATAAGCCAAAGACTTGAACAACATAAAACGGAGTATTTCTATTTGACTACATCTAACTCATAAGTTAAGCGAGTTAGAAAAAAATGTTTCAAACAAGAGCTATTCCATTCTTAATGACAAACAACTTTGCTTTGAAACATTTTACCCTATTTCCGATATTAACGGAATTATAAGCCAAATAGGAATTTGGCTCCATCTAACTCCAAAGTTAAGCGAGTTAGAAAAAAATGCTTCAAATAAGAGTTATTCCATTCTTAATGGCGAACACCTTTTATTTGAAACATTTTTCCCCATCTCCGATATTAACGGAGTTATAACCCAAACACTGGAACACCCCAAAATGGAGTATTTCTATTTGGCTCAATCTAACTCATAAGTTAAGCGACTTAAAAAAAATGCTTCAAATAAGAGTTATTCCATTCTTAATGCCGAACAACTTTTATTTGAAACATTTTACCCTATTTCGAATATTAACGGAATTATAAGCCAAAAACTTGAACAACATAAAACGGAGTATTTCTATTTGGCTACATCTAACTCATAAGTTAAGCGAGTTAGAAAAAAATATTTCAAACAAGAGCTATTCCATTCTTAATGACAAACAACTTTGGTTTGAAACATTTTACCCTATTTCCGATATTAACGGAATTATAAGCCAAATAGGAATTTGGCTCCATCTAACTCCAAAGTCAAGCGAGTTAGAAAAAAATGCTTCAAATAAGAGTTATTCCATTCTTAATGACGAACACCTTTTATTTGAAACATTTTTCCCTATTTCCGATATTAACGGGGTTATAACCCAAACACTGGAACAACCCAAAATGGAGTATTTCTATTTGGCTCCATCTAACTCATAAGTTAAGCGACTTAGAAAAAAATGCTTCAAATAAGAGTTATTCCATTCTTAATGCCGAACAACTTTTATTTGAAACATTTTTCCCTATTTCCGATATTAACGGAATAATAACTCACACGCTGGATCAACACAAAATAGAGTATTTCTATTTGGCTCCCTCTAACTCCAAAGTTAAGCGATTTTTAGCCAAAAACTTGAACAACCTAAAACGGAGTACTTCTATTTGGCTCCATCTAGCTCCAAAGTCAAGCGAGTTAGAAAAAAAATTATCAAATAAGAGGTATTCCATTCCTAGTGGCGAACAACTTTTATTTGAAACATTTTTCTCTATTTCCGATATTAACGGAGTTATAACCCAAACACTGGAACAACCCAAAATGGAGTATTTCTATTTGGCTCGATCTAACTCAATAGTAAAGCGAGTTAGAAAAAAATGTTTCAAATAAGATATATTCCATTCCTAATTGCAAACAACTTTTGTTTGAAACATTTTACCCTATTTCCGATATTAACGGAGTTATAAGCCAAAAACTTGAACAAGATAAAACGGAGTATTTCTATTTGACTCCATCTAACTCATAAGTTAAGCGAGTTAGAAAAATATGTTTCAAACAAGAGTTATTCCATTCTTAGCGACAAACAACTTTTGTTTGAAACATTTTACCCTATTTCGAATATTAACGGAATTATAAGCCAAAGACTTGAACAACATAAAACGGAGTATTTCTATTTGGCTACATCTAACTCATAAGTTAAGCGAGTTAGAAAAAAATGTTTCAAACAAGAGCTATTCCATTCTTAATGACAAACAACTTTGCTTTGAAACATTTTACCCTATTTCCGATATTAACGGAATTATAAGCCAAATAGGAATTTGGCTCCATCTAACTCCAAAGTTAAGCGAGTTAGAAAAAAATGCTTCAAATAAGAGTTATTCCATTCTTAATGGCGAACACCTTTTATTTGAAACATTTTTCCCCATTTCCGATATTAACGGAGTTATAACCAAAACACTGGAACACCCCAAAATGGAGTATTTCTATTTGGCTCAATCTAACTCATAAGTTAAGCGACTTGAAAAAAATGCTTCAAATAAGAGTTATTCCATTCTTAATGCCGAACAACTTTTATTTGAAACATTTTACCCTATTTCGAATATTAACGGAATTATAAGCCAAAAACTTGAACAACATAAAACGGAGTATTTCTATTTGGCTACATCTAACTCATAAGTCAAGCGAGTTAGAAAAAAATGTTTCAAACAAGAGCTATTCCATTCTTAATGATAAACAACTTTGGTTTGAAACATTTTACCCTATTTCCGATATTAACGGAATTATAAGCCAAATAGGAATTTGGCTCCATCTAACTCCAAAGTTAAGCGAGTTAGAAAAAAATGCTTCAAATAAGAGTTATTCCATTCTTAATGGCGAACACCTTTTATTTGAAACATTTTTCCCCATTTCCGATATTAACGGAGTTATAACCCAAACACTGGAACACCCCAAAATGGAGTATTTCTATTTGGCTCCATCTAACTCATAAGTTAAGCGAGTTAGAAAAATATGTTTCAAACAAGAGTTATTCCATTCTTAACGACAAACAACTTTTGTTTGAAACATTTTACCCTATTTCGAATATTAACGGAATTATAAGCCAAAGACTTGAACAACATAAAACGGAGTATTTCTATTTGGCTACATCTAACTCATAAGTTAAGCGAGTTAGAAAAAAATGTTTCAAACAAGAGCTATTCCATTCTTAATGACAAACAACTTTGCTTTGAAACATTTTACCCTATTTCCGATATTAACGGAATTATAAGCCAAATAGGAATTTGGCTCCATCTGACTCCAAAGTTAAGCGAGTTAGAAAAAAATGCTTCAAATAAGAGTTATTCCATTCTTAATGGCGAACACCTTTTATTTGAAACATTTTTCCCCATTTCCGATATTAACGGAGTTACAACCCAAACACTGGAACACCCCAAAATGGAGTATTTCTATTTGGCTCAATCTAACTCATAAGTTAAGCGACCTAAAAAAAATGCTTCAAATAAGATTTATTCCATTCTTAATGCCGAACAACTTTTATTTGAAACATTTTACCCTATTTCGAATATTAACGGAATTATAAGCCAAAAACTTGAACAACATAAAACGGAGTATTTCTATTTGGCTACATCTAACTCATAAGTCAAGCGAGTTAGAAAAAGATGTTTCAAACAAGAGCTATTCCATTCTTAATGACAAACAACTTTGGTTTGAAACATTTTACCCTATTTCCGATATTAACGGAATTATAAGCCAAATAGGAATTTGGCTCCATCTAACTCCAACGTTAAGCGAGTTAGAAAAAAATGCTTCAAATAAGAGTTATTCCATTCTTAATGCCGAACAACTTTTATTTGAAACATTTTTCCCTATTTCCGATATTAACGGAATTATAACTCACACGCTGGATCAACACAAAATAGAGTATTTCTATTTGGCTCCCTCTCACTCCAAAGTTAAGCGAGTTAGAAAAAAAATGTTTCAAACAGGAGTTATTCCATTCTTAATGACAAACGACTTTGGTTTGAAACATTTTACCCTATTTCCGATATTAACGGAATTATAAGCCAAAAACTTGAACAACCTAAAACGGAGTGTTTCTATTTGGCTCCATCTAACTCCAAAGTTAAGCGAGTTAGAAAAAAATGCTTCAAATAAGAGTTATTCCATTCTTAATGGCGAACACCTTTTATTTGAAACATTTTTCCCCATTTCCGATATTAACGGAGTTATAACCCAAACACTGGAACACCCCAAAATGGAGTATTTCTATTTGGCTCAATCTAACTCATAAGTTAAGCGACTTAAAAAAAATGCTTCAAATAAGAGTTATTCCATTCTTAATGCCGAACAACTTTTATTTGAAACATTTTACCCTATTTCGAATATTAACGGAATTATAAGCCAAAAACTTGAACAACATAAAACGGAGTATTTCTATTTGGCTACATCTAACTCATAAGTTAAGCGAGTTAGAAAAAAATATTTCAAACAAGAGCTATTCCATTCTTAATGACAAACAACTTTGGTTTGAAACATTTTACCCTATTTCCGATATTAACGGAATTATAAGCCAAATAGGAATTTGGCTCCATCTAACTCCAAAGTCAAGCGAGTTAGAAAAAAATGCTTCAAATAAGAGTTATTCCATTCTTAATGACGAACACCTTTTATTTGAAACATTTTTCCCTATTTCCGATATTAACGGGGTTATAACCCAAACACTGGAACAACCCAAAATGGAGTATTTCTATTTGGCTCCATCTAACTCATAAGTTAAGCGACTTAGAAAAAAATGCTTCAAATAAGAGTTATTCCATTCTTAATGCCGAACAACTTTTATTTGAAACATTTTTCCCTATTTCCGATATTAACGGAATAATAACTCACACGCTGGATCAACACAAAATAGAGTATTTCTATTTGGCTCCCTCTAACTCCAAAGTTAAGCGAGTTAGAAAAAAATGTTTCAAACAGGAGTTATTCCATTCTTAATGACAAACAACTTTGGTTTGAAACATTTTACCCTATTTCCAATATTAACGGAATTTTTAGCCAAAAACTTGAACAACCTAAAACGGAGTATTTCTATTTGGCTTCATCTAACTCAAAAGTTAAGCGAGTTAGAAAAAAATGTTTCAAACAAGAGCTATTCCATTCTTAATGACAAACAACTTTGCTTTGAAACATTTTACCCTATTTCCGATATTAACGGAATTATAAGCCAAATAGGAATTTGGCTCCATCTAACTCCAAAGTTAAGCGAGTTAGAAAAAAATGCTTCAAATAAGAGTTATTCCATTCTTAATGGCGAACACCTTTTATTTGAAACATTTTTCCCCATTTCCGATATTAACGGAGTTATAACCCAAACACTGGAACACCCCAAAATGGAGTATTTCTATTTGGCTCAATCTAACTCATAAGTTAAGCGACTTAAAAAAAATGCTTCAAATAAGAGTTATTCCATTCTTAATGCCGAACAACTTTTATTTGAAACATTTTACCCTATTTCGAATATTAACGGAATTATAAGCCAAAAACTTGAACAACATAAAACGGAGTATTTCTATTTGGCTACATCTAACTCATAAGTCAAGCGAGTTAGAAAAAAATGTTTCAAACAAGAGCTATTCCATCCTTAATGACAAACAACTTTGGTTTGAAACATTTTACCCTATTTCCGATATTAACGGAATTATAAGCCAAATAGGAATTTGGCTCCATCTAACTCCAAAGTTAAGCGAGTTAGAAAAAAATGCTTCAAATAAGAGTTATTCCATTCTTAATGGCGAACACCTTTTATTTGAAACATTTTTCCCCGTTTCCGATATTAACGGAGTTATAACCCAAACACTGGAACACCCCAAAATGGAGTATTTCTATTTGGCTCCATCTAACTCATAAGTTAAGCGAGTTAGAAAAATATGATTCAAACAAGAGTTATTCCATTCTTAACGACAAACAGCTTTTGTTTGAAACATTTTACCCTATTTCGAATATTAACGGAATTATAAGCCAAAGACTTGAACAACATAAAACGGAGTATTTCTATTTGACTACATCTAACTCATAAGTTAAGCGAGTTAGAAAAAAATGTTTCAAACAAGAGCTATTCCATTCTTAATGACAAACAACTTTGCTTTGAAACATTTTACCCTATTTCCGATATTAACGGAATTATAAGCCAAATAGGAATTTGGCTCCATCTAACTCCAAAGTTAAGCGAGTTAGAAAAAAATGCTTCAAATAAGAGTTATTCCATTCTTAATGGCGAACACCTTTTATTTGAAACATTTTTCCCCATCTCCGATATTAACGGAGTTATAACCCAAACACTGGAACACCCCAAAATGGAGTATTTCTATTTGGCTCAATCTAACTCATAAGTTAAGCGACTTAAAAAAAATGCTTCAAATAAGAGTTATTCCATTCTTAATGCCGAACAACTTTTATTTGAAACATTTTACCCTATTTCGAATATTAACGGAATTATAAGCCAAAAACTTGAACAACATAAAACGGAGTATTTCTATTTGGCTACATCTAACTCATAAGTTAAGCGAGTTAGAAAAAAATATTTCAAACAAGAGCTATTCCATTCTTAATGACAAACAACTTTGGTTTGAAACATTTTACCCTATTTCCGATATTAACGGAATTATAAGCCAAATAGGAATTTGGCTCCATCTAACTCCAAAGTCAAGCGAGTTAGAAAAAAATGCTTCAAATAAGAGTTATTCCATTCTTAATGACGAACACCTTTTATTTGAAACATTTTTCCCTATTTCCGATATTAACGGGGTTATAACCCAAACACTGGAACAACCCAAAATGGAGTATTTCTATTTGGCTCCATCTAACTCATAAGTTAAGCGACTTAGAAAAAAATGCTTCAAATAAGAGTTATTCCATTCTTAATGCCGAACAACTTTTATTTGAAACATTTTTCCCTATTTCCGATATTAACGGAATAATAACTCACACGCTGGATCAACACAAAATAGAGTATTTCTATTTGGCTCCCTCTAACTCCAAAGTTAAGCGAGTTAGAAAAAAATGTTTCAAACAGGAGTTATTCCATTCTTAATGACAAACAACTTTGGTTTGAAACATTTTACCCTATTTCCAATATTAACGGAATTTTTAGCCAAAAACTTGAACAACCTAAAACGGAGTATTTCTATTTGGCTTCATCTAACTCAAAAGTTAAGCGAGTTAGAAAAAAATGTTTCAAACAAGAGCTATTCCATTCTTAATGACAAACAACTTTGCTTTGAAACATTTTACCCTATTTCCGATATTAACGGAATTATAAGCCAAATAGGAATTTGGCTCCATCTAACTCCAAAGTTAAGCGAGTTAGAAAAAAATGCTTCAAATAAGAGTTATTCCATTCTTAATGGCGAACACCTTTTATTTGAAACATTTTTCCCCATTTCCGATATTAACGGAGTTATAACCCAAACACTGGAACACCCCAAAATGGAGTATTTCTATTTGGCTCAATCTAACTCATAAGTTAAGCGACTTAAAAAAAATGCTTCAAATAAGAGTTATTCCATTCTTAATGCCGAACAACTTTTATTTGAAACATTTTACCCTATTTCGAATATTAACGGAATTATAAGCCAAAAACTTGAACAACATAAAACGGAGTATTTCTATTTGGCTACATCTAACTCATAAGTCAAGCGAGTTAGAAAAAAATGTTTCAAACAAGAGCTATTCCATTCTTAATGACAAACAACTTTGGTTTGAAACATTTTACCCTATTTCCGATATTAACGGAATTATAAGCCAAATAGGAATTTGGCTCCATCTAACTCCAAAGTTAAGCGAGTTAGGAAAAGATGCTTCAAATAAGAGTTATTCCATTCTTAATGGCGAACACCTTTTATTTGAAACATTTTTCCCCATTTCCGATATTAACGGAGTTATAACCCAAACACTGGAACACCCCAAAATGGAGTATTTCTATTTGGCTCCATCTAACTCATAAGTTAAGCGAGTTAGAAAAATATGTTTCAAACAAGAGTTATTCCATTCTTAACGACAAACAACTTTTGTTTGAAACATTTTACCCTATTTCGAATATTAACGGAATTATAAGCCAAAGACTTGAACAACATAAAACGGAGTATTTCTATTTGGCTACATCTAACCCATAAGTTAAGCGAGTTAGAAAAAAATGTTTCAAACAAGAGCTATTCCATTCTTAATGACAAGCAACTTTGCTTTGAAACATTTTACCCTATTTCCGATATTAACGGAATTATAAGCCAAATAGGAATTTGGCTCCATCTAACTCCAAAGTTAAGCGAGTTAGAAAAAAATGCTTCAAATAAGAGTTATTCCATTCTTAATGGCGAACACCGTTTATTTGAAACATTTTTCCCTATTTCCGATATTAACGGAGTTATAACCCAAACACTGGAACACCCCAAAATGGAGTATTTCTATTTGGCTCAATCTAACTCATAAGTTAAGCGACTTAAAAAAAATGCTTCAAATAAGAGTTATTCCATTCTTAATGCCGAACAACTTTTATTTGAAACATTTTACCCTATTTCGAATATTAACGGAATTATAAGCCAAAGACTTGAACAACATAAAACGGAGTATTTCTATTTGGCTACATCTAACTCATAAGTTAAGCGAGTTAGAAAAAAATGTTTCAAACAAGAGCTATTCCATTCTTAATGACAAACAACTTTGCTTTGAAACATTTTACCCTATTTCCGATATTAACGGAATTATAAGCCAAATAGGAATTTGGCTCCATCTAACTCCAAAGTTAAGCGAGTTAGAAAAATATGATTCAAACAAGAGTTATTCCATTCTTAACGACAAACAGCTTTTGTTTGAAACATTTTACCCTATTTCGAATATTAACGGAATTATAAGCCAAAGACTTGAACAACATAAAACGGAGTATTTCTATTTGGCTACATCTAACTCATAAGTTAAGCGAGTTAGGAAAAAATGTTTCAAACAAGAGCTATTCCATTCTTAATGACAAACAACTTTGCTTTGAAACATTTTACCCTATTTCCGATATTAACGGAATTATAAGCCAAATAGGAATTTGGCTCCATCTAACTCCAAAGTTAAGCGAGTTAGAAAAAAATGCTTCAAATAAGAGTTATTCCATTCTTAATGGCGAACACCGTTTATTTGAAACATTTTTCCCTATTTCCGATATTAACGGAGTTATAACCCAAACACTGGAACACCCCAAAATGGAGTATTTCTATTTGGCTCAATCTAACTCATAAGTTAAGCGACTTAAAAAAAATGCTTCAAATAAGAGTTATTCCATTCTTAATGCCGAACAACTTTTATTTGAAACATTTTACCCTATTTCGAATATTAACGGAATTATAAGCCAAAGACTTGAACAACATAAAACGGAGTATTTCTATTTGGCTACATCTAACTCATAAGTTAAGCGAGTTAGAAAAAAATGTTTCAAACAAGAGCTATTCCATTCTTAATGACAAACAACTTTGCTTTGAAACATTTTACCCTATTTCCGATATTAACGGAATTATAAGCCAAATAGGAATTTGGCTCCATCTAACTCCAAAGTTAAGCGAGTTAGAAAAATATGATTCAAACAAGAGTTATTCCATTCTTAACGACAAACAGCTTTTGTTTGAAACATTTTACCCTATTTCGAATATTAACGGAATTATAAGCCAAAGACTTGAACAACATAAAACGGAGTATTTCTATTTGGCTACATCTAACTCATAAGTTAAGCGAGTTAGAAAAAAATGTTTCAAACAAGAGCTATTCCATTCTTAATGACAAACAACTTTGCTTTGAAACATTTTACCCTATTTCCGATATTAACGGAATTATAAGCCAAATAGGAATTTGGCTCCATCTAACTCCAAAGTTAGGCGAGTTAGAAAAAAATATTTCAAATAGGAGACATTCCATTCTTAATGACAAACAACTTTGGTTTGAAACATTTTACCCTATTTCCAATATTAACGGAATTTTTAGCCAAAAACTTGAACAACCTAAAGCGGAGTATTTCTATTTGGCTCCATCTAACTCAAAAGTTAAGCGAGTTAGAAAAGAATGTTTCAAATAGGACATACTCCATTCTTAATGACAAACAACTTTTGTTTGAAACATATTACCCTATTTCCGATATTAACAGAATTATAAGCCAAAAACTTGAACAACCTAAAACGGAGTACTTCTATTTGGCTCCATCTAGCTCCAAAGTCAAGCGAGTTAGAAAAAAAATTATCAAATAAGAGGTATTCCATTCTTAGTGGCGAACAACTTTTATTTGAAACATTTTTCTCTATTTCCGATATTAACGGAGTTATAACCCAAACACTGGAACAATCCAAAATGGAGTATTTCTATTTGGCTCGATCTAACTCAAAAGCAAAGCGAGTTAGAAAAGAATGTTTCAAATAAGATATATTCCATTCCTAATTGCAAACAACTTTTGTTTGAAACATTTTACCCTATTTCCGATATTAACGGAGTTATAAGCCAAAAACTTGAACAAGATAAAACGGAGTATTTCTATTTGACTCCATCTAACTCATAAGTTAAGCGAGTTAGAAAAATATGTTTCAAACAAGAGTTATTCCATTCTTAACGACAAACAACTTTTGTTTGAAACATTTTACCCTATTTCGAATATTAACGGAATTATAAGCCAAAGACTTGAACAACATAAAACGGAGTATTTCTATTTGGCTACATCGAACTCATAAGTTAAGCGAGTTAGAAAAAAATGTTTCAAACAAGAGCTATTCCATTCTTAATGACAAACAACTTTGCTTTGAAACATTTTACCCTATTTCCGATATTAACGGAATTATAAGCCAAATAGGAATTTGGCTCCATCTAACTCCAAAGTTAAGCGAGTTAGAAAAAAATGCTTCAAATAAGAGTTATTCCATTCTTAATGGCGAACACCTTTTATTTGAAACATTTTTCCCCATTTCCGATATTAACGGAGTTATAACCCAAACACTGGAACACCCCAAAATGGAGTATTTCTATTTGGCTCAATCTAACTCATAAGTTAAGCGACTTAAAAAAAATGCTTCAAATAAGAGTTATTCCATTCTTAATGCCGAACAACTTTTATTTGAAACATTTTACCCTATTTCGAATATTAACGGAATTATAAGCCAAAAACTTGAACAACATAAAACGGAGTATTTCTATTTGGCTACATCTAACTCATAAGTCAAGCGAGTTAGAAAAAAATGTTTCAAACAAGAGCTATTCCATTCTTAATGACAAACAACTTTGGTTTGAAACATTTTACCCTATTTCCGATATTAACGGAATTATAAGCCAAATAGGAATTTGGCTCCATCTAACTCCAAAGTTAAGCGAGTTAGAAAAAAATGCTTCAAATAAGAGTTATTCCATTCTTAATGGCGAACACCTTTTATTTGAAACATTTTTCCCCATTTCCGATATTAACGGAGTTATAACCCAAACACTGGAACACCCCAAAATGGAGTATTTCTATTTGGCTCCATCTAACTCATAAGTTAAGCGAGTTAGAAAAATATGTTTCAAACAAGAGTTATTCCATTCTTAACGACAAACAACTTTTGTTTGAAACATTTTACCCTATTTCGAATATTAACGGAATTATAAGCCAAAGACTTGAACAACATAAAACGGAGTATTTCTATTTGGCTACATCTAACTCATAAGTTAAGCGAGTTAGAAAAAAATGTTTCAAACAAGAGCTATTCCATTCTTAATGACAAACAACTTTGCTTTGAAACATTTTACCCTATTTCCGATATTAACGGAATTATAAGCCAAATAGGAATTTGGCTCCATCTAACTCCAAAGTTAAGCGAGTTAGGAAAAAATGCTTCAAATAAGAGTTATTCCATTCTTAATGGCGAACACCGTTTATTTGAAACATTTTTCCCTATTTCCGATATTAACGGAGTTATAACCCAAACACTGGAACACCCCAAAATGGAGTATTTCTATTTGGCTCAATCTAACTCATAAGTTAAGCGACTTAAAAAAAATGCTTCAAATAAGAATTATTCCATTCTTAATGCCGAACAACTTTTATTTGAAACATTTTACCCTATTTCGAATATTAACGGAGTTATAAGCCAAAAACTTGAACAACATAAAACGGAGTATTTCTATTTGGCTACATCTAACTCATAAGTTAAGCGAGTTAGAAAAAAATATTTCAAACAAGAGCTATTCCATTCTTAATGACAAACAACTTTGGTTTGAAACATTTTACCCTATTTCCGATATTAACGGAATTGTAAGCCAAATAGGAATTTGGCTCCATCTAACTCCAAAGTCAAGCGAGTTAGAAAAAAATGCTTCAAATAAGAGTTATTCCATTCTTAATGACGAACACCTTTTATTTGAAACATTTTTCCCTATTTCCGATATTAACGGGGTTATAACCCAAACACTGGAACAACCCAAAATGGAGTCTTTCTATTTGGCTCCATCTAACTCATAAGTTAAGCGACTTAGAAAAAATGCTTCAAATAAGAGTTATTCCATTCTTAATGCCGAACAACTTTTATTTGAAACATTTTTCCCTATTTCCGATATTAACGGAATAATAACTCACACGCTGGATCAACACAAAATAGAGTATTTCTATTTGGCTCCCTCTAACTCCAAAGTTAAGCGAGTTAGAAAAAAATGTTTCAAATAGGACATACTCCATTCTGAATGACAAACAACTTTTGTTTGAAACATATTACCCTATTTCCGATATTAACAGAATTATAAGCCAAAAACTTGAACAACCTAAAACGGAGTACTTCAATTTGGCTCCATCTAGCTCCCAAGTCAAGCGAGTTAGAAAAAAATTTATCAAATAAGAGGTATTCCATTCTTAATGGCGAACAACTTTTATTTGAAACATTTTTCTCTATTTCCGATATTAACGGAGTTATAACCCAAACACTGGAACAACCCAAAATGGAGTATTTCTATTTGGCTCGATCTAACTCAAAAGTTAAGCGAGTTAGAAAAAAATGTTTCAAATAAGATATATGCCATTCTTAATTGCAAACAACTTTTGTTTGAAACATTTTACCCTATTTCCGATATTAACGGAGTTATAAGCCAAAAACCTGAACAACATAAAACGGAGTATTTCTATTTGACTCCATCTAACTCATAAGTTAAGCGAGTTAGAAAAATATGTTTCAAACAAGAGTTATTCCATTCTTAAGGACAAACAACTTTTGTTTGAAACATTTTACCCTATTTCGAATATTAACGGAATCATAAGCCAAAGACTTGAACAACATAAAACGGAGTATTTCTATTTGGCTACATCTAACTCATAAGTTAAGCGAGTTAGAAAAAAATGTTTCAAACAAGAGCTACTCCATTCTTAATGACAAACAACTTTGGTTTGAAACATTTTACCCTATTTCCGATATTAACGGAATTATAAGCCAAGCAGGAATTTGGCTCCATCTAACTCCAAAGTTAAGCGTGTTAGAAAAAAATGCTTCAAATAAGAGTTATTCCATTCTTAATGGCGAACACCTTTTATTTGAAACATTTTTCCCCATTTCCGATATTAACGGAGTTATAACCCAAACACTGGAACACCCCAAAATGGAGTATTTCTATTTGGCTCCATCTAACTCATAAGTTAAGCGACTTAGAAAAAAATGCTTCAAATAAGAGTTATTCCATTCTTAATGCTGAACAACTTTTGTTTGAAACATTTTACCCTATTTCGAATATTAACGGAATTATAAGCCAAAAACTTGAATAACATAAAACGGAGTATTTCTATTTGGCTACATCTAACTCATAAGTTAAGCGGGTTAGAAAAAAATGTTTCAAACAAGAGCTATTCCATTCTTAATGACAAACAACTTTGGTTTGAAACATTTTACCCTATTTCCGATATTAACGGAATTTTAAGCCAAAAACTTGAACAACCCAAAATGGAGTATCTCTATTTGGCTCCATCTAACTCATAAGTTAAGCGAGTTAGAAAAAAATGTTTCAAACAAGAGTTATTCCATTCTTAATGACAAACAACTTTGGTTTGAAACATTTTACCCTATTTCCGATATTAACGGAATTATAAGCCAAAAACTTGAACAACCTAAAACGGAGTGTTTCTATTTGGCTCCATCTAACTCAAAAGTTAAGCGAGTTAGAAAAAAATGTTTCAAATAAGAGATATTCCATTCCTAATGGCAAACAACTTTTGTTTGAAACATTTTACCCTATTTGCGATATTAACGGAATTATAAGCCAAAAACTTGAACAACCTAAAACGGAGTGTTTCTATTTGGCTCCATCTAACTCAAAAGTTGAGCAAGTTAGAAAAGAATGTTTCAAATAAGAGCTATTCCATTCTTAATGACAAACAACTTTTGTTTGAAACATTATTCCCTATTTCCGATATTAACGGAATTATAACTCACACACTGGATCAACCCAAAATAGAGTGTTTCTATTTGGCTCCACCTAACTCGAAAGTTAAACGAGTTAGAAAAAAATGTTTCAAACCAGAGTTATTCCATTCTTAATGGCAAACAACTTTTATTTGAAACATTTTTTCCTATTACCGATATTAACGGAGTTATAAGTCACACACTGGATCAACCCAAAATAGAGTGTTTCTATTTGGCTCCATCTAACTCCAAAGTTAAGCGAGTTAGATAAAAATGTTTCAAACAAGAGCTATTCCACTCTTAATGACATACAACTTTGGTTTGAAACATTTTGCCCTATTTGCGATATTAACGGAATTATAAGCCAAAAACTTGAACAACCTAAAACGGAGTATTTCTATTTGGCTACATCTAACTCCAAAGTTAGGCGAGTTAGAAAAAAATATTTCAAATAGGAGACATTCCATTCTTAATGACAAACAACTTTGGTTTGAAACATTTTACCCTATTTCCAATATTAACGGAATTTTTAGCCAAAAACTTGAACAACCTAAAACGTAGTATTTCTATTTGGCTCCATCTAACTCAAAAGTTAAGCGAGTTAGAAAAGAATGTTTCAAATAGGACATACTCCATTCTTAATGACAAACAACTTTTGTTTGAAACATATTACCCTATTTCCGATATTAACAGAATTATAAGCCAAGAACTTGAACAACCTAAAACGGAGTACTTCTATTTGGATCCATCTAGCTCCAAAGTCAAGCGAGTTAGAAAAAAAATGTTTCAAACAGGAGTTATTCCATTCTTAATGACAAACAACTTTGGTTTGAAACATTTTACCCTATTTCCGATATTAACGGAATTTTAAGCCAAAAACTTGAACAACCCAAAATGGAGTATCTCTATTTGGGTCCATCTAACTCATAAGTTAAGCGAGTTAGAAAAAAATGTTTCAAACAAGAGCTATTCCATTCTTAATGACAAACAACTTTGGTTTGAAACATTTTACCCTATTTCCGATATTAACGGAATTATAAGCCAAATAGGAATTTGGCTCCATCTAACTCCAAAGTTAAGCGAGTTAGAAAAAAATGCTTCAAATAAGAGTTATTCCATTCTTAATGGCGAACACCTTTTATTTGAAACATTTTTCCCCATTTCCGATATTAACGGAGTTATAACCCAAACACTGGAACACCCCAAAATGGAGTATTTCTATTTGGCTCCATCTAACTCATAAGTTAAGCGAGTTAGAAAAATATGTTTCAAACAAGAGTTATTCCATTCTTAACGACAAACAACTTTTGTTTGAAACATTTTACCCTATTTCGAATATTAACGGAATTATAAGCCAAAGACTTGAACAACATAAAACGGAGTATTTCTATTTGGCTACATCTAACTCATAAGTTAAGCGAGTTAGAAAAAAATGTTTCAAACAAGAGCTATTCCATTCTTAATGACAAACAACTTTGCTTTGAAACATTTTACCCTATTTCCGATATTAACGGAATTATAAGCCAAATAGGAATTTGGCTCCATCTAACTCCAAAGTTAAGCGAGTTAGGAAAAAATGCTTCAAATAAGAGTTATTCCATTCTTAATGGCGAACACCGTTTATTTGAAACATTTTTCCCTATTTCCGATATTAACGGAGTTATAACCCAAATACTGGAACACCCCAAAATGGAGTATTTCTATTTGGCTCAATCTAACTCATAAGTTAAGCGACTTAAAAAAATGCTTCAAATAAGAATTATTCCATTCTTAATGCCGAACAACTTTTATTTGAAACATTTTACCCTATTTCGAATATTAACGGAGTTATAAGCCAAAAACTTGAACAACATAAAACGGAGTATTTCTATTTGGCTACATCTAACTCATAAGTTAAGCGAGTTAGAAAAAAATATTTCAAACAAGAGCTATTCCATTCTTAATGACAAACAACTTTGGTTTGAAACATTTTACCCTATTTCCGATATTAACGGAATTGTAAGCCAAATAGGAATTTGGCTCCATCTAACTCCAAAGTCAAGCGAGTTAGAAAAAAATGCTTCAAATAAGAGTTATTCCATTCTTAATGACGAACACCTTTTATTTGAAACATTTTTCCCTATTTCCGATATTAACGGGGTTATAACCCAAACACTGGAACAACCCAAAATGGAGTATTTCTATTTGGCTCCATCTAACTCATAAGTTAAGCGACTTAGAAAAAATGCTTCAAATAAGAGTTATTCCATTCTTAATGCCGAACAACTTTTATTTGAAACATTTTTCCCTATTTCCGATATTAACGGAATAATAACTCACACGCTGGATCAACACAAAATAGAGTATTTCTATTTGGCTCCCTCTAACTCCAAAGTTAAGCGAGTTAGAAAAAAATGTTTCAAATAGGACATACTCCATTCTGAATGACAAACAACTTTTGTTTGAAACATATTACCCTATTTCCGATATTAACAGAATTATAAGCCAAAAACTTGAACAACCTAAAACGGAGTACTTCAATTTGGCTCCATCTAGCTCCCAAGTCAAGCGAGTTAGAAAAAAATTTATCAAATAAGAGGTATTCCATTCTTAATGGCGAACAACTTTTATTTGAAACATTTTTCTCTATTTCCGATATTAACGGAGTTATAACCCAAACACTGGAACAACCCAAAATGGAGTATTTCTATTTGGCTCGATCTAACTCAAAAGTTAAGCGAGTTAGAAAAAAATGTTTCAAATAAGATATATGCCATTCTTAATTGCAAACAACTTTTGTTTGAAACATTTTACCCTATTTCCGATATTAACGGAGTTATAAGCCAAAAACCTGAACAACATAAAACGGAGTATTTCTATTTGACTCCATCTAACTCATAAGTTAAGCGAGTTAGAAAAATATGTTTCAAACAAGAGTTATTCCATTCTTAAGGACAAACAACTTTTGTTTGAAACATTTTACCCTATTTCGAATATTAACGGAATCATAAGCCAAAGACTTGAACAACATAAAACGGAGTATTTCTATTTGGCTACATCTAACTCATAAGTTAAGCGAGTTAGAAAAAAATGTTTCAAACAAGAGCTACTCCATTCTTAATGACAAACAACTTTGGTTTGAAACATTTTACCCTATTTCCGATATTAACGGAATTATAAGCCAAGCAGGAATTTGGCTCCATCTAACTCCAAAGTTAAGCGTGTTAGAAAAAAATGCTTCAAATAAGAGTTATTCCATTCTTAATGGCGAACACCTTTTATTTGAAACATTTTTCCCCATTTCCGATATTAACGGAGTTATAACCCAAACACTGGAACACCCCAAAATGGAGTATTTCTATTTGGCTCCATCTAACTCATAAGTTAAGCGACTTAGAAAAAAATGCTTCAAATAAGAGTTATTCCATTCTTAATGCTGAACAACTTTTGTTTGAAACATTTTACCCTATTTCGAATATTAACGGAATTATAAGCCAAAAACTTGAATAACATAAAACGGAGTATTTCTATTTGGCTACATCTAACTCATAAGTTAAGCGGGTTAGAAAAAAATGTTTCAAACAAGAGCTATTCCATTCTTAATGACAAACAACTTTGGTTTGAAACATTTTACCCTATTTCCGATATTAACGGAATTTTAAGCCAAAAACTTGAACAACCCAAAATGGAGTATCTCTATTTGGCTCCATCTAACTCATAAGTTAAGCGAGTTAGAAAAAAATGTTTCAAACAAGAGTTATTCCATTCTTAATGACAAACAACTTTGGTTTGAAACATTTTACCCTATTTCCGATATTAACGGAATTATAAGCCAAAAACTTGAACAACCTAAAACGGAGTGTTTCTATTTGGCTCCATCTAACTCAAAAGTTAAGCGAGTTAGAAAAAAATGTTTCAAATAAGAGATATTCCATTCCTAATGGCAAACAACTTTTGTTTGAAACATTTTACCCTATTTGCGATATTAACGGAATTATAAGCCAAAAACTTGAACAACCTAAAACGGAGTGTTTCTATTTGGCTCCATCTAACTCAAAAGTTGAGCAAGTTAGAAAAGAATGTTTCAAATAAGAGCTATTCCATTCTTAATGACAAACAACTTTTGTTTGAAACATTATTCCCTATTTCCGATATTAACGGAATTATAACTCACACACTGGATCAACCCAAAATAGAGTGTTTCTATTTGGCTCCACCTAACTCGAAAGTTAAACGAGTTAGAAAAAAATGTTTCAAACCAGAGTTATTCCATTCTTAATGGCAAACAACTTTTATTTGAAACATTTTTTCCTATTACCGATATTAACGGAGTTATAAGTCACACACTGGATCAACCCAAAATAGAGTGTTTCTATTTGGCTCCATCTAACTCCAAAGTTAAGCGAGTTAGATAAAAATGTTTCAAACAAGAGCTATTCCACTCTTAATGACATACAACTTTGGTTTGAAACATTTTGCCCTATTTGCGATATTAACGGAATTATAAGCCAAAAACTTGAACAACCTAAAACGGAGTATTTCTATTTGGCTACATCTAACTCCAAAGTTAGGCGAGTTAGAAAAAAATATTTCAAATAGGAGACATTCCATTCTTAATGACAAACAACTTTGGTTTGAAACATTTTACCCTATTTCCAATATTAACGGAATTTTTAGCCAAAAACTTGAACAACCTAAAACGTAGTATTTCTATTTGGCTCCATCTAACTCAAAAGTTAAGCGAGTTAGAAAAGAATGTTTCAAATAGGACATACTCCATTCTTAATGACAAACAACTTTTGTTTGAAACATATTACCCTATTTCCGATATTAACAGAATTATAAGCCAAGAACTTGAACAACCTAAAACGGAGTACTTCTATTTGGCTCCATCTAGCTCCAAAGTCAAGCGAGTTAGAAAAAAAATGTTTCAAACAGGAGTTATTCCATTCTTAATGACAAACAACTTTGGTTTGAAACATTTTACCCTATTTCCGATATTAACGGAATTTTAAGCCAAAAACTTGAACAACCCAAAATGGAGTATCTCTATTTGGGTCCATCTAACTCATAAGTTAAGCGAGTTAGAAAAAAATGTTTCAAGCAAGAGTTATTCCATTCTTAATGACAAACAACTTTGGTTTGAAACATTTTACCCTATTTCCGATATTAACGGAATTATAAGCCAAAAACTTGAACAACCTAAAACGGAGTGTTTCTATTTGGCTCCATCTAACTCAAAAGTTAAGCGAGTTAAAAAAAAATGTTTCAAATAAGAGATATTCCATTCCTAATGGCAAACAACTTTTGTTTGAAACATTTTACCCTATTTGCGATATTAACGGAATTATAAGCCAAAAACTTGAACAACCTAAAACGGAGTGTTTCTATTTGGCTCCATCTAACTCAAAAGTTGAGCGAGTTAGAAAAAAATGTTTCAAATAAGAGCTATTCCATTCTTAATGACAAACAACTTTTATTTGAAACATTTTTCCCTATTTCCGATATTAACGGAATTATAACTCACACGCTGGATCAACACAAAATAGAGTATTTCTATTTGGCTCCCTCTCTCTCCAAAGTTAAGCGAGTTAGAAAAAAAATGTTTCAAACAGGAGTTATTCCATTCTTAATGGCAAACAACTTTGGTTTGAAACATTTTACCCTATTTCCGATATTAACGGAATTTTAAGCCAAAAACTTGAACAACCCAAAATGGAGTATCTCTATTTGGCTCCATCTAACTCATAAGTTAAGCGAGTTAGAAAAAAATGTTTCAAACAAGAGTTATTCCATTCTTAATGACAAACAACTTTGGTTTGAAACATTTTACCCTATTTCCGATATTAACGGAATTATAAGCCAAAAACTTGAACAACCTAAAACGGAGTGTTTCTATTTGGCTCCATCTAACTCAAAAGTTAAGCGAGTTAGATAAAAATGTTTCAAACAAGAGCTATTCCACTCTTAATGACATACAACTTTGGTTTGAAACATTTTGCCCTATTTGCGATATTAACGGAATTATAAGCCAAAAACTTGAACAACCTAAAACGGAGTATTTCTATTTGGCTACATCTAACTCCAAAGTTAGGCGAGTTAGAAAAAAATATTTCAAATAGGAGACATTCCATTCTTAATGACAAACAACTTTGGTTTGAAACATTTTACCCTATTTCCAATATTAACGGAATTTTTAGCCAAAAACTTGAACAACCTAAAACGGAGTGTTTCTATTTGGCTCCATCTAACTCAAAAGTTGAGCGAGTTAGAAAAGAATGTTTCAAATAAGAGCTATTCCATTCTTAATGACAAACAACTTTTGTTTGAAACATTATTCCCTATTTCCGATATTAACGGAATTATAACTCACACACTGGATCAACCCAAAATAGAGTGTTTCTATTTGGCTCCACCTAACTCGAAAGTTAAACGAGTTAGAAAAAAATGTTTCAAACCAGAGTTATTCCATTCTTAATGGCAAACAACTTTTATTTGAAACATTTTTTCCTATTACCGATATTAACGGAGTTATAAGTCACACACTGGATCAACCCAAAATAGAGTGTTTCTATTTGGCTCCATCTAACTCCAAAGTTAAGCGAGTTAGATAAAAATGTTTCAAACAAGAGCTATTCCACTCTTAATGACATACAACTTTGGTTTGAAACATTTTGCCCTATTTGCGATATTAACGGAATTATAAGCCAAAAACTTGAACAACCTAAAACGGAGTATTTCTATTTGGCTACATCTAACTCCAAAGTTAGGCGAGTTAGAAAAAAATATTTCAAATAGGAGACATTCCATTCTTAATGACAAACAACTTTGGTTTGAAACATTTTACCCTATTTCCAATATTAACGGAATTTTTAGCCAAAAACTTGAACAACCTAAAACGTAGTATTTCTATTTGGCTCCATCTAACTCAAAAGTTAAGCGAGTTAGAAAAGAATGTTTCAAATAGGACATACTCCATTCTTAATGACAAACAACTTTTGTTTGAAACATATTACCCTATTTCCGATATTAACAGAATTATAAGCCAAGAACTTGAACAACCTAAAACGGAGTACTTCTATTTGGCTCCATCTAGCTCCAAAGTCAAGCGAGTTAGAAAAAAAATGTTTCAAACAGGAGTTATTCCATTCTTAATGACAAACAACTTTGGTTTGAAACATTTTACCCTATTTCCGATATTAACGGAATTTTAAGCCAAAAACTTGAACAACCCAAAATGGAGTATCTCTATTTGGGTCCATCTAACTCATAAGTTAAGCGAGTTAGAAAAAAATGTTTCAAGCAAGAGTTATTCCATTCTTAATGACAAACAACTTTGGTTTGAAACATTTTACCCTATTTCCGATATTAACGGAATTATAAGCCAAAAACTTGAACAACCTAAAACGGAGTGTTTCTATTTGGCTCCATCTAACTCAAAAGTTAAGCGAGTTAAAAAAAAATGTTTCAAATAAGAGATATTCCATTCCTAATGGCAAACAACTTTTGTTTGAAACATTTTACCCTATTTGCGATATTAACGGAATTATAAGCCAAAAACTTGAACAACCTAAAACGGAGTGTTTCTATTTGGCTCCATCTAACTCAAAAGTTGAGCGAGTTAGAAAAAAATGTTTCAAATAAGAGCTATTCCATTCTTAATGACAAACAACTTTTATTTGAAACATTTTTCCCTATTTCCGATATTAACGGAATTATAACTCACACGCTGGATCAACACAAAATAGAGTATTTCTATTTGGCTCCCTCTCTCTCCAAAGTTAAGCGAGTTAGAAAAAAAATGTTTCAAACAGGAGTTATTCCATTCTTAATGGCAAACAACTTTGGTTTGAAACATTTTACCCTATTTCCGATATTAACGGAATTTTAAGCCAAAAACTTGAACAACCCAAAATGGAGTATCTCTATTTGGCTCCATCTAACTCATAAGTTAAGCGAGTTAGAAAAAAATGTTTCAAACAAGAGTTATTCCATTCTTAATGACAAACAACTTTGGTTTGAAACATTTTACCCTATTTCCGATATTAACGGAATTATAAGCCAAAAACTTGAACAACCTAAAACGGAGTGTTTCTATTTGGCTCCATCTAACTCAAAAGTTAAGCGAGTTAGATAAAAATGTTTCAAACAAGAGCTATTCCACTCTTAATGACATACAACTTTGGTTTGAAACATTTTGCCCTATTTGCGATATTAACGGAATTATAAGCCAAAAACTTGAACAACCTAAAACGGAGTATTTCTATTTGGCTACATCTAACTCCAAAGTTAGGCGAGTTAGAAAAAAATTTATCAAATAAGAGGTATTCCATTCTTAATGACAAACAACTTTGGTTTGAAACATTTTACCCTATTTCCAATATTAACGGAATTTTTAGCCAAAAACTTGAACAACCTAAAACGGAGTATTTCTATTTGGCTCCATCTAACTCAAAAGTTAAGCGAGTTAGAAAAGAATGTTTCAAATAGGACATACTCCATTCTTAATGACAAACAACTTTTGTTTGAAACATATTACCCTATTTCCGATATTAACAGAATTATAAGCCAAGAACTTGAACAACCTAAAACGGAGTACTTCTATTTGGCTCCATCTAGCTCCAAAGTCAAGCGAGTTAGAAAAAAAATGTTTCAAACAGGAGTTATTCCATTCTTAATGACAAACAACTTTGGTTTGAAACATTTTACCCTATTTCCGATATTAACGGAATTTTAAGCCAAAAACTTGAACAACCCAAAATGGAGTATCTCTATTTGGGTCCATCTAACTCATAAGTTAAGCGAGTTAGAAAAAAATGTTTCAAGCAAGAGTTATTCCATTCTTAATGACAAACAACTTTGGTTTGAAACATTTTACCCTATTTCCGATATTAACGGAATTATAAGCCAAAAACTTGAACAACCTAAAACGGAGTGTTTCTATTTGGCTCCATCTAACTCAAAAGTTAAGCGAGTTAAAAAAAAATGTTTCAAATAAGAGATATTCCATTCCTAATGGCAAACAACTTTTGTTTGAAACATTTTACCCTATTTGCGATATTAACGGAATTATAAGCCAAAAACTTGAACAACCTAAAACGGAGTGTTTCTATTTGGCTCCATCTAACTCAAAAGTTGAGCGAGTTAGAAAAAAATGTTTCAAATAAGAGCTATTCCATTCTTAATGACAAACAACTTTTATTTGAAACATTTTTCCCTATTTCCGATATTAACGGAATTATAACTCACACGCTGGATCAACACAAAATAGAGTATTTCTATTTGGCTCCCTCTCTCTCCAAAGTTAAGCGAGTTAGAAAAAAAATGTTTCAAACAGGAGTTATTCCATTCTTAATGACAAACAACTTTGGTTTGAAACATTTTACCCTATTTCCGATATTAACGGAATTTTAAGCCAAAAACTTGAACAACCCAAAATGGAGTATCTCTATTTGGCTCCATCTAACTCATAAGTTAAGCGAGTTAGAAAAAAATGTTTCAAACAAGAGTTATTCCATTCTTAATGACAAACAACTTTGGTTTGAAACATTTTACCCTATTTCCGATATTAACGGAATTATAAGCCAAAAACTTGAACAACCTAAAACGGAGTATTTCTATTTGGCTACATCTAACTCCAAAGTTAGGCGAGTTAGAAAAAAATATTTCAAATAGGAGACATTCCATTCTTAATGACAAACAACTTTGGTTTGAAACATTTTACCCTATTTCCGATATTAACGGAATTATAAGCCAAGCAGGAATTTGGCTCCATCTAACTCCAAAGTTAAGCGTGTTAGAAAAAAATGCTTCAAATAAGAGTTATTCCATTCTTAATGGCGAACACCTTTTATTTGAAACATTTTTCCCCATTTCCGATATTAACGGAGTTATAACCCAAACACTGGAACACCCCAAAATGGAGTATTTCTATTTGGCTCCATCTAACTCATAAGTTAAGCGACTTAGAAAAAAATGCTTCAAATAAGAGTTATTCCATTCTTAATGCTGAACAACTTTTGTTTGAAACATTTTACCCTATTTCGAATATTAACGGAATTATAAGCCAAAAACTTGAACAACATAAAACGGAGTATTTCTATTTGGCTACATCTAACTCATAAGTTAAGCGGGTTAGAAAAAAATGTTTCAAACAAGAGCTATTCCATTCTTAATGACAAACAACTTTGGTTTGAAACATTTTACCCTATTTCCGATATTAACGGAATTTTAAGCCAAAAACTTGAACAACCCAAAATGGAGTATCTCTATTTGGCTCCATCTAACTCATAAGTTAAGCGAGTTAGAAAAAAATGTTTCAAACAAGAGTTATTCCATTCTTAATGACAAACAACTTTGGTTTGAAACATTTTACCCTATTTCCGATATTAACGGAATTATAAGCCAAAAACTTGAACAACCTAAAACGGAGTGTTTCTATTTGGCTCCATCTAACTCAAAAGTTAAGCGAGTTAGAAAAAAATGTTTCAAATAAGAGATATTCCATTCCTAATGGCAAACAACTTTTGTTCGAAACATTTTACCCTATTTGCGATATTAACGGAATTATAAGCCAAAAACTTGAACAACCTAAAACGGAGTGTTTCTATTTGGCTCCATCTAACTCAAAAGTTGAGCGAGTTAGAAAAAAATGTTTCAAATAAGAGCTATTCCATTCTTAATGACAAACAACTTTTGTTTGAAACATTATTCCCTATTTCCGATATTAACGGAATTATAACTCACACACTGGATCAACCCAAAATAGAGTGTTTCTATTTGGCTCCACCTAACTCGAAAGTTAAACGAGTTAGAAAAAAATGTTTCAAACCAGAGTTATTCCATTCTTAATGGCAAACAACTTTTATTTGAAACATTTTTTCCTATTACCGATATTAACGGAGTTATAAGTCACACACTGGATCAACCCAAAATAGAGTGTTTCTATTTGGCTCCATCTAACTCCAAAGTTAAGCGAGTTAGATAAAAATGTTTCAAACAAGAGCTATTCCACTCTTAATGACATACAACTTTGGTTTGAAACATTTTGCCCTATTTGCGATATTAACGGAATTATAAGCCAAAAACTTGAACAACATAAAACGGAGTATTTCTATTTGGCTACATCTAACTCATAAGTTAAGCGGGTTAGAAAAAAATGTTTCAAACAAGAGCTATTCCATTCTTAATGACAAACAACTTTGGTTTGAAACATTTTACCCTATTTCCGATATTAACGGAATTTTAAGCCAAAAACTTGAACAACCCAAAATGGAGTATCTCTATTTGGCTCCATCTAACTCATAAGTTAAGCGAGTTAGAAAAAAATGTTTCAAACAAGAGTTATTCCATTCTTAATGACAAACAACTTTGGTTTGAAACATTTTACCCTATTTCCGATATTAACGGAATTATAAGCCAAAAACTTGAACAACCTAAAACGGAGTGTTTCTATTTGGCTCCATCTAACTCAAAAGTTAAGCGAGTTAGAAAAAAATGTTTCAAATAAGAGATATTCCATTCCTAATGGCAAACAACTTTTGTTTGAAACATTTTACCCTATTTGCGATATTAACGGAATTATAAGCCAAAAACTTGAACAACCTAAAACGGAGTGTTTCTATTTGGCTCCATCTAACTCAAAAGTTGAGCGAGTTAGCAAAGAATGTTTCAAATAAGAGCTATTCCATTCTTAATGACAAACAACTTTTGTTTGAAACATTATTCCCTATTTCCGATATTAACGGAATTATAACTCACACACTGGATCAACCCAAAATAGAGTGTTTCTATTTGGCTCCACCTAACTCGAAAGTTAAACGAGTTAGAAAAAAATGTTTCAAACCAGAGTTATTCCATTCTTAATGGCAAACAACTTTTATTTGAAACATTTTTTCCTATTACCGATATTAACGGAGTTATAAGTCACACACTGGATCAACCCAAAATAGAGTGTTTCTATTTGGCTCCATCTAACTCCAAAGTTAAGCGAGTTAGATAAAAATGTTTCAAACAAGAGCTATTCCACTCTTAATGACATACAACTTTGGTTTGAAACATTTTGCCCTATTTGCGATATTAACGGAATTATAAGCCAAAAACTTGAACAACCTAAAACGGAGTATTTCTATTTGGCTACATCTAACTCCAAAGTTAGGCGAGTTAGAAAAAAATATTTCAAATAGGAGACATTCCATTCTTAATGACAAACAACTTTGGTTTGAAACATTTTACCCTATTTCCAATATTAACGGAATTTTGGCCAAAAACTTGAACAACCTAAAACGTAGTATTTCTATTTGGCTCCATCTAACTCAAAAGTTAAGCGAGTTAGAAAAGAATGTTTCAAATAGGACATACTCCATTCTTAATGACAAACAACTTTTGTTTGAAACATATTACCCTATTTCCGATATTAACAGAATTATAAGCCAAGAACTTGAACAACCTAAAACGGAGTACTTCTATTTGGCTCCATCTAGCTCCAAAGTCAAGCGAGTTAGAAAAAAAATGTTTCAAACAGGAGTTATTCCATTCTTAATGACAAACAACTTTGGTTTGAAACATTTTACCCTATTTCCGATATTAACGGAATTTTAAGCCAAAAACTTGAACAACCCAAAATGGAGTATCTCTATTTGGGTCCATCTAACTCATAAGTTAAGCGAGTTAGAAAAAAATGTTTCAAGCAAGAGTTATTCCATTCTTAATGACAAACAACTTTGGTTTGAAACATTTTACCCTATTTCCGATATTAACGGAATTATAAGCCAAAAACTTGAACAACCTAAAACGGAGTGTTTCTATTTGGCTCCATCTAACTCAAAAGTTAAGCGAGTTAAAAAAAAATGTTTCAAATAAGAGATATTCCATTCCTAATGGCAAACAACTTTTGTTTGAAACATTTTACCCTATTTGCGATATTAACGGAATTATAAGCCAAAAACTTGAACAACCTAAAACGGAGTGTTTCTATTTGGCTCCATCTAACTCAAAAGTTGAGCGAGTTAGAAAAAAATGTTTCAAATAAGAGCTATTCCATTCTTAATGACAAACAACTTTTATTTGAAACATTTTTCCCTATTTCCGATATTAACGGAATTATAACTCACACGCTGGATCAACACAAAATAGAGTATTTCTATTTGGCTCCCTCTCTCTCCAAAGTTAAGCGAGTTAGAAAAAAAATGTTTCAAACAGGAGTTATTCCATTCTTAATGACAAACAACTTTGGTTTGAAACATTTTACCCTATTTCCGATATTAACGGAATTTTAAGCCAAAAACTTGAACAACCCAAAATGGAGTATCTCTATTTGGCTCCATCTAACTCATAAGTTAAGCGAGTTAGAAAAAAATGTTTCAAATAAGAGATATTCCATTCCTAATGGCAAACAACTTTTGTTTGAAACATTTTACCCTATTTGCGATATTAACGGAATTATAAGCCAAAAACTTGAACAACCTAAAACGGAGTGTTTCTATTTGGCTCCATCTAACTCAAAAGTTGAGCGAGTTAGAAAAAAATGTTTCAAATAAGAGCTATTCCATTCTTAATGACAAACAACTTTTGTTTGAAACATTATTCCCTATTTCCGATATTAACGGAATTATAACTCACACACTGGATCAACCCAAAATAGAGTGTTTCTATTTGGCTCCACCTAACTCGAAAGTTAAACGAGTTAGAAAAAAATGTTTCAAACCAGAGTTATTCCATTCTTAATGGCAAACAACTTTTATTTGAAACATTTTTTCCTATTACCGATATTAACGGAGTTATAAGTCACACACTGGATCAACCCAAAATAGAGTGTTTCTATTTGGCTCCATCTAACTCCAAAGTTAAGCGAGTTAGATAAAAATGTTTCAAACAAGAGCTATTCCACTCTTAATGACATACAACTTTGGTTTGAAGCATTTTGCCCTATTTGCGATATTAACGGAATTATAAGCCAAAAACTTGAACAACCTAAAACGGAGTATTTCTATTTGGCTACATCTAACTCCAAAGTTAGGCGAGTTAGAAAAAAATATTTCAAATAGGAGACATTCCATTCTTAATGACAAACAACTTTGGTTTGAAACATTTTACCCTATTTCCAATATTAACGGAATTT
The DNA here is from genome assembly GCA_036711955.1 of Digitonthophagus gazella. Taxonomy (NCBI): domain Eukaryota; kingdom Metazoa; phylum Arthropoda; class Insecta; order Coleoptera; family Scarabaeidae; genus Digitonthophagus; species Digitonthophagus gazella. Next base: position 10,779,143 of record JASCIT010000012.1, read on the forward strand.
TTAGCCAAAAACTTGAACAACCTAAAACGGAGTATTTCTATTTGGCTCCATCTAACTCAAAAGTTAAGCGAGTTAGAAAAGAATGTTCCAAATAGGACATACTCCATTCTTAATAACAAACAACTTTTGTTTGAAACATATTACCCTATTTCCGATATTAACAGAATTATAAGCCAAAAACTTGAACAACCTAAAACGGAGTACTTCTATTTGGCTCCATCTAGCTCCAAAGTCAAGCGAGTTAGAAAAAAAATTATCAAATAAGAGGTATTCCATTCTTAGTGGCGAACAACTTTTATTTGAAACATTTTTCTCTATTTCCGATATTAACGGAGTTATAACCCAAACACTGGAACAACCCAAAATGGAGTATTTCTATTTGGCTCGATCTAACTCAAAAGTAAAGCGAGTTAGAAAAAAATGTTTCAAATAAGATATATTCCATTCTTAATTGCAAACAACTTTTGTTTGAAACATTTTACCCTATTTCCGATATTAACGGAGTTATAAGCCAAAAACTTGAACAAGATAAAACGGAGTATTTCTATTTGACTCCATCTAACTCATAAGTTAAGCGAGTTAGAAAAATATGTTTCAAACAAGAGTTATTCCATTCTTAACGACAAACAACTTTTGTTTGAAACATTTTACCCTATTTCGAATATTAACGGAATTATAAGCCAAAGACTTGAACAACATAAAACGGAGTATTTCTATTTGGCTACATCTAACTCATAAGTTAAGCGAGTTAGAAAAAAATGTTTCAAACAAGAGCTATTCCATTCTTAATGACAAACAACTTTGCTTTGAAACATTTTACCCTATTTCCGATATTAACGGAATTATAAGCCAAATAGGAATTTGGCTCCATCTAACTCCAAAGTTAAGCGAGTTAGAAAAAAGTGCTTCAAATAAGAGTTATTCCATTCTTAATGGCGAACACCTTTTATTTGAAACATTTTTCCCCATTTCCGATATTAACGGAGTTATAACCCAAACACTGGAACACCCCAAAATGGAGTATTTCTATTTGGCTCAATCTAACTCATAAGTTAAGCGACTTAAAAAAAATGCTTCAAATAAGAGTTATTCCATTCTTAATGCCGAACAACTTTTATTTGAAAAATTTTACCCTATTTCGAATATTAACGGAATTATAAGCCAAAAACTTGAACAACATAAAACGGAGTATTTCTATTTGGCTACATCTAACTCATAAGTCAAGCGAGTTAGAAAAAAATGTTTCAAACAAGAGCTATTCCATTCTTAATGACAAACAACTTTGGTTTGAAACATTTTACCCTATTTCCGATATTAACGGAATTATAAGCCAAATAGGAATTTGGCTCCATCTAACTCCAAAGTTAAGCGAGTTAGAAAAAAATGCTTCAAATAAGAGTTATTCCATTCTTAATGGCGAACACCTTTTATTTGGAACATTTTTCCCCATTTCCGATATTAACGGAGTTATAACCCAAACACTGGAACACCCCAAAATGGAGTATTTCTATTTGGCTCCATCTAACTCATAAGTTAAGCGAGTTAGAAAAATATGTTTCAAACAAGAGTTATTCCACTCTTAACGACAAACAACTTTTGTTTGAAACATTTTACCCTATTTCGAATATTAACGGAATTATAAGCCAAAGACTTGAACAACATAAAACGGAGTATTTCTATTTGGCTACATCTAACTCATAAGTTAAGCGAGTTAGAAAAAATGTTTCAAACAAGAGCTATTCCATTCTTAATGACAAACAACTTTGCTTTGAAACATTTTACCCTATTTCCGATATTAACGGAATTATAAGCCAAATAGGAATTTGGCTCCATCTAACTCCAAAGTTAAGCGAGTTAGAAAAAAATGCTACAAATAAGAGTTATTCCATTCTTAATGGCGAACACCTTTTATTTGAAACATTTTTCCCCATTTCCGATATTAACGGAGTTATAACCCAAACACTGGAACACCCCAAAATGGAGTATTTCTATTCGGCTCAATCTAACTCATAAGTTAAGCGACTTAAAAAAAAATGCTTCAAATAAGAGTTATTCCATTCTTAATGCCGAACAACTTTTATTTGAAACATTTTACCCTATTTCGAATATTAACGGAATTATAAGCCAAAAACTTGAACAACATAAAACGGAGTATTTCTATTTGGCTACATCTAACTCATAAGTTAAGCGAGTTAGAAAAAAATATTTCAAACAAGAGCTATTCCATTCTTAATGACAAACAACTTTGGTTTGAAACATTTTACCCTATTTCCGATATTAACGGAATTATAAGCCAAATAGGAATTTGGCTCCATCTAACTCCAAAGTCAAGCGAGTTAGGAAAAAATGCTTCAAATAAGAGTTATTCCATTCTTAATGACGAACACCTTTTATTTGAAACATTTTTCCCTATTTCCGATATTAACGGGGTTATAACCCAAACACTGGAACAACCCAAAATGGAGTATTTCTATTTGGCTCCATCTAACTCATAAGTTAAGCGACTTAGAAAAAAATGCTTCAAATAAGAGTTATTCCATTCTTAATGCCGAACAACTTTTATTTGAAACAATTTTCCCTATTACCGATATTAGCGGAATAATAACTCACACGCTGGATCAACACAAAATAGAGTTTTTCTATTTGGCTCCCTCTAACTCCAAAGTTAAGCGAGTTAGATAAAAATGTTTCAAACAAGAGCTATTCCACTCTTAATGACATACAACTTTGGTTTGAAACATTTTGCCCTATTTGCGATATTAACGGAATTATAAGCCAAAAACTTGAACAACCTAAAACGGAGTATTTCTATTTGGCTACATCTAACTCCAAAGTTAGGCGAGTTAGAAAAAAATATTTCAAATAGGAGACATTCCATTCTTAATGACAAACAACTTTGGTTTGAAACATTTTACCCTATTTCCAATATTAACGGAATTTTTAGCCAAAAACTTGAACAACCTAAAACGGAGTATTTCTATTTGGCTCCATCTAACTCAAAAGTTAAGCGAGTTAGAAAAGAATGTTTCAAATAGGACATACTCCATTCTTAATGACAAACAACTTTTGTTTGAAACATATTACCCTATTTCCGATATTAACAGAATTATAAGCCAAAAACATGAACAACCTAAAACGGAGTACTTCTATTTGGCTCCATCTAGCTCCAAAGTCAAGCGAGTTAGAAAAAAAATTATCAAATAAGAGGTATTCCATTCTTAGTGGCGAACAACTTTTATTTGAAACATTTTTCTCTATTTCCGATATTAACGGAGTTATAACCCAAACACTGGAACAACCCAAAATGGAGTATTTCTATTTGGCTCGATCTAACTCAAAAGTAAAGCGAGTTAGAAAAAAATGTTTCAAATAAGATATATTCCATTCTTAATTGCAAACAACTTTTGTTTGAAACATTTTACCCTATTTCCGATATTAACGGAGTTATAAGCCAAAAACTTGAACAAGATAAAACGGAGTATTTCTATTTGACTCCATCTAACTCATAAGTTAAGCGAGTTAGAAAAATATGTTTCAAACAAGAGTTATTCCATTCTTAACGACAAACAACTTTTGTTTGAAACATTTTACCCTATTTCGAATATTAACGGAATTATAAGCCAAAGACTTGAACAACATAAAACGGAGTATTTCTATTTGACTCCATCTAACTCATAAGTTAAGCGAGTTAGAAAAATATGTTTCAAACAAGAGTTATTCCACTCTTAACGACAAACAACTTTTGTTTGAAACATTTTACCCTATTTCCGATATTAACGGAATTATAAGCCAAATAGGAATTTGGCTCCATCTAACTCCAAAGTTAAGCGAGTTAGAAAAAAATGCTTCAAATAAGAGTTATTCCATTCTTAATGGCGAACACCTTTTATTTGAAACATTTTCCCCATTTCCGATATTAACGGAGTTATAACCCAAACACTGGAACACCCCAAAATGGAGTATTTCTATTTGGCTCAATCTAACTCATAAGTTAAGCGACTTAAAAAAAATGCTTCAAATAAGAGTTATTCCATTCTTAATGCCGAACAACTTTTATTTGAAACATTTTACCCTATTTCGAATATTAACGGAATTATAAGCCAAAGACTTGAACAACATAAAACGGAGTATTTCTATTTGGCTACATCTAACTCATAAGTTAAGCGAGTTAGAAAAAAATGTTTCAAACAAGAGCTATTCCATTCTTAATGACAAACAACTTTGCTTTGAAACATTTTACCCTGTTTCCGATATTAATGGAATTATAAGCCAAATAGGAATTTGGCTCCATCTAACTCCAAAGTTAAGCGAGTTAGAAAAAAATGCTTCAAATAAGAGTTATTCCATTCTTAATGGCGAACACCTTTTATTTGAAACATTCTTCCCCATTTCCGATATTAACGGAGTTATAACCCAAACACTGGAACACACCAAAATTGAGTATTTCTATTTGGCTCAATCTAACTCATACGTTAAGCGACTTAAAAAAAAATGCTTCAAATAAGAGTTATTCCATTCTTAATGCCGAACAACTTTTATTTGAAACATTTTACCCTATTTCGAATATTAACGGAATTATAAACCAAAAACTTGAACAACATAAAACGGAGTATTTCTATTTGGCTACATCTAACTCATAAGTTAAGCGAGTTAGAAAAAAATGTTTCAAACAAGAGCTACTCCATTCTTAATGACAAACAACTTTGGTTTGAAACATTTTACCCTATTTCCGATATTAACGGAATTATAAGCCAAATAGGAATTTGGCTCCATCTAACTCCAAAGTTAAGCGAGTTAGAAAAAAATGCTTCAAATAAGAGTTATTCCATTCTTAATGGCGAACACCTTTTATTTGAAACATTTTTCCCCATTTCCGATATTAACGGAGTTACAACCCAAACACTTGAACACCCCAAAATGGAGTATTTCTATTTGGCTCAATCTAACTCATAAGTTAAGCGACTTAAAAAAAATGCTTCAAATAAGAGTTATTCCATTCTTAATGCCGAACAACTTTTATTTGAAACATTTTACCCTATTTCGAATATTAACGGAATTATAAACCAAAAACTTGAACAACATAAAACGGAGTATTTCTATTTGGCTACATCTAACTCATAAGTTAAGCGAGTTAGAAAAAAATGTTTCAAACAAGAGCTACTCCATTCTTAATGACAAACAACTTTGGTTTGAAACATTTTACCCTATTTCCGATATTAACGGAATTATAAGCCAAATAGGAATTTGGCTCCATCTAACTCCAAAGTTAAGCGAGTTAGAAAAAAATGCTTCAAATAAGAGTTATTCCATTCTTAATGGCGAACACCTTTTATTTGAAACATTTTTCCCCATTTCCGATATTAACGGAGTTACAACCCAAACACTTGAACACCCCAAAATGGAGTATTTCTATTTGGCTCAATCTAACTCATAAGTTAAGCGACTTAAAAAAAATGCTTCAAATAAGAGTTATTCCATTCTTAATGCCGAACAACTTTTATTTGAAACATTTTACCCTATTTTGAATATTAACGGAATTATAAACCAAAAACTTGAACAACATAAAACGGAGTATTTCTATTTGGCTACATCTAACTCATAAGTTAAGCGAGTTAGAAAAAAATGTTTCAAACAAGAGCTACTCCATTCTTAATGACAAACAACTTTGGTTTGAAACATTTTACCCTATTTCCGATATTAACGGAATTATAAGCCAAATAGGAATTTGGCTCCATCTAACTCCAAAGTTAAGCGAGTTAGAAAAAAATACTTCAAATAAGAGTTATTCCATTCTTAATGCCGAACAACTTTTATTTGAAACATTTTACCCTGTTTCGAATATTAACGGAATTATAAGCCAAAAACTTGAACAACATAAAACGGAGTATTTCTATTTGGCTACATCTAACTCCAAAGTTAGGCGAGTTAGAAAAAAGTATTTCAAATAGGAGACATTCCATTCTTAATGACAAACAACTTTGGTTTGAAACATTTTACCCTATTTCCAATATTAACGGAATTTTTAGCCAAAAACTTGAACAACCTAAAACGGAGTATTTCTATTTGGCTCCATCTAACTCAAAAGTTAAGCGAGTTAGAAAAGAATGTTTCAAATAGGACATACTCCATTCTTAATGACAAACAACTTTTGTTTGAAACATATTACCCTATTTCCGATATTAACAGAATTATAAGCCAAAAACTTGAACAACCTAAAACGGAGTACTTCTATTTGGCTCCATCTAGCTCCAAAGTCAAGCGAGTTAGAAAAAAAATTATCAAATAAGAGGTATTCCATTCTTAGTGGCGAACAACTTTTATTTGAAACATTTTTCTCTATTTCCGATATTAACGGAGTTATAACCCAAACACTGGAACAACCCAAAATGGAGTATTTCTATTTGGCTCGATCTAACTCAAAAGTAAAGCGAGTTAGAAAAAAATGTTTCAAATAAGATATATTCCATTCTTAATTGCAAACAACTTTTGTTTGAAACATTTTACCCTATTTCCGATATTAACGGAGTTATAAGCCAAAAACTAGAACAAGATAAAACGGAGTATTTCTATTTGACTCCATCTAACTCATAAGTTAAGCGAGTTAGAAAAATATGTTTCAAACAAGAGTTATTCCATTCTTAACGACAAACAACTTTTGTTTGAAACATTTTACCCTATTTCGAATATTAACGGAATTATAAGCCAAAGACTTGAACAACATAAAACGGAGTATTTCTATTTGACTCCATCTAACTCATAAGTTAAGCGAGTTAGAAAAATATGTTTCAAACAAGAGTTATTCCACTCTTAACGACAAACAACTTTTGTTTGAAACATTTTACCCTATTTCCGATATTAACGGAATTATAAGCCAAATAGGAATTTGGCTCCATCTAACTCCAAAGTTAAGCGAGTTAGAAAAAAATGCTTCAAATAAGAGTTATTCCATTCTTAATGGCGAACACCTTTTATTTGAAACATTTTTCCCCATTTCCGATATTAACGGAGTTACAACCCAAACACTTGAACACCCCAAAATGGAGTATTTCTATTTGGCTCAATCTAACTCATAAGTTAAGCGACTTAAAAAAAATGCTTCAAATAAGAGTTATTCCATTCTTAATGCCGAACAACTTTTATTTGAAACATTTTACCCTATTTTGAATATTAACGGAATTATAAACCAAAAACTTGAACAACATAAAACGGAGTATTTCTATTTGGCTACATCTAACTCATAAGTTAAGCGAGTTAGAAAAAAATGTTTCAAACAAGAGCTACTCCATTCTTAATGACAAACAACTTTGGTTTGAAACATTTTACCCTATTTCCGATATTAACGGAATTATAAGCCAAATAGGAATTTGGCTCCATCTAACTCCAAAGTTAAGCGAGTTAGAAAAAAATACTTCAAATAAGAGTTATTCCATTCTTAATGCCGAACAACTTTTATTTGAAACATTTTACCCTGTTTCGAATATTAACGGAATTATAAGCCAAAAACTTGAACAACATAAAACGGAGTATTTCTATTTGGCTACATCTAACTCCAAAGTTAGGCGAGTTAGAAAAAAGTATTTCAAATAGGAGACATTCCATTCTTAATGACAAACAACTTTGGTTTGAAACATTTTACCCTATTTCCAATATTAACGGAATTTTTAGCCAAAAACTTGAACAACCTAAAACGGAGTATTTCTATTTGGCTCCATCTAACTCAAAAGTTAAGCGAGTTAGAAAAGAATGTTTCAAATAGGACATACTCCATTCTTAATGACAAACAACTTTTGTTTGAAACATATTACCCTATTTCCGATATTAACAGAATTATAAGCCAAAAACTTGAACAACCTAAAACGGAGTACTTCTATTTGGCTCCATCTAGCTCCAAAGTCAAGCGAGTTAGAAAAAAAATTATCAAATAAGAGGTATTCCATTCTTAGTGGCGAACAACTTTTATTTGAAACATTTTTCTCTATTTCCGATATTAACGGAGTTATAACCCAAACACTGGAACAACCCAAAATGGAGTATTTCTATTTGGCTCGATCTAACTCAAAAGTAAAGCGAGTTAGAAAAAAATGTTTCAAATAAGATATATTCCATTCTTAATTGCAAACAACTTTTGTTTGAAACATTTTACCCTATTTCCGATATTAACGGAGTTATAAGCCAAAAACTAGAACAAGATAAAACGGAGTATTTCTATTTGACTCCATCTAACTCATAAGTTAAGCGAGTTAGAAAAATATGTTTCAAACAAGAGTTATTCCATTCTTAACGACAAACAACTTTTGTTTGAAACATTTTACCCTATTTCGAATATTAACGGAATTATAAGCCAAAGACTTGAACAACATAAAACGGAGTATTTCTATTTGACTCCATCTAACTCATAAGTTAAGCGAGTTAGAAAAATATGTTTCAAACAAGAGTTATTCCACTCTTAACGACAAACAACTTTTGTTTGAAACATTTTACCCTATTTCCGATATTAACGGAATTATAAGCCAAATAGGAATTTGGCTCCATCTAACTCCAAAGTTAAGCGAGTTAGAAAAAAATGCTTCAAATAAGAGTTATTCCATTCTTAATGGCGAACACCTTTTATTTGAAACATTTTCCCCATTTCCGATATTAACGGAGTTATAACCCAAACACTGGAACACCCCAAAATGGAGTATTTCTATTTGGCTCAATCTAACTCATAAGTTAAGCGACTTAAAAAAAAATGCTTCAAATAAGAGTTATTCCATTCTTAATGCCGAACAACTTTTATTTGAAACATTTTACCCTATTTCGAATATTAACGGAATTATAAGCCAAAGACTTGAACAACATAAAACGGAGTATTTCTATTTGGCTACATCTAACTCATAAGTTAAGCGAGTTAGAAAAAAATGTTTCAAACAAGAGCTATTCCATTCTTAATGACAAACAACTTTGCTTTGAAACATTTTACCCTGTTTCCGATATTAACGGAATTATAAGCCAAATAGGAATTTGGCTCCATCTAACTCCAAAGTTAAGCGAGTTAGAAAAAAATGCTTCAAATAAGAGTTATTCCATTCTTAATGGCGAACACCTTTTATTTGAAACATTCTTCCCCATTTCCGATATTAACGGAGTTATAACCCAAACACTGGAACACACCAAAATGGAGTATTTCTATTTGGCTCAATCTAACTCATAAGTTAAGCGACTTAAAAAAAATGCTTCAAATAAGAGTTATTCCATTCTTAATGCCGAACAACTTTTATTTGAAACATTTTACCCTATTTCGAATATTAACGGAATTATAAACCAAAAACTTGAACAACATAAAACGGAGTATTTCTATTTGGCTACATCTAACTCATAAGTTAAGCGAGTTAGAAAAAAATGTTTCAAACAAGAGCTACTCCATTCTTAATGACAAACAACTTTGGTTTGAAACATTTTACCCTATTTCCGATATTAACGGAATTATAAGCCAAATAGGAATTTGGCTCCATCTAACTCCAAAGTTAAGCGAGTTAGAAAAAAATGCTTCAAATAAGAGTTATTCCATTCTTAATGGCGAACACCTTTTATTTGAAACATTTTTCCCCATTTCCGATATTAACGGAGTTATAACCCAAACACTTGAACACCCCAAAATGGAGTATTTCTATTTGGCTCAATCTAACTCATAAGTTAAGCGACTTAAAAAAAATGCTTCAAATAAGAGTTATTCCATTCTTAATGCCGAACAACTTTTATTTGAAACATTTTACCCTATTTCGAATATTAACGGAATTATAAACCAAAAACTTGAACAACATAAAACGGAGTATTTCTATTTGGCTACATCTAACTCATAAGTTAAGCGAGTTAGAAAAAAATGTTTCAAACAAGAGCTACTCCATTCTTAATGACAAACAACTTTGGTTTGAAACATTTTACCCTATTTCCGATATTAACGGAATTATAAGCCAAATAGGAATTTGGCTCCATCTAACTCCAAAGTTAAGCGAGTTAGAAAAAAATGCTTCAAATAAGAGTTATTCCATTCTTAATGGCGAACACCTTTTATTTGAAACATTTTTCCCCATTTCCGATATTAACGGAGTTATAACCCAAACACTTGAACACCCCAAAATGGAGTATTTCTATTTGGCTCAATCTAACTCATAAGTTAAGCGACTTAAAAAAAATGCTTCAAATAAGAGTTATTCCATTCTTAATGCCGAACAACTTTTATTTGAAACATTTTACCCTATTTCGAATATTAACGGAATTATAAACCAAAAACTTGAACAACATAAAACGGAGTATTTCTATTTGGCTACATCTAACTCATAAGTTAAGCGAGTTAGAAAAAAATGTTTCAAACAAGAGCTACTCCATTCTTAATGACAAACAACTTTGGTTTGAAACATTTTACCCTATTTCCGATATTAACGGAATTATAAGCCAAATAGGAATTTGGCTCCATCTAACTCCAAAGTTAAGCGAGTTAGAAAAAAATGCTTCAAATAAGAGTTATTCCATTCTTAATGCCGAACAACTTTTATTTGAAACATTTTACCCTATTTCGAATATTAACGGAATTATAAGCCAAATAGGAATTTGGCTCCATCTAACTCCAAAGTTAAGCGAGTTAGAAAAAAATGCTTCAAATAAGAGTTATTCCATTCTTAATGGCGAACACCTTTTATTTGAAACATTTTTCCCCATTTCCGATATTAACGGAGTTATAACCCAAACACTGGAACACCCCAAAATGGAGTATTTCTATTTGGCTCCATCTAACTCATAAGTTAAGCGAGTTAGAAAAATATGTTTCAAACAAGAGTTATTCCATTCTTAACGACAAACAACTTTTGTTTGAAACATTTTACCCTATTTCGAATATTAACGGAATTATAAGCCAAAGACTTGAACAACATAAAACGGAGTATTTCTATTTGGCTACATCTAACTCATAAGTTAAGCGAGTTAGAAAAAAATGTTTCAAACAAGAGCTATTCCATTCTTAATGACAAACAACTTTGCTTTGAAACATTTTACCCTATTTCCGATATTAACGGAATTATAAGCCAAATAGGAATTTGGCTCCATCTAACTCCAAAGTTAAGCGAGTTAGGAAAAAATGCTTCAAATAAGAGTTATTCCATTCTTAATGGCGAACACCGTTTATTTGAAACATTTTTCCCTATTTCCGATATTAACGGAGTTATAACCCAAACACTGGAACACCCCAAAATGGAGTATTTCTATTTGGCTCAATCTAACTCATAAGTTAAGCGACTTAAAAAAAATGCTTCAAATAAGAATTATTCCATTCTTAATGCCGAACAACTTTTATTTGAAACATTTTACCCTATTTCGAATATTAACGGAGTTATAAGCCAAAAACTTGAACAACATAAAACGGAGTATTTCTATTTGGCTACATCTAACTCATAAGTTAAGCGAGTTAGAAAAAAATATTTCAAACAAGAGCTATTCCATTCTTAATGACAAACAACTTTGGTTTGAAACATTTTACCCTATTTCCGATATTAACGGAATTGTAAGCCAAATAGGAATTTGGCTCCATCTAACTCCAAAGTCAAGCGAGTTAGAAAAAAATGCTTCAAATAAGAGTTATTCCATTCTAAATGACGAACACCTTTTATTTGAAACATTTTTCCCTATTTCCGATATTAACGGGGTTATAACCCAAACACTGGAACAACCCAAAATGGAGTATTTCTATTTGGCTCCATCTAACTCATAAGTTAAGCGACTTAGAAAAAATGCTTCAAATAAGAGTTATTCCATTCTTAATGCCGAACAACTTTTATTTGAAACATTTTTCCCTATTTCCGATATTAACGGAATAATAACTCACACGCTGGATCAACACAAAATAGAGTATTTCTATTTGGCTCCCTCTAACTCCAAAGTTAAGCGAGTTAGAAAAAAATGTTTCAAATAGGACATACTCCATTCTGAATGACAAACAACTTTTGTTTGAAACATATTACCCTATTTCCGATATTAACAGAATTATAAGCCAAAAACTTGAACAACCTAAAACGGAGTACTTCAATTTGGCTCCATCTAGCTCCCAAGTCAAGCGAGTTAGAAAAAAATTTATCAAATAAGAGGTATTCCATTCTTAATGGCGAACAACTTTTATTTGAAACATTTTTCTCTATTTCCGATATTAACGGAGTTATAACCCAAACACTGGAACAACCCAAAATGGAGTATTTCTATTTGGCTCGATCTAACTCAAAAGTTAAGCGAGTTAGAAAAAAATGTTTCAAATAAGATATATGCCATTCTTAATTGCAAACAACTTTTGTTTGAAACATTTTACCCTATTTCCGATATTAACGGAGTTATAAGCCAAAAACCTGAACAACATAAAACGGAGTATTTCTATTTGACTCCATCTAACTCATAAGTTAAGCGAGTTAGAAAAATATGTTTCAAACAAGAGTTATTCCATTCTTAAGGACAAACAACTTTTGTTTGAAACATTTTACCCTATTTCGAATATTAACGGAATCATAAGCCAAAGACTTGAACAACATAAAACGGAGTATTTCTATTTGGCTACATCTAACTCATAAGTTAAGCGAGTTAGAAAAAAATGTTTCAAACAAGAGCTACTCCATTCTTAATGACAAACAACTTTGGTTTGAAACATTTTACCCTATTTCCGATATTAACGGAATTATAAGCCAAGCAGGAATTTGGCTCCATCTAACTCCAAAGTTAAGCGTGTTAGAAAAAAATGCTTCAAATAAGAGTTATTCCATTCTTAATGGCGAACACCTTTTATTTGAAACATTTTTCCCCATTTCCGATATTAACGGAGTTATAACCCAAACACTGGAACACCCCAAAATGGAGTATTTCTATTTGGCTCCATCTAACTCATAAGTTAAGCGACTTAGAAAAAAATGCTTCAAATAAGAGTTATTCCATTCTTAATGCTGAACAACTTTTGTTTGAAACATTTTACCCTATTTCGAATATTAACGGAATTATAAGCCAAAAACTTGAACAACATAAAACGGAGTATTTCTATTTGGCTACATCTAACTCATAAGTTAAGCGGGTTAGAAAAAAATGTTTCAAACAAGAGCTATTCCATTCTTAATGACAAACAACTTTGGTTTGAAACATTTTACCCTATTTCCGATATTAACGGAATTTTAAGCCAAAAACTTGAACAACCCAAAATGGAGTATCTCTATTTGGCTCCATCTAACTCATAAGTTAAGCGAGTTAGAAAAAAATGTTTCAAACAAGAGTTATTCCATTCTTAATGACAAACAACTTTGGTTTGAAACATTTTACCCTATTTCCGATATTAACGGAATTATAAGCCAAAAACTTGAACAACCTAAAACGGAGTGTTTCTATTTGGCTCCATCTAACTCAAAAGTTAAGCGAGTTAGAAAAAAATGTTTCAAATAAGAGATATTCCATTCCTAATGGCAAACAACTTTTGTTTGAAACATTTTACCCTATTTGCGATATTAACGGAATTATAAGCCAAAAACTTGAACAACCTAAAACGGAGTGTTTCTATTTGGCTCCATCTAACTCAAAAGTTGAGCGAGTTAGAAAAGAATGTTTCAAATAAGAGCTATTCCATTCTTAATGACAAACAACTTTTGTTTGAAACATTATTCCCTATTTCCGATATTAACGGAATTATAACTCACACACTGGATCAACCCAAAATAGAGTGTTTCTATTTGGCTCCACCTAACTCGAAAGTTAAACGAGTTAGAAAAAAATGTTTCAAACCAGAGTTATTCCATTCTTAATGGCAAACAACTTTTATTTGAAACATTTTTTCCTATTACCGATATTAACGGAGTTATAAGTCACACACTGGATCAACCCAAAATAGAGTGTTTCTATTTGGCTCCATCTAACTCCAAAGTTAAGCGAGTTAGATAAAAATGTTTCAAACAAGAGCTATTCCACTCTTAATGACATACAACTTTGGTTTGAAACATTTTGCCCTATTTGCGATATTAACGGAATTATAAGCCAAAAACTTGAACAACCTAAAACGGAGTATTTCTATTTGGCTACATCTAACTCCAAAGTTAGGCGAGTTAGAAAAAAATATTTCAAATAGGAGACATTCCATTCTTAATGACAAACAACTTTGGTTTGAAACATTTTACCCTATTTCCAATATTAACGGAATTTTTAGCCAAAAACTTGAACAACCTAAAACGTAGTATTTCTATTTGGCTCCATCTAACTCAAAAGTTAAGCGAGTTAGAAAAGAATGTTTCAAATAGGACATACTCCATTCTTAATGACAAACAACTTTTGTTTGAAACATATTACCCTATTTCCGATATTAACAGAATTATAAGCCAAAAACTTGAACAACCTAAAACGGAGTACTTCTATTTGGCTCCATCTAGCTCCAAAGTCAAGCGAGTTAGAAAAAAAATTATCAAATAAGAGGTATTCCATTCTTAGTGGCGAACAACTTTTATTTGAAACATTTTTCTCTATTTCCGATATTAACGGAGTTATAACCCAAACACTGGAACAACCCAAAATGGAGTATTTCTATTTGGCTCGATCTAACTCAAAAGTAAAGCGAGTTAGAAAAAAATGTTTCAAATAAGATATATTCCATTCTTAATTGCAAACAACTTTTGTTTGAAACATTTTACCCTATTTCCGATATTAACGGAGTTATAAGCCAAAAACTTGAACAAGATAAAACGGAGTATTTCTATTTGACTCCATCTAACTCATAAGTTAAGCGAGTTAGAAAAATATGTTTCAAACAAGAGTTATTCCATTCTTAACGACAAACAACTTTTGTTTGAAACATTTTACCCTATTTCGAATATTAACGGAATTATAAGCCAAAGACTTGAACAACATAAAACGGAGTATTTCTATTTGGCTACATCTAACTCATAAGTTAAGCGAGTTAGAAAAAAATGTTTCAAACAAGAGCTATTCCATTCTTAATGACAAACAACTTTGCTTTGAAACATTTTACCCTATTTCCGATATTAACGGAATTATAAGCCAAATAGGAATTTGGCTCCATCTAACTCCAAAGTTAAGCGAGTTAGAAAAAAGTGCTTCAAATAAGAGTTATTCCATTCTTAATGGCGAACACCTTTTATTTGAAACATTTTTCCCCATTTCCGATATTAACGGAGTTATAACCCAAACACTGGAACACCCCAAAATGGAGTATTTCTATTTGGCTCAATCTAACTCATAAGTTAAGCGACTTAAGAAAAATGCTTCAAATAAGAGTTATTCCATTCTTAATGCCGAACAACTTTTATTTGAAAAATTTTACCCTATTTCGAATATTAACGGAATTATAAGCCAAAAACTTGAACAACATAAAACGGAGTATTTCTATTTGGCTACATCTAACTCATAAGTCAAGCGAGTTAGAAAAAAATGTTTCAAACAAGAGCTATTCCATTCTTAATGACAAACAACTTTGGTTTGAAACATTTTACCGTATTTCCGATATTAACGGAATTATAAGCCAAATAGGAATTTGGCTCCATCTAACTCCAAAGTTAAGCGAGTTAGAAAAAAATGCTTCAAATAAGAGTTATTCCATTCTTAATGGCGAACACCTTTTATTTGAAACATTTTTCCCCATTTCCGATATTAACGGAGTTATAACCCAAACACTGGAACACCCCAAAATGGAGTATTTCTATTTGGCTCCATCTAACTCATAAGTTAAGCGAGTTAGAAAAATATGTTTCAAACAAGAGTTATTCCACTCTTAACGACAAACAACTTTTGTTTGAAACATTTTACCCTATTTCGAATATTAACGGAATTATAAGCCAAAGACTTGAACAACATAAAACGGAGTATTTCTATTTGGCTACATCTAACTCATAAGTTAAGCGAGTTAGAAAAAATGTTTCAAACAAGAGCTATTCCATTCTTAATGACAAACAACTTTGCTTTGAAACATTTTACCCTATTTCCGATATTAACGGAATTATAAGCCAAATAGGAATTTGGCTCCATCTAACTCCAAAGTTAAGCGAGTTAGAAAAAAATGCTTCAAATAAGAGTTATTCCATTCTTAATGGCGAACACCTTTTATTTGAAACATTTTTCCCCATTTCCGATATTAACGGAGTTATAACCCAAACACTGGAACACCCCAAAATGGAGTATTTCTATTCGGCTCAATCTAACTCATAAGTTAAGCGACTTAAAAAAAAATGCTTCAAATAAGAGTTATTCCATTCTTAATGCCGAACAACTTTTATTTGAAACATTTTACCCTATTTCGAATATTAACGGAATTATAAGCCAAAAACTTGAACAACATAAAACGGAGTATTTCTATTTGGCTACATCTAACTCATAAGTTAAGCGAGTTAGAAAAAAATATTTCAAACAAGAGCTATTCCATTCTTAATGACAAACAACTTTGGTTTGAAACATTTTACCCTATTTCCGATATTAACGGAATTATAAGCCAAATAGGAATTTGGCTCCATCTAACTCCAAAGTCAAGCGAGTTAGGAAAAAATGCTTCAAATAAGAGTTATTCCATTCTTAATGACGAACACCTTTTATTTGAAACATTTTTCCCTATTTCCGATATTAACGGGGTTATAACCCAAACACTGGAACAACCCAAAATGGAGTATTTCTATTTGGCTCCATCTAACTCATAAGTTAAGCGACTTAGAAAAAAATGCTTCAAATAAGAGTTATTCCATTCTTAATGCCGAACAACTTTTATTTGAAACAATTTTCCCTATTACCGATATTAGCGGAATAATAACTCACACGCTGGATCAACACAAAATAGAGTTTTTCTATTTGGCTCCCTCTAACTCCAAAGTTAAGCGAGTTAGATAAAAATGTTTCAAACAAGAGCTATTCCACTCTTAATGACATACAACTTTGGTTTGAAACATTTTGCCCTATTTGCGATATTAACGGAATTATAAGCCAAAAACTTGAACAACCTAAAACGGAGTATTTCTATTTGGCTACATCTAACTCCAAAGTTAGGCGAGTTAGAAAAAAATATTTCAAATAGGAGACATTCCATTCTTAATGACAAACAACTTTGGTTTGAAACATTTTACCCTATTTCCAATATTAACGGAATTTTTAGCCAAAAACTTGAACAACCTAAAACGGAGTATTTCTATTTGGCTCCATCTAACTCAAAAGTTAAGCGAGTTAGAAAAGAATGTTTCAAATAGGACATACTCCATTCTTAATGACAAACAACTTTTGTTTGAAACATATTACCCTATTTCCGATATTAACAGAATTATAAGCCAAAAACTTGAACAACCTAAAACGGAGTACTTCTATTTGGCTCCATCTAGCTCCAAAGTCAAGCGAGTTAGAAAAAAAATTATCAAATAAGAGGTATTCCATTCTTAGTGGCGAACAACTTTTATTTGAAACATTTTTCTCTATTTCCGATATTAACGGAGTTATAACCCAAACACTGGAACAACCCAAAATGGAGTATTTCTATTTGGCTCGATCTAACTCAAAAGTAAAGCGAGTTAGAAAAAAATGTTTCAAATAAGATATATTCCATTCTTAATTGCAAACAACTTTTGTTTGAAACATTTTACCCTATTTCCGATATTAACGGAGTTATAAGCCAAAAACTTGAACAAGATAAAACGGAGTATTTCTATTTGACTCCATCTAACTCATAAGTTAAGCGAGTTAGAAAAATATGTTTCAAACAAGAGTTATTCCATTCTTAACGACAAACAACTTTTGTTTGAAACATTTTACCCTATTTCGAATATTAACGGAATTATAAGCCAAAGACTTGAACAACATAAAACGGAGTATTTCTATTTGACTCCATCTAACTCATAAGTTAAGCGAGTTAGAAAAATATGTTTCAAACAAGAGTTATTCCACTCTTAACGACAAACAACTTTTGTTTGAAACATTTTACCCTATTTCCGATATTAACGGAATTATAAGCCAAATAGGAATTTGGCTCCATCTAACTCCAAAGTTAAGCGAGTTAGAAAAAAATGCTTCAAATAAGAGTTATTCCATTCTTAATGGCGAACACCTTTTATTTGAAACATTTTCCCCATTTCCGATATTAACGGAGTTATAACCCAAACACTGGAACACCCCAAAATGGAGTATTTCTATTTGGCTCAATCTAACTCATAAGTTAAGCGACTTAAAAAAAATGCTTCAAATAAGAGTTATTCCATTCTTAATGCCGAACAACTTTTATTTGAAACATTTTACCCTATTTCGAATATTAACGGAATTATAAGCCAAAGACTTGAACAACATAAAACGGAGTATTTCTATTTGGCTACATCTAACTCATAAGTTAAGCGAGTTAGAAAAAAATGTTTCAAACAAGAGCTATTCCATTCTTAATGACAAACAACTTTGCTTTGAAACATTTTACCCTGTTTCCGATATTAACGGAATTATAAGCCAAATAGGAATTTGGCTCCATCTAACTCCAAAGTTAAGCGAGTTAGAAAAAAATGCTTCAAATAAGAGTTATTCCATTCTTAATGGCGAACACCTTTTATTTGAAACATTCTTCCCCATTTCCGATATTAACGGAGTTATAACCCAAACACTGGAACACACCAAAATGGAGTATTTCTATTTGGCTCAATCTAACTCATAAGTTAAGCGACTTAAAAAAAAATGCTTCAAATAAGAGTTATTCCATTCTTAATGCCGAACAACTTTTATTTGAAACATTTTACCCTATTTCGAATATTAACGGAATTATAAACCAAAAACTTGAACAACATAAAACGGAGTATTTCTATTTGGCTACATCTAACTCATAAGTTAAGCGAGTTAGAAAAAAATGTTTCAAACAAGAGCTACTCCATTCTTAATGACAAACAACTTTGGTTTGAAACATTTTACCCTATTTCCGATATTAACGGAATTATAAGCCAAATAGGAATTTGGCTCCATCTAACTCCAAAGTTAAGCGAGTTAGAAAAAAATGCTTCAAATAAGAGTTATTCCATTCTTAATGGCGAACACCTTTTATTTGAAACATTTTTCCCCATTTCCGATATTAACGGAGTTACAACCCAAACACTTGAACACCCCAAAATGGAGTATTTCTATTTGGCTCAATCTAACTCATAAGTTAAGCGACTTAAAAAAAATGCTTCAAATAAGAGTTATTCCATTCTTAATGCCGAACAACTTTTATTTGAAACATTTTACCCTATTTCGAATATTAACGGAATTATAAACCAAAAACTTGAACAACATAAAACGGAGTATTTCTATTTGGCTACATCTAACTCATAAGTTAAGCGAGTTAGAAAAAAATGTTTCAAACAAGAGCTACTCCATTCTTAATGACAAACAACTTTGGTTTGAAACATTTTACCCTATTTCCGATATTAACGGAATTATAAGCCAAATAGGAATTTGGCTCCATCTAACTCCAAAGTTAAGCGAGTTAGAAAAAAATGCTTCAAATAAGAGTTATTCCATTCTTAATGCCGAACAACTTTTATTTGAAACATTTTACCCTGTTTCGAATATTAACGGAATTATAAGCCAAAAACTTGAACAACATAAAACGGAGTATTTCTATTTGGCTACATCTAACTCCAAAGTTAGGCGAGTTAGAAAAAAGTATTTCAAATAGGAGACATTCCATTCTTAATGACAAACAACTTTGGTTTGAAACATTTTACCCTATTTCCAATATTAACGGAATTTTTAGCCAAAAACTTGAACAACCTAAAACGGAGTATTTCTATTTGGCTCCATCTAACTCAAAAGTTAAGCGAGTTAGAAAAGAATGTTTCAAATAGGACATACTCCATTCTTAATGACAAACAACTTTTGTTTGAAACATATTACCCTATTTCCGATATTAACAGAATTATAAGCCAAAAACTTGAACAACCTAAAACGGAGTACTTCTATTTGGCTCCATCTAGCTCCAAAGTCAAGCGAGTTAGAAAAAAAATTATCAAATAAGAGGTATTCCATTCTTAGTGGCGAACAACTTTTATTTGAAACATTTTTCTCTATTTCCGATATTAACGGAGTTATAACCCAAACACTGGAACAACCCAAAATGGAGTATTTCTATTTGGCTCGATCTAACTCAAAAGTAAAGCGAGTTAGAAAAAAATGTTTCAAATAAGATATATTCCATTCTTAATTGCAAACAACTTTTGTTTGAAACATTTTACCCTATTTCCGATATTAACGGAGTTATAAGCCAAAAACTTGAACAAGATAAAACGGAGTATTTCTATTTGACTCCATCTAACTCATAAGTTAAGCGAGTTAGAAAAATATGTTTCAAACAAGAGTTATTCCATTCTTAACGACAAACAACTTTTGTTTGAAACATTTTACCCTATTTCGAATATTAACGGAATTATAAGCCAAAGACTTGAACAACATAAAACGGAGTATTTCTATTTGACTCCATCTAACTCATAAGTTAAGCGAGTTAGAAAAATATGTTTCAAACAAGAGTTATTCCACTCTTAACGACAAACAACTTTTGTTTGAAACATTTTACCCTATTTCCGATATTAACGGAATTATAAGCCAAATAGGAATTTGGCTCCATCTAACTCCAAAGTTAAGCGAGTTAGAAAAAAATGCTTCAAATAAGAGTTATTCCATTCTTAATGGCGAACACCTTTTATTTGAAACATTTTCCCCATTTCCGATATTAACGGAGTTATAACCCAAACACTGGAACACCCCAAAATGGAGTATTTCTATTTGGCTCAATCTAACTCATAAGTTAAGCGACTTAAAAAAATGCTTCAAATAAGAGTTATTCCATTCTTAATGCCGAACAACTTTTATTTGAAACATTTTACCCTATTTCGAATATTAACGGAATTATAAGCCAAAGACTTGAACAACATAAAACGGAGTATTTCTATTTGGCTACATCTAACTCATAAGTTAAGCGAGTTAGAAAAAAATGTTTCAAACAAGAGCTATTCCATTCTTAATGACAAACAACTTTGCTTTGAAACATTTTACCCTGTTTCCGATATTAACGGAATTATAAGCCAAATAGGAATTTGGCTCCATCTAACTCCAAAGTTAAGCGAGTTAGAAAAAAATGCTTCAAATAAGAGTTATTCCATTCTTAATGGCGAACACCTTTTATTTGAAACATTCTTCCCCATTTCCGATATTAACGGAGTTATAACCCAAACACTGGAACACACCAAAATGGAGTATTTCTATTTGGCTCAATCTAACTCATAAGTTAAGCGACTTAAAAAAAATGCTTCAAATAAGAGTTATTCCATTCTTAATGCCGAACAACTTTTATTTGAAACATTTTACCCTATTTCGAATATTAACGGAATTATAAACCAAAAACTTGAACAACATAAAACGGAGTATTTCTATTTGGCTACATCTAACTCATAAGTTAAGCGAGTTAGAAAAAAATGTTTCAAACAAGAGCTACTCCATTCTTAATGACAAACAACTTTGGTTTGAAACATTTTACCCTATTTCCGATATTAACGGAATTATAAGCCAAATAGGAATTTGGCTCCATCTAACTCCAAAGTTAAGCGAGTTAGAAAAAAATGCTTCAAATAAGAGTTATTCCATTCTTAATGGCGAACACCTTTTATTTGAAACATTTTTCCCCATTTCCGATATTAACGGAGTTATAACCCAAACACTTGAACACCCCAAAATGGAGTATTTCTATTTGGCTCAATCTAACTCATAAGTTAAGCGACTTAAAAAAAATGCTTCAAATAAGAGTTATTCCATTCTTAATGCCGAACAACTTTTATTTGAAACATTTTACCCTATTTCGAATATTAACGGAATTATAAACCAAAAACTTGAACAACATAAAACGGAGTATTTCTATTTGGCTACATCTAACTCATAAGTTAAGCGAGTTAGAAAAAAATGTTTCAAACAAGAGCTACTCCATTCTTAATGACAAACAACTTTGGTTTGAAACATTTTACCCTATTTCCGATATTAACGGAATTATAAGCCAAATAGGAATTTGGCTCCATCTAACTCCAAAGTTAAGCGAGTTAGAAAAAAATGCTTCAAATAAGAGTTATTCCATTCTTAATGGCGAACACCTTTTATTTGAAACATTTTTCCCCATTTCCGATATTAACGGAGTTATAACCCAAACACTTGAACACCCCAAAATGGAGTATTTCTATTTGGCTCAATCTAACTCATAAGTTAAGCGACTTAAAAAAAATGCTTCAAATAAGAGTTATTCCATTCTTAATGCCGAACAACTTTTATTTGAAACATTTTACCCTATTTCGAATATTAACGGAATTATAAACCAAAAACTTGAACAACATAAAACGGAGTATTTCTATTTGGCTACATCTAACTCATAAGTTAAGCGAGTTAGAAAAAAATGTTTCAAACAAGAGCTACTCCATTCTTAATGACAAACAACTTTGGTTTGAAACATTTTACCCTATTTCCGATATTAACGGAATTATAAGCCAAATAGGAATTTGGCTCCATCTAACTCCAAAGTTAAGCGAGTTAGAAAAAAATGCTTCAAATAAGAGTTATTCCATTCTTAATGCCGAACAACTTTTATTTGAAACATTTTACCCTATTTCGAATATTAACGGAATTATAAGCCAAAAACTTGAACAACATAAAACGGAGTATTTCTATTTGGCTACATCTAACTCATAAGTCAAGCGAGTTAGAAAAAAATGTTTCAAACAAGAGCTATTCCATTCTTAATGACAAACAACTTTGGTTTGAAACATTTTACCCTATTTCCGATATTAACGGAATTATAAGCCAAATAGGAATTTGGCTCCATCTAACTCCAACGTTAAGCGAGTTAGAAAAAAATGCTTCAAATAAGAGTTATTCCATTCTTAATGCCGAACAACTTTTATTTGAAACATTTTTCCCTATTTCCGATATTAACGGAATTATAACTCACACGCTGGATCAACACAAAATAGAGTATTTCTATTTGGCTCCCTCTCACTCCAAAGTTAAGCGAGTTAGAAAAAAAATGTTTCAAACAGGAGTTATTCCATTCTTAATGACAAACAACTTTGGTTTGAAACATTTTACCCTATTTCCGATATTAACGGAATTATAAGCCAAAAACTTGAACAACCTAAAACGGAGTGTTTCTATTTGGCTCCATCTAACTCATAAGTTAAGCGAGTTAGAAAAATATGTTTCAAACAAGAGTTATTCCATTCTTAACGACAAACAACTTTTGTTTGAAACATTTTACCCTATTTCGAATATTAACGGAATTATAAGCCAAAGACTTGAACAACATAAAACGGAGTATATCTATTTGGGTACATCTAACTCATAAGTTAAGCGAGTTAGAAAAAAATGTTTCAAACAAGAGCTATTCCATTCTTAATGACAAACAACTTTGCTTTGAAACATTTTACCCTATTTCGAATATTAACGGAATTATAAGCCAAAAACTTGAACAACATAAAACGGAGTATTTCTATTTGGCTACATCTAACTCATAAGTTAAGCGAGTTAGAAAAAAATATTTCAAACAAGAGCTATTCCATTCTTAATGACAAACAACTTTGGTTTGAAACATTTTACCCTATTTCCGATATTAACGGAATTATAAGCCAAATAGGAATTTGGCTCCATCTAACTCCAAAGTCAAGCGAGTTAGAAAAAAATGCTTCAAATAAGAGTTATTCCATTCTTAATGACGAACACCTTTTATTTGAAACATTTTTCCCTATTTCCGATATTAACGGGGTTATAACCCAAACACTGGAACAACCCAAAATGGAGTATTTCTATTTGGCTCCATCTAACTCATAAGTTAAGCGACTTAGAAAAAAATGCTTCAAATAAGAGTTATTCCATTCTTAATGCCGAACAACTTTTATTTGAAACATTTTACCCTATTTCCGATATTAACGGAATTATAAGCCAAATAGGAATTTGGCTCCATCTAACTCCAAAGTTAAGCGAGTTAGAAAAAAATGCTTCAAATAAGAGTTATTCCATTCTTAATGGCGAACACCTTTTATTTGAAACATTTTTCCCCATTTCCGATATTAACGGAGTTACAACCCAAACACTTGAACACCCCAAAATGGAGTATTTCTATTTGGCTCAATCTAACTCATAAGTTAAGCGACTTAAAAAAAATGCTTCAAATAAGAGTTATTCCATTCTTAATGCCGAACAACTTCTATTTGAAACATTTTACCCTATTTCGAATATTAACGGAATTATAAGCCAAAAACTTGAACAACATAAAACGGAGTATTTCTATTTGGCTACATCTAACTCATAAGTTAAGCGAGTTAGAAAAAAATATTTCAAACAAGAGCTATTCCATTCTTAATAACAAACAACTTTGGTTTGAAACATTTTACCCTATTTCCGATATTAACGGAATTATAAGCCAAATAGGAATTTGGCTCCATCTAACTCCAAAGTCAAGCGAGTTAGAAAAAAATGCTTCAAATAAGAGTTATTCCATTCTTAATGACGAACACCTTTTATTTGAAACATTTTTCCCTATTTCCGATATTAACGGGGTTATAACCCAAACACTGGAACAACCCAAAATGGAGTATTTCTATTTGGCTCCATCTAACTCGTAAGTTAAGCGACTTAGAAAAAAATGCTTCAAATAAGAGTTATTCCATTCTTAATGCCGAACAACTTTTATTTGAAACATTTTACCCTATTTCCGATATTAACGGAATTATAAGCCAAATAGGAATTTGGCTCCATCTAACTCCAAAGTTAAGCGAGTTAGAAAAAAATGCTTCAAATAAGAGTTATTCCATTCTTAATGGCGAACACCTTTTATTTGAAACATTTTTCCCCATTTCCGATATTAACGGAGTTATAACCCAAACACTGGAACACCCCAAAATGGAGTATTTCTATTTGGCTCCATCTAACTCATAAGTTAAGCGAGTTAGAAAAATATGTTTCAAACAAGAGTTATTCCATTCTTAACGACAAACAACTTTTGTTTGAAACATTTTACCCTATTTCGAATATTAACGGAATTATAAGCCAAAGACTTGAACAACATAAAACGGAGTATTTCTATTTGGCTACATCTAACTCATAAGTTAAGCGAGTTAGAAAAAAATGTTTCAAACAAGAGCTATTCCATTCTTAATGACAAACAACTTTGCTTTGAAACATTTTACCCTATTTCCGATATTAACGGAATTATAAGCCAAATAGGAATTTGGCTCCATCTAACTCCAAAGTTAAGCGAGTTAGAAAAAAATGCTTCAAATAAGAGTTATTCCATTCTTAATGGCGAACACCTTTTATTTGAAACATTTTTCCCCATTTCCGATATTAACGGAGTTATAACCCAAACACTGGAACACCCCAAAATGGAGTATTTCTATTTGGCTCAATCTAACTCATAAGTTAAGCGACTTAAAAAAAATGCTTCAAATAAGAGTTATTCCATTCTTAATGCCGAACAACTTCTATTTGAAACATTTTACCCTATTTCGAATATTAACGGAATTATAAGCCAAAAACTTGAACAACATAAAACGGAGTATTTCTATTTGGCTACATCTAACTCATAAGTTAAGCGAGTTAGAAAAAAATATTTCAAACAAGAGCTATTCCATTCTTAATGACAAACAACTTTGGTTTGAAACATTTTACCCTATTTCCGATATTAACGGAATTATAAGCCAAATAGGAATTTGGCTCCATCTAACTCCAAAGTCAAGCGAGTTAGAAAAAAATGCTTCAAATAAGAGTTATTCCATTCTTAATGACGAACACCTTTTATTTGAAACATTTTTCCCTATTTCCGATATTAACGGGGTTATAACCCAAACACTGGAACAACCCAAAATGGAGTATTTCTATTTGGCTCCATCTAACTCATAAGTTAAGCGACTTAGAAAAAAATGCTTCAAATAAGAGTTATTCCATTCTTAATGCCGAACAACTTTTATTTGAAACATTTTACCCTATTTCCGATATTAACGGAATTATAAGCCAAATAGGAATTTGGCTCCATCTAACTCCAAAGTTAAGCGAGTTAGAAAAAAATGCTTCAAATAGGAGTTATTCCATTCTTAATGGCGAACACCTTTTATTTGAAACATTTTTCCCCATTTCCGATATTAACGGAGTTATAACCCAAACACTGGAACACCCCAAAATGGAGTATTTCTATTTGGCTCCATCTAACTCATAAGTTAAGCGAGTTAGAAAAAAATGTTTCAAATAAGATATATTCCATTCTTAATTGCAAACAACTTTTGTTTGAAACATTTTACCCTGTTTCCGATATTAACGGAGTTATAAGCCAAAAACTTGAACAAGATAAAACGGAGTATTTCTATTTGACTCCATCTAACTCATAAGTTAAGCGAGTTAGAAAAATATGTTTCAAACAGGAGTTATTCCACTCTTAACGACAAACAACTTTTGTTTGAAACATTTTACCCTATTTCGAATATTAACGGAATTATAAGCCAAAGACTTGAACAACATAAAACGGAGTATTTCTATTTGGCTACATCTAACTCATAAGTTAAGCGAGTTAGAAAAAAATGTTTCAAACAAGAGCTATTCCATTCTTAATGACAAACAACTTTGCTTTGAAACATTTTACCCTATTTCCGATATTAACGGAATTATAAGCCAAATAGGAATTTGGCTCCATCTAACTCCAAAGTTAAGCGAGTTAGAAAAAAATGCTTCAAATAAGAGTTATTCCATTCTTAATGGCGAACACCTTTTATTTGAAACATTTTTCCCCATTTCCGATATTAACGGAGTTATAACCCAAGCACTGGATCACCCCAAAATGGAGTATTTCTATTTGGCTCAATCTAACTCATAAGTTAAGCGACTTAAAAAAAATGCTTCAAATAAGAGTTATTCCATTCTTAATGCCGAACAACTTTTATTTGAAACATTTTACCCTATTTCGAATATTAACGGAATTATAAGCCAAAAACTTGAACAACATAAAAAGGAGTATTTCTATTTGGCTACATCTAACTCATAAGTCAAGCGAGTTAGAAAAAAATGTTTCAAACAAGAGCTATTCCATTCTTAATGACAAACAACTTTGGTTTGAAACATTTTACCCTATTTCCGATATTAACGGAATTATAGGCCAAATAGGAATTTGGCTCCATCTAACTCCAAAGCTAAGCGAGTTAGAAAGAAATGCTTCAAATAAGAGTTATTCCATTCTTAATGGCGAACACCTTTTATTTGAAACATTTTTCCTCATTTCCGATATTAACGGAGTTATAACCCAAACACTGGAACACCCCAAAATGGAGTATTTCTATTTGGCTCGATCTAACTCAAAAGTAAAGCGAGTTAGAAAAAAATGTTTCAAATAAGATATATTCCATTCTTAATTGCAAACAACTTTTGTTTGAAACATTTTACCCTATTTCCGATATTAACGGAGTTATAAGCCAAAAACTTGAACAAGATAAAACGGAGTATTTCTATTTGACTCCATCTAACTCATAAGTTAAGCGAGTTAGAAAAATATGTTTCAAACAAGAGTTATTCCATTCTTAACGACAAACAACTTTTGTTTGAAACATTTTACCCTATTTCGAATATTAACGGAATTATAAGCCAAAGACTTGAACAACATAAAACGGAGTATTTCTATTTGGCTACATCTAACTCATAAGTTAAGCGAGTTAGAAAAAAATGTTTCAAACAAGAGCTATTCCATTCTTAATGACAAACAACTTTGCTTTGAAACATTTTACCCTATTTCCGATATTAACGGAATTATAAGCCAAATAGGAATTTGGCTCCATCTAACTCCAAAGTTAAGCGAGTTAGAAAAAAATGCTTCAAATAAGAGTTATTCCATTCTTAATGGCGAACACCTTTTATTTGAAACATTTTTCCCCATTTCCGATATTAACGGAGTTATAACCCAAACACTGGAACACCCCAAAATGGAGTATTTCTATTTGGCTCAATCTAACTCATAAGTTAAGCGACTTAAAAAAAATGCTTCAAATAAGAGTTATTCCATTCTTAATGCCGAACAACTTTTATTTGAAACATTTTACCCTATTTCGAATATTAACGGAATTATAAGCCAAAAACTTGAACAACATAAAACGGAGTATTTCTATTTGGCTACATCTAACTCATAAGTCAAGCGAGTTAGAAAAAAATGTTTCAAACAAGAGCTATTCCATTCTTAATGACAAACAACTTTGGTTTGAAACATTTTACCCTATTTCCGATATTAACGGAATTATAAGCCAAATAGGAATTTGGCTCCATCTAACTCCAAAGTTAAGCGAGTTAGAAAAAAATGCTTCAAATAAGAGTTATTCCATTCTTAATGGCGAACACCTTTTATTTGAAACATTTTACCCTATTTCGAATATTAACGGAATTATAAGCCAAAGACTTGAACAACATAAAACGGAGTATTTCTATTTGGCTACATCTAACTCATAAGTTAAGCGAGTTAGAAAAAAATGTTTCAAACAAGAGCTATTCCATTCTTAATGACAAACAACTTTGCTCTGAAACATTTTACCCTATTTCCGATATTAACGGAATTATAAGCCAAATAGGAATTTGGCTCCATCTAACTCCAAAGTTAAGCGAGTTAGAAAAAAATGCTTCAAATAAGAGTTATTCCATTCTTAATGGCGAACACCTTTTATTTGAAACATTTTTCCCCATTTCCGATATTAATGGAGTTATAACCCAAACACTGGAACACCCCAAAATGGAGTATTTCTATTTGGCTCAATCTAACTCATAAGTTAAGCGACTTAAAAAAAATGCTTCAAATAAGAGTTATTCCATTCTTAATGCCGAACAACTTTTATTTGAAACATTTTACCCTATTTCGAATATTAACGGAATTATAAACCAAAAACTTGAACAACATAAAACGGAGTATTTCTATTTGGCTACATCTAACTCATAAGTTAAGCGAGTTAGAAAAAAATGTTTCAAACAAGAGCTACTCCATTCTTAATGACAAACAACTTTGGTTTGAAACATTTTACCCTATTTCCGATATTAACGGAATTATAAGCCAAATAGGAATTTGGCTCCATCTAACTCCAAAGTTAAGCGAGTTAGAAAAAAATGCTTCAAATAAGAGTTATTCCATTCTTAATGGCGAACACCTTTTATTTGAAACATTTTTCCCCATTTCCGATATTAACGGAGTTATAACCCAAACACTGGAACACCCCAAAATGGAGTATTTCTATTTGGCTCAATCTAACTCATAAGTTAAGCGACTTAAAAAAAATGCTTCAAATAAGAGTTATTCCATTCTTAATGCCGAACAACTTTTATTTGAAACATTTTACCCTATTTCGAATATTAACGGAATTATAAACCAAAAACTTGAACAACATAAAACGGAGTATTTCTATTTGGCTACATCTAACTCATAAGTTAAGCGAGTTAGAAAAAAATGTTTCAAACAAGAGCTACTCCATTCTTAATGACAAACAACTTTGGTTTGAAACATTTTACCCTATTTCCGATATTAACGGAATTATAAGCCAAATAGGAATTTGCCTCCATCTAACTCCAAAGTTAAGCGAGTTAGAAAAAAATGCTTCAAATAAGAGTTATTCCATTCTTAATGCCGAACAACTTTTATTTGAAACATTTTTCCCTATTTCCGATATTAACGGAATTATAACTCACACGCTGGATCAACACAAAATAGAGTATTTCTATTTGGCTCCCTCTCACTCCAAAGCTAAGCGAGTTAGAAAAAAAATGTTTCAAACAGGAGTTATTCCATTCTTAATGACAAACAACTTTGGTTTGAAACATTTTACCCTATTTCCGATATTAACGGAATTATAAGCCAAAAACTTGAACAACCTAAAACGGAGTGTTTCTATTTGGCTCCATCTAACTCCAAAGTTAAGCGAGTTAGAAAAAAATGCTTCAAATAAGAGTTATTCCATTCTTAATGGCGAACACCTTTTATTTGAAACATTTTTCCCCATTTCCGATATTAACGGAGTTATAACCCAAACACTGGAACACCCCAAAATGGAGTATTTCTATTTGGCTCCATCTAACTCATAAGTTAAGCGAGTTAGAAAAATATGTTTCAAACAAGAGTTATTCCATTCTTAACGACAAACAACTTTTGTTTGAAACATTTTACCCTATTTCGAATATTAACGGAATTATAAGCCAAAGACTTGAACAACATAAAACGGAGTATTTCTATTTGGCTACATCTAACTCATAAGTTAAGCGAGTTAGAAAAAAATGTTTCAAACAAGAGCTATTCCATTCTTAATGACAAACAACTTTGCTTTGAAACATTTTACCCTATTTCCGATATTAACGGAATTATAAGCCAAATAGGAATTTGGCTCCATCTAACTCCAAAGTTAAGCGAGTTAGAAAAAAATGCTTCAAATAAGAGTTATTCCATTCTTAATGGCGAACACCTTTTATTTGAAACATTTTTCCCCATTTCCGATATTAACGGAGTTATAACCCAAACACTGGAACACCACAAAATGGAGTATTTCTATTTGGCTCAATCTAACTCATAAGTTAAGCGACTTTAAAAAAATGCTTCAAATAAGAGTTATTCCATTCTTAATGCCGAACAACTTTTATTTGAAACATTTTACCCTATTTCGAATATTAACGGAATTATAAGCCAAAAACTTGAACAACATAAAACGGAGTATTTCTATTTGGCTACATCTAGCTCATAAGTCAAGCGAGTTAGAAAAAAATGTTTCAAACAAGAGCTATTCCATTCTTAATGACAAACAACTTTGGTTTGAAACATTTTACCCTATTTCCGATATTAACGGAATTATAAGCCAAATAGGAATTTGGCTCCATCTAACTCCAAAGTTAAGCGAGTTAGAAAAAAATGCTTCAAATAAGAGTTATTCCATTCTTAATGGCGAACACCTTTTATTTGAAACATTTTTCCCCATTTCCGATATTAACGGAGTTATAACCCAAACACTGGAACACCCCAAAATGGAGTATTTCTATTTGGCTCCATCTAACTCATAAGTTAAGCGAGTTAGAAAAATATGTTTCAAACAAGAGTTATTCCATTCTTAACGACAAACAACTTTTGTTTGAAACATTTTACCCTATTTCGAATATTAACGGAATTATAAGCCAAAGACTTGAACAACATAAAACGGAGTATTTCTATTTGGCTACATCTAACTCATAAGTTAAGCGAGTTAGAAAAAAATGTTTCAAACAAGAGCTACTCCATTCTTAATGACAAACAACTTTGGTTTGAAACATTTTACCCTATTTCCGATATTAACGGAATTATAAGCCAAATAGGAATTTGCCTCCATCTAACTGCAAAGTTAAGCGAGTTAGAAAAAAATGCTTCAAATAAGAGTTATTCCATTCTTAATGCCGAACAACTTTTATTTGAAACATTTTTCCCTATTTCCGATATTAACGGAATTATAACTCACACGCTGGATCAACACAAAATAGAGTATTTCTATTTGGCTCCCTCTCACTCCAAAGCTAAGCGAGTTAGAAAAAAAATGTTTCAAACAGGAGTTATTCCATTCTTAATGACAAACAACTTTGGTTTGAAACATTTTACCCTATTTCCGATATTAACGGAATTATAAGCCAAAAACTTGAACAACCTAAAACGGAGTGTTTCTATTTGGCTCCATCTAACTCCAAAGTTAAGCGAGTTAGAAAAAAATGCTTCAAATAAGAGTTATTCCATTCTTAATGGCGAACACCTTTTATTTGAAACATTTTTCCCCATTTCCGATATTAACGGAGTTATAACCCAAACACTGGAACACCCCAAAATGGAGTATTTCTATTTGGCTCAATCTAACTCATAAGTTAAGCGACTTTAAAAAAATGCTTCAAATTAGAGTTATTCCATTCTTAATGCCGAACAACTTTTATTTGAAACATTTTACCCTATTTCGAATATTAACGGAATTATAAGCCAAAAACTTGAACAACATAAAACGGAGTATTTCTATTTGGCTACATCTAACTCATAAGTCAAGCGAGTTAGAAAAAAATGTTTCAAACAAGAGCTATTCCATTCTTAATGACAAACAACTTTGGTTTGAAACATTTTACCCTATTTCCGATATTAACGGAATTATAAGCCAAATAGGAATTTGGCTCCATCTAACTCCAAAGTTAAGCGAGTTAGAAAAAAATGCTTCAAATAAGAGTTATTCCATTCTTAATGGCGAACACCTTTTATTTGAAACATTTTTCCCCATTTCCGATATTAACGGAGTTATAACCCAAACACTGGAACACCCCAAAATGGAGTATTTCTATTTGGCTCCATCTAACTCATAAGTTAAGCGAGTTAGAAAAATATGTTTCAAACAAGAGTTATTCCATTCTTAACGACAAACAACTTTTGTTTGAAACATTTTACCCTATTTCGAATATTAACGGAATTATAAGCCAAAGACTTGAACAACATAAAACGGAGTATTTCTATTTGGCTACATCTAACTCATAAGTTAAGCGAGTTAGAAAAAAATGTTTCAAACAAGAGCTACTCCATTCTTAATGACAAACAACTTTGGTTTGAAACATTTTACCCTATTTCCGATATTAACGGAATTATAAGCCAAATAGGAATTTGGCTCCATCTAACTCCAAAGTTAAGCGAGTTAGAAAAAAATGCTTCAAATAAGAGTTATTCCATTCTTAATGGCGAACACCTTTTATTTGAAACATTTTTCCCCATTTCCGATATTAACGGAGTTATAACCCAAACACTGGAGCACCCCAAAATGGAGTATTTCTGTTTGGCTCAATCTAACTCATAAGTTAAGCGACTTAAAAAAAATGCTTCAAATAAGAGTTATTCCATTCTTAATGCCGAACAACTTTTATTTGAAACATTTTACCCTATTTCGAATATTAACGGAATTATAAACCAAAAACTTGAACAACATAAAACGGAGTATTTCTATTTGGCTACATCTAACTCATAAGTTAAGCGAGTTAGAAAAAAATGTTTCAAACAAGAGCTACTCCATTCTTAATGACAAACAACTTTGGTTTGAAACATTTTACCCTATTTCCGATATTAACGGAATTATAAGCCAAATAGGAATTTGCCTCCATCTAACTCCAAAGTTAAGCGAGTTAGAAAAGAATGCTTCAAATAAGAGTTATTCCATTCTTAATGCCGAACAACTTTTATTTGAAACATTTTACCCTATTTCGAATATTAACGGAATTATAAGCCAAAAACTTGAACAACATAAAACGGAGTATTTCTATTTGGCTGCATCTAACTCATAAGTCAAGCGAGTTAGAAAAAAATGTTTCAAACAAGAGCTATTCCATTCTTAATGACAAACAACTTTGGTTTGAAACATTTTACCCTATTTCCGATATTAACGGAATTATAAGCCAAATAGGAATTTGGCTCCATCTAACACCAACGTTAAGCGAGTTAGAAAAAAATGCTTCAAATAAGAGTTATTCCATTCTTAATGCCGAACAACTTTTATTTGAAACATTTTTCCCTATTTCCGATATTAACGGAATTATAACTCACACGCTGGATCAACACAAAATAGAGTATTTCTATTTGGCTCCCTCTCACTCCAAAGTTAAGCGAGTTAGAAAAAAAATGTTTCAAACAGGAGTTATTCCATTCTTAATGACAAACAACTTTGGTTTGAAACATTTTACCCTATTTCCGATATTAACGGAATTATAAGCCAAAAACTTGAACAACCTAAAACGGAGTGTTTCTATTTGGCTCCATCTAACTCCAAAGTTAAGCGAGTTAGAAAAAAATGCTTCAAATAAGAGTTATTCCATTCTTAATGGCGAACACCTTTTATTTGAAACATTTTTCCCCATTTCCGATATTAACGGAGTTATAACCCAAACACTGGAACACCCCAAAATGGAGTATTTCTATTTGGCTCCATCTAACTCATAAGTTAAGCGACTTAGAAAAAAATGCTTCAAATAAGAGTTATTCCATTCTTAATGCCGAACAACTTTTATTTGAAACATTTTACCCTATTTCAAATATTAACGGAATTATAAGCCAAAAACTTGAACAACATAAAACGGAGTATTTCTATTTGACTCCATCTAACTCATAAGTTAAGCGAGTTAGAAAAATATGTTTTAAACAAGAGTTATTCCATTCTTAATGACAAACAACTTTTGTTTGAAACATTTTACCCTATTTCGAATATTAACGGAATTATAAGCCAAAAACTTGAACAACATAAAACGGAGTATTTCTATTTGACTCCATCTAACTCATAAGTTAAGCGAGTTAGAAAAATATGTTTTAAACAAGAGTTATTCCATTCTTAATGACAAACAACTTTTGTTTGAAACATTTTACCCTATTTCGAATATTAACGGAATTATAAGCCAAAAACTTGAACAACATAAAACGGAGTATTTCTATTTGGCTACATCTAACTCATAAGTTAAGCGAGTTAGAAAAAAATATTTCAAACAAGAGCTATTCCATTCTTAATGACAAACAACTTTGGTTTGAAACATTTTACCCTATTTCCGATATTAACGGAATTATAAGCCAAATAGAAATTTGGCTCCATCTAACTCCAAAGTCAAGCGAGTTAGAAAAAAATGTTTCAAATAAGAGATATTCCATTCCTAATGGCAAACAACTTTTGTTTGAAACATTTTACCCTATTTGCGATATTAACGGAATTATAAGCCAAAAACTTGAACAACCTAAAACGGAGTGTTTCTATTTGGCTCCATCTAACTCAAAAGTTGAGCGAGTTAGAAAAAAATGTTTCAAATGAGAGCTATACCATTCTTAATGACAAACAACTTTTGTTTGAAACATTATTCCCTATTTCCGATATTAACGGAATTATAACTCACACACTGGATCAACCCAAAATAGAGTGTTTCTATTTGGCTCCACCTAACTCGAAAGTTAAACGAGTTAGAAAAAAATGTTTCAAACCAGAGTTATTCCATTCTTAATGGCAAACAACTTTTATTTGAAACATTTTTTCCTATTACCGATATTAACGGAGTTATAAGTCACACACTGGATCAACCCAAAATAGAGTGTTTCTATTTGGCTCCATCTAACTCCAAAGTTAAGCGAGTTAGATAAAAATGTTTCAAACAAGAGCTATTCCACTCTTAATGACATACAACTTTGGTTTGAAACATTTTGCCCTATTTGCGATATTAACGGAATTATAAGCCAAAAACTTGAACAACCTAAAACGGAGTATTTCTATTTGGCTACATCTAACTCCAAAGTTAGGCGAGTTAGAAAAAAATATTTCAAATAGGAGACATTCCATTCTTAATGACAAACAACTTTGGTTTGAAACATTTTACCCTATTTCCAATATTAACGGAATTTTTAGCCAAAAACTTGAACAACCTAAGACGGAGTATTTCTATTTGGCTCCATCTAACTCAAAAGTTAAGCGAGTTAGAAAAGAATGTTTCAAATAGGACATACTCCATTCTTAATGACAAACAACTTTTGTTTGAAACATATTACCCTATTTCCGATATTAACAGAATTATAAGCCAAAAACTTGAACAACCTAAAACGGAGTACTTCTATTTGGCTCCATCTAGCTCCAAAGTCAAGCGAGTTAGAAAAAAAATTATCAAATAAGAGGTATTCCATTCTTAGTGGCGAACAACTTTTATTTGAAACATTTTTCTCTATTTCCGATATTAACGGAGTTATAACCCAAGCACTGGAACAACTCAAAATGGAGTATTTCTATTTGGCTCGATCTAACTCAAAAGTAAAGCGAGTTAGAAAAATATGTTTCAAACAAGAGTTATTCCATTCTTAACGACAAACAACTTTTGTTTGAAACATTTTACCCTATTTCGAATATTAACGGAATTATAAGCCAAAGACTTGAACAACATAAAACGGAGTATTTCTATTTGGCTACATCTAACTCATAAGTTAAGCGAGTTAGAAAAAAATGTTTCAAACAAGAGCTATTCCATTCTTGATGACAAACAACTTTGCTTTGAAACATTTTACCCTATTTCCGATATTAACGGAATTATAAGCCAAATAGGAATTTGGCTCCATCTAACTCCAAAGTTAAGCGAGTTAGAAAAAAATACTTCAAATAAGAGTTATTCCATTCTTAATGGCGAACACCTTTTATTTGAAACATTTTTCCCCATTTCCGATATTAACGGAGTTATAACCCAAACACTGGAACACCCCAAAATGGAGTATTTCTATTTGGCTCAATCTAACTCATAAGTTAAGCGACTTAAAAAAAATGCTTCAAATAAGAATTATTCCATTCTTAATGCCGAACAACTTTTATTTGAAACATTTTACCCTATTTCGAATATTAACGGAATTATAAAAAAAAAACTTGAACAACATAAAACGGAGTATTTCTATTTGGCTACATCTAACTCATAAGTTAAGCGAGTTAGAAAAAAATGTTTCAAACAAGAGCTACTCCATTCTTAATGACAAACAACTTTGGTTTGAAACATTTTACCCTATCTCCGATATTAACGGAATTATAAGCCAAATAGGAATTTGGCTCCATCTAACTCCAAAGTTAAGCGAGTTAGAAAAAAATGCTTCAAATAAGAGTTATTCCATTCTTAATGGCGAACACCTTTTATTTGAAACATTTTTCCCCATTTCCGATATTAACGGAGTTATAACCCAAACACTGGAACACCCCAAAATGGAGTATTTCTATTTGGCTCAATCTAACTCATAAGTTAAGCGACTTAAAAAAAATGCTTCAAATAAGAGTTATTCCATTCTTAATGCCGAACAACTTTTATTTGAAACATTTTACCCTATTTCGAATATTAACGGAATTATAAACCAAAAACTTGAACAACATAAAACGGAGTATTTCTATTTGGCTACATCTAACTCATAAGTCAAGCGAGTTAGAAAAAAATGTTTCAAACAAGAGCTACTCCATTCTTAATGACAAACAACTTTGGTTTGAAACATTTTACCCTATTTCCGATATTAACGGAATTATAAGCCAAATAGGAATTTGGCTCCATCTAACTCCAAAGTTAAGCGAGTTAGAAAAAATGCTTCAAATAAGAGTTATTCCATTCTTAATGCCGAACAACTTTTATTTGAAACATTTTACCCTATTTCGAATATTAACGGAATTATAAGCCAAAAACTTGAACAACATAAAACGGAGTATTTCTATTTGGCTACATCTAACTCATAAGTCAAGCGAGTTAGAAAAAAATGTTTCAAACAAGAGCTATTCCATTCTTAATGACAAACAACTTTGGTTTGAAACATTTTACCCTATTTCCGATATTAACGGAATTATAAGCCAAATAGGAATTTGGCTCCATCTAACTCCAACGTTAAGCGAGTTAGAAAAAAATGCTTCAAATAAGAGTTATTCCATTCTTAATGCCGAACAACTTTTATTTGAAACATTTTTCCCTATTTCCGATATTAACGGAATTATAACTCACACGCTGGATCAACACAAAATAGAGTATTTCTATTTGGCTCCCTCTCACTCCAAAGTTAAGCGAGTTAGAAAAAAAATGTTTCAAACAGGAGTTATTCCATTCTTAATGACAAACAACTTTGGTTTGAAACATTTTACCCTATTTCCGATATTAACGGAATTATAAGCCAAAAACTTGAACAACCTAAAACGGAGTGTTTCTATTTGGCTCCATCTAACTCCAAAGTTAAGCGAGTTAGAAAAAAATGCTTCAAATAAGAGTTATTCCATTCTTAATGGCGAACACCTTTTATTTGAAACATTTTTCCCCATTTCCGATATTAACGGAGTTATAACCCAAACACTGGAACACCCCAAAATGGAGTATTTCTATTTGGCTCAATCTAACTCATAAGTTAAGCGACTTAAAAAAAATGCTTCAAATAAGAATTATTCCATTCTTAATGCCGAACAACTTTTATTTGAAACATTTTACCCTATTTCGAATATTAACGGAATTATAAACCAAAAACTTGAACAACATAAAACGGAGTATTTCTATTTGGCTACATCTAACTCATAAGTTAAGCGAGTTAGAAAAAAATGTTTCAAACAAGAGCTACTCCATTCTTAATGACAAACAACTTTGGTTTGAAACATTTTACCCTATTTCCGATATTAACGGAATTATAAGCCAAATAGGAATTTGGCTCCATCTAACTCCAAAGTTAAGCGAGTTAGAAAAAAATGCTTCAAATAAGAGTTATTCCATTCTTAATGGCGAACACCTTTTATTTGAAACATTTTTCCCCATTTCCGATATTAACGGAGTTATAACCCAAACACTGGAACACCCCAAAATGGAGTATTTCTATTTGGCTCAATCTAACTCATAAGTTAAGCGACTTAAAAAAAATGCTTCAAATAAGAGTTATTCCATTCTTAATGCCGAACAACTTTTATTTGAAACATTTTACCCTATTTCGAATATTAACGGAATTATAAACCAAAAACTTGAACAACATAAAACGGAGTATTTCTATTTGGCTACATCTAACTCATAAGTTAAGCGAGTTAGAAAAAAATGTTTCAAACAAGAGCTACTCCATTCTTAATGACAAACAACTTTGGTTTGAAACATTTTACCCTATTTCCGATATTAACGGAATTATAAGCCAAATAGGAATTTGGCTCCATCTAACTCCAAAGTTAAGCGAGTTAGAAAAAAATGCTTCAAATAAGAGTTATTCCATTCTTAATGCCGAACAACTTTTATTTGAAACATTTTACCCTATTTCGAATATTAACGGAATTATAAGCCAAAAACTTGAACAACATAAAACGGAGTATTTCTATTTGGCTACATCTAACTCATAAGTCAAGCGAGTTAGAAAAAAATGTTTCAAACAAGAGCTATTCCATTCTTAATGACAAACAACTTTGGTTTGAAACATTTTACCCTATTTCCGATATTAACGGAATTATAAGCCAAATAGGAATTTGGCTCCATCTAACTCCAACGTTAAGCGAGTTAGAAAAAAATGCTTCAAATAAGAGTTATTCCATTCTTAATGCCGAACAACTTTTATTTGAAACATTTTTCCCTATTTCCGATATTAACGGAATTATAACTCACACGCTGGATCAACACAAAATAGAGTATTTCTATTTGGCTCCCTCTCACTCCAAAGTTAAGCGAGTTAGAAAAAAAATGTTTCAAACAGGAGTTATTCCATTCTTAATGACAAACAACTTTGGTTTGAAACATTTTACCCTATTTCCGATATTAACGGAATTATAAGCCAAAAACTTGAACAACCTAAAACGGAGTGTTTCTATTTGGCTCCATCTAACTCCAAAGTTAAGCGAGTTAGAAAAAAATGCTTCAAATAAGAGTTATTCCATTCTTAATGGCGAACACCTTTTATTTGAAACATTTTTCCCCATTTCCGATATTAACGGAGTTATAACCCAAACACTGGAACACCCCAAAATGGAGTATTTCTATTTGGCTCCATCTAACTCATAAGTTAAGCGACTTAAAAAAAAATGCTTCAAATAAGAGTTATTCCATTCTTAATGCCGAACATCTTTTATTTGAAACATTTTACCCTATTTCGAATATTAACGGAATTATAAGCCAAGAACTTGAACAACATAAAACGGAGTATTTCTATTTGACTCCATCTAACTCATAAGTTAAGCGAGTTAGAAAAATATGTTTTAAACAAGAGTTATTCCATTCTTAATGACAAACAACTTTTGTTTGAAACATTTTACCCTATTTCGAATATTAACGGAATTATAAGCCAAAAACTTGAACAACATAAAACGGAGTATTTCTATTTGGCTACATCTAACTCATAAGTTAAGCGAGTTAGAAAAAAATGTTTCAAACAAGAGCTATTCCATTCTTAATGACAAGCAACTTTGGTTTGAAACATTTTACCCTATTTCCGATATTAACGGAATTATAAGCCAAATATGAATTTGGCTCCATCTAACTCCAACGTTAAGCGAGTTAGAAAAAAATGCTTCAAATAAGAGTTATTCCATTCTTAATGCCGAACAACTTCTATTTGAAACATTTTTCCCTATTTCCGATATTAACGGAATTATAACTCACACGCTGGATCAACACAAAATAGAGTATTTCAATTTGGCTCCCTCTCACTCCAAAGTTAAGCGAGTTAGAAAAAAAATGTTTCAAACAGGAGTTATTCCATTCTTAATGACAAACAACTTTGGTTTGAAACATTTTACCCTATTTCCGATATTAACGGAATTTTAAGCCAAAAACTTGAACAACCCAAAATGGAGTATCTCTATTTGGCTCCATCTAACTCATAAGTTAAGCGAGTTAGAAAAAAATGTTTCAAACAAGAGTTATTCCATTCTTAATGACAAACAACTTTGGTTTGAAACATTTTACCCTATTTCCGATATTAACGGAATTATAAGCCAAAAACTTGAACAACCTAAAACGGAGTGTTTCTATTTGGCTCCATCTAACTCAAAAGTTAAGCGAGTTAGAAAAAAATGTTTCAAATAAGAGATATTCCATTCCTAATGGCAAACAACTTTTGTTTGAAACATTTTACCCTATTTGCGATATTAACGGAATTATAAGCCAAAAACTTGAACAACCTAAAACGGAGTGTTTCTATTTGGCTCCATCTAACTCAAAAGTTGAGCGAGTTAGAAAAAAATGTTTCAAATGAGAGCTATACCATTCTTAATGACAAACAACTTTTGTTTGAAACATTATTCCCTATTTCCGATATTAACGGAATTATAACTCACACACTGGATCAACCCAAAATAGAGTGTTTCTATTTGGCTCCACCTAACTCGAAAGTTAAACGAGTTAGAAAAAAATGTTTCAAACCAGAGTTATTCCATTCTTAATGGCAAACAACTTTTATTTGAAACATTTTTTCCTATTACCGATATTAACGGAGTTATAAGTCACACACTGGATCAACCCAAAATAGAGTGTTTCTATTTGGCTCCATCTAACTCCAAAGTTAAGCGAGTTAGATAAAAATGTTTCAAACAAGAGCTATTCCACTCTTAATGACATACAACTTTGGTTTGAAACATTTTGCCCTATTTGCGATATTAACGGAATTATAAGCCAAAAACTTGAACAACCTAAAACGGAGAATTTCTATTTGGCTACATCTAACTCCAAAGTTAGGCGAGTTAGAAAAAAATATTTCAAATAGGAGACATTCCATTCTTAATGACAAACAACTTTGGTTTGAAACATTTTACCCTATTTCCAATATTAACGGAATTTTTAGCCAAAAACTTGAACAACCTAAGACGGAGTATTTCTATTTGGCTCCATCTAACTCAAAAGTTAAGCGAGTTAGAAAAGAATGTTTCAAATAGGACATACTCCATTCTTAATGACAAACAACTTTTGTTTGAAACATATTACCCTATTTCCGATATTAACAGAATTATAAGCCAAAAACTTGAACAACCTAAAACGGAGTACTTCTATTTGGCTCCATCTAGCTCCAAAGTCAAGCGAGTTAGAAAAAAAATTATCAAATAAGAGGTATTCCATTCTTAGTGGCGAACAACTTTTATTTGAAACATTTTTCTCTATTTCCGATATTAACGGAGTTATAACCCAAGCACTGGAACAACCCAAAATGGAGTATTTCTATTTGGCTCGATCTAACTCAAAAGTAAAGCGAGTTAGAAAAATATGTTTCAAACAAGAGTTATTCCATTCTTAACGACAAACAACTTTTGTTTGAAACATTTTACCCTATTTCGAATATTAACGGAATTATAAGCCAAAGACTTGAACAACATAAAACGGAGTATTTCTATTTGGCTACATCTAACTCATAAGTTAAGCGAGTTAGAAAAATATGTTTCAAACAAGAGCTATTCCATTCTTAATGACAAACAACTTTGCTTTGGAACATTTTACCCTATTTCCGATATTAACGGAATTATAAGCCAAATAGGAATTTGGCTCCATCTAACTCCAAAGTTAAGCGAGTTAGAAAAAAATGCTTCAAATAAGAGTTATTCCATTCTTAATGGCGAACACCTTTTATTTGAAACATTTTTCCCCATTTCCGATATTAACGGAGTTATAACCCAAACACTGGAACACCCCAAAATGGAGTATTTCTATTTGGCTCCATCTAACTCATAAGTTAAGCGACTTAAAAAAAATGCTTCAAATAAGAGTTATTCCATTCTTAATGCCGAACAACTTTTATTTGAAACATTTTACCCTATTTCGAATATTAACGGAATTATAAGCCAAGAACTTGAACAACATAAAACGGAGTATTTCTATTTGACTCCATCTAACTCATAAGTTAAGCGAGTTAGAAAAATATGTTTTAAACAAGAGTTATTCCATTCTTAATGACAAACAACTTTTGTTTGAAACATTTTACCCTATTTCGAATATTAACGGAATTATAAGCCAAAAACTTGAACAACATAAAACGGAGTATTTCTATTTGGCTACATCTAACTCATAAGTTAAGCGAGTTAGAAAAAAATGTTTCAAACAAGAGCTATTCCATTCTTAATGACAAGCAACTTTGGTTTGAAACATTTTACCCTATTTCCGATATTAACGGAATTATAAGCCAAATATGAATTTGGCTCCATCTAACTCCAACGTTAAGCGAGTTAGAAAAAAATGCTTCAAATAAGAGTTATTCCATTCTTAATGCCGAACAACTTCTATTTGAAACATTTTTCCCTATTTCCGATATTAACGGAATTATAACTCACACGCTGGATCAACACAAAATAGAGTATTTCTATTTGGCTCCCTCTCACTCCAAAGTTAAGCGAGTTAGAAAAAAAATGTTTCAAACAGGAGTTATTCCATTCTTAATGACAAACAACTTTGGTTTGAAACATTTTACCCTATTTCCGATATTAACGGAATTTTAAGCCAAAAACTTGAACAACCCAAAATGGAGTATCTCTATTTGGCTCCATCTTACTCATAAGTTAAGCGAGTTAGAAAAAAATGTTTCAAACAAGAGTTATTCCATTCTTAATGACAAACAACTTTGGTTTGAAACATTTTACCCTATTTCCGATATTAACGGAATTATAAGCCAAAAACTTGAACAACCTAAAACGGAGTGTTTCTATTTGGCTCCATCTAACTCAAAAGTTAAGCGAGTTAGAAAAAAATGTTTCAAATAAGAGATATTCCATTCCTAATGGCAAACAACTTTTGTTTGAAACATTTTACCCTATTTGCGATATTAACGGAATTATAAGCCAAAAACTTGAACAACCTAAAACGGAGTGTTTCTATTTGGCTCCATCTAACTCAAAAGTTGAGCGAGTTAGAAAAAATTGTTTCAAATGAGAGCTATACCATTCTTAATGACAAACAACTTTTGTTTGAAACATTATTCCCTATTTCCGATATTAACGGAATTATAACTCACACACTGGATCAACCCAAAATAGAGTGTTTCTATTTGGCTCCACCTAACTCGAAAGTTAAACGAGTTAGAAAAAAATGTTTCAAACCAGAGTTATTCCATTCTTAATGGCAAACAACTTTTATTTGAAACATTTTTTCCTATTACCGATATTAACGGAGTTATAAGTCACACACTGGATCAACCCAAAATAGAGTGTTTCTATTTGGCTCCATCTAACTCCAAAGTTAAGCGAGTTAGATAAAAATGTTTCAAACAAGAGCTATTCCACTCTTAATGACATACAACTTTGGTTTGAAACATTTTGCCCTATTTGCGATATTAACGGAATTATAAGCCAAAAACTTGAACAACCTAAAACGGAGTATTTCTATTTGGCTACATCTAACTCCAAAGTTAGGCGAGTTAGAAAAAAATATTTCAAATAGGAGACATT
This sequence comes from Digitonthophagus gazella, assembly GCA_036711955.1. Taxonomy (NCBI): domain Eukaryota; kingdom Metazoa; phylum Arthropoda; class Insecta; order Coleoptera; family Scarabaeidae; genus Digitonthophagus; species Digitonthophagus gazella. The sequence goes on from JASCIT010000012.1 coordinate 10,823,026, forward strand.
CCATTCTTAATGACAAACAACTTTGGTTTGAAACATTTTACCCTATTTCCAATATTAACGGAATTTTTAGCCAAAAACTTGAACAACCTAAGACGGAGTATTTCTATTTGGCTCCATCTAACTCAAAAGTTAAGCGAGTTAGAAAAGAATGTTTCAAATAGGACATACTCCATTCTTAATGACAAACAACTTTTGTTTGAAACATTTTACCCTATTTCGAATATTAACGGAATTATAAGCCAAAAACTTGAACAACATAAAACGGAGTATTTCTATTTGGCTACATCTAACTCATAAGTTAAGCGAGTTAGAAAAAAATGTTTCAAACAAGAGCTATTCCATTCTTAATGACAAGCAACTTTGGTTTGAAACATTTTACCCTATTTCCGATATTAACGGAATTATAAGCCAAATATGAATTTGGCTCCATCTAACTCCAACGTTAAGCGAGTTAGAAAAAAATGCTTCAAATAAGAGTTATTCCATTCTTAATGCCGAACAACTTCTATTTGAAACATTTTTCCCTATTTCCGATATTAACGGAATTATAACTCACACGCTGGATCAACACAAAATAGAGTATTTCTATTTGGCTCCCTCTCACTCCAAAGTTAAGCGAGTTAGAAAAAAAATGTTTCAAACAGGAGTTATTCCATTCTTAATGACAAACAACTTTGGTTTGAAACATTTTACCCTATTTCCGATATTAACGGAATTTTAAGCCAAAAACTTGAACAACCCAAAATGGAGTATCTCTATTTGGCTCCATCTAACTCATAAGTTAAGCGAGTTAGAAAAAAATGTTTCAAACAAGAGTTATTCCATTCTTAATGACAAACAACTTTGGTTTGAAACATTTTACCCTATTTCCGATATTAACGGAATTATAAGCCAAAAACTTGAACAACCTAAAACGGAGTGTTTCTATTTGGCTCCATCTAACTCCAAAGTTAAGCGAGTTAGAAAAAAATGCTTCAAATAAGAGTTATTCCATTCTTAATGGCGAACACCTTTTATTTGAAACATTTTTCCCCATTTCCGATATTAACGGAGTTATAACCCAAACACTGGAACACCCCAAAATGGAGTATTTCTATTTGGCTCCATCTAACTCATAAGTTAAGCGACTTAGAAAAAAATGCTTCAAATAAGAGTTATTCCATTCTTAATGCCGAACAACTTTTATTTGAAACATTTTACCCTATTTCGAATATTAACGGAATTATAAGCCAAAAACTTGAACAACATAAAACGGAGTATTTCTATTTGACTCCATCTAACTCATAAGTTAAGCGAGTTAGAAAAATATGTTTTAAACAAGAGTTATTCCATTCTTAATGACAAACAACTTTTGTTTGAAACATTTTACCCTATTTCGAATATTAACGGAATTATAAGCCAAAAACTTGAACAACATAAAACGGAGTATTTCTATTTGGCTACATCTAACTCATAAGTTAAGCGAGTTAGAAAAAAATGCTTCAAATAAGAGTTATTCCATTCTTAATGCCGAACAACTTCTATTTGAAACATTTTTCCCTATTTCCGATATTAACGGAATTATAACTCACACGCTGGATCAACACAAAATAGAGTATTTCTATTTGGCTCCCTCTCACTCCAAAGTTAAGCGAGTTAGAAAAAAAATGTTTCAAACAGGAGTTATTCCATTCTTAATGACAAACAACTTTGGTTTGAAACATTTTACCCTATTTCCGATATTAACGGAATTTTAAGCCAAAAACTTGAACAACCCAAAATGGAGTATCTCTATTTGGCTCCATCTTACTCATAAGTTAAGCGAGTTAGAAAAAAATGTTTCAAACAAGAGTTATTCCATTCTTAATGACAAACAACTTTGGTTTGAAACATTTTACCCTATTTCCGATATTAACGGAATTATAAGCCAAAAACTTGAACAACCTAAAACGGAGTGTTTCTATTTGGCTCCATCTAACTCAAAAGTTAAGCGAGTTAGAAAAAAATGTTTCAAATAAGAGATATTCCATTCCTAATGGCAAACAACTTTTGTTTGAAACATTTTACCCTATTTGCGATATTAACGGAATTATAAGCCAAAAACTTGAACAACCTAAAACGGAGTGTTTCTATTTGGCTCCATCTAACTCAAAAGTTGAGCGAGTTAGAAAAAAATGTTTCAAATGTGAGCTATACCATTCTTAATGACAAACAACTTTTGTTTGAAACATTATTCCCTATTTCCGATATTAACGGAATTATAACTCACACACTGGATCAACCCAAAATAGAGTGTTTCTATTTGGCTCCACCTAACTCGAAAGTTAAACGAGTTAGAAAAAAATGTTTCAAACCAGAGTTATTCCATTCTTAATGGCAAACAACTTTTATTTGAAACATTTTTTCCTATTACCGATATTAACGGAGTTATAAGTCACACACTGGATCAACCCAAAATAGAGTGTTTCTATTTGGCTCCATCTAACTCCAAAGTTAAGCGAGTTAGATAAAAATGTTTCAAACAAGAGCTATTCCACTCTTAATGACATACAACTTTGGTTTGAAACATTTTGCCCTATTTGCGATATTAACGGAATTATAAGCCAAAAACTTGAACAACCTAAAACGGAGAATTTCTATTTGGCTACATCTAACTCCAAAGTTAGGCGAGTTAGAAAAAAATATTTCAAATAGGAGACATTCCATTCTTAATGACAAACAACTTTGGTTTGAAACATTTTACCCTATTTCCAATATTAACGGAATTTTTAGCCAAAAACTTGAACAACCTAAGACGGAGTATTTCTATTTGGCTCCATCTAACTCAAAAGTTAAGCGAGTTAGAAAAGAATGTTTCAAATAGGACATACTCCATTCTTAATGACAAACAACTTTTGTTTGAAACATATTACCCTATTTCCGATATTAACAGAATTATAAGCCAAAAACTTGAACAACCTAAAACGGAGTACTTCTATTTGGCTCCATCTAGCTCCAAAGTCAAGCGAGTTAGAAAAAAATTATCAAATAAGAGGTATTCCATTCTTAGTGGCGAACAACTTTTATTTGAAACATTTTTCTCTATTTCCGATATTAACGGAGTTATAACCCAAGCACTGGAACAACCCAAAATGGAGTATTTCTATTTGGCTCGATCTAACTCAAAAGTAAAGCGAGTTAGAAAAATATGTTTCAAACAAGAGTTATTCCATTCTTAACGACAAACAACTTTTGTTTGAAACATTTTACCCTATTTCGAATATTAACGGAATTATAAGCCAAAGACTTGAACAACATAAAACGGAGTATTTCTATTTGGCTACATCTAACTCATAAGTTAAGCGAGTTAGAAAAAAATGTTTCAAACAAGAGCTATTCCATTCTTAATGACAAACAACTTTGCTTTGAAACATTTTACCCTATTTCCGATATTAACGGAATTATAAGCCAAATAGGAATTTGGCTCCATCTAACTCCAAAGTTAAGCGAGTTAGAAAAAAATGCTTCAAATAAGAGTTATTCCATTCTTAATGGCGAACACCTTTTATTTGAAACATTTTTCCCCATTTCCGATATTAACGGAGTTATAACCCAAACACTGGAACACCCCAAAATGGAGTATTTCTATTTGGCTCAATCTAACTCATAAGTTAAGCGACTTAAAAAAAATGCTTCAAATAAGAATTATTCCATTCTTAATGCCGAACAACTTTTATTTGAAACATTTTACCCTATTTCGAATATTAACGGAATTATAAACCAAAAACTTGAACAACATAAAACGGAGTATTTCTATTTGGCTACATCTAACTCATAAGTTAAGCGAGTTAGAAAAAAATGTTTCAAACAAGAGCTACTCCATTCTTAATGACAAACAACTTTGGTTTGAAACATTTTACCCTATTTCCGATATTAACGGAATTATAAGCCAAATAGGAATTTGGCTCCATCTAACTCCAAAGTTAAGCGAGTTAGAAAAAAATGCTTCAAATAAGAGTTATTCCATTCTTAATGGCGAACACCTTTTATTTGAAATATTTTTCCCCATTTCCGATATTAACGAAGTTATAACCCAAACACTGGAACACCCCAAAATGGAGTATTTCTATTTGGCTCAATCTAACTCATAAGTTAAGCGACTTAAAAAAAATGCTTCAAATAAGAGTTATTCCATTCTTAATGCCGAACAACTTTTATTTGAAACATTTTACCCTATTTCGAATATTAACGGAATTATAAACCAAAAACTTGAACAACATAAAACGGAGTATTTCTATTTGGCTACATCTAACTCATAAGTCAAGCGAGTTACAAAAAAATGCTTCAAATAAGAGTTATTCCATACTTAATGCCGAACAACTTTTATTTGAAATATTTTACCCTATTTCGAATATTAACGGGATTATAAGCCAAAAACTTGAACAACATAAAACGGAGTATTTCTATTTGGCTACATCTAACTCATAAGTCAAGCGAGTTAGAAAAAAATGTTTCAAACAAGAGCTATTCCATTCTTAATGACAAACAACTTTGGTTTGAAACATTTTACCCTATTTCCGATATTAACGGAATTATAAGCCAAATAGGAATTTGGCTCCATCTAACTCCAACGTTAAGCGAGTTAGAAAAAAATGCTTCAAATAAGAGTTATTCCATTCTTAATGCCGAACAACTTTTATTTGAAACATTTTTCCCTATTTCCGATATTAACGGAATTATAACTCACACGCTGGATCAACACAAAATAGAGTATTTCTATTTGGCTCCCTCTCACTCCAAAGTTAAGCGAGTTAGAAAAAAATGTTTCAAACAGGAGTTATTCCATTCTTAATGACAAACAACTTTGGTTTGAAACATTTTACCCTATTTCCGATATTAACGGAATTATAAGCCAAAAACTTGAACAACCTAAAACGGAGTGTTTCTATTTGGCTCCATCTAACTCCAAAGTTAAGCGAGTTAGAAAAAAATGCTTCAAATAAGAGTTATTCCATTCTTAATGGCGAACACCTTTTATTTGAAACATTTTTCCCCATTTCCGATATTAACGGAGTTATAACCCAAACACTGGAACACCCCAAAATGGAGTATTTCTATTTGGCTCCATCTAACTCATAAGTTAAGCGACTTAAAAAAAAATGCTTCAAATAAGAGTTATTCCATTCTTAATGCCGAACAACTTTTATTTGAAACATTTTACCCTATTTCGAATATTAACGGAATTATAAGCCAAAAACTTGAACAACCTAAAACGGAGTGTTTCTATTTGGCTCCATCTAACTCAAAAGTTGAGCGAGTTAGAAAAAAATGTTTCAAATAAGAGCTATTCCATTCTTAATGGCAAACAACTTTTGTTTGAAACATTATTCCCTATTTCCGATATTAACGGAATTATAACTCACACACTGGATCAACCCAAAATAGAGTGTTTCTATTTGGCTCCACCTAACTCGAAAGTTAAACGAGTTAGAAAAAAATGTTTCAAACAAGAGCTATTCCATTCTTAATGACAAACAACTTTGGTTTGAAACATTTTACCCTATTTCCGATATTAACGGAATTATAAGCCAAATAGGAATTTGGCTCCATCTAACTCCAAAGTTAAGCGAGTTAGAAAAAAATGCTTCAAATAAGAGTTATTCCGTTCTTAATGGCGAACACCTTTTATTTGAAACATTTTTCCCCATTTCCGATATTAACGGAGTTATAACCCAAACACTGGAACACCCCAAAATGGAGTATTTCTATTTGGCTCTATCTAACTCATAAGTTAAGCGACTTAAAAAAAATGCTTCAAATAAGAGTTATTCCATTCTTAATGCCGAACAACTTTTATTTGAAACATTTTACCCTATTTCGAATATTAACGGAATTATAAGCCAAAAACTTGAACAACCCAAAATGGAGTATCTCTATTTGGCTCCATCTAACTCATAAGTTAAGCGAGTTAGAAAAAAATGTTTCAAACAAGAGTTATTCCATTCTTAATGACAAACAACTTTGGTTTGAAACATTTTACCCTATTTCCGATATTAACGGAATTATAAGCCAAAGACTTGAACAACCTAAAACGGAGTGTTTCTATTTGGCTACATCTAACTCATAAGTTAAGCGAGTTAGAAAAAAATGTTTCAAACAAGAGCTATTCCATTCTTAATGACAAGCAACTTTGGTTTGAAACATTTTACCCTATTTCCGATATTAACGGAATTATAAGCCAAATATGAATTTGGCTCCATCTAACTCCAACGTTAAGCGAGTTAGAAAAAAATGCTTCAAATAAGAGTTATTCCATTCTTAATGCCGAACAACTTCTATTTGAAACATTTTTCCCTATTTCCGATATTAACGGAATTATAACTCACACGCTGGATCAACACAAAATAGAGTATTTCTATTTGGCTCCCTCTCACTCCAAAGTTAAGCGAGTTAGAAAAAAAATGTTTCAAACAGGAGTTATTCCATTCTTAATGACAAACAACTTTGGTTTGAAACATTTTACCCTATTTCCGATATTAACGGAATTTTAAGCCAAAAACTTGAACAACCCAAAATGGAGTATCTCTATTTGGCTCCATCTAACTCATAAGTTAAGCGAGTTAGAAAAAAATGTTTCAAACAAGAGTTATTCCATTCTTAATGACAAACAACTTTGGTTTGAAACATTTTACCCTATTTCCGATATTAACGGAATTATAAGCCAAAAACTTGAACAACCTAAAACGGAGTGTTTCTATTTGGCTCCATCTAACTCCAAAGTTAAGCGAGTTAGAAAAAAATGCTTCAAATAAGAGTTATTCCATTCTTAATGGCGAACACCTTTTATTTGAAACATTTTTCCCCATTTCCGATATTAACGGAGTTATAACCCAAACACTGGAACACCCCAAAATGGAGTATTTCTATTTGGCTCCATCTAACTCATAAGTTAAGCGACTTAGAAAAAAATGCTTCAAATAAGAGTTATTCCATTCTTAATGCCGAACAACTTTTATTTGAAACATTTTACCCTATTTCGAATATTAACGGAATTATAAGCCAAAAACTTGAACAACATAAAACGGAGTATTTCTATTTGACTCCATCTAACTCATAAGTTAAGCGAGTTAGAAAAATATGTTTTAAACAAGAGTTATTCCATTCTTAATGACAAACAACTTTTGTTTGAAACATTTTACCCTATTTCGAATATTAACGGAATTATAAGCCAAAAACTTGAACAACATAAAACGGAGTATTTCTACTTGGCTACATCTAACTCATAAGTTAAGCGAGTTAGAAAAAAATGTTTCAAACAAGAGCTATTCCATTCTTAATGACAAGCAACTTTGGTTTGAAACATTTTACCCTATTTCCGATATTAACGGAATTATAAGCCAAATAGGAATTTGGCTCCATCTAACTCCAACGTTAAGCGAGTTAGAAAAAAATGCTTCAAATAAGAGTTATTCCATTCTTAATGCCGAACAACTTTTATTTGAAACATTTTTCCCTATTTCCGATATTAACGGAATTATAACTCACACGCTGGATCAACACAAAATAGAGTATTTCTATTTGGCTCCCTCTCACTCCAAAGTTAAGCGAGTTAGAAAAAAAATGTTTCAAACAGGAGTTATTCCATTCTTAATGACAAACAACTTTGATTTGAAACATTTTACCCTATTTCCGATATTAACGGAATTTTAAGCCAAAAACTTGAACAACCCAAAATGGAGTATCTCTATTTGGCTCCATCTAACTCAAAAGTTAAGCGAGTTAGAAAAAAATGTTTCAAATAAGAGATATTCCATTCCTAATGGCAAACAACTTTTGTTTGAAACATTTTACCCTATTTGCGATATTAACGGAATTATAGGCCAAAAACTTGAACAACCTAAAACGGAGTGTTTCTATTTGGCTCCATCTAACTCCAAAGTTAAGCGAGTTAGAAAAAAATGCTTCAAATAAGAGTTATTCCATTCTTAATGGCGAACACCTTTTATTTGAAACATTTTTCCCCATTTCCGATATTAACGGAGTTATAACCCAAACACTGGAACACCCCAAAATGGAGTATTTCTATTTGGCTCAATCTAACTCATAAGTTAAGCGACTTAAAAAAAATGCTTCAAATAAGAGTTATTCCATTCTTAATGCCGAACAACTTTTATTTGAAACATTTTACCCTATTTCGAATATTAACGGAATTATAAACCAAAAACTTGAACAACATAAAACGGAGTATTTCTATTTGGCTACATCTAACTCATAAGTTAAGCGAGTTAGAAAAAAATGTTTCAAACAAGAGCTACTCCATTCTTAATGACAAACAACTTTGGTTTGAAACATTTTACCCTATTTCCGATATTAACGGAATTATAAGCCAAATAGGAATTTGGCTCCATCTAACTCCAAAGTTAAGCGAGTTAGAAAAAAATGCTTCAAATAAGAGTTATTCCATTCTTAATGGCGAACACCTTTTATTTGAAACATTTTTCCCCATTTCCGATATTAACGGAGTTATAAACCAAACACTGGAACACCCCAAAATGGAGTATTTCTATTTGGCTCCATCTAACTCATAAGTTAAGCGACTTAGAAAAAAATGCTTCAAATAAGAGTTATTCCATTCTTAATGCCGAACAACTTTTATTTGAAACATTTTACCCTATTTCGAATATTAACGGAATTATAAGCCAAAAACTTGAACAACATAAAACGGAGTATTTCTATTTGGCTACATCTAACTCCAACGTTAAGCGAGTTAGAAAAAAATGCTTCAAATAAGAGTTATTCCATTCTTAATGCCGAACAACTTTTATTTGAAACATTTTTCCCTATTTCCGATATTAACGGAATTATAACTCACACGCTGGATCAACACAAAATAGAGTATTTCTATTTGGCTCCCTCTCACTCCAAAATTAAGCGAGTTAGAAAAAAAATGTTTCAAACAGGAGTTATTCCATTCTTAATGACAAACAACTTTGGTTTGAAACATTCTACCCTATTTCCGATATTAACGGAATTTTAAGCCAAAAACTTGAACAACCCAAAATGGAGTATCTCTATTTGGCTCCATCTAACTCATAAGTTAAGCGAGTTAGAAAAAAATGTTTCAAACAAGAGTTATTCCATTCTTAATGACAAACAACTTTGGTTTGAAACATTTTACCCTATTTCCGATATTAACGGAATTATAAGCCAAAAACTTGAACAACCTAAAACGGAGTGTTTCTATTTGGCTCCATCTAACTCAAAAGTTAAGCGAGTTAGAAAAAAATGTTTCAAATAAGAGATATTCCATTCCTAATGGCAAACAACTTTTGTTTGAAACATTTTACCCTATTTGCGATATTAACGGAATTATAAGCCAAAAACTTGAACAACCTAAAACGGAGTGTTTCTATTTGGCTCCATCTAACTCAAAAGTTGAGCGAGTTAGAAAAAAATGTTTCAAATAAGAGCTATTCCATTCTTAATGGCAAACAACTTTTGTTTGAAACATTATTCCCTATTTCCGATATTAACGGAATTATAACTCACACACTGGATCAACCCAAAATAGAGTGTTTCTATTTGGCTCCACCTAACTCGAAAGTTAAACGAGTTAGAAAAAAATGTTTCAAACAAGAGCTATTCCATTCTTAATGACAAACAACTTTGGTTTGAAACATTTTACCCTATTTCCGATATTAATGGAATTATAAGCCAAATAGGAATTTGGCTCCATCTAACTCCAAAGTTAAGCGAGTTAGAAAAAAATGCTTCAAATAAGAGTTATTCCGTTCTTAATGGCGAACACCTTTTATTTGAAACATTTTTCCCCATTTCCGATATTAACGGAGTTATAACCCAAACACTGGAACACCCCAAAATGGAGTATTTCTATTTGGCTCAATCTAACTCATAAGTTAAGCGACTTAAAAAAAATGCTTCAAATAAGAGTTATTCCATTCTTAATGCCGAACAACTTTTATTTGAAACATTTTACCCTATTTCGAATATTAACGGAATTATAAGCCAAAAACTTGAACAACCCAAAATGGAGTATCTCTATTTGGCTCCATCTAACTCATAAGTTAAGCGAGTTAGAAAAAAATGTTTCAAACAAGAGTTATTCCATTCTTAATGACAAACAACTTTGGTTTGAAACATTTTACCCTATTTCCGATATTAACGGAATTATAAGCCAAAGACTTGAACAACCTAAAACGGAGTGTTTCTATTTGGCTCCATCTAACTCAAAAGTTAAGCGAGTTAGAAAAAAATGTTTCAAATAAGAGATATTCCATTCCTAATGGCAAACAACTTTTGTTTGAAACATTTTACCCTATTTGCGATATTAACGGAATTATAAGCCAAAAACTTGAACAACCTAAAACGGAGTGTTTCTATTTGGCTCCATCTAACTCAAAAGTTGAGCGAGTTAGAAAAAAATGTTTCAAATAAGAGCTATTCCATTCTTAATGGCAAACAACTTTTGTTTGAAACATTATTCCCTATTTCCGATATTAACGGAATTATAACTCACACACTGGATCAACCCAAAATAGAGTGTTTCTATTTGGCTCCACCTAACTCGAAAGTTAAACGAGTTAGAAAAAAATGTTTCAAACAAGACTTATTCCATTCTTAATGGCAAACAACTTTTATTTGAAACATTTTTTCCTATTACCGATATTAACGGAGTTATAAGTCACACACTGGATCAACCCAAAATAGAGTGTTTCTATTTGGCTCCATCTAACTCCAAAGTTAAGTGAGTTAGATAAAAATGTTTCAAACAAGAGCTATTCCACTCTTAATGACATACAACTTTGGTTTGAAACATTTTACCCTATTTGCGATATTAACGGAATTATAAGCCAAAAACTTGAACAACCTAAAACGGAGTATTTCTATTTGGCTCCATCTAACTCCAAAGCTAGGCGAGTTAGAAAAAAATATTTCAAATAGGAGATATTCCATTCTTAATGACAAACAACTTTGGTTTGAAACATTTTACCCTATTTCCGATATTAACGGAATTATAAGCCAAGAACTTGAACAACCTAAAACAGAGTATTTCTATTTGGCTCCATCTAACTCCAAAGTTAAGCGAGTTAGAAAAAAATGCTTCAAATAAGAGTTATTCCATTCTTAATGGCGAACACCTTTTATTTGAAACATTTTTCCCCATTTCCGATATTAACGGAGTTATCACCCAAACACTGGAACACCCCAAAATGGAGTATTTCTATTTGGCTCAATCTAACTCATAAGTTAAGCGACTTAAAAAAAATGCTTCAAATAAGAGTTATTCCATTCTTAATGCCGAACAACTTTTATTTGAAACATTTTACCCTATTTCGAATATTAACGGAATTATAAGCCAAAAACTTGAACAACATAAAACGGAGTATTTCTATTTGGCTACATCTAACTCATAAGTTAAGCGAGTTAGAAAAAAATGTTTCAAACAAGAGCTACTCCATTCTTAATGACAAACAACTTTTGTTTGAAACATTTTACCCTATTTCGAATATTAACGGAATTATAAGCCAAAGACTTGAACAACATAAAACGGAGTATTTCTATTTGGCTACATCTAACTCATAAGTTAAGCGAGTTAGAAAAAAATGTTTCAAACAAGAGCTATTCCATTCTTAATGACAAACAACTTTGCTTTGAAACATTTTACCCTATTTCCGATATTAACGGAATTATAAGTCAAATAGGAATTTGGCTCCATCTAACTCCAAAGTTAAGCGAGTTAGAAAAAAATGCTTCAAATAAGAGTTATTCCATTCTTAATGGCGAACACCTTTTATTTGAAACATTTTTCCCTATTTCCGATATTAACGGAGTTATAACCCAAACACTGGAACACCCCAAAATGGAGTATTTCTATTTGGCTCAATCTAACTCATAAGTTAAGCGACTTAAAAAAAATGCTTCAAATAAGAGTTATTCCATTCTTAATGCCGAACAACTTTTATTTGAAACATTTTACCCTATTTCGAATATTAACGGAATTATAAACCAAGAACTTGAACAACATAAAACGGAGTATTTCTATTTGGCTACATCTAACTCATAAGTTAAGCGAGTTAGAAAAAAATGTTTCAAACAAGAGCTACTCCATTCTTAATGACAAACAACTTTGGTTTGAAACATTTTACCCTATTTCCGATATTAACGGAATTATAAGCCAAATAGGAATTTGGCTCCATCTAACTCCAAAGTTAAGCGAGTTAGAAAAAAATGCTTCAAATAAGAGTTATTCCATTCTTAATGGCGAACACCTTTTATTTGAAACATTTTTCCCCATTTCCGATATTAACGGAGTTATAACCCAAACACTGGAACACCCCAAAATGGAGTATTTCTATTTGGCTCCATCTAACTCATAAGTTAAGCGACTTAGAAAAAAATGCTTCAAATAAGAGTTATTCCATTCTTAATGCCGAACAACTTTTATTTGAAACATTTTACCCTATTTCGAATATTAACGGAATTATAAGCCAAAAACTTGAACAACATAAAACGGAGTATTTCTATTTGGCTACATCTAACTCATAAGTCAAGCGAGTTAGAAAAAAATGTTTCAAACAAGAGCTATTCCATTCTTAATGACAAACAACTTTGGTTTGAAACATTTTACCCTATTTCCGATATTAACGGAATTATAAGCCAAATAGGAATTTGGCTCCATCTAACTCCAACGTTAAGCGAGTTAGAAAAAAATGCTTCAAATAAGAGTTATTCCATTCTTAATGGCGAACACCTTTTATTTGAAACATTTTTCCCCATTTCCGATATTAACGGAGTTATAACCCAAACACTGGAACACCCCAAAATTGAGTATTTCTATTTGGCTCCATCTAACTCATAAGTTAAGCGACTTAAAAAAAAATGCTTCAAATAAGAGTTATTCCATTCTTAATGCCGAACAACTTTTATTTGAAACATTTTACCCTATTTCGAATATTAACGGAATTATAAGCCAAAAACTTGAACAACATAAAACGGAGTATTTCTATTTGACTCCATCTAACTCATAAGTTAAGCGAGTTAGAAAAATATGTTTTAAACAAGAGTTATTCCATTCTTAATGACAAACAACTTTTGTTTGAAACATTTTACCCTATTTCGAATATTAACGGAATTATAAGCCAAAAACTTGAACAACATAAAACGGAGTATTTCTATTTGGGTACATCTAACTCATAAGTTAAGCGAGTTAGAAAAAAATGTTTCAAACAAGAGCTATTCCATTCTTAATGACAAGCAACTTTGGTTTGAAACATTTTACCCTATTTCCGATATTAACGGAATTATAAGCCAAATAGGAATTTGGCTCCATCTAACTCCAACGTTAAGCGAGTTAGAAAAAAATGCTTCAAATAAGAGTTATTCCATTCTTAATGCCGAACAACTTTTATTTGAAACATTTTTCCCTATTTCCGATATTAACAGAATTATAACTCACACGCTGGATCAACACAAAATAGAGTATTTCTATTTGGCTCCCTCTCACTCCAAAATTAAGCGAGTTAGAAAAAAAATGTTTCAAACAGGAGTTATTCCATTCTTAATGACAAACAACTTTGGTTTGAAACATTTTACCCTATTTCCGATATTAGCGGAATTTTAAGCCAAAAACTTGAACAACCCAAAATGGAGTATCTCTATTTGGCTACATCTAACTCATAAGTTAAGCGAGTTAGAAAAAAATGTTTCAAACAAGAGTTATTCCATTCTTAATGACAAACAACTTTGGTTTGAAACATTTTACCCTATTTCCGATATTAACGGAATTATAAGCCAAAAACTTGAACAACCTAAAACCGAGTGTTTCTATTTGGCTCAATCTAACTCCAAAGTTAAGCGAGTTAGAAAAAAATGCTTCAAATAAGAGTTATTCCATTCTTAATGGCGAACACCTTTTATTTGAAACATTTTTCCCCATTTCCGATATTAACGGAATTATAAGCCAAAAACTTGAACAACATAAAACGGAGTATTTCTATTTGGCTACATCTAACTCATAAGTTAAGCGAGTTAGAAAAAAATGTTTCAAACAAGAGCTATTCCATTCTTAATGACAAGCAACTTTGGTTTGAAACATTTTACGCTATTTCCGATATTAACGGAATTATAAGCCAAATAGGAATTTGGCTCCATCTAACTCCAACGTTAAGCGAGTTAAAAAAAAATGCTTCAAATAAGAGTTATTCCATTCTTAGTGCCGAACAACTTTTATTTGAAACATTTTTCCCTATTTCCGATATTAACGGAATTATAACTCACACGCTGGATCAACACAAAATAGAGTATTTCTATTTGGCTCCCTCTCACTCCAAAATTAAGCGAGTTAGAAAAAAAATGTTTCAAACAGGAGTTATTCCATTCTTAATGACAAACAACTTTGGTTTGAAACATTTTACCCTATTTCCGATATTAACGGAATTTTAAGCCAAAAACTTGAACAACCCAAAATGGAGTATCTCTATTTGGCTCCATCTAACTCATAAGTTAAGCGAGTTAGAAAAAAATGTTTCAAACAAGAGTTATTCCATTCTTAATGACAAACAACTTTGGTTTGAAACATTTTACCCTATTTCCGATATTAACGGAATTATAAGCCAAAAACTTGAACAACCTAAAACGGAGTGTTTCTATTTGGCTCCATCTAACTCAAAAGTTAAGCGAGTTAGAAAAAAATGTTTCAAATAAGAGATATTCCATTCCTAATGGCAAACAACTTTTGTTTGAAACATTTTACCCTATTTGCGATATTAACGGAATTATAAGCCAAAAACTTGAACAACCTAAAACGGAGTGTTTCTATTTGGCTCCATCTAACTCAAAAGTTGAGCGAGTTAGAAAAAAATGTTTCAAATAAGAGCTATTCCATTCTTAATGGCAAACAACTTTTGTTTGAAACATTATTCCCTATTTCCGATATTAACGGAATTATAACTCACACACTGGATCAACCCAAAATAGAGTGTTTCTATTTGGCTCCACCTAACTCGAAAGTTAAACGAGTTAGAAAAAAATGTTTCAAACAAGACTTATTCCATTCTTAATGGCAAACAACTTGTATTTGAAACATTTTTTCCTATTACCGATATTAACGGAGTTATAAGTCACACACTGGATCAACCCAAAATAGAGTGTTTCTATTTGGCTCCATCTAACTCCAAAGTTAAGTGAGTTAGATAAAAATGTTTCAAACAAGAGCTATTCCACTCTTAATGACATACAACTTTGGTTTGAAACATTTTACCCTATTTGCGATATTAACGGAATTATAAGCCAAAAACTTGAACAACCTAAAACGGAGTATTTCTATTTGGCTCCATCTAACTCCAAAGCTAGGCGAGTTAGAAAAAAATATTTCAAATAGGAGATATTCCATTCTTAATGACAAACAACTTTGGTTTGAAACATTTTACCCTATTTCCGATATTAACGGAATTATAAGCCAAGAACTTGAACAACCTAAAACAGAGTATTTCTATTTGGCTCCATCTAACTCCAAAGTTAAGCGAGTTAGAAAAAAATGCTTCAAATAAGAGTTATTCCATTCTTAATGGCGAACACCTTTTATTTGAAACATTCTTCCCCATTTCCGATATTAACGGAGTTATAACCCAAACACTGGAACACCCCAAAATGGAGTATTTCTATTTGGCTCAATCTAACTCATAAGTTAAGCGACTTAAAAAAAATGCTTCAAATAAGAGTTATTCCATTCTTAATGCCGAACAACTTTTATTTGAAACATTTTACCCTATTTCGAATATTAACGGAATTATAAGCCAAAAACTTGAACAACATAAAACGGAGTATTTCTATTTGGCTACATCTAACTCATAAGTTAAGCGAGTTAGAAAAAAATGTTTCAAACAAGAGCTACTCCATTCTTAATGACAAACAACTTTTGTTTGAAACATTTTACC
This sequence comes from Digitonthophagus gazella, assembly GCA_036711955.1. Classification (NCBI taxonomy): domain Eukaryota; kingdom Metazoa; phylum Arthropoda; class Insecta; order Coleoptera; family Scarabaeidae; genus Digitonthophagus; species Digitonthophagus gazella. Next base: position 10,838,940 of record JASCIT010000012.1, read on the forward strand.
CTATTTCGAATATTAACGGAATTATAAGCCAAAGACTTGAACAACATAAAACGGAGTATTTCTATCTGGCTACATCTAACTCATAAGTTAAGCGAGTTAGAAAAAAATGTTTCAAACAAGAGCTATTCCATTCTTAATGACAAACAACTTTGCTTTGAAACATTTTACCCTATTTCCGATATTAACGGAATTATAAGCCAAATAGGAATTTGGCTCCATCTAACTCCAAAGTTAAGCGAGTTAGAAAAAAATGCTTCAAATAAGAGTTATTCCATTCTTAATGGCGAACACCTTTTATTTGAAACATTTTTCCCCATTTCCGATATTAACGGAGTTATAACCCAAACACTGGAACACCCCAAAATGGAGTATTTCTATTTGGCTCAATCTAACTCATAAGTTAAGCGACTTAAGAAAAATGCTTCAAATAAGAGTTATTCCATTCTTAATGCCGAACAACTTTTATTTGAAACATTTTACCCTATTTCGAATATTAACGGAATTATAAACCAAAAACTTGAACAACATAAAACGGAGTATTTCTATTTGGCTACATCTAACTCATAAGTTAAGCGAGTTAGAAAAAAATGTTTCAAACAAGAGCTACTCCACTCTTAATGACAAACAACTTTGGTTTGAAACATTTTACCCTATTTCCGATATTAACGGAATTATAAGCCAAATAGGAATTTGGCTCCATCTAACTCCAAAGTTAAGCGAGTTAGAAAAAAATGCTTCAAATAAGAGTTATTCCATTCTTAATGGCGAACACCTTTTATTTGAAACATTTTTCCCCATTTCCGATATTAACGGAGTTATAACCCAAACACTGGAACACCCCAAAATGGAGTATTTCTATTTGGCTCCATCTAACTCATAAGTTAAGCGACTTAGAAAAAAATGCTTCAAATAAGAGTTATTCCATTCTTAATGCCGAACAACTTTTATTTGAAACATTTTACCCTATTTCGAATATTAACGGAATTATAAGCCAAAAACTTGAACAACATAAAACGGAGTATTTCTATTTGGCTACATCTAACTCATAAGTCAAGCGAGTTAGAAAAAAATGTTTCAAACAAGAGCTATTCCATTCTTAATGACAAACAACTTTGGTTTGAAACATTTTACCCTATTTCCGATATTAACGGAATTATAAGCCAAATAGGAATTTGGCTCCATCTAACTCCAACGTTAAGCGAGTTAGAAAAAAATGCTTCAAATAAGAGTTATTCCATTCTTAATGCCGAACAACTTTTATTTGAAACATTTTTCCCTATTTCCGATATTAACGGAATTATAACTCACACGCTGGATCAACACAAAATAGAGTATTTCTATTTGGCTCCCTCTCACTCCAAAGTTAAGCGAGTTAGAAAAAAAATGTTTCAAAAAGGAGTTATTCCATTCTTAATGACAAACAACTTTGGTTTGAAACATTTTACCCTATTTCCGATATTAACGGAATTATAAGCCAAAAACTTGAACAACCTAAAACGGAGTGTTTCTATTTGGCTCCATCTAACTCCAAAGTTAAGCGAGTTAGAAAAAAATGCTTCAAATAAGAGTTATTCCATTCTTAATGGCGAACACCTTTTATTTGAAACATTTTTCCCCATTTCCGATATTAACGGAGTTATAACCCAAACACTGGAACACCCCAAAATGGAGTATTTCTATTTGGCTCCATCTAACTCATAAGTTAAGCGACTTAAAAAAAAATGCTTCAAATAAGAGTTATTCCATTCTTAATGCCGAACATCTTTTATTTGAAACATTTTACCCTATTTCGAATATTAACGGAATTATAAGCCAAGAACTTGAACAACATAAAACGGAGTATTTCTATTTGACTCCATCTAACTCATAAGTTAAGCGAGTTAGAAAAATATGTTTTAAACAAGAGTTATTCCATTCTTAATGACAAACAACTTTTGTTTGAAACATTTTACCCTATTTCGAATATTAACGGAATTATAAGCCAAAAACTTGAACAACATAAAACGGAGTATTTCTATTTGGCTACATCTAACTCATAAGTTAAGCGAGTTAGAAAAAAATGTTTCAAACAAGAGCTATTCCATTCTTAATGACAAGCAACTTTGGTTTGAAACATTTTACCCTATTTCCGATATTAACGGAATTATAAGCCAAATATGAATTTGGCTCCGTCTAACTCCAACGTTAAGCGAGTTAGAAAAAAATGCTTCAAATAAGAGTTATTCCATTCTTAATGCCGAACAACTTCTATTTGAAACATTTTTCCCTATTTCCGATATTAACGGAATTATAACTCACACGCTGGATCAACACAAAATAGAGTATTTCTATTTGGCTCCCTCTCACTCCAAAGTTAAGCGAGTTAGAAAAAAAATGTTTCAAACAGGAGTTATTCCATTCTTAATGACAAACAACTTTGGTTTGAAACATTTTACCCTATTTCCGATATTAACGGAATTTTAAGCCAAAAACTTGAACAACCCAAAATGGAGTATCTCTATTTGGCTCCATCTAACTCATAAGTTAAGCGAGTTAGAAAAAAATGTTTCAAACAAGAGTTATTCCATTCTTAATGACAAACAACTTTGGTTTGAAACATTTTACCCTATTTCCGATATTAACGGAATTATAAGCCAAAAACTTGAACAACCTAAAACGGAGTGTTTCTATTTGGCTCCATCTAACTCAAAAGTTAAGCGAGTTAGAAAAAAATGTTTCAAATAAGAGATATTCCATTCCTAATGGCAAACAACTTTTGTTTGAAACATTTTACCCTATTTGCGATATTAACGGAATTATAAGCCAAAAACTTGAACAACCTAAAACGGAGTGTTTCTATTTGGCCCCATCTAACTCAAAAGTTGAGCGAGTTAGAAAAAAATGTTTCAAATGAGAGCTATACCATTCTTAATGACAAACAACTTTTGTTTGAAACATTATTCCCTATTTCCGATATTAACGGAATTATAACTCACACACTGGATCAACCCAAAATAGAGTGTTTCTATTTGGCTCCACCTAACTCGAAAGTTAAACGAGTTAGAAAAAAATGTTTCAAACCAGAGTTATTCCATTCTTAATGGCAAACAACTTTTATTTGAAACATTTTTTCCTATTACCGATATTAACGGAGTTATAAGTCACACACTGGATCAACCCAAAATAGAGTGTTTCTATTTGGCTCCATCTAACTCCAAAGTTAAGCGAGTTAGATAAAAATGTTTCAAACAAGAGCTATTCCACTCTTAATGACATACAACTTTGGTTTGAAACATTTTGCCCTATTTGCGATATTAACGGAATTATAAGCCAAAAACTTGAACAACCTAAAACGGAGTATTTCTATTTGGCTACATCTAACTCCAAAGTTAGGCGAGTTAGAAAAAAATATTTCAAATAGGAGACATTCCATTCTTAATGACAAACAACTTTGGTTTGAAACATTTTACCCTATTTCCAATATTAACGGAATTTTTAGCCAAAAACTTGAACAACCTAAGACGGAGTATTTCTATTTGGCTCCATCTAACTCAAAAGTTAAGCGAGTTAGAAAAGAATGTTTCAAATAGGACATACTCCATTCTTAATGACAAACAACTTTTGTTTCAAACATATTACCCTATTTCCGATATTAACAGAATTATAAGCCAAAAACTTGAACAACCTAAAACGGAGTACTTCTATTTGGCTCCATCTAGCTCCAAAGTCAAGCGAGTTAGAAAAAAAAATTATCAAATAAGAGGTATTCCATTCTTAGTGGCGAACAACTTTTATTTGAAACATTTTTCTCTATTTCCGATATTAACGGAGTTATAACCCAAGCACTGGAACAACCCAAAATGGAGTATTTCTATTTGGCTCGATCTAACTCAAAAGTAAAGCGAGTTAGAAAAATATGTTTCAAACAAGAGTTATTCCATTCTTAACGACAAACAACTTTTGTTTGAAACATTTTACCCTATTTCGAATATTAACGGAATTATAAGCCAAAGACTTGAACAACATAAAACGGAGTATTTCTATTTGGCTACATCTAACTCATAAGTTAAGCGAGTTAGAAAAAAATGTTTCAAACAAGAGCTATTCCATTCTTAATGACAAACAACTTTGCTTTGAAACATTTTACCCTATTTCCGATATTAACGGAATTATAAGCCAAATAGGAATTTGGCTCCATCTAACTCCAAAGTTAAGCGAGTTAGAAAAAAATGCTTCAAATAAGAGTTATTCCATTCTTAATGGCGAACACCTTTTATTTGAAACATTTTTCCCCATTTCCGATATTAACGGAGTTATAACCCAAACACTGGAACACCCCAAAATGGAGTATTTCTATTTGGCTCCATCTAACTCATAAGTTAAGCGACTTAAAAAAAAATGCTTCAAATAAGAGTTATTCCATTCTTAATGCCGAACAACTTTTATTTGAAACATTTTACCCTATTTCGAATATTAACGGAATTATAAGCCAAGAACTTGAACAACATAAAACGGAGTATTTCTATTTGACTCCATCTAACTCATAAGTTAAGCGAGTTAGAAAAATATGTTTTAAACAAGAGTTATTCCATTCTTAATGACAAACAACTTTTGTTTGAAACATTTTACCCTATTTCGAATATTAACGGAATTATAAGCCAAAAACTTGAACAACATAAAACGGAGTATTTCTATTTGGCTACATCTAACTCATAAGTTAAGCGAGTTAGAAAAAAATGTTTCAAACAAGAGCTATTCCATTCTTAATGACAAGCAACTTTGGTTTGAAACATTTTACCCTATTTCCGATATTAACGGAATTATAAGCCAAATATGAATTTGGCTCCATCTAACTCCAACGTTAAGCGAGTTAGAAAAAAATGCTTCAAATAAGAGTTATTCCATTCTTAATGCCGAACAACTTCTATTTGAAACATTTTTCCCTATTTCCGATATTAACGGAATTATAACTCACACGCTGGATCAACACAAAATAGAGTATTTCTATTTGGCTCCCTCTCACTCCAAAGTTAAGCGAGTTAGAAAAAAAATGTTTCAAACAGGAGTTATTCCATTCTTAATGACAAACAACTTTGGTTTGAAACATTTTACCCTATTTCCGATATTAACGGAATTTTAAGCCAAAAACTTGAACAACCCAAAATGGAGTATCTCTATTTGGCTCCATCTAACTCATAAGTTAAGCGAGTTAGAAAAAAATGTTTCAAACAAGAGTTATTCCATTCTTAATGACAAACAACTTTGGTTTGAAACATTTTACCCTATTTCCGATATTAACGGAATTATAAGCCAAAAACTTGAACAACCTAAAACGGAGTGTTTCTATTTGGCTCCATCTAACTCCAAAGTTAAGCGAGTTAGAAAAAAATGCTTCAAATAAGAGTTATTCCATTCTTAATGGCGAACACCTTTTATTTGAAACATTTTTCCCCATTTCCGATATTAACGGAGTTATAACCCAAACACTGGAACACCCCAAAATGGAGTATTTCTATTTGGCTCCATCTAACTCATAAGTTAAGCGACTTAAAAAAAAATGCTTCAAATAAGAGTTATTCCATTCTTAATGCCGAACAACTTTTATTTGAAACATTTTACCCTATTTCGAATATTAACGGAATTATAAGCCAAGAACTTGAACAACATAAAACGGAGTATTTCTATTTGACTCCATCTAACTCATAAGTTAAGCGAGTTAGAAAAATATGTTTTAAACAAGAGTTATTCCATTCTTAATGACAAACAACTTTTGTTTGAAACATTTTACCCTATTTCGAATATTAACGGAATTATAAGCCAAAAACTTGAACAACATAAAACGGAGTATTTCTATTTGGCTACATCTAACTCATAAGTTAAGCGAGTTAGAAAAAAATGTTTCAAACAAGAGCTATTCCATTCTTAATGACAAGCAACTTTGGTTTGAAACATTTTACCCTATTTCCGATATTAACGGAATTATAAGCCAAATATGAATTTGGCTCCATCTAACTCCAACGTTAAGCGAGTTAGAAAAAAATGCTTCAAATAAGAGTTATTCCATTCTTAATGCCGAACAACTTCTATTTGAAACATTTTTCCCTATTTCCGATATTAACGGAATTATAACTCACACGCTGGATCAACACAAAATAGAGTATTTCTATTTGGCTCCCTCTCACTCCAAAGTTAAGCGAGTTAGAAAAAAAATGTTTCAAACAGGAGTTATTCCATTCTTAATGACAAACAACTTTGGTTTGAAACATTTTACCCTATTTCCGATATTAACGGAATTTTAAGCCAAAAACTTGAACAACCCAAAATGGAGTATCTCTATTTGGCTCCATCTAACTCATAAGTTAAGCGAGTTAGAAAAAAATGTTTCAAACAAGAGTTATTCCATTCTTAATGACAAACAACTTTGGTTTGAAACATTTTACCCTATTTCCGATATTAACGGAATTATAAGCCAAAAACTTGAACAACCTAAAACGGAGTGTTTCTATTTGGCTCCATCTAACTCCAAAGTTAAGCGAGTTAGAAAAAAATGCTTCAAATAAGAGTTATTCCATTCTTAATGGCGAACACCTTTTATTTGAAACATTTTTCCCCATTTCCGATATTAACGGAGTTATAACCCAAACACTGGAACACCCCAAAATGGAGTATTTCTATTTGGCTCCATCTAACTCATAAGTTAAGCGACTTAGAAAAAAATGCTTCAAATAAGAGTTATTCCATTCTTAATGCCGAACAACTTTTATTTGAAACATTTTACCCTATTTCGAATATTAACGGAATTATAAGCCAAAAACTTGAACAACATAAAACGGAGTATTTCTATTTGACTCCATCTAACTCATAAGTTAAGCGAGTTAGAAAAATATGTTTTAAACAAGAGTTATTCCATTCTTAATGACAAACAACTTTTGTTTGAAACATTTTACCCTATTTCGAATATTAACGGAATTATAAGCCAAAAACTTGAACAACATAAAACGGAGTATTTCTATTTGGCTACATCTAACTCATAAGTTAAGCGAGTTAGAAAAAAATGCTTCAAATAAGAGTTATTCCATTCTTAATGCCGAACAACTTCTATTTGAAACATTTTTCCCTATTTCCGATATTAACGGAATTATAACTCACACGCTGGATCAACACAAAATAGAGTATTTCTATTTGGCTCCCTCTCACTCCAAAGTTAAGCGAGTTAGAAAAAAAATGTTTCAAACAGGAGTTATTCCATTCTTAATGACAAACAACTTTGGTTTGAAACATTTTACCCTATTTCCGATATTAACGGAATTTTAAGCCAAAAACTTGAACAACCCAAAATGGAGTATCTCTATTTGGCTCCATCTTACTCATAAGTTAAGCGAGTTAGAAAAAAATGTTTCTAACAAGAGTTATTCCATTCTTAATGACAAACAACTTTGGTTTGAAACATTTTACCCTATTTCCGATATTAACGGAATTATAAGCCAAAAACTTGAACAACCTAAAACGGAGTGTTTCTATTTGGCTCCATCTAACTCAAAAGTTAAGCGAGTTAGAAAAAAATGTTTCAAATAAGAGATATTCCATTCCTAATGGCAAACAACTTTTGTTTGAAACATTTTACCCTATTTGCGATATTAACGGAATTATAAGCCAAAAACTTGAACAACCTAAAACGGAGTGTTTCTATTTGGCTCCATCTAACTCAAAAGTTGAGCGAGTTAGAAAAAAATGTTTCAAATGTGAGCTATACCATTCTTAATGACAAACAACTTTTGTTTGAAACATTATTCCCTATTTCCGATATTAACGGAATTATAACTCACACACTGGATCAACCCAAAATAGAGTGTTTCTATTTGGCTCCACCTAACTCGAAAGTTAAACGAGTTAGAAAAAAATGTTTCAAACCAGAGTTATTCCATTCTTAATGGCAAACAACTTTTATTTGAAACATTTTTTCCTATTACCGATATTAACGGAGTTATAAGTCACACACTGGATCAACCCAAAATAGAGTGTTTCTATTTGGCTCCATCTAACTCCAAAGTTAAGCGAGTTAGATAAAAATGTTTCAAACAAGAGCTATTCCACTCTTAATGACATACAACTTTGGTTTGAAACATTTTGCCCTATTTGCGATATTAACGGAATTATAAGCCAAAAACTTGAACAACCTAAAACGGAGAATTTCTATTTGGCTACATCTAACTCCAAAGTTAGGCGAGTTAGAAAAAAATATTTCAAATAGGAGACATTCCATTCTTAATGACAAACAACTTTGGTTTGAAACATTTTACCCTATTTCCAATATTAACGGAATTTTTAGCCAAAAACTTGAACAACCTGAGACGGAGTATTTCTATTTGGCTCCATCTAACTCAAAAGTTAAGCGAGTTAGAAAAGAATGTTTCAAATAGGACATACTCCATTCTTAATGACAAACAACTTTTGTTTGAAACATATTACCCTATTTCCGATATTAACAGAATTATAAGCCAAAAACTTGAACAACCTAAAACGGAGTACTTCTATTTGGCTCCATCTAGCTCCAAAGTCAAGCGAGTTAGAAAAAAAATTATCAAATAAGAGGTATTCCATTCTTAGTGGCGAACAACTTTTATTTGAAACATTTTTCTCTATTTCCGATATTAACGGAGTTATAACCCAAGCACTGGAACAACCCAAAATGGAGTATTTCTATTTGGCTCGATCTAACTCAAAAGTAAAGCGAGTTAGAAAAATATGTTTCAAACAAGAGTTATTCCATTCTTAACGACAAACAACTTTTGTTTGAAACATTTTACCCTATTTCGAATATTAACGGAATTATAAGCCAAAGACTTGAACAACATAAAACGGAGTATTTCTATTTGGCTACATCTAACTCATAAGTTAAGCGAGTTAGAAAAAAATGTTTCAAACAAGAGCTATTCCATTCTTAATGACAAACAACTTTGCTTTGAAACATTTTACCCTATTTCCGATATTAACGGAATTATAAGCCAAATAGGAATTTGGCTCCATCTAACTCCAAAGTTAAGCGAGTTAGAAAAAAATGCTTCAAATAAGAGTTATTCCATTCTTAATGGCGAACACCTTCTATTTGAAACATTTTTCCCCATTTCCGATATTAACGGAGTTATAACCCAAACACTGGAACACCCCAAAATGGAGTATTTCTATTTGGCTCAATCTAACTCATAAGTTAAGCGACTTAAAAAAAATGCTTCAAATAAGAATTATTCCATTCTTAATGCCGAACAACTTTTATTTGAAACATTTTACCCTATTTCGAATATTAACGGAATTATAAACCAAAAACTTGAACAACATAAAACGGAGTATTTCTATTTGGCTACATCTAACTCATAAGTTAAGCGAGTTAGAAAAAAATGTTTCAAACAAGAGCTACTCCATTCTTAATGACAAACAACTGTGGTTTGAAACATTTTACCCTATTTCCGATATTAACGGAATTATAAGCCAAATAGGAATTTGGCTCCATCTAACTCCAAAGTTAAGCGAGTTAGAAAAAAATGCTTCAAATAAGAGTTATTCCATTCTTAATGGCGAACACCTTTTATTTGAAATATTTTTCCCCATTTCCGATATTAACGGAGTTATAACCCAAACACTGGAACACCCCAAAATGGAGTATTTCTATTTGGCTCAATCTAACTCATAAGTTAAGCGACTTAAAAAAAATGCTTCAAATAAGAGTTATTCCATTCTTAATGCCGAACAACTTTTATTTGAAACATTTTACCCTATTTCGAATATTAACGGAATTATAAACCAAAAACTTGAACAACATAAAACGGAGTATTTCTATTTGGCTACATCTAACTCATAAGTTAAGCGAGTTAGAAAAAAATGTTTCAAACAAGAGCTACTCCATTCTTAATGACAAACAACTTTGGTTTGAAACATTTTACCCTATTTCCGATATTAACGGAATTATAAGCCAAATAGGAATTTGGCTCCATCTAACTCCAAAGTTAAGCGAGTTAGAAAAAAATGCTTCAAATAAGAGTTATTCCATTCTTAATGCCGAACAACTTTTATTTGAAACATTTTACCCTATTTCGAATATTAACGGAATTATAAGCCAAAAACTTGAACAACATAAAACGGAGTATTTCTATTTGGCTACATCTAACTCATAAGTCAAGCGAGTTAGAAAAAAATGTTTCAAACAAGAGCTATTCCATTCTTAATGACAAACAACTTTGGTTTGAAACATTTTACCCTATTTCCGATATTAACGGAATTATAAGCCAAATAGGAATTTGGCTCCATCTAACTCCAACGTTAAGCGAGTTAGAAAAAAATGCTTCAAATAAGAGTTATTCCATTCTTAATGCCGAACAACTTTTATTTGAAACATTTTTCCCTATTTCCGATATTAACGGAATTATAACTCACACGCTGGATCAACACAAAATAGAGTATTTCTATTTGGCTCCCTCTCACTCCAAAGTTAAGCGAGTTAGAAAAAAAATGTTTCAAACAGGAGTTATTCCATTCTTAATGACAAACAACTTTGGTTTGAAACATTTTACCCTATTTCCGATATTAACGGAATTATAAGCCAAAAACTTGAACAACCTAAAACGGAGTGTTTCTATTTGGCTCCATCTAACTCCAAAGTTAAGCGAGTTAGAAAAAAATGCTTCAAATAAGAGTTATTCCATTCTTAATGGCGAACACCTTTTATTTGAAACATTTTTCCCCATTTCCGATATTAACGGAGTTATAACCCAAACACTGGAACACCCCAAAATGGAGTATTTCTATTTGGCTCCATCTAACTCATAAGTTAAGCGACTTAAAAAAAAATGCTTCAAATAAGAGTTATTCCATTCTTAATGCCGAACAACTTTTATTTGAAACATTTTACCCTATTTCGAATATTAACGGAATTATAAGCCAAGAACTTGAACAACATAAAACGGAGTATTTCTATTTGACTCCATCTAACTCATAAGTTAAGCGAGTTAGAAAAATATGTTTTAAACAAGAGTTATTCCATTCTTAATGACAAACAACTTTTGTTTGAAACATTTTACCCTATTTCGAATATTAACGGAATTATAAGCCAAAAACTTGAACAACATAAAACGGAGTATTTCTATTTGGCTACATCTAACTCATAAGTTAAGCGAGTTAGAAAAAAATGTTTCAAACAAGAGCTATTCCATTCTTAATGACAAGCAACTTTGGTTTGAAACATTTTACCCTATTTCCGATATTAACGGAATTATAAGCCAAATATGAATTTGGCTCCATCTAACTCCAACGTTAAGCGAGTTAGAAAAAAATGCTTCAAATAAGAGTTATTCCATTCTTAATGCCGAACAACTTCTATTTGAAACATTTTTCCCTATTTCCGATATTAACGGAATTATAACTCACACGCTGGATCAACACAAAATAGAGTATTTCTATTTGGCTCCCTCTCACTCCAAAGTTAAGCGAGTTAGAAAAAAAATGTTTCAAACAGGAGTTATTCCATTCTTAATGACAAACAACTTTGGTTTGAAACATTTTACCCTATTTCCGATATTAACGGAATTTTAAGCCAAAAACTTGAACAACCCAAAATGGAGTATCTCTATTTGGCTCCATCTAACTCATAAGTTAAGCGAGTTAGAAAAAAATGTTTCAAACAAGAGTTATTCCATTCTTAATGACAAACAACTTTGGTTTGAAACATTTTACCCTATTTCCGATATTAACGGAATTATAAGCCAAAAACTTGAACAACCTAAAACGGAGTGTTTCTATTTGGCTCCATCTAACTCCAAACTTAAGCGAGTTAGAAAAAAATGCTTCAAATAAGAGTTATTCCATTCTTAATGGCGAACACCTTTTATTTGAAACATTTTTCCCCATTTCCGATATTAACGGAGTTATAACCCAAACACTGGAACACCCCAAAATGGAGTATTTCTATTTGGCTCCATCTAACTCATAAGTTAAGCGACTTAGAAAAAAATGCTTCAAATAAGAGTTATTCCATTCTTAATGCCGAACAACTTTTATTTGAAACAGTTTACCCTATTTCGAATATTAACGGAATTATAAGCCAAAAACTTGAACAACATAAAACGGAGTATTTCTATTTGACTCCATCTAACTCATAAGTTAAGCGAGTTAGAAAAATATGTTTTAAACAAGAGTTATTCCATTCTTAATGACAAACAACTTTTGTTTGAAACATTTTACCCTATTTCGAATATTAACGGAATTATAAGCCAAAAACTTGAACAACATAAAACGGAGTATTTCTATTTGGCTACATCTAACTCATAAGTTAAGCGAGTTAGAAAAAAATGTTTCAAACAAGAGCTATTCCATTCTTAATGACAAGCAACTTTGGTTTGAAACATTTTACCCTATTTCCGATATTAACGGAATTATAAGCCAAATAGGAATTTGGCTCCATCTAACTCCAACGTTAAGCGAGTTAGAAAAAAATGCTTCAAATAAGAGTTATTCCATTCTTAATGCCGAACAACTTTTATTTGAAACATTTTTCCCTATTTCCGATATTAACGGAATTATAACTCACACGCTGGATCAACACAAAATAGAGTATTTCTATTTGGCTCCCTCTCACTCCAAAGTTAAGCGAGTTAGAAAAAAAATGTTTCAAACAGGAGTTATTCCATTCTTAATGACAAACAACTTTGATTTGAAACATTTTACCCTATTTCCGATATTAACGGAATTTTAAGCCAAAAACTTGAACAACCCAAAATGGAGTATCTCTATTTGGCTCCATCTAACTCAAAAGTTAAGCGAGTTAGAAAAAAATGTTTCAAATAAAAGATATTCCATTCCTAATGGCAAACAACTTTTGTTTGAAACATTTTACCCCATTTGCGATATTAACGGAATTATAGGCCAAAAACTTGAACAACCTAAAACGGAGTGTTTCTATTTGGCTCCATCTAACTCAAAAGTTGAGCGAGTTAGAAAAAAATGTTTCAAATAAGAGCTATTCCATTCTTAATGGCAAACAACTTTTGTTTGAAACATTATTCCCTATTTCCGATATTAACGGAATTATAACTCACACACTGGATCAACCCAAAATAGAGTGTTTCTATTTGGCTCCACCTAACTCGAAAGTTAAACGAGTTAGAAAAAAATGTTTCAAACAAGACTTATTCCATTCTTAATGGCAAACAACTTTTATTTGAAACATTTTTTCCTATTACCGATATTAACGGAGTTATAAGTCACACACTGGATCAACCCAAAATAGAGTGTTTCTATTTGGCTCCATCTAACTCCAAAGTTAAGTGAGTTAGATAAAGATGTTTCAAACAAGAGCTATTCCACTCTTAATGACATACAACTTTGGTTTGAAACATTTTACCCTATTTGCGATATTAACGGAATTATAAGCCAAAAACTTGAACAACCTAAAACGGAGTATTTCTATTTGGCTCCATCTAACTCCAAAGCTAGGCGACTTAGAAAAAAATATTTCAAATAGGAGATATTCCATTCTTAATGACAAACAACTTTGGTTTGAAACATTTTACCCTATTTCCGATATTAACGGAATTATAAGCCAAGAACTTGAACAACCTAAAACAGAGTATTTCTATTTGGCTCCATCTAACTCCAAAGTTAAGCGAGTTAGAAAAAAATGCTTCAAATAAGAGTTATTCCATTCTTAATGGCGAACACCTTTTATTTGAAACATTTTTCCCCATTTCCGATATTAACGGAGTTATAACCCAAACACTGGAACACCCCAAAATGGAGTATTTCTATTTGGCTCCATCTAACTCATAAGTTAAGCGACTTAAAAAAAAAATGCTTCAAATAAGAGTTATTCCATTCTTAATGCCGAACAACTTTTATTTGAAACATTTTACCCTATTTCGAATATTAACGGAATTATAAGCCAAGAACTTGAACAACATAAAACGGAGTATTTCTATTTGACTCCATCTAACTCATAAGTTAAGCGAGTTAGAAAAATATGTTTTAAACAAGAGTTATTCCATTCTTAATGACAAACAACTTTTGTTTGAAACATTTTACCCTATTTCGAATATTAACGGAATTATAAGCCAAAAACTTGAACAACATAAAACGGAGTATTTCTATTTGGCTACATCTAACTCATAAGTTAAGCGAGTTAGAAAAAAATGTTTCAAACAAGAGCTATTCCATTCTTAATGACAAGCAACTTTGGTTTGAAACATTTTACCCTATTTCCGATATTAACGGAATTATAAGCCAAATATGAATTTGGCTCCATCTAACTCCAACGTTAAGCGAGTTAGAAAAAAATGCTTCAAATAAGAGTTATTCCATTCTTAATGCCGAACAACTTCTATTTGAAACATTTTTCCCTATTTCCGATATTAACGGAATTATAACTCACACGCTGGATCAACACAAAATAGAGTATTTCTATTTGGCTCCCTCTCACTCCAAAGTTAAGCGAGTTAGAAAAAAAATGTTTCAAACAGGAGTTATTCCATTCTTAATGACAAACAACTTTGGTTTGAAACATTTTACCCTATTTCCGATATTAACGGAATTTTAAGCCAAAAACTTGAACAACCCAAAATGGAGTATCTCTATTTGGCTCCATCTAACTCATAAGTTAAGCGAGTTAGAAAAAAATGTTTCAAACAAGAGTTATTCCGTTCTTAATGACAAACAACTTTGGTTTGAAACATTTTACCCTATTTCCGATATTAACGGAATTATAAGCCAAAAACTTGAACAACCTAAAACGGAGTGTTTCTATTTGGCTCCATCTAACTCCAAAGTTAAGCGAGTTAGAAAAAAATGCTTCAAATAAGAGTTATTCCATTCTTAATGGCGAACACCTTTTATTTGAAACATTTTTCCCCATTTCCGATATTAACGGAGTTATAACCCAAACACTGGAACACCCCAAAATGGAGTATTTCTATTTGGCTCCATCTAACTCATAAGTTAAGCGACTTAGAAAAAAATGCTTCAAATAAGAGTTATTCCATTCTTAATGCCGAACAACTTTTATTTGAAACATTTTACCCTATTTCGAATATTAACGGAATTATAAGCCAAAAACTTGAACAACATAAAACGGAGTATTTCTATTTGACTCCATCTAACTCATAAGTTAAGCGAGTTAGAAAAATATGTTTTAAACAAGAGTTATTCCATTCTTAATGACAAACAACTTTTGTTTGAAACATTTTACCCTATTTCGAATATTAACGGAATTATAAGCCAAAAACTTGAACAACATAAAACGAAGTATTTCTATTTGGCTACATCTAACTCATAAGTTAAGCGAATTAGAAAAAAATGTTTCAAACAAGAGCTATTCCATTCTTAATGACAAGCAACTTTGGTTTGAAACATTTTACCCTATTTCCGATATTAACGGAATTATAAGCCAAATAGGAATTTGGCTCCATCTAACTCCAACGTTAAGCGAGTTAGAAAAAAATGCTTCAAATAAGAGTTATTCCATTCTTAATGCCGAACAACTTTTATTTGAAACATTTTTCCCTATTTCCGATATTAACGGAATTATAACTCACACGCTGGATCAACACAAAATAGAGTATTTCTATTTGGCTCCCTCTCACTCCAAAGTTAAGCGAGTTAGAAAAAAAATGTTTCAAACAGGAGTTATTCCATTCTTAATGACAAACAACTTTGATTTGAAACATTTTACCCTATTTCCGATATTAACGGAATTTTAAGCCAAAAACTTGAACAACCCAAAATGGAGTATCTCTATTTGGCTCCATCTAACTCAAAAGTTAAGCGAGTTAGAAAAAAATGTTTCAAATAAGAGATATTTCATTCCTAATGGCAAACAACTTTTGTTTGAAACATTTTACCCTATTTGCGATATTAACGGAATTATAGGCCAAAAACTTGAACAACCTAAAACGGAGTGTTTCTATTTGGCTCCATCTAACTCAAAAGTTGAGCGAGTTAGAAAAAAATGTTTCAAATAAGAGCTATTCCATTCTTAATGGCAAACAACTTTTGTTTGAAACATTATTCCCTATTTCCGATATTAACGGAATTATAACTCACACACTGGATCAACCCGAAATAGAGTGTTTCTATTTGGCTCCACCTAACTCGAAAGTTAAACGAGTTAGAAAAAAATGTTTCAAACAAGACTTATTCCATTCTTAATGGCAAACAACTTTTATTTGAAACATTTTTTCCTATTACCGATATTAACGGAGTTATAAGTCACACACTGGGTCAACCCAAAATAGAGTGTTTCTATTTGGCTCCATCTAACTCCAAAGTTAAGTGAGTTAGATAAAGATGTTTCAAACAAGAGCTATTCCACTCTTAATGACATACAACTTTGGTTTGAAACATTTTACCCTATTTGCGATATTAACGGAATTATAAGCCAAAAATTTGAACAACCTAAAACGGAGTATTTCTATTTGGCTCCATCTAACTCCAAAGCTAGGCGAGTTAGAAAAAAATATTTCAAATAGGAGATATTCCATTCTTAATGACAAACAACTTTGGTTTGAAACATTTTACCCTATTTCCGATATTAACGGAATTATAAGCCAAGAACTTGAACAACCTAAAACAGAGTATTTCTATTTGGCTCCATCTAACTCCAAAGTTAAGCGAGTTAGAAAAAAATGCTTCAAATAAGAGTTATTCCATTCTTAATGGCGAACACCTTTTATTTGAAACATTTTTCCCCATTTCCGATATTAACGGAGTTATAACCCAAACACTGGAACACCCCAAAATGGAGTATTTCTATTTGGCTCAATCTAACTCATAAGTTAAGCGACTTAAAAAAAATGCTTCAAATAAGAGTTATTCCATTCTTAATGCCGAACAACTTTTATTTGAAACATTTTACCCTATTTCGAATATTAACGGAATTATAAACCAAAAACTTGAACAACATAAAACGGAGTATTTCTATTTGGCTACATCTAACTCATAAGTTAAGCGAGTTAGAAAAAAATGTTTCAAACAAGAGCTACTCCATTCTTAATGACAAACAACTTTGGTTTGAAACATTTTACCCTATTTCCGATATTAACGGAATTATAAGCCAAATAGGAATTTGGCTCCATCTAACTCCAAAGTTAAGCGAGTTAGAAAAAAATGCTTCAAATAAGAGTTATTCCATTCTTAATGGCGAACACCTTTTATTTGAAACATTTTTCCCCATTTCCGATATTAACGGAGTTATAACCCAAACACTGGAACACCCCAAAATGGAGTATTTCTATTTGGCTCCATCTAACTCATAAGTTAAGCGACTTAGAAAAAAATGCTTCAAATAAGAGTTATTCCATTCTTAATGCCGAACAACTTTTATTTGAAACATTTTACCCTATTTCGAATATTAACGGAATTATAAGCCAAAAACTTGAACAACATAAAACGGAGTATTTCTATTTGGCTACATCCAACTCATAAGTCAAGCGAGTTAGAAAAAAATGTTTCAAACAAGAGCTATTCCATTCTTAATGACAAACAACTTTGGTTTGAAACATTTTACCCTATTTCCGATATTAACGGAATTATAAGCCAAATAGGAATTTGGCTCCATCTAACTCCAAAGTTAAGCGAGTTAGAAAAAAATGCTTCAAATAAGAGTTATTCCATTCTTAATGCCGAACAACTTTTATTTGAAACATTTTACCCTATTTCGAATATTAACGGAATTATAAGCCAAAAACTTGAACAACATAAAACGGAGTATTTCTATTTGACTCCATCTAACTCATAAGTTAAGCGAGTTAGAAAAATATGTTTTAAACAAGAGTTATTCCATTCTTAATGACAAACAACTTTTGTTTGAAACATTTTACCCTATTTCGAATATTAACGGAATTATAAGCCAAAAACTTGAACAACATAAAACGGAGTATTTCTATTTGGGTACATCTAACTCATAAGTTAAGCGAGTTAGAAAAAAATGTTTCAAACAAGAGCTATTCCATTCTTAATGACAAGCAACTTTGGTTTGAAACATTTTACCCTATTTCCGATATTAACGGAATTATAAGCCAAATAGGAATTTGGCTCCATCTAACTCCAACGTTAAGCGAGTTAGAAAAAAATGCTTCAAATAAGAGTTATTCCATTCTTAATGCCGAACAACTTTTATTTGAAACATTTTTCCCTATTTCCGATATTAACGGAATTATAACTCACACGCTGGATCAACACAAAATAGAGTATTTCTATTTGGCTCCCTCTCACTCCAAAATTAAGCGAGTTAGAAAAAAAATGTTTCAAACAGGAGTTATTCCATTCTTAATGACAAACAACTTTGGTTTGAAACATTTTACCCTATTTCCGATATTAGCGGAATTTTAAGCCAAAAACTTGAACAACCCAAAATGGAGTATCTCTATTTGGCTCCATCTAACTCATAAGTTAAGCGAGTTAGAAAAAAATGTTTCAAACAAGAGTTATTCCATTCTTAATGACAAACAACTTTGGTTTGAAACATTTTACCCTATTTCCGATATTAACGGAATTATAAGCCAAAAACTTGAACAACCTAAAACCGAGTGTTTCTATTTGGCTCCATCTAACTCCAAAGTTAAGCGAGTTAGAAAAAAATGCTTCAAATAAGAGTTATTCCGTTCTTAATGGCGAACACCTTTTATTTGAAACATTTTTCCCCATTTCCGATATTAACGGAGTTATAACCCAAACACTGGAACACCCCAAAATGGAGTATTTCTATTTGGCTCCATCTAACTCATAAGTTAAGCGACTTAAAAAAAATGCTTCAAATAAGAGTTATTCCATTCTTAATGCCGAACAACTTTTATTTGAAACATTTTACCCTATTTCGAATATTAACGGAATTATAAGCCAAAAACTTGAACAACATAAAACGGAGTATTTCTATTTGACTCCATCTAACTCATAAGTTAAGCGAGTTAGAAAAATATGTTTTAAACAAGAGTTATTCCATTCTTAATGACAAACAACTTTTGTTTGAAACATTTTACCCTATTTCGAATATTAACGGAGTTATAAGCCAAAAACTTGAACAACATAAAACGGAGTATTTCTATTTGGCTACATCTAACTCATAAGTTAAGCGAGTTAGAAAAAAATGTTTCAAACAAGAGCTATTCCATTCTTAATGACAAGCAACTTTGGTTTGAAACATTTTACCCTATTTCCGATATTAACGGAATTATAAGCCAAATAGGAATTTGGCTCCATCTAACTCCAACGTTAAGCGAGTTAGAAAAAATGCTTCAAATAAGAGTTATTCCATTCTTAATGCCGAACAACTTTTATTTGAAACATTTTTCCCTATTTCCGATATTAACGGAATTATAACTCACACGCTGGATCAACACAAAATAGAGTATTTCTATTTGGCTCCCTCTCACTCCAAAGTTAAGCGAGTTAGAAAAAAAATGTTTCAAACAGGAGTTATTCCATTCTTAATGACAAACAACTTTGATTTGAAACATTTTACCCTATTTCCGATATTAACGGAATTTTAAGCCAAAAACTTGAACAACCCAAAATGGAGTATCTCTATTTGGCTCCATCTAACTCATAAGTTAAGCGAGTTAGAAAAAAATGTTTCAAACAAGAGTTATTCCATTCTTAATGACAAACAACTTTGGTTTGAAACATTTTACCCTATTTCCGATATTAACGGAATTATAAGCCAAAAACTTGAACAACCTAAAACCGAGTGTTTCTATTTGGCTCCATCTAACTCCAAAGTTAAGCGAGTTAGAAAAAAATGCTTCAAATAAGAGTTATTCCGTTCTTAATGGCGAACACCTTTTATTTGAAACATTTTTCCCCATTTCCGATATTAACGGAGTTATAACCCAAATACTGGAACACCCCAAAATGGAGTATTTCTATTTGGCTCCATCTAACTCATAAGTTAAGCGACTTAAAAAAAATGCTTCAAATAAGAGTTATTCCATTCTTAATGCCGAACAACTTTTATTTGAAACATTTTACCCTATTTCGAATATTAACGGAATTATAAGCCAAAAACTTGAACAACATAAAACGGAGTATTTCTATTTGACTCCATCTAACTCATAAGTTAAGCGAGTTAGAAAAATATGTTTTAAACAAGAGTTATTCCATTCTTAATGACAAACAACTTTTGTTTGAAACATTTTACCCTATTTCGAATATTAACGGAATTATAAGCCAAAAACTTGAACAACATAAAACGGAGTATTTCTATTTGGCTACATCTAACTCATAAGTTAAGCGAATTAGAAAAAAATGTTTCAAACAAGAGCTATTCCATTCTTAATGACAAGCAACTTTGGTTTGAAACATTTTACCCTATTTCCGATATTAACGGAATTATAAGCCAAATAGGAATTTGGCTCCATCTAACTCCAACGTTAAGCGAGTTAGAAAAAAATGCTTCAAATAAGAGTTATTCCATTCTTAATGCCGAACAACTTTTATTTGAAACATTTTTCCCTATTTCCGATATTAACGGAATTATAACTCACACGCTGGATCAACACAAAATAGAGTATTTCTATTTGGCTCCCTCTCACTCCAAAGTTAAGCGAGTTAGAAAAAAAATGTTTCAAACAGGAGTTATTCCATTCTTAATGACAAACAACTTTGATTTGAAACATTTTACCCTATTTCCGATATTAACGGAATTTTAAGCCAAAAACTTGAACAACCCAAAATGGAGTATCTCTATTTGGCTCCATCTAACTCAAAAGTTAAGCGAGTTAGAAAAAAATGTTTCAAATAAGAGATATTCCATTCCTAATGGCAAACAACTTTTGTTTGAAACATTTTACCCTATTTGCGATATTAACGGAATTATAGGCCAAAAACTTGAACAACCTAAAACGGAGTGTTTCTATTTGGCTCCATCTAACTCAAAAGTTGAGCGAGTTAGAAAAAAATGTTTCAAATAAGAGCTATTCCATTCTTAATGGCAAACAACTTTTGTTTGAAACATTATTCCCTATTTCCGATATTAACGGAATTATAACTCACACACTGGATCAACCCGAAATAGAGTGTTTCTATTTGGCTCCACCTAACTCGAAAGTTAAACGAGTTAGAAAAAAATGTTTCAAACAAGACTTATTCCATTCTTAATGGCAAACAACTTTTATTTGAAACATTTTTTCCTATTACCGATATTAACGGAGTTATAAGTCACACACTGGGTCAACCCAAAATAGAGTGTTTCTATTTGGCTCCATCTAACTCCAAAGTTAAGTGAGTTAGATAAAGATGTTTCAAACAAGAGCTATTCCACTCTTAATGACATACAACTTTGGTTTGAAACATTTTACCCTATTTGCGATATTAACGGAATTATAAGCCAAAAATTTGAACAACCTAAAACGGAGTATTTCTATTTGGCTCCATCTAACTCCAAAGCTAGGCGAGTTAGAAAAAAATATTTCAAATAGGAGATATTCCATTCTTAATGACAAACAACTTTGGTTTGAAACATTTTACCCTATTTCCGATATTAACGGAATTATAAGCCAAGAACTTGAACAACCTAAAACAGAGTATTTCTATTTGGCTCCATCTAACTCCAAAGTTAAGCGAGTTAGAAAAAAATGCTTCAAATAAGAGTTATTCCATTCTTAATGGCGAACACCTTTTATTTGAAACATTTTTCCCCATTTCCGATATTAACGGAGTTATAACCCAAACACTGGAACACCCCAAAATGGAGTATTTCTATTTGGCTCAATCTAACTCATAAGTTAAGCGACTTAAAAAAAATGCTTCAAATAAGAGTTATTCCATTCTTAATGCCGAACAACTTTTATTTGAAACATTTTACCCTATTTCGAATATTAACGGAATTATAAACCAAAAACTTGAACAACATAAAACGGAGTATTTCTATTTGGCTACATCTAACTCATAAGTTAAGCGAGTTAGAAAAAAATGTTTCAAACAAGAGCTACTCCATTCTTAATGACAAACAACTTTGGTTTGAAACATTTTACCCTATTTCCGATATTAACGGAATTATAAGCCAAATAGGAATTTGGCTCCATCTAACTCCAAAGTTAAGCGAGTTAGAAAAAAATGCTTCAAATAAGAGTTATTCCATTCTTAATGGCGAACACCTTTTATTTGAAACATTTTTCCCCATTTCCGATATTAACGGAGTTATAACCCAAACACTGGAACACCCCAAAATGGAGTATTTCTATTTGGCTCCATCTAACTCATAAGTTAAGCGACTTAGAAAAAAATGCTTCAAATAAGAGTTATTCCATTCTTAATGCCGAACAACTTTTATTTGAAACATTTTACCCTATTTCGAATATTAACGGAATTATAAGCCAAAAACTTGAACAACATAAAACGGAGTATTTCTATTTGGCTACATCCAACTCATAAGTCAAGCGAGTTAGAAAAAAATGTTTCAAACAAGAGCTATTCCATTCTTAATGACAAACAACTTTGGTTTGAAACATTTTACCCTATTTCCGATATTAACGGAATTATAAGCCAAATAGGAATTTGGCTCCATCTAACTCCAACGTTAAGCGAGTTAGAAAAAAATGCTTCAAATAAGAGTTATTCCATTATTAATGCCGAACAACTTTTATTTGAAACATTTTTCCCTATTTCCGATATTAACGGAATTATAACTCACACGCTGGATCAACACAAAATAGAGTATTTCTATTTGGCTCCCTCTCACTCCAAAGTTAAGCGAGTTAGAAAAAAAATGTTTCAAACAGGAGTTATTCCATTCTTAATGACAAACAACTTTGGTTTGAAACATTTTACCCTATTTCCGATATTAACGGAATTATAAGCCAAAAACTTGAACAACCTAAAACGGAGTGTTTCTATTTGGCTCCATCTAACTCCAAAGTTAAGCGAGTTAGAAAAAAATGCTTCAAATAAGAGTTATTCCATTCTTAATGGCGAACACCTTTTATTTGAAACATTTTTCCCCATTTCCGATATTAACGGAGTTATAACCCAAACACTGGAACACCCCAAAATGGAGTATTTCTATTTGGCTCCATCTAACTCATAAGTTAAGCGACTTAAAAAAAATGCTTCAAATAAGAGTTATTCCATTCTTAATGCCGAACAACTTTTATTTGAAACATTTTACCCTATTTCGAATATTAACGGAATTATAAGCCAAAAACTTGAACAACATAAAACGGAGTATTTCTATTTGACTCCATCTAACTCATAAGTTAAGCGAGTTAGAAAAATATGTTTTAAACAAGAGTTATTCCATTCTTAATGACAAACAACTTTTGTTTGAAACATTTTACCCTATTTCGAATATTAACGGAATTATAAGCCAAAAACTTGAACAACATAAAACGGAGTATTTCTATTTGGGTACATCTAACTCATAAGTTAAGCGAGTTAGAAAAAAATGTTTCAAACAAGAGCTATTCCATTCTTAATGACAAGCAACTTTGGTTTGAAACATTTTACCCTATTTCCGATATTAACGGAATTATAAGCCAAATAGGAATTTGGCTCCATCTAACTCCAACGTTAAGCGAGTTAGAAAAAAATGCTTCAAATAAGAGTTATTCCATTCTTAATGCCGAACAACTTTTATTTGAAACATTTTTCCCTATTTCCGATATTAACGGAATTATAACTCACACGCTGGATCAACACAAAATAGAGTATTTCTATTTGGCTCCCTCTCACTCCAAAATTAAGCGAGTTAGAAAAAAAATGTTTCAAACAGGAGTTATTCCATTCTTAATGACAAACAACTTTGGTTTGAAACATTTTACCCTATTTCCGATATTAGCGGAATTTTAAGCCAAAAACTTGAACAACCCAAAATGGAGTATCTCTATTTGGCTCCATCTAACTCATAAGTTAAGCGAGTTAGAAAAAAATGTTTCAAACAAGAGTTATTCCATTCTTAATGACAAACAACTTTGGTTTGAAACATTTTACCCTATTTCCGATATTAACGGAATTATAAGCCAAAAACTTGAACAACCTAAAACCGAGTGTTTCTATTTGGCTCCATCTAACTCCAAAGTTAAGCGAGTTAGAAAAAAATGCTTCAAATAAGAGTTATTCCGTTCTTAATGGCGAACACCTTTTATTTGAAACATTTTTCCCCATTTCCGATATTAACGGAGTTATAACCCAAACACTGGAACACCCCAAAATGGAGTATTTCTATTTGGCTCCATCTAACTCATAAGTTAAGCGACTTAAAAAAAATGCTTCAAATAAGAGTTATTCCATTCTTAATGCCGAACAACTTTTATTTGAAACATTTTACCCTATTTCGAATATTAACGGAATTATAAGCCAAAAACTTGAACAACATAAAACGGAGTATTTCTATTTGACTCCATCTAACTCATAAGTTAAGCGAGTTAGAAAAATATGTTTTAAACAAGAGTTATTCCATTCTTAATGACAAACAACTTTTGTTTGAAACATTTTACCCTATTTCGAATATTAACGGAGTTATAAGCCAAAAACTTGAACAACATAAAACGGAGTATTTCTATTTGGCTACATCTAACTCATAAGTTAAGCGAGTTAGAAAAAAATGTTTCAAACAAGAGCTATTCCATTCTTAATGACAAGCAACTTTGGTTTGAAACATTTTACCCTATTTCCGATATTAACGGAATTATAAGCCAAATAGGAATTTGGCTCCATCTAACTCCAACGTTAAGCGAGTTAGAAAAAATGCTTCAAATAAGAGTTATTCCATTCTTAATGCCGAACAACTTTTATTTGAAACATTTTTCCCTATTTCCGATATTAACGGAATTATAACTCACACGCTGGATCAACACAAAATAGAGTATTTCTATTTGGCTCCCTCTCACTCCAAAGTTAAGCGAGTTAGAAAAAAAATGTTTCAAACAGGAGTTATTCCATTCTTAATGACAAACAACTTTGATTTGAAACATTTTACCCTATTTCCGATATTAACGGAATTTTAAGCCAAAAACTTGAACAACCCAAAATGGAGTATCTCTATTTGGCTCCATCTAACTCATAAGTTAAGCGAGTTAGAAAAAAATGTTTCAAACAAGAGTTATTCCATTCTTAATGACAAACAACTTTGGTTTGAAACATTTTACCCTATTTCCGATATTAACGGAATTATAAGCCAAAAACTTGAACAACCTAAAACCGAGTGTTTCTATTTGGCTCCATCTAACTCCAAAGTTAAGCGAGTTAGAAAAAAATGCTTCAAATAAGAGTTATTCCGTTCTTAATGGCGAACACCTTTTATTTGAAACATTTTTCCCCATTTCCGATATTAACGGAGTTATAACCCAAATACTGGAACACCCCAAAATGGAGTATTTCTATTTGGCTCCATCTAACTCATAAGTTAAGCGACTTAAAAAAAATGCTTCAAATAAGAGTTATTCCATTCTTAATGCCGAACAACTTTTATTTGAAACATTTTACCCTATTTCGAATATTAACGGAATTATAA
The DNA here is from genome assembly GCA_036711955.1 of Digitonthophagus gazella. Taxonomy (NCBI): domain Eukaryota; kingdom Metazoa; phylum Arthropoda; class Insecta; order Coleoptera; family Scarabaeidae; genus Digitonthophagus; species Digitonthophagus gazella. The sequence goes on from JASCIT010000012.1 coordinate 10,864,399, forward strand.
GCCAAAAACTTGAACAACATAAAACGGAGTATTTCTATTTGACTCCATCTAACTCATAAGTTAAGCGAGTTAGAAAAATATGTTTTAAACAAGAGTTATTCCATTCTTAATGACAAACAACTTTTGTTTGAAACATTTTACCCTATTTCGAATATTAACGGAGTTATAAGCCAAAAACTTGAACAACATAAAACGGAGTATTTCTATTTGGCTACATCTAACTCATAAGTTAAGCGAGTTAGAAAAAAATGTTTCAAACAAGAGCTATTCCATTCTTAATGACAAGCAACTTTGGTTTGAAACATTTTACCCTATTTCCGATATTAACGGAATTATAAGCCAAATAGGAATTTGGCTCCATCTAACTCCAACGTTAAGCGAGTTAGAAAAAATGCTTCAAATAACAGTTATTCCATTCTTAATGCCGAACAACTTTTATTTGAAACATTTTTCCCTATTTCCGATATTAACGGAATTATAACTCACACGCTGGATCAACACAAAATAGAGTATTTCTATTTGGCTCCCTCTCACTCCAAAGTTAAGCGAGTTAGAAAAAAAATGTTTCAAACAGGAGTTATTCCATTCTTAATGACAAACAACTTTGATTTGAAACATTTTACCCTATTTCCGATATTAACGGAATTTTAAGCCAAAAACTTGAACAACCCAAAATGGAGTATCTCTATTTGGCTCCATCTAACTCATAAGTTAAGCGAGTTAGAAAAAAATGTTTCAAACAAGAGTTATTCCATTCTTAATGACAAACAACTTTGGTTTGAAACATTTTACCCTATTTCCGATATTAACGGAATTATAAGCCAAAAACTTGAACAACCTAAAACGGAGTGTTTCTATTTGGCTCCATCTAACTCAAAAGTTGAGCGAGTTAGAAAAAAATGTTTCAAATAAGAGCTATTCCATTCTTAATGGCAAACAACTTTTGTTTGAAACATTATTCCCTATTTCCGATATTAACGGAATTATAACTCACACACTGGATCAACCCAAAATAGAGTGTTTCTATTTGGCTCCACCTAACTCGAAAGTTAAACGAGTTAGAAAAAAATGTTTCAAACAAGACTTATTCCATTCTTAATGGCAAACAACTTTTATTTGAAACATTTTTTCCTATTACCGATATTAACGGAGTTATAAGTCACACACTGGATCAACCCAAAATAGAGTGTTTCTATTTGGCTCCATCTAACTCCAAAGTTAAGTGAGTTAGATAAAAATGTTTCAAACAAGAGCTATTCCACTCTTAATGACATACAACTTTGGTTTGAAACATTTTACCCTATTTGCGATATTAACGGAATTATAAGCCAAAAACTTGAACAACCTAAAACGGAGTATTTCTATTTGGCTCCATCTAACTCCAAAGCTAGGCGAGTTAGAAAAAAATATTTCAAATAGGAGATATTCCATTCTTAATGACAAACAACTTTGGTTTGAAACATTTTACCCTATTTCCGATATTAACGGAATTATAAGCCAAGAACTTGAACAACCTAAAACAGAGTATTTCTATTTGGCTCCATCTAACTCCAAAGTTAAGCGAGTTAGAAAAAAATGCTTCAAATAAGAGTTATTCCATTCTTAATGGCGAACACCTTTTATTTGAAACATTTTTCCCCATTTCCGATATTAACGGAGTTATAACCCAAACACTGGAACACCCCAAAATGGAGTATTTCTATTTGGCTCAATCTAACTCATAAGTTAAGCGACTTAAAAAAAATGCTTCAAATAAGAGTTATTCCATTCTTAATGCCGAACAACTTTTATTTGAAACATTTTACCCTATTTCGAATATTAACGGAATTATAAGCCAAAAACTTGAACAACATAAAACGGAGTATTTCTATTTGGCTACATCTAACTCCAACGTTAAGCGAGTTAGAAAAAAATGCTTCAAATAAGAGTTATTCCATTCTTAATGCCGAACAACTTTTATTTGAAACATTTTTCCCTATTTCCGATATTAACGGAATTATAACTCACACGCTGGATCAACACAAAATAGAGTATTTCTATTTGGCTCCCTCTCACTCCAAAATTAAGCGAGTTAGAAAAAAAAATGTTTCAAACAGGAGTTATTCCATTCTTAATGACAAACAACTTTGGTTTGAAACATTCTACCCTATTTCCGATATTAACGGAATTTTAAGCCAAAAACTTGAACAACCCAAAATGGAGTATCTCTATTTGGCTCCATCTAACTCATAAGTTAAGCGAGTTAGAAAAAAATGTTTCAAACAAGAGTTATTCCATTCTTAATGACAAACAACTTTGGTTTGAAACATTTTACCCTATTTCCGATATTAACGGAATTATAAGCCAAAAACTTGAACAACCTAAAACGGAGTGTTTCTATTTGGCTCCATCTAACTCAAAAGTTAAGCGAGTTAGAAAAAAATGTTTCAAATAAGAGATATTCCATTCCTAATGGCAAACAACTTTTGTTTGAAACATTTTACCCTATTTGCGATATTAACGGAATTATAAGCCAAAAACTTGAACAACCTAAAACGGAGTGTTTCTATTTGGCTCCATCTAACTCAAAAGTTGAGCGAGTTAGAAAAAAATGTTTCAAATAAGAGCTATTCCATTCTTAATGGCAAACAACTTTTGTTTGAAACATTATTCCCTATTTCCGATATTAACGGAATTATAACTCACACACTGGATCAACCCAAAATAGAGTGTTTCTATTTGGCTCCACCTAACTCGAAAGTTAAACGAGTTAGAAAAAAATGTTTCAAACAAGAGCTATTCCATTCTTAATGACAAACAACTTTGGTTTGAAACATTTTACCCTATTTCCGATATTAACGGAATTATAAGCCAAATAGGAATTTGGTTCCATCTAACTCCAAAGTTAAGCGAGTTAGAAAAAAATGCTTCAAATAAGAGTTATTCCATTCTTAATGGCGAACACCTTTTATTTGAAACATTTTTCCCCATTTCCGATATTAACGGAGTTATAACCCAAACACTGGAACACCCCAAAATGGAGTATTTCTATTTGGCTCAATCTAACTCATAAGTTAAGCGACTTAAAAAAAATGCTTCAAATAAGAGTTATTCCATTCTTAATGCCGAACAACTTTTATTTGAAACATTTTACCCTATTTCGAATATTAACGGAATTATAAGCCAAAAACTTGAACAACCCAAAATGGAGTATCTCTATTTGGCTCCATCTAACTCATAAGTTAAGCGAGTTAGAAAAAAATGTTTCAAACAAGAGTTATTCCATTCTTAATGACAAACAACTTTGGTTTGAAACATTTTACCCTATTTCCGATATTAACGGAATTATAAGCCAAAGACTTGAACAACCTAAAACGGAGTGTTTCTATTTGGCTCCATCTAACTCAAAAGTTAAGCGAGTTAGAAAAAAATGTTTCAAATAAGAGATATTCCATTCCTAATGGCAAACAACTTTTGTTTGAAACATTTTACCCTATTTGCGATATTAACGGAATTATAAGCCAAAAACTTGAACAACCTAAAACGGAGTGTTTCTATTTGGCTCCATCTAACTCAAAAGTTGAGCGAGTTAGAAAAAAATGTTTCAAATAAGAGCTATTCCATTCTTAATGGCAAACAACTTTTGTTTGAAACATTATTCCCTATTTCCGATATTAACGGAATTATAACTCACACACTGGATCAACCCAAAATAGAGTGTTTCTATTTGGCTCCACCTAACTCGAAAGTTAAACGAGTTAGAAAAAAATGTTTCAAACAAGACTTATTCCATTCTTAATGGCAAACAACTTTTATTTGAAACATTTTTTCCTATTACCGATATTAACGGAGTTATAAGTCACACACTGGATCAACCCAAAATAGAGTGTTTCTATTTGGCTCCATCTAACTCCAAAGTTAAGTGAGTTAGATAAAAATGTTTCAAACAAGAGCTATTCCACTCTTAATGACATACAACTTTGGTTTGAAACATTTTACCCTATTTGCGATATTAACGGAATTATAAGCCAAAAACTTGAACAACCTAAAACGGAGTATTTCTATTTGGCTCCATCTAACTCCAAAGCTAGGCGAGTTAGAAAAAAATATTTCAAATAGGAGATATTCCATTCTTAATGACAAACAACTTTGGTTTGAAACATTTTACCCTATTTCCGATATTAACGGAATTATAAGCCAAGAACTTGAACAACCTAAAACAGAGTATTTCTATTTGGCTCCATCTAACTCCAAAGTTAAGCGAGTTAGAAAAAAATGCTTCAAATAAGAGTTATTCCATTCTTAATGGCGAACACCTTTTATTTGAAACATTTTTCCCCATTTCCGATATTAACGGAGTTATCACCCAAACACTGGAACACCCCAAAATGGAGTATTTCTATTTGGCTCAATCTAACTCATAAGTTAAGCGACTTAAAAAAAATGCTTCAAATAAGAGTTATTCCATTCTTAATGCCGAACAACTTTTATTTGAAACATTTTACCCTATTTCGAATATTAACGGAATTATAAGCCAAAAACTTGAACAACATAAAACGGAGTATTTCTATTTGGCTACATCTAACTCATAAGTTAAGCGAGTTAGAAAAAAATGTTTCAAACAAGAGCTACTCCATTCTTAATGACAAACAACTTTTGTTTGAAACATTTTACCCTATTTCGAATATTAACGGAATTATAAGCCAAAGACTTGAACAACATAAAACGGAGTATTTCTATTTGGCTACATCTAACTCATAAGTTAAGCGAGTTAGAAAAAAATGTTTCAAACAAGAGCTATTCCATTCTTAATGACAAACAACTTTGCTTTGAAACATTTTACCCTATTTCCGATATTAACGGAATTATAAGCCAAATAGGAATTTGGCTCCATCTAACTCCAAAGTTAAGCGAGTTAGAAAAAAATGCTTCAAATAAGAGTTATTCCATTCTTAATGGCGAACACCTTTTATTTGAAACATTTTTCCCCATTTCCGATATTAACGGAGTTATAACCCAAACACTGGAACACCCCAAAATGGAGTATTTCTATTTGGCTCCATCTAACTCATAAGTTAAGCGACTTAGAAAAAAATGCTTCAAATAAGAGTTATTCCATTCTTAATGCCGAACAACTTTTATTTGAAACATTTTACCCTATTTCGAATATTAACGGAATTATAAACCAAGAACTTGAACAACATAAAACGGAGTATTTCTATTTGGCTACATCTAACTCATAAGTTAAGCGAGTTAGAAAAAAATGTTTCAAACAAGAGCTACTCCATTCTTAATGACAAACAACTTTGGTTTGAAACATTTTACCCTATTTCCGATATTAACGGAATTATAAGCCAAATAGGAATTTGGCTCCATCTAACTCCAATGTTAAGCGAGTTAGAAAAAAATGCTTCAAATAAGAGTTATTCCATTCTTAATGGCGAACACCTTTTATTTGAAACATTTTTCCCCATTTCCGATATTAACGGAGTTATAACCCAAACACTGGAACACCCCAAAATGGAGTATTTCTATTTGGCTCCATCTAACTCATAAGTTAAGCGACTTAGAAAAAAATGCTTCAAATAAGAGTTATTCCATTCTTAATGCCGAACAACTTTTATTTGAAACATTTTACCCTATTTCGAATATTAACGGAATTATAAGCCAAAAACTTGAACAACATAAAACGGAGTATTTCTATTTGGCTACATCTAACTCATAAGTCAAGCGAGTTAGAAAAAAATGTTTCAAACAAGAGCTATTCCATTCTTAATGACAAACAACTTTGGTTTGAAACATTTTACCCTATTTCCGATATTAACGGAATTATAAGCCAAATAGGAATTTGGCTCCATCTAACTCCAACGTTAAGCGAGTTAGAAAAAAATGCTTCAAATAAGAGTTATTCCATTCTTAATGGCGAACACCTTTTATTTGAAACATTTTTCCCCATTTCCGATATTAACGGAGTTATAACCCAAACACTGGAACACCCCAAAATTGAGTATTTCTATTTGGCTCCATCTAACTCATAAGTTAAGCGACTTAAAAAAAATGCTTCAAATAAGAGTTATTCCATTCTTAATGCCGAACAACTTTTATTTGAAACATTTTACCCTATTTCGAATATTAACGGAATTATAAGCCAAAAACTTGAACAACATAAAACGGAGTATTTCTATTTGACTCCATCTAACTCATAAGTTAAGCGAGTTAGAAAAATATGTTTTAAACAAGAGTTATTCCATTCTTAATGACAAACAACTTTTGTTTGAAACATTTTACCCTATTTCGAATATTAACGGAATTATAAGCCAAAAACTTGAACAACATAAAACGGAGTATTTCTATTTGGGTACATCTAACTCATAAGTTAAGCGAGTTAGAAAAAAATGTTTCAAACAAGAGCTATTCCATTCTTAATGATAAGCAACTTTGGTTTGAAACATTTTACCCTATTTCCGATATTAACGGAATTATAAGCCAAATAGGAATTTGGCTCCATCTAACTCCAACGTTAAGCGAGTTAGAAAAAAATGCTTCAAATAAGAGTTATTCCACTCTTAATGCCGAACAACTTTTATTTGAAACATTTTTCCCTATTTCCGATATTAACGGAATTATAACTCACACGCTGGATCAACACAAAATAGAGTATTTCTATTTGGCTCCCTCTCACTCCAAAGTTAAGCGAGTTAGAAAAAAAATGTTTCAAACAGGAGTTATTCCATTCGTAATGACAAACAACTTTGGTTTGAAACATTTTACCCTATTTCCGATATTAACGGAATTTTAAGCCAAAAACTTGAACAACCCAAAATGGAGTATCTCTATTTGGCTCCATCTAACTCATAAGTTAAGCGAGTTAGAAAAAAATGTTTCAAACAAGAGTTATTCCATTCTTAATGACAAACAACTTTGGTTTGAAACATTTTACCCTATTTCCGATATTAACGGAATTATAAGCCAAAAACTTGAACAACTTAAAACGGAGTGTTTCTATTTGGCTCCATCTAACTCAAAAGTTAAGCGAGTTAGAAAAAAATGTTTCAAATAAGAGATATTCCATTCCTAATGGCAAACAACTTTTGTTTGAAACATTATTCCCTATTTCCGATATTAACGGAATTATAACTCACACACTGGATCAACCCAAAATAGAGTGTTTCTATTTGGCTCCACCTAACTCGAAAGTTAAACGAGTTAGAAAAAAATGTTTCAAACAAGACTTATTCCATTCTTAATGGCAAACAACTTTTATTTGAAACATTTTTTCCTATTACCGATATTAACGGAGTTATAAGTCACACACTGGATCAACCCAAAATAGAGTGTTTCTATTTGGCTCCATCTAACTCCAAAGTTAAGTGAGTTAGATAAAAATGTTTCAAACAAGAGCTATTCCACTCTTAATGACATACAACTTTGGTTTGAAACATTTTACCCTATTTGCGATATTAACGGAATTATAAGCCAAAAACTTGAACAACCTAAAACGAAGTATTTCTATTTGGCTTCATCTAACTCCAAAGCTAGGCGAGTTAGAAAAAAATATTTCAAATAGGAGATATTCCATTCTTAATGACAAACAACTTTGGTTTGAAACATTTTACCCTATTTCCGATATTAACGGAATTATAAGCCAAGAACTTGAACAACCTAAAACAGAGTATTTCTATTTGGCTCCATCTAACTCCAAAGTTAAGCGAGTTAGAAAAAAATGCTTCAAATAAGAGTTATTCCATTCTTAATGGCGAACACCTTTTATTTGAAACATTTTTCCCCATTTCCGATATTAACGGAGTTATAACCCAAACACTGGAACTCCCCAAAATGGAGTATTTCTATTTGGCTCAATCTAACTCATTAGTTAAGCGACTTAAAAAAAATGCTTCAAATAAGAGTTATTCCATTCTTAATGCCGAACAACTTTTATTTGAAACATTTTACCCTATTTCGAATATTAACGGAATTATAAGCCAAAAACTTGAACAACATAAAACGGAGTATTTCTATTTGGCTACATCTAACTCATAAGTTAAGCGAGTTAGAAAAAAATGTTTCAAACAAGAGCTACTCCATTCTTAATGACAAACAACTTTGGTTTGAAACATTTTACCCTATTTCCGATATTAACGGAATTATAAGCCAAGAACTTGAACAACCTAAAACAGAGTATTTCTATTTGGCTCCATCTAACTCCAAAGTTAAGCGAGTTAGAAAAAAATGCTTCAAATAAGAGTTATTCCATTCTTAATGGCGAACACCTTTTATTTGAAACATTTTTCCCCATTTCCGATATTAACGGAGTTATAACCCAAACACTGGAACACCCCAAAATGGAGTATTTCTATTTGGCTCAATCTAACTCATAAGTTAAGCGACTTAAAAAAAATGCTTCAAATAAGAGTTATTCCATTCTTAATGCCGAACAACTTTTATTTGAAACATTTTACCCTATTTCGAATATTAACGGAATTATAAGCCAAAAACTTGAACAACATAAAACGGAGTATTTCTATTTGGCTACATCTAACTCATAAGTTAAGCGAGTTAGAAAAAAATGTTTCAAACAAGAGCTATTCCATTCTTAATGACAAGCAACTTTGGTTTGAAACATTTTACCCTATTTCCGATATTAACGGAATTATAAGCCAAATAGGAATTTGGCTCCATCTAACTCCAACGTTAAGCGAGTTAGAAAAAAATGCTTCAAATAAGAGTTATTCCATTCTTAATGCCGAACAACTTTTATTTGAAACATTTTTCCCTATTTCCGATATTAACGGAATTATAACTCACACGCTGGATCAACACAAAATAGAGTATTTCTATTTGGCTCCCTCTCACTCCAAAGTTAAGCGAGTTAGAAAAAAAATGTTTCAAACAGGAGTTATTCCATTCTTAATGACAAACAACTTTGATTTGAAACATTTTACCCTATTTCCGATATTAACGGAATTATAAGCCAAAAACTTGAACAACCTAAAACGGAGTATTTCTATTTGGCTCCATCTAACTCCAAAGTTAGGCGAGTTAGAAAAAAATATTTCAAATAGGAGATATTCCATTCTTAATGACAAACAACTTTGGTTTGAAACATTTTACCCTATTTCCGATATTAACGGAATTATAAGCCAAGAACTTGAACAACCTAAAACAGAGTATTTCTATTTGGCTCCATCTAACTCAAAAGTTAAGCGAGTTAGAAAAAAATGTTTCAAATAGGACATACTCCATTCTTAATGACAAACAACTTTTGTTTGAAACATATTACCCTATTTCCGATATTAACAGAATTATAAGCCAAAAACTTGAACAACCTAAAATGGAGTACTTCTATTTGGCTCCATCTAGCCCAATGTCAAGCGAGTTAGAAAAAAATTTATCAAATAAGAGTTATTCCATTCTTAATGGCGAACAACTTTTATTTGAAACATTTTTCTCTATTTCCGATATTAACGGAGTTATAACCCAAACACTGGAACAACCCAAAATGGAGTATTTCTATTTGGCTCGATCTAACTCAAAAGTTAAGCGAGTTAGAAAAAAATGTTTCAAATAAGAGATATTCCATTCCTAATGGCAAACAACTTTTGTTTGAAACATTTTACCCTATTTGCGATATTAGCGGAATTATAAGCCAAAAACTTGAACAACCTAAAACGGAGTGTTTCTATTTGGCTCCATCTAACTCAAAAGTTGAGCGAGTTAGAAAAAAATGTTTCAAATAAGAGCTATTCCATTCTTAATGGCAAACAACTTTTGTTTGAAACATTATTCCCTATTTCCGATATTAACGGAATTATAACTCACACACTGGATCAACCCAAAATAGAGTGTTTCAATTTGGCTCCACCTAACTCGAAAGTTAAACGAGTTAGAAAAAAATGTTTCAAACAAGACTTATTCCATTCTTAATGGCAAACAACTTTTATTTGAAACATTTTTTCCTATTACCGATATTAACGGAGTTATAAGTCACACACTGGATCAACCCAAAATAGAGTGTTTCTATTTGGCTCCATCTAACTCCAAAGTTAAGTGAGTTAGATAAAAATGTTTCAAACAAGAGCTATTCCACTCTTAATGACATACAACTTTGGTTTGAAACATTTTACCCTATTTGCGATATTAACGGAATTATAAGCCAAAAACTTGAACAACCTAAAACGAAGTATTTCTATTTGGCTTCATCTAACTCCAAAGCTAGGCGAGTTAGAAAAAAATATTTCAAATAGGAGATATTCCATTCTTAATGACAAACAACTTTGGTTTGAAACATTTTACCCTATTTCCGATATTAACGGAATTATAAGCCAAGAACTTGAACAACCTAAAACAGAGTATTTCTATTTGGCTCCATCTAACTCCAAAGTTAAGCGAGTTAGAAAAAAATGCTTCAAATAAGAGTTATTCCATTCTTAATGGCGAACACCTTTTATTTGAAACATTTTTCCCCATTTCCGATATTAACGGAGTTATAACCCAAACACTGGAACACCCCAAAATGGAGTATTTCTATTTGGCTCAATCTAACTCATTAGTTAAGCGACTTAAAAAAAATGCTTCAAATAAGAGTTATTCCATTCTTAATGCCGAACAACTTTTATTTGAAACATTTTACCCTATTTCGAATATTAACGGAATTATAAGCCAAAAACTTGAACAACATAAAACGGAGTATTTCTATTTGGCTACATCTAACTCATAAGTTAAGCGAGTTAGAAAAAAATGTTTCAAACAAGAGCTACTCCATTCTTAATGACAAACAACTTTGGTTTGAAACATTTTACCCTATTTCCGATATTAACGGAATTATAAGCCAAGAACTTGAACAACCTAAAACAGAGTATTTCTATTTGGCTCCATCTAACTCCAAAGTTAAGCGAGTTAGAAAAAATGCTTCAAATAAGAGTTATTCCATTCTTAATGGCGAACACCTTTTATTTGAAACATTTTTCCCCATTTCCGATATTAACGGAGTTATAACCCAAACACTGGAACTCCCCAAAATGGAGTATTTCTATTTGGCTCCATCTAACTCATAAGTTAAGCGACTTAGAAAAAAATGCTTCAAATAAGAGTTATTCCATTCTTAATGCCGAACAACTTTTATTTGAAACATTTTACCCTATTTCGAATATTAACGGAATTATAAGCCAAAAACTTGAACAACATAAAACGGAGTATTTCTATTTGGCTACATCTAACTCATAAGTTAAGCGAGTTAGAAAAAAATGTTTCAAACAAGAGCTATTCCATTCTTAATGACAAGCAACTTTGGTTTGAAACATTTTACCCTATTTCCGATATTAACGGAATTATAAGCCAAATAGGAATTTGGCTCCATCTAACTCCAACGTTAAGCGAGTTAGAAAAAAATGCTTCAAATAAGAGTTATTCCATTCTTAATGCCGAACAACTTTTATTTGAAACATTTTTCCCTATTTCCGATATTAACGGAATTATAACTCACACGCTGGATCAACACAAAATAGAGTATTTCTATATGGCTCCCTCTCACTCCAAAGTTAAGCGAGTTAGAAAAAAAATGTTTCAAACAGGAGTTATTCCATTCTTAATGACAAACAACTTTGATTTGAAACATTTTACCCTATTTCCGATATTAACGGAATTATAAGCCAAAAACTTGAACAACCTAAAACGGAGTATTTCTATTTGGCTACATCTAACTCATAAGTTAAGCGAGTTAGAAAAAAATGTTTCAAACAAGAGTTATTCCATTCTTAATGACAAACAACTTTGGTTTGAAACATTTTACCCTATTTCCGATATTAACGGAATTATAAGCCAAAAACTTGAACAACCTAAAACGGAGTGTTTCTATTTGGCTCCATCTAACTCAAAAGTTAAGCGAGTTAGAAAAAAATGTTTCAAATAAGAGATATTCCATTCCTAATGGCAAACAACTTTTGTTTGAAACATTTTACCCTATTTGCGATATTAACGGAATTATAAGCCAAAAACTTGAACAACCTAAAACGGAGTGTTTCTATTTGGCTCCATCTAACTCAAAAGTTGAGCGAGTTAGAAAAAAATGTTTCAAATAAGAGCTATTCCATTCTTAATGGCAAACAACTTTTGTCTGAAACATTATTCCCTATTTCCGATATTAACGGAATTATAACTCACACACTGGATCAACCCAAAATAGAGTGTTTCTATTTGGCTCCATCTAACTCCAAAGTTAAGCGAGTTAGATAAAAATGTTTCAAACAAGAGCTATTCCACTCTTAATGACATACAACTTTGGTTTGAAACATTTTACCCTATTTGCGATATTAACGGAGTTATAAGCCAAACACTTGAACAACCTAAAACGGAGTATTTCTATTTGGCTCCATCTAACTCCAAAGTTAGGCGAGTTAGAAAAAAATATTTCAAATAGGAGATAATCCATTCTTAATGACAAACAACTTTGGTTTGAAACATTTTACCCTATTTCGGATATTAACGGAATTATAAGCCAAGAACTTGAACAACCTAAAACAGAGTATTTCTATTTGGCTCCATCTAACTCAAAAGTTAAGAGAGTTAGAAAAAAATTTTTCAAATAGGACATACTCCATTCTTAATGACAAACAACTTTTGTTTGAAACATATTACCCTATTTCCGATATTAACAGAATTATAAGCCAAAAACTTGAACAACCTAAAATAGAGTACTTCTATTTGGCTCCATCTAGCCCAATGTCAAGCGAGTTAGAAAAAAATTTATCAAATAAGAGTTATTCCATTCTTAATGGCGAACAACTTTTATTTGAAACATTCTTCTCTATTTCCGATATTAACGGAGTTATAACCCAAACACTGGAACAACCCAAAATGGAGTATTTCTATTTGGCTCGATCTAACTCAAAAGTTAAGCGAGTTAGAAAAAAATGTTTCAAATAAGATATATTCCATTCTTAACTGCAAACAACTTTTGTTTGAAACATTTTACCCTATTTCCGATATTAACGGAGTTATAAGCCAAAAACTTGAACAACATAAAACGGAGTATTTCTATTTGACTACATCTAACTCATAAGTTAAGCGAGTTAGAAAAATATGTTTCAAACAAGAGTTATTCCATTCTTAATGACAAACAACTTTTGTTTGAACCATTTTACCCTATTTCGAATATTAACGGAATTATAAGCCAAAAACTTGAACAACATAAAACGGAGTATTTCTATTTGGCTACATCTAACTCATAAGTTAAGCGAGTTAGAAAAAAATGTTTCAAACAAGAGTTATTCCATTCTTAATGACAAACAACTTTGGTTTGAAACATTTTACCCTATTTCCGATATTAACGGAATTATAAGCCAAAAACTTGAACAACCTAAAACGGAGTGTTTCTATTTGGCTCCATCTAACTCAAAAGTTAAGCGAGTTAGAAAAAAATGTTTCAAATAAGAGATATTCCATTCCTAATGGCAAACAACTTTTGTTTGAAACATCTTACCCTATTTGCGATATTAACGGAATTATAAGCCAAAAACTTGAACAACCTAAAACGGAGTGTTTCTATTTGGCTCCATCTAACTCAAAAGTTGAGCGAGTTAGAAAAAAATGTTTCAAATAAGAGCTATTCCATTCTTAATGGCAAACAACTTTTGTCTGAAACATTATTCCCTATTTCCGATATTAACGGAATTATAACTCACACACTGGATCAACCCAAAATAGAGTGTTTCTATTTGGCTCCACCTAACTCGAAAGTTAAACGAGTTAGAAAAAAATGTTTCAAATAAGAGCTATTCCATTCTTAATGGCAAACAACTTTTGTTTGAAACATTATTCCCTATTTCCGATATTAATGGAATTATAACTCACACACTGGATCAACCCAAAATAGAGTGTTTCTATTTGGCTCCATCTAACTCCAAAGTTAAGCGAGTTAGATAAATATGTTTCAAACAAGAGCTATTCCACTCTTAATGACATACAACTTTGGTTTGAAACATTTTACCCTATTTGCGATATTAACGGAATTATAAGCCAAAAACTTGAACAACCTAAAACGGAGTATTTCTACTTGGCTCCATCTAACTCCAAAGTTAGGCGAGTTAGAAAAAAATATTTCAAATAGGAGATAATCCATTCTTAATGACAAACAACTTTGGTTTGAAACATTTTACCCTATTTCCGATATTAACGGAATTATAAGCCAAGAACTTGAACAACCTAAAACAGAGTATTTCTATTTGGCTCCATCTAACTCAAAAGTTAAGCGAGTTAGAAAAAAATTTTTCAAATAGGACATACTCCATTCTTAATGACAAACAACTTTTGTTTGAAACATATTACCCTATTTCCGATATTAACAGAATTATAAGCCAAAAACTTGAACAACCTAAAATGGAGTACTTCTATTTGGCTCCATCTAGCCCAATGTCAAGCGAGTTAGAAAAAAATTTATCAAATAAGAGTTATTCCATTCTTAATGGTGAACAACTTTTATTTGAAACATTCTTCTCTATTTCCGATATTAACGGAGTTATAACCCAAACACTGGAACAACCCAAAATGGAGTATTTCTATTTGGCTCGATCTAACTCAAAAGTTAAGCGAGTTAGAAAAAAATGTTTCAAATAAGATATATTCCATTCTTAACTGCAAACAACTTTTGTTTGAAACATTTTACCCTATTTCCGATATTAACGGAGTTATAAGCCAAAAACTTGAACAACATAAAACGGAGTATTTCTATTTGACTACATCTAACTCATAAGTTAAGCGAGTTAGAAAAATATGTTTCAAACAAGAGTTATTCCATTCTTAATGACAAACAACTTTGGTTTGAAACATTTTACCCTATTTCCGATATTAACGGAGTTATAACCCAAACACTGGAACACCCCAAAATGGAGTATTTCTATTTGGCTCCATCTAACTCATAAGTTAAGCGACTTAGAAAAAAATGCTTCAAATAAGAGTTATTCCATTCTTAATGCCGAACAACTTTTATTTGAAACATTTTACCCTATTTCGAATATTAACATAATTATAAGCCTAAAACTTGAACAACATAAAACGGAGTATTTCTATTTGGCTACATCTAACTCATAAGTTAAGCGAGTTAGAAAAAAATGTTTCAAACAAGAGCTATTCCATTCTTAATGACAAACAACTTTGGTTTGAAACATTTTACCCTATTTCCGATATTAACGGAATTATAAGCCAAATAGGAATTTGGCTCCATCTAACTCCAAAGTTAAGCGAGTTAGAAAAAAATGCTTCAAATAAGAGTTATTCCATTCTTAATGGCGAACACCTTTTATTTGAAACATCTTTCCCCACTTCCGATATTAACGGAGTTATAGCCCAAACACTGGAACACCACAAAATGGAGTATTTCTATTTGGCTCCACCTAACTCATAAGTTAAGCGACTTAGAAAAAAATACTTCAAATAAGAGCTATTCCATTCTTAATGCCGAACAACTTTTATTTGAAACATTTTACCCTATTTCGAATATTAACGGAATTATAAGCCAAAAACTTGAACAACATAAAACGGAGTATTTCTATTTGGCTACATCTAACTCATAAGCTAAGCGAGTTACAAAAAAATGTTTCAAATAAGAGATATTCCATTCTTAATGGTAGAAACTCTTGTTTGAAACATTTTACACTATCTCCGATATTAACGGAATAATAAGCCAAATAGTAATTTGGCCCCATCTAACTACAAAGTTAAGCGAGTTAGAAAAAGATGTTTCAAACAAGAGTTATTACATTCTTAATGACAAACAACTTTTGTTTGAAACATTTTACCCTATCTCTGATATTAACGGAATTATAAACCAAATAGGAATTTGGCTCCATCTAACTACAAAGTTAAGCGAGTTAGAAAAAAATGTTTCAAACAAGAGTTATTCCATTCTTAATGGCAAATAACTTTGGATTGAAACATTTTACCCTATTTCCGATATTAACGGAATTATAAGCCAAAGACTTGAACAACCTAAAACGGAGTATTTCTATTTGGCTCCATCTAGCTCCAAAGTCAAGCGAGTTAGAAAAAAATTTATCAAATAAGAGTTATTCCATTCTTAATGGCGAACACCTTTTATTTGAAACATTGTTCCCTATTTCCGATATTAACGGGGTTATAACCCAAGCACTGGAACAACCCAAAATTGAGTATTTCTATTTGGCTCCATCTAACTCATAAGTTAAGCGACTTAGAAAAAAATGCTTCAAATAAGAGTTATTCCACTCTTAATGCCGAACAACTTTTATTTGAAACATTTTTCCCTATCTCCGATATTAACGGAATTATAACTCACACGCGGGATCAACACAAAATAGAGTATTTCTATTTGGCTCCCTCTAATTCCAAAGTTAAGCGAGTTAGAAAAAAATGTTTCAAACAGGAGTTATTCCATTCTTAATGACAAACAACTTTGGTTTGAAACATTTTACCCTATTTCCAATATTAACGGAATTTTTAGCCAAAAATTTGAACAACCTAAAACGGAGTATTTCTATTTGGCTCCATCTAACTCAAAAGTTAAGCGAGTTAGAAAAAAATGTTTCAAATAGGACATACTCCATTCTTAATGACAAACAACTTTTGTTTGAAACATATTACCCTATTTCCGATATTAACAGAATTATAAGCCAAAAACTTGAACAACCTAAAACGGAGTACTTCTATTTGGCTCCATCTAGCTCCAAAGCCAAGCGAGTTAGAAAAAAATTTATCAAATAAGAGTTATTCCATTCTTGATGGCGAACAACTTTTATTTGAAACATTTTCCTCTATTTCCGATATTAACGGAGTTATAACCCAAACACTGGAACAACCCAAAATGGAGTATTTCTATTTGGCTCGATCTAACTCAAAAGTTAAGCGAGTTAGAAAAAAATGCTTCAAATAATATATATTCCATTCTTAATTGCAAACAACTTTTGTTTGAAACATTTTACCCTATTTCCGATATTAACTGAGTTATAAGCCAAAAACTTGAACAACATAAAACGGAGTATTTCTATTTGACTCCATCTAACTCATAAGTTAAGCGAGTTAGAAAAATATGTTTCAAACAAGAGTTATTCCATTCTTAATGACAAACAACTTTTGTTTGAAACATTTTACCCTATTTCGAATATTAACGGAATTATAAGCCAAAAACTTGAACAACATAAAACGGAGTATTTCTATTTCGCTACATCTAACTCATAAGTTAAGCGAGTTAGAAAAAAATGTTTCAAACAAGAGCTATTCCATTCTTAATGGCAAACAACTTTGCTTTGAAACATTTTACCCTATTTCCGATATTAACGGAATTATAAGCCAAATAGGAATTTGGCTCCATCTAACTCCAAAGTTAAGCGAGTTAGAAAAAAATGCTTCAAATAAGAGTTATTCCATTCTTAATGGCGAACACCTTTTATTTGAAACGTTTTTCCCTATTTCCGATATTAACGGAGTTATAACCCAAACACTGGAACAACCCAAAATGGAGTATTTCTATTTGGCTCCATCTAACTCATAAGTTAAGCGACTTAGAAAAAAATGCTTCAAATAAGAGATATTCCATTCTTAATGGCAAACAACTTTTGTTTGAAACATTTTACCCTATTTCCGATATTAACGGAATTATAAGCCAAATAGGAATTTGGCTCCATCTAACTCCAAAGTAAAGCGAGTTAGAAAAAAATGCTTCAAATAAGAGTTATTCCATTCTTAATGGCGAACATCTTTGGTTTGAAACATTTTACCCTATTTCCGATATTAACGGAATTTTAAGCCAAAAACTTGAATAAACTAAAATGGAGTGTTCCTATTTGGCTCCATCTAAGTCAAAAGTTAAGCGAGTTAAAAAAAAATGTTTCAAATAAGAGTTATTCCATTCTTAATGGCGAACACCTTTTATTTGAAACATTTTTCCCTATTTCCGATATTAACGGAGTTATAACCCAAACACTGGAACAACCCAAAATGGAGTATCTCTATTTGGCCCCATCTAACTGATAAGTTAAGCGAGTTAGAAAAAGATGTTTCAAACAAGAGATATTCCATTCTTAATGGCAAACAACTTTTGTTTGAAACATTTTACCCTATTTCCGATATTAACGGAGTTATAAGCCAAAAACTTTAACAACATAAAACGGAGTATTTCTATTTGACTCCATCTAACTCATAAGTTAAGCGAGTTAGAAAAAAATGTTTCAAATAAGAGATATTCCATTCTTAATGGCAAACAACTTTTCTTTGAAACATTTTACCCTATTTCCGATATTAACGGAATTATAAGCCAAAAACTTGAACAACCTAAAACGGAGTGTTTGTATTTGGCTCCATCTAACTCAAAAGTTAAGCGAGGTAGAAAAAAATGTTTCAAATAAGAGTTATTCCATTCTTAAATGCAAACAACTTTTGTTTGAAACATTTTACCCTATTTCCGATATTAACGGAGTTATAAGCCAAAAACTTGAACAACATAAAACGGAGTATTTCTATTTGGCTCCATCTAACTCATAAGTTAAGCGAGTTAGAAAAAAATGTTTCAAACAAGAGCTATTCCATTCTTAATGACAAACAACTTTTGTTTGAAACATCTTACCCTATTTCCGATATTAACGGAATTATAAGCCAAAAACTTGAACAACCTAAAACGGAGTGTTGTATTTGGCTCCATCTAACTCAAAAGTTAAGCGAGGTAGAAAAAAATGTTTCAAATAAGAGTTATTCCATTCTTAATGGCGAACACCTTCTACTTGAAACATTTTTCCGTATTTCCGATATTAACGGAGTTATAACCCAAACACTGGAACAACCCAAAGTGGAGTATCTCTATTTGGCTCCATCTAACTCATAAGTTAAGCGAGTTAGAAAAAAATGTTTCAAACAACAGTTACTCCATTCTTAATGACAAACAACTTTGGTTTGAAACATTTTACCCTATTTCCGATATTAACGGAATTATAAGCCAAAAACTTGAATAACCTAAAACGGAGTGTTTCTATTTGGCTCCATCCAAGTCAAAAGTTAAGCGAGTTAGAAAAAAATGTTTCAAATAAGAGTTATTCCATTCTTAATGGCGAACACCTTTTATTTGAAATATTTTTCCCTATTTCCGATATTAACGGAGTTATAACCCAATCACTGGAACAACCCAAAATGGAGTATCTCTATTTGGCTCCATCTAACTCATAAGTTAAGCGAGTTAGAAAAAAATGTTTCAAACAAGAGTTATTCCATTCTTGATGACAAACAACTTTGGTTTGAAACATTTTACCCTATTTCCGATATTAACGGAATTATAAGCTAAAAACTTGAACAACCTAAATCGGAATATTTCTATTTGGCTCGATCTAACTCAAAAGTTAAGCGAGTTAGAAAAAAATGTTTCAAATAAGAGATATTCCATTCTTAATGGCAAACAACTTTTGTTTTAAACATTTTACCCTATTTGCGATATTAACGGAATTATAAGCCAAAAACTTGGACAACCTAAAACGGAGTGTTTCTATTTGGCTCCATCTAACTCAAAAGTCAAGCGAGTTAGAAAAAATGTTTCAAATAAGAGCTATTTCATTCTTAATGGCAAACAACTTTTATTTGAAACATTTTTCTCTATTTCCGATATTAACGGAGTTATAACCCAAACACTGGAACAACCCAAAATGGAGTATTTCTATTTGGCTCGATCTAGCTCATAAGTTAAGCGAGTTAGAAAAAAATGTTTCAAACAAGAGCTATTCCATTCTTAATGACAAACAACTTTTGTTTGAAACATCTTACCCTATTTCCGATATTAACGGAATTATAAGCCAAAAACTTGAACAACCTAAAACGGAGTGTTGTATTTGGCTCCATCTAACTCAAAAGTTAAGCGAGGTAGAAAAAAATGTTTCAAATAAGAGTTATTCCATTCTTAATGGCGAACACCTTCTACTTGAAACATTTTTCCGTATTTCCGATATTAACGGAGTTATAACCCAAACACTGGAACAACCCAAAATGGAGTATCTCTATTTGGCTCCATCTAACTCATAAGTTAAGCGAGTTAGAAAAAAATGTTTCAAACAACAGTTATTCCATTCTTAATGACAAACAACTTTGGTTTGAAACATTTTACCCTATTTCCGATATTAACGGAATTATAAGCCAAAAACTTGAATAACCTAAAACGGAGTGTTTCTATTTGGCTCCATCCAAGTCAAAAGTTAAGCGAGTTAGAAAAAAATGTTTCAAATAAGAGTTATTCCATTCTTAATGGCGAACACCTTTTATTTGAAACATTTTTCCCTATTTCCGATATTAACGGAGTTATAACCCAAACACTGGAACAAACCAAAATGGAGTATCTCTATTTGGCTCCATCTAACTCATAAGTTAAGCGAGTTAGAAAAAAATGTTTCAAACAAGAGTTATTCCATTCTTGATGACAAACAACTTTGGTTTGAAACATTTTACCCTATTTCCGATATTAACGGAATTATAAGCTAAAAACTTGAACAACCTAAATCGGAGTATTTCTATTTGGCTCGATCTAACTCAAAAGTTAAGCGAGTTAGAAAAAAATGTTTCAAATAAGAGATATTCCATTCTTAATGGCAAACAACTTTTGTTTTAAACATTTTACCCTATTTGCGATATTAACGGAATTATAAGCCAAAAACTTGAACAACCTAAAACGGAGTGTTTCTATTTGGCTCCATCTAACTCAAAAGTTAAGCGAGTTAGAAAAAATGTTTCAAATAAGAGCTATTCCATTCTTAATGGCAAACAACTTTTATTTGAAACATTTTTCTCTATTTCCGATATTAACGGAGTTATAACCCAAACACTGGAACAACCCAAAATGGAGTATTTCTATTTGGCTCGATCTAACTCAAAAGTTAAGCGAGTTAGAAAAAAATGTTTCAAATAAGATATATTCCATTCTTAATTGCAAACAACTTTTGTTTGAAACATTTTACCCTATTTCCGATATTAACGGAGTTATAAGCCAAAAACTTGAACAACATAAAACGGAGTATTTCTATTTGGCTCCATCTACCTCATAAGTTAAGCGAGTTAGAAAAAGATGTTTCAAACAAGAGCTATTCCATTCTTAATGACAAACAACTTTGATTTGAAACATTTTACCCTATTTCCGATATTAACGGAATTATAAGCCAAAAACTTGAACAACCTAAAACGGAGTGTTTGTATTTGGCTCCATCTAACTCAAAAGTTAAGCGAGGTAGAAAAAAATGTTTCAAATAAGAGCTATTCCATTCTTAATGGCGAACACCTTCTACTTGAAACATTTTTCCGTATTTCCGATATTAACGGAGTTATAACCCAAACACTGGAACAACCCAAAATGGAGTATCTCTATTTGGCTCCATCTAACTCATAAGTTAAGCGAGTTAGAAAAAAATGTTTCAAACAAGAGTTATTCCATTCTTAATGACAAACAACTTTGGTTTGAAACATTTTACCCTATTTCCGATATTAACGGAATTATAAGCCAAAAACTTGAACAACCTAAATCGGAATATTTCTATTTGTCTCGATCTAACTCAAAAGTTAACCGCTTAATGCACACCTCCGTGACATATACGGGCAACGTTTACCGGCAGAATTGTGCAGCTCCGTGAACGTCACGGTCACTTTATTTGCAAAAACAAAATAAATGATTTTTCTTGTACCTAAATTGATTTAGAAAATGTGCATTAAGGGGTTAAGCGAGTTAGAAGGAAATGTTTCAAATAGGAGATATTCCATTCTTAATGACAAACAACTTTGGTTTGAAACATTTTACCCTATTTCCGATATTAGCGGAATTATAAGCCAAAAACTTGAACAACCTAAGACAGAGTATTTCTATTTGGCTCCATCTAACTCATAAGTTAAGCGAGTTAGAAAAAAATGTTTCAAATAAGAGATATTCCATTCTTAATGACAAACAACTTTTGTTTGAAACATTTTACCCTATTTCGAATATTAACGGAATTATAAGCCAAAAACTTGAACAACATAAAACGGAGTATTTCTATTTGGCTACATCTAACTCATAAGTTAAGCGAGTTAGAAAAAAATGTTTCAAACAAGAGCTATTCCATTCTTAATGACAAACAACTTTGGTTTGAAACATTTTACCCTATTTCCGATATTAACGGTATTATAGGCCAAATAGGAATTTGGCTCCATCTAACTCCTAAGTTAAGCGAGTTAGAAAAAAATGCTTCAAATAAGAGTTATTCCATTCTTAATGGCGAACACCTTTTATGTGAAACATTTTTCCCTATTTCCGATATTAACGGAATTATAACCCAAACACTGGAACAACCCAAAATGGAGTATTTCTATTTGGCTCCATCTAACTCATAAGTTAAGCGACTTAGAAAAAATGCTTCAAATAAGAGTTATTCCATTCTTAATGCCGAACAACTTTTATTTGAAACATTTTCCCCTATTTGCGATATTAACGGGATTATAAGCCAAAAACTTGAACAACATAAAACGGAGTATTTCTATTTGACTCCATCTAACTCATAAGTTAAGCGAGATAGAAAAATGTGTTTCAAACAAGAGTTATTCCAGTCTTAATGATAAGCACCTTTTATTTGGGTGGGGGGGGCGGGGGGCGGCAGCGCGACGGCGCGCGGTGGCGGATGGGCGGCGGGGGCGGGCGGTCCTTGGGACCTGAGGTGGGGGATGGGCGCCGCGGCGCAGTGGCGGATGGCGATCCTTGGGGCGCGGCGCGCGGTGGCGGATGACGGTGGGCATGCCTCGGGCGGCGCGGGCGGTCCTTGGGATCTAAGATGGCGGATGGCTGGCGAGCGGTCCCCTTGGGATCTAAGATGGCGGATGGCTGGCGAGCGGTCCCCTTGGGATCTAAGATGGCGGATGGGCGGTGCGGCGGCGCGGTGGCGTGGTGGCGGATGGCGATCCTTGGGATCTAAGTTGGCGAATAGCGGGCGGGCATTGGCGCTCCTTGGGATCTAAGATGGCGGATGGCGAATGGCGGATGGTGGGCGGTCCTTAGGATCTAAGACGGCGCGCGTGGATGGCGATCCTTGGGATCTATCGAGAGACGCCGCCGCGCGTGCGGGAAGTTTGAAAGTTTGACGGATCTAAAAAAAGAAAAGAGGAAGACAGAGAGAGGGAGAGAAAGAGAAAGAGAGAGAGACACGTTAAAACCTTTTCAGACATGTTGAAACAGGAGTGAGAGAAGAACGGTTTATCATCATTACTGTGTAATGGCATCGTATTGCACTCGTTGAAGTGAATGAACTCTTGTGTCAGCAGTTATTAAAAAGACATAAAAAAGCAACAAGTGCAATACGGAAACAGATAGGAGAATACTAAAAGCCGGAGAATTGCATGAATCTGATCGGCCAGTGCAAATAATCAAAGTATAAAGTATTCGTGAAAGATCTCACACGCTCTTTGAGTTCGCACCTGAAGTCGCTCATATAATCAAGATGAGTGAAACGCTTAACCATATAGGTTTCCGGTTATTAAAACGCTAGTTACCTGCAATTATAGTTATAAGCTTTTTTTTTAAAAAAAGAAATGGAGCAGTTAACTGCTGAACCGCTTAAAACGACAAGGATTTTATTAAAATTATCTAAAACTGAAGAGGAAATTAAATCATTACAAAAAAGAAATAGAACAAGAATAAGATTAGTTGCTAAATTTATACGAAATGAAACTCTAACATTAGGAGCTAAGGGACGATACCAATCGATTTTGTGTGATTTCCAACATAGAGAAACTCAAATTCGAAAACGATTAATCGCAATAAAAGACAATAAACGTGGAAAAGGTATTTTTAAAAAGAAAAGTGAACGCATTCAATGGAGAGACATAGCTTCTGCTTTTCAATCTCGATTAAGAACAGGTGCCATCATCAATATAGCACATAAAGATCCCCGGATGTTAAATGATTGCATCCCTCTCATTCAATCAAGAATAAGAAACATTTTGAAACATGAAATGACGGGGGTAAAATTAAACCTGGAATTCTTCGCAAATTTTATTATACCTACACCTGAGGAAGAGGATATCAATTTTAATACAGCCAATGTTGTAATTTTACAATCGACATCTGTTAAATCGGTATTAGGGAATCTTTTTGAAGATATACTCAAACAGGTAAACGTTTTAATCGTTTTTTAAGAATTCTTTTCATTTATTTATTTACTTTTTTCAGATGGAGGAATTTGCGGAACGTAATTCAGGCTGGGCATTTTTATCAAGTAATTATTTATTGGTATGCATCAATAAATACTCACCGTTACAAGCAGGGACTTACATTCCATTACCGCAAAAATTATCGAATGCGAAAAATGGAGCTATACTCAACATACGCAATAACGATAACTTCTGCTTTTTGTATTGTTTATTAGCCAGTATGTACAAAATTTATTCGCAAGATATTTCCTCTTATAGGCAATTTAATATTGAGGAGATTTTTAACTTAAAAGGAATTCAGTTTCCTATTACATTATTTGATATAAAAAAAAATTGAAAAATTAAATTCTTTTGTATCCGTTAATATATATGGTTTAAGTTATCAATTAGAGATTGTAGGACCCTATTACCTTACAAACCAAATGAAGGAACATGATTTTAATTTACTATGTTTGGGAAATAATGGGTTACATCATTACTGGCTAATTTTAGACTTATCTACTCTATTATATAACAAACTCAACAAATCTAATCAGTTGTTTGAATCAAGAAGCGGTTCGCATAAAGCTCCCTCAACAAAAACATGCACAATTTGAAAACTTTAGAGCTTTAGCCCGAAAACCGTTCGTTATCTACGCAGATTTCGACTCAATACTTAAAAAAATTGATGGCTGCGCAACTACGAACATAAAATCGTATACATTAAATTATCAGCTGCATGAAGCATGTAGCATTGCTTTTAATATAGTTTGCTCTTTCAATGAAAGCTACAACTCCTTTAAATTATTTAGAGGAACGAAACCTCATTATGGTTTATAGAACAATTAGAATTACTCAGCAAGGAACTTTATTTGATATTGAAAGCTAGCACCAGAAACTACAACTAGTTGTCCTGTATGTCTATGTGAATTCTATGAAGTAATCAGAAAAGTCGCTCATCATGATCATTTCACGGGAAAGTTTATATCAGCGCTCTGTAATACCTGTAACTTATTAATTAAAATAGACTATAATATCCCCATTTTCTTCCATCATTTAAGCAGTTATGATGTACATCTGTTTATTTTAGATCTCGCTCAGAAATATAAAGTGGATGTACTTCCAGTAAATCATGAAACTTATACTTCTCTAGCGGTTTTCATTAACGACATTAAATTCATTTTTCTAGATAGTTTTAGATTTATGCCTGCTTTATTAAATGAACTTGTAAGCAATCTCGAAACTGAGCAATTTTCTTCTATGTACACTAATGCTTAATTCTATGTATATGTAACTCAATCAACTTATTTTCTACCTTTATAACAACGTTCGGCTTCTTAACTTCTACAATTTTAAAAGGACCTTCATAAATAGCATCTAATTTATTCCCCGTTTCATTTTTAACTAATACACTATCACCTACATTATAATGACTATCTCTAGTTCTTTTGTTGTATAAGGCGTTCCTTTTGTGTTTACTGGTTATTATATTTTTTCGAGCGTCTTAACATGCGTGTTGAAGCTAATACTTAAGTTCAAGTGCATAATTATCGAAATTGTATATCGGCTCAACCTGGTGTGACAAATTTGAGGGTAAATTCACTTTCTTGCCAAATACTAATTCAAAGGGACTATAATCGGTTGACGAGTGTACAGTAGTGTTATAAGAAAAAGACCAATACGGTACCCATGTACTCCAAGTATTAGGTTACCTACTTAACTGCATTCTCAGATAAGCACCTAAGTGTTATGTGTATTTTCAATTGCGCCCAAAGTTTGATAATGGTACGCAGTTGAATGTAACCGTTTAATCTCTAATAACTTACACACTTCTTGAAAAATATTAGCCATAAACTCTGTACTTTGATCGGTAACAACTATCTTTGGAATACCGAACCTTAAAATAAAATTCTGAACATAATTTTTTGCTACTGTTTCTGCATCTTTACTGCGAATTGGATAACACTCAACAAATTT
This sequence comes from Digitonthophagus gazella, assembly GCA_036711955.1. Lineage (NCBI taxonomy): Eukaryota > Metazoa > Arthropoda > Insecta > Coleoptera > Scarabaeidae > Digitonthophagus > Digitonthophagus gazella. The sequence continues at coordinate 10,890,493 of JASCIT010000012.1, forward strand.
CGTGAAATCACATTGCAACGTTAAGACGTACTTATTTTCGTTATTGTCTGTGTTCAATGTACCTACTATATCCAAAAATACTTTTTCAAATGCTGTTGTTGCTGTTATCAGTAAGTATCAGTAAGTACAATGGCTCTTTAACCCGTTAAGCGGCTCGATGGATTGAAATTACATGTAATCATGACGAATATATACGTCATAGCCGCTTAAGGGGTTAAGTTGGTTAGAATGCTTATAACGCTGGCAATCGTCACATTTCTTAACAAAATTTTCAACGTCTTTATATAAACTTGGCCAAAAATAGTACTTCTTTACGTTATTAAACATTCGCTTTATTCCAACGTGTCCTCCTGTAGGCAACAAATGAAAATCATTTAGAATAAGCTGTCTCATTTCTTTGTCATTAATATTCCTTGTACCCTGTACAACAGAAATATTTATTTTAGCTAACCGGAATTTATCTTTCACTTTTAATAATTCTTTTATAAATAGACTAGTCTTTCCATTTTTTATAATTAATATGTCTTTATTGTCATACCTATAACATATACTGAACAGGTCTTTCAACGACACGTCTAAGTTTGTCTATGATAAAGATCTCTGTTCAATAAAAATTGAGCACGTATCTACATCATAAATGAAAAATTTGCTTTTATTTATTTTTCCATTTTTACTACTTTGTAACATGTCAAATTCGGTTTGTTTTATTAGCTGCAGCTCAACTGATTGTTTAGGTCTTTTTAACAACTCTACGAAGCCAAGGTTATCAGTCCTTTCATCAGTAGCAGTCGTGTTTTTCTCATGATCGGGTGAAGTTTTTGTCTGACAATGAGATCGGGTCACTACAAAAGCTACGTTATTACTTATGTTTTTTAATTCATCTAAAGTAATTCTCGATAGCGCATCGGCAACAACGTTATCTTTTCCTCTAACATATTGAATTTCAAAATCGTACTCTTCTAACACTAAGCGAAACTTTGTAAGACGGCTTGACGGGTTGGTCATTCCAAAAAGATAAATTAATGGTTTGTGGTCAGTAAAAATTTTGAATCGTTTGCCAAAAAGATATGGTCGAAAATGTTTAACTGCCCACACAATCACCAAAAGCTCTTTTTCTATGGTACAGTAATTTTTCTCTGCTTTGTTCAAACTCCTTCTTGCATATATTACTACTTTATCGTTTGAATTAGGCAGTACAGCGCCAATCGCGAAACCTGATGCGTCTGTCTATAAAATGAACTGGTTATCGTCCGAAAAATTTGGAAATTGGAGAACCGGGGGGTTTACTAAAGCTTGTTTTAAGGTTTCAAAAGAATTTTGACATTCACGAGTCCAGCTAAAATTCATATTTTTCCTACTAAGTTTATTTAACGGTAATACTATACTAGCGAATTTTTTTATGAACCTTCTGTAGTAATTTACGAAAGCAACAAAGCGTTTGACCTCATCATGGCTTTTCGGAATTGGATAATTTTTTACCATATGTATTTTGTTAGGATCCGGCAATACGCCTTCTGCAGAAATGATGTGACCTAAATAAAGTAGATCTTTCTTTAAAAATTCACATTTCCTTGGGTTCAATTTTAAATTCACTTTCCTTAATCTTTCAAAAACTTTAACTAAATTTTGATTATGTTCTCTTAAATTTTTACCAAAAATAATTAAATCATCTAAATAAATAAAACACGATTCGCAAGTTAACCCAGACATTGCAATCGTCATAACGCGAGAAAACGCACTTGGGCTAATTTTTAGTCCCATGGGTAGTCGTTTCATCTGATACTGTGCTTTATCTGCCGAAAAAGCGGTAACTGGTCTGCTTTGGGAATCAATCTCTACTTGATAGTATCCTTGTGCTAAGTCAAGGTGAGAAAAGTAAATTGCTCCCGACAATGAATCAAGTATACCGTTAATATTAGGTAACGGGAACTTGTCGTCTTGAATTTGTTTATTAAGCTGACGATAATCGACTACCACCCGCCATTTCTTATCTCCTACCTCATCACTCTTTTTAGGCACTATTAGGACTGGAGAAGACCAAGGTGACTTGGCTTCCTCTATGATATCGTTTTCCAACATTTTACTAATTTGATTTTGAACCTCCAACTTTTGAGTGTATGGTAATCTATAAGGCTTTCTGTATATGGGTTGGGTATCTCTATTCAAAACTATACTCTGCTTCATAAGGTTTGTCACGGTTAGTTTATCGCTTTCTAAGTGAAACACATCTGAATATTTGGCACATATTTTTTTCAATTGACCTCTTTTCTTCCTAATTTGAATTCCCTACATTAATTAAATTTAACACTTTATCTACTCGATCTACTGAGAAATTGCTGTCATTAAAATTACAGATATGATAATGCTCTAAGGAATGTATACTAGGCCTAAAATTTTTAATTTGTACGTCTTTTTCGGTAGCATTCAGTAATTTTATAGGAATTCTGTTGTTCTTAGGACTTACTATACACCCAGCGACAAAAACACCTTCGCAAATATTCTGAGGCAAGACAACACAATTTTCTGCACAATTACAATCGAAATACTTAACGATCTCGCATCGAGAGGGAATAGTAGTGTAGCTATTATCGTAAGATGATTCTAATGGAACCGTTAAAAATTGATCGTTTACCCAAAAGGAAATACAGAAACTTTCGTAATTTATTACGGCTTCATGTTTTTTGAAAAAAAATCTGCACCTAATACACCATCAAAAGCATTTTCAAATCTATCTAATACTAGGAAATTGTGTGACAAAATAGAATTTTGAACTCCTAAATCAACACCTACTGAACCTAAAGAACTTGTATAACCGCCAATTCCATTTATCTTAATTTTTGTATTTCTATCTATAATTTTATCATCCAATTGATCAGAAAATATAATACTAACGGAAGCACCAGTATCAACCAAAAATTTAAAATCATTCATATTATACCTCATAGTTATTGTATTAATGCCGTTTATGCTTAAAACTTGAAAATATTTTTTACTTTCTACATTATTCCCGAAAAAACCTGACCGAAGTTTATTGCGTAACATCTTCCGTTGTTTGTGTCGAATTGGTGTCGCTTAATTCGGAATGTGCAACGTAAGCTCTAGGTTTTCCGTTGTTATGCAAGTTCTGTCTATTGCCCTGATTAAAATTTTGTTGGCTATGATATCTTTGACCTCCTCTACCGCGAAATCCGCGCGTATTACAACGTGAAAAACTTTGCCCTCGTCTATGAGTGAAATCAGATTGCTGATTCATGTTTCTAGATTGAAAATTAGGTCTAGATTCTCTATAAGCAAAATTACCTCGAAAATTCCGACGATTACCGCTAAACGAATCGAAATTACTTTGTCTGTTCCCTTTGTTACTATAATAAAAAACATTGGGAGTGTCTGTCCCTCTTGTCTCTTGTTCATCTTTCGCGCCTGCAATGGCATCCTTAAGAGTAGTATAATTTCGCGCCTTAACAATTGTCCTAAGTTCCGAATTTCGCAACCCGTTGGCCAATGTAACAACTGCAGTTTTTTCATTAGCTCTACGCAAAACATTCGATGCCTCTGCATCGCCATCTGATTGTGCAATTGCTAAATTTACCAAGAGTTCCTCAATCTCTTTACTGTAGTCATCAATCGATTTACCGTTCTGTCTAATGTTATGCAATTCGATCGAAAGTGCAGCAGCAGATTTACTCGACAAAAGGTGGGTTCGCATATGCCGTATTAAATCGTCTACAGTATTATAAGATGAATTTAACCTCAATTTTGCACTAGGGGAGAGCCTTGTCTTCAAAACATTACACTAAATTAATAAACCTTTACCAGCTTCATCAAGCATGCCCGCATAAAGATCAATAGCGTCTATTAGCTGGTTCGTTACAATTTCAGAGTCGGTCACGATAGGTAGCAATGAAGTTGCCGTTTTTAATTCAAATTTCTCAGCCATTGTTAAAGACGAACTTAACCTGCTTAACTCTATATTTTCTCTTCTTTCTAGTAGAATACGCCTACAGTCCTTTATATTACTATCAATACTTTGAGAACAAACTATAATTTCGTTCGAATCGGTACGTTCCCCTAATTCCGACTTAAAAACTAATTCTAACTGCCTAAACTCTTCTTCAATGCGATCTAATTCCCTACTTTGCTTATTTATTAATTCTAAATTCGATCTCCTACTCTGACTATCCTTAACCAAATTTGTTTCGAATGTTACTGTTCTACTAAGAATGACGTCAAACTCACTTAGGATATTAACAATTTTTACCTATTAAACAGCAGATTCGCTATTGTGCAGCTCGTTCATGCTTCTGGTAATTTCTCTTCGCATCTCGGCACGCAACTTCTGCTTACCCAGACGAGCACTCCTACTATTTCGGATATCTCGAATTTTCTTGAACCATCGGTGACATCTCCACTGTTTCCAGCTTGTGCTATTATTACCTCTTCTTTTGAATATCCAGTACCCATATTTTATTTTATTCTCTTCTTGATGATCTTCTTGTTTTTTTATTTTATTTTTTTCCCCAAATTTCCTTTCCTTTTATCTACTTTCGTATTAACATCTTCACTGCCAAAGAGTGGACTGGCAGGATCGCCATGTGGTGGATATTAGGGGTTGTTCAGTTAAACACCTTCGATCATTCCCTTACTATATCTTTATTGGACTCAAGTTAACAATTAACTAAACTCTTGTCGGCGACTACTCACAAGAGTCTCACATTGCACCACATGTGCAATATCAGCGTCTAAGCGGTCAACCGTCGACAAGTGTCCAGTGACATACATAAAAATGATTACCTTACAATAATTAATTACCTTAATACTAATTGCCTAAGACTACCACTACAGAAGAGATAACGGATGATAATTATTTGCATGCTATCAACATTTGGAATACATTCGGATGTAAAACATTGGGGGATTACTCAGATTTATATTTAAAAAAGGATGTTTTACTTCTATCAGATGTTTTTGAAAATTTTAGAAATCTAATGCTGAATCATTATGGATTAGATGCAGCTGCATTTCATACTGCCCCGGGATTAAGTTGGACTGCTTCCTTAAAATTAACTCGTGTAAAATTAGAATTTTTTAGAAAGACGAATTAGAGGAAGTATTACCCAATGTATTCATCGATATGGTAAAGCGAATAATCCATACATTCCAGAAAATTATGATAGGGATCCTTTTCATACCTATTTAATGTATTGGGATGCAACCAACTTGTATGGTTGGGCTCAATGTCAATACATACCCATTAATGAATTTTCTTGGGTAAATGATGATAATTTTAATGTGATAGACGTACCCGACAATTCTGAGTATGGATATATTTTAGAAACAGATTTAATTGTACCTGAAGAATTGCATGACTTCTTTAGTGATTTCCCCCCACTTCCCGAACATATGAAACCCCCGAATAGCTCAGTTTCTAAATTGCTTTGCACGCTTCGTAATAAAAAATCTTATGTAGTTCATTATGTAAATTTAAAACAGGCTATACGTTTAGGAATTAAAATAAGTAAAATGCATCGTATTTTAAAATTCAGACAATCTCCATGGTTAAAAAAATTTATCCATTTAAATACCAATCTGAGAATGAAGGCTAATAATGAATTCGAAAAAAATTTCTTTAAGTTAATTACTAACGCTCATTTTGGAAAAACTATGGAGAACGATAGGAAAAAGAGAAAAATTATTATTTGCAATAATTGGAAAAGCGCGAGAAAGTATATTGCACGCCCCGAATTTAAATGTTTAGTGAAAATATCATATCAATAGAACTTAACAAAACTGAAATTCTCTTTAATAAACTCATTTATATAGGGTTTACAGTTTTAGACTTTTATACACTATGACTTTGTTAAACGTTCTCTAGATAATGCTTTTCATATTCAGCTTATGTATATGGATACAGATTTATTAATTTATAAATTTAAATGCAAATTACAAAATTATTCCATCTATGATGCTATACGAGATAATATAAATGTATTTCACACTTCAGATTTAAAAGATGATAATGTTTGGAAAATCCCTATAGCTAATAAAAAAGTTCCAGGAAAATTTAAAGATGAATGTAAGGGTAATATTTTAACAGAATTTATTGCTCTAAGACCAAAAGTATACACACTAAAAATTAATAATAAAGAAATATTTCCAAAAGTGAAGGGTGTTGGTAGAACTGCTTCAAGAACAATTACATTTAAAAATTTTGAAAATACACTTTTTAATAATGCTATTAAATTATCAAATTTTAATAGCATTCAATCTAAATATCATCAATTATATTCGGTAAATGTAAACAAGGTCGCATTAAGCAGTAATGATGGTAAACGATACATTTCCCCCGATTCTCCTATAATTACTTGGCCATGGGGTCATTTTAAAATTGAAAATTAAATTTAAAAAATTTAATTTTTAATTTTTAAAAAAGTTGTAGTTGTATTGTTTATTGGTTTTTAAATTTAAGATACATTAATGTCAATTAATTTTAACTATAAATAAAAAAGTAAATTTTAAAATTATTACTTTTTTATTTTCATGACTTCCCCGTCTTGATCAACGATATGTAAGGTTATGTTGTTGATACTTCTACGATTGATAATCGGTAAATAAACTATATTTCGCGGTTCTACATTTATAGCAAATCCGGTACTCAGTTATTAAATAAGTCGTTCACTCGATTAAAAATAGCGGGATAAGGAACATACGCTGTAGGTCAGATTGTGAGAATTATGGCGAATTCGATTGGTTGCACTAGTGCGCACCAGTGCATAACAGCGTGTTCTGTTGGTTGTTTCGTTGTGTTCTGTTACATTTTATTATCGTGGTTTATAAAACATTTTAAACATCATCAAGCCTTGAACACACTTACAAGTGATCTTATGATTATGTTTGATTTCATCGCGTTCTGTTGAATTTGCCCTTTTTTGCACTAAGCTAGTGTGACATATGTCATACTTTGCACTCAACGAGTGCGCACCAGTGCATACTAGTTTTGCCAATCGAATTCGCCATTAGTAAACGCAAATCGTTGTTTGAAAAAGGTTATACACCAAATTGGAGTATGGAATTATTTAAAATAAGAAAAGTACAAATGACAAATCCGGTTACATATTTACTTGGACATGGAAAATGAGCCTATCTTAGGTGCATTTTATGAAAATGAAATTCTACTCTACCAACTTCAAGGATATATATCTTATTGAAAAAGTGATTAAACGATCTAAAAGCAAAATGTATGTAAAATGGTTAGGATTCCCCTCTTCTCATAATAGTTGGATTAAAAAATCTGATGGAGTGTAATACTTTTTGTTTATAAAAATTAAATCAATTTTCGGGCTGGTGTTAAGTTTCGTAACTTATGATTTTTTCGATGAAAATGTGATTTAATCGATCCGAAATGTATTCTATCGTACAGATTTGGTCGAATTGTCCGCGGAAAAGCTTTTTTACCGGAGAAAACCCCATATATTATTTTCGTCCAGTTTTGTTCAATACATGGAATTTATTAATCTTTTTTCATACTGTTTTAAACCCAAAATAGTACGAAAACGTTAATAATTATGAAAATACGGCACAATTTCGAATTAGTGGTCAGTAAAACCACTTCGTTACCTAGCAACGAGAAGTATGAATCCAGGGGGGTATTATCGTAAAATGTGTGAGTATAAAATATTTTTGTAATATAAAAAAAAATTTTGTAATATAAGAAAAGGAGAAAAATAATATTCCTTATAAAATTTCTGTAAATGGTGTGATCAATCAAGCTGGGTTTCGGCGGTTTTGGGTCGGGTTGGGTTGGGGGTTGGATCGTGTTTAGTTGAGTCATGAATGATAAAGAGTGGCCCGGAGGGCCGCTATGGTGTGATCAATCGAGCTGGGTTTCGGCGGTTTTGGGTCGGGTTGGCTTGAGTCGGGGGTTAGATCATTTTTAGTTGGGCCGTTAATAAATAATGACGGTCTGAAAGACTGCTAGTATATATGATTGTTAGAACTGGGTTCCGATCAGTATCAGTGTTCAGTATCGCGTGCTGAGAACGTCCAATGTATCACCACTTCATATCTCAGGCAATTTTGGGCCTACGTCGCCGAAATTTGCTTTCCGCGCTTAAATTCCTTGTTTTAATCAAATTTTATACCATAATAAACACACGAATCAAAATTTGTCAAAAATTGAGCGAGACCGTTAAACTGCACCTTTGTAAAAGAGCGGTCCGTAGGGCCGCTAATATGTCATTAACGACTTGGACGTCGGTAGTTGACAATTGGGTTATGCTGAAGGGGGCTGGATAGTTGTTAAGTCTAGGTAAGTGACGGTTGAGATCTGCTTTGAAAGGAGAATTTTATAAGGAAGATTATTTTTCTCCTTTTTTTGTATTACAAAAATATTTTATACCCACACCTTTTACGATAATACCCCCTGGATTGACACTTTGCGTTGCTAGGTAACGAAGTGGTCTTACTAACCACTAATTCAAACTGTTAAAACTGGCACTGGTACGGCACGGAAAATGTGTCGTATTTTCATAATTATTAACGTTTTCGTACCATTTTGGGTTTGAAACAGTATGAAAAACGTACTGTTAGCAGTTAACAGTATGAAAAAAAAAGATCAATATATTGCATGTATTGAACAAAACTGGACGAAAATATGAAAAAAAGCATGTAAATACATTTTCTATTTTGGTCAAAAAAGGCGTTTATATGGGGTTTTCTCCGGTAAAAATGCTGTAAAATAGAAAACATTTCTGATCGATTAAATCACATTTTCATCGAAAAAATCATAAGTTACGAAACTTAATAGGGTAAATGCACTGGTTAGCCGACCGGCACTGGATCTCGACCATTTTATCATTTAAATTCAAATAATAAGAAATATATTCGCTATACTTCAGAAAGGTGTGCATATTTGGTTTTATACATCTATAGCACTTTTAAAATTGTTCTCAAATTGGAGCCAAAAATCTACATTATTCCGTGAAAAATCAGTAAATACATGTCTATTGCGATGACAGTATAGTTTCATGTATAGTGTAAAAAAGTGTCAACCGAACTCAGCCAGAAAATAGTAAATAATTTTGATTTTAAACACGTTAGGTGATCATATTATGGTTTATATCTATTATTAGTTACAGTTGCTTATATATTTTAAGAAAAAATAGGCTCACAGTAAGTTTTTTGCTTAATATTTGATGGTCGCCAACCAATATTAACATAATTGCCTTTTTCAGTTCTCGACCAAAATGGTCGAGAATCAGTAAGCTTTAGAAAAAATTAATTGTTTTGATAATATCATCTATTTAAGAATTGTTGGTATTTTTTGTGTATACTTCAATTAATTTATATATCTACTTTTTAAGTTTTAGTTTGCGACCATAAAATTAGACCAAAGTATTCTTTTTCTACACTCTTGTTATAGGTGGTCGAAAATCAATTAGTTCTCGACCACATCAACAAGGATATTGATTAATGTCACTTTCTTTATTAGTAAAAGATAATAATCTATTTTTTGTAAGTTCCTATTTACGTTTGTTTAGTGAAAAATATGTGTATGCTTATATTAAAATTGTTTGAATTTATGTTTTTCTCTAATGAAATCCATTGTTCTAAATATATTTTCTTAGAAATTAGTCCAACTTGTGGTGGTCGAGAAGTAATATAAAATGGTCGAGAACTCCGCGAAGTGGTCGAGAAGTAGTGATATTGTACTTTTTTTATTTTTATTGAAATTTTAATAAATATTGTTGAAAGAAAGAAAAAAGCATGCTTGCACATTGTTAAGAACTCATTGAGGAATCGTTGAAGTCTAGGTGTACTAAAATTTGAATCATTTTTCTACATGTAAAATACATTCAAAGTCAATTTTTTTGTTAACTGGTCGAGAACCAATGCATTGACCCTATATCCCCAATTTTCGTTTTTTTTTAATAATTATTTTTTATTTACTAAATTTATATACAACTTAAAATTAATGATACTAAATATGAACAACTATCATATAGAGCGTTAGATAAAATTATACAGCTATAAACTAATCTCGGTCGCATTAAGCAGTTGTATTATTCTTATATCGGTGTGTTAGGTTTTGTAGAAGTAAAACAGCATAATCCCACTTAACTAAGACTAGTTTATTCACCCATGTATTTAGTTACAGTACGTGTGTTTCGATATTGCTGTTGCGAAGGTAATTAAGTAATGTTCTGCTTCCGTATTGTACTTGTTGCTTTTTTTATGTCTTTTTAATAACTGCTGACACAAGAGTTCATTCACTTCAACGAGTGCAATACGATGCCATTACACAGTAATGATGATAAAGCGTTCTTCTCTCACTCTTGTTTCAACATGTCTGAACAGGTTTCAACATCTCTCTCTCTCTCTCTCTCTCTCTCTCTCTCTCTCTCTCTCTCTCTCTCTTTCTCTCTCTCTCTCTTTCTCTCTCTCTCTTTCTCTCTCTCTCTTTCTCTCTCTCTCTCTTTCTCTCTCTCTCTCTGTCTTCCTCTTTTCTTTTTTTTAGATCCCTCAAACATTCCAACTTCCCGCGCGCGCGGCGACACACAGTGGGACGAAACTGAAAAATAGTGACATCGGTGTTTTTTATTTTTCTACGAAGGTTTTCTTTACATGGTTACTTGTATTTACATACGTATATATATGTGTGTGCATATAACCATAAAATTCCCTCATATACAGGGTGTTCATAATTCAAACATCAGTGTTGAACAATTGGTCCGCAATATATTGACCATACAGTAATTACATATTCCACACAGTATTAGACAATGATAGTAAAATATTGCTTAAATAATATACAGGGTGTTTGAGTTGAGTAAATCGAATTATCTTGAAAGCTACCGGTACCACGAATTTGCAATATAGGTTTAATACATAATTCGTTATGAATGGCTCCATTCTTCAGTTGGGTAAATATGAAATAAAACTTTAGAAATACTGAAGATAATTGTTTATTAATTGCTCTCGACGACCCGGGTTTCGACCATGTGGTCGTCTTCAGGTCATTGCTAAAAATTTTTAAAATCGAGTCACCGTTACAAAATTAAAAACATATAACAACAAGTTAAAAATTATTCTTAATTACCGTCATTGAAGATCACAGATGAAGATAAGAACCATGAAACCAATGTGTATAATTGACAAGAACTAACAATTTCAAATCTATCCGTATTTAAAATTCCGCACGTTATTATATTATTATTATTAAACGTAAAAATCCAAAATATGATAAATAACTATAAATATAAGATAAATTAATTATAAAGATTATAAGTTAAAGATGGATGAGATTACCTAAGATTAAACTCGACTCGTTTCCAAAGAGACAGACAATAAACTAAGCGATGGCGTTGGAAACGGGTTGAGGTGCCTGTAAGTTAGGCGGTAAATTTGAAATATATTTATTTGTTGATATGAACAAGTGTTTGAAGTTTATGTCGGTAATCTCATTTAACAAGCATTTATTATCTATTAAACTATGTCTATATATTTCTAATTCTTCATATAAGTCTAATTTTTTTAGATTTTTGTAAATTATGCAAAAGTGTTATGGATGAAATATCAATATGATGACCGGTATCTAGAATGTGTTTACCCACCGCAGAATTAATGTTGTTATTATTATTTCTAGATGTAATTATGTGTTCTTTAAAACGAGTGTTAATACTTCTTCCAGTTTGACCAATATATATTTTGTTACAATCATTACATTTAATTTTGTATACACCACTTTTGGACAATTGGTTAATTTTATGTTTAGAATTGTTTATAATGTTTAAAATTTTATTATTGTTTTTGTATGCCAAGTTTATATTATGATTAGTTAAATTTTTTTGGAGTATTGATAAGTTTTTATGATAATTGACTGAAATAAAAGTTCTTTTTATGGAAAAATGTGGATATATTTGTTGAATTAAATTTCTATTATGTATTTTATTGAAAATATTCTGAAGAAAAGTGATATCGTAATCATTGTTTAAGGCTAATTTCACTATATATTTGATTTCATTATCATAATTAAGTTTTGATAGTGGAATGGAGTTAACACGTTCTATAAAGTATCTAAATGCAGCTTCTTTATGTTTATAACTGTTATAAGAGTTCTTTGGTATTAAAATATCTGTGGCTGTAGGTTTATGAAAAATGTTATAAGAAATGTTATTATTATTGAAATTTTTAGTAAGGGTGAGATCTAAAAAATTTATACTATTGTTCTGTTCTTTTTCGATTGTGTATGTAAGATTCCCTAAATTGTTTAAAATGTTGTGTAAGGCTGCTAAAATGGCGTCATTGCCATCAAAAACAATTAATATATCATCCACATATCGGCAATAAAAGTTTATGTGTTTAGTAAAAATTTTGTATTTATTAGAGAAAAGTTTTGATTCCAAAGAGTCAACATATATATCAGCTAATAAACCTGAGAGTGGTGAGCCCATGGGTAAACCATCATTCATATGATAAAATTCATTATTAAATATAAAATGTTTTTGATCAGTGGCTAATTCCAATAAAGTAATTAAATTATTGATATCTTGATAAGTAAAATTTTCTATTAAATCATGTTTATCTGTGATGTAATTTTTAACTATTTTTAAGGTTTTTTTAACGGGAATATTACTGTAAAGGTTTATAATATGAAAGGAAGTCAATTTAGTGTTTTTATTAATCTTTATCAGTTTCAAAGAATTAATCAAAGTTTCTGAGTTGGGAATAGAGAATTTAGATCTAAATTTAAAAGAATTAATTAAAACATTGTGTAGAACTTTACTTATTTTCTGGGTGGGTGTATTATGTATAGATATTATTGGTCGAATACTTTTATCAGCTTTATGTAATTTAATTAAACTATATAACGTGGGAGCTTGTGGATTCATATTTGAAAGTTTATAAATATTAGTGTTAAGTTTCCTTAAAGTGTCTTGACAATCTTTAAAGGTATTTTTAACTATTCTATTGAAGTTTATGGTGGGCTCTTTGGTTCTATCTTCAATGTTATTTTCTTTAAAAATTTTTTTGGTTTTATCTATGTAATCGGATTTATTTATTAATACTAAACCTGAGTTCTTATCGCCTATAGTTACAATGATATTTTCATTGGTAATTTTTGTTTTTAGTGTCTTTAATGTATTATAAAAATTACGATGTTGTATGTATAGATAATTGGGATGTTTAAGAAAATTCTGTTTTGAAATAATGGGTATTAGTTCGGTTTGAATATTGTTAAAGTCTTTACGATGGTATAATTGGTATAATATACCTTATCGATCTTAATGATAATATCAATAACCTTGCCATAGATCTGGAATGCCTAAAAACTTGATAATATATATTGATATACCGTGTGTCCGTAAAGTAGGGGATATAGGCTATATAATCGTTATAAAGGGTTTATGAAAAGATCGCTGAAACGGGTCTAAAGATTTACATGTTTTGCAATTTTTTGATGAAGATTTTAAATTTTTTCCGCCATTTTTAAATGAGTTATGACGTCATCGATAGTTTTTTTAAATGGCAACCCCCCATTTTTATTACGGAATATGAAAGAAGATTTTTTTCTAAGTTCAATGCAGTCAATATTAATATCGGTTACATTAGAAAATTTTCGAGAAAAATTACTTTAAAATTTAATTCGAATTTACTTAAAATGATAAAAATAGCAGTTGCCATGGTTAATTCCTCACATTTCTCTCAATTCTTAATCATGGCAACTGCTATTCTTATCATTTTAAGTAAATTCGAATGAAACTTTAAAGCAATTTTTCTCGAAAATTTTCTTATGTAACCGATATTAATATTCACTGTACTGAACTTAGAAAAAAATCTTCTTTCATATTCCGTAATAAAAATGGGGGGTTGCCATTTAAAAAAACTATCGATGACGTCATAACTCATTTAAAAATGGCGGAAAAAATTTAAAATCTTCATCAAAAAATTGCAAAAAATGTAAATCTTTAGACCCGTTTCAGCGATTTTTTCACAAACCCTTTATAACGATTATATAGCCTATATCCCCTACTTTACGGACACACGGTATAATTATTATAATATAATAATATAATTATTATATATAGAATAAACTTCAAACACTTGTTCATATCAACAAATAAATATATTTCAAATTTACCGCCTAACTTACAGGCACCTCAACCCGTTTCCAACGCCATCGCTTAGTTTATTGTCTGTCTCTTTGGAAACGAGTCGAGTTTAATCTTAGGTAATCTCATCCATCTTTAACTTATAATCTTTATAATTAATTTATCTTATATTTATAGTTATTTATCATATTTTGGATTTTTACGTTTAATAATAATAATATAATAACGTGCGGAATTTTAAATACGGATAGATTTGAAATTGTTAGTTCTTGTCAATTATACACATTGGTTTCATGGTTCTTATCTTCATCTGTGATCTTCAATGACGGTAATTAAGAATAATTTTTAACTTTTTGTTATATGTTTTTAATTTTGTAACGGTGATTCGATTTTAAAAATTTTTAGCAATGACCTGAAGACGACCACATGGTCGAAACCCGGGTCGTTGAGAGCAATTAATAAACAATTATCTTCAGTATTTCTAAAGTTTTATTTCATGTTTAATACATAGTAAGCTGTACCTTGAAAATATTTTCAGACGTTTATGATATCCGGTTATACCGGAAGTAGCTAACGAATTCTATTTTTTTGAAGGAATATCTATTTTCCGTTGCAATAATTAATGAATAGATAATTCTACTTGATTTTTGGCATAAATTAAATTTGATCTTTTTAATTATTCAAGCGTATGAGGATGTGTTTCAGGTCATTTACTTTTTCGTAAGTTGGTCAGTTTCAGAGAAAACGTATGGGAACTTTTTGTAATAGAAAATTTACTATCAAAGAAAAAGTTAACAAACAAAAAAAACATAACAAATAGTATTAAAAAAAGCAATAAAATGTCAAACAGCAATTAGAAGATGTAGTCGCGATAACCATATTAGAACCCTAAACAACACACAAATATTTAACATAACGAATATCAATCAGTAATTTCATTCAGGTTATACTATAATTGAGGAGGAACTAAAAACAAAAAAAATTGATACCATGAAGCATTAGCAATGTCCACAACGTCTGGACGACGGACCGTTAAAGGTTAAAAAGGATAACTTTTATCTGATATTATTAATAATTGATTAACTCCAACTGAACAGTTAATGAAAGTAAAAAAAGTAAATTTGGCGAACAAATTAAAACATAAAACAACACAAAAATAATTGTTGGTCGGTCAATTGACTCAGATCAAAACAGAACAGGTAACGAAAGTAAAAAAAGTAACTTTGCCGAACATATTAAAACAGAAAGCAACATAAAAAATGATTGTTAGTGGGTTAGTTAGCTCAGGTCATAGCAGAACAGATAACGAAAGTAAAAAAAAGGAACTTTGGCGAACAAATTAAAACAGAAATCATCACAAAAATAATTGGTGGTCAGTCAATTAACTCAGATCAAAACAGAACAGGTAACGAAAGTAAAACGAAAGTAACTTTAAAGAACACATTAAAACAGAAAGCAACTGAAAAAATCACTTTTCAGTTGAAACATAGCGCTTCGGGACAAATAACATCGAAAATATCCTTTGGTCGGACACGGACGGAAAAGATATCGGTACTTCCTCATAACAGACACCACAACCAATCTAACTGTGGTAATAGTTTGCTGAGCACTTTTGAGCATTTCTCCTAAAAGCTTGGAAAACATAACTTTTCAGTTGAAGAACAGCGCTTCGGGACAAATAACATCGAAAATATACTTTGGTCGGACACGGACGGACAAGAACTCGGTACTTCCTCATAATAGACACCACAACCAATCTACCTGTGGTAATAGTTCACCTTGCATCTTTGAGCATTTCTCTTAAAAGGTTGGAAAAAATCATTTTTCGGTTGAAAAACAGCGCTTCGGGACAAATAACATCAAAGATATCCTTTGGTCGGACACGGACGGACAAGAAATCGGTACTTTCTCATAATAGACACCACAACTAATCTACCTATGGTAATAGTTCACCTTGCATCTTTGAGCATTTCTCTTAAAAGCTTGTAAAAAAACACCTTTCAATTGAAAAACAGCGCTTCGGGACAAATAACATCGAAAATATCCTTTGGTCGGACACGGACGGAAAAGATATCGGTACTTCCTCATAACAGACACCATCACTTATCCACCTGTGGTAATAGTTCGCTGAGCACTTTTGAACATTTTTTTATAATCGTCGAAATATTTTACACTTTGAGTACGTTTTGACGTAATCGTCTTTTTTTGATATTTCTCAAGAATATACTTGTAAGTATAGGTAAGTATGTATTTGGATATCCCAAAACATTACTCTAACATCGGAGATAAAGAGATTTCCCTTAACTAGATTACTAACAGAGATATTTAGGTATAAACTTTGTCCTAATTACTTTACATATATTAAGTGATTTATAACTGACGAATTCAAGTAACTTCAAAGCTGTTTGCAGCTTTATAAAAGCGGTTTTAAGATCATTTTATAATGAAATGAACACTTTTCTATAGATTAGCAGAAAAAATTAGTATATATTCGAATTTCGGATTTTTATAGAATGTCCACCTTTTTACGATATCGTCCCACTGTGCGGCGGCCACTTTTGGAAACAAGTAACATTTCATTAGGGTGATTCATTTTATTACATTTTAACTAAGAATGGGATAAGAATATTCTAATGAGATGTAATTTGAAAACGAATGCTTTTATACTCCACTTATCACTTTTTCACTTGAGAGGAGGGGATTTATGCCAGATAATTTTGTGTGGTTTAACGGATTTTTACGTTTTGCCGTGCATTCAGGAGGTGGTTACCTAGAGGAAATAATATTCCGCACACAGTACCGGTGGGTGTAAATTGTTGTTTTTTTAGCATTATCAAAGATTTTGAAATCATGTTATGATGTTATAACTTCAATAATATCAACATTAAAAAAAACTTAGGATAAAAAAATTTCAAGGCAGTGTCAATAGATCAACTTGAAAGAATGTGTTATTCTTTAGTTCAAAAGAAAGTTGTGTAATATTTACTTTTGTCCGATATTATGTTTAAGTCGTTATAACTTCAATAATATAAACATTAGAAAAAACTTAAGATAAAAATTTCATAGCGGAGTGTCAACAGATGAACTTTGAAAAAAATGTGTTATTTTTAAATTCAAAGAAGGTTGTTTAATATTCAGTTTTTAAATAACCGATAATGAAATCGGAAATTGGTTAGATAAGCAAAGTGTAGTGTTTGTGTTGAGAAATGCATTATATGTGAAACACAATAACAAGTGAAGAGTCAGCAAAAAAACGAAACGAAAAGAAAAAAAAAACCTTAAACCGCATAAAATATGCAATATATGTGAAATACAATAATAAGTGAAGACTCAGCAAAAAAGGAACGGAAAAAGAAAAAATTCTAATTTTAACTGCTGACACAAGAGTTCATTCACTTCAACGAGTGTAATACGATGCCATTACACAGTAATGATGGTAAACCGTTCCTCTCTCACTCCTTTCAATATGTCTGAACAGGTTTTAACGTGTCTCTCCCCCTCTATCTCTCTCTCTCTTCCTCTTTTCTTTCTTTAGATCCCTCAAACTTTCCGCACGCGCGGTGGCGCTTCTCGGTAGATCCCAAGGATCGCCATCCGCGCGCGCCGTCTTAGATCCTAAGGACCGCCCACCATCCGCCAATCGCCATCCGAGGCGTAGGTCCCAAGGACCGCCCACCCGGCATTCGCCATCCGCCATCTTTGATCCTAAGGACCGCCCGCCCGCCATCTTAGATCCCAAGGAGCGCCCATGCCCGCCCGCCATTCGCCAACTTAGATCCCAAGGATCGCCATCAGCCACCGCGCCGCCGCACCGCCCATCCCCCATCTTAGATCCCAAGGGGATCGCCCGCCCGCCATCCGCCATCTTAGATCCCAAGGACCGCCCCCGCCGTCCGAGGCTTGCCCACCGCCATCTGCCACCGCGCGCCACGCCCCAAGGATCGCCATCCGCCACCGCGCCGCGGCGCGCATTCGCCATCATGCCCGCCGCCACCCGACGACGCCATCTTGCGCATCTATACCCTACTGATTAGCTTTTGAGTTAGATCAATGCCGACTAGATATACAGGCCCAAGCCATCGAGTGGGGGAATACTCCGAGATGTAGAAGTCGATCGGTAGGGGAAATAACAGGACAGAAGAATTGCAACCAAAGTTACATGGAGCTCTATGAAAACACCTAAGCATAATATGATCGTCATACGACCATCATCCTACGACAGGCAAAAGAATACTGAACGTTACTCCAATATCGTGTGGAGTACCCCGAGATGTTACCTACTCCCACTTCATGACTCGGGCCTGTATATCTAGTCGGCATTGGTTAGATGGAACCAAATACAAATACTCCATTTTAAGTTGTTCCAGTGATTGAGTTATAACACCGTTAATATCGGAAATAGGGAAAAATGTTTCAAATAAAAGTTTGTCATTAAGAATGGAATAATTCTTATTTAAAACATTTTTTTCTAACTCGCTTAATTGTGGAGTTAGATAGAGCCAAATTGAATTACTCCATTTTAGGTTGTTCCAGCTTTTGGCTTATAACTCCGTTAATATCGGGAATAGGGAAAAATGTTTCAAACCTAAATTGTTCACCGTTAAGAATGGAATAACTTTTATTTAAAACATTTTTTCCTAACTCGCTTAGCTTTTGAGTTAGATGGAGTCAAATAGAAATACTCCATTTTAATTTGTTCCAGTTTTCTGATTATAACTCCGTTAATATCGGGAATAAGGAAAAATGTTTCAAAGTTGTTTGCCATTAAGAATGGAATACAAATAACTCTTATTTGAAACATTTTTTTCTAACTCGCTTAACTTTGGAGTTAGATGGAGCCAAATAGAAATACTCCATTTTGGGTTGTTCCAGTGTTTGGGTTTGTTAAGAATTTATTTTTTTTATTATTAAAATCATACGCATGTATAGTTGCATAAGTAAAATTTTATTTCTTTAATTTATTGTGAGCGTTCGAATTTTGATAGTCCAGTTTTTGTTAGAGGACCAGATATAAATAGCCGTTTTCGTTACGTTCAAGCTGTCTTCGATTTTGTTACTTCGTCGCCACGCAATCTATTTCCAAAATATCATTGTTTCGTTTTCATCATTAAGTCGTTAATATAAATTCGTCGCTATTCTTGTTCCCCATCATCGAGGCTGTGATCCCCGAAGAGTTAGATTGTACAATAAATGATTTTTAAAACACAAGAAGTGTTTTCAACCAGCGACATCCAGACATTCCTAGTGAAACTTGTAACAATATCCATCGTTCGTTTATGACTTTACTTTAGATTTGGGTTTACAGTAAAACCTCGATATAACGGACTAAGGGCCGGTTGTATAATATGCCGACATACTTCCCGACAGTGTTATCTTGCCGATACGTTAGTTTGTTCCGTATTACGATCTAGTGATATTTTTATCGGTAAGATTGTCGGTAGGATAACTTATTGGGTACCCGATGCTGCCGATAACACAGTTGTCGGCCAGATAAATTTAAACGTGATTGACGTAAATAGTCCGTTTTGTCAAATTGTTATGTTTTTTTTGAAAACATGAGTGAAAAAAGTGTCAATAGTAGTAAGCGCGCCGCAAATTATTCAAAAGAGGAGTGTTGGCGACTCATCGAAATAATAGAGAAACATGCTGGTGTGATAGAGAATAAAAAAACGGATGTGTTAACATGGAAGGAGAAGGTAAGCTTTATTGACCAATATACTTGGTAATATAATTATATATTTTATGAATTTAGAAAATGGCATGGCAAACCATTTGCCAAACCTTTAATTCTACGAGTACGTCTCATCGTACTTGGGAGCAACTTCGTAGTAAATACGAAACATTAAAAAAAGAAACACGTCGAGCGGTTGCGAAAAATAAAAATTCTATGCTGGGTACTGGTGGAGGACCTTTCGAAGAAAATCTAAATCTTTTGTACGAAAAAATTCGAACGCTCATTAAACTCAGTTGAGATGGAATACCGTCGCAATTTGATAGTGACCGTTTAGGTAATTTAATTTAATAACTTTATATATGCTTAACTGTGTTTATGAGATATTAACTCTTTTTACTTTGATATTCTAGACACTCAGACCCAAAGCACAAGTGCTTTGGGAAGCAAATATAACGTTACCGAAGTGCCAAGCCCTAGGTCACCACTTTTAATAGGTAACTTTTTGGAACATTGTTGTAGACCTTACATGACGTAATTATCTTTTTCAGATACAGAACCATGCGCGAGTACTTCAATTAGTGCCCCGATTAATGTGCAAGGTAATTTTGTAAGCAGTTGTAAATGTAGATGTTTTTTTACTTTACTTGCAGATGACCTATTGTTAGAAATTGAGGATTGGAGCAGCTATTCCCCTGCTCAATTGAAAACTCCGAAACATAGAGCTCTTCAAACAAAAAAAAAGAAAAAGGATAAGCGATGTTTCGGTAGCTGGACAGAAGTTGCAGCCTTGCGTGGATGCCAAGGCTGAACTAACGAATTTGAAAAAACAATTGCTCC
Source organism: Digitonthophagus gazella (assembly GCA_036711955.1). NCBI lineage: Eukaryota > Metazoa > Arthropoda > Insecta > Coleoptera > Scarabaeidae > Digitonthophagus > Digitonthophagus gazella. Next base: position 10,911,112 of record JASCIT010000012.1, read on the forward strand.
AAAAGGAGTTCGACGCAAAGCAAGGCAGAGAACAAGAACTGCACGAACAGCAGCTTCAAATAAATAAGCAAATAATAACTATAAATAATCTAACAATAAAAGAAATGGAAATGGAAATTGAAATTTTAACAAAAAAAGACGGAATATAATATTTTTTATAAAGCGAAATAGAAAGATTTTTTTGTGTTACCCAAGATTTTTATTTTTGTGAAATAATACTAAAAATTACTTCATAAAAGCGTTTTTTCAATAATATTCAAAATATTACACTTTAAACGACTGTTGTCAAACGTTAACTAAGACGTTAGCCGCAGATGTTAGCGATCCCAACCTAATCTGGACTAATTCCTAGATTTGGGGGAAATATGCTACCAACCGACTCTTATTTCGCCGATAGCAATCCTACCGACAAATTCAGTTTGTACTACCGGAAATACTTTTATCCTCCCGATAAACTTATCGGCCGGATAGTTATCCGGTAGATTTATCCTAAGATTGTACTATAATCCAAGCTCAATCTACACCATGGAGAGAAGGATGCACGAGCGCGCTTTCTCCCCGTAACTTTACCGAGTAGGCCCGAGTGGAGTAGAAGGGAAGGGAGAACCGGAGTTTTAAGCGATCCTCGCAAACGCAAAGGTCTTCCGGCAAGAAAGCCGTCGTAGACAAGGCCGCGGCACCTCGCTGTTTTACCTTTTTCCGTCAGACTTTTGGCCCTTTTTCAGGTCTTACAGGAAAAGCGAGAAGTGTTAATTCACCAACCACAATCATTGCTTGTAGTTTTAATCATATTTTATACATATTAGGATGTGGCGTCACAAATTCGCCTTCATTGTTACAAATTTATTATTTTAAAATCAAGTTTTAATGAACTTTCATCGTTTAATTTTATCAGAAATGAACAACGTCGTCATGTCATAATAACTTTATCTTTAAGTCAATTTATAACTTTATCAATTTTTGATTTAAAAATTAGAAAATTGAAAGCCAAAAAGTAAACTGGTTTTAGAATAATGAAATAAATGTCTAATTAGGAAAGGGATATTTAAATATGGGAAAAATAAACAAGGAATAAGTTTTTATGGCAAACATTTATTATTGTAATGAAATAAGGAAATTAATTTTCAAGATACTGGTAGATAGCAATAAATTTATTAATTTTCTTCATTATATATAATGTTTACGAATAATCTGTAAATTTGCTTAATTGATTTTCATTTAAAAAGAAGGTTGATGAAAACACACACTGAAAAGGAATCGTGTATTTAAATAATTAGAAAAGTTCCAATGATTTTGAAATATATTAACATTTAAACAATCAAAAGCTAACCTATAACTTTAGGATTTTTAAGTAACAGTTTTTAAATAATTATTATATCTGTAGGAGAATGTGATATTACTCCTGATTTGGGTTGATTGAAACAACTTGGGTGTTTTTATGTGTATTTTATTCCAAAGATAAAGTCTAGAGAATACAGCGGCTTTTGTAGATTTCGATCTTTATTCCGGACTAAACAGCTTATAACTAACTATATTAATATTTTCTTTTTGTCTTCGAACTTGCATTTCCCACCATGGGTCTTATCATCCAAGTGATCACGCGATAAATATAACCAATAAAAACGCTTTTAGCAACAAGCCCAATTTGGCTGATAAAGGAAAAATGAAATTAATCGGAGCAAGTATTGTTTGTTGCGAAATGCAAGTTCCTGGATAACGCACTTCGATTCCTGACTTAGCATATTTGCTTGAACATCAACAATTAAAATATTTGAATAACCTAATTAAAGTTCACTTTATAACATCCCTCCCCCCTTATTTTTGAAAATTGTACCTTGGATTTGAAGTACAATTTTCATTACGAGATTGATCGTTTTGCGTTTCCATGACTTCACTTTTAGGCGACGGCAACGGCGGCGTTTCGAGCTTACAATTAGTTTCTACGTTCGATTTCGATCTCTTAAAATAATACAAATAGATTCTAACCCCAAAGTATATCAAAATAATAAAGAATACTGCTGACAGTAAGCAACTCAAAATGGTAAAGTTATAATTATCTACGAAAACAGAATCGAAGTCGGAATTAATGTTTTCATGAATGAAAGAAACAGAGACTGATTCAGCGGACACTACGTTAGAATTTAGGCAGATTTGAGATCTCGGACACGGATCGCGCTGCCGGTCGCGGCCTGTCCCGATCCGTTTCCCGGATTCGATGAATAATTTAACCCTCTTTGCGTCTGTGAAGTTGAAGGATTAGGCGAAGGCGATTCACTATTTTGCCGTCGGGCGTTGTTATACTGTCTTTTTCTGCATTGTTCTATAGTATGCCCTATGTTTTTACAGTACCTACAAGTAACTACTGCTTGATTTATTCGAGCTTCGCGTTTCGGTTCAGTTTTAATAGCATAACTTGGATATCGGGGTAGTGACGTAACCGGACTAGAATTTAAGTAACAATTTGCGGCAATATGATTTGGTTTGCCACATTTGAAACAATTTTTTCGCGGTTTCTGAGTGTTCGAATTGATATTATTGACCATGCGCGACGTTTTATTTACGCGTTCTTCTTCCACCGCGGCTTCTACGGCATCTGCGAATTTTTCAAAACGACTGGCTTTAATTATTAACTTTAAGGAACCGTTTAGCCCTTCTACGAAGGCTTTTAATACAGCGCTTTCATTTAACCTTTGTATAATTGGCGCGGCTTCCTGGCCCTGACTTGCGACACAAGCATCCGTTAAATCTAATGCTAATCTTTCTAACCTGTTCGCGAATGACCTTACGTCTTCTCCCTGTTGCTGTCGAGAATTTAGTAGTTCAGTTTGAATCTGCGCTATAGTTCTTCTTTCTAAATACTGTTCTTGAAGGATAACCTTAAGTTCTTCCCAGGACGTGAAAGTTTTATATTTTATGAGATTATAGGCGGTACCGGAAAGCTTTGTTTTGATTATGTTTAATAATAATTCCTTTTCTGTGCGCGTGGTGCTAGAAACTCCGACGATATCGCAGCAAGCGATAAATTTATGTAATTCGTCGCGGTTACCGTTAAATTCCGGTATCATCTTTAAAGCAACATCTACTTGCAGAGGCATATTTTGACCTAATTCTTCCTCAGAGGGCGGTTCGAGTACAGAGACGGCGTTACGATTTTCGCGGTTCATAGAATAATGACTTTACAAAAAATAGACTTACATGAGCGCTCGAGTCGATTGAGTTGATGGAGACGATGGAGTCGATAGAGTCGATGGAGACGATGGAGTCGATGGAGACGATTGAGTCGATGGAGACGATGTAGTCGATGGAGACGATGGAGTCGATGGAGACGATGTAGTCGATGGAGATGATGGAGACGATTGAGTCGATGGAGTCGATTGAGTCGATGGAGTCGATGGAGACGATTGAGTCGATGGAGTCGATAAGCTGCTCTCACCACACTTTTCCTTTTCACCCTCTTCCACAACACTAAACACTGGTGCCGATGAGCCTGGCGTACAAAGGGATGACCAATGGACTCTGAATTCGCTGAGTGCTTTAGCTTCTCGGTGGCTAACCTCTAGGTTTAGGTAGATTCTCCCAGTGAAGAGTTTTCGCTGTGGTTTTGTAGCTGTTTTTTTTTTTTTCAATCCAACCCCACACCTGACACCACTTTGTAGGAGAATGTGATATTACTCCTGATTTGGGTTGATTGAAACAACTTGGGTGTTTTTATGTGTATTTTATTCCAAAGATAAAGTCTAGAGAATACAGCGGCTTTTGTAGATTTCGATCTTTATTCCGGACTAAACAGCTTATAACTAACTATATTAATATTTTCTTTTTGTCTTCGAACTTGCATTTCCCACCATGGGTCTTATCATCCAAGTGATCACGCGATAAATATAACCAATAAAAACGCTTTTAGCAACAAGCCCAATTTGGCTGATAAAGGAAAAATGAAATTAATCGGAGCAAGTATTGTTTGTTGCGAAATGCAAGTTCTTGGATAACGCACTTCGATTCCTGACTTAGCATATTTGCTTGAACATCAACAATTAAAATATTTGAATAACCTAATTAAAGTTCACTTTATAACATATCAAATAGTAAACTGATTTTGCATAAGATAGTAGAGTAATGTGACTATAATAATTCTATGAATTTGGTACAATGAAAATAAGAAAGTTTGAATTTAACTTTTAACTGTAAGTAGCAATAAATCACAAACCAACAATTGAGCATTGATGTTTATAAAAATATATTATCTTTGTAATTCATTTTTTAGTAATTTGATTTTCCCGATTCTACCTATTAGTTTAAAAATATCTCGATTAGTAAATAAATTTCTTTCAAGGTTTGTTGATTTTGTTGTAACACAAAACAAAAACGGTTTGGATATAGAATTAGAAGAAGATTACCAACACGTGTAAGAGTTTAATTAGTAGAAGTCTTGATGGAAAGTAGAAGAGTTGATGGAAAACACCTGCAACATTTCTATTGTTGGAGTAATTTTCGTTAATAATAATATTTTTAATAAAATAAAAAGTCCACAAACACGCAGGTATTCTCAAATATTCGAGGTGTTCGGGGTGACAAATACCCGACTTTAATTTTGTGCTTTACCTGGAAAGCGCACAGTCCCGGTGACCAATTAGTTTCTTCAATTTTCACCGGGTTTTGTCAAAATTACTTTTTTTGACATAGCGTATTCTTTGCATGTGGTCTTCAATTTAAATTGTAAGTACGGCTTCTAGCAAATAACATGTGAAATATGAAAATGATTTTAAAAAACATTTATTAAATGATAAAAATCCCTTTCACCCTCGAAGATGTAGGCGAGGTTTTGCAATGAATGGACAATAATCATAAAACTATGACGTTAGGGTTTTTCAGAGAAGAGATATTTTTAAAAGTATATGGGGTAATGTTTACAAGCTCGAAACATTAAAGCAGAATATTATTTTGTCGTTGACAGTCTTGGACGAATGTTCGTAGTGCACTTCAAAGTTCTTTTGCTTCTTTCTAAATTTTGTTACTTTTTTTGTTAGCTTTTGGTAGTTTAAATGTTAATATACTTCGAAATCCTTTCTAGTTATTTAAATACACGAGTTCTTTTCAGTGTGCGTTTTCATCGACCTTCTTTTTAAATGAAGATCAGTTAAGCAAATTTACAGATTATTCGTAAACATTATATATAATGAAGAAAATTAATAAATTTATTGCTATCTACCAGTATCTTGAAAATTAATTTCCTTATTTCATTACAATAATAAATGTTTGCCATAAAAACTTATTACTTGTTTATTTTTTCCCATATTTAAATATCCCTTTCCTAATTAGACATTTATTTCATTATTCTAAAACCAGTTTACTTTTTGGCTTTCAATTTTCTAATTTTTAAATCAAAAATTGATAAAGTTATAAATTGATTTAAAGATAAAGTTATTATGACATGACGACGTTGTTCATTTCTGATAAAATTAAACGATGAAAGTTCATCAAAACTTGATTTTAAAATAATAAATTTGTAACAATGAAGGCGAATTTGTGACGCCACATCCTAATATGTATAAAATATGATTAAAACTACAAGCAATGATTGTGGTTGGTGAATTAACACTTCTCGCTTGTCCTGTAAGACCTGAAAAAGGGCCAAAAGTCTGACCGAAAAAGTTAAAACAGCGAGGTGCCGCGGCCCTGTCTACGACGGCTTTCTTGCCGGAAGACCTTTGCGTTTGCGAGGATCGCTTGGAACTCCGGTTCTCCCTTCCCTTGTACTCCACTCGGGCCTACTCGGTAAAGTTACGGGGAGACAGCGCGCTCGTGCATCCCTCTCTCCATGGTGTAGATTGAGCTTGGATTATAGTACAACCGGCCCTAATACGGGGGAGGGGATGTCCGTTATAGCCGAAAGTCCGTTATATAGAAATACAGTCCAGAATGCGTTTTTTTTTCTGTAATTGAAATGCAGGTATGAAACTTTAATGTTCACCACAATTGAGGGTTATTGGCGGACACGGAAGAGGTATATAACGTCAATTGCTTTCTATCAAATATAAAATACATAAAAATATAAAAGAATTTTACATTATTAAAAATAATTAATTTAAAATATTTTGTCCGTTATATCCGAATCCGTTCTATCGAGGTCCGTTATATCGAGGTTTTACTGTACTTTTATTTAAAAATTTATTATTTCGTGTACTTCTATAAAAGTAAGCGTTAAGTATGCCTTATAACTTTCATAAATCGTATGGGAATTGCTTCATTCTTATTACAGGACATTAGATTTACTTATTTTTCGTTATTGTTTACTACAGTTAGCTAGTGTCATAGCTATTTTAATTCAAACGTAAATTTTACCATTTCAGGATAGGGGTTATTACGCCTACTTACCGAAGTGATAATTAACTTAACCCTTTCTCTACGGGATGTGCTCCGTCGGAGTGACACCGCTGAACGGGCCGTCGCGCCGCCGGAGTAGCGCTACTGAACGGAGCATTGAGCCGGAAAGTGTGCATGTTGCGCTTACTCTCGGTGCCATAAAGCAAGTCGTATTCCGAAAGATTTCGTCGAAAAAAATCGGGGTGAAGACTGTCGTGATCATTTCTGCGTAACATACCCAAAACTCAAAATCGTAGGTGTCGCGGTTCAGGAAGTATCGAGAGTTAAATGAAAAAAGGACAGGTTGCGCGCGGATGTCGCCTATAGGCGACGCTCGTACAGACAGGTCGTCCCGCGGATGACGTCTATAGGCGACACTCGTACACACAGGTCGTCACGCGGATGTCGCCTACAGGCGACACTCGTAGCGAAAGGGTTAAATCAGAGGTGGGCAAACAGTCGATCGCGAAGAGATCGGCAAGAGATCACAAAAGTTTTTCAAATACTATAAATAAGTGTTTAAATTTATTATTTTATAATACAACAAATGAATTTAAAAATGTGCGTCTACTGTCTACTCTACTGTAACAACATTTGACTTATTTTACTTATGGTTTTTTGTTTTTATTGTGTGTACACATAACTTGTTTTTATTTACCACTCCGTAATGATACGGCGCGGAGTCGCGACGGTGCGGCGTTGTTGATAAGACCGAACGTTAGTTGTAAAGCTGGTTTATGATATGAGTCACTGTGTATTACTCCATACGGTCCACTGTCGCTCATCATACCTTACGAAGAAAGGTACGTCAGCTATCATTGAACGATACTTATTGCGCGTCTTGTTCTGGTTTTTTTCAACAAAGTTTTGCACGGTAATTGTTTATTTACATTTTAATTTTACTGTCCTTTTTTTGTCAGGTAAATTTATTTTCAGTAAATATTCCTTCTAAATTTAAAGATTGGATTAAAAGTATGGATAAGAAAAAACAAAAAACGTATCATTTTCGTAATGAATGGGAAGAACTTTATTTAAACAGAAAGCATAGTAAGAGCCAGCATACATCTTAAAAGGACCATACATTCTAACACAATAGTAAAAGTTATTCGAGCTCTTACAAATTTGTAGCCCCCTTTAGTTACATATGTAGAACACTGCCATTCTTCGAGTAACAGGGATTACCGTGGATTATTTTGTACATTCTATTCCTGGAATAACTAACGATAAGGGTCAGTACTACTAAATTAACTTTTTTCTTGTTGTAGGATTTCATAGGATCAAATTCTGTTGGGTTATTGTAGTCTTCTATGTTTTGACTTCACGGCTTCTGTTTTTTCTTAGGTTCTTATAATGTGAATGTAATTTTAATTTTAAATATTAAATATTTTTAACTATGATCTTTAGAGTTTTAATATACCAGTGCTCATAGTACTCTTATTCTACATCTTATTATAGGAAGGTAAATATTTTAAATAAATTAATAAAAATCAAAACAGAGGAAGGAAAATAAACAAAACGTATTAAAATTATAATGTCACAACACAAGACTTATATTATTGAAATAAAAATCGTAGCTAGTAATAAATGGGGTGTGAATAAAGTTGGATATGAATGTGTAAATCTGAATTAAAAGTACAACACAGCTACAAATTTTAATTTATTTATTATTTAAGTAAAGTAAATCTTTAAAGTTCTAATAACTTATACTATGGTGTCGGAGTGGCTTCGAAGAGTGTATGATATAAAACTTAGAATCTTGAAACATTTCATCCCACGTATTGTCCTTTTAGCATGTATCCTGGTTCTTACTATGGTTTCTGTTTGGTCTACTTGTACGCCTTGAGGTAAAATGTCTTTTAATAGACATTTTTTATCAGTAAATGTCATAGTTGTTATGTTTATCTGCAAAGGGTACAATAATAAAGGTCATAAAGCTATAAAAACCCCTTCCTTTCTAACAAAATACCTACATTTTTATCAAATTTATACCTGTTGCTAGCATTGAATCTAAAATAATCCGAGGGTGTTGTTTTTCACCAAAGAACGGCTGTAAGGTATTCTGAGGATAATACCATCCCATTTGTAAGATTTGGTAGCCCAAATCTCATTAATTACCGAACTACGAACTTTTTAAGCTTACGTTTGACAGATACGATTTTTGAGGTTATATGTACGCGAACTTATTTCTGCTTTTACGGCGTTAAAAAAATTATTTAACTTACCATGTTTGGTTTAGATGTAGAAAACGGTATTTTACATTGCACTGCCAACTTTGCATCCCTTAAATATGTCTCTAAGTACTTTAAAAAAATGATTTTCTCGTCGCTTATGGACTGAATCTATGTAGGAAAAGTTTGTTTGGATACACATACAGAACCTTCCACAACATGTGACGTCACACTAATATCGCGTATAGCGAGTTAAGAAAACGAAAGGTAAAAGAATTAAGAGGTCAATAGGCAGCACAGCAACTTTTATTTCATTCTACTACGCAACAATCTAAGTTGGCAACTGAAGCATCGTATGCCATTTCCTACGTTTTGTCAAAACATAAAGAACCTTATCAGGATGGTGAAATTTTTAAAGAAGCTTTCCTTGAGGCGAGTGAAAAATTATTTTGTAACTTTAAAAATAAAAACGAAATTCTTAATGCAATTAAAGATTTACAACTTTCTCGTCGAACTGTAACGCGACTAATTGAGGATATGAATGAGAATATAATTCAATAATTGGAAGAGTACATACATAGATGCAGTTTCTTCTCATTACAGTTTGACGAATCCACTAATGCCGTTGATACTGCACAATTAATTGTCTTTATAAGAATGATATTTTCCGATATTTCGATAAAAGAGGAATTTTTAACAATACTTCCGATGAAAGGAACGACACGAGGTGAAAACATATTTACAACGTTTGTTACATTTACTGAGAAAACAAAATTGCCTCTACATAAGTTGGTTTCTATATCAACCGATGGAGCACCCTGTATGGTTGGCCGAAAAAATGCATTTTTAGCCCTTTGTCGACAAAACGAACAATTTCCCGATTTTATATCATTCCACTGCATCATTCATAATAACGCTTTATGTGCAAAAGTGTTGGATGTTAACGATGTTATGGATGTTGCAGTAAAAATTGTTAATTCTATAGGAGCACAGAGTTTAAGAAGGCGATTGTTCCGTAATCAGTTAGAGGAGAATGATTCGGAATATGAAGATTTAGTGCTTTTTTCCAACGTTAGATGGCTTAGTCGAGGATGTTTTTTCTAACGATTTTTAGAGCTATTGCCCGAAATAGTAGAATTTTTAAATTCGTTGGGAGAAAAACATAGACAGCTGGAAGATCCACTTTGGGGACAAGACTTGACGTTTCTAACTGATTTTATGGGTCATTATAACTCACTAAATTTAGAATTACAAGGAAAAGGAAAAAATATTATTCAATTAGTGAGTTCAATAAATGCTTTTAAAGTAAAATTTAAATTACACATTTCACAATTTAAAAAAAATAACTTAAAGAATTTTCCACATTTAGAAACACAGATTAAAATTAGTGGTCATTGCAACATTCAACAGTTTCGTTGTGAAATAGAAAATATTAATCAAGAATTTGAAAGACGTTTTTCTAATCTCAGTCGCTTTCAAGTTATTTTTGAATTTATTTCATTTCCGTTTGGAGAATATGACATCGAAGATATTTCCTCAAATTTAGCTGATAACTTCCAACTAAATTCAACAGACATAGAATCAGAAGTTTTAACAATAAAATCGGATATCGTCTTAAAAGGACGCGCACATGAAAATTCATTTTGGAATTTAGTATCCGAAGAAAAATATCCGTTATTAAAATCTGTGGCATTGAGGATATTTGCATTTTTTGGTTCGACATATTTATGCGAAGCAGCATTTTCACAAATGAAATTCATTAAATCAAAATTTAGAAGCAATCTAACTGACAATCACTTGATGGCATCTATGCAATTATGTCTTAGTGAATAGAAACCTAATTTTAATAAACTCACAAGGAGACCCCACGACTTTGGAATCACCGATTTTAACGAAAGTGGTACCAATCGATAGATATTCGTACATAGTGCAAATTTGTAAAATATTAGGGCGCACTATTCAGCGGTTCGCGAGTAAATCATTAATAAATAAATTAATTAATCGCCTTGCCGAGCGAGCTGACATCAGCGACAGACCACGTCCCCAAGGCCGGTTCATAGCCGCGGTGAAATTAGCCGAGTTTACGTGCAAACGTAGATGGTTCGAATCCGGAATAAAATAATTATTTTTTTTTCTTTTAATTTTTAATATAATATTTCAGTCTATTTTTATAATAGTTTATTTTTACGCAATATAATTAATTAAGAATACTTTTTCTTAATTTTGATTTTATCCCTCAACTATTGCGACGCATTATTAGTAACAATAAAAGTCTGGTGCAGTTTTGAAGGCCAACATTTTAATATAAATAAAAACACAAGTATTTTACATATCTATAATGTGCGAAAATGGGAGACTTAGTTGCAACAGCAGGTTTAAAAAGTATATGCAACTTGCACTATTCTTATTCTTATTCTTAATTCGTATTCTTAATTAATTATATTGCGTAAAAATAAACTATTATAAAAATAGACTGAAATATTATATTAAAAATTAAAAGAAAAAAAATTACTTTATTCCGGATTCGAACCATCTACGTTTGCACGTGGAACTCGGCGAATTTCACCGCGGCTATGAACCGGCCTTGGGGGCGTGGTCTGTCGCTGATGTCAGCTCGTTCGGCCTTGATTGGCGATTAATTAATTATTTATTAATGATTTACTCGCGAACCGCTGAATAGTGCGCCCTAATATTTTAGAGATTTGCACTATGTACGAATACCTATCGATTGGTACCACTATCGTTAAAATCGGTGATTCCAAAGTCGTGAGGTCTCCTTGTCAGTAATAAAATGGAATGCCATGCATCCACTTCCAAAAGATGAATTATACAGATCTGGAAATTTTATTTGAGGGTATAGGAAAATAATGCGTGCAACAAAAAAACATATAGGAAGTAGATTAGATAAATAAAGAGCGATATAACTGTTTAACCACGCAACGAACTGACAGTTTGACAGTCTGACAGTTCGACAGTTTGTGGGAAGAAGGTGGTTGGTTGGGCGACTAGGGTCGGGTCGGAAAAGGCGTGGTTAAACAGTTATATCGCTCTTTGTGTATATAATCTACTTCCTATATGCTTCTCTGTTGCACGCATTATTTTCCTATACCCTCAAATGAAATTTCCAGATCTGTATATATATATATATCGGTATGAATAAATAATTTAATTACCATTCAATGCGTTATTTTTTCCTATTTCTGAAAATGTCGATCGCCATTAACCAGCTAACATTTACGTCGATCATTGAACATTAAACTTTGCCCACCCCTGGGTTAAATAAACCGTACATTTCTACTGTGGTGATGCCTTTAAACTACTAACTGGGAATTTGGAAGAGGAGTTTTAAAAATATTTATGGGAAAATATTGATCGCAGAAAAAAAATAGTAAAAAAATTGTATAAGAAAATCGTTGCATGCTTTCCAGAAAAAAATTATCAAGTAATTAAATTTTATATTAAGCAAAGGTTATTTATTAGAATAAATTTTTTAAACCAAAAATATGAAAATTTAAAAGGAAGTCGGCATTTTAAATGAAAAATTTTAAGTATAAAGAAAAAACTTTTTCGGCCGTATGCATAGCTTTATTAGTGGCTACTAACATCATTTTTACACGTTACTAAGCAAAACCCGTATGCATAACCGTATTTAGTAGCCTTTTAACGCTAGTTGGTTACTAACATTTTAGTGGCCAAAATAGGCTTGTTTAACTGGATTTTAACGTCATTTTCTAGAATGTCACCCGCGATACAACAAAAATATCATCATTATTACTTATAAAACTTTAGATATATCGAATGGATTTGGTGTAAATATTTTCGCCATAAACAGAACATTTTTCAAAAAAATTTTTTCGTCGTATGCTGCATCACAAGACTTACTATAGGGGATAGTAATACAATTTTCACAAATGCACAATTTTTTTAAATTGATCGAACGTTTTTAAGATTATGTTATCCATTCCGCTTTTTTAATTTTTTGGTAATAGAAAAAGTTTGATAATTTTAATAAAAAATAGTGATTTCGAACTACCCTTCTTCCTCTATTTTCTTATAATTTCTACGATAGAGCTCTGCATGATTTTTTGTTTTCTAAAATTAGTAAGTTGGTGATTAACACTCCAATTCTTTACCATATATTTCTTTAAAATAAACTAAACAATTTAGTAAACGATTTAATGGTCAAAAATATACAAAGTTATATAATATGGTTATTGCCGTTAAGTATGTCATAATTGGGACTAAAAGGTCGACATCATTTTTTAGATCTTTTAGAAGGGTCCTCTTATTTTATTACTACTTCTTCCCTGCATTATAAGTTTCCCACATTTGCAGCATACCTATACATTATAAATGATGAATTGTCGTTGCGTTAACGTAGGACACTTATAGATCACCTTTGGGGCATTCTTTTCAAAGTGGTGGTGTTTAGTTACTTCTAATTCTTCTTTAATATTAAATAAACCCACCGTGTTGTATAATTTTTTCCACGTCATTCATTTCACTTGTCAATATTCCAAAAATACAGGGTGTCTCCGAAATGCGTGTACAGCGTAAGACCTCAGATTCCTTGGCTTGAAACAGGTCGATTTAAGTTAACTTATCTATATCCAAAGTTGCTTCGTTTTGCTGCTAGAAGGCTTTAAAAATAATATTTTCCCCGAGTTTTTCCTAAATTACTCGAAAAATCTTCATTAGATTTTATTCATTTTTTGACCACGTCTTTATATCAGCTGGGCACAGCTTTCTGTCGAACAAATTCGAATTTTACAACATACAGAGTGTTTAGAAACACTCTTACCGAAAGTTATTCATCTAAATCTTTTTAAGCACCCTGTATAATTTTCTAACAATTCTTTTTCCGAATAGCTACATTCATTTAGAAACTATTTTCTCTCTTACAAAATTTCTGTTGGGCAAACGGTTTAGGCACAATAGAAGATTTTCTAAATGCCTACAAGTCCAAAACAGCAAATTAAGGTAACATTAACAAAATTCAAAGTACCAATTTCTTCACGGGATATGAAAATCTTTCAAGAAAACCACATGTTATAGGTTTGTAAGTAGTTTCTTGCTTAAAATTTTCAAATTTTCGCCAGCATTTGTGAACGTTATCAGTATTTAGCCCTTTTAATCCGTATTATGCAGTTCCACCGTAGAATCGAAGGAAATAAAGGGGAAATCATGCTCCTGTAAACTGGTCAGCAAGATCAGTAAACCTAGCACCTTCTGATTTTGTTTATTGGGTATCATAAAAGCAAAAATGCAACAAAAAGAGCAAACAGTAAAAATTTTGCACACTGTATTATTTTTCCCTGATGATGATCGCAAATCCTGGCAACATTTTGAGCAAAAACTACTACCAATCCTCTGAAATGTGATTTTCTTGAAAGAGCTGCATATCCTGTGAAGATATTACTACTTTGAACTGGGTGAATGTGGCCGTAACTTACAGATTTGAACTTGCAGGGAGTTAGAAAATGTTTTTTTGTGGCTAAACCGGTTGTCCAACTGAAATTTTATAAGAGAGAAAATAGTGTCTAAATTAATGTAGCTATTCAGAAAAACAATTGATAGAAAATTATACAGGCTGGTTAAAAAGATTTGGATGGATAACTTGTGGTGAGAGTGTTTGTAAACGCCCTGTATGTTTGGAAATTCGGATTTTTTCCACAAAAAGCTGTGTGCAGCTGATATAAAGACGTGGTCAAAAAATGAATAAAATCTAATGAAGATTTTTCAACTAATTTAAGAAAAACTCATGGAAAATATTATTTTTAAAGCCTTCTAGCGTCCAAACGAAGCAACTTTGGATATAGATAAGTTAACTTAAATCGACCTATTTTGAGCCAAGGAATCTGTGGTCTTACGTTGTACACGCATTTCGGAGACACCCTGTATACAAATTTTGCGATGTTGCCGCCTTAAAAGATAGTTTGGTTTTCTATTAACTAGTGACAAGTTAAAATGAAGCTATGCATACCAATTTTTAAAATGCTTTTAAATACAACTAGTGGTTACTAATTAAAAGCATCTTAAAATCATACTAAACGTGTAGCTATGCATACGGCCGTTTATCGTTAACTTTTTATAATTTTTAAAATATGTAAATTTTCCTTTTTATTACATTTTATTGTAAGAATTATTAGTAAAAATTTAATCTCGCCGGACTTCCGTGACGTAACGCCCGCCTCTCTCTCCTCAAACATGGCACCACTCGAGTTGGACAACCTTATACCATTACTCTACTGACCTTGAGAATTACCATTCAACGACCAAAGTCTGCTGTCTACCATCATTTTCATCACGCAATGCTCCTTTAGGAAGCATTTAAAGACACATGTTCATATGAACTTATTTCATATTTTTACTGTAGGATTACGCCCTTAAATGCACGAACATTATTTCCAAATACAGTGAAATCTCCCTTGGGCGGACACCAACAGGACCCACCAATGTGTCCGTTTAAGAGGGGTGTCCGTTTAAGAGAAATGCGAATTAATTGTATGATAGTCGGACGGTTCCACGAAAACTGTCCGTCCAAGGGGGTGTCCGTTCAAGGCGGGTGTCCGCGAAGGGGAATTTCACTGTACTCAGTTCTAACAAGAAACGAAATACAGAAGAATAATAACGTTTCTTGGTAAATTGTAGACAGAATTAGAATAATATTTTATTTAAATAAATACGGCCATATGCATAGCTTTTTTAGTGGCTACTAACGTCATTTTTACACGTTACTAAGCAAAACCCCTATGCATAACCGTATTTAGTAGCCTTTTAATGCTAGTTGGTTACTAAGGTTTTAGTGGCCAAAATAGGCTTGTTTAACTGTATTTTAACGTCATTTTCCAGAACGTCACCCGCGTTACAACAAAAATATCATCATTACTACTTATAAAAATAGGTATATCGAATAGATTTGGTGTAAATATTTTCGCCGTAAACCGAAAGTTTATCAAAAAAAAAATTGTTCGTCATATGCTGTTTTTGGTAATAGAAAAAATTTGATCATTTTAATAAAAAATAGACATTTCGAAGTACCTTTCCTCCATTATTTTTTTATAATTTCTACGACAGAGCTCTACATGATTTTCTGTTTTTCAAAATTAGTAAGTTCGTGGTTAACATTCCAATTCTTTCCCATATATTTTTTTAGAATAAACTAAACAATTTAACAAACGATTTAATGGTCAAAAATATACAAGTTATATAATCTGGTTATTGCCGTTCAGTATGTCATAATTGCTACTCAAAGGTCGACATCATTTTTTAGGTCTTTTAGAAGGGTCCTATTATTTTATTATTACTTCTTCCCTGCATTAGAAGTTTCTCCACCTTTGCAGCATACCTACACATTATAATAGATCACCTTTGGGGCACTTTTTCAAAGTGGTGGTGTTTAATTGCTTCTAATTCTTCTTTAATATTAAATAAACTCACCGTGTTGTACAATTTTTTTCACATGTCATTCATTTCACTTGTCAATATTCCAAAAATATACAAATATTGCGATGTTGCCGCCTTAAAAGATAGTTTAGTTTTCTATTAACTAGTGGTAGGTTAAAACGTAACTATGCATACCAATTTTTAAATTGCTTTTAAAAACAACTAGTGGTTACCAGTTAAAAACATGTTAAAATCATACTAAGCGTGTAGCTATGCATACGGCCGATAGACCTTAGTTCTGTACTTTTAATGGTTTATTAAAGAAGTATGCTACTAGTTTCGGCTGTTAGCCAGCTTCAGGCAGCTTCTAAAGTAAATACAATATCACGAATCCTTATAAAATAACATACTCCGAAATATAAAATAAGTTGAAAGTTGAAAATTTAAAAATTTAAAAATTTTTGGACGAACGAATTAAAAACTTAAAATACGTGTGAATGTCAGGATGTTAAAATGTCTAATGTCTAATGTATTGTACAGCAATATGATACGCAGTACAGATACGCGCGTGTACAGCAAACGTACAGCATTCGCAATTTAGTATTGAATTTGTGATTGATTAGTGACTTTTTGCAATGAGTAGCATAATGACTGTAACATTCATGTTATAATTTTTTCTGTTATTGACAGGAAGAACACACAAGAAAATTTTAAGTTCTCGAATATGTAAAAATATGCAGGTGTTCCATTTGAAAACATCATTTATAGGTCCATAATCACTCAATTAATTAGACTTTTCGAAAATACACTGTTTCGAAAAACAGTCAATATCCCTGGAATCACAGGAGATATGTTTATGTGATCATTAAACACCGATATCAATTTTCCTTTGCCTGTTATAGAAACCGGAGTCTCAGTTTAAAGGTGTCCAATTTGGCCCATCCGTACTATAACCCGAAATAGAGCTGAACCGTGAAGAGAAAGAAGAAAGAGTACTCAGCAATGTTACGGAAAATAGGCTTACTTTTTCATCTTTCTCTTCACAGTGCAGCTCCATTTCAGGGTATAGTATATGCGTTATATATGTACAGGTGGGCAAATTTGGGTGTTATTATAGGCTATTTTAGAAACAATAAGAGATACAAAAAAGTAAGTACCATGTCTCGGTCTCTTTTTTTCGAGAAAAACTCAATGGCGCAAACACCAACCCTCTATCTTCTTTTGTTTTTGAGTTATTGGCAAAAAGTTAAATTTTGAGGTTTTCGAAAGTGCTCGTATTTGGGTTATTTTTGAAATTAGAGAAAAGCGGTTGATAAGGGACTTAAGGGACTTTTTTGAGTAGAATACACTGACGTTTAAAAATTTTAAATATACTTGATAATTTTTGAGATTCAACACAAAGTTGTATTTTTTTAAATACAAATCATACTTTATTATGGTGTTATTGAAAAGAGAAAATTCTAGCTTTCCAATGATATATCGCACGTATGGGTTAATTGTAAAAAATCAGCATTATTTTTCAATTCAAACCTTTTTTTCAAAAAAAATTGATCATAGTGGGCGGGTAACAACTACCTATTTAGTTACCATAGCAACGTGTGTTATTTTACTAACGAACTCATTACCTTAAAAATTTATAGAAATAAAATGTAGGATATCGTCGGCTTAATTAGTCAATCACATAAGTCCCAAATCACAGATAGTGTAGGAGAGCAAAGAAACCTCTTATTACCGAATGAACTATATAAGGATGTGGTTGAGTACTGTTGAAGAACAATTATCTTTGAATTGTTATTAATATTAAGGTACATGCGAACTTCTTAGAGTATAGTTTATTGTTTTCTGCAATAAATTACACAAAAATCTCATTTTAAGTAAAAATTGACTTATGTGATTTACTAATTAAGCCGACGATATATCTTTTAGTCAAAGTTACAACATTGATTCAAAATGTATTTTTTTTTTAATAATAACGAGCAATAAAAATAAACTTATTGAAAATAATATTGGTTTCTTTCTATTAGTGAAATTTCGCCCAAAAATGATTAATAATATTTTCATATAAAATTAGGTGGTATCTTTCACTATTTAATTTTTCTTCGTAAATTTGGTATGTTCAACCACGATTCCCAAGAATTGCGCACCAGACGCTGAAACCAAATCGTCCTTGCCTTTGAACGTCAACATTTTGACGTGGATTCTTATCGGACCAGTAAAGGTGATTATAGCGATTAAAAATACCGTCACTAGATATACAGGTGTCCCGTTTTGATTATCCGATCCTTTACTGACGTATTCCCTGATTGAAAACAAGCAAGAAAGTCTTTATGAACATAGGTCCGTGTTTCGTTTTCGAGATATTCAGGGTTTTAATTTCACATGTGAACCCATTATTAACATTATTACAGTGAATTATTGAAACTAAATTATTAAGTAGTTGCGATGGTTTCAAGAAGCTTTTGTTCCTAACCAGTGTAGTCTAACAATGACAATTCATTGAAACCATCATAACGAGTTAGTAATTTAATTTAAATAATTCACTTCGATTATGTTAATGATAGGAAAACGTGTGGAAAACAGACGAAGGCTCATTGTCAGACAAGACGGACTAATTCTAGACGGACTAACAATCTAAATCGTAATCGTAATAATCGTAACCGTAATAATAATCTCCATCGGACTAATCCTTCTTCTTTGTTCGTCAAGAATTTATATATCCTTCGCCGGTCCTCTGCGCAATCATGTAAGCAACGCTACCCCGAAATCCTCCTGTTTCAAGAGTGGGAGATCTTACTTACAATTAGTTTCAATGATTTCAATTAATTTATAAAACTTTTATTATTAAATTATTAAGGCCTTTGCGGTTCGCAACAACGCTGTAATTGAACGATGGCCTATAAAATAATTAACCGTTACCACCAAAGATCACCGGAAAAAGTCAAGATCGCCGAATACGTTTTGCCTTAATATCTATATCTTTCAGAACTAAAAAGCGTCAAAAGCAATATTTCAAATTTAAAACATAGACAAAACTCTGAATTAAAGTTAACCAACCACACCGATTCAAATTCTCTAGATCGTGTTTATAAGTCGTTTACATAGTTCTTTAAAATTATTCATCAGTCGTAATATCAGTCAATCTGGAATCCTTTTTGTGAACCAGAACTTAATCCGTATTAGTATTAAACTTAACTTTAAAAAAATCTTAATCGCGTTTTACGTTGAGCGTAAGTGGACACCGTAGTGGGCCATAATTTCCGTCGCATGCGAATATATCCAGCATACCATGCGGATATATTCGTCATACCCATCCTGTAGCGACTTTCGTTATGACGATTATATTCGGCATACGCGCTTAAGAGGTTAAAGAATGGATACGATTTGCATAATATTAAAAAACGGCAAAGCAATGATTTCATATTTAAAATAATGATAAAGCTAAGGAATTTAAATTAATCAATTACGTTGAGCATTTACGGAATTGTTGGACGTCATTGGCGCATTTAAATTTCTTAAAAGGGCCGCCGCAGGCGGCCCGTCTTGCATACACATGATTTACAAGGCGAATTGTCCATGACAGCAATTTTACCTACAGTGGCTCCAAGCCAAACTCGGACACTGGAGTAATAATAGTTTTTTACCAAAAAAAAAATATTCAAACTAAAACACCTAGAGGAAAAAGTAAATTGATTTTCAGTAATTTATTAATTGCATATTCAAAAAATAAAAACGAAGCATTTATTCACTGTAATAAAAAAATATAAAAATAAACGAAAACTCTACAAAAACTAGGCGCAAGCCAAACACGGACAGCAAACAAAATTTATAAAACTTATTTATGTTTTTAATAACTAATATTTAGTATGGAGGCCTTTGTTTTTTATGACTATTTTAAGGGGTTAGACCACTCTAGAATTTTCAAAAAATCGGATTTTTGTTTTTTGCGCTAAAAAGTGCCTTATGGTCTTAAGAATAAGATGCAATGTCAGTTATAAGTGGGAACAGTTTTTAAATGCCTGTATTTTGATTCTGAATGTTGTCCGATAGCGTGTGCTCGATACAGGTAAAACAAATTTTAAATGCGTTTTTCTCTAAACCACTTTTCTTGAAACGGCCGGAAACATAACTCATACAATTCTTTACCGATTTACTTGAAATTTTAACCGCAACTTAGAATACCTGGTTCGAAGGTATATTTTTTAAAAAGAACTTTAACTTTATTAACTTTATTAATTAATACAAAATATTGATATTGGTTTAACACTGTTTTAATAAATGAATTAAAAGAATTAAGAAATGAATTAAATTGGTTATTATAAAACTGTTTGTAAAACTAACGGTGAGAAGTGTATCAAGCGCGGCGACTTCGCGATGTTAGCTCGGTCTCCTTGTCTCTTCATTGTTCTTAGACTTTATACTAGTTAAACGCTGATTTGGCATTTACCCCTACAGGATGGGTACTATAACTCCTCCGGCCGAAGAGGGAAACATAACCGGGGTTGTCAAAATGACCAGGTTTGTTTTCCTGATTTCTGCTTCGGTTCTTCTTCCTCCTGATGTGGGCGGAATATCTTCTTTTTTCTATAGCATCTCACTACAAGTAATATGATCAACAGCGCGATCAGGAGATATAGAATGATAGTCCATATCGTGATCGGTCTCTCGTATAAATAGGGCTGCTCGATTCTCCTCAGATCATCAGACAATCTTCCCAATTCATTGACGACCTCTTGGACTTTATTATCTTGGGTTTCCTTCAGTTTTTCTATTTCTCCGTTCCATGGTAATTTTTGCACAGCTATTTCTGATATATTTAAATGAGGTATTCTGATGATCTTCTCCATGATAGATTGGGATCGATACGACTTCAATTTAGCAGTGCCGACTTGTAGAGTGCATCCCGGGGTCATCTTGATTAGGTAAGTTCCATTTATCATTTCGACTTCTTCATTATTTCTGCAGATTTTTCTTATCTTGCGAGGCATCGATGTCGTGATGAGCCATCGATCTTCAGCAATCTTCGTGATTCTGGGTGTCGATATGTCTTCTGTTGTTAATTCGCAATTATTATATTTATTCATGATTAGAATTAATCGCACTTCACAAGGAGTTTCTTCCAGATTTATTTGATGGCTGGTTTCATGACATAGGTACTCCGAGGGTATCACTTCTCTGCACATAGTGTGAGTAGCTACGAACTTTTCATTATTGATTGCTAGATAAGGAGTTTTAGGAGTTATCGAAACGAAAGTGGAGTAATTCTGTCTTTTCGGGAGTGGGAATAACTGATATAAGGAGTACGGTTCCCTTTTGACGATAGGTATCATAAGTATGTAGAAGAGCTTAAATTCTTTCATAAATGCCTTAACTTCAATTACTTGCTCGATGTAGTACAAGTCTTCTTCGTTAGGGTCTATCGGCAATTTATCGTCTATCAGCTGCTTTTTAATATGTACCAATTCGTGACGTAAGGTATTTCTGTTCAGAATTGATGGATGGAATATTCCAGCTTTAGCAAACGTTATAGAGTTAACGATTGTAGATAGAATGTTATTTAGTCTATTAATCATGAATATAAGTTGATTGAAGATAGCGTGAGCTAGGACGATTTTTCGAGTTTCCATAGCGTAATAGGTGACGTTTTTCATTGCGGCTCCCATTTGCTACATTCTCGACTGAAGAATTAGCTGGTTTGTCTTGAGAGCTTGTATTGATTCGTTAAATTCCCTCAAAGCTTTAATTGACAAGGAAATCTGTTTTTCTGCCAAAGTTTTTAAATTCTTCTGAGAGGACTGAAGTTTTTGTATTGCTTGATCATCACGGCGAGCGTCTTCTTCGTCCAAATTTCCAGTGATCGCTTTTATTATACTTCCAGCGAAGTTGAGGGCACCTCTTTTAACTGTCTTTTGATTCATTGGGAATATTTCTTCGACATGTTTTATCATTTGATCTGTACCTGTCTTCGTTATGGAAATAAAATTATGTAGTTCCGTTTTATGTGACGTGCGAGTCTGATTGACCATATCTAAACAATTTTGATAGTGTTGCATGGTGTTGTCTACTTCTACCAATAGAGGTTCCAAATCATAAACAGTTGTCAAACTCCAGTAATCGTGGGCATTTTGGGATCTTCCTAGCAACACGGGAAGAAGTCCTACGTTGTTTTCGACGTTGGTTATTGTAACGTCGCACCAGTAGCCACGGAACATGAATCCGAGGTATTTGTAATAATTGAATGCTTTAGACTTCTCGTATGGTATCTTTTCTCTCCGGTTTTAGTCTTTACTATTACGGTTTCGTCAGTGTTAATTTTGACTATTTTGTACGGACCTAGGTACGGATGTTGGAGTTTATTTCTTCCTGTATTTCTTACATATACCAATTCATTTACCTTAAATGGTGTTCCTTTTATCTTCTCATTTTGCTTACTTACGTATCTTTCCTTTTCTAACTTATTTTTTTCTTCGATAACTTTATACAGATGTTTAAGACGTTCCTTGTGGTTTTGAATATAATCCATAAAATAATTCTTCGAGTATAATAAATGCATTGGGTCTCTAAG
This sequence comes from Digitonthophagus gazella, assembly GCA_036711955.1. Classification (NCBI taxonomy): domain Eukaryota; kingdom Metazoa; phylum Arthropoda; class Insecta; order Coleoptera; family Scarabaeidae; genus Digitonthophagus; species Digitonthophagus gazella. The sequence continues at coordinate 10,933,591 of JASCIT010000012.1, forward strand.
GGATGTATGACCGAAAACTACTTCTAATGGAGTGGCTCCAATAGGTTTTGATATGCTGTTGTTATAGGCGATTACTGCCAACTTAACGAGGTCATGAGCTGGTTGAGTTCTATCTTTCTCTTGGAGACATCTTACGTGCTCTATTAAAGTTGAGTGAAACCTTTCTATATTTCCCCGCGAATTAGGGTTTAGAGGCGTTCCGAAGTGAATCGATATTTTTTGTGCTTCAAGTAATTGTTTAATTACTGAGTTATTGAATTCTGCCCCCTTATCGCAACTAATTTCTTCAGGTGTTCCATAGAATTGGAAATACGTTATTAAAGCGTCTGCTACATCAGTTGCATTGGAACTTTTCAAGAGAATAGCTTCAGCCATTCTTGAAAACGTGTCGATACTCGTTAAATATTTCCTATTACCAATTGAGAACGTATCCATAAAAAGTTTCTTGAAGGGTCGATCGGGTGTTTGCGTTATTTGGAGAGGTGATAAAGAAGGGTGTCTGTCGTACTTAGCTCGATTACAGATTTCGCACCTTCCGATGAACTCTGATACTGTTTTTCTCATATCGCTCCACCAATATTTTCGCTTTAAATACGTCAATGTCTCCTCTATACCTCGATGGTTAGTCTTGCCAAGGTGGTGGTTTTTAACACATTCCAGCTGTTCGCCTTTATTGCTCACTACTGTTACTCTTTTCACACATCTGACAAGTGTTGGACCGTTGTCGTTGAAATACTTTACGTATACATTGCAAAAATCTTTATAGAGCTCTTCATTTTCAAAATATAGGTAATATTTAGTATGGGCGGCCATATATTCTTTAATGAAATCCAATATTAATTTTTCGTTGTTTTCTTTCGGAATACGGGCTGTAATAATTTTCCTGTCATCCTTGTTAACTCTACTACTTAATAATTCCATTGAGGTTGTTATTTCGTCTCCTCTTCCTATATTAATAAAGAATTGCGTTTTTTGTTTATCTATTGGCTCTTCAGTTATCTCGATGGATTTGCGTGGTTCAATTTGCTGAGTCGTGTGTCGAGTATCATCATCTTCTCCGGGAAGCAACATTTCTTGATCATTTGCTTCTCTTAATTCTTCTCTTAATGTGGACAGATTTTTCCCTGTTGGTCTGAACGTAGAGGGTATGGTCTCGAAACTTGTATTAGGCAATTCGTTAATATTTGTCTCCGTTTCGTCTCTTAAAAGTTCTTCGATAAGTTTGTCGAATTCTTCTCCAATGGTAGGCGCTGTGGTTTCGTTATCTTCTAAGGCGTTCAGTTCTTCGAGCCGAATTCTAGATAATGCGTCTGCGTTGGAGTTGAATTTTCCCTTTTTGTATATAATTTCAAAGTCATATTCTTCTAATTTTAATTTCCATCTCATTAACTTTGAATTAGGTTCTTTTAATTTCCAAAGCCAAACCAAAGGTCTATGGTCTGTGAATATTTTAAAATGTCGTCCGTAGACGTAGGGTCTGAAATACTTAACAGCCCATACAATACTTAGAAGTTCTTTCTCTATAGTACTGTATCTCTGTTCTGTTTCGCTTAAGGTCCTTGAAGCGTAACAAACGGGTTTATCACTTCCAATTTTACCTTGCGATAGTACGGCTCCGATTGCAACATTCGATGCGTCCGTTGTTAATATAAATTCTTTATTAAAATCGGGATACTGTAATAAGGGTTCATTGCTCAGAATATTCTTACAAGCATTGAATGCGTCCAAGTAATCTTGATCTATGTTTACCTTCGCGCCTTTACGTAAACATTTCGTAAATGGTTTCGTAATTTGGGCATAATCTTTGATGAATTTTCTATAGTAACCCACTAGGCCTAAAAAGGATTTAATTTCTCTTGGCGTCTTAGGTAACGGATAATTTTGAATAGCGTGAACCTTTTCGGGATTCGGTTTAACTCCATCTTCTGTAATCAGATGTCCTAGGTATTTGATTTCTTTACGAAGAAATTCGCATTTTTCTAATTTTATTTTAAAGTTAGCCTTTTCTAATCTGTCGAAAACCTTTTGCAATTTAACAATATGTTCCTGGAGGGATGTTGAGTATATTATTATATCGTCCAAATATACCAAACATGTATCTTCTAGGAGGCCTTTCAAAATGTTGTCCATTAATCGTTGAAAAGTAGCAGGAGCATTTTTTAAACCAAAAGGCATTCTTTTGAACTCATAATGACCTTGCTCCGTCGAGAACGCGGTTTTCTCCCTATCAGCGGGATCCATTTCAATCTGGTGATAACCAGATGCTAAATCGATACTGCTGAAGTAATGACTTCGTCCTAATTTATCTAGGATGTCAGAAATATTCGGTATCGGGTACTTGTCTTCTAACATTTAATCGTTCAACTTCCTATAATCGATTACCATTCTTTTCTTTGTTTTTCCGTTCGTTGTTCGAGTAACGATATTCACTGGACAGCTCCAGGGGGATATACTTTCGGTAATAATATCTTGTTCCAATAATTCCAATACTTGTTTCTTTATTTCTTTTTTCGTATCCATAGGCTGTCTATACATTTTAACGAAAAGAGGAGTGTCATCCTTCAAATTTAATTTGTGCTTAACACAATGTGTGAAACTTAATCGTTGACCGTCTATGTGAAAGATGTGTTTGTATTTTTCTAATAAAATTCGGATGCAAGCTTCCTCTTCAGATGTCATTCCGTCAGTATTAAGATGTTTTCTGATATTTTGTCTTTGCAGTTCGATTAATTCTTCCCTAGTCATTTCTGAATCTATTTCCATGTCCGTTTCGAAATTATAAGAATCGCGTACCTCTTCTAAATGATTAACTTCTAAATGATCTTGAAATATCAAACCTACTTTTTCCGTCGTATAATTAGTCACTATAACAAGAGCTTCTCTGTTTACTATGTTTACTACAGAATCTCTTATCTTTACGTTCGGGATAAAGTTACGTCCTGATATGTATGCAGTTCCTTCTATCTGATTAACTGGTATGCGTACGGGTTTCGATTCAAGGGCGTTTAAAACTACTGTATTTTCTTTAATATAAATTGGTATTTCCGTGTTTCCCGTAATGAGTTTTCTTCTTCGAATATCCAAAATCGCGTTTAATTTTTGAAGCAGATCTATTCCTATAAGACCATCGAAATTCCTACTAAAATCGAATTTGTAGAATGTGTGTTTAATTATAGAACGAAATATCTCAGGGATGTCTACGTAAATAGCGTCGTTGTGACAAGATGTTCCATGAGCTGTTTTTACTTTAAATGGTGTTTTGATAGCAAATTCTTTGAAATGCTCATATATTCGAGAATTAATTAATGTTTTAGTGGATCCGGTATCTATCAAAAATTTGAGTCCGCAAAATTTTAAATATGGAAGGGTACTGTTAATGCTGTTTAATTCAATCATTTCAGTTTTCTTGGGGTCACGGGTATAGTTGAGACGGGCCTACTAAATGAAAATTTACTTCTTCATCTTCAGCATCTTTATCAATCCCAGCCGGCATATCGGCTTCGTCGGGGTACTCCGCTTTATGGTAATAATACTCATAATCCGCTGATTCTAATTCAACTTGATCTTCTGGGAAAGTTTCTTGGTAATATAATCGATTCCAATTTGGTTTTTTGTGTGTTTTCACAACGGAATATTCTGCTGGTCTTTTTACCGCTGAAGTATCAATTTCCATTGGTGTTGGTTTCGGTAATGGTTGAGAGAGTCTATTTCCAAGGGATCCATAAAATTGGCGTTGTGACGGCCCTGCAAACTGTTGCTGCCTTGCTGTATTCCAGTTTCCATTCGGATTCCCTTGCAAATTCATTCTGGCTGGATTAAACACAGGACGCGGTGTGGATTGTGTTGTCATCATTGGTTGCATGAATGGTTGAGGAGGTGGTACATAATATGGCACGAATATTGGTCTTGAATTCGTTGGCTTATGAGAGGAGTGTGTCTGATGTTTGGTTTCCAATTTTTGTAAATGATTCGATCGTCCAGCTCTGTAGTTAAAGTTTTCTACTTCGACTACATAACTCATTGCTGTCTCTAAATCTCCGGGTTGTTTTACTTGAACCATTATCCCCATGTTAGTATCGATCTCGAATAAACCTTGTAAAAAGATTTGCAGTGCGGTACTTTTATAATTAGTCATTTTTAATGCACGACTGTCAGGGTTATCATCTCGCAATTTAACTTGAGTAAGCAGAAGTTGCATTGTTTCTTTAACTCTCTTCCCGTAGGCGTAAGGAGCTTCTCCGCGATGAGGCTTCAAGGCGGCTAAATCTCCGAATAAGCATTGTTCGCTTCTTTGGTCGCCAAAATTATTTAAAAGGATGTTCTTTATATCTGACCATCTGGTAACTTCCTCATTACTGCTAACGGCTTGTAACGCCTTCCCTCTTAATTTTCCTTGAAATATTCGCAATAACAAAGAGGCCACTTGTGGACTTCTTTCTCCCACAGGTGTATAAAAAGTATCTACTAGGAATTCGCAAGCTGATATGAAAGCGTTGAGAGTGGTCACGTCTCCATCGTACGTCGGTATGGTGTCTTGATAAACGTTTGTTATATCTTTTGGTGTGTAAGGCATTTTGTCCAAACTGATTTCACTTATCGCTCTTTGGAGTGCACTTAGGTCGTTCATATAAAGGACAAAGGAACAAAGGAAACAATCAACGAAATTTAATCACATGCAGATTATATGTTGTGGCAAAATCATGATAGTCCTATGCAAGCGTTGAATCGTCCTTCTATGAGGGTAATCCTTGATTAACACAATAAACTGTTCGTCTTTTAACGCAAGAGTTCCGAACACTACATAAACCGTTGAAACGGACCGCGAAAATCACGAAAATTTTAATTCGCGAACGCGTTGTAGTATCCTACTGACTGCACCACTTAGAATACCTGGTTCGAAGGTATATTTTTTAAAAAGAACTTTAACTTTATTAATTAATACAAAATATTGATATTGGTTTAACACTGTTTTAATAAATGAATTAAAAGAATTAAGAAATGAATTAAATTGGTTATTATAAAACTGTTTGTAAAACTAACGGTGACGGTACATTTTCATTTTTATTTCAGCTATTTATAAACGCAGGAATGTGAATTTTTACAATAATGTGCTACAGTATGTTATTTCCAAGCCTTAATTAACCCACCCAACCGTACCTGAAAGGGTTGAAATTCACGATCACCACTACATTTTCCAATAGAACTTTTTAACTCGGTAAAATTTTAACATGAAGAAATATCCCTTAGAAAGCTCATTCCTTAGCGAGACTTTTTTGTCTCTTACATTTTTTGCATGAAACTGATAGTTTTCGAGAGAAAAAATAAAATCTTAGGGCTTGCCAGACCAATTATCCAAAAGAACTTTTTAATTCGGTAGAATTTTAACCTAAAAAAGTATGCGTTAGAAAGCTCATTCCTTAGCGAGATTTTTTGTCTCGTACATTTTTCGCATAAAACTGATAGATTTCGAGAAAACAAATAAAATCTTAGCGCGTGTCGTACTGTACCGCTTCACCCCTAACCAAATGTTCTTTAAAAGTTGGTTATGATTTTGGAGTAATAAGTGATAACAATAATAATAAGCTAAAACGATTAACAATTACACTTTAAATTAAATGAGTTCTATATTAGTCAACGTACAGTTCATCAGTACAAACAAATCAGACAAAAACCATGGCCAACTTTTAAAGAACTCTTGGTTAGGAATGAAGCGGTACAGTACGACACGCGCTAAGATTTTATTTTTTTTTTTTTTTTTCTCGAAATCTATCAGTTTTATGCGAGAAATGTGAGAGACAAAAAAATCTCATTTAGGAATAAGGTTTCTAACGCATACTTTTTTAGGTTAAAATTCTACCGAATTAAAAAGTTTTTTTGGAAAATGTAGAGATGATCGTGAATTTCAACCCTTTAAGGCACGCCGGGGTGGCTAAATTAAGGCTTGAAAATAACATGCTTGGCTGTAGTACATAACTGTAAAAATTCACATTCCTGCGTTTATAAATAGCTGAAATAAAAATGAAAATGTAAATTTTTCTTCCAACTTTGAACGGCCATATCTCGAAAACAAAAGAGTTCCGATCCCATGTTTATATAAAACTTTTGTGTTATTTTTATGAGTACTATGTCCTGGTGAAGTTTGCGTATTAAAATCTGGGACAGCCTGTATAAGAGCCAATAACGTACTTTGTACACCTTGTGTTTCGGATCGTTGTCTTGGTAGAATCGCCAGTCGCATCCAAGAGATAGTATATCCACGTTACGAGGTAAATTGGGTTCTAAAATGTTTAAATACGCATGTTTGTCCATTATTCCCTCAATAAAATGCAAACAACCTGGTCCAGCAACTGAAAATAATCCCCACACCATCATCGATCCTCCACCATGTTTCACCGTTGGTCATAAATTTCTTAAATGCAGCTCTTCATTTTTTCTTCCCCATACATATGGCTTACCATCTGACCCAAACATGTTGTAATTACTTTCATCAGTAAATAGAACGGTTTTCCAAAAAGAAAAGTCTTTATTTTCGTGCTCTTTCGCAAATGTTAATCTGATGCTTTGATTCTTTTTACTGATTAATGATTTTCTTTTCGCCTTTATACCATGTAAATTAGCATTATGTAGCATGTTTCTAATGGTTGACGCACTAGTTTTCTTCCCAAATTCATTCTCTGCAATAATAGCCAACTTTGGTGCACTAAGAAACGGATTCGCTTTCATTTTTCTTATTAAATATCGTTCATCAGATTCAGTAAAAATTCTAATACTGAAGCGCTTTATTATGTCGTGCATCGTAGAATGACTTCTGTCTATAATTCTTGTTATTTCCCGTATCGATTTTCCATCCTGGGAATGTTTAAGCACTAATGTTCTAATTTCAATAGTTGTTTGTCCTCTTTGTCTAGACATTTCGAATATAAAACTCAATTATCACGCGAATAATACAAAAGAAAAGTCAAACAGGGAATTCCCCTTGTCAAATGTCAAAACTACAACATGAAGTTGACTGAAATTTTGACTGATGGCTGCTTTAACTCAGCCCTTAGTTGGTCATTGTCCGAGTTTGGCTTGTTCCGAATTTTTGTACTGTTTTCGATTTTTTCCTATTTATTTGTTATAAACAATGAATTTATGCACTTTTGCGTTTGATTTATAAGAACGCATTAAATAAACTATTGAAAATCAATTTACTTTTTTTCTACCTGCATTAGTTCGAATATTTTTAATGCAATACCTACCATTATTACACTACTGTCCGAGTTTGGCTTGGAACCCTGTATTCATAGTATCCGTACTCTCAAGTGATACCATTGTATTTATATTCTCTCTATATAAATGCAATGGTGATACTTTACACTAGTAAATATAAATTGGGCAAGTTAGTTAAAATTTAATAAATTTATTTGTGATTTTAGTATCGATAAAAGAGTTTTCTGTAACATATTTACAATTCTTTAACATTTTTAATAAATTTAAATAAAGATAGGAACATTTCTGTTTCTACACATTAAAATTTATTAATTTATGTTTTTTAAGGTAAAAGTTTCTATTAATTGTTATTTTTAGATTACATTTAATAAACATTCACTGTTATTTAGGTTGCCTATATTAAAGTAAATAACCCGTGAGTCATATCGGGAGAGGTTTTTGATTAAAATTTATTAAAATAATAATTAATTTATTGAAATCGTGGTGAGTAAAGATTTGTTATAAGCTCAAAAATGTTTTTAAAGTATTTTTAATTGATTGCATAGTGTTTTTAATGAAATAAAACCACCTATACAAACCATAAATGCCTTGATTCTAATTATAACTAAAATATATTTTTTCTTTTTATTTATAGATTATTCGTTTTTAAATCGGTTACTTGAATTAATGTATTTAATAATTGACCAGTTTTAATCAGAATTAAAGTTTATTTTAGTTGTAATTAGTAAAAATAATCTTACTGTAAAAAAAGTGGTTTTAGTGACTTTATGGTTTAAATTTTTTTGGAGTTGGTACTAAAGGTAACAAAAATTATTTTATTACAAACACAACAAGAAGTTTCTAACCTAAAAATTAAACATCGACCTTTTTAATTCTTTTCGCTTAAAAATCGATTTTAGGTTAATATATGCATTAAAGTCTATTAAATGAAGAGCTGGAAAAGGTGAAATCGCGTCGGCCGTGTTTAAAACCCGTCAAACCCGTCAAAATGTCCGAAGATGATTTCTCGGACCCTTACGACGAGCCTAGCATGGAAATTTCGATAGAAACGCTCGCCGGGACAGCTTTCGACGTCCGCGTTTACCCTACGGATACCGTTTTGGATATTAAAACGAAAATCCAACGGGTTGAAGGTAAATTTGAATGCATAACCTCACTTTTTTTGACGTTTCAATTTTGTGAGGATTTTAGAGCCAATAAATCATTTGTTTAAATGTTTTTATTGTAGGTATACCGACGAATCATCAAAATTTGTTGTTTAAATTGGAAGAATTGCAAGATTTCAAAAGATTGTGTGATGTGGGTGTGTCAAATGGTGATAAATTAAAGTTGGTGCTTTCTATGCGTGGAGGGCCGATTTCTACGCGGAGGGTGACTGCATGTGATCACCATAATGTTGTGTGGAAGGATTTAAAGGAAATAATTGAACATACAAGGTGGGTTTTAAGTCTTGACACTTGGAGGAGTTAATAAACTTTTGGTAATTTATGATTTTTACAATGAAAATGCAATTTAATTAATCCAAAACATGTTCGATAGTCCAGATTTCATGGAATTGTGGAGTGGAAAAGCATTTTCATCAAAGAAACTCATATACAGGTGTCTCTGAAATGTGTGTACTATGTAAGACCTTAGATTCTTTGGGTTGAAATAGGTAAATTTATAGGAAAAATCTTCATTAGATTTTGATTCATTTTTGGACCATGTCTATATCAGTAGGCTACAGCTTTCTGTAGAACAAATTCGAATTTCGAAACTTACAGAGTGTTTAAAAACTCTCACCGCGAATCATCCATCCAACTCTTTTTAACCAGCCTGTGTAATTCTCTATCAATTTTTTTCTGAATAGCTACATGAATTTCGAAATTATTTTCTCTCTTACAAAATTTCAGTTGAGCAAATGGTACTATGTATTAACAAAATTTAGAGTAGCAATTTCTTTTGGCGATACGAAGCTTTTTCAAGAAAACTAGAAGTTACAGGTTTTGAAGTAGTTTATTACTTAAAATTTTAAAATTTTCGAATAATTTGAAAATTTCGAAATTATTTTCTCTCTTACAAAATTTCAGTTGAACAAATGGTACTATGTATTAACAAAATTTAGAGTAGCAATTTCTTTTGGCGATACGAAGCTTTTTCAAGAAAACTAGAAATTACAGGTTTTGAAGTAGTTTATTACTTAAAATTTTCAAATTTTCGACAGAATTTGTGAACAACATCAGCGTTTTGCCATTTTAGTCCGCATTATGCAGATTTTACTATAGGTTTTATCCTACTCTGAGAATATCAAGAGGCAATTGTGCTCCTGTAACACCTAGTTTTCTTGAAAGAACTTCATATCCCGTAAAGAAATTGCTACCTTGAACTTTGTTAATGAACTTAACTTACCGATTTAGACTTGTAATGATTTAAAAAGTTTTTTTTTGTGGCTAAACCGTTTGCTCATCTGGAATTTTGTAAGAGAGAAAATAATTTCCACATTCATGTAGCTATTCAGACAAGAAATAGGTAGATTCGCCGGAGATTCTCCGTTCGCCAATTGAAAATTCCGATGCATAGTCAATCGGCGTGTAATTATTTACGTGTGTTATGCTGATTTTTCTAGCGACGCGCCGGGACGCTTGATGTCAAAAACGTTAATAAAATCATAATTTATATCATATTATTATTGTTTATATAAAGTGGATCGCGATTTGAATGTGATTTATAATGCCAATAGGGATATCTTTGATTTAGATCACGTTACAAATCACTGGCGATCGTCTATGCATTTGGGTGCAAGGGTGATTACAAATATTTAGATGGACAACTTTTGGTGAGAATGTTTTTAAACGCTCTGTATGTTTCGAAATTCGAATTTGTTCCACAAAAAGCTGCAGCCTGCTGATATAAAGGCATGGTCAAAAAATAAATAAAATCTAATGAAGAGTTATCGAGTAATTTGAGAAAAACTCCCGTAAAATATTGGTTTTAAAGGCCTCTAACGGCGAAACGAAGCAACTTTGAATATAGACAAGTTAACTTAAATCGACCTATTTCGGGCGAAGGAATCTGAGATTTTACTTTGTATACGCATTGCGGAGATATCTATACAGGTGTCCCGTTTTGATTGTCCTATCCTTTACCGGCATATTCAAAAACATGTTAATGAACATAAGTCCGAAAGTGGTTCGTTTTCGAGATATTCAAAGTTTTAATTCTATTGGCGTATTCGTTTGGTTGCACTGGTACACACCAGAATTTGACCTTGAGTGCATAGTGAGTGCATACATCACATTAGCTTAGTACAAAAAAGTGACAGTTCAATAGAACACGCTATTATGCACTGGTGCACACCAGTGCGCACCAGTTTTACCAAACGAATACGCCATATAAGTTGACCTATTATTAACATTAGCTTTGTTCCTTGGGTCAAAACTTACACTGCACTGACTTATACTATGGTGCAAAGGTGCTGTTTCGAACAGCATTTAAAGGAGAATGACCGTAAATCAGTGTAATTTGGCGTACTTTAGTTAAGGCATTAACTGTGATCGTATGAACGCATATATAACCAAAATTTAATAATGCATTGAACTGCTAAGTGCAAGCAGTGCAGCCCTAACGAACAAAGCTATTATTACAGCGTTATATTCAAATTATATTATTAAGTAGTTGCCGCGGTGTCGCTAACTTTTGTAGCTGACCAGTGCAATCTAATGACAATTTTTCGAAACCATCGTAACGAGTTAAGGCGGAACAACAGGGTAAATTTTTTGAAAAATCGTTTTTTTTTTTCTTTACGCAATTCGAAAGTATGTACCTGAGAATATTGTTCTACAATATTATAATAAAATTTATACAAATAATGGAATTATAGCTCTTTTTCTGCTTGCGCGCACGAAGCCATTACCTGAAGACGAACATAAACAACCATTGTCACAAAATGTTATCGACACTATTACTCCCATTTATATCGATTTGTCCAAGACGGAGTTGCTTGAGCGTTGTTTAGGCGGATTTACGCGAAATTCAAATGAGAGCTTTAATGCCCTCATTTGGAAGTTCGCTCCGAAAATTTTATCAAGTCGGGCAGTTATTGTGCAAATTGCTACTTATTTGGCGGTTTCCATTTTTAATACTGGAATGACATCTTTATTAAAGGTGGCAAATGAAATGCAAATCCAGATTGGACCCCAAATGTACGCATTTTGTACAGCTAAAGACCAACACCGTATAAGTCGAGCTCAAGTGCGTTATATTTCAAGTGTTTTAGACAATTCAAACAACAAGAAGAAAGTCGAATTATGTTCTAGAAATTCTAAAGACCTTTATTATGGAACAGGAATCGATGAATTGTGGTAACTCTTAAAATTTCCTCCATTATACCATCTAGAACTAAACTTAACTTTTTAAATGCGTTTTTCTCACAGTAACATTTTTTTAATCTGTTGTCACAATTTCTTTTCCAACGATAATCGCATTCAAATTTTATTGAGACGTCCTCAATCTATATAAAATTCTCTTCAGTTAAGCGTACGGATTTTTATTTGTATTAATATTTGCTGCCTCTTTACCCCCTGGAAAAAATAATTATTTTATCGATTTTTTTAACTCTTTTTTTTTTGCAGATGTGCCATTTTAACAGCAATTATTTGTTTTGAAATCGAGTACGCTTAACTGAAGCTACACTAATATAGATTAAAATGACGTTTCCTTTTTTATATTCAGATTATTTTTACACGTTTTATAGTGACAACCAGCAAGATGGTTTTTTTTGTTAGTGCATTTGGAAACCCTCCACACATGTATTCTAATGGCGAATTCGATTGGCAAAACTAGTGTGCACTGGTGCGCACTCGCTGAGTGCAAAATGTGACATATGTCACACTAGTTTAGTGTAATAAAGGGAAAATTCAACAGAACGCGATGAAATCAAACATAATCATAACATCACTTGTAAGTGTGTTCAAGGCTTGATGATGTTTAAAATGATTTATAAACTACAATAATAAAATGTAATAGAACACAACGAAACAACCAATAGAACACGCTGTTATGCACTGGTGCGCACCAGTGCAACCAATCGAATACGCCATAAGACACATATTTTTTTCTCTATAGTTCCTAAAATAAGTTTAAACTACGTAGTTACAAATATCAAATTCCGATTTTTCTAAAATATATGAGTGAACCAAAATAAAATCTTAATTAACGCATTTCTTCGTAGTCTCCACCCTGTTGTTCCCCCTTAATAATTTAAGTTAAATGATGCTCGTCGATTATGTTAACACATTGCAGACGGGTCACGAGAATTCTCGTTTTTAGTAAACTGAACGTTGGTATGTGAGAGGTTTCGTTACCATCGTAACGTAATTAAAATATCGTTCAAAGGCTGCAATAGTGGCACATCTCAAAAATTGTAATAAAGGAGAAAATGGCTTTTAAAAATTGCAGTCATTTGAAATGCGATATCCATGCACTGGAATATAGACAAAAATGAAAAAAAACCATAATGACTAGTGTAATTTTTGGAAGTTGGATTAATAAAAAAATTCGCGTTGCAATATTCTTTCTTGGCGGTCAATATTTTTAAGATGTGCCACTATTGCTGAAACAAAATTTTACAAATTTAAGCTAAATAATATTAAATTTTGTTGTGATTGGGTGTAAAACGCAATAAATTTTTATTGGTATAATATAAAATAATTAAAGTAATACTGTAATAATGATCAGACTCCTTTATTTATAAAAATTGAAATTAGAAAACCTTCTTAAAGAACACAAACAGTTTCTTCAAAAAGTAACTTATAACTTAAATAATAAGATTGTTAATAAGAATAATCTTATTCGTGGGTCAAACTTTTATAAAAGTAGCTGTGAGAATGATTTATCGCCTTTGTTTGTAATAAAAACATCAGATCATCATACTTTTTTTAGAAATTTGTAAAACTTTATCGTATGCGCGTTTTAAATGCACTTCTGAAGGACCTGCATAACGCGATTGCATCCTTGTGCGCTTTTCAGTGATAATATTTCTTATCTTGTAATTAGCATCATTAAGTTTTCTTTTTCAACCCTAACTACTGAAAAATCAGAAATTCCAATGTGTTCATCTAAAGTATTCTTCGTAAAATTTACACAGGTTTGTTGTCTTAGATATTTGAAATCAAAGAAGTCTGTGTGTGTTACTTCTATCACTTTAAAAGGTCTTCCTGTTTTCTTAGCTGTTTGTACTTCTCCGGAAATAATAAAATTTACAAACGAAATTATTTCACAGTTCAAAAAATTAATTAAAAGAAATCGATAAGCAGCAACGCTACCGTCGTTTAAATTTGTGTCACTATTGCAGCTACATAATATGTCACAATTGAAATAAAGTTATAGTGTCACATCCGTCATTTATTCGATTTGAGATGAACTAACTTTGTGGCGATCTTGCAGATACAGAAGGTATAAGATGTCATATTTTAATGCAACAGTTACTAGAATATTTACAATTTTTGAGATGTGCCACTATTGCCGCCATTGAACGATATATGCGGCTCGATGTTTAGGTGAAGACTGAATAAAAAAACATGAAAACAAGACATCTCGTGACCCGTCCGCAATGTGTTAATAGGTAAACTTAGGGAACTAAACTTCCAATATCTCGAAAACGAATCACTTTTGAGCCGACGTTCATTAGGACTTTTCTGTTTATTTTTAGCCAAGGAATACGTCAGCAACGAATCGGACAATCAAAACGGGACACCTGTATAAATGATTTTTTTATCAAATTTGAAAATGTACTTACGTGTTTTTTTAATTACTTGAACTTTGGGGAAAGGTTTTTTATGTCGAATTAAACATAAAAGATTAAATTTATTATTTAAGACAGGATTTCTTATTGTAAATTTGGTAAAAGAAGTTTTATTCACTAAAAATGACCTTTCAAAATTCCTATGAATCGATTTTAAAGAGTTAAAAAGTAATTTTGATGGCGAATAAAACTTAAAGTTTTAGAAGTTTCCAGAAATTAATATTTTGTTATGATTTAGGGAAGAAATTGGCGAAAAACCCGAATCTACCTCAAAAGTTTCCGTCCTAGTGTTCAAAGAAGGCGAAGTAATCAATTTAATCCGCGTTATCGAGAACGAGGACGGTTCTTATTCCCCGATTTACCCCAAAAGCGATAAAAACGACAAAATAATCGCTCCGCCGACTTTTAAAACCGCGTCTGCCCACCAAAAAAATCCGAATTTATTCAAAAAAATCGCCGAAGACGTCGAAATGACCTCGAAAGTGCATTCTTTACGCTCGAAAATGCAACATCTAAGCGTAAAAAGACAAATAAAAGCAAAGAAAGAACCAGAACTAGCATTAAAAGATAAACATAGATCGAAAAAAAATTCGGAAAAGAATTTCTCGTACGTTTCCGAGAAAATAGCGATATTAGAAGATGATTCGAACGATTTAATAGAAATTTCTTGCAACGAAACGTTATCATTAGCTTCTAAAAGTCGTTTTTTAAAGAAAATTGTCTTAAAGGAGTCCAAAAATAATTTTGAACTTAAAAAAATTAATAGTAACTTTAATGACGGCGAAAAAGATTTGAATGAATTCGAAACGGATTCGAAAATCGTTCAAACTCTTCCCAATTTGAACAAAAAACGGATGAGGTGCGAAAAGTGTAATAAAAAGTTAAATGTAACCAATTGGTACCTGTGTAGGTGCGAAAAAACATTTTGTTCTCAACATAGATACCCGGAAGTGCATGATTGCGGGTTCGATTATAAGGAGGAAGGCCGAAGGGTATTGAAAAGGGAGAATCCGGTAGTTTCGGGGGCTAAGGTGGCGAAATTTTGATGTAAAATGGGGTTAAGACGGTCGAAAATGGTCGAAAAATTATTAAAAATGGCCTAGAAACGATTAAAAACGACCAAAAAGGATCAAATACGATCGAAAAAGACGAAAAAAATGGTTAAAAAAGGATAAAAATGGTGAAAAAAGGACAAAAATGACGCAAAAACGATGAAAATGTAGGTTAAAGAACTTTAATGGACTTAAAAAAAATATTAAAAAATTTTTAAAAACTTAAAAAGGTGTAAACTATTTTTTGTAACCAATGGTTAAAAATTCCTAATAATCCTTAATCTATGTAAAAAATTGTTTTTAATTTGATTTATTTTATTTAAATTTTATGTCATATTTGGATTTAAGAGAAACTACTTGCTTGTTCGGTTTTAAGCGATTTTTAGTCATAAATAAATAAATTACAAAAAAAACAACGTAATAGCAAGGAAATGTCTTCAGGAAAATAATTCTTTAACCACTTTTGATACAACGGGTAGTCTGAACTGAAAGCGTTTACATAATGTAGTTTACCTTGTACTAAATTTGTGTATAAAAATTTCCGAGATAGATATAGTTTCCCAAATACTTCATTTTGTTGAGACACCCATTTTGTATGCAGCTATGATACGGCTCTAATAATGGCACAATTTAGAAGAGTATTTATGCAGGTGTGTATAAATTTGTGCAAAAGCTACGCCTGATGTCATTGTTCGTACGATTCTGAATATAAAATCTGAATGATGGAATGTTGGTTTATGTTTTCTATGTCCTCAGGAGCCAGTTAAAGGTGACATACTTTTTGATACACTGTGGATGTACATTCAGCATTTCATACTCATCTCTCTCTTAACCTTCTTGACATTTGCCACAGTGACATGTTTCAAACCTGTTTTTCGTCTGTTAACCCCTTAAGGACCAAGCCCAAGATATCTCGTGATAGAGTGTACAGTCTAAGAAGACCATACCCAAGATAACTCAGCCAGGCACATTTGTACGTTCCAGTACGTAGTTGCCCGAAGTAACTTGTAAAAGTACTCTTGTAACTGGTTTAATTATAAAAAAAATGATTTTTTTGGTGCGTTAAAAAAAAATCGGTCCTTAAGGGGTTAATGCGTTAGAAAGTTTTATAATATACTGCTCATCATCTTAATTGAACTGACTGTCGTAATTAGTCCTTGAGAAGAGCAATTCTTTTTTTTTTTTTGATAAATTTTGATCAAAAACGGCAAAAAAATCGTTACATAATATTTTCACTGAAAATAGTTTAAAATTATATCAATTTAAAGTTATTTCATTTATTAAATATTACAACAATTGTTTTATAACGTTGCCAAAAATGTTTTTTGGCAACGTTTATTATAGAAAAAAAAATCTTAAAAACAAACCTTTTAATCGAAAAGAAAACCTTTACGAAAGAATGTCACTAAAGTCTTTTTTAGCTGTAATTTTCTGTATCAAAAAAGAAGAAGAAAATTGCTTGTTTAGAGACTCAAATTGATTAGTCCTAATTTGAAATTGATTATTCTCAAGTTGAAATTGATAAATCCCAATTTAAAATTGATTACTCCCAATTTGAACTTGAAAAGGTATAGTCTCTAACATTCTAAATAGGAAACATTCTAAACTGGAAGCCCGTGAAGGCTTATGAGCATATAACACATTTTGATATTAAGATTTTCGATTCAAAATCAAATCAAGAATGTCGTCATGTGTCACAAATTCTCGAAGACCTAACTCAAATTTGAGGACAAATCCAACAGTAATCACCAAAGTTGCTTAGGCGACTTATATCATTGTCAGTGCTAAACAAAAAATATATTAACGAAATTAATTTTTGTATCTGCCAGGGCTTGTTTATTGCCTTAATCATATTTATAATTTTATTTGTTTATACATTTCGGAATAAATTATTTGAAATATGAATATGGTTGTTGATTTGCGTGTACAAATTAGGCCAAAATGGACACTTTTAAAGGGTAACTCCTCTTTCTATAAGAGATTGAGGAAAAATGACATCTACTTATTAACACTTGGTATGCGGGTATATTTCGTTGCCATAAGCGTAAAACGTAAAAATACGTATCCCGCATGCTAAGTGTTAAGTAGATATTATCATTTTTCATAATTAATTTGCATAACTTTTGGATGATTTCCTTTCAAATTGATCGCTGATTTTTAAATTATATCGCAGTCTTCTAAAAATATAACTATGGGTTTGTTTCTTCTCTAGGTATCATGTTATAAATTTGCTGCAGTTTCTGGATTTTCCCCGGATTGTATAAAACAATCATATTCTATTATTATCTTCTACGAAAACTGAGTACACTAGAAATAAGCAACTTAAATCAAAATTTGACAGTTAACGTAAACTGTGCATGTGTTTTATCGAAGCATCAGCCAAAGCCTATTATTACGCAATCGAAAACGTAGGTTTTCAATTTTCAAGTGTAAACCTGAGAAGTATTGAATAAACTATATTTTTAGAAAGGGAATTTTAAGCCCTTGTCGAATATGTAAAAATATGCAGGTGTCCCATTAAAAAATCATTTTTGTGTCAATAACTACTAAAATATTGCTTGCAGAGAAACCTTACACATTCCATTATATTCTACTTAAAAATTGCTTGGAAAATGTTTTCATAGAAACGAAGATTTTTCACTAAGAAAAAACTTCATAATTTTCTTTCCTTTATTTCTTGTAGAAAGAGGAGTTTCGCTTTAAAGGTGTCCAATTTTGCCTGCTCTGTACAACGTAGGACCTCAGATTCCCTTTCTCAAAAGTCAATTTAACATAACATATCTATACATACAAATTTGGATCGCTTCGCCGCTACAGGATTACAAAGTTAGTAAAATATATTGGTTTATTGCTTATAATTCAAAAAACGTGCTAATCAACGTGAACAGTTTTTTTAAAACTGTTTCTATGGTATAGAATGGTATGCGATACGAATCTAAAAACTTAATCTAATGTAAATCTAAAGTGAAAGTCCAAGCATGATTTAGTCAACAGATAATCCCCAAATTTTATCAAAGTCATGGAACAATAATTACATTATTGTCATGTATGAGTGGCCCATTTAGTTCTGAAGCATTTTTGTTTCTTATATGATTTTGATGAGATGAGTAGTTAAGTAAGAAAATAGATATTTTTAAGTCTTCTGCAAACCTTGTTTTATTGCTAGTCACTGCAATTATAAAACATCATAATTAGCCTTATTTTAACTAACTGCAATGTACAGGTGAGTCTGGATAACCCCCCCCCCCTCTATAACTTCGAAACCATTAGAGATTTTACAAAAATTGTTATAGAACTCCAACAGGGTGTGCAACGTTTTAGTTTATTAACCAAAAAACATTTATATAGGGTGTTCCATAATGGACCAGTAACATAATTGAATATTTTTTGTTATAATACGGTATGTTTGTTATAAACGTATTACATAGTACTTTGAAAAACAAGCATTTTGATGTAACATAATCCTTATCAGAAATTAATCTCTTCGGGGAAAATATCATTTGCAATTCCCTGAACATGAGTAAATTGAATGCTGATTTGAATCTACGCAGGCTGTGCTTACTTAAATTTTTATTAGTTGTTTCACGGTATCGATGAGTTTCGATCAGAGGCGATTTTTGTTATTCAAAAAATGAGTTCAAAAGTAAACGCCCTGCTTATTCTCAAGGAAATCCAATTTGGAATTACGAAATGTAAGTAAAATTGTAATTTGGTACAATCAACAATGCCCACATGACAGATGTCAAGTAATTGTTGAAATTTAACAAGACCCAGCCTACCTGGATTACTAAAATTGACACTAAATCTATCCATGTTTGTAATCTACGAATGCAGTGTTTTCTAAAACTATTAATTTTTGATAAGCATAATGTTATACCAAAATGTTTGTTTTTCAAAGTACTATCTAATACGCTCACAATACGCATAGCGTTTTAGCATAAAAAGCATTCGTTTATGTTGCTGCTCTGTTATGAAACATCCTGTATAAATGATTTTTGTTTGACAATGTAGAACATTGCACGCCCTATTAAACTCCTGTAACAATTTCTGTAAAATCTCTAACGGTTTAGAAGTTACAGAGGGGGGCGTTTATCCAGACTCATCCTGGATGTGCAGGGTGGGCAAATTTGGATGTTATTATAGGTTATCTCAGAAACTATAACAGATACAAAGAAGTAGGTACCACGTCTCTTGATCTCAACCCTTTATCTTTTCTGTTTTTGAGCTATAACCAAACGTCAAATTTTGGGGTTTAAAAAGAATGCTCGTATTTCATTTATTTTTGAAGTTAGGGAAAATGGGTTGATACGGTCTCAGGATACTTTTTTGAGTAAAATATATTGGCGTTGAAGAATTGTAAACATAAATACTTATAATGACACTCTCACGTCCGAAAAATATTTGAAAATATTAAGGCGGTAACTCGTACCTCTTACCTTGGCACATTAGAGAAATACAGGGTGTAACAAAAGTTTGGAATATAGCTTATAAATACGCCATTTATGATTTAAACGAAAAAAGTTTCAAACAAAAGTTTTTTGGTAAATTATAGGACATATTTTGGCTACATTCGTTTGTTTGTATCGTTTGCTGTTTGGTTGCTATGGTAACCAACTTTGTTATCTTAAATGAGATGGGTATGTTTTTGTTGCATATTTTGATAGATTATTTCGTATTCTACACGATGGACATATCAAATCATAAGGTTTTATAAGAAAAAAATCGAGAAAAATTGCATTTTTGAAAATATTTAACCAACTAGTTTTGGTCAAAGTAGGCGTTGAAATGGCGCTGTTGACGTCACTAAACGTCAAAAAAATTGCCAATTGCAACAACTATGGCGCAATTAAGCGAACACCAAACAATTGAAATGCTGATGATATGTGGGTACGGCGACAGAAAACGTACCAAAAGTGAAGTTTTTGCAATCTTTAATAATATTTACCTGGACACACAAATTTCACAATCCACCGTATCCAAAATCTTTAAAAAAGTGTTTACCATCCGAAGAAGTAAGACTCTGCCAAACAGTGGCCAAAGTTAAACGCCGGTAATGTTAATGCTAAATTTAACTATCTGACTAGAATTTTAACTATTCTAGAGCACCACAGAATTGTAGTAGAATAATCTAGACAAAAGAATTTTTCATCTTGTTGTGCACAAAAGCCATTTAAGAATTCAATAATTAAGAAACAAGAAAAAACAGGGAATTTGTTATAAGAATACAGGATTTCGAAAATTTTAAGAATACAGGTTCTTAACTCTTGCGGTAATACAAAATTCTTTTAAGATTTTAGATACGGTAGATTGTAAAATTTGTGTATCTGGGTAAATATTATTAAAGATGGCACAAATTTCACTTTTATTACGTTTTCTGTCACCGTACCCACGCTTCATCAGCATTTCGATTGTTTCATGTTCGCTTAATTGCGCCATAGTTGTTGCAGTTGTCAATTTTATTGACGTTTAGTGACGTCAACAGCTCCATTTCAACGCCTACTTTGATCAAAACTACTTGATTAAATATTTTCAAAAATGCAATTTTTCTCGATTTTTTTCTTATAAAACCTTATGATTTGATATGTCCATGGTATAGAATAAGAAATAATCTATCAAAATATGCAACAAAAACATACCCTTCCCATTTAAGATAATAAAGTTGGTTACCATAGCAACCAAACAGCAGACGATACAAACAAACGAATGTAGCCAAAATATGTCCCATAATTTACAAAGAAACTTTTATTTGAAACTTTTTTCATTTAAATCATAAATGGCGTATTTATAAGCTATATTCCATACTTTTGTTACACCCTGTATATTATTTCAACATAACACATAATGCAACCATCACAAATTTTTTGAATACTACTTTTGGTAATTGCTGGTTAGGCAATCAGGATCCTAATCGTTGGCCAGCTAGGTCGTCAGACCCATGGATTTTTACCTTTGGGGAAGATTAAAAGATATCGCTTATAAACTACCCATCAATTCTCGGCAGCAATTAGAAGCCGCAGTTATACAAATTTTTGAAACACTTGCCTCAATTGAGTTTATCAACTCAGCAAAAATGTTGAAAACAGGTGTCGAGCATGTATAACACAAGGCGGAGGACACTTGGAACATCTATAGATAAATCGTTTACTTTCGTTATTTATAATTTGTAATGTTATTATTATTTATAATGTTATTATTATTATTTGTTATTGTTTTATAATGTTTTGTTAATTTAATTTGCTGCTTGTTTCTGAGAATTTAATATAGTTTAGTTTTTATTTTATGTCCAAAACCGTTTTATTTAAAATTTGTACATGTAAGCTTAAAGTATGCTATATTGTTACAAGTCTTTTCTGAAATATTTCAGAAACACAAGTCACAAGTCTTTTCTGAAATCTTTCAGAAAAGACTTGTGACAATGCAATTTATTCCAAAGCCTACTACTACGTAATTAAAAATTACACCTGAGAATCTATGAAATTGTTTATTTCAAGAAACACTTCAGCGAATTATTATGTGTGCTATATTTTTGGAAAGGGAATTTTAAGTTCTCGCCGAATATGTAAAAATATACTCGATGTTCCATTTGAAAAAATCATTTTTATGTCAATAACTACAAAAATATTAGTTGTAGAGAAATCTAACTCATTCCATTAAATTCTATACAGTGCTTCCCAAAAGTAACGGATAAATTCAATAAAACCATTAACAACAGTTTATGACAAAATCCCTGAAACGGGTCTCAAGATTTAATTTTTTTACAATCTGTTGGCGTAGATTTTAAATTTTTGTCGCCATATTTAAAAGATTTATGACGTCATCTATGTTTTTTTAAATGACATATACCATTTTTTATTACGGAATTCGAAAATGAATTGTTTTCTGAATATTTTACAGTAAATACTAATAACGCTTACGTAAGAAAATTTTCGAAAAAAATTGTCTTAAAGTTTCATTATTTATCATTCACTGAAAATAGAAATACGGTTGGGAGGAATTATCAAACTGGCAATGCAGTTACTTTTAAACGCTGCTTGGAAATTCCTCACTGTAGGATTTCTAGAATATTCTTCCCTTTGTCGGTATATAGAAAATTGATTTTCTAAAATGTCAATAAATGGTTTGCGGTAAAGGTTTGTTAAATGCCGTTATTAATAACAGAAGCACATTAAAACTTCTTATATATTTTTTTGTTTTAATTTTTATGATCTTTTATATTTTGCATCAGCTTGGAATATTTTATTAAAACTAATAAATTCCGGAATTATCGCAAAACACACCCACGAAGACATTAGATTTTCGCCGCCTCTAGTCATCAATGAGATTCATCAATCAGTTGAGATTATTGGAAGAATGGTCAAGTCTTTTATTAAATAAAAGGGAATTCTTTTGATTGAATGTTGTATATTCGAACTAAAACGATATATATTTTTTAATTTTTTTGTCTTAATACCATATGGTTTTAAAACCGGGCGTTATCATAACGCCCTAGAGCAGTGATGGCGAATCTATGACCCGCGGGTCAGAGACTGACCCACACAAAGCTTTTAAGTGACCCACAAACAGGGCCGGATATGAGGCGATTTTCTAATATAGAAAAATTTTCGCTTGTGCATGATGACCTTTTTTTTTAGAAAGATTCTGGTAATGACCTTCCTCTTTTCCAAGTGATTTGAAATTAGTGACCCACGAGGAAGCGCTAAAAAAATACAATCAACAAAATTTTACCCACTTCTGAAAAAAGTTCACCATCACTGCCCTAGAGTGTTATGGACGTTATGGTAACTGTACGCGCGACAATAAATCGGGAACTAATGTAGGTGTTGATTTTATAACAAACCAGCAAATTTTTTGAAGTAAAGGCAACTTTTTTCGAATGCATGTTGTGTTTAAATATTTACGTCAAAATTTGAAGTTGTTAAATGTATCACAAGTAAACAGGATCCTCTTTAATAAAATTAAACGTGTTACCTGGATTTAATTGGAGTCAATGTGAAATTTTCAATTGTGAACGAAAAATGTTGGGGATTAATAAAATGAAATAATCCTTTAATTATTTGTCGTTAAAAACATTTTTTTGGTTAATGAATGTGAATTAATTTTTTTATTAGAAATCAATAATTTTGTCAATAATAACAGCTCCATGAAAAGATATGGCGACGTTCATGCTAGTTGGTAACAATTCCCATTTATCATTTTTAGGACAATAAACCTCAATAGTATTTATATAACAGGTTCCATTACTTCCACCAATAACATAAAGTTTATCATCAAATACAACCGCGACTGAGTTTTGTCTTAGGATATTTAATGGAGCCGATTGTGTAAACCTGTTTGTTGCAGGCGAATAACACTCTACAGAGTTTAAAGCTATTCTTTCACCACATCCTCCAATAACGTATATTTTATTATGTAAAATTCCGGTAGCTGCAATTTTCTTTTAATAAAAAAGGCTTAAAAATTAAGTTAGGATCTTACCTGCGTTTGACCGAGCAGTTATTAAATCGGGGTTTTGTTTCCCAACGTTTAATATGGGGTCATAAAATTCAACCGACTTCAACAAACTATTCCCACGAATAGAAGACCGTCCGCCTACCTTAAAACATAAGAATAACAACCTTTTAACAATAACGTAAGTATTTATAAAGTGATCCGTAAAAGTTTTTCTATAAGACAAATTATGATTGAAATGAAAAATTTTGATATATAGAATAAGAATTTGATTAATTGTAATACAATTAAATGATGTTGAATGCAAACTTAAGACGGTAATAAACTAGACTAGCATTTATCTAAACTTGGAAACTTTATTAGATACAATTTATAAGGTTTATAACATAGAAGCTGCCTGGAAATAATATTGGTATATTTAAGAGGGTAATTTTGCAGAATTTAAGGAAAAGTTCATATGAACACGTGTTCGGAAATGTTACTTAAAGAAGCTACATATAATTTTTTGAAAATGATAATCGTGTACTTTTTCTAGTTATTTCACTTATTGTTGTATGTATTTAAATAAATGATGTGTTTTTGAGCATATAAGATTTACATAATAAATACGGTGATGGTAATTAAAATTAACTGCGACGAACAGTATAATGCGTACCTACTTGCTATGATATTTAGAAATTTTAGGAACGTAAAATTTTATACACCTTTCTATATTACCGTTAAATTTGTCAAAAAAGATGCGACCCAACCATTGCTCGTTTAGGAGGCATATTCAGATAATATTCGTATACATTTTTCTCCATATTTCTTGCTGTAGAATTATCCCCTTATGTATATGAACATTATTTCTAGACACCTGTATTGTAAAGTTTAATCTAACAATTTTAATCAATTTTAACCGCAACATCACTAAACAGTCAATTCAGGTCTGCTAACATCATGTTTTTGAAATACATAAAAAGAAAGTTTTTGAGCATCGTATTTAAAAAAATTCAATTCTGATATATTAATAAGATTTTATTTTTTCTCTCGAAAACTATCAGTTTCATGCAAAATATGTAAGAGACAAAAAAGTCTCGCTAAGGAATAAGCTTTTTAAGGGATATTTTTTCATGTTAAAATTTTACTGAGTTAAAAAGTTCTATTGGAAAATATAGTGGTGATCGTGAATTCCAGCCCTTTCAGGTACGCTGGGGTGGGTTAATTAAGGCTTGGAAATAACATACTAGGTTGTAGTACATTATTGTAAAAATTCACATTCCTGCATTTATAAATAGCTGAAATAAAAATGAAAATGTAAATTTTTCTTCCAACTTTGAACGGCCATATTTCGAAAACAAAAGAGTTGCGACCCCGTGCTTATATAAAACTTTTGTGTTATTTTTATGAGTACTACGTCCTGGTGAAGTTTGCGTATTAAAATGTGGGACACCTGTATATTATTGTAGTCTAATTCGCCTAAAACAGATCTACAGGGTGAGTCGGGAGGATCGCACCAAACTCTATGAGTGTATTACACACGTGAAAATAATGTAAAAAAAATCATATGTTCTTATCCGATTCTCATTTGTTTTCAAGTTATAGCATAGTAAGAAATAAACAAATTTCACACATTAACATTTTATTAATCATAGCGTTCTTTTAATAAATGTTCAAAAATACCGCCATTGACCTCTAAACATTTTCTGCTTCGTCTACGAAGAGCGCTTGTTGCTCTCCGAATTGATTCATTTCTTTCTTCTTTAATATGGGCTGCAGTATTCCTAATTGGTCGAATTAATGCATCCCGTGTGTTCACTTTTATTTTGTACACTTCATTTTTGATCCAGCCTCATAAACAATAATCTAATGGTGAGAGGTCTGGAGATTTTGCAGGCCAATTAATAGGACCTCCACGACCAATCCAATGCCCTGGAAAACGTTCGTCCAAATGTTGCCTGACCTGACGAGCGAAATGGGCAGGAGCTCAATCGTGCTGATAGTACATCTGCATTCTAATATTCAAAGGAACATCCTCTAGCAGGCCATTTAATTCATTTTGAAAAAAATTGAAGTAGTTGTCTCCTGTGAGGCGATTCTCCAAAATGAAAGGGCCAATTAAATAACAGTCGACCATACCACACCACACGTTTACAGAAAACTTATGTTGAAAATTGCTTTCGAGTGATGCGTGGGGATTTTCGTCGCACCATACATGATTGTTACGAGTATTATTAATACCGTCACGGTTAAATGTAGCCTAACACGTAAAAAGTATACGCGAAACAACAAGATGATTATTATTTATCCACCGACAAAACTCCATACGGTTAGCAAAATCTTCTGGTTGTAGGTGCTGTACTGTTTGTATGTGGTACGGATATAAGCCTTGCTCATGGAGTGTTTTTATAACTCTCTTTTGTGAAATTCCCAATTGAGTAGCAATTCTTCGGGAACTGGTAGTTACATCTTCTTCTACTAGATCCAGAATATTTTCAACTTCTTCTAAACCTTGTCGAGTTGCGCGTTCAGATGTTATGTTAGCACTTGGAAGCTTACCAGTCTCGCACAATTTGTTGAAAACTCTGATAAAGATGTTTTTATCAGGATGTCTTCGATGTGGATAACGTTGACGATATTCTTCAACAGCAGCTTTAGCATTTCCATTACAGAAACCATAAATGAACACCATATTGGCATATTCTAAATTTGAGTAAGTGTCTGGCATTTTGCAACACTAATAATCACATAAATTCGAAAATAAACCTTCATTTACTGTCACTGTACACTCTTTTCATTTTCTTGTTCTTGCTCAACTTCCTTGTAAATTTCTTTTGGTGCAAGTTTTTCTGTTATCTCTGATGATTTATTTCTTCTACTTTTCCATCATTTATACACTTCATCAAAACACTGGAGTTATAAAATGTCTATGAGCCTCGAACATGGCATACTTTGATTACGACAAAATTTAGATACAAGTGTTTGGAGGTCAATGGCGGTATTTTTGAACATTTATTAAAAAACGCTATGATTAATAAAATGTTAATGTGTGAAATTCGTTTATTTGTTACTATGCTATAACTTGAAAACAAATGAGAATCGGATAAGAACATATGATTTTTTTACATTATTTTCACGTGTGTAATTCACTCATAGAGGTTGGTGCGATCCTCCTGACCCACCCTGTATATAATCAAATTAAATATTGATAAACGAATAGAAATATTGCCAGACTTCATATAATTTGCCTAAATTTTTTAATTAACAGATATGCTAACCTCTAATTTTCTTGAAATAAGAGAAAATTGACTTCTTCTTGCGTTAATAAGCAATATGCTGTATATATCTCATAATCATTTAAATATGTCGGTTTCTTCGTTATTCGTCCAGACCTCGTTTGTTTGGTTTCAACTTCACTCTTTTCATTTTCTTGTTCTTGCTCAACTTCCTTGTAAGTTTCTTTTGGTGTAAGTTTTTCTGTTATCTCTGATGATTTAGTTACTTCTTCTACTTTTCCATCATTTATATTTATTTCATCACATATGACATCTCTTGATAATATAATTTTGTCGTCTTCTGGATCTCACATGCGATAAGCTCCCGTGCAGTAGCTAAGTCCGATTAAGGCCCGGTCTTACGAAACACAGAATAAATTAATCCTGGAATAATTGCTATAGTTACGCCTTTTTTAAGTAATTTGAGTGGCTGAAATAGAAGTTATTCTGGAAATTATTCCGAAAACAACTTATTCTGCCTTTTATAAGACCGGGCCTTAATCGATTTAAATATGGCTATTTTTGACATTTTTCATTTGACAGCTCAAGAGAAACTGTCAAATCTTTTCAGTAGTCGCAAGGTTAATAGAGCAATGGTATAAGGTTGTCCAACTCGAGTGGCGCCGTGTTTAAAGGGAGAGAGGCGGGCGTGACGTCACGCTTGTCCGGCGAGATGAAATTTTTATCAATAATTCTTACAACAAAATATAATAAAAAGGAAATTTTACATATTTTGAAAATAATGATAACTTACTGATAAAAATGATTTTTAGTGGGTGAATTTTTTGTTTTTCCTTTATACTGAAAATTTTTCTTTTAAAATAATGACTTTTTTAAAGTCTGATTTTTGTATGTAAACAATTTATTCTAATAAATAGCCTTTGTTTAATATAAACTTTAATTACATTATGAGAATTCACAGGAAAATGTGGAATAATTTTTGTATACAATTTTTTACTGTTTTCTTTTCTGTGGTTAACATTTTCCCCTAAATATTTTTTAAATTCCTCTTTCAAATTCCCAATCAGTACTTTAAAGGCAATACGTGAAATAATAACGTGAAATTTACAAACAACGCGTATATCGCGCGGACGGCTAGGACAAGGATGACGTCACATAATCGAGAACTTGGGTATGTGAGGGGAAATTTTGCTTGCAACATAGGAAGGATAGGGAGTTGGACAACCTTATAAACATTACTCTAATGACCTTGAGTAGTCGGTCCTCCAAAATTTCGTAAGTATGTTCAAGCGGTCAACAAAATAATACAGAAAATATTCCCAAACTTCATCGACTTTCAAACCAGTATGAATGTGAGATTTTACTATCAATTTTTTTTGTCAGAAATGAAACACATTATCGATAAATAAATAGTCATTGCAAGCCGTTCAGTGTAGTTGAACCAAATTTGACACGTCAAATTTGAAATTTAATTGATTTGACATACATTTCTCTCTCCTTCGTTGTTGTACCGGGTGGCCAACTAAGAATGATCACCGGCCATATCTCAATGACGGATCATCCTATTTTGATGAAACAAAAAATTTTATAAGGAAAGTGGCCATATAAAATCGCTGGAAAATATTTTCAAGTTTCTTAAATGGCCACTAGGGGGCGTAACCTAAATCACTAAACAGAAAATCACGATTTTTTCCATTTTCTTCAAAATTAAGGGGTATTGAAAATAAATTAATTCGAAAGATAAATGAATTTCGACTAACATGTATGAAACACTTTTTGTCGTATCTCCAAAAATAAAGTGGTGGGGATGAGTTGAAAATGTTCATTTTCGATGGCCGATTACTCCAGTCATACTGAACAGAATTTAGCAAACTTAAACTCGTTGGAAAGGGGTTTTCGTGGTCTACTAACGACTCCTTACGTTGTTTTGATATCAATATTCGTTTCGCCGTCAGAGGGCGATTTCTAGAATTTTGACAAATATTATAGCTTTTCTCAAAAAAATTAAATGGAACGGTATATTCATTCTTACACGATAAAATAAAGAATCAAAAAGCTTAACATGACGTTGAAAACCCGAGCTCGCTATCTTGCTTCTAACGGTAGATATTAGACAAAAAGCAAAAGCTATAGCTTTTACCCCTTATTTTAAAGGCTAATAATAACAAAACTACCCTGCGGAAAAAACAAAACCGGTGTGGTTGGTAGCGTAATTTAACTCTGTATTATCAGTAGAAACTTTAAATTTTGCCTCCCACTCGTATAATAATTATGACAGGTTTAATAAAAAAAATTTACCCATTTTTGGGCCCTCGGTGCAGTACTTCAACTTTGCGTTTTTTTTTACACGGGAATAGCTTGTCGAGAAAACTTCAAATTTCAACAACACATTGCTTTAAGTGTCCTGAACATATTGGTAATTTTTATTTTTAATTTTTCTCTCACGTGTTTAAATAACAACACATTATGTGAAATAGCGATTTCTCGATAAGCCGTTATCGTAGAAGTCTGAAACTGGCACCATTCTAGCACTCGTATTAAATTGAATTAAAATTTAATATGCGTTATAAACCTCGCATAAAAAAATAAATGCGAAATAGTTTTCGTGGGTGTGATGAGTAAGGCGGGAGCGCAGGCGAAGTCGAACGGTCGGTCGGGTCGGCTAGCATATAAATTGGTATCAAATATCAAGTAAGTTGTGGAAATCAGACGCTAAAAAACCGTATGTCAAACATATGTCAACAAAGTAACATCGGTCAACTAGATCTTATAATGCTATAGTTTTTGCTTTTTGGCTAATATCTACCGTTAGAAGCAAGATAGCGAGCTCGGGTTTTCAACGTCATGTTAAGCTTTTAATTCTTTATTTTATCGTGTAAGAATGAATATACCGTTCCATTTAAATTTTTTGAGAAAAGCTATAATATTTGTCAAAATTCTAGATATCGCCCTCTGGCGGCGAAACGGATATATAATAGCGTAAGGAGTCGTTAGTAGACCACGAAAACCCCTTTCCAACGAGATTAAGTTTGTTAAATTCTGTTCAGTATGACCGGAGTAATCGGCCATCGAAAATGAACATTTTCAACTCATCCCCACCACTTTATTTTTGGAGATACGACAAAAAGTGTTTCATACATGTTAGTCGAAATTCATTTATCTTTCAAATTAATTTATTTTCAGTACCCCTTAATTTTGAAGAAAATGGAAAAAATCGTGATTTTCTGTTCAGTCATTTAGGTTACGCCCCCTAGCGGCCATTTAAGAAAGTTGAAAATATTTTCCAGCTATTTTTCATGGCCACTTTCCTTATAAAATTTTTTGTTTCATTAAAATAGGATGATCCGTCATTGAGATATGGCCGGTGATCATTCTTAGTTGGCCACCCGGTACATATTGGAATGAATTAAAAATAAATAAAGTAAAATAAAAAAAAATTGATCTTTTTGTTAGTTTTGGTGTGCCGCGAAATTCTGGAAAAGATTTCATTGTGCCATGGGTAAAAAAAGGTTGCGGAGCACTGATATACGTAATACTGAATTACCATTCAGTACAACTATTTAGTAGCGAACAAATAAACA
The DNA here is from genome assembly GCA_036711955.1 of Digitonthophagus gazella. Taxonomy (NCBI): domain Eukaryota; kingdom Metazoa; phylum Arthropoda; class Insecta; order Coleoptera; family Scarabaeidae; genus Digitonthophagus; species Digitonthophagus gazella. The sequence continues at coordinate 10,963,880 of JASCIT010000012.1, forward strand.
TATTGAATTGATGAATATAAAAAACGGCCTGATATGCTTATTCATGTGGAAAGCTGGGGTTTGTGCGGGAAATAAAATGCACACGAACAATAATAAATGCTTTAATAATAAACGTCACAATATACACCACTTTGGTAAAAACAATAATACGCCACTTTGGCAACACTCCACCTTACGCATCGACCGCTCAAACGCTACTCTTCGCTATCTCAGACACAACTGAGTCTTTCCTTCTTCTCGCAGCATGAGCAGCCCTTCTTCCTCCTCTCTCTCTCGCTTCTCAATAGGTACCGTGGCGACTTTGATCCCACATTCATATGTTGATGTTACCGGTGGTGTAAATAAGAAATGAAAATGTAACAAAAAAACGCTTTCTGTTTTATAGTGTGAGTTATTCTGAGTTATTGTGTTTTTTTTAATTGAACTATTGGCGAATGGTTGAGCATCTGGCTCGCAGACCACGGTTTCCGGAAGGTTTGAGTTAAAAACTTTGTCCTGGCGGTTGCCACGACTACCCCGATTATTACAGTTGCAGGATATAAGAAGAAGTTTTTCAGTACTCAGTATCGTCGATATATGATTTAAATAATATATTTAAGTTCCTAAAAGATTTTAGAGTTTTCTGTGAAAGGTACAGCAAATGGCTTGTATTTAGTGGAATTGTAACTAATTCCAGATTTGAAAGTATACACGCTATTTGTGGAGCATTTAATAACATGAGTTTAATAGATTATTTAACACGTTCGCTACCAATCGTCACATATATGTGACGGCTGGTTTTTTGTGTTTTCTATGTACTTTTAAAACGGTTGGTTTATTTGAACGGTGTTGCTCGAGTGTGGTGGTGTAGTGCAGCGACTGACACACTCTTGTGACAGGTGGTCCTGGGATTCCTCTACGGGCAACGTGTTTAGGTTATGTTATTTATGTAAACAGCTTATTACGCATGCTGTGCAGTTCCTCTGTGTTTTACGTGTTTCTACAGCAAACTAAATACTAAAAACAGGTATGTACGTGCAACAAGGTGTAATGAACACATATAAATATTAAAAAAATTATCACAAGTCAAATTATGCTTCACAGAAGTAGATAAGAGGGTCTTTACAAGCAGTTCCAGTAAAGTGTTGTTTCATCTGTAATTGTTACAGACAGCGATAAAACCAATAGATACTGCTTTTTATTATTTATTACTAGCCTTTTACCGTATTTATTGCAAGTTCGCAAATGACTAATCCTCGTAAAAGGCCTCTTAGCGATGCAGAGGTACAAAAAGAAGCCGATGCAATAATGAGAGAGGAGGATGAAGATGACGTCGAACATTATGAGGACTCGGAAAGTAGTTTTGTTGCGTCGAGTTTTGAAGAGCACTCTCACCAAGACAGTGGAGATAATTTATCGGGAATAGATCCTCACAATAGTAGTGATAGTAATAACGAAAGCGAAGATGAAACCAATAATGGACACACGACGAGTGGACTGACACAGATGAAGACCAAGTTTTGTACGATTTTGTTGGACACGAAGGCCTGAAAGTAAATAGAGCACAAAATTGTTTACTGTATGATACATTTGCTCTGATTTTTTACGATGATCCCGTTGACAAAATACGTGATTAGGCTAATCTACGTGCTGACTCGATTCTATCGACTACTACATTGAAGCGTGCGTCAAATATGAAGAGATGGAAAGCAACAACATCTGAAGAAATCGAAAGATTTCTGGGATTATGTATTGTGATGGGAAACTGTTATGATCCAGGGGTAAACTTGTCTCTGGATGAAGCAATGCTCTTATGGAGAGGCAGGCTGGCGTTTAGACAGTTAGTATATACTGCCTAAACAACGAGTATATACGCCGAGTTGTGTACGCCGGATGGATTGGTGCTTAACGTTTTGATATATGCTGGAAAAAGAACAATTAGTAATGAAAATTGCCATGCTTCAGCTGTTGTACTTGAATTACTTCAACCTTACCTGAATAAAGGGCACGCAGTTTTTATGGATAATATTTACAATAGTGTCCAGTTGGCACAAATACTCTATGACAAAAAAACCCATGTCGTTGGGACACTCAGGAAAAATCGGAAATGTAATCCGAAGGCCGTTGTATCATCAAAACTAAAGAGTGGTGAAGCGGTATTGAAAAGGAAGTGCAACATTCTCGTTCAAAAATGGAAGGACAAGCGAGAAGTACTGACCATCTCGACAAAACATAGAGCACAGCTAACAGAAGTACTGACTAGGCAAGGTTCAACTAAAATGATATCTCTTACAGTTGCTGACTACAATAAGAATATGTCCGGAATAGACAGATACGAGCAGATGGTATCATATTATTCCACACTACAGAATCAGTACAACGGTATATGAAAGTATTTTTTCATGTACTTGTTGTCTCGCTTTGACACGGATGTTGGCTGTACAACAGAAAAGAAAGATAACTTACTTAGAGTACAGGGATACAATTGCTTTGAAATTGTTAAACATTGACAAGAATACTTCTGCTACTAGATTTGGACCTGCTCAGATTCAACATGTTCCACAAAAATTAGAAAAACGACGAAGATGCCACATGTGTGCCAAAAACAAGAAAAGAAGTGCCACATGGTATGTATGTGACGTTTGCAAAGATGACAGTGGCGACCCAATCGGCCTCTGCATCGACAGTTGTTTCAAGAAGTTTCATGTAAACTCGTTATTGTAAAAAATATTTCTTCGAATATCTTTGTAACATGTTTGTGTAATAATGTGTAATAAATGAGGTTCTCTAAATAATATGGAGTACTCTTGTCTTTTTCTTGATAGATACAACTTTTTCTTTCATTCCCTTACGCAAATCAGCCGTCACAATTATGTGACAGCTGGTCTGCTTTTATAAAAATGGTACAATAGACTAACGTCACCAATATGTGACAGCAAAAAAAAGACCACAATGTTCTTTTAAACTACTATATCACGTAAAACCCCAAAAAAGTTTCATTTTAAACGTATATGTGAAAAAATAGTTACGGTCTGTGGAAGAGGTTATTTTATCAGCCTGTGGTAGCGAACGTGTTAAATGAATGTATGAATATTTTGGAAAATAACAATAATTTAAAATTGATCAAAATTCGTCTCTGCTGTAGCAATTTTATGAAAATGATTTGTAAAGATATAAATGCACATATGATTCCTTGTAAATTAAAACAGCACAACTATTTTGCAAAGAAGCATTAGCTTCCGCCATAACGTTTACCAAATTAGTTTTGAGTTAGAAAACTGACTGATGAAATAACATTTCAGAATTTACTAGGTATACATTTAAAAAACAAAATTGATAAGGAGGATCTGGAAGAATTCAATTATATCGATCATTGCGGATTATAAACATTCACATTTATTATACACTTCTAGTCCGTTCTTCAAAAGATTTGAAAATGAACTAGAAAGTATTGTTTTACCTAAAGAATCTGGTAAAATAAAAGACTATTACAATGAGAGATTTTCAGTATTAATATTAAAGAAATACATACCTGTTCAAAGTTTAATTTATTGTTTCAAGTTGATTTCATTTTAGTTTCATTTTGTAGTAATTTTCTGTTTTGCGTGTGCCGCTCGAAATTAGAAAAACCAGAACCGGCTCTGGCGATTATACGGGATGCGGCAATATAAACAGTACTGAAATGCGCATGTGTCAAATGTCTATGTGTCAAAAATTCAACGTTTTTTTCGTGCCATGCAACAACCTGTGTTCACAGTTCACAGACATGTTTGTGAACCTTCGCGAACGCTACGAATGCTGCTTAGAACTGAACGGATGGCATCTTGAACATCTGTTTTATCGGGAACGTCGTCGACGTGAATAATGCTTTCAAGTATATTTCAGTATATATGTAAAGTAAATACATAAATAATAAACGTTTCTCACGAAATAAAGTGAGTTCTGTTGAGTTACAAGCCTCGTGTTTGATTGTTCAAGTTTCTTCTTCAGTTCAGTGTCTTCCATTTTTCCTATTCAGTGGACAAGTAAGATTCTCTACATCATCCATTACGCGAAATTATAGTTTAAAGAACAATACCGTACTGTCCGTTATGGAGTGGATTATTATTTACAACCCAACATAGAGTTAGCAATACGTTAGAAAAAGCTATTTTGGTCATTTAAAGCTTAACGTTTTAAATGGCGAGAAAAACCTTAAATGTTATCGTTTTATAAGAATATATAGAAAACAATGCATGTCGCTGCATAAAGAGGTTAGCATAAATATAAAGAAAAGTGTATTGACGAGTAAATGTAATAAAGGAAACGACGATGAGATAAACTAGAAAAAAGAGGAGTAAGAAAGTGGATACACATTGTAGTTAGAAGCTTTTTATGATAATAAAATTTGGTATAAAAATATTATAGGAAGGTTCGCAAAAGCTTTTGCGAACTTCCTTTAAAATATGTGTTTTTATTTTTAGTTGACAAAATAATAATAATTACATAGTTACTCAATTTTCATAACATTTTTAAAAAGACGATGTCTTGATAAAATAAATAAATTTTATATACACTACAAGTACTCCCCTTTCCAAAGTAAAAGTCAAAGATAAAAAATATTTTAAGGTAATTTAAAAGAAACTTTAAAATTTTTTTTAGAAACTTGATGAAGTTGAGGAACACTGTCACAAAGAACAAATGCGGGTTTAAGTCTGTCAATGCTAATGAATTGTTCAGAATTATCTTTAAAAACGCAAAAACATTTTGGAAGTCTTTTAATAACTTTAAATGGACCTTCATATCTAGGAGAAAGAGAATGTTTTTTACCTTCTAGTCTAATGAACACAAAATCTGATTTGTTAAGATCTTTATGAATAAAAGGCTTTTTTGCTGTATGATGTTGAATACGCCGCATTAGTGCGACGTCAAATGTTGTGAAGGTCATGGAATTGAATCCAAACAAACTTTTTCTACATAGATTCAGTCCATAAGCGGCGAGAAAATAATTTTTTTAGAGTACTTAGAGACATATTTAAGGTATGAAAAGTTGGCAGTACAGTACAAAATACCGTGTTCTACATCTAAACCAAAAATGGCAAGTTAAATAAATTTTTTAACGCCGTAAAAGCAGAAATGAGTTCGCGTATACATAACCTCAAAAATCGTATCTGTCAAACATAAGCTTAAAAAGTTCGTAGTTCGGTAATTAATGAGATTTGGGCCACCAAATCTTACAACTGGGATGGTATTATCCTCAGAATATCTTACAGTCCTCGTTTGGAGAAAATCAACAGCCTGGGATTATTTTAGATTCAATGCTAGCAACAGGTATAAATTTGATAAAAATATAGGTATTTTGTCATAAAGGAAGGGATTTTCATAGTTTTATGACCTTTATTATTGTACCCTTTGTAGGTAAAACTTAACAACTATGAAATTTGCTGATAAAGAATGTCTATTAAAGGTATTTACCACAAGGCATAGAAATACATCAAACAGAATCATAGTAAGAGCTAGGATACATGCTAAAAGGACCATACACTCTAACACAACAGTAAAAGTTATTCAAGTTCTTACAAATTTGTAGCCCTCTTTAGTTACATATGTAGAACATTGCCATTCTTCGAGTAACAGAGATTACCGTGGACTATTTTGTATATTTTATTTCTGGAATAACTAACGGTAAGTATCAGTACTACTAAACTAACTTTTTTCTGTTATAGGATTTCATAGGATCAAACTCTGTTGGGTTATTGTAGTCTTCTATGTTTTGACTTCACAACTTCTGTTTTTTCTTAGGTTCTTATAATGTGAATGTAATTTTAATTATAAATATTAAAGATTTTTAACTCTGATCTTTAGATTTTTAATATACCAGTGCTCATAGTACTCTTATTCTATATCTTATTACAGGAAGGTAAATATTTTAAATAAACTAATAAAAATCAGAACACAGGAAGGAAAATATATAAAACATATTAAAATTATAATAAGTCACAACAAAATACTTATATTATTGAAATAAAAATCCTAGCTAGTAACAAATGGGGGTGGTAGTAATAACTATAATGGTTAGGTTCAAAAGTTGGATATGAATGTGTAAATTTGAATTAAAAGTAAAACATAGCTACACATTTTAATTTATTTATTAATTAATTATTCAAGTTAAGTAAAGTAAATCTTTGAGAGTTCTAATAACTTATACTATGATGTCGGAGTGGCTTCAAAGAGTGTATTCGCACTATTCTGTTTGGTGTACATGTACGTCTTGAGGTAAAATGTCTCTTAATAGACATTCTTTATCAGTAAATGTCATAGTTGTTATGTTTTACCTGCAAAGGGTATAATAATAAAGGTCATAAAACTATGAAAATCCCTTCCTTTATAACAAAATACCTATATTTTTATCAAATTTATACCTGTTGCTAGCATTGAATCTAAAATAATCCCAGGGCGTTGATTTTTCCCAAACGAGAACTGTAAGATATTCTGAGGATAATACCATCCCATTTGTAAGATTTGGTGGCCCAAATCTCATTAATTACCGAACTACGAACTTTTTAAGCTTATGTTTGACAGATACGATTTTTGAGGTTATGTATACGCGAACTCATTTCTGCTTTTACGGCGTTAAAAAATTTATTTAACTTGCCACTTTTGGTGTAGATGTAGAGCACGGTATTTCGTACTGTACTGCCAACTTTTCATATCTTAAATATGTCTCTAAGTACTCTAAAAAAATTATTTTCTCACCGCTTATGGACTGAATCTATGTAGAAAAAGTTTGTTTGGATTCAGTCCCGGACCTTTGCAACAATGTGACGTCACCACTAATGCGGCGTATTGGAGTTGGCTTCAAATTGGTAAATATATTGCGTAAACTGTTGAAAAGACGGCTTCCAAAAACTACATTAGTTACTTTAACCTGTTCAGGCAAAGAGAATATTTCTGATCTATTACCTATAGCAGATAAGGTATGGGAATCCTATCATTCTACAGCGCAATCACAACAAAATGCAGAAATTCAGTCACAAAATTCGAATATTAATCCTCATTCTTCCAAAAATAATGACGAAAGTTTAGTTAAAGAATTTAATGATTTTTCACTTAGCTGTCAGTCAAGGCTTCAAACCATGGCTGCTAAACAAGTTACTATGGAATCTCAAATTAATTCCCTTCAAACTCAAATTAATCATCAACAGAAACGTTAATATACACATAGACGACACAATTATATCAACAATTTCAGTAATTCGACTAGTTTATGTTAATAACCATATTCCAAAGTAAAAATTTGGGGCTGGAAGAATAAGAAGAGGGGAGCCTAAGAAGAGTACTAAGAGCAACACAGCCATTAGTATCAAAGAATCAACCTCCTCTTCCTCATCAGGAGCGGTCAAGTCATCTTCAAGTGACAGCACGTCCTCCAATTCCGAGGAATCCTCTGATTATTATACTCCGGTTGAATCTCCTTCGAATTTCCCCCGCAGTAGCTGTTTTGAAGCTAAGTCAGATTGTGGTTGTCAATCACCTAATCAATCACCCAGGCCAATAATCAAGATTGCGCTAGACTCTCTACTCAGAAGGAAATCTACTCAGAGAGTTATACAGAAATTGAATATAAGAGCCATGTCTAGCATCGATCCTGATGATATCAACTTTGAAGAAATCCAGGGGTTGGATTATTATAAGTATGTTGGATTTGACGTGGTGGCCGTCTCCCAATTTTTAAAGAATACTCGTCTGTCGTCAAATGATATACGTAAACTTGTCTTTTTATACCTAACTAGGGGAACCAAGACTGGGAAAATTTCAAAATCCATTTCCAATATCGATGAAAGAAAGGTCTTCAACGACTTAGTTGCTAAGCTGAAAATTAAGAATAATCCCGAAAATGGCACTACTCTCACCTTGGCAAGGTTCGCACACTGCAATCCTAAGACTGTTCTTAAAGCATTGCAGTTAGGAGAGGATAAACTGATAAGACCAATCAGATTAGACTTCCTGAGTGAGACAAATTATCCATACCCTAAAATCTGCAGGTCGATTATAGTTTTAAGTTTAATTCCTCGAACTGGTATTATATCTCCCAATGAACTTAAAACCGTGAAACACTGTTTTGCTTATTACGCACACTTAGAGGAGATGAGACTGGACACAAATAATTGCCCGACTGCTTTCTCAGCTGTAGTCAAAAGTCTTAAATACATTAATGCCGCATTAAATTCCATCTTGTATAATGATAAAGAAAGGACTAAATATGTGAAGGCAAAGAGAGATCTGTTTGAGGAAATATTCACCATTGTGGATGAAAAGAGGATTGAGCCGACAGCAGAAGCAGAATACTTTGCCAGTAAGGTTGATGGTATCCTCAACTCTCGCCAGACTTAGGCTGGATGGGCTGTAGTTTAGGTTGTTATTAAGCTTAGAGTTAATATTTAGGTTAAGTTGATTAGGGTAAAATTAGGTTAATGGTTTATTTAATTGTAGTTAGAAGCTTTTTATAATAAAAATTTTTGGTATAAACATATAAAATATGTGTATTTATTTTTAGTTGACAAAATAATAAAAATTACAGTTACTCAATTTTCATAACATTTTTAAAAAGACGATGTCTTGATAAAATAAATAAATTTTATATACACTACACACATTTTTCAGTACGATGCTTGCATTTTACTTTAAATAATGAGAGGCGTGAAAAGGGGAAAATAAATATATTATACAAGTAGATGATGTAACAAGATGTAAATATTTTGGATTTGGAAAGCTCGTTGAGACAATTTTGTACCGGGTGGCCAACTAAGAATGATCACCGGCCATTACTCAATGACGGATCATCCGATTTTAATGAAACAAAAAATTTTATGAGGAAAGTGGCCATAAAAAGTCGCTGGAAAATATTTTCAAGTTTCTTAAATGGCCACTAGGGGGCGTAACCTAAATGACTGAACAGAGAATCACGATTTTTTTTATTTTCTTCAAAATTAAGGGGTAAGTTAATTTGAAAGATAAATGAATTTCTACTAACATGTATGCAACACTTTTTGTCGTATCTCCAAAGATAAAGTGGTGGGGATGAGTTGATTTCCACAACTTACTTGATGTTTGATACCAAGTTATATGCTAGCCGACCCGACCGACCGTTCGACTTCGCCTGCGCTCCCGCGTTACTCATCACACCCACGAAAACTATTTCGCATTTATTTTTTTTTATACGAGGTTTATAACGCATATTAAATTTTGATTCAATAACGGCTTATCGAGATATGTAGTGATGATCGTGAATTTCAACCCTTTAAGGCACGCCGGGATTGCTAAATTAAGGCTTGAAAATAACATGCTTGGCTGTAGTACATAACTGTAAAAATTCACATTCCTGCGTTTATAAATAAAGATGAAAATGTAAATTTTTCTTCCAACTTTGAACGGCCATATCTCGAAAACAAAAGAGTTGCGACCCGATGTTTATATAATACTTTTGTCTTATTTTTATGAGTACTATGTCCTGGTGAAGTTTGCGTATTAAAATGTGGGACACCCTATATATAAAACAAAATACATTTTTCAACTTACAAATTTTTATTAATTTTTTTCTCTAAAACAAGTTTAATCTCAACTAAACTAAAAATATTTTAACCACATTAACAATTTTTTTTCCTTAAAAAAATTTTTTATTTCGCTAATTCTTTCATCCTGTTCAAAGCGCTTCCGGCTTTAAACCACTCAATTTGTTGCTCGTTCATCGAATGATTTAACATGATAGTTTCTGTTTGACCGTTTGAGTGTTTGATTTCCGCTTTAACCGGTTTTCCAGGTTTTAATTCAGCTAAACCTAAGAGACTAATTTTATCCGTTGGTTGAATTTTGTCGTAATCTTTTGGATCAGAGAAGGTTAAAGGCAACATTCCTTGTTTTTTAAGATTAGTTTCGTGGATTCTCGCAAAAGACTTAACAATAATCGCTCTTCCACCTAAATGCCTGGGTTCTAAAGCTGCGTGTTCTCTAGAACTTCCTTCGCCGTAATTCTCGTCACCGATCGTAACCCATTTTACCCCGTTAGCCTTATAGTGACGGGCCACGTCCGGAACTGAACCCCATTCGCCGGTTAATTGATTTTTAATTTTGTTCATCTCTCCGTTTTCGGCGTTAACAGCCCCGATAAACATATTGTTCGAAATATTATCCAAATGACCACGATATTTAAGCCAAGGTCCGGCAGCTGAGATATGATCAGTCGTACATTTACCTTTAACCTTAATTAAAACCGCCATGTTAATCAAATCCTTTCCATCCCATTTATCAAACGGTTCCAATAACTGTAAACGTTGAGATTTCGGACTAACATCGACTCTCACGCCACTTCCGTCAGCTGGTGGGGCTTTGTAAGTGTCCTGACCAGGGTCGAAACCCTTTGAAGGAAGTTCGTCACCGAACGGAGCTGTTAATTTAAATTTCTTACCATTCGAACCTAAAAGAAAACGAGATAAGTCGTTGAAAAATAGATTCATTTACTCATATTTGCTTTTCAGAAATCTGATATTTTAAAAATTTTAAATTAAAGAATTTTTTTGTTAATTGCTTCTAAAAAATGTACAAAGCCATCATTTTTAGTTGATTCAAGAAAATAGCAGAAATAGAAAACTTTGGTTTTTAGATCTAATCTTTAACCCTCCGGTGGGCGCGTATGCGGCAGTTAGCCGCATTTTTTCCCCAAAATATTACTAAGTTAACTGGGAAACCATTAAATATCCTATTGTAAAGCCGCAACGCGCCTATTCGTGTAAGTCGGATAGGCGCGCCCACCGAAGGGTTAATCTTCAAATTTAATCTTTCTAATCTTCAATCTTGAAAAACTTCAAATTAGAAAAAAAATCGTTAAAAAGAAGAAAAACCATTATAAACGTTTGATTTTTACTTTAATTTGAAGTAAAACCAGAAGTAACCTCATTATTTTGCAAACTTGAAAAATTAACACATTTTTTCTCATTTCAATTATTAAATTAAATTTTAAAGCAAATCTACTACTTTAAAAAAAAAATACCCTTCTAATTTCCGCACTAAAGTCCTTGAACCAACCCTTTCTTTTAACCCCTTAAGGACCGGTAATTTTTTACGGTCATTTAAAACCGTATACTCTATCCCGAGATATCTCGGGCCTGGTGCTTAAGGGGTTAATAAGTTCAAGTTCATTTCTAAAATCAAAATAAAAAAAGAATTTCTTAACAAAAAGCAATTAACTTAAACGAAACAATAAAAAAAATCCGAAAAATTCTTAGAATTTCCGATTTTACTGAAACCATTGTTTAATTTCCAAATTAAGTGTTTGAACCAAATTTGATATATCACTTTTCAAATAAATTTGTCCAATCAAAATTAAGCATTACAAAAAAATTTTTTTATTATTAATGTAAACCAATTAGATTAATTAAAGCAAATTTGGACGAACTTTCAACGAACGGAAGCAAACTTCGGCAAATTTAGGTCATGTTTTGACTTAAATATTTAAAGAACTTTTTTAATGGATTAGGAATTAAAAAAAAAAATACTTTCTACAAAGGAAATAATCATATGGAAATTAAGTTCAAACATGATATGCCTGAGATAAATAGTTTGGGAGTTATTTAAGATTTTATACCGTGCGTTCATAAATGATTGTAGGTCGTTTGAATTTGGCGCGCTATAGATTAATTTTTAAGGTTGGCATAAATACAATAATGTTAATCATATTTCATAGACGTGTCATGGAAAGTATTGAAAGCTGTCATAAGTTGTCAAAAAATCGTGAGAGAAACATATTTTATTGAATTTATTGACATATGCCATTGCAATTGATATCCAATCTCCAATAATTATGAGTGTATCTACATATACACTTAATACTGAAAAGAATACATCATGAATAAATCTGGCTACGCCACTGATATGCAAGATACGACGTAGGTAATTCATAGGTAACAATATTGACCATCAAAAATCACTAAACTACGAGCGCGCCAAATTCAAACGGTCTACAATCATTTCTGAACGCACGGTAATTTTTAAACATAACCTAAAAAAACTAAATGCCAGAACTTATTTTAATTTTTGTCCGGTTTTGGACTTGTAAACGATTATTCATATAGATTAAGAATTTTTGGAAAAAATAAAAATCTAATTTGAAATTAAACACAATATCCAACTAAAAGGAAATTTTTGACTAAACCTCTAATAAATACGTAAAATAAAATGCAATGTATTTGTTATGTACTTTTACTGGTCTTATTTTATAAAATTTTTCAATAAAACCAGTAAAAATACATAATAAATACATTGCATTTTATTTATTCACATAACTGGTAGAATGGATCGTGCATTCAATTTCAACTCATTAAATATGTAAAACATTATAACTTTCTTAATTATTATCCGATCATAGTCGTGTTTCTAATCAGGGAAATTTTATTAAGATTCCAAATCTTTTAATTCAACTGGTTTAACTTACCAGTTAATTCGTCTTTGGTCGGGTCGAATTCTAAAGATCCGGCGATACTTAAAGCGGTAACCATTTCGGGAGACGTTACAAAACAATGAGTAGCCGGATTTGCATCGTTTCTTCCGGTGAAGTTTCTGTTGTAAGAGGTCACAATAGTATTTTTATCCCCTTTCTTAACATCCTTACGATCCCATTGTCCGATACAAGGTCCACAAGCGTTTGCCAATACGGTTCCTCCAAATTCCCTTAAAGTTTGTGCTATTCCATCACGTTCAATTGTCGCGCGGATTTGTTCCGATCCGGGTGTTACATTAAAAGGTATTTTAGATTTGATTCCGTTTGATAAAGCCTGTTTAGCCAAATTAGCGCAACGAGTCATGTCTTCGTAAGACGAATTTGTGCATGATCCAATGAGTCCAACTTTAATATCAATCGGCCAATTATTCTTTTTAGCCGTTTCGCCTAATTTCGATATAGGATGGGCTAAATCGGGAGTGAAAGGTCCGTTTATATGAGGTTGGAGTTCGTCGAGATTAATTTCAATCACCTGATCGTACTGACAATTTGGATCGGGTGACAATAATTCTTTTTGAACTTTAGAGGACTCGTCGGAAATCGATTTTCTGTTGGTTGAAACTAAATATTTTGCCATACGGGCGTTGAAGGGAAAAACTGAGGTTGTAGCTCCGATTTCTGCCCCCATATTACAAATCGTTCCCATTCCGGTGCAAGAGATGGAATCAACGCCAGGTCCAAAGTACTCAATAATCGCTCCGGTTCCGCCTTTTACAGTTAAAATCCCTGCGACTTTTAAAATAACATCTTTAGGACTTGTCCAACCAGATAACTTCCCAGTTAATTTAACACCAATTACTTTAGGACACTTTAACTCCCATGGAATTCCAGCCATAACATCTACGGCGTCAGCCCCACCGACTCCAACACACAAACCTCCTAAACCGCCTCCATTTGGCGTGTGGGAATCAGTTCCGATCATTAACAATCCCGGAAAAGCGTAATTTTCTAAAATAATTTGATGGATAATTCCAGAACCTGGTTTCCAAAAACCCACTCCGTATTTGCTTCCGGCGGTGCTTAAAAAGTCGTAAACTTCTTTATTTAAATCTTTAGCACGAGCTAAATCTTTGTCTCCTCCTTGCTGAGCTTCAATTAAATGATCACAATGAATCGTTGATGGAACGGCGACTCGGCTTAATCCGGAAGAAATAAATTGGAGCATTGCCATTTGAGCGGTGGCGTCTTGCATAGCGACGCGGTCGGGCCGGAGACGGAGGTAAGATGTTCCTTTGACGATTTCCTATCAATATTTCAAGAAAAAAATATATATATACAGGGTGTCAGACAAAAAACGCCCAAAGCCGTATCCCGGTTATTTCTATTTAGATTTTCATGAGCCAGGCATCAAATGAAATGTTTGAAGATATTATATTTCGAAATAAATTTTAATATTTTCAGAGCCACCTATGATTTTAGGCGATTATGACTTCTGTTTTTCAAATTATCATGCGCATCTTTCCCCAAGCCACTTAAAACATCTTCTTTTCCTGAATTCAACGACGTACAGATCATATACTTTTATTAACTGCCGCAGACAACTTAAAATTAAAAAAAAAATCACTTCCTCGCGATCGTAATGGAAAATATAAAAAAAATAAAAATAAAATCACCGCCATCTGTTGATCTTCTGACCGATTTAGCGTTGACAATTTTTTTTTATTTAAAGTACGATAATTACAGCTTTTTAAGATATTGGAGGTACCCATTCGGTTAAGCGTTGCACAGACGGTACCAATTTAGGACCTCAAACACAATGTCGAGTTTAGAGTGACCTTCCAACGTTAAAAAATCGCGTATAAAAAGGTTGAAAAAAAATTTTAATGGGCACCTCTATAAAAAGGGAGTACATTGCTTAAGAGAAATACAGTAAAGCTTCGCTAATCCGAACTCCAATAATCCGGATTCTCCAGTAATCCGGACGAAATTGAAATATGTTATTTACATTATTTATTATCAAAATCCGGATTACTTGTGACTCCATAATCCGGATTGCCTCGGTTTTCATTGATCCGTATTAGCGGAACTTCACTGTATTTTGATTTTTTCTATAATAAATAGTTAATAAAAGTACATGTATTCTACATCGTTGGACTGAAAAAGAAAAAGTCATGACTATGACATCAAAAAATGATGTCATAGTCGGTTGAAATTGAAGGTGGCCCTAGGTAAAATTTAAATGACGCGTAACATAGTATTCGTTAGCACGTTTTATTTGATACGTGGATAATATTTATTACAGTACTATATCAGTGTTCGCTACAAATATAAATTAAGGCAATTGTATTTATTGAGGTTGGTGTAGTAAAAATATACAAGATGGCTAGTTTAGCCGCAAGACGACTTTAAAAACAGCATTTTTTGTGGGTTTTCCTTAAATTATATTTTAACCATTACATTTTATTTATTTTTTGAGTATGTCTTTGTATCAACACACTACAGTTTTCTGTGGAATAAGTTCCAATTTTGAAAATTACTGGGTATTCAAGAACATCACACGTTCTCCATCCAAAATCTCTTTTTTTTTCAGGGTTGAATTCACACTCCTACGATATTTGAAGGAAAATGAAAGAGGGCAAGTTATCGATATTGTAAACATCTAGCCTAAAATTGGGATAGATTGGCATCTTCAATATGTAAATAATCTAATTTGTTTATAAAAATTATTTGTTATAATTGTTTAATTAGCTTTTATGGCCGGGCTTGGGAAGAAAACGAATTTAGAAGCACTTAATTTCGTAAACATTTTTTAATATCATTTATACTTTTGCAGACACGAATTTTCTTTATATGCGATTTTTTTTTGATAACAAATGGGTTGAATTCATCTGAATAAAAAATAAAGATAGTGAGTTAGTGTTTGTCCCAGTGACTTACTCTCTAAAAAACAGACCGAGACATTGTACCTACTTTTTTGTATCTCCTATTATTTGTGAGATAGTCTGTAATAACACCAAAATTTGCCCACTCACTACAGTTCATCTATTTTTATTAACTGTTTAGTGCAGAAAAAAAATAAAATGTGTGGATAAACACGATCGAAAAGCGTCAAGAAGCACGATCGCGCTCCTTCGATTATCTGCCGAAAAAAGCCAAAAAATGCGTTAGCGCTCCTTCAGTTACATCTCGAAAAGTTCGACAAAAAAAATTCGAGTTGAACGTCAGTTGTCTGTTTCGACCAATGCCCTCGCTTTTCTCCATACACTGTTCACTCGTATATAAATGTTGCGTTTAGTACCGTATGATGTCACATATGACGCTGTATTACAGGGCTGTTCAAATAGTGCACAATGCACATATGCCGGTTGCTGTGCAAATGTGCTGTACACTGTATTCGCGTTATGCAATTTTTTGATGTAAAACACAAATGGTTAACACATTGCGTACAGGTCACGAGATATCTCGTTTTAATGTTTTTTTTATTCAGTCTTCAACTAAACAACGAGCCGCATATACTTTAATTACGTTACGATGGTAACGAAGCCTCTCGCATAGCAACGTTCAGTTTGCTAAAAACGAGAATTCTCGTAGCCCGTACGCAATGTGTTGAGTACCTAGTTACGATAATATGACACTTAAGTGATGACAAATAAATCGAGTTTGTTAAATTTGCTTTTTAATTTTATGTGACCGAATTTCATGGCTCAAGGTAAATTGTGACCCTTTTAATTCAAAATAGAGGTTCTTAAGTTCAATTTGAAGCAAAAGTTTTTTGAAATTGGTTAAAAAAACGTGAGTTTGTTTAAGGTTCACAAAAATCCTAAGTCTCCTTTTCATGTTTTTGGGGTTCTCTATAGTTCTATGTTGTCATAAGTGAACAATATTTATAAATAAATAGTTTATAATTTATTACTTGATTGTGATCGTTCCGAACCTCGAAAACGGTTCACAAAAGCATTTATGAAAATGAGTGAAACGTGAAATATAAACTTGTTGCTTGGTTACAATTTATCGCCAAGTAATGACAGATGGAAGGGGTACTTCTCCAAGGGAATAATGTGCACGTCATGGGCACAGTGCACTGATTGTGCAATCAATGCATATTGAGCAACCCTGCTGTATTATATTGTAAAATTTATTTTGACGGCTTTATTATAGGAACCTACATCATTAACAAGCGCTGCGCATCATTGGGTCGTGGCATAATTAATCAGGCTATGTTACCTCTGTATAGAAATTCGTTGACAATAAATTTAGTTGAACCCGCATCACTGGAAGCTGGGAAGCTCTGATAGCGGAAAATAACAGCTTCTTTACCGACCAAAATGAAACGCACTGACAATGAGATATCCATTGTCCAACATAATATCTGACATCCGCATATGTCAAATACGTGAGTGAACGAAGTATCGTAATTGTATTGAAATTCTTGAAAAAAAAAACGTTAACATCGTATTTAGTGTTGCAATTTGAGTTTATTAGTATCCAATGACTGGAATATTGTCACGTATGTCCAGAAATAAGTCCAAAGATGAAAGGCTCTGATGGGAACTACGGGAATCTTTGATTTCACTAGCATCGCGAGGTGTGAGAACTGTAGATTTGCTGAAGGTACGAGGTTTCTTTTTATGTGTCTATTAAAAATATTAGGGATATATTAAGTTTCCTAACTTACGATTTTTTCGATGAAAATGTGATTTAATCGATCCGAAATGTGTTCTATCGTACAGATTTGGTCGAATTGTACCGCGGAAAAGCATTTTTACCGGAGAAAACCCTATATAAACGCTTTTTTTGGCCAAAATGAAAATGTACTTACATGATTTTTTTCGTATTTTCGTCCAGTTTTGTTCAATACATACAATATATTAATCTTCTTTTACGTTTTTCATACTGTTTTAAACCCAAAATGGTATGAAAACGTTAATAATTATGAAAATACGGCACATTTTCCGCGCCTTACCAGTGCGAGTTTTGACATTTTGAATTAGTGGTCAGTAAAACCACTTCGTTACCTAGCAACGAAAAGTATGAATCCAGGGGGGTATTATCGTAAAAGGTGTGAGTGTAAAATATGTTTACAGTAAAAACAGAAAGAAAAATAATATTCCTTATAAAATTCTAGTTTAAAAAGAGATCCCAACCAACACTTACCTAGTTTTAACAACTATCCAGCCCCCTTCAGCACAACCCAACTCTCAACCACCGAAGTCCAAGTCAAATAATGACATACTAGCGCCCCTACGGGCCGTTCTTGTACAACAATGGTAATCTAGCCCGTCCCAAACCAGATCCTAACTACCACCTACATTTTTTCAACAACCATGCAGCCTCCCTCAACACAACCAAACCAACTCAACCACCGAAGTCCAGGTCAAATAGTTAAATACTAGCGGCCGCTTTTCTGCACCAACGGTAATGTAAACCATTACCATTACACCACCTATAAGTTTTGAACTATGCAACCCCTCTCAACACAACCAAACCCTCAACTGCCGAAGTCCAGGTTAAAGAGTGACATACTAGAGGCCCTACGGGCCGCTTTTCTATAACAATGGTAATGTAAGCACCACCTACAATTTTTCAACTATGTAGCTACTCTCAACACAACCAAACCCTCAACCGCCGAAGTCCAGGTCAAATAGTGGTATACTGGGGTCCCTACGGGCCGATCTTCTACATTAATGGTAATCTAGCCCGTCCCAAACCAGATCCTAAGTCTCCCTCAACACAACCAAACCAACCCAACCACCGAAGTCCAGGTCAAATAGTCAAATATTAGCGGCCCTCCGGGTCGCTTTTTTGCAACAATGGCAATATAAGCACCACCTACAATTTTTAACCACGCAACCCCTCTCAACACAACCAAACCCTCAATCGCCGAAGTCCAAGTCAAAGAGTGACATACTAGCGGCCCTACGGGCCGCTTTTCTGCAATAATAATTATCTAGCCCGTTCCAAATCAGATCCCAAGCACTACCTACATTTCTTTCAACAACTACGCAGCCCCCTCAACCAACGAAATCCAGGCCAAATAGTGACATACTGCGGACCGTTCTCTTTTAACAATCATACTAACGAATAAGCACCAACTAACGGCCCTCCGTGCCGCAATTTCTCTACAACAGCTAGATCCAACCCAACCACCGACATTTAAATCGTTTTAAACGCGAACATTTACGGGAATTTTATAAGGAATATTATTTTTCTTTCTGTTTGTATTGTAAACATATTTTATAGTCACACCTTTTACGATAATACCCCCCTGGATTCATACTTTTCGTTGCTAGGTAACGAAGTGGTTTTACTGACCACTAATTCAAAATGTCAAAACTCGCACTGGTGAGGCGCGGAAAATGTGCCGTATTTTCATAATTATTAACGTTTTCGTACCATTTTGAGTTTAAAACAGTATGAAAAACGTAAAAGAAGATTAATATATTGTATGTATTGAACAAAACTGGACGAAAATACGAAAAAAATCATGTAAGTACATTTTCATTTTGGCCAAAAAAAGCGTTTATATAGGGTTTTCTCCGGTAAAAATGCTTTTCCGCGGTACAATTCGACCAAATCTGGACAATAGGACACATTTCGGATCGATTAAATTACATTTTCATCGAAGAAATCATAAGTTAGGAAACTTAACACCAGCCAAATATTATTTTGTTGTTAAAAATTGTTTTGTTATTAACCACTGCCAGAATAAGATCGACGAGAATAATGTTGTGTTAGTAGTTGTACTGGAGAGTGTCCTTGAGTTGTTCTCTAAGACAGGCTACAAGCAAAATTTGTTTTTGTTTAATTTTACCATGCATGGTTTTGTAACAAATAGGAGTAACATTTTATTTTAAAGATTTTAAAAATTCCCGCGTTTGCTCATTAACGCCAAATACGGTGCGAGTTGAACTAAAAACATTGTCAAAATTAAAAGTCGGGAGTCGGCCATCTATATTAGTATATTATATTTAAATCTATGTAGTTGATATTGCATGTCTTTGAAGTATTTTCGGTTGAAGTAAATCGGTTCGTTATAACCGAAGTTCGTTATAAGCAGTAATTAAAAAAAATCATGAATTAAATTTATTTAAATTAAATTGACTATTTAACCATTATTAAATTGAATGAAATTAAACAATTTGGGAAGATATTAAAAGAAATCAGTAACAACATACATTTATTTCACCAATAAACACAAAACATGTAAAGACAGCAAGTTATTTAAAAAAACTCTGTAATTTTGGTTTGAATTTGAGGATTTGTTGCAAACATCCTTTCAATATAGCATTCTACTTTAGTAAAATATTTTCCGATATTGCTAGCGATTGTAAATATCCCCGAATTTCATACAATTTTTGTAATGCAGAACGATTCGACAACGTTTCAATTTTCTCATCACTGTATTTCTCTTCATCATCTTGTTCGCAAGTATCTTTATACAGAACTGTAGCGACAATTTCATCATCCGTTAAAATTTCCGAAGTTGCAACATTTTCATCACAGTTTATGTAGTCTTATATAAGATTTATTTCGGCTGTGCCAATAGAGTTTTTAGAAATAAATTGTATAAGTGGCATGTCATCTTCTTCATCAAACACTTCTACCTCATTGTACTCGCACGTGAGTTGGGGAGGTAGAAAATAACGTGAGGGAGAACGACATGTATGAACAGTATAAGAAAGACGGTTGTTCGCTTTACATCACAGATGATACTATTGAATTTAGAAAATATAAAGAATAAAGCAGTTATTGTTAACAGTAGGTATTTTGCTCATGAATTCACTCGAAACCAGATAAGCGATCGTTATAACCGGAACCAATTCGTTATAAGCAAATTTGTTTACATTATGTTAAATAGAAATATTTTCGGGACTATTACTTTCGTTCGTTATAACAGGGTGCGTTATAACCGGAGTACACTATATTTTTATTGATCAACAAATTAATGGATTTCATTAAGAAAATTAAGTGGTTTTAATGTAGCCCCTTTCAATGCTTTATGAAATAAAAATGAAACTTGTGGAATAAAATTGTCATTTTTTTTTTAATTTTCCGCCAGTACGTAAAACTGCTAAACGAATGTAGCGCCATTGGTGAAATCATCTGCAACTAAACGGAGTTCCAACCAAACATAGGAGAATCGCCTATCTATACAGTGTGTCCCCGGATAGGTGAAACGACTCTTATAAAACGTAAAAAATTTTCGATGTTAATTTTCATCTTTTGGGGTTTAGCCCCGCTTGGTTAAAGACTAATTTGTAACATATTTTCACTGAAAAAGAAGTAAGTGAATCTGAGCACTGAATAAAAAACTTTCTGCAGCAGGTAAAGTACCTTTTCTGTTCACCGTAGATCAAATTGTTACTAAGATATTTTGTTTAGGATGAAACCTTATGTCCATATGCAAATTTTTGGAATGATCGGCTTACTTTGATAAAACGCATTGTTATTTCCGTAAGTAGCAGATTACGATTTTTTTGTGGAGTATCATACGTTTTTGAGAGAAATAAGGGAAACGCTCTTAAACTAGCGTAAGAAAAACCTTATTTATTCCCTTACTTCTCCCGAAAAGATATGAACCTCGACAAAAAATCGTAATCTGCTGCTAACGAAAATAACAATGCGTTTTATCAAAGTAGGCCGATCATTCTAAAAATTTGCATATGGACATAACGTTTCATCCTGAACAAACAAACTATCTTACAATTAGTAACAGTTTAATCTACGGTGAACAGAAAAGGTACTTTACCTGCTGCAGAAAGAGTTTTTTATTCACTGCCCAGATTCACTTATTTCTTTTTAAGTGAAAATATGTTACAAATTAGTCTTTAACACGTTCACGCCGCTAAACCCCAAAAGATGAAAATTAACATCGAAAATTTTTTACGTTTTATAAGAGTCGTTTCACCTATCCGGGGACACACTGTATATTATTATGTCATCTATGCTTTCCCCGGTACAAAATTTGAAGTTGATACATACCTAAACTTTTATTGGAAAAAAATGTTAAGAGTAAAGTCAGCGCCAACTGTAGGTCCCCGACCAAAAGACAATCGAATTGACGTTTATACATTTTTGAATTAAAGTACGATTACTAGAGCTTTTCAAGGTAGTGCAACTCAGCAGAAAAAAGTGAAATCAAAATAAAGTACATATTCCGACACACTGCTGGCGCTGATGTGCTAATTTTGAAAGGTTACAGAATTTTATACAGTGTGTATGTAAAGTAGGGGATATAGGCTATATAATCGTTATAAAGGGTTTATGGAAAGATCGCTGAAACGGGTCTAAAGATTTACATCTTTTGCAATTTTTTGATGAAGATTTAAAATTTTTTCCGCCATTTTTAAATGAGTTATGACGTCATCGATATTTTTTTTAAATGCAACCCCCATTTTTATTACGGAATATGAAAGAAGATTTTTTTTCTAAGTTCAGTACGGTCAATATTAATATCGGTTACATAAGAAAATTTTCGAGAAAAATTACTTTAAAGTTTAATTCGAATTTACTTAGAATGATAAAAATAGCAGTTGCCATGATTAATTTCTCAAATTTCTCTCAATTCTTTAATCATGGCAACTGCTATTTTTATCATTTTAAGTAAATTCGAATTAAACTTTAAAGTAATTTTTCTCGAAAATTTACTTACTATTTATTTACTATTCCCGTTATCGTTCGGGGACTTACAGGCTTATTTTGTAATTGTCGTTACTTAACGACATTGTTCAGCTAACACGACTCCAATCCCAAACGACTTTTTGTTAAAACCGTATTTTGTAAATCAGTCGTTAGGAATTTTAGCTGTAACGACACAAGTTAATGTTTTCATATAGGATAGTAACATAAAATGTCACTTTTTATCTAATGTTAGATCTTTTGAACTAACAACATAACCTCAAAGGGGAACTTATGTCTGCATTTTGACAAGCTTTCTATTAAAGAATCCATTATTTAACATTATTTTCCGAAAGAAAGCTGTAATCACTAGTATTTTTCTTAAATTTGCTTTAGAAATAGGTTTGATAGCTTATTCAAGCATAGAAGTATAGTTCCACAAGAAATTATAGGTAGTAATATTTTTGTGCCGTCCTGAGGAAAATGGCATAACTTGAAAGAAGAAATCATTTCTGAAAAATTTTCTAGAAATTTGTAGTTTTTAAAAAATGTTATCTGGCATTTCAAGTGGGTTCAGTGAGTTTCTGGCATTCTTCAATGTTAGGGTATCAAGGTCTGAACTGGTAAAAATGGAATTTTACCAGAGATTATGCCAAACGAGGATCTTATACTAGAGACAATGCCAGAGATGATCTTACACATTTTGAGCTTACAATTAAATATATAAAAAGTCATTTGTTCAATACACTCAGTACGCAACTCATTTTAAAATTCAATTTTGCTATGCTAACGACGTAAACGACTGCTACGAAGATGTCGTTCACCAAACGACCAAACCTAACCTGAAAGTCGTTCACAACGATGTCGTTAGAAGTTACAAAATACGAATTGTCGTTCATGGACGCCAATCGTTTCATAACAACGTCGTTAAGGGTTACAAAATAACCCTGTTAATCTATTATCCATACTTGTATTAATTACGTAAATGAAAATTAAAAAATATTTTAACTTATTTTAACCACTTCGGTACGGCGCCTATCGGCCGCGAAACGTCGTTAAGAACCGCCTTTTATCGTCCGTACGCTGGCACAGCCATCGACTACAGTCGACGCTCGGCTGTGTGTGGTCATCTGTTTCCGTCGACGTCCGTACCGAAGTAGTTAAAACCGTTTTTTTTCTATTTTTATTATTCCGTACAATAATAAGTGTGCTATAGTCACTTATTGTTGTATAGATGAAATAAAATATAAATAAAAAAGAATTTTATTTCGAATTTCGCGGGTTCAGAAGTAGTTTTGAGTATTTCGGTAGGGGACGCTTTCTAAAAATTTATATTAGCGCCATCAGTGTGTCGGAATATGAACACGCAGGCCGATTTCACTGATCTAGTGAGAATTGCCATTCTATGTATACTATTTTTTCTGTGGAGCTTTTTAAAGCATTGAACACACCCGCTCGGATGAGCGTTGCACACACGATTCTAATTTAGGATCTGAAACGCAATATCGACTTCGAAGTCGCCCTCAAAAATAAAAAAAAATCGCGTTTAAAAGAGACATTTTAATTTTTCTGCATTAACAGTTAATGAAAACAGATACATCGTTTGCTTCAAAAAGAAAAAGTTTTTGAAACGGCGTCGAAAAAAATTTGAAAAATAAAAGTCGTACTCGGTTAAAACCAAAGGTGACACTAGAAAAAATTAAAATGGCTTCCGAAGCGTAGTATAAGTACCATAATATGCTCTGGGCGTTTATATAAATAACCAATTACATCCAAGTGAAGCATAAAATTACTTTTAACACTACATCTATAGTAAATGAAATATCGTTGTTAACGGTAATTTGACATTTTTATCAAAAACGAAAGTCCGTAAAACAAAAACATATTTTTTATAATAAATTATGTATAATACTAGCGTTAAAAGTAATTTCATTTTGTTCATGAAGTTAAAATAAATAATTATTTTTAAAGTTGAGTTAATAAAACTACAGTTACAAAACATCAAACATTTTTACGAAATTTGGAAATATTTTAAATTTTTTTGATAGAATTTACAAAGAAAATATTTTCTTTAATTAAAAATTTAATCTTTCATATCCAATTTGTGACCAAAATCATACCAAACCAAAATCTTCAAAATAAATTGTAGAGGAATTAAAAAAAACTTCAGTTAAAATTTTCTTTTTCACTTTAAATGTCCAAGGTTATGTTTACCAAATGTAATTTTTAAAAATTCAAATATAATTCTTTAATATTAACTAAAAAATTTTTGAAAAACCTTTTTAAACATCATTTATCATTTACAAACATCATTTACCATAAAAAAATCATTTCTATTCGCTTTAAAATCTTAAAAGATAAATAAAAATGAAATAAAATGAAAAACAAACATAACCTCACTTTTTCTAAAAATTACGTAACAACTACAAAAATCCAAAAAAATCCTCTGTAACAAACTCCAAACTACAGCAATCGACACAAACAAGTACAAAATTCATCTTTGAAAAGGTCAAAGAGGTTATCTCAGCATAAAAACACCGAATTTTTTACCTGATTCTGCGGATCGTCCAGATGGGAATACAAAATCTTTTCCGATAACGTTAAGGGCCTGTTTAATTTCTTCTTAACCACTTGTAAATTCTTCACGAGCCTATCGTAGGGTAAATAAGATTCTGGATCGAACTTGCTCATCGCTACCCTTGCAGCTGCAGCTGCTAAGGGTGAAATATGAAAACATCTTGCCTGGACTTCCGTTAAAGCTTTTATAGTTATTTTAGCACCCTAAAATAAAATTATTTTAATCCCTAAATACGCTTAAAATTAAAAGTTAAAAAAAAATTTAAGGGATTAAAAATTAAAAAATATATATTTTTTTGGAGGTTATGTTTACCTGGCCATGCAAAACTCGCATACAGTGAGCCATCGTGCGAAGAAAATGTAACTTTTACGTTCCCAAGATGATTAAAATCACTTTAAACCGGTAAACATCCGAAATGGTTACGAAACGTCTTTAGACTGAGACACTAAAAACGTATTTAATATGGTTCAAGTTGTATTTTCTAGGTTGGGATGCGCGCGCAACATTCTCCGGCTGTTTACGACGAGATTTCGAGGATTTTTCTTTGAAAAAAGACAAGATAAAGGTCTCACGTGTCCTTAAAGACGTAACGACTTGGCGCCTGGCGTTTTAAACGTCAAATACCTTTTTTGGGAATGGAAAATTACGTGGAAAAGTTATTTTTATAAAAATTTACTTTATTTTGGTTTTGTGGAAAGGCGATTCGGGATAATTGTTAGGATTGGTGGTAATTGGTTAATTAAATAAATTTGTTTAATTGAAAGTTACTTATTTTCCAATCTGTCAAGTCGTGGTGTTATAATTTGTTAAAATAGATTTCTGTAATTTGTTTTTTTCTTTATATTTTAAAACTTCTTTCAAGATTTGAGACGCAAATACTGTTAATAGCTTCTAATTAATTGGTAATGCATAAAAATATATAAATTGATATTTAAATTATTTTCAAAAATTGCAGAAAAGAAATATAAAGTTTCCATCTTTAAATGTTAAGGGTACCATCTATTGGCGAAATTTGATAAAGCGGTAGGTTTTAAACTGTAAAAATTAAAATCTTTTTGTTTGTAATCAATCACGAATGCATGCTCAATTGACTTTTTTTACTTTATTGATTTCAAAATATTGTTAACAATGTATCTAAAAAGATACATTGTTAACGCTGTGTAAGTTGTAGTTCATATTCTAACTACAATGCCATCTATAGAGTTGCCACCCGAACTATTTTATTTGAAACAGAAGAAATGAATGAATCTGGTCTTTCTGGTTTCAGGTCGTTTTAACAGAAAAACTTGTATCTATTTATTCTCGAAACTTTTAATATGTTAATTAAATCAGAGGTGACACATCCAGAAACTATAATTTTTGTTGTCTGCTTGGTGTTCAACTAATATTTAATAAAATTAGTACTATAATTTTAAAAAATTGATTGTTATTAAATGATGATTGTACGATATGTAATAAGAATCAGTAAATTTATTTTAATGCTTACATATGAATACAATTGCAGTATTATTACTCTGCTAAACCGTCACCTTTGGGAGTGAAGGTATAGTCGGAACGCAAATAAGGTCAGATTATCCGAAGTACAGAAAATCACACATTTAAAGTTAAATAAACAATATTTGAACTCAATTTGTCTAAAGCGAATAAGCACGGTCGGATTACCGGGGGTGACGGGTGAACCACGGTCGGATTAACGAGATTCTACTGTAATTCTTATTCAAAAGCTATTTGCAAGCTGCTTTATATTTGAGACCCCTATATGATTGTTTACAAATTATTTCGACTTTGGCATTACGGGGTTACGCCCTCAATATTAGCAAAAAATTTGTTTTTAATTTGTAGATTGAATTTTTGATCGGCATTATTAGCTTTCCAAGGGTTATATTTGTGACAACCACAACCATCTTTTAACATAGAATTCTTTTAGAGAACAGCAAATTATATTATAAAAACATCTCCTAGCGGGCTCAAACTATTCTGAATGTTTGTTAGGTGCATTTGGAGCAGCGTTAAGATCAAAGATATGTGCAAAATGTAGCTGTGGCATCACATGTTCGCCTGCTATAATTTAAATTGGTTATTTATTAAAAATCGATAATTATAATTTAATAAAGTTCATACCTTATCACATTCAGGTTTTCGGTTAACCCTTCATAACATTATTACTCGTTTCTTTTGGCCTCGAGTGACAAAAGATATTTATCTTTGGACTCGAACTTGCTTACAATGCCAGCAATCAAAAGTTCATCGTCATACCAAATCTCCTCTTCAGAAAATTGCTATTCCGAAAGGCAGATTTGACCACATCCATATAGATCTAATCGGTCCTCTCACCCCTTCTTTAGGTTGCTCATATGTACTCACTGTTATTGATTGTTTTACTCGTTGGCCTGAAGCTTTTCCTCTCGCGGATATTTTTTCTGCTTCTGTTGCTAATACACTTTTTCGCCACTACTTTTCTAGATTTGGCATACCTCATACTATAACTCATGACCAAGGGAAACAATTTGATTCTCGTCTTTTTTCGCCATTTAATAAGATTCTTGGATCTCGTCAGATCCATAACTCTTCTTTTCACCCACAGAGTAATGGCATTTTGGAACGTTTTCATCGCACGCTCAAAACAGCCATTACAGCTAGGGGTAGTAACAATAGGTGAAATAACGACCTTCCACTTGTTCTTTTAGGAATTAGATCCTCTCTTAAAGAAGATCTACGTTGTTCTCCCGCCGAGTTGGTAAATGGTCAACCTCTACGTCTTCCTGGAGAATTTTTCCTTGACTCACATTTGTCTTTTGAAACAGAACCACTTCTTTCAAGCTTACGAAAAACATTCGCGAACCTTAAACCTGTACCAACTACTTTTCATTCTACTTACAAACCTTTTGTCCATAAAGAACTATAAAATTCAGAATACGTTTTTCTTAGACTTGAAGGCTTTCGACCTTCTTTCTCCCCGAGATATGAAGGACCCTTTAAAGTTATTGAAAGATTTAAGAAAAACTTTGTTATATTTCGAAATAATAAAAATTTGCTTGTTAGCATTGATAGATTGCGCTCAGCTTCCTTGTTAAATGAAAACATTGTTGATCAATGTGATAAAATTTCTTCCTCTACTTCTAAACATAAAGTTCATTTCAATACTTTATAAATATAATTACTATATTTTAATTTATAATAATTATCTGATGTTTTCTAATAAGAATTCTTTCAGTAGCCTTACGTGAGCTAACCTTATCTTCAAAATTTCAAACTCTTAACATAAATAACCATGGAAAAAAAAACTAAAAACTAATTTTTTTGCTAACTTTTGAGTGGCGCGAGTACTTATCCTAATTTACCGGGATGTTAATAAGAGTTTATACCCTCTTTGTAATTATTTTTGAAATATATTAGTGGTTATTAAGGCAGATATGTAGAATAAACCTTTAAGGGTTGCGGCAAAGGATTAGATTGTCAAATCTAAGAACAGATTTGAAACTATTGCAGCAATGCACATAGACGGAATGAGATCGCATTTGGAGTAAAAGGGCAGTACATACAGCGACTGTGAGCGTAACAAGAGATCATTCTGTTCGGGTTATTTATTATAAAAACAATTTAAATAGTTATAAAAATATAAATTATACACCGTTCGGCGTAAGATGTCTCATGCGTCATTACTAATTGTACATGACGGAAAGAGAAGAAAACTGAAAATGTTCGTCTAGGATACCACAATTAATTAATGACGCTAGAGACATCCTTCGCCGAACAGTATTTCACTAACATGATTAATAAAGTAAATTATATACAGGATATAAATATAAATACAATGATAATACATATGTACAGGTTCCCACAACGAACTCCGGCGATCTATATTGAGAAAGCTACAATCACCTCGCCCTCTGGGCATCAGAAATCCAACTAACCAGCGTTAGCCAACTATACTATTTAAAGGCAATGATAATATATGATAATATATATAGTATATGATAATACATATACAATGATAATACATATCGTCGGCTTGGTGCAGAAACTCATTAAGTCAAAATTTGCGATTTTTGGAATTTTTATATATTTCGTTAAGTGTGGTTCCATTTTATTATTTTAAAAATCTTTTATTTTTAAAACTCCCCTAGGTCATACAGAATATGAGTGCAAAATACACATTAAGTCATTTTTATTAGTTGTGTAGAAACGCAAAAACTCATCAAGTAATATAGTGAATTTATACACAGTGAATTTTATTTTAATTTGTCGTCGTTATGAAGTATCAGATGGAAAAAAGTGTAGTGATTTAGAAGAGAACTATAGGAATCACATAGCCAGAAAAAATAATGTGACTATAGCAAAGGAAATTGACAAGGCTAGAGCGACTCATCATTTCTTTCTGCAACATTCGACTTACAGTCAGTTTTACAAATATCATCTTCTGATGTATCTCCTATGTACTACACCAGAAAGATAAACATGTACAATTTAACCATTTACGAATCCCCACAATCGCACAAAGCATACTGTTTTGCTTGGAGTGAATTAAATGGAAAGTGAGGCAGTTCAGAAATTGGTACGTGCCTATACAAATGGCTAGAAGGAATAGACCCTGAAGTAATTCACATCACGGTTTTCTCTGATACATGCGGAGGTCAGAATAGAAACCAAAATATTGTTGCACTCTTTTTATACCTTGTTCAAACATCTTCCATAGATATCATTAAACATAAATTTTTGGAAAGTGGCCACTCGTACATGGAGGTTGACTCCATGCACAGTGCCACTGAGAAAGAAAAAAAGTATCAACCTGTTTATATTGTGAACGACTGACTAAATATTTTTAGAAGGACTAGGTCTAGGCGCAACAGAAATAAAAATTGTGCCCCATACATTACAAAAGAATTTAAATTTAATGAATTCATAGATTTGAAAGATTTATCGAAAAACTTATTAAAAAATAAATTGTTTAATTGTAATAATGAGAAAGTTAATTGGATTAAAATTAAATGCTTTAGGTTTCAGAAATCACAACCAAATATTGTTGAATACAGATATGATTATTTCGGCGATTACAAAAAGATCAAGGAACGAGCACGTACTGTTCAAGAAGTGGACTATATGTACTGACCTTAAACTGAAAAAGTTGTATCAGAGCGCTCTACCAATATCTGCTAATAAAAAAGCAGATCTTCTTAAACTCTGAGAAAAGGAAATTGTTCCAAGTGAATATCATGGGTGGTATAGGTCACTACCAACATCGTCTACAGCTAGAGATGTTATTCCTTAATTAGAAAATCTTGAAGAAGGTTGTCAATAATAGGCAGTTTTGTTGTATCGATATTGAAAATTTGTAGTTCGTTTAATAAATTCAATGTTGACATTCTAAAAGTTCTTTTCATAGTAATTCTTTGCCGAAATTATCCTTAATTCTAATAATTTACTTAAAATAATTGAAAAATTAAAAACTCATTAAGTCATTTTTTAAAATTTTTCTTTAATTTCATTGAAAGTGGTTTACTTCTGATAAGAAATTTATTGACAAATTAGGTAGATGATATACTTTTTGTTCAATGGTGACATAAAAATTAGAAAAAAACCGTTCTGTGTGAATTAAATGTCATAAAACATAACTTTTTTTTTAAGAGCCATTTTCTCGAAATGACTTATTTTAACTTAATGAGTTTCTGCATCAAGCCGACGATATGCACTATATTGGGCAAACTACAATACAACTAGGTTTTGTATTTTATAACATGAAAAGGTTATTAATAGATTTTCTGCTAGCAAAAAGTAGAATTTGGATCTGTAAATCGGGGAAGCCCCTAGTTCTCTATTTAGCTCAAGGTTACAAAGGAAAGTCCTGGAAACGCAATAACGGTCATTGATCGCCCCCGTACCAGTTTACTTTTCAGGCTGCGTGGTGCTGGTTGTCAAGATAATTTTTATCCATATAATTTAACTTTAATTGTTTAGAAGTCGAGTTTTTTACATTTTCCTATAGTGAGAATGGATTATAAGTAATGGTAGTAATTATTTTTTAAAATGTCGTTGATCTCTTTAAGATTTTTTTGTCTTAATTTGGTTTTTATAGAAAAATAGACTATTTAGTTTTAATTTGTTGCAAAACTCGGTTTTTAATTCCTACAAATAAATTTTGTACGATTTTTTACAATTTATGGTGATCAAATTTGTTTTAGAGTTAATGAAAAACTTGACTTGATTTTAGGTTATTAACAACGATTTAATTAACACTCAAGATGGAAGTTGTGAAACAAGTACATAATGCTCTTATCCTTTTGGCAACAATTGTGGATTTGGTCAAGTTAACTGTGGAGACAGCAATAAAGTTATGGAATTTGGTCAAGGAAATATGGGATAAAGTAAAACAATTTGTCAACAAAAACGAAACGTTACAGAATCTTTATAAAAAGCTAATATGTTCTTTAGAAAGATTTATACCAAATACAAATGCAATTACATACCACAGTTTGTAAATTGGAACAGATTTCGAACGCTGGGTTGTGTGAACTTTATACATTTTTGTTATAATAAACTGTAAAGTTGCCATCAATAAATAACTAGGAAAAGTTTTTTTTTTGGTTTTTAACAATTTACATTTTATCGGAATTAACTGCGTAAAAATTAGGCATTAACAATTTTTAAGGTAAATTAATATGTGATTGTATTTTACCATATTATATTAGGAGGACCGGTATGATGTAATGTCGTATTCGCGGATTAGAACTTGGTGTAAGGATACGAAATTACTTTTAGGTCCATCTAATGGTATCTGTAAAAGAACTAGAGTCATGGTTTGATATTTTTTTACTTTAAGTTATAGTGCTTCCTTTTAGCAGAACTAATCTGCACCAGTGCATAATAGCATGTTCTATTGGTTGTACCAAATTAGTATTTTGTGTTATATTTTATTATTGTAGTTTAGAAAACATTTTAAACAACCCTAAGCATTGAACACGCTTACAAGTAGGGATGGGCAAACTTTTGTATGACATGGTCTACTATTATAATTTTTCCATGTCAACATCCACCATTTCTAGAAAATGTAGGTTTTATACAAGCTCGACATGTATTACAATCCAAAGTTTTTTTAGATCTTATACCATTTGAAAATACATACAAGTTCGATAGTTTAGTAAAGTTTGAAAATTTTAGAAATGACGGCTTCAATAACCGAAAATGACAAGATACAAAATATCATAGTACCAAATGATGTATCATTTATTATCAAAAAATTACATTAACACGTTGACTGACAACTACGAGATAACTCGTAGATTGCGTTCTTTGTTAGGATACCGACTATGAGTTATCTCGTACTGCGTTCACTTGCCATATTTGTGCAGTTACGATTAAACACGTAGTATATCACTGCTAATATGCATAGAAAAAATACAAAAAATCTTAAAAATACAAAAAATCAATGCTGGTTTACATGAATAGGAAATTTATTAAAAACGAACAGAAAATATAATTACAGAAAATTTATTCAAACTCAAGAAGTAAAAGAATATTTGTATAGTATGTGATGCCCTTTTTAAAACACTCTTCCATACAAAGGGCTGGTTTTTCTGCACAGGTTGGACAAAAGTACCGCGTTTCTCGGCGTTTTTTTCCTTGTGTACATATACGACACCGTTTTGTCGGCCGCTGTTTTTTTTTAGTAGGTGGCAGATTCTCTAAATAGTGGAGCTCTCTAAATTAATTTTTTTTTGAAACTGGTTGAACCTCTTTCCAAATCAACACGACAACAAATTCTTCTCTAAACTTTATCAGTTTTATTTTTGTAAAGGTTACCTATTGAAAAATTTTGGGCGCATTGTGTACATACAGGTGTCCCGAAATTAGACGGCCGTACGCTACCAGTGCATTCTACTTTCAAAAATAAGAATAAAAGTTCAGCTAAATATTGATCGATAACTGTTTCCTAAGGGAGTTACGGTTGCTTGAAGGGGGCAGCTGAAAAACGGTTTTTAAAGAATATTTTCGGAATGGCTTGGGGTAAATCAACAAAAATTGATACACTGGCCTAAAATTTCAAGAGGAATTAAAACGTAGTATCGATTTTGCTTGAAACTTATCAGTAGCGTGCGTGCCAGGGGTGACTTGGCAATTTGCTTGTCTAACTTTTTCCATGTCAACTTTTTACTACTATGATTTAAAATTTAGATTTCTTACACCTTTTTACGTAATGGTCCTCTTGTTGCAATTACGTATCTGCAACCGTTTTCGAGTAAATCCGTTTTGAAGACTGACAAAACTCATATTTGAATTATTTAAGTAGTAATTAATTAATTATTAAGTAGTAAGATTTTATGACTGCGTAACTATGGAGTAGGCATTTCTTTTACCTATTGTCCTGCTTGGCCTTGATTATGTGGTACAACAATGACTTTAATAACGTAAATTAACATTTTCAAATTTAAGAAATTTTACTGTACGAAAAACTAACGGTAAAAAGATAACAGTAAAACGACAAGAACAAAACAAAAACAACAAACTAACAATTAACAAACAGTAAAATGAGTGCTTAAGGGCACATAAAGAACAACAATGTCATATGAGAAATTCTTCGAAAACATTTCCATTTTATTCAATACATAATTGAGCTTAACGATTTATTGATCTCGAAGTTCATAAAATTTCTCGATTATTTAGTTTAACGGCATCCACCACCATATCAATTCTGTGTCGCAAGTACTCTACAGAAGTAACTTCTACGGCATAAACAACTTCTTTAATTTTTCCCCAAAAACAGAAATCGAAGGGACTTAAGTCCGGTGACCGTGGCGACCAATTTATAGGACACCCCTTCCTATCCATCTGTTTGGATAATCTTCATTTAACCAATTTCTTACGGCTACAGCATAATGAGATGGAGCACCATCAAGTTGAAAAAACATGTCCTGTATAATGTTTCAGGGTACTTCCTCTAACAATTCACCAAGTTGATTTTTTAAAAAATTTAAAAACCCTTGGCCATTTAAGTGGTCAAAAATCAATTTAATACCCTTTAATTCTCGACAAAAATCATAATGTATTTTTTGTAAGTTCCTATTTATGTTTGTTTAGTGAAAATATATGTATACATATATTAAAATGTTTTGAATATAAGTTTCTCTCCAATGAAATCCATTGTTCTATATTTTCTTAGAAATTAGTTCAATTTGTGGTGGCCGAGAACTAATATAAAATGATTGAGAACTCCGAGTGGTCGAGAAATAGAAATTTTAATAAATATTGTTGAAAGAAAGGAAAAAGCATACTTGCACACTGTTAAGAACTCATTGAGGAATCGTTGAAGTCTAGATGTAATAAAATTTGAATAATTTTTCGATATGTAAAATACATTCAAAGTAAATTTTTTTGTTAACTGGTCGAGAACCAATGCATTGTCCCTATTTATGTTTTTTTTTTATTTTTTATACAGGTGTCCCAAAATTATGTGTATAATTACCAACTCCTAGTCTTATACTGTATTCTAAGTTGTTATCTGAGACGAGAACGATATTTTGTCTTATTATAAGCGTTGGACATCTGGAGATCTTGGAAATAACAAAATTTCTCCTAATTATTGCAAAAAATTTCAGACATTAAAAAATTTTTATCGAACCATTCAAATTTGTAATAAAAATTAAAAAATACGTTTTTTTAATGAAATTGAAAAATGTTAACGAAAGATGTTTCACTTGATTTGATTTTGAAGTTATTATTAGGTTTGGTTCGAATGATCCAATGGTTTTAAAAAATCCTCTCTAGGAATGGTGGTTATTTTAACTTATCTCAAATAAATCGACTCCACTTCCATTAAAATATTGTTTATTTTTTTATTTAAAGAAGAAATATTTTAAAACAAAAAACATACAAAATTTAAATGTTCAACTCAACATTTTTATTAACTTTACTTAATTTACTTTCGTATTCTTTGAGAATCGGCTTAACAAATCCTTCCAAAAATTCCTCAACTTGATTCACAGCCCTCCCCGTAAATAACTTCTCGTCCAAAATATCTCCTAAATCGTCCCAAATAACTTCAAAAAATTCATCCTTCCTGACCCTCTCGATCAAATCATTCGGTTTACCTTCTTCCTTCACCATCTTCCCAGCTTCAATCGCCAAAACTCTCAATTTTTCATGACACACCTGTCTGTCCTTTCCTTTATTAACCATCGCCATTAAAATATTTTCGGAGGCCATAAACGGAAGTTCTTCATTAATCCTTTTCTTTATAACGTTAGGATAAACTACTAGCTTATTCGTTATATTAATTAACGTTAAAAGAATTGAATCTGTTGTTAAGAAAGCTTCCGACAAAGTTAATCTTCGATTCGCCGAGTCATCTAAAGTTCTTTCGAAAAACTGATTCGAGTGAACTTGAACCGTGTTAAAATAAAGACTCATTACGAATTTCGCCAAAGAACAAACTCTTTCCGATTTCATTGGATTCCTCTTATATGGCATAGCTGAACTTCCAATTTGTTTTTCCTCGAAACTTTCTTCAAGTTCTTTAAAAGAGGCTAAAATTCTTAAATCGACACACATTTTATGGACGGAACTTGCTAAGGCGGATAAAGCCGAAAGGATTTGGACATCGACCCTCCGTGAATAAGTTTGACCAGTAACAGGGTAAGATTCGGGGAAATTATTTAGTTTGGAGACGATTTGATCGAGTTGGGTAACCTTCTGATGATCGTTGTCGAAAAGTTTCAAGAAAGACGCTTGAGTTCCGGTTGTGCCTTTGCAGCTGCGGAATTTCAGATCGTTTCGACACCTTTTCAGATCGCGTTCGTCCATTAAAAGGTCTTGGATCCATAAACATGCGCGTTTTCCGACTGTTGTTAGCTGGGCGGGTTGCAAATGAGTGTAACCTAATGCTGGTAACGATCTGGAATAATAAAAAAATGTAATTAACCGTTAATTTTTAACAATTAAATGTTGTTAAATGTAACAACAAAATTCGAAGGAGAGAAAAAGGACTTTTTAATAGATATTTAAAATAAAGAATAATTGTAAAAGTTTCTAAAATTTTGAAATTATCACGTAATTGAGGTTAAATCTTAACCACTTCGGTACGGGCCTATCGGCCGCGAAACGTCGTTAAGAACGGGCTTTCATCGTCCGTACGCTGGCACAGCCGTCGACTATAGTCGACGCAAGGCTGTGTACGGTCATCTGTGGCCGTCGACTATAGTCGACGTCCGTACCGAAGTGGTTAAGAAGCCAGCCATAGATTTTTGATTATAAAATAATTAATTGCAAAATTGTAATTATTCGATAATGTTACAAATCTATCAATTTAGCGTTAATAAGACTATTTAATGTAAACGATAACATATTCGTTCTTTTTATTTATTAACCAATCGCTTAAAGGCATCAGAGTACCGAATGTACAAATATTCAAAGTTGGACATCGAAATTTGGAAATATTATTTCACAGGGTAAATCTTCATCCCTTAAACGACTAGAACCCGTAAGTTGGACAAATAAATAAAATTTGGAAATAAAATTTCCAAATTTCAATGTCCAGCTTTAAAACTTTTCGATATTTGAAAATACCCCGCTATACGTACGGAGAGAGCGAACTTTGGGAATTTTTTTAATGCTTAATTAAAAAGGTTGTCACCTGGATTTTACGGATTCTAGCCGCCTAAGGAATGAAGATTAACCCTGTGAAATAAAATTTCTAAATTTCGATGTCCAACTTTAAAATTTTTCGACATTTGAAAATACCCCGCTATACGTACGGAGAGAGCGAACTTTGGGAATTTTTTTAACGCTTAACTAAAAAGGTTGTCACTTGGATTTTACGGAATCTAGTCGCCTAAGGAATGAAGATGAATCCTGTGAAATAAAATTTCCAAATTTTTATGTTCAACTTTGAAAATTTGTATATTCGGTACTGTGACTCATTTAAGCAACTGTTTAATGAATAAAGGGAACGAATATGTTATCGTTTACATTAAATAGTTTTACTAACGCTAAATTAATAGATTTGAAATATTATCGCATAATTACAAATTTTATAATTAATTATTTTATAATAAGAAATCTAGGGCTGGAATCTATGGCTAGCGTCTCACCAGTTAAGGAATTGAATAACACATTTTAATCTCAACGTACTTAAAATGGTCCAAATAATATATTTCAGCACTTTGTCGGTATAGTTTTGGGACACCTGTATACATGTGTTCTACATTCATTGTTGGATTCAGGAGATAGAAATCTTTTAATTAGTCTGAAGAGAAGTATTTATGACAATTTGAAATAATAAAGTTATAGTGGATTGAAATTGAAGAGGAGACAGGAAAACATTAACCCTACAGTACGCAGTAATGCGTATTTGTATCTACCAACTAACTGAATATTAAATATGTAATATGCCTCTAGAAAAAGTAAATGTCCCGTAATCATACTCTATATTTATTTTGTCTTGCAATTAAATAATTTGGATATATTTAAAACTTATCCTAATTTGTCAACCAATTTGTTTACCAAAGTTCATTTTCCAAATTAATTATGCTAATATAACCACACCTAGGATCGCGAACGTCTCATTTACGAAAAAATCGGTCTACGTATTAAATTTGTGCAACATACTTAGCTTCGCTTTACAAACAATGCTTCGGTTCACGAACACGCACCCACAGAATACATAGAATAAATACAGAGTGGGCCACTGAAAACAGTAAACGCAAGTTTTGGCCACTTAACATCAATTTTGCGAAAAACGCTCGAACACGTCAATTTTATTATGAAGGGGATATCGGATTGGATTAGTACTATTTGCATATCTCCAACCCTAAGATAGGGGTATATTGCACCCCAAACATTTTAAATTGAAAGGGGTGTCAAACGCTACACAGTTTTAAAGGTCTTTTTCTTTTCAGCAGTCTTTTTATTTTTGAAATCCGATCATTAATTCCAGAGAAAAAATCGGTTAAAACAAAGTTTATTAAAAGTTCAAAATTATAGACAGAAACTGAAGTATCATTTTATTAAGTGTTCGAAATGACTACCACCAACTCTAGAATTAATGATCGGATTTGAAAATTAAAAAGACTGCTGAAAAGAGATTTGAAAAGCCTTTAAAACTGTATAGCGTTTGACACCCCTTTCAATTTAAAATGTTTAGGGTGCAATCTACCCCTATCTTAGGGTTGGAGTTATGCAGTATATACAGTTTGGACAACTACATAATCAGGATAAAACACGGAAGACCGGAAGAGATCATATATGATGTTGTTACGGTCGGATAATTGGGACAACCGCTTAATTTGGAGAAATTGTAGGAGGGCTGATACAACCCAATTAAGTGAAGTGCACTGTATAACTCAGCACACAGCAGACTCCAGCAGCAAACAAAATCGTACTATATGGTAAAATTGACAATCTATATTATTTATTCTAAAGAATAAAAATCCACTAAAGAAAGTTAATGTGTTTCAAACTTCAAGAAAGCTGTTTTTCATTGTTTTCAGGTTAGTAGTGATACATAGTTCTTTGACAAAGCCTGGAACAATGTTTCTTGCCGTATAATGCAGTCAGCATGGAGAATACTTTGGTCAGCTACTGTGCCTGGTAAACACTAAAGACTTAGAGGAAGAGGTAGACGTGATACAAGGCGTTATAAACATTCATAATAATTTGGAGTTGGAAATTAACGAGGATGAAATGGTGGAGATACTACAAGATCATAGCCAAGAACTCACAACGGTAGAACTTATGGAATTGCAACTTGGGGAGCCGTGTACCCTTTTCGATATCAATTAAACACCAGCTAATTAAATATCAACCCAATTCCAGTAATCAACTCAATGTTAAAAAACTTTTCTTTTACAAAAACCTGATATTACATATTTGGATTTACATTATAGGAAAAAGCGATTCGGATTATGAACATTTCGCATTACGAACAGGTTCAAGGAACGAATTATGTTCGTGAACCGAGATATCAGTGTAAATTAAAATAAATAAAAATGTTAAAAATTATACTAATTTAGTTAAATTTGTTAAAAATATCGTGAAATTAAAAACTTTTCAAAAATTGCAAGATATTCTAAACTATTTTAAAATAACTTGAAAATCACTCACTTGGAAATTATTTTATTTAATGTTATGTCAAAAAACTAAAAAAAAAACTTAACTTTTAAACTATTAAAAATAAATACGTCACGTTTGATATCAAATTACAGAAAATGTCGCTCGCATTGATCTATAACAAAATAAAACCATAAAAAAACTTACTTGTACTGATCAGCAAATCGACTTAAATTATCGATAACTCTAACCAATCGAGGTAATAACAAGTCTAAACCATCCCGGATGATAATTAAGTCGGTGTTATCCCCGACGAAGCAGCTGGTGGCTCCAAGGTGGATGATGGGCGCCGCTAGAGGGCACTGGTTAGCAAAAACGTGCACGTGAGCCATCACGTCATGTCTGGTTAGCTTTTCTTCTTCTTCTGCGGCTTTAAAATTGATATTGTGGACATTTTTTTGCATCTCTTCGATCTGGGCATTTGATATGTTGAGACCGAGTTGCTGAAATAAGTTTAAAATTATTTTATTTGACTAACATGACTATTAAAAATGTCGAAAAATCATGTTTTTCAAATGGTAAGCTGTATGTATTTACTACATTGGTCAGAAGGTATTTTAACAAACTTTACATCAATAATAAGATGTGTATAGTCTAATATAAAAATCTAGGTTGCTATCCTAAAACAACTAAATTTCGAAAACCTTTTTTGTTTAAAACATAAAAAATCGAGTGACCCTCTGTCAGTGTTACAGTTTGACAATTTTATTGTAAAGATTATAAAACTTCAAAATGAATTTTACTTGTTAAGACCTAATTAACATAGTATACAGCATTGCTGAAGCCAATGGTAATATTTTATTGGCTCAAAGAATCTACCTTCAAAAATATCCAAATATAAGAATGCCGCAAAGTGCTGCATTTAAATTATTGAAGGAAAGCTTTGAAGTTACAGGGAACGTTGTGTACAAGAAAAAAGAAGTATTAGTACGAGAAAAAGACGAAGACCGAGAGTTGGAAGTTATTTTAATGTTACAAGAAAATTCACAACTAACGTACAGAGAAATTGAGACAGAAACTGACATATCGCGATCAAGTATTAATCGAATTACGTTTAAACACAAATTTCATCCTTATCGCCTTGAGCAGCATCAAGAAGTTTTTAGAAAAGACTTTCAAACCCGAGTTAATTTTTTTTATCATGAATAATTTGATTATTAACAACGAGAACGTTATACATAAAGTCTTATTTAACGATAAAGCAACATTTAAAAATAATAAATTTGTTAATCGACACAACATGCATCATTCTGCGACTGAAAACTCACATTGGATGCATATAATTGATCATGAAAATAGTTCGTCATTAAACGTCTAGAGCGGAAGTATTAGGGACCACGTAATCGATCCGTTCTATTTTGATGATGTGTTGAATGGGGTAAGATATCGGATATTTCTTTAAAATGATCTCTCACTTTTGATGGAAAATGTGGATTTACAAACGAGAAGAATCCTGTGGCTGCAGCAGGATGCAACCCCCTTAGTTGGACAATTTTTAAATGAAAATGAATTTATAAAGAAAGAGCAATCAGTTGGCACGCTCGTTCCCCAGACTTTAAGTATTAAAACGTGCCAAACAGTGGTCAATGTTAAATACCGCTAATATTAATGTTAAATATGTTTTTATCTATTCTAGAAGAATAATCTAGACGAAAGAATATCTTTCATCTTACTATGGGCAAAAGCCATTTATCAAAGCAATGACTAAGAAACAAAAAACCATGAATTTATTGTAAGATTACAGGATTTCGAAAATTTTAGAGATACAGGTTCTTAACTCTTCCGAGAATATATATTTTTACGATTTTGGATACGGTAGATGATGAAATTGGTGTATTTGGGTAAATATTATTAAAGATGGCGCAAACTTCACTTTGTGTACGTTTTCTGTTGCCGTATTTATACATCATTATTTCAATTCTTTGGTGTTCGCTTAACTGCGCATAATTGTTGTAACTGATTGTGAGATTTTTTTTGATGTTCAGTGACGTCAACGGCATCATTTAAGCGCCTATATTAATCCTAACTAGTTGATTGAATCTTTTCAAAAAAATCAATTTTTTCAATTTTTTTCTTATAACACTTATGATGTATCCATCGTGTAGAATAAAAAGTGATATATCAAAATATGCGAAAAAATATACCCATCCAATTTAAGCTAACAACGTTAGTTACTACAGCAACGAAAAACAAACGGCATAAAGAAACGAATATCGCCAAAATATGTCTTATAATTTACCAAGGAACTTTTATTTAAATCTTTTTTTATAAGAATACCCATCCCAAGGATGTTGAACTAACAGGATGGCTCAATACCATAAGATGTGTATAGGCCGAAATTTAATGCGCATTCGCCAGTTTCACCTCACTTGTTGTAGTTTTAGTCGAGTGTAAGACAGAGAGTCAAGTGTGAAACAGTCGAGTATAAAACAGAGACATCAAGGTTAGCAATGACGTCAAAAGTTGGCGGGCGATTACTGCAGATTGACCTATCCTGTTAGTCCAGCGTCCTACGATACAAACAAACCAATATAGCCAAAATATGTACCATAATTTACCAAAAAAAAACTTTTATTTCAAACTTTTTTCATTTAAATCATAAATGGCCTATTTATTAGCTATATTCCATACTTTTGTAACATCCTGCATGTATATTAACAATTCAGTGCAACTTAAAGGAATTCGTAGGGAGTTACTTAATACCAAACAAACAAGACATAACTGTTAACTGGGAAACATTTTGAAAATTTTATTCTTGGTTGCGGTATCCCAAATACAGTTCTTAAAAATCAAAAGAAAGTATTCATATTATCTACCATTAAAGGAACTGGTAAATTAGTAATTTAAATTCTGAAGCTTATCATCAAGAAACTTTGAGTATTTTGAAAAACTTTCACAAATATTTAGTTGCACACCTTAGAATTCAGTTATTCTTACAAATAAAGTTGTAAATAAGCAGTGCCGCTTTTCTTTCGCAAAATAACGGAAATCGATTAATTCAGTTTATTTGAAGCGTATAAATGCAAAACCAGACATTTGACATTCGAATAGTTTTGAGTAAAGCGCGAAAAACCTCTCATTGTCGTTTAAGTCACTCAATCGACTTGGTATTTTAACCAAAAGTAGATAATACATCGACGCGTCTTTATGTGCTTTAAAGCGCAAGTCAGTCAATCGATAGATATTGGTACATAGTACAAATGTATAAAATATTAGGGCGCACTATTCAGCAGTTCGCAAGAAAATTGGTGTTAAAGTATGCAATCGGCTTATATGTCAATGATTTGTCATTTCCCCTACAACCCCCAACAGCTAAACTGAAAATATACCGGCTTCCAAATCCGTAGTACGGTGGTTCGAATCCCGAATAATACATTTTAATTTTCTTTTTTAATACAATGTTCTAAGTTATATTTATAACACGTTGATGTAATATTAAAGTATTTTTAAAATAACATGAAATATTGTATACAAAATAAAAATAAAAAAGTTATTGTTCGAGATGCGAACCACCGTACTATGGATCTGGAAACCGATATATTTCCACTATGGCTATTGGGGGGTTGTAGGGGAAATGACAAATCATTGACATATAAGCCGATTGCATACTTTAACAGCAACTTTCTTGCGGACCGTTGAATAGTGCGCCCTAATATTTTACACATTTGTACTATGTACCAATATCTATCGATTGGTACCACTTTCGTTAAAATTGGTGACGGGCAAGTCGTGAGGTCTCCTTGTAAGGCTTGGAAATCTCTGCTTCGTGAACTGCAAAATTCTGGATTTGGCGTTTCTATAAAAAAAACTAGTATTATCTGCACTAATAAAATTTTGAATTGCGATAAAAGAGATTTTAAAGAAGCTGATTTTATTCAAAAAAAGTACAAAATTAGTTTCTTAGGTACAAATTTAAGTTCGTAAGTCAGTATCAGATTCATTATCAGAAAACACTAGTGTGTCATTCACATCCCCGTGAGTTTCCGAAGTATTGACTGGATTGTCTTGAAGGGCGTTTTTGAAGAACTCCAAACGTTCATCGTTTTTCCATTCTGCACCATAGTGTTTGGCTAGCAAAGAGGAAATGCTTCTTATCTTGTCAGGTTTAAGTCTTCTGCCTTAAACCTCTGCCTCTTTGTCTTGGCTCTTTCACGCTCTCACTCTTACTTATTTGCTATTCTCTTTCGCCTTTTGCCACCAGGACTTGGTTCAATGGTAATGTTGTTGAAGGTAATCAAAGCTCCGTAATACATTCGTTACCACGCTCTCGTTTAAACTAATCATGCAGAAGCGAGCAAAACTAACAGCTACTTCAATGTCACGGCTATCACGTGAGGTAATACGAGATCTGGACAGGTTCAAACACAAACGTCTGCTTTTGCACCTAAGTACTTGGCGCAAATGTCTGCTTTTGCATTTAAAGCGGAATTTATTATTGCAATAACTTGCTTAAATGTATTGTTATACTCCTGGGGGCCACAAAAATTGATTTCTTGCTAAATTTATAATACAGATTCGTGTCTAACTAATTTTTGAAGAAAATGTCGAATGTCTGCTTTTGCATTTATACGCTTCATTTAACTATTGTTTGTTCCATTCTCTAAAAAATGAACATTCGTCAAATGACGAATTCGATAAAAGGCGAACATTCGTAAAAATAAAAAATTTCATTGTTCATAATATGAACATGTGTCATGAGGCGCATATTTTTTATATAGCGAACATGAGTCACAATACGAATATTTGTAATAAAACGAACATTCACTTTCTTCACCTCAATTCTGAATTAAAATTCTTTAAAAATTGTATATACCGCA
Source organism: Digitonthophagus gazella (assembly GCA_036711955.1). NCBI lineage: Eukaryota > Metazoa > Arthropoda > Insecta > Coleoptera > Scarabaeidae > Digitonthophagus > Digitonthophagus gazella. The sequence continues at coordinate 11,007,441 of JASCIT010000012.1, forward strand.
GTTGAAAATGTGTAGTTTTTGCGTTTCTTTGAAGCTGTTTCTTTATAACTCTCGTCCTTCTCCATTTCACCGAGAATTTCCCGCCCTAAGTGATACTCTATTCTAGGTGGTTTTAAATATTCAAATTCATGGAGTCATAGGGCCAAATTTTGGAATTTTGCGTATAACAAATCTGTACTGAGAAGGATTATAACACACGATACGAACTTGTCTTTGGGAAACTCCAAGTTAAGTATGAAGTTACCATTTACTTTGACAGATATATCCAATTCATATCTTTAATAGCCACCCAATCGAATTGAAATACATGTTTCAAAGAACATAGGTAGCCACTCAAAAAGTTTAATTAAATTTAAGAAACAAAGAAAAGAATTATACGATAAGAAAAGTACAGTAATAAATGTTAAAATAGGAAATCTAGTTTTAGTTAAGGGTTAAGTAGACTATAAATTAAATAGTTTACATTAAAAACCAGTAGCGCACCGAGAAATTTCCCCTAGGGGGGGTTTTCGCTAAAAATTTTCTTGGCTTATACTTTTAATGCAAATTTTTGTACAACCTATAGTATAACGAGTTCAAATTGTCTTAATGTCTTAACGAGCATTAACGACAAAATTAAAAATTTATATTTCGTCTGGGGGGGGTTTAACCCCCAAAACCCCCCCTGGGTGCGCCACTGTTAAAAACCGTACCGTATAATAAACATTAGAGATCATAGTATTATAATTAAGATATGTCATAAAGAAACAAAAACATAAAAATAGAGTTAGACATTAATTAAAATTATCTTTATAAGACATTTTTTAAAAATTGTTATGTAAGGTGTAATGGAAGAAACATTGTTTTGCGTTACTTCGTAGAAGTGTAGAATGGCTATACAGAGTCAGCACACTTCATTACATTTATTCGCATTACGCATAGACAAAGAGTCAGTATAACTTATTTACCTTTATCATTGGATGCACAGTTGGCAATTACTAAAACAAATTAAACAATTACTTGAACGAATTTAATTCAACTCATTTGAGCATGAATTTAAGTCAACATCTATTACATTGATCTTAAATAGTTTAAAAGTTATTAAAGATTTTGTTATTCTTTAACAGTGACCACAATTTTAAAATTTTTTAAAAAATGTTAAAAACAATTCACTTTGAAGTTGATACAAAACCGTTAACTTTTCACAACCGTATGTATTTACTTGAAATAGTTTAACGGTGGTTTTAGGATGTCAAACATATGGTCGAATTAGGATGTCAAACGTAAAGGCTGTAATCGTAACTCTAGTATTTAAAAAACGTTAAATTATTTTGAATTATCTGATCATAGGGAGATTGACATATCGTCTGAATATCATATTAACGTCCTGTGGTGTCGTGAGGATAAACCCTTAAAAGCTGTAACCATAATTGTAGTACCAATTGTAATTAAAAAAAAGTTCAACTATGTATACACAGTTCGGCGAAATATGTCTCATTTACTGGTCACCGTTTTTTCGATGTACGTCAAATAATTTTCCTTATTTAGTAGTACACGACAGAGAGAGATGAAAATCGACAATAGTCATCTAGGATACAACAATTAATTAATGACGCATGGGACATCTTTCGCCGAACCATAAATATGTTGTTACAATAGTAACGTTTAGGCAACTTCTACGAATCACGGCAAATTTAATCGCTATTACAGCTAAGGTTACGGTTAACTTTGACATCCTAAACGAGTCCTAAAAGTTGTGAAGGATTTTGTAATTAATATAATTTTAAAATAACTGAAGGATCGCAAGCTTATTATCTGATCCTAGTCATGTTTTTATTCAAATTAAAGGTTTTTTCGCGTAGATTACAATTTTTTATTAAAAATCATTAAAAAATAAGAACATCTTTGAAGCAACATAAATCAATTTTATTTAAATACAGGTGAATAAATAATTCTTAACAAAATCGATGACAAATTCGGGTTTCCACGTAAAACTAGGTTATCGCGTATAACTCAAATAAGTAAAATATACAAAGACCTTATCACGAATATTTCATTTCGCCACATATCAAGGTAAATAAAGATAAGATAGATAAGACGAGCGATAAATATTATTTCGTGTGGATTTTTCACTTTATCTCACACCTTACACACCTGTGTCTTAAATTTGTTTTATTCGCAAAGTGAAAGTGTATTTTTTCCTCATCCATATTAACAAAACCATATAACTGAAAAGGGAAATTAAAAAGTCCTTAAAATGACGAATATAGCAACGGTTGGATCGGTTATCATAAAAGTCTTAAAACTGGTGAGTTTTTAGGTTTAATCGTTTTTAAAAAACAATTTTTTTCTTTTTCTTGTAAATTGTACGATTCTGGAGAAAAACATGGAAATGAACTTGATGAAATAAGAGTTTATTTTTGATTTAAATGACTCATTTTTTGGATTAGTTTAGATTATTTGGATTAGACGCATGCGCTTTGACGATAAGGTGTGGTTAAAGCCATAAAAAGCGATTAATCATAACGATTTTTATTATCGGTGATCTCATCTTGGTTTATCTAACACATAAATGAAAATGTCTAAAATCTATAAACGTTTGAATGTTAAAATCTATAAATGTTTTTTATCAAATTAGGTACAGTTTTAAGGAAATTTGGTCAATTTTGCTAAAGAAATATCTTAAGAAACGTCAATTGTGACATTAAAGTGAAAGAAATTGATCTTGAGTTACATTTTCTCTTCTGAGGGAAAAACTACATCGACATGTTAACTAAGTTAGGTTAGAATTTCTTTTTTATACAGAGTATTCCAAGGCTAAAACCAGTGACTCGTTTCTGCAGCGTATCCAAAAATTTGTGCTACAGAAAATCTAAATGTTCTTTCATCACCAGATTATGGAGAGTGCACATAAGGGATAAGAAATATTCTGGTGTAATTTAATTTTATTGCTCTTGTACACTTTGAGACAATTTTTTACTTATATTAACTATTTTATGAAGTTACTTTTATGATTATGTCGCTATAATCTTTCGACATGCAAATTTCTAAAGACTCCAATGAATCACTAGTTTTGGAATTTTGGAATACTCTGGAGAAAAAAATAAAAGTAGTAGAAAATTAATTTTTGGTAAAAATAAAGATTAACTTTTAAACTAATTTGTCATAAACTTTCACATCTCAACAACAATTAGTTAAATTATATTAAATTAAATTAAATTTTTAAAAATGAACAAGTTTTAATCGACATGTAATTTAAAAATTAGAATTTATTTTCTGCAGAAAAAAGTAAAAATTATAGAAAATTAATTTGTGGTAACAATAAAGATTATATTTCAATCTAAATCGTTATAAAATTTCAAATATTTCAAAATCAATAATAATTAGCTTTTTAGAGACGAACTAGAAAAAATTAACATGTTTTAATCGACATGTTTATTAAATAAAATTAACTAATCGTAATTAAATAACTCCATTTAATTTTTAGGTATTGAATTTAATAATCTTAGTTCTTTATCGAACCGGATATGGAGGTCAATTTTTGGGCGTCGGAGGAACCTGGAACCTAAATGAAGAGAAAAACCCGGACACAGAAATTGTTGCTTCAGGTGTTTTTGTCGGTTACTTTATTTACACGGCAGTTTCTTTATTCAGCTATTGCTTTGCTACCGCTGATCACAAACAGTAAGATTTTTTAAATTTTTCTAATTCTTTTTGTAATAATTCATTTTTAGTACTTTTGTTGACATCGTGATGAATATTGTGGGTGTTTTCATGTGGTTAGCAGTTGGATCGACTGCTCTACATTATTGGCACGGATATATGGCTGAACATAGATTTATTTATGTTTCTACAGAAAGACAAGTAAGTTTTTATACATTTCATAAAAAATAATAATATATATTTTTCATCTTATTGTTAGATCAAAAGAAAATTAAATTTTCTTTAACTTGATACTAAACATGATATACCTAACTTAATTAATTTAAAATTACTAAAATTTTTGTATTTTTTTTACTTATCCTCAATTTTTTATAAAATGGTCTTAACTTTTTTATTTTTTTCCGATTCTATCCATGGTTGGAATCAAAATAAAGGACCTTTTACCTACATTATAAATTTTTAATTATTTATTTATTTTTTTATTTGTGTTCACTAAAAAATTACTATTTTTTGTTTCTTTTTAGGTTGGTTTGGCTTTGGGATCACTCTGTATAATAATGGGTGCCATCTATATTTTAGACAGCGTACTTTCGTCGATTCATTACTTCAAAACCAAAATGGCCAGCGAATAAAATCGAAAGTTTAATGTAAATTAAAATACAATTTGAAATTTAAGAATTAAGAATTAGGAATTTAAATTTAAGCCAAAAAATGAACACTTTTTAAGGTTAATATATATAGTTTTAGGTTTACACATCTATAGAGCAGAAAGTAGTTTTTTTAATGTTTATTACAAGAATTTGTATCGATTTATTGTCGTTATGAAATAAAAAGTTTACATAAATTCAAATGGTGTTAAAAATTAAGTTGAAATCATTAAGAAACACAAAAACTATAAATAATTGATATTCAACAAGAAGTCAGTGGATATTAACCATAAAGCATTAAAAATCACCAAATACCAGCCATAAAATATTGACAACCTTCAAAAGTTTTAAAGCATATAATTAAAAATCAATACACTCAATTCTGTTTTTACGCGACAGATACGTTCCCAATAAATTCGCGTAAAAGAAAATCGCGTAAAAAAAGATATGGTACTTATGTAAAAATAGGGGATAGGTTCCAACATTTCAAAAATCGGTTAAAATGTTAAGATTAAAGCAAACGAATTTATCTTTTTTCACGTGAATTTCTTTAAATTAAACTTATTTAAACGTAATTAAAAAGAAAATAAGAAATAAGGTGAAGTGGGGTAAGTGCGTCTACTGGGCAAGTGCACTTTTAGTCATTAAATGTTACATGTTTGAATTTATGGCACTGAGACCTGTCAATAAAAACTTTTACTAACGTGTTCGTCCCTATTTTATCGATTGGCGATATTCGCTTCCCTTGTTACTTTGAAAAAAATGCGTTCAAAATTTTTGTTGCAGTCGAAATTGAAAAGCGAGTTAGTGATGTTTGAGTAAGTTGTCCAACAGTTTCAATATTAGTTAAGCTATTGTGGTCATATGTGGTCACATACGGGTTTCTAAATTACATTAATTATTATTAAGGTATTTTTATTACCGGTTAATACAGTTCCATTTATGAGGCTATAGCGCACTTGCCCCGTCCATTTTAATTGACGGGGCAAGTGCGTTTATTTCAGTAGGGGTTTCGTTTTAACCAGAAAAGAAGTACAGAAGAATAATAACGTTACTTGGTTAATTGTAGACTACATTAGAATAACATTTTATTTGTTGTGTTCGTCGCAACTTCTTTTTAATAAAACAGCCTTGTGTTAAGTTCCATAGCTTATATCATGGCAGTTAAAAGTGACTAACTTCGTTATCTTACAAATTAATGATTTTCGCTTAGGTACACAATAAAGAATATTCTTCGAATTAGATTGCATTAGTCCCATTTGTTAATCAAAGTATTTTGTTCGGAGAAAGAGGCCCTAGCCGCTCTTGCCCCACATTAGCGGGGTAAGTGCGTCCACGACGAATAAAATTAAAAAAATAAAAATAATTTATTCAATATTACTTTATTTAATCATATATCTCTCATTATCTAGAGTATGCCCCAAGTTATTATACTGACAAAAGAAAAAATCCGTTGGCAAGTATTATTGATGTTATAACGATTGAAAGTTACACTTATCATTTTTTATGCCGCAGTTACCCCACCTTACCTTAATTCATAACTTAAAAAAAAATGGAAAAATAAAAGTAAACAAAAATTTATTATTTAATGAAACCAAAATAAATTTCTAACTACTAGCACTTTTCGGTGCGCTTTCCTTCTCAAGGTGTACTGTCACTTCAGTACTTCTAGTCACAAATTCTGTTGTTGATCGCTGTGTTCCTGTTTTGATGAGGATGTTATACAATTCACGATAATTGCCCATTGATAATTTAATTTCACGTTGAAATTTGCTAGATCTTTCCTCGATATGATCACGCTTCGGAAAATGACTGCCTAATTTAGCAGCCAGTTGTAGTCCATCTTTGATTAAATCTGCAGTAAGGAAAGGCACCTCTTCGTCATTATCACTACATTCTTTAACATCAAGAGTCTCAAGTGCTAAACTAATGATTCCATCACAGTTCTAGAAGTTAATCGATATCTGCAGATGATATATCATCAAATCCTTCTGCGCCTATTTCATGAGCTAAAGCAATGATGTTAGAATATTGATCTATATCGGGTGTTCATTTAAATTCGTGCTCAAGTAAGCTATGGATTTTGCCTACATTTTGGACGTATGTCCAATAAAACTTAATTGAAGCAATGCCATAACACTGAAATGTTTAATAGGTTATAAATAACAAGACAGAAAATGAGAGGAAATTGGCTAATAACTTGTTTTTGGCTAAAACCTACCTAAACTCTAATCTTCTCAGTAACCGGTCGTCCAAAATTTCATAGGGATGTTCAAGTTGTGAATAAAATTATACAGTAAATATTCCCAAACTTCATCGACTTTCGAAGCAGCTTAAACGTAAGACTTATCATCAAGTTTTTTGTCACAAATTAAAAACATTATCGATAAATTGCCAATACAAGCCGTTCAGTATAGTTTGACCAGATTTGACATTTGTCAAATTTGAAGTTTAATTGATTAGTGTGCACTAATAATGCGATACACATTCTTCTCTCCATCGTCGTTTAACAAAATTTCAAAGCACACTTGAGCACGAATTTAAATGAACACCCGATATTAGAAGACACATGATCTTTATTTTTTTGCACATTCTGGCCAAAGAGATCTCCAACATCCGTTTAAAGTTGATGGACTTAGTTCAGACAGTGCTAATCCAGCATGTTTGATTAATACCAAAATTATTCTAGATTAAAAATTCTTGCATCGCGTTAAATCAAATTAAATAGCGTAAAAAGTCTGAAATACAATTTTTAAATCGCGTTAAATCAAATTCGAGTTAAATCAAATTCGCGTAAAAAAAGTTAGCGTAAAAACAGAATTAGGTGTAATAAAATTTAATAATAAAATAAAAAATAATAAATAATACACCATCAAAACATCAAAAACAAACTATCAAGAAATCAATAAAAAGTCATCAAAAGTCATTGAAAATTAACCATAAATTATTAAAAATCTTCAAAAATCAAGCATGACATAAGAAAAATAATGAAATACCAGTGAAAGTGGACCATAAATGATTAAGAATCATTCATAAATCGTTGAAAATCTTCAGAACCTGAATCGTTTTTTTGTACAATTCTGTACTTTCGACAACAGTTTATAAATTTTTTTTGTACATTCTTAAATGACTTCTATATCATTCTTTAACCTCCAATCCTATACCCTTTAGCAAGGTTTGTAAAGCTACCTTGCGTTTTATGACTTTTGTTCATATTACATAAAATTATTTAGGGTCTATGTCTACGACACACAGTGTGACAAATATCAATTCTATTTGGACAAAATTAGTAATATGAGAACAATAAGCACAAACAATTTAATTTAATGTTTTAATAGGTCATCAGGGTCCTTTTTTCGATAGTACTTGCAACCCTGTACCATTTTCATTGTAACCGGAAATGTATAGTAATTTAATTATTTTTTGAAAATGTTCTTCATTACTTTCAATCGAAAATTGTTCACATTATTTTATATTTTGTATACAGAGTGTTTCATAAAGTTCTCCTGGCACTAATGGAACATGTTGTTTAGGTGATTTGTAATAAAAAAGTTCATATGAACATGTATCCGATTCACTTCACTTATTGAGCTATATGAATTTGAAAATAATATTTAAAAATTATGGCATTACGGTCCTGCGCGAGACTTAAGGGGCAAGTAAACTGTGACTGCATTAGTAAAGTGTAGTTCTTATTTACCTTACTATCAAATTTGACAAGCTTGCAGTTTAATCTAAAATTGTTTGAATTTTATTTGCGTACAATGTCGTTTAAGTTTACGACTATTGAGTATGCTGATGTGGTTTTTGTACTAGGAAACTGCGATAAAAACACTATTGCAGCTTCAATTGGATATCGACGACGTTTTCCATCCACGAAGACTTTTAATAGTACCTTCCAAGCTTCCTGAGAAACTGGTTCGCTTCCGAGCATTCATATGCAGTATGAACGAGTAACAACAGAATGTTGTAGAGGAAGAAAACATCTTCTAAATGAACGTTCAGCCAAATCTCCAGATCTCAGTCCTATGGATTATAAATTATAGGATTGAATGATTTAGTGTATTCAGAAAAAGTAAACACACGTGAGACTTCAAATTATCATAAAAAGTAGCATTATCGCAATTATTTCTTGCGTCTTGCTCAATGCTTTTTTTTGGCTAAACCTGACGGTAACCTAAATAAGTACTTAATTTTACCAATGCAGTCATAGTGCACTTACCCTTTGAGCCCCGCGCTGGGCCGCAACGCCATAATTTTTAAATATTACTTTCAAATTCATATAACTCGATAAGTGAAGTGAATCGGATACAGGTCCATATGAACTTTTTTTATTACAAAACACCTAAGCAACATGCTCCATTAGTGCCGGAAGAACTTCATGAAACACTCTGTATGTAAACAACAGATTCTTTTTTGTTCGCCATAAATGAAACACTTCACGTAAAACTTGTAGTCATTCTTAAAATTAAAAAAAAAAAAAAAGTTTGGTGTTAACATTTGTCTGAAACATTTCTCTTCTTTTTCAGTAGGTCCATGAATTATGTTCAAATTAAGCTAAAAAGTAATACTGTATACCAGGGGTGGGCAACTTTTTGTACAGTGAGGGCCGGATTAGGGTTTACTTTTCCTGTGCGAACCGGAATAAAAAATTAAGAAATTTTTATTACTTATATTCACTTACAAACTTATACTAACTAATAAACATAGTTATTAGATGTTCCAGATCTCCTGCTTTCCTTGGTACAATAATTCCCCAGAAAGCAGGAAATTTGGGTTCGAATCCCAATGCAGTAATGAGACATTTTTTCTTTCGTTTAAAAAATAATAATTTTGAAAACAAAAATTATTTATTATTCTTTAATATATTTTTGTTATAATGGCTTATTGTGTGTTAAACCGTTCTTGTTGGAAGTAGTTACGGAGAAAGAAATGTAGTATTTTCTAAATAACGTTATTCTCTCAAAATTTAAACTGGTTTAGGTTATTTAGGATGATCACGTTATTATCGATTTCGTTAGTGCATTAAAAAATACGACGTATTTATAGTTATGCCATTCTCTCAGTTAGGGGAAGGTGGGTATGTTAGGGACACTTTTTATAATCCATTTAATTGTGGCCATACCAGCAACATAAAAATTTTAAAATTTATACCATCGAATAGCTTACCGTTTATACTATATTTTGGTACTTATTTGATGTCATTTTTTCTAATGGTTAGAGTTTTGTTGCAGTAGAAGTGATCATTTGTACTTTTGTCCCAAACGTACCTTGCGATGGTATGTATGGGACAGTCACAAAATGATGGAAACATAATTGATTTCTTCATCTTCTTCCGTCTCTAATTTCTTTTTACGCTGTGTTTAACCTTCTCTTCTCTTTTTCGAAATTTTTCATTCTTGATTTTTAATGTTTCTTCTATTAACAGTTTTTCGGGTGTGCTTGTTAATATCTTTGTAATATCTTTATAAATTGTAACTGTTTTGCACGGGTTATTCAAGAACCAATTACCAAGAACCGATTATGTATATAGGAGGTATATCTGGGACGTTCCAAGTATTCCTTTCTTTCAATGTCCCAAACATACCTTATTGTAGTTTGTCTACATTTTATTTTTTTTTAAATTTTAGTATAGGACACAAATAAAAACAGCAAAGTGTATTGATCAAAAACAGTTTGTAGACTTCACCAATAATAATTTATTAAGTTTTGCAAATAAACATAGTTATAACCAGTACTTATCTGATGCACCCGATTTTTACTTTGAAACAACATAAACGCAAACGTCCAATTTTTAAGGTTAAAATAACTGACTGCATTTCAAGTTTCGACTATGTAGCACTGTAGGTAGCACTAGTAAATTTAAAGTATGAGAACGAGGTAAATTCAAACAAGTTTTCGGTTTGGATCAATTGTCCCAAACATACCACCGTCCCAAACATACCCACCTTCCCCTACATCAAAACAAGATGATGTAGGAAAATTATCATTATTTTTTTATGAGATTCTTTATGGTAACACAAGCTAACTTTTCTGATCTCCTAGGTAGATAATTAGCCAAAATATTTATTTTTAACTTAATTCTTTAATATTGCTGGAAAAAAGAGATAGACGTGGTATTTGGTTGGGCCAACACATAAATACTTAATTTTATAAACAAAAACGAGTACAGTTTCTGTGTTTCTGCTTAACCCGTTAAGCGGCTCGATGGATTGAAATTACATGAAATAATGACGAATATATACGTTATAGCTGCTTAAGGGGTTAAATAAATTTTTTCCTGTTTAGTTATGTACTTGTTTTTGCTTATAAAATTAGGTTTTTATCATTATTTTTTATTAAGGAGTGACACATACTAATTGTCAAATAATATGGCGCGAACCTACTAATATATTTAGCGATTTTTTGAACATAAAATTTTATGTCACTACTGCATAATCGTTGAATTTCTCGAAATGGGTGCATGGTAGGACATCGTATGTTAGTAAGTTTTTTTTATATTTTTGTCTAAACATTCCAATTTTGAGATCAGATTTTCAAAAAATTATCAACCAAAAAAAATACGGGACTTTAAATGCGCTCCTAAGCCTCGGTACCAAAACCTGTTCATCGCAGATCATTTTGGTTACCATCATCATATTTCTTATGTAAATAATAGGGGATGTTCCAAAATTCAACATCCTACTCTGTAGGATAAGTGAAATAATTTAAAAAAAAAAACACACCATGAGTATCAGTTTTAAAGAGCTGTAGCTCCTTTGGGAAGCATTTCCGGACACATCTTCATATGAACTTTTCTTCATATTTTTAGCTGTAGAATTACCCCCTTCAGTATACGAACGTTATTTCCGGACACCTGTAGATATTGTTTTCTATTCAGATAATTGTGCCCGTTAACAAAAAATAAGTTTATATTGGCCGTGTATTTATATTGTTTGCAGAAACTTTCTATTCGATCTATCACACATAAGTTTTTAATTGTTAAAGGGCATACCCAAAACGAGGGCGATTCTACGCATTCTCCCATAGAGAGGAAGGTAAAAGACAATTAAAAAGTGGTCCTGTTTATACGCCCGATGCATTTATCGCGGCCATTAGATCGGCAAGTAAAAAAGGGTAGCCCTTCCATGTTCAAGAAATGTGCTATGGCAATTTTGTTGATTGGGAAGATTCTTGTTGTCAAATGGGTCTAAGGCCCGTATTCAGAGACGTAAGTTAAGTAGCTTCTCACCGAGATTTTTTGCTCAAGTGCGTTTACCTGCTTTGACAGTTGAGCAAAAAATCTCGCTGAGGAGCTGCTTAACTTACGTCTCTGAATACGGGCCTAAATGTCAACAAAAATTAGGACAATGAGTCCGTAAAGTTATCAGATGTCAACATTTTAAAACTAGAAAAATTATCTCCACGGATTTTATATTACAAACACTCTTATAGCGACGAAACGTTTAAAGAAGCACAAATAATAAAAACAAAAAAAATCTACAGAAATAGTCCTTAAAAAAATTTATGATCGTAAATCTGGAATTTCTGAGACAAAAAGAGCGGATTTGTTGCACTTATTAAACAAAAATCTCATATTTAAATGTTATACACGATTCTATAATTCAATATAAACTTTTCAAATTATTTGATTAAATTACGGTACTTTAGGATCATTTTGAGACTGTGTCACTTTCTTTCTAACAAGAATTTTAAAGCTATATTGTCAATTTTGACAATGTTGATTAAAACCGAATTAAAAGACAATTTGAAAAATGGGTTGTAACGTGTTGTGCTGTAAAAAAGATCGAAGGCGAGGCCCGTGCAACGAAGTTCGATTCATCGAATTTGTAAGTTAAAGTTTATTTCAAAATATATTAAAAAAGTTCCAATATATCGAAGATCTTCCACCGAATATAATGTAACTTTCTACCTTTTTTTATCAAATTTAAAAGGTTTATGATTTCATTCATGAGAATTAAGAAACGATATTTTTCATTAAATGTTGATAAAAGTGTCTAGCTTTTTGAAATTTATTAATTTTCAACCTAAGTTCATAATTAAAAAAAATCTTTTAAATTTTATTTTTGATAATTAAAAAAGGATTTTTGTCCATACTAGATAAAAGAACTAATAAAAAAATTTAAAAATTCCATTTTCTTTTGATAAGAGTTAAATTTAAAAAATGATTGTTTCAATAAAAAAGAAATTCTTTGGTGACTTTGTTTAAAAACCAAAAAAAAAAATTAACTTTGTAAATTCTTTTTGCAGTTTTTGTGTCTTTTATGTCTTTCTTGTGCGATTGTGGCATCAACTCTAGGGCACATCGACAGAAGCATTCATTGGTTTTTCGCCCCCCTTTATACAGTTCCCATATGTTACATTTTCATCACTTTCGTCGACATAATCGCCACTTGGACTTATTTTCCCATCGGTTGGAGAGCTTGGATTCTCTTCGCCGTCGGCGGAGGACTTCTTTTCTTCTTTTGTTGCGGCCTTTCACCACTTTTACTCACCGAATTATTCTTTCTATACACTTTACTCTACATTCTAACCGCTTTAGTATTTTTAATGGACGGATTATGCATCGTTTGGTAATATTAAAAAAATTAAGTTAATTTTTAATATTTAAAAAATAATTTTTTTAAGGATGATTCGAAGTTTAAGACTCGGCCAAGATTCAGGCAGACCACAACCATGTTGTAACGTTTTATGTGGAAATAAATCGACACAAATCGCTCCCCAAATGGAAATATCAGATTCAATCACTCAAACCGACCCGAATTACCATCAGCAAAGAGATCCGAGTGTTGGAGATCATCCACAAAGGTGTGGTATTGAAAAATATAGAAAAAGAGCGATTTATCAAGAATCGGAAGATTTAAAGTAAATTTTATAGTTCACATAGCTGTTTAATGAGTAAAAATGTTTTTTTTTTTTTAGTATGAGAGGTGAACCGTGTGATTTAAAACAAGATTGTGAGAGTTTTAGTGTGGAGAATGAGAGAAAAAGTGAAGAAAAAATCAAAGAAATTTCTAAATTGGCTTTAAAAGCTCAAAGGATTAGAAAAGAAGTCGATTTAACTCCATTAAAAAATCCGTTTTTGGTTAAAAATCAATTTCAATGAGTTAACGATATAATAGTTTAGATTTAAGTTTAAAATTTTTTTATAAAAAAATATTAAAACAGATTTTAATAATTATTTTCTAGATTAATAATTAATTTATAACTCGTAAAATATTCATTTCGCAAATCCGAATAGTTTAGGAGAAAAATTAACACCGAAAATTTTAGTCTGTTTTAGATTGTCAACTTTAAAAATTTGCATAAAAAAACCTCAATTTCAAACTTTCTTTAAATTGAAAATAAATATTTACTTTATAACTGTTAAAAATGTTATTCTTCAAATACATAAAGTTTGAAAGAAAACAAATTTTTGTGGGATGACTTTACAAATAATTGACAAATAGCTTTGAGGTTAGATTAACTTTAAAAATTTTTATCAAAAGAACTAAACAACTTTCTAAATCGATTTGTTTGTTAAATTATACATTAGTATTTTGATTGTAATCTCAAACAGGTTTTATTTTTTTAATCCTAATAGTTTGGAAGAAAAAAGTTTAATGTTCGATGACATAAAAAATTTTGAAAAGTCATTCAAAAAAAAATTTTTAACCCCCTAAAAAATGCCCGCGTGTCGTCCAAACTCACCAAATCAACCCCAAAATCGTAAAATCGCCCAATGTAAACTAAACGAAGGTAAAAGTTTAGATAAATCATCATCTTGTGGAGCAAAATTTGAAGATAGAGATCAAAAAATGGCACAAACTTTCTCCTCCGGACCAAAACATTGCCCCAAAACGTGTCCCAAACACCGTTCGAACGTAAACCGAGAAAGTTTTCCACGGGAAATACCAAATTTTCGTTTAAACCAACCAAATTTTAGTGTAAAACCTTTTCAAAATGAACGAATTCGACAAAAATCACCTAGAAATCAAAGAAAACCATCAAATTCACCATCACATCAACAAATAAATCGATTTCATTCAATGGAATGTTCAAATGCTCATTGTGGAAAAGTTCAGGATATTTGCGAGGTTAGTTTTAATCGATTTTTAATTAACAAAAATCTTTTTAATAAACTTTTTTGTCGGAAAAATTGATTTCTTAAAATTCTCATTAGGATTATAAAAGATTGGAATGTAAAGACACGATTTGGACTATAAAAATCATGAAAGACTCCGCAAACACAGCAAAAGTGGATGATTCGCCAGCTTTGGTACAAACAAGCTTAACCACAATAGTAAATGCGGAAAAATTGGAAAGTTTATTACCTTCTGAGTAAGTTTATTTAAAATGTCTTTTCTTAAACCAAAAATTTCAAACCAAAATCATTTCTTAATTGTTAAAAATCGATTTTTACGAATTTTTAAGTTACAATTTGTTACCTTTCATTAAAAAAATCATTTCTTCTTTCTCAATAAATTTTTCACAACTTTTTGAAAATAATAATTTTTTTTCTATCCATTTAGAGACCGTTTTATCGACGAAGACCCCCAATTAACTCAATATTCACCCGGTGAAGAACGTTTTATGCAATGTACAGCATGTTATGAAGCTTTAAAGCGACAAAAAGCCCCCCAACCAGTTCAAAAATCATCTTATAGGCCGAAAAACGACCAATTTCAACCACAAAAAGGTCTTAAAATTTACTAAAATTCTAAAATAACCAAAATTAAACATTCTTTTTCAGTCACAACGAGAGAATTTCCTCTAGAAGACTCGAAAATGTCTGAAAATCAAGGTCGAGAGGTCAAGACTGTCCAAAGGGAACCTTTTCGACCAAGATCTGAGAGTAAATCGCCTAAATCCGGCTGCTTTTGCTGCCGAAAGAAAAATAAAAGAAAGAAAACTAAAGAAAAATCCAATTTAAGACCCGACTATTATAATAATTGTAGTGAAAATTATATCTGTTAATAATAAATGGCAAAAAACGATTTTTTCTTCAATTTTTAAATTAATTTTTCTTTAATTTCCTCAAAAGGTGGCGCCAAATGTTACCTATTTTGTAAAATTTAATATAAACAATTTAATAAAACAATTTAATATTCAGCTAAAAACGTTTTTAAACTAATTGAAATAATTTTTAATTTACTAATCAATTCATAAAAAAATAAAGATTTTTTTAACCTTTAAGATAAAAAAGAAACCTGTAAAAACATAACCTTAAAAATTTACCGCAAAATAAAAAGATACTTTTTAAATCTAAGAAAATTTACCTGTTGTGCCTTAGCTAAGCTAATCCAAAGTTTTCGCCACGTCGAAAATTTCTTTTGGTCGCTAAAGTTGTATTTCATTTCATCCGAAGCATACCGAGTGCTTAGAGGTGATCGGTAGTTGGAATATTCACCTTGTGGGATAATTTCTTGATCCATTTTGACCGTAAAATAGTTTTAAAACTTCTTCAAAGACTTTAAACTTATTAAACGAGTTTAAATTACTTTGAAATCTCGGCAAACGAGATTTCAACAAGAACTAACCTCAAAATGACCTTAAACTGCAACAAACATCAATAAATAGCTTCTCGCCGAATTGGTACCAACATAAAAATTTATAGTGTGTGTGCTACAAATTTGATGACTTTCAATCAGCTGATTTACTTTAATAATTTAATCTAATTTATCAAGAAAATTTATTTAAACATTTTGTATTAATTTCATGTCTGATGTTTAAGAGTTTAAGGTTATGTCATCTGTCGGAATTGTTTTTAATTTTAAATAAAATTCTTAAATGATTAAAAAAGGGTAATTGGAAAGGTTAGTAAGGATTTTAGATCGATTAAATGTCGAGTTTTAATTGAGATTAGTGTATATTTTAGTTAGTGTTAAATTAAAAAAAAAAACATGTTTTTGTTCGTATTTTTCTCTTGGGGTTAAGTTATTGACCTTTTCTATCTAAAATCAATGCAATTTTCGTCGGTTTTATCGATTTTCGTAACGAAATGATTCTTTCGTTTTTTAATTTCGTTATTCCGCCCGATCGTTAAATGTTGATTAAATAAATGTTCGAGGTTATTCTATACCTGAGAACCATAGAAAAAATAATATACAGGTGGGACAAAAGTATAGAATATAGCTTATAAATAATGTCATTTATGATTTAAATGAAAAAAATTATCAAAGTTACAAAAGTTAAAAGTATCGTTTGTCGTTTCGTTGCTATGGTAACCAACTTTATCTTAAATGGGATGGATATATTTTTTCGCATGTTTTGACAGATCGTTTTTCATTCTACACGGTGGGCATGTGTCAAGGTTTTATAGGAAAAAATCGAAAAAAAAATTGAATTATTTGAAAATATTTAATCAAGTAATTAGGATCAAAGTGAACGCTGAAATGTCGTCATTGACGACATTAAACGTCAAAATATTTATCAATTGCAACAATTGTGGCGCAATTAAGCAAACGCCAAACAACTTAAGTACGAAATATGAATCAAGGGCTTTGTTCGTTAGGGCTGCACTGCTTGCACTTAGCGGTTCAGTGCATTATTAAATTTTGATTACATATCGCCGTTCCGGAAGAACATCGACATAACTGCAAAATAAAAAAATTTGCAGGAGAAGGAAAAATAATTAAGATCAGCATTTTTTGGATACATTGATGGCCTTAACTCATTTTATCAAAAATTGCAGTTACGTCGATGTTGTTCCGGAACGGCGATATGGGGAGCTTATTTTCATAACGCAACAAGTCCATTTTTTACATTTTTTGCAAATAACAATATTTGTTTTGAGTTTATCTGTTTAATTATAAGATACTCTTCGTATGAGGCATCCGTGTTCTATACAAGTCTCAACAGGGAGGATCTACGCCTAATCACAGACCTCTTGGTGGGACACTGTAAGGTTAATAAGCACCTTTATAATTTAGGGTTTGCCGCTTCTCTTCTATGTCGTGCTGCGAGCTAAACGTTGAGACTGTTAAGTACATCCTATGTGATTGTCCGAATCTCAAGGATCTTAGATTAAGGCTGCGGTCTCAGGCCCGAAAAAGTTTTTCCAACAATTAGCTGTAACCGATTGAGATATCAAAAAAATTTTCAAACGAAAGTTGTCTGATAATGAAAAATCTCTGCTTGCTCTAAGAGATATTTGAGCAATTATTGTTAATAACAGAGATTATTAAGAATAATTTTTAAACGGACTTTGTGCCGGCAAAGACAAATATTTAACAAATTCTTTTTATATTTACCACTTTTTGATATTTTGCAAAATAAATGTGCAGCATTGGAAATTCCCACGATACAATATCTCGAATTATTTCTTAATTCGGTCAGATAGCTCCGCCCTAAGAGAACATGCGGTGTGGCCGGCCGAGATGAATAGATGACGTCAGTTATTTGTTTTTTGTCCATTCTACTTTTTCATTCTCTACTGAGGATAAATACTTTCGAGAATGATTTGGAGCTCTGAGTTCACCGATTTTATTATTTATGAAAAATCTAATAAATGCCTTAAAAATGTTTAAGTTTTTGAATCAAGATGTTGTGTTGAACTAAAAAAAAAACTAAAATTGTTAAAATTTTTTAACAATTTATCAAGTGCTTTAATTCCATATTTTCTTGTTATAAACTTTTCTACACACAGATATATACAGGGTGTCCCACATTTTAATACGCAAACTTTACCAGGACATAGTACTCATAAAAATAGTACAAAAGTTTTATATAAACATGGGGTCGCAACTCTTTTGTTTTCGAAATATGGCCGTTCAAAGTTGGAAGAAAATTTTACATTTTCATTTTTATTTCAGTTATTTATAAACGCAGGAATGTGAACTTTTACAATAATGTACTACAGCCTAATATGTTATTTCCAAGCCTTAATTAACCCACCCCGGCGTACCTGAAAGGGTTGAAATTCACGATCACCACTACATTTTCCAATAGAACTTTTTAACCCGGTAAAATTTTAACATGAAAAAATATCTCTTAGGAAGCTCATTCCTTAGCGAGACTTTTTTATCTCTTACATTTTTTGCATAAAACTGATAGTTTTCGAGAAAAAAAAATAAAATCTTCGCGCGTGTCGTACTGTACCGCTTCATCCCGAACCAAAAGTTCTTTAAAAGTTGGCCATGGTTTTGGTCTGATTTCTTTGTACTGATGAACTGTACGTTGACTAAGATAGAATGCATTTAATTTAAAGTGTAATTGTTGATCTTTTTAGCTTATTATTATTGTTATCACTTATTACTCTAAAACCATAGCCAACTTTTAAAGAACTTTTGGTTAGGGATGAAACGGTACAGTACGACACGCGCTAAGATTTTATTTTTTTTCTCGAAAACTATC
This sequence comes from Digitonthophagus gazella, assembly GCA_036711955.1. Taxonomy (NCBI): domain Eukaryota; kingdom Metazoa; phylum Arthropoda; class Insecta; order Coleoptera; family Scarabaeidae; genus Digitonthophagus; species Digitonthophagus gazella. Next base: position 11,026,064 of record JASCIT010000012.1, read on the forward strand.
AGTTTTATGCGAAAAATGTAAGAGGCAAAAAAATCTCGCTAAGAAATGAGCTTTCTAACGGATATTTTTTTAAGTTAAAATTCTACCGAATTAAAAAGTTCTTTTGGAAAATTGGTCTGACACGCGCTAAGATTTTAGATTTTTTCTCGAAAACTATCAGTTTTATGCAAAAAATGTAACAGATAAAAAAGTCTCGCTAAGGAATGAGCTTTCTAATGGATCATTTTTCATGTTAAAATTTTAAAGGGTTAAAAAGTTCTATTAGAAAATGTAGTGGTGATCGTGAATTTCAACCCTTTCAGGTACGCCGGGGTGGGTTAATTAAGGCTTGGAAATAACATATTAGGCTGTAGTACATTATTGTAAAAATTCACATTCCTGCGTTTATAAATAGCTGAAATAAAAATGAAAATGTAAAATTTTCTTCCAACTTTGAACGGCCATATTTCGAAAACAAAAGAGTTGCGACCCCATGTTTATATAAAACTTTTGTGTTATTTTTATGAGTACTATGTCCTGGTGAAGTTTGCGTATTAAAATGTGGGACATCCTGTATATATATATATATATATATATATATATATATATATATATATATATATACAGGGTGTCTCCGAAATGCGTGTACAACGTAACACCACAGATTCCTTGGCTCAAACTATGTCGATTTAAGTTAACTTATCTATATCCAAAGTTGCTTCGTTTCGCCGCTAGAAGGCTTTAAAAATAATATTTTTCATGAGTTTTTCTTAAATTACTCGAAAAATTTGTATTAGATTTTATTCATCTTTTGAGCATGTCTCTATATCAGCTGACTGCAGCTTTCTGTGGAACAAATTCGAAATTCGCAACATACAGAGTGTTTACAAACACTGTTACTGCAAGTTATTCATCCAAATCTTTTTAACCACCCTGTATAATTTTCTATCAATTCTTTTCTGAATAGCTACATTCATGTATAAACTATTTTCTCTCTTATAAAATTTCAATTGGGCAAACGGTTTAGGCACAAAAGAAGATTTTCTAAATCCCTACAAGCCCAAAACGGTAAATGAAGGTAACATTAACAAAATTCAAAGTACCAATTTCTTCATGGGATATGAAGGTCTTTCAAGAAAACCACATTTTATAGGTTTGGAAATAGTTTATTGCTTTAATTTTTTAAATGTTCGCCAGCTTTTGTGAACGTTATCAGGGTTTAGCCCTTTTGGTCCGTATTATGCAGATTCTACTGTAGAATCGAAGGAAATAAAGACGAAATCATGCTCCCGTAAACCAGTCAGCAAGATTAGTAAACCTAGCACCTTCTGATTTTGTTTATTAAGTAACATAAAAGCAAAAATGCAACGAAAAGAGCAAACAGTAAAGATTTCGCACACTGTATTATTTTTGCAGTGATGATGGTTACAAATCCTGGCCACATATTGAGTAATAAACTACCACCAATCCTCTAAAATGTGATTTTCTTGTAAGAGCTGCATATCTTGTGAAGAAATTACTACTTTGAACTGGGTTAATGTTACCTTAACTTACAGATTTGAACATGCAGAGAGTTAGAAAATGTTGTTTTGTGGCTAAACCGTTTGCCCAACTGAAATTTTATAAGAGAGAAAATAATGTCTAAATTTTTGTAGCTATTCAGAACAAGAACTGATATAAAATTATACAGGCTGGTTAGAAAGATTTGGATGGATAACTTGTGGTAACAGTGTTTGTAAACGTGCTGTATGTTTGTAAATTAGAATTTGTTCCACAGAAAGCTGCAGTCAGCTGATATAAAGATATGCTCAAAAAATGAATAAAATCTAATACAAAATTTTCGAGTAATTTAAGAAAAACTCATGGAAAAAATTATTTTTAAAGCCGTCTGGCGGCGAAACGAAGCAACTTTGGATATAGATAAGTTAACTTAAATCGACCTATTTTGAGCCAAGGAATCTGTGGTGTTACGTTGTACACGCATTTCGGAGACACCCTGTATATATATATAATAATTCCATACTTTTGCATTGTAATATTGTCCCATTTATTATCAATCTTTCCCGACAAATTTAATATTTTTCGCACCAGTATAATCACCATTTTTACATCGTCGAACTTTTCATAATTATGATATTGCTAGCAATTATTCGTTGTAGCGGATGTAAATACAATTGTGACTTATTCTTTTATAAGGCAAACTGTACCCACTTTATCTGCTATATATACCTTTATCTGCTGTTTATGTATTTGGGACCACTTGTTATAAACTGAAGATCTTATACTTTTTGAACATTCGGTTTTAGAATTGTGGTAACTAAACCTTGTGTCGTTACTTATTAACTGTAGAAGGTTTCAAAGAAAGTTTAGAATTATATAATACTAAATTCAATAAAGTAATTGGCGATGGTGACAATAGTGTCTATCGAAAATTATTGGAAGCGAGACCCTATGGATCACACTTGTTAGAAAAGATAGAGGGTGTGCCAATCATTTATTACGTAATTTGAATTAAAAAGATATTACGTAATTATTGCATTCGATTAAAAGAGCTATGTGGTGGAAAGTTTAGTTCACGGGGTATTTTTGTGTCTATTCGGCTGAGAAAATTATTAGAAGACAGCATAAAAAGGTTACGCACAGCTGCCGTTGCCGCTACAAAACATAAAAGACTTTATCTTTATTAGAAGACATAGAAGAAATAGGCTAATAGCATAAACCACGCATTTGGACAACATAAAAACTGTGACCAATATTTTATTTAAATTACAAGATTTAATTAATTGTGGGTTGTACGATGACATAAAATCTTGCGTAAATCGTTTAATTTATCACACACACAGCTTAATTTTAAATATGTCTAACAATGTTGCGGAGTCCTGCAACGCTGTTGTTTGCAAATATGTGGGGGGTAAAAGAGTTAATTCCTCGCAACGATTTGGTTTTAATTTAAGATGCAATATCGATCGCGTTTCCAAACGTAAATTGTGCAATGTTGGAAAGAGACAGAAAATAATTCAACCAGCTGATGAAAATTATGGTTTGGAAGATGATATTCCCAACACATCTCCTACTTACTACACTAAAAGAAAAGATGAATTCTTAGACGAATTTCAGAGAATAGAAGAAGAAATTGCCGAAATGGAAATTAGAAGTGCTGGCCAAGGCAGAAGTCAATTATGGCACGAAGAAAGGGTAAAACATCTAACAGCTTCTAACTTCGGAAGGATTTGCAAAAATAGAGAATCCACCAATTGTGCCAATTTAATCAAGCACATTATATGCTAAGGTTTTCCTACCACGAAAGCCATGTAATATGGGATTTAATGTGTGTAATTTATTCAGTGAAAATTCGGTGCTTTGTCACTTTTGTATTCAAAGTATTTCCTACTCTCTTTTCGCGAAAAGATGTCTCATGCGTCATTACTTGTCACCGTTTTCTCGACATATGTCAAATATTTTTTTCTTTATTTAATCATATATGTCAGATAGAGACGAAAACCGAAAATAGTAGTCTAGGATAATATAATTAATTAATGACGAATGAGACATATTTCCGCGAAAAGAGTATATATTCGATCTTTTGTCATTTTTTTTCTCAAAATTAATATTAATAATTTTGAAATTTATTTACACTATAAAATAACGATTTGTAGCTGATTATTTTATAACATTTCTTTTATCGTGAACAGTTCATGTCGTATTATACCTATAAAATACCCAAATAGTAGCGATATGTATCAAATAATCATACAATATTTCCATCTTTGTCTGTTTGACCACAAAAAACTCAACTTTTATTCACACATTCATTCCTCGATAAAAGATAAATAAACACATGAGTTCTGAATAGAAATCTTACACCTGTTATTTACAAAGGGCGGCGCTTAAAGGTCCACCTTCTTACCTCCGAACGTCTCACCCCGAATCCCCTGAGAAACTCAATGACCGTGAGACCGCAGCCTTAAGGGTATTGGGTGACGACTGGCTAATCATGGATGGAATCCGGGGCACACCTCTGAGCTGCATCCTAACCTTTGGTTAAATTAAATTAAATTCCTAGGCTGGTTGATGTAGATAGAGTGAGTGACAGGGAGGTTGTACAGAGTGGGCAAATTTGGGTGTTATTATAGGCTATCTCAGAAACTATAAGAGATACAAAAAAATAGGTACCATGTCTCGGTCTCTTCTTTCGAGAAAAACTCAATGGCGCAAACACCAACCCTCTATTTTCTTTTGTTTTTGAGTTATAGCCATAAAGTCAAATTTTAAGGTTTTCGAAAAAAGCTCGTATTTCGTTTATTTTTGAAACTAGAGAAAAGCGGTTGATACGTTCTTGAGGCACTTTTTTGAGTAGAATACACTGACGTTGAAAAATTTTAAATATACTTGATAATTTTTGAGATATAACACAAAGTTGTATTTTGTTAAATACAAACCATACGTTATTATGGTGTTGTTGAAAAGAGAATATTTTTAGCTTTCTAATGATGTATCGCACGTATGGTATAATTGTGAAAAATCAGCGTTATTTTTCAATTCAGAAAGTTTTTTCAAAAAAAAAAAAATTATCATGGTAGGCGGAAACAACTGCCTGCTTAGTTACCATAGCAACGTGTGTTATTTCACTAATTATCTTAAAAATGTATAGACATAAAATGTAGAATATATCTTTTACTCAAAGTAACAACGTTGATTCAAGATGTATTTTTAATAATAACGAACAATAAAAATAAACATTAAACAAAAATTTAAATATTAACATAAATTGCAATAAATTAGGTTATGATAAGATTTTTCATTGGAAGTGATGCCTTTCATTTTAACTTGTCGCACTTATGTTCGGAGCAGATCTTTTAATTGGTCACCATGGCTTTGTTTACACTGAGTCGCTTCAATTGTTCACTCTAACCAATTTACGTCTGAATAATATTGGTATTGAAACCACATTAAAAATTCTAGACGTCGTTGACAATCACCTCCTCAAAGCTGTTGGCGTGTTCTTATTAAATATGGCTTAAATTTATTTCTCTTTAATATGGTCGTCTAGAAATTTCCGAGTCCGCTTCAATTTGGCGACTGGATACCGATGGATTTGCAATAATGGCTCCAATTAGATCAATAGCGATGTTTCCAGCATTTTGAATGTTGTATTTTTTGATCTTGTTTTCTTAAAACATCCATAATTTGTGAGATTTTCTTCAATCAATTAAAGGCAGCCTTAAGCGGTTGCCTTCGTTTTGGACAGCAGTTGAAATATGTGCACATGCAGCATCAACATTATTATTATTGAGAATAATACATTCCAACGTCATATTTCTCAAAATTGCTGAATTCCATTTTAGTGCTTTACTTTTTTACTTTATTACAGTTAAACAATAAAAACACGGGCACTCTATCACGATTTTTGCATTAACTATTCTTGTTACAGGAGAAGTAAACACACGTTGCTATGGTAACTAAGTAGGCAGTTGTTATCCGCCTATTATGATCAATTTTTTGTTTGAAAAAATTCTTTAAATTTAAAATAACGCAGATTTTTCACAATTACACCATACGTGCGATATATAAGATAATGATTTATACATATTTAAATATAAGATAATAATTTGAGATAATGTGTTCATTAGTGAAATTACACACGTTGCTATGGTAACTAAGTAGGCAGTTGTTATCCGCCTACTATGATAAAAAAATTCTTTTCGAAAAAACTTTCTGAATTGAAAAATAACGCTGATTTTTCACAATTATACCATACGTGCGATACATCATTAGAAAGCTAAAAATATTATCTTTTCAACAACACCATAATAACGTATGGTTTGTATTTAAAAAAATACAACTTTGTGTTATATCTCAAAAATTATCAAGTATATTTAAAATTTTTCAACGTCAGTGTATTCTACTCAAAAAAGTGCCTGAAGAATGTATCAACCGCTTTTCTCTAGTTTCAAAAATAAACGAAACACGAGCATTTTTCGAAAACCTTAAAATTTGACTTTATGGCTATAACTCAAAAACAAAAGAAGATAGAGGGTTGGTGTTTGCGCCATTGAGTTTTTCTCGAAAAAGGAGACCGAGATATGGTACCTACTTTGTTTGTATCTCTTATAGTTTTTGAGATAGCCTATAATAACACCCAAATTTGCCCACCCTGTACAAAGGGCTCAATGGGTCCTAAGTGCGGCATACTCTCCCGCTTCCTTCATACATACTACAACTAGTAAAGTGTCAATAGTGTTAAATCCTCATATCAAGCTTTATTTTTCAAACGACATGATTAATTATATTAAGTAGTAATACATTATAACACAACATTTTGACATGCATTTAACGTATTGTAATCGTAAACAGGTAGATTACACTTTTTAACACCTGCCAGGGAATTAATAAACGATCTGTTGAAGGCGCGTGTTGTTAAAAAAACTTGTAATTCATCTAAAAAAAAAAAAAGAAAATGCCAAATTTAACTAACCTTCATAAAATTTGTTATTATATTTGTTAAAATATTTACTCATTTTTGGTTCGTATAAAACTGAGTAAGTCTTACAATCCGTATCTAACATAATATAAGATTTTGAACCTGAAAGCATAAAATTATTTTTATTCTAAATGCCAAGATATTTTTATTTTTTGATTATTATAAAATAATTACCATCTACTCTTCGATAAATAAATCCAGTTTTATCTGTTATAAATAAAAAGTTATCGACAGTTTTCAATCTGTAAGTTAATGAATATCGTTTTTATTTGTTTACTTATTTATTTATACAAATTACTTACTTATTTTGAATGGTTATATCGGTAGCAAGCGCATGTCTAGGACCTTTGTATGTCAAGGTTCGTGTAATACAACAATTTTCACATGGTATGTTCCCACCAACTCGATACCATTTTGTATTTACACACTGTGTATAAAATAAATATTATATCTTAAAACATAGAGTTATTTTTATTGCGCTTTACGTTTAAAAATGATTAAAATGTGTTTGAACATGTTACGTTCTTACTTCGGTGACAGTTAAGGCTGTAGTCTCAGGCCCGAAAAAGTTGTTCCAATATTTCACGTTAACCGTGTGATAAACCAAAAAATTTTTCAAACAAAAGTTGTCTAACAATGAAAAATCTAGGCATGTCAATAGAGATATTTGATAAATTATTGTTAGTAACAGAGATTATTAAGAAGCATTTTTAAACGGGCTCTTGCAATGTCTAAATAAATATTCAAGACATATTTTTTCCATTTACCGTTTTTGATAATTTAAAAAATAAACGGGGAATTTTGGAAATTCTCACGGTATAAACTTGGGAATATTTTTCAATTTCGCTAGATAGCTCCGCCCTAACTGACCACGTAGTATGGCCGGTGGAGTTGAGTAGGTGCCCTAAGTAAACAAATAAGTTTTTTGTGTAAGTCGATACTGCTTCGTTATGCATTTCTGGAGATAAATAATGTGGAGAAAGATTCGGACTTTGGAATTTTTTTTAGAATTTTTGGTAAACTAAAATGAATGAATTTTATAAATTAAAAAGTTCATTTCATAATTTTACTAATCTTTTTGTTATGTAAGTACCTCGACCTCGTGAAAATGAACTTCGATATTGAAAGTTTGCACACTAACCATTTTTTTTACATGCATTACCTGTACGAGGGATAGTAGGTACAAGTGGGCCAAATTGGTCACTTTTTAAGGGACACTCCTGTTTCTATAAGAGATAGAGGAAAAATAATATCGGTATGTTATGCTCGATTTTTATAAAAAATCGAATGGTGAAAACCGCATATTGATATCTCTTACGGTTTCAGAGATATAGTGGATGCTTTTCGAAAAAATGCATTTTGAAGTCTTCATGTAGGTTAGATTTTTCTGTAAGCAATATTTTAATAGCTACATGCATAAAAATGTTTTTTTTTGTTCAATGGAACATTATATTTTTATATATTTTACGAGAGCCTAGAATTCCCTTTCCAAAAATATGCCCATAAGGTATGAGAAATGGGATAAATGCGATAATTTGTTTCAGAGAATCTGGAGAAAATGCAGACGTTGTATTTACACAAACAATAAATAGAAAGAAGGCAACGTTAAAATTTTACTCAATGTTAAAAAAATTTAGATTGTTAAAATCCATAATCTGAACCAAAAAGAGGCAGTGATGTTTTTAGAAGACTACGACTTGATTTTGAGTTTCAATTATAGCTGTAATCAAACATCTTGGTCAAGCAAGCTTTAAAGTTCTAGATTTAGGGAAAGACTTGAGTAAGGTATCATGTGTGGCATATTTTTGGAAAGGGAATTTAAACTTTCGTCGAATATGCAAAAATGTATAGGTGTTCCATTTGAAAAAGACATATTTACGTCTGTAACTATTAAAATATTGCTTACAAAAAATCTAACTTGCACCGACAAATTCTACATAGAAAGTTGCTTTGGGGATCTTTTCACAGAATCAAACATTATCCAATAGAAAATTATGGAGATTTTTCAAAAATGCATTTTTTCGAAAAACTCCTGTATTTCCGAAACCGTAAGAGATATCAATTTGCGATTTTCACTATTCGATTTCTTATAAACATCGAGCAATATGATTTTCCCCTATCTCTTATAGAAACAGGGGTGTCTCTTTAAAAGTGTTCAATTTGGCTCACCTGTACAGTACAGTCGATTATCCTATCTGAACTACGAACTAGTCTACAATTTTAAAACATTTAATTTTTTTGCACATTGTTTTTGCATATACTAAAATAAGTCAGGATCTTGTTCGAATTTGGTAAGAAAGATACGTCTAATGTTTCCGTCTTTTTCTACTTTACTAAAACGAACTCAACCTCGATTCATGTATTCACTTCTCGACAAAAGATAAATAAACACATGAGTTTCGAACATAAATCCTTTGTCTCTTATCTATAGAGGGCGGTGCTTTGCCCAGAATTGAGGCTCACCTTCTTGCTTCCGCGCGTCTGACTCATGCGCCCCTCAGAAACTCGATAACCGTAAGACTACAGCCTTAACGGTAAACGTTGCTAACTTCACTAGTTTAACGGTAATTTGTTTGAATTTTGAATTTAATGTTGAACCTGATGTTTATTTGTATTGTATAACTTAAACACGACCTTCTAAATAACGTTATTCTAAAAAACGTTTTGGAAAATCCGTTAATTTTTGACTAATAAACGTCTCCATTATCGCTTAAAACATCTATGTCTTCATTTTGACAGTTCTTCTAATTTTAAATTATTTATAATTTTAATCGTGAATTAATGCTTATAAAAGATTAGATTTAGTTGAATTATTGAAAATTAAACATAGTGAGTATTTTTATAAGAGGTATGATAAAATAACTTACAATTGGTATAAATTTACAAATTCTCTATCTATAACAAGTCAAGCTAATAGATGGCGCTGATTAATTCCTTAAAATTGTATCAAAATAAAGTTACATTTTACAATTATATTTGCTTAATGAATTTAACTCTAATAACAATCATAAAAATCATTATTAATAATTAATTTCATTATTATTAAATGAATTAACTTTATAAATGTATTAATACCAACCTTAAAAATATATTTTTAGCTTGACATATTTGTCTTACATTTTTGAACGCAAAATAACGTTTTGATTATTTTTATACTTACATTTTCTTCGTTCATATTAGCGATAGGTTCCGGATTTAAACATTTACTGGAATATTCGGCGGCTGAAAAAACAATTCCAAATAATACGATTAAAAATTCTTCTTTAGCCATAATGTAAAAATAACGTATGTTTAAAAAAATACGATTTTGTATTCACAAGAGAAACAATTTTAATAAATCGTATTCAAACTCTATTTTCGTTTGAAAGTGAACTTCCTTAAATACGAATAACAAATATTTCATTTATACGAAGTATTTGATAATTGTCTAGTTAAAAGACCGATATTTCTTTTTTACGATTTTTTAACTATATTTTTGTTGTAAAATAATATCCTATTTACGAAACATAAGTAACTAAGTAGATATTTTTTTGTATTTTGTAATTAGTAATATTCAATTTCAACTTACTTAATGAACAAAGATTTATGTATTATGAATCACGTTAAGTATTTTAGACATCATATGATAAATCTGTTTGTTTTTTAAATGTATGATGCTTCTAATTATGTTTACGACGATTTAATAGTTTAATTCATTTTAAATTTAAAAAATAAAAAAGGTATAGGTAGGTTTTCATAAGTTATATGAGTAAATTAACGTTTTTTTTCTTAGAAGTGTTTGAGAAATAATTAGATTTTTTTTCTGGAAAAAAATAAAATGAAATCTCTGATTAGATATTTTTACAAACACACTCCTTTTTTGAATGATTCATTTAATGGATGAGTATTTTTAAGTTAAAATTGTCCTAGTGTGTACACTCAGCATCGAGAAAAGAATAGTCATAATCTAATGCGATACACTGCAAATCGTATTTCAGGGATATGTTCTCCAGCACGAAATAAACAAGAAAGTTTAGATAAACATAAGTCTCAAATTAATTTTTATCGAGATATTGAAAAGTTACTTTATTTAACAATAAAACATTCAGATTAACTGTTCAAAATGCCCTCCGTTTTGTTGAATGCAGTATTCAGTACGACGAATCCATTTTTCTCTGGCACGGCTTATAGCATCGTGACTCATAGTAGCTGCTGCTTCTTCGATGCGATTTCTTAGCTCTTCTTGCGTGGCAATAGACGTAGAATAAACCACAGACTTCATCCAGCCACACACAAAATAATCTAACGGCGTTAGATCTGCAGATGGTGGTGGCCATTTAACAGGTCCGTTTCGGCCAACCCATCGGTTACCATATGCTGTGTTTAAATAATCAGTGATAATATGGGAAAAGTGAATCTTCTAGAAGCTCATACAGATTATTTTGCAAAAAATTCAAGTAAGATATTCCCAAAAGCCTTGTTGGTAAAAAGAAGGGAGCGATGAGATTATCACCAAGAAGACCACACCAGATATTTAATGCAAAGGTATATTGGTAATGCGTAATATCAGTCCTATGAGGGTTTTTGTTGCTCCAAGTATGAGTGTTTCGAAAATTAGTAATTCCATTTCTGGTAAAGCAAAATTCATCGGCAACTAGTAGGCAGCTCAGGAAGAATCTCGGTGCATTGTCGAATCAACCACTGGCAGATGTTTATGCGCTTGTCATAATCTTCTGGTAACAAATGTTGCACACACGTAAGGTAATATGGATACAATTGTTGCTCGCGCAATGTTCGCCATACGCTTACAGATGAAACATTGAAGCGATGTGACAATTTTCTGGTGTTATACTTCATTTAATAACTAGAAGGAGTGAATCTCAAAACACCATTTACATAGGAAAAAGTAACTAAAAATACACTAAACATTTTTAACGGCAAATTTGAATTCTAAATTTCAAACCAGTCACATTTATGCAACCAACAAAACACCAAGCGTTTGAGCGTAGTATTCTAGACATACCAAATATCTCTATGGCCGTTTATCTATAGGTACATTGTTCAAAATTTATCCAAAAGACGTTCCTTGTGTTGACGTATTATATCCAACAGATGACATCGTACCATACCTTCTTCGAACTTAATATTTTTTGATCGCAACCATTTGAGCACAACGAAAAAGCGAGAAACAAGTTGACAAATTAGGTAAAGCACCTAACCTCAAACGTTAAAAACAATAAACGCCAAAAACCAATTTTTTCGTGTTTGTAAACTTGACTGCGGAGCGAGCAATAATAGTTCACTACTTTAGCGTGCAAAATTCAAATCACTTCTCCTAGTTATTAAATGAAGTATAGTAGTAGGAGATACCTGAACAGCATTGAGTATCCCTTCTTCAACGTTAGCAGTTCGTCGAAATCTTTGTCGACCAGCGTTTTGTCGTCGTGGTTTTAGCGTGCCAGTTTCCCTAAGACTTCTTTCAACGCTTTCAAACGTTTTCCGATTTGGTATCCTCCTAGTGGGAAATGTTTCATGATATTTTCGAACAGCAGCAACGCCATTTTTATGTACCTCGCCATAAATTTAGGACATGTCTGTTCTTAAAAAGTGAATAAATTTATGGTATCTCCCATGACAATACAACATGGAAGTCTTCTTATTAACTCATGCGAAAACGCGCAGAAATAGCAAAACAGGTTACTTATTTACACGAACAGTGTTTAATACTAATCGGTTTAATCATCTGTCAAACACAAAAGCGCTTTGCAATTGCAATCCGGTGCCGTGAAATTCTGAAACACCCTGCATATGTTAACAATATACAAATCTATTAACAAAATATAAATCAATAGAACACAAACGTAATTAAAAAAATAAAATCAAAACTAAAAACATTTCCAGTAATGCGTACGCAAAAATTTGTGTATTGAGCAAAGTAGCTTCTATAAACTAGTATATTAGTCAGAAAGCGGATAACCGTTACGCTTAATAAATTCTCTTAAATGCTTCTTATATTGTACTAATTTCTTTGTCTCATCCGATTTGATTTTGACCTATTCGTAAATTATAAATTGTTTTAGTACTTCTCTCGATGTTATGTTTTGTTGAGTTCTGTGTGCCAATAAATCCCATAAGTGCTCGATGAGATTTAAGTCAGGCGATTGTGGGGGTGTTTTCATTTTGTTGGAATGTTATATAGCAAAGTTTGGTATTGTGAACAGAATGTTTCGGGACGTCTTATTGAAAAATATATTTGGATCCCAAACCCAAGCTGTCTTGGCTTCAAATAGTTACGCGATAGTCACTTATTTTGAATACATATTTAGTAAAACAAAGTCTTGTTTACAATTACCCCTAGTTCACGTTTATCTCACTTGACCCTACATTTTTGTTTTATCCTATAAATAAAGTTTAGGCAATTTTCTAAAGTTGTTCAAACTTTTAATAACCATTATGATTGTTGAGGTTAAAAATACACGTTTTAAAGTAGCTTATGTTAAAATTTTATTTCTTAATTTTTATAAATAAAATGTAGATGATTTTTTAAATTTGTCACACAAATTTCAACAATTGTTTTTTTTTATTTATTTATTTTTAAATTTTCCGTAACAATTAGGCCAAATCTTCTATTTTAGTTAAAAACAGACGTTTTCAAGAATTTTTCTATAAAATATCTGTTTTTAATTCCCATAAATAATAAAGTCGATAATTTTTTAAATTGGTTCATCCTATAATTTCCCATCAACTACCTCTCCAGGGTTCTCCAAAGCCGATTTCCTCTCATTAATTGCCGTTATCAACTTCCTATGGGGTCCCAAAGGTAAATTCAAGCTTTTCAAATCGCTCTCAGTCAACAACAATAAAGTATCCAAGTCAATTTTTTGTTCCTCGAATTTTTCCAAATATTCGTTCAAACCCCAAGCAGTCAAAAATCTCGCTAAAGCAGCATTTTCAGTCGAATTTTCGTCTTCCGAAGATTCAATTTCAGACAAATCTTCATCGAAATTGTTATAATTCTTTTTCCGGTGGTGATTCGAAGCTAAACTTCCAGCAGAACCAATCGAATTCACATCAGATTTTGCTTGTTCAGCCATGGAAATAGCTTGTAAGGTATTTGTTATGCTCTTCCGGAAAGCTAAGCTTCCAATTCCAGGTCGGACGAAGATGCTGGAAGATTCTAAAACATTTGGATTAGGTTGTGGTTGAGGTTTAAGGTCATTTAAGATATTAGGTTGAGAAATTGAACGAGTTAAAGTCCCAAATTGGGATTCAATGTAAGTAGTTTCGGGGTATTTTTCAATTTGAGAGTCGGTTTCGTCCGATTTTGTGTCGGTTTCGTCTTGGAAATTGTTGAAGACGTCTCCGAGTTTTCCTCTTTTATAACTGGACTCCACTTGACCGCTGTATAAGACTTCCGAATCTCTTCTAAGGCCTTTTAGTGAGCGAACTGAACGTTTTCCATCTTCTATTTCACTAACCTAAAAAAAGGATTTGTTTTTGTTAAACTTTAAAAATACTTTTTCCATTAAAAACGGTATACTTTTATCTAGTGTTAATGAAAAAATCTTTTCTTAGTTCTCGTAAATAGAGACTGGACTGTTTTCTAAGGTTATTTTAAAACTTGAAGTTAAGAGGTGTTATAAAATTTTTACCAACTTCGAGATTTTTTTAGCATCTGGAGTAATTTTGACTTTTTATTTAAATGTAGATATCTTAATCTATTTTTAATTACAAAATCTTTTTTAAGTTGCTATAAATAAAATCACAGTAATTTTTTAAAGTAAATAAAATCTTATCGATTCTTCTAGCAAATTATTTTTTTTAACTTTTTAATAATAATTAGACAAAATAATGACAATATCTCTTTGTTTTATTTAAAAATAAATTACAATTTTGTCCAAGTCAATTTTTTGGGTCTTAATTTTTTAATTATTTCCAGTTAAAGTTGAAAAATTAACATTTGAGGTAATAATTAAATTTTTGTGCATAACTCCACAAATATTATAAATTTAATAAAATTGTTTATGTCAAAAAGTATTTAAAATTAATTAAACCATAACTTTTCTTTAAAAAAAATTATCTCGCTCAGTTAATGTTGAAAAATGGGCATTTTAGGTTACAACATAATTTTAGGTTACAGCTGCCTTAATATTAAAAATTCAATGAAATTGTTCATAACAAATAATGTTCGCGATGAAATCAACTGCAATTTTTATTCAAACAATTTTCTTCTATTTAACTTGGTTTTTGAGTTATTGGAAGTTAAAGTTGAAAAATTAGCATTTGAGGTTATAATTAAATTTTAGTGTGTAACTCCGTATATATTAAAAATTCAATAAAATTGTTTAAGTCGACAAGTATTTAAAATAAACCAAACTATAGCTTTTATTTGGAAAAAAATCTATCTCGTTCAGTTTATTAGTTATTCGAAGTTAATTTTGAAAAATGGACATTTTAGGTTATAACTCAATTTTAGGTTACAGCTCCCTTAATATTAAAAATTCAATGAAAATATTTATAACAAATAATATTTGCGATGAAATAAGCTGCAATTCTTATTCAAACAATTTTCTTCTATTTAAATTGGTTTTTGAGTTATTGGAAGTTAAAGTTGAAAAATTAAATATCTTAAAGTTAAATACTTGAAATTAATGTTGAAAAATAGACACTAACTAACCTTAAAATCATCTGCTTCGTTTAATTCGTTCATCCTCTGTTTCATCATCGCTTTCTTTTGAACCGCACTCAAAACCCCTCTTGTCGTCCCATTTCCGCTAACTATTGCGCTAAAACTGTTTCTCGGTATCCCCATTGGATGATTTATATGATCCAAATTTTGCAAATTCGGATTCGACTGATGGTGACTTTTAATCCTGTTTTTTAAAGTGCTAAAAAGTTTCGTATTCGTAGACTTTTTGGTATTTTTCGATTCCGAGCTAGATTCGTAAAGTTTAGCTTGCCTTTTATTAAATTTCTACAAAAAAATGTTGCTTATTATTCAAAACGGAATTTATTAAAAAAGAAATTATGGAATATACTTTAATTCTTTTTTCTGTGTCTTTCTTGGCTTTTTCTTTCATTTCTTTGCTTTTCTTCTTATCAGTTGATTCCAATTTGGCTGTAGCTTGGTCTAAAAAGATCATAATGTCATCTCTGCTGTTGATTCCTGCTAATTCTTTGGCTGTTCTTTCGTCGATGTCCATTGCATAAATATTCGCGCCGAAATTTACCAAAAAAGTTACAACCGATTTGTGTCCTTGAGCGGCCGCTAGATGAAGAGCTGTGTTACCGAAATGATCGGCTTTATCGGGATTTCCACTAAAAAAATAAAAATTAGGTACTTTTATCTATATTTTGGGTGAAAAAATCGTTTCTTTACTTCTATCAACTTATTTTTTATTTTTTTATAAATTCCATGGGTTTTAGACATATCTCTTGATAAAAATTATTATTTTTTTTGGACATACTTAAACGAAATCTGTTTCTTTTAATTAAAAGTAAATACTTTAAAATATATCGTCGGTATACAAGAGAAAGTGACCAAGTCCAAAATTCTAGATTTTTAGGTTTTAATGTTCATGTAACTCAAATTCAATATTATTTTTAACCCTTAACTACTGACGTGAAGATTTAGTTCAGTGAGGCTGATGTGGAGTCTCAAAGACTCCATTCGAAAGTCCATAGAAAGTCTAGCGGACTCTGTCAAAACCGACATACACCAATTACGGGCATTTCTTTAAGTAGTAATAAGGGTTTTCCATAAATAATAAAAAGTATACTTACGAAGGTAGATAGAAGGACACATAAAGAAACGAAATGTACGACCGAGAATTCCCGAAAATAGAACGGTCGGAGTCTGTGAGACTACAGGTCAGCCGACAAGGGTTAAGGGAAAAATGAATAAGATCAAAAATGTCGTTATACATTGTTCATAAATATCATTATAAACTAATCTCACGTCAAATAATTGATTTTATAACCAGAAGCCAAATTTAAAATATTAATAACTCAATAGAACTATCTGAGGACTTGGTCACTTGTATACCGACAATATTTAGTTAAAAAAATCTTTCCTTAGTTTTTATAAATAAAGGCTTGGAGATTTTTAAAGTTTAGCAAAAAATATATCTTTTTCAGCAAAATTATTTTTTTTAACATAGTTTTTGTCTAAATTTGTTTATTTCTATAAAAAATAGATACTTTAAAGTACTTTCGGTTAATTTTTTTATAGTGTCCATAAATAATGCCTTGAGAATTTTGTTATAATTTACACATGCGTTTTAGACATCTCACTTGATAAAATTTATCTATTTTTTAAAATTTTTTTCATCGCATTTAAACAAAATCTGTTTCTTTTAACTAAAAGTAGACACTTTAAGTTAAGATAATTTAATTGAAAAATCTTTTCTTGGTTTTCATAAATAGAAGCTTGGGGATTTTTAATGTTTAGAACAAATGATATTTGTTCAACAAAATTAATTTTTTTTGTAATCTCTTTTTTTTCTATACAAATAGATACTTTAAGGTAATTTCAGTTATTATTTTTTAAATGTCTTGAAATTTTTTTTAATTTACACCTCACTCACCTCAATTTCAGACATTTCATTTGATAAAATTTATTATTATTTTTATTTTTGTCAAAAATGAATTTCTATGACTTTTAAGCGGCCCACACACGTAACGATTTCTTTCCAAATACAGGGTGGACAGAAAATCGTAGAAATTGCAGTACTGTCGTTTTCTCTACACACGGTTCAAATACATCGGACTACAGTAGTTCAGATTATTGCAGTAGTAGTCTCAATGAGTGTAAACTACACATACATCCTTACACACAACTCTCTACACACGTATCAACTTGCTTCCAAACACGACCGTTGATACGATATTTTATGACAGTGCCGAACTGCAAACGATTCGATCACTGCATACTACGAAGCATACGATTTGCCTACACACGCTACAATTTATCCTTACTGCAGCAGTTTCGACTAATGTCGCACTGCGTGCCGTACGAGAATTCGTTACGTGTGTGGGCCGTTTTACTGTTTCACACATTGAGGATTTTAAATATTCTAAAAAATTAGGGTACGTTATAAATGTGGATATTTTTTTGAATCACCTTAGAAAAATTTTCTAACCTAACTTGATTAACTTGCCAATTAAAAGAAAAGTTACATATCGTCGGTCCGGGAGAACATCGACATAACTGCAAAATAAAAAAATTTGCAGGAAAAGCAAAAATAATTAAAATCAGTATTTTTTGGATACATTGATGGCCTTAACTCATTTTGTAAAAAAATTGCAGTTACGTCGATGTTGTTACGGAACGGCGATATATCTAAGAAACGAATTCTTGTTGGGACTTGAAATTTAATAACTATTTAATTTGAAGCTTGGTCCTTATTTTTATCAAAAATAAATTATCTACGATTTTTAGTTTTTTTCACAGAAACAAAATTCTAACATAACTTAATTAACATGTTTACTAAAATTTGTCAATCTTTAAAAATTCATATTTAAGAAACTAATAGTTATTGAGACTTGAAATTTGATCATGACTTAAACTGAAACTTATGGCCTATTCGATTGGCAGAACTAGTGTGCACTGGTGCGCACTCGTTGAGTGCAAAATGTGACATATGTCACACTAGCTTAGTGCAAAAAAGGGCAAATTCAACAGAACGCGATGAAATCAAACGTAATCATAACATCACTTGTAAGTGTGTTCAAGGCTTGATGATGTTTAAAATGTTTTATAAACTACAATAATAAAATGTAATAGAACACAACGACACAACCAATAGAACACGTTGTTATGCACTGGTGCGCACTAGTGCAACCAATCAAATTCGCCATTGATCTTTATTATTACCGAAAATAAATTTTGTACGACTTTTAATGTTTCCACAGAAACGAAATTCTAACCTACCTTAACCCATCGGCATCATAAGCGCATATATGCGCGCATTTTGCCTGGCCAGTATCACCAAAGCGCGCATATATGCGCTCATCGCATATAAAATTGCATATAAAAAAAATGTTCGGTGATAAGGGCAAATTTTTCATTTTTCTGTGTGATGCAAATGGGTTAATGAACATGTTTATTAAAACTAATCAATTTTTAAAAATTCCTATCTAAGAAGCGAATTAATGAACATGTTTATTAACACGTTAATCGCCATGTCAGTCATATGTGTCTGACGCTAAGAAGTTCTACATAAACCACGTCAGACATATATGTCTGACGTACTAATAAAGTTATTTTCACATGGCACATGTGAAATTTTTTCTGATATTACCGTGGCGACTAACGTGTTAAAACTAATCATTTTTTAAAAATTCCTATCTAAGAAACGAATTCTTCTTGAGACTTGAAATCTTATAATTATTTAAAATTAAACTTAATCTTTATTTTTGCCAAAGACGAATTTTGTACGACTTTTAGTTTTCTCTTCAGCAGACAAGATGTGACAATTTCCATTAAAATTTATCATTTGTTTAAAATTCATATCTATGAAATTATGGCTTATTAAGATTTGAAACTTTTATGTCGATTTAGATTGAAATTTAATTTTAAACCTTTTTTATGGAATTTAAGAAAATCTAGTTCTATTAATTGAAAGTAGATACTTTAAAGTACATATATTTAGTTGAAAAGTCTTTACTTACTTTTCGTAAATAGAGGCTTGGCTAATTTTTAAAGTTAGGGAATTTGTTTTAATATACAGGTGCCCCAGAACTCAGTTGCCAAACGCTAACCACGCATTCTAGAGCTGATTTCATGCCGATTTTTCGAAAAAGTCCTTAGCTGAAATTACTTCCTAAGAGAACTTACCCTGGTAGCGCTTAACACATTTACGATGGCAATAAGAAAATTGTTTTGTCAACAAACGATGAAGCATTTCGAAGTTTACAAATGTTCAAAATTTCATTGTGATAGCTAAATCGTTATTAAGATATGTCGAAAAAAAAAAACATGATCAGACACGTCATCTTCAGGATGCTCTAGTTCTCTTAAGAAGCAATTTCGGATAAGGACTTTTTCATTGAATAGGCATGAAATCAGCTCTGCTCTGGGACACTCTGTATATTATTTTTTTTAATTTGTATATTTTATAAAAAATAGATACTTTAAAGTATCTATTAATGCCTTGGGATTTTTTTAAATTTACACATCGGTTATAGACATTTCACTTGATAAAATTTATTTTATTTTTAATTTTTTTGACCGTACTTAAATAAAGTATGTTTTTTTAAATTTAAAGTAGATACTTTAAAGTATGTATAGTTGAAATGTCTTTTCTTAGTTTTTATAAATAAAGAATTAGGTATTTTTTAAAGTTTAGCAAAAATGACTTTTTTCAGCAAAATTAAATTAAAAAAAAAATTTATATTATTATTTTTTTATAATTTGTTTATTTTATTTTTTATAAAAAATAGATACTTTAAAGTATTTTCGGTTAAATTTCTTGTCCTTAATGTCGATAAATAATATCGTAAGATTTTCTTTTAGTTTACATGTATTTACATTTACTTTTAAATAAAAGCAGATACTTTAAAATCTGTTTAGATAAAAAATCTTTTCTTAGTTTTCATAAATAAAGGTTTGGGATTTTTTTAAAGTTGAACACTTAAAAATTACCCTCTTCCGCATAATAATCTCAAAGCATCCAAATGACCATGAAATGCCGCGTATAAGGTCGGTGTAATCCCCTGTTCATCTTTCGCGTTACAATCGCTCCTCGTCGCTTCCTTCAAAACCTCGATATACCCATCTTTAGCCGCTCTAAAAACACAAAACATTAAAAAAAAAATCATAAACCTTTAATCATAATCAAGCATTTTAGAAGCCTATCTAGATTAAAATCATTTGAGAAAAATTTGTCATAAATACCTATCGATTTTATCCCTAATTGAATTTATCTGTCGTTATCTACCAGATAACCGTTAACGTTAAGATAATAAAATTACAAAGAAAATTTCGAGTGATACGTAATTTTTTATTTCCCTTTTTGTAGTATTTTTGTAATAACTTACTTATGAAATCTTGAACTGGTCATTTTCTTACGAATTTCAATCCTTATACTTTTGATGGGTGAATTAAATCTTTACATCTGAAATTATTAAAAAATAGTTACTATTTTTTAATGATTTTTAACGATTTTAATGTTAATTACAATCAATTTTGAATTATTTTGAGGTCATTTTAGACCATTTTTAATAGCTTTAAACAATCTCAAAGGTCAAAGTTCGGTTTATAAAACTTTGACAACTTTTAAGCCCGTTCAACACGATTTTAAATAATTTTAAAACGATTTTAAATCATTAAAATCTGTTTTGTACAATTTCGAATGATTTGTAGACAATTTTTAATTAATTAAGATGATTTATTTCGATTTTAGATGACTTTTGACGATTTTAAAAGAATTATAATTATTTGAATTCATTAAAGTCCGTTTTACACGTCCTCGACTGATTTTTAGACGATTTTTAAGGCATTAAGATGATTAATTACAATTTTAGATAACTTTCGAGGAATTTAAAGGAATTAAAACAATTTTTAATTATTTAAGTGCGTTTTACACGTCCTCCAATGATTTTTTGACTATTTTAAATGAATTAAAATGAATCATTCGGATTTTAGACGAATTTTAAAGATATTAAAACAATTGAAACGATTTTAAACGATTAAAGTCCGTTTTACACGTCTTCTAATGATTTTTGAACGTTTTTTAATGTGTGAAGATGATTCATTTCGATTTTAAACGACTTTTGATGATTTTGTAAGAGTCAAAACGGATGATGTTTGGACAATTTTAATTACATTTTGGTTTTGGAACAATTTAGTGTATAAAATTAAGACGATTTAAACGGTCTACAACGATTTGAGGCGATTTTAAGATTGTGTCGCATGATTTTGAATGAGTACAGACGATTAAAGGTCCGTTTTATAACCTTTAAACAATTTCCGGGGATTTAGAGTTATTTTGATGCGATTTTGAATGGTTTTGGGACAACCTTAAGCACATTAAGGCTGCTTAACACGACTTCATGTTTATGTAAAAAGAATCAGGATCACATAATGTACTATTTTAATTGATTCGTTTGAAGTGAGTTGCTTTTTAATGATTTATAATTAGTTTACACTACATTAAACAATTTTACACGATTTCAAGTCGGTTTTACACTATCTTGAATGATTTTAAAGATTTTTGACGACTTTAAATGATATAAAATCTTTAACAACTTTTTAAGGCGTGTAAAGCCCGATTTAAAGACCATTTTGTACGTTAATGATTTAAAACGATTTATAATAGCTTATTTTACACGATATTTATCCATTTTCAACGATTGTAGACAACTTTGAATTGTTTTTACACGTAAATTCAGGTAATTTTAAATGATTTTACGATTATTTTAAGTCGATTTAAGTCAATTTTAAAGGATTTAAGCCCATTTTACACGATCGTATAGTTAATTTTTATCGCCTTACTGATAATTTGTAATCGATCAATTAATTAGATTGTTTCTCATTCATTTTGTAGAATTTTCGTTTAAATTTGTCTAAAAAAATCCGGAATTGAACCTACAAACATCAAGAAAGTCACTATAAAGTCACTAAACTCACTAAAACTCGGAAACTCCACCAAAAGTTGTTTAACTTCGATTTTATTTCAATTTTAAGTTGATCTAGGTTGAATAAACTCCGTTAAAGGTGGATTAAAACTGAACTAAGTCAAACGAAACGAGGATTGAAGTCACCTGAGCGTTGAAAACAGGTGAAACGTGGGTAAAAATGCGGTGGTGGGGATGAAAAATGAATTAAGTCGCTGATTAAAGATGTTTACTGGATAATAGATGACGCTGAAATAGAATATTTAGTTGTATTAAAGGTGTTTAGGTTGAAATATTAAAATAAAGAGGATTTCTACCCAAATAAAAGTTAAGCTAAAATCATTGTCTCATAGATGGCAATAGGTGCTTTAATCTTATTTGGAAATATAGTTAAATTAATCCGTTCCTCGCTAGATGACGCTGTGATGTTTTATTAACAAACCCCAATTCTTAGATGTTTGTTTTTTTATTTTAATTTTTTCATTATAACTAGATAAAATCTTATCGTTTTAATTAATTTTTATTATTTGGAATTTACAAAAAAATCAGGATAATTTTGTGAAGTTGATTAAAAATTTGAAGGGATTATTGTTAAATTTTCTTTGAAATTTTTTAAAAAAATATTCTATTTTAATTGAACTATATCTGTTTGTTTAAATTTAAAGTATTTTTGGTTGCAATTTTATTTCCTAATTCTTGTAAATAATATCTAATAGATGATTTTTAAAATTTACCCAACCGATTTTTTTACATTATAATCACTATCTTTTGAGATTTAACAACCGTCAAAGGAGTCTATGAGTTCCAAAGCCGCCTTCTCTAATTTTATTACGCGTCATTAATTTCTAATGAAATCAGAAGAACCTCGGTCAACACCAGGGTTATCGCTTAATTCGAATCTATTCGCTTACAATATCCTCACTTTGCAATCAACCAACCTCAGCAATCATCTCGTTAACGAGTTAGACACGTTCAAAACCGAACTGGTCCTCCTTCTTCGGGGATCTCGGAGATATTAACAACTCTCGCTCACACCCACCTTAACCTGTAAATTATTACTATGGAAGTTAATCGAATTCCACTTTTGGAAACCGGTTAAAATTTTTAGTCGAGTTTAAAAAATCGCATAGGATTTATTTATAAGATTATTTATAAGATAAGAGGACGGATTACTTGAGTAAAAATACTTTAATGTATCTATTTTTAATTGAAATAAACAGATTTTGTTTACTTGTGATTAAAGAATCAAAATAATAACAATAATAATAATAAAGTAAAATTTAGGTGAAATGTCTAAAATGGATCGCTTACCAAGAGTTTAAGAGATTACCTAACCTACATTTATGGAAATCAAGAGAACAATTTGTCCCTAAAAACGCTACAAAATTTAACGTTTTAAAAATTTTGTTTAACTTTAAAAATTCACCGAGACTTTGTTTATGGAAATCAAAAGAACAGTTTGTCAGTAATATTAGATTAATATGCCTTTTCTAATCATTCAGAAAAATCTAGATGTAAGTAATAAACATTTTGAGTTAAAATCAGGGTTGCTAGATCATTCGATTGGATTTCCCCAGTCACAATTGAAAAATACCCTAAATTTAGAAGTTTTCAATAAAAAATCCCCAGAAAATAATTTCATTGTTATCGTAAATTATAATTTGTTACTTTTAAATTTTAATCAATTTTCGTGACTAAAGCATATCTCTAAAATACACAAAAATAAGCCAATTTAGAAATAAATTCCCCAGAATTGAGAAATATTCAGAAAATAATTTTTCAAATTAAAAAAATAACTTAAGAAAATCGATCAACTTTAAAAATTCGTTAAAAATTCATTTTTAAAGGTCTTGATTTGAATTTCTTTCTAGATGAAACTTAAAACATCCTAATTTTAACTAAAAAAGACGAATTTATTCTAAATCTTATCAAAAAAATTAAAAGAATTTTCAAAGTTGGTAATAATTTTTTGACACTTCTCACCTAACTTAAAAAAAACGATCAACTTTAAAAATTCATTAAAAATTCATTTTTAAAGATTTTGATTTGATTTTCTTTCTAGATGAAACCTAAAGCATTCTAGTTTTGATCTAAAAAGACCGTTTTATTCTAAATGTTGTCAAAAAAATTTAAAAAATTTCCAAGTTTGGTAAACAATTTTGACACCGTTTAACCCAACTTGAGAAAATCGACCAAATTAAAAAATTCATCAAAAAATCATTTTTACAGATTTGGATTTGATTTTTTGTCTAAATGAAACTTAAATCATTCTAATTTTAATTAAAAAAGACCAATTTATTCTAAATCTTATCAAAAAATTTTAAAAAATTTTCAAAGTAGGTAAAAATTTTTTGACACTTCTAACCTAACTTAAGAAACTTGATCAACTTTAAAAATTCATCAAAAATTCGGTTTTAAAGATTTTGATTTGACTATTATCCACATGAAACTTAAAACATTCCAATTTTAAATAAAAAAGACCGTTTTATTCTAAATGTTGTTAAAAAAATTTTACAAATTTTCAAGGTTGGTAAAAAATTTTTTACACTTCTAATCTAACTTAAGAAAATCGATCAACTTTAAAAATTCATCAAAAATTCATTTTTAAAGATTTTGATTTGATTTTTTTCCACATGAAACTTAAAACATTCTAATTTTAAATAAAAAAGACCGTTTTATTCTAAATGTTGTTAAAAAAATTTTCATAGTTGGTAAAAATTTTTTGACACTTTTAACCTAACTTATAACTAACAGCAATACACACAAAAACACTGCAATATAGTGCCAGTTGAAGACTAGTAAAAAAAATAAAATAAAACTAAAATTCTACTACAAATCAAAACAGCGTAAGGGTTTGGCAACCCTAGTTAGAATTCTTTAAACTTTTACAAAACTTAACGTTTTAAACATTTAGTTTAATTTTAAAAATTCACCAAGACTTTGTTCATGGGAATGAAAAGAACAATTAGGGAGTAATATTGGTTTAAAATATTCTTTCTTAAATTATCTATAAAAATGTAGATATTAAATAATAAAAATGTTGAGTTAGAATTTTTTAGACCTCTACAAAATTTAACGACTTAAAAATTTGGTTTTATTTTAAAAATTCACCGATGGTCTATTTATGGGAATCAAGAAAACAATTTGTCCCTAATATTAGATCAAAATATACTTTTGTAAATAATCCATGAAAATCTAGATGTTAGATAACAAAGATTTTGAGTTAGTTTTTAAAACCTCAACGAAACTTGACGTTTTAAAAATTACGTTTAATTTAAAAAATTTACCAAGAGTTTATGTATAGATATCAAGAGAACAATTTATCACTAATATTAGATCAAAATGTTCTTTTTTAAAATATCTATAAAAATCTTGATGTTAGATGATAAAAATTGTGTTATTTTTTTTGAAACCTTTACAAAACACGGTGTCTTTATTTATGGAGACCAAGAAAATAATTTGTCAGTAATATCAGGTTAAAATGTTGGTTTTTAAAGTATCCATAAAAATCTAATTGCTAGGTAATGAAAATTTTGGGTTCGAATTTTTTAAAACCTCGCTAAAATTTAACGTTTTAAAAATTTGGTTTAACTTTAAAAATTCACCAAGACTTTATTGATCTTACTCAAGTGAATAATTTATCTCTAATATTAGATCAAAATGTTCTTTTTTAAATAATCCATAAAAACTTAGATGTTAGTTAATAAAAAAAAATTGAGGTAGAATTTTTTTTAAACCCTCCACAAGATTTAACGTTTTAAACAATTAATTTAATTCAAAAATTCACCGATATTTTAAGGTAACCAACAAAATATGTTATATCTAATATTAAATTAGAACGTTCTTGTTTAAATTATCCATAAAAATCCAGATGTTAGTAAAAGTTTTGAAATAGATTTTTTAATCCTCTACGTCACAACTAACTCGTATATCATACTCCAATTATGAAAAAATAAAAAATAATAACAATTCTGTCTGGTTCGGATAGAAAACCAAGATAAGCAAACTTCGTGTTATGTGGGCGGATTTTAAGGTGATTTTATCTTTATCTTCCTCCTCCTTCTTCTTCGTCTCTTTTAAACTTTCGGATTCTTTAGATCTTTCGATCCTTTGGTTTCCCTCTTCGATCCTTTTCGAGGAGGGACTCGAGTTCGGTTGGGCTTCGGATTAAATTAAAAACTAAAATGAAATAAATTAAAAACGAAAAAGTAAAAAAAAAAAATAAAACAGAAAAAAGAAGTAGGAGGAGGCAAAGGATAATTAACGCCGCGCCTTAATTTCGTGGCCACTCGGAGGACTCTGTAATTGAAAATTAATGGAAACGATGCCAAGCGAAAGATTGTTGTGAGAGATTATTACGTACTTTGAAGAAAGAAAGAGAGAGACTCCAAAGACGTAGATTGAAAGAGGGAAGAGAAAGAACAATAAGAAAAAAATGATTTAGAAAAAATGTTTTAACTATTTAGCGCAATTTACGTTTTAACAAGGTTGAAAGTCCGTTCTACACGATTTTGAATGATTTCAGGATGATTCTAAACAATTCGAAACCATTTAAGATGGATTTAAACGACTTCATATCAGATTTACACTACCTAAAACAGTTTTATGCCTGCTTTACACGATGTTTATCAATTTTAAAACCGATTTTCAACAAACTATACATCTATGTTCCATTTTATAAAGAGTTAGAACAGTAATTTTATACTCTCTAATTAATGGATTTAAATGAAATTAAATCGATTTTAAATGATCTTACTATACACTATTTTAACAATTGTTAGCCATTTAGTAGAATTTTAAAATATTTTTAATGACTTAACACATTTTAAGCCCATTTTAAACAATCTTGAACAATTTTAAATCTACCTTACACGATTTTGAACAATATTAGGACGATTTTAAATAATTTTTAATGACTTAATAGGATTTTAAGCCCGTTTCACAGGTCTTGAATTATTTCAAGTCTGCTTTACTTTTAAAAGTTTTTAATTTTCTTTAACTAAAAAAGACGTTTTTTATTTTAATATTTTAATAAATTAACTCAATCTTAAACGATTTTAGGGTTCTAAGAATATTCTACACAATTTTAAAATCATCATTCACGTCTTAGCGCAATTATGGATGTTTTGAAAGGATTTAAGGCGATATTAAATAACTGTTGATGGCTTTCTCTGGATTTGAGAAAAATTAAAATGATTTTAAATTGTTTTAAACTATTTAATTTTATACCTGTTATACACAATTTCGAACAATTTTAATTCGATTTCTAATAAATAAAGAACCGAATTATTAAGGATTTTAAAATCGATTAAATTTTAAGCTTTACACTTTCACATTTTAAAACAAGTTTTAACTGTGTGATTTTTGATGTTCTGGAACGATTTGAGATGATTTTAAGCAGATCTTAATTAGTTATAATTTTAAGTCCGCTGTACACGATTTGAAACATTTTAAGCCTACTTTACACGGTTTAAACGATTTAATGATGATGTTAAAGTAATTGAAACCAATTTAAATGATTTTTAATCATTTTAAAGGTAGATTTACACGATCTAAAACAATTTTAAGAATTAACATGAATATCGAGTGCTTATTGTAGTGATTGTAAGGTATTTAAATTTGGCGCAATACCAATTCCAAAGGTAGCGGCGTTTAGCATCAAAAATCTTGAAGTACAAATGAGCGGTATTCAAACACTTTACAATCATTTATTAACACTCTGCATAACCGAATGGAATTACGTTTTGCACGAATTTAAACGTGAATCGAAGCCATTCTTAGTTTTAGATAATTTTAAGTTGATCTTACATGATTTCAAGTCGTTCTATGATTTAATGTGAGTTTACACAAATTAAGCAGTCCTGCTGTTCCAACTAATTCTCCTATTTCCAAACATGATAGATATGCAAAATACTTGTGTTTTTATTAATACTAAAATATTAGTCCTCAAAAATACTCCAGATTTTTAGCGTTACTCATAACGCGTCGAACTAGTTGATGATTAAGGAAGACTATCCTTAATTAATTGTATTGAAAAACATAAAAATTAAAAAAAAATAGTTATTTTATTCGGGATTCGAACCACCAACGTTTGCATCTGGAAGTCAGCCGATTGCACTTTGGCTATGGGCGACCTTAAGGGGAGTGGACTAACACTAACATGTAAGTCGTTCGAAGTTTTTTGGCGATCGTAAAGGTACAGTGCCAATCACGCGACTGCAGCGGCGATCGTCGCGCGGCTACAGACGCGCGACTATTGTAGCGCGTCTACAGCCGCCTTATTAAGTGTCAATTTTGCGACAATAGTCGCCTTAGGTTTTTTTCTGTTTCGATTTTTATAAATAAAATTAGTTTTTGTTATACCATCATGGAGGCAGCTGTGTTTTTTTGGTGCGATGCAGAAATGGAAGAAGAAGAGGAAGAGGATTTATTATTGTTGTTATTATTGCGAAGTACCCCACATGATATTTTCTCTAACCGAAAAGACGAGTGTTGCCAAAATATATTGGTCAACAGACATCTTTTACAAGATGAAAATAAATTTCGACATTTTTTTCGGGTGAATATTAATCAATTTCATTTTGGATTATCTCTGATTGAGAATGATTTGAAAAAACAATCCTGTGGACTGGTTAGAAACCCAATTCACCCAGAAGAGAAATTCAATTTGTACATGTTTGAATAGTCGGATTCTCTAGTGACAGTGGTAGATTCCGTATGGTGCTTTGTTCCGGCTGATTCCTGATTATTTATATTTGTAAGTACTTCAGAAGAGGAAATAAGGTGAATTGAGTGGGCAGTAGATGGCCGTGGATTTAATCGCGAACCGCTGAATAATGCGCTCTAATATTTTACACATTCGTACTATTTTCAATATCTATCGATTAGTACCACTTTCATTAAAATCGGCGATTCCAAAGTCGTAAGCTCTTCATCTAAGACAATTTTAGGATGATTTTAAAGGTAGTTCAATACGATTTCTTAGCTTCAGACGATTTTAAGTCGGCTTCACACGGTTTAACAAATTTTAGATGATAAAGGCGGTTTTACACGAATTAAATAGTCTCAATTTGGAAATTTAAAACGATTTAGTCATTTTATATCTGTTTAACGTAATTAAGAATAATTTTTAACCAATCAAAAGATTTTATTTAGTTTTAGATCAATTTCAGTATGTTTTGAACGATCTTTAACTATATTTAAGGGTTAAAAACAATTTTAGGAAGATTTTAACAAGTTAACTGTGATTGACGAGTATACTCGTCATGGCGTAAAATTGTGCAACTCGTAAAAAGTTGTGATATTGGCTAGTTAATCTGTAATTTTTGTGAAAATCAGGAAATATTCTCACATTTCAAGATGTTTAGAATGTTTTGAGACCAGGTCGAAATAAAACAAATAAATAAAAAATATGAAAAATTTCAGGTGAACTTGTATAGGTGCGCGTTTTCAAAACGGAGCGCCACAGTTAACTGGTTAAAAACAGTGTGATAAAATACTTTGGACGATCAAGTCGGGTTTACACGATATTAAGTGGTCTAAATTGGGGGATTTAAAACGATATATCGCGATTCTATATCCCCTTATCATGATCTACTAAGTACAACCATTTTGAAGAAACTAAAATGATTTACATTTCAAATCCACTTTATACAACTTTTAACGGTTTTCAGCGAATTTAAAATTATTTGAAAATAAAGTAATCACACAGTTTGTTTAAATAATATAAATCTGGTGGAAGAAGGGATTTAATTAAATACTTAAAGAAAATCTACGCGAAGATACAAACCAGAACGAGTCAAGCTCGATCAACTTCGAGTTATTTTAATTAACTCCTGCCATTATCACGTTTAAATTGCTTCTATGAGAGATACAAATCATCAAACGTTACTAATTATTTACTTAAATGAATGAAATAGAAAAGAAGAAGAAAAAGTCAAGTTAATTATCAATTTTAATATCAAATTAGAAGTTAGTTTACGTATTACCAATTTGTAAGAAGTTAATTAATAATTAATTTTGATAAAGTTTAAATTTAATAATTAAATTTAATTATAAATTGAGTATAAGTTGGAAATTCTCGCGTGCATATCGAAACGTTTATTGTGTCACGCCCTCTATCTCTCTATCACACTGTCTATCTTTATTTCTTGATGTTTTCTTCTCTCTCTCTCTCTCTCATTCTTTTTATTCAGCAATATGTTTATTTGTTTAAAAAACAAAAGTGTAAAGTACTTAAAAAAAGGAAAAGGGAAAGAAAACAAAAAAATAAAAGATGTAAAAAAGCGTTTCTAAACGCGACCGCGAGACGTCGCTCCGTTCGGTCGTTTGCGGTTTGGACACTTTATTACCTCCTGTATATAATTAACAATAAACGGGCCGTATTACACTGAGCCGCGACTAACGCGCCGTGTAACGTCTTTATTACCACGTCTGTAAAGTTTCTTTCCTTCTTTTACTTCGTCTCTATCTTTCATTCGTTTCTTTTCACGAATTTTAATTTCTTTTTCACGAATTTAAACAAATCTTGAAAAATGGTAATGAATTTTAACTTTAAAATTTAAATGAATACTAATATGGGGTAAATTAGTTAGAATTTTTTGCGAATTGAAATATATTTTGTAAAATTAAAACGAATTTAGACGAATTAAGGTAAATTTCTGAAGAAGTTGGACGAATTTAAGTGAATTAATTGGAATTTGAACGAATCTAGAAAAGAATTTGATTAATTTTAAACGAATTAAATTTAGAACGAATAAGAATTCTTTCATTGAATTAATTTTTTAAAATTAAATCTTTTAAAATTCAATTAATATATATCTTGTAAAATTAATCGAATTAGAACTCATTTAGACGAATTAAGGTAAACCTTTAAAGAAGTGGAACGAATTTAACCGAATTAATTAGAATTGGAACAAACTTAGAAAAAAAATTGATTAATTTCAAACGAATTAAGTCAAATTTAGAACGAATAAGAATTATTTTAATTGAGTTAATATATATCTTGTAAAATTAAGCGAATTAAAACGAATTTAGACGAATTAAGGTAAATCTTTAAAGAAGTGGAACGAATTTAACCGAATTACTTGGAAAATGAACGGATCTGAAAGAAAAAAATTACCTAATATTACACGAATTCAGTCAAATTTACGACGAATAAGAACTTTTTTGGTGAATTAAAATACAGGCTGTCCGAAAATGTCGTGTACAATGGAATGCTACAGATGCGCTGATCAATAATATCAGTTTTTCGTAAATTACTTGAAAATACTCATTAGATTTTGTTCATTTTCTGGCCATGTCTTTATATCATCATACTGCAGTTTTCTGTGGAATAAAATCGAATTTCGGAAATTACAGGTGTTTAAAAACAATGTCATGACTTGTTATCCATCTAAACCTTTTCAATCGATCTGTATAATCCTCTAGTATTCTTTTCCTGAATAGTTACATTAATTTGGAAACTATTTTCTCTTTTATAGAATTTTATTTCCCTATAAGCCTCAATCGGGAAGTTAAGTAACATTAGCAAAATTCAAAGTAGCAATTTTTTTAAGCGGTCTTTTCTAAACAACCAAATTTTACAGGTTTAGAAATAACTTATCCTTATCATTTAAAATTTTCGCCAGGAATTGTGACCATCATCAAGAAGTTAACTATCATTTCTTTTAATCAAAATTACAATAAATACTATTGAAGGATATAATAAAACAGTATTACATTTTTCTGAGCTTTGGATTTTTCGGTTCACATTTTGTAAAAATGATTCTACTTGAAATATATTTAAAATAAATATTGAAAATAACACTCTTTTTAAAAATTCGGGACAATCCGGGACAAAAAACCTAAATCCGGGACAAATATTGCTTCTAGAAAAATCCGGGACGAAAGGTAGAAATCCGGGACTGTCCCGGCCAATCCGGAACGTATGGTCACCTTAATTAAACTCAACAAACTGCTTACAGTACAATCCCTTTGTCATAAACCGATACATAGATCAAATTTGTTTATAACAATTATTTGTAATAATTATTAACTTAACTTTTATGGCCAGGGTTGGAAAGAGAACACATTTAGAAGCAATTAATATCCTACACATTTTTCAATATTATTTATATTTTTGGAGATACGAATTTTGTTTTTATATGTGATTCTTTGATCACAAAGGGGTTGAATTCACCCTCCTACGATATTTGAAGAAAAATGAAACAGGACATGTTGTTGATATTGTATCTAGTACTAGCCAAAAACTGGAATAAATAGGTATCTTCCCGACGTAAATAATCGAATTTGTTCATAAATGTTTGTAATAACTTTTAATCTGAAATTTTTAAAAGAGGTTGGCAAGAGGACCTAAGTGAGAACATTTTTTATCTGAAACATTTTTTGATATCATGAATCATTTAGGAGAAAAAAATTATTTTCAAAAAACTGCTCAATTTTCAGAGGTCGTTTTCACCCCTCCAAACCGTTTTTGGGCAGCAACGAAAAGTGGGGTTTTGTTTAGGTTGGGAGCCTCTACAAATGTGCCGATTTTGAAAACAAATCGGTGAGTTCGGGTTCGGTATGTTCCCTTGTTAGGTTAAATTTCTAACTTAAAATTTTTCTGGTGGTCGACTGGACACGGCTAAAATCGTCCAGTATGAAAGCATCTATAAAGTCACGTATATCACTGCAGAAGAAGAACCGTCCGGCGACCGTCCAGTTCAGTCGTTGAGACGGCTACTCACGGTCGACCGGACGGGAAAAATCGGCTACCGGCCAGTGTGAAAGGACGCATTTATATTAATAGTTCACTACCGACCGTCTCCGGCTAAAAACCGGACGGTTATTTGCCGGACGGCCAAAACCGGCAAGTGTGAAAGGGCCCTTACCTTAACTTATCGATCTGGACTTGTAGGGATTTATAGAATATTTTTTTATGACTAAACCGTTTGTCCAACTGAAATTTTGGTAGACAGAAAATAATTTCTAAATTAATGTAGCTATTCCGAAAAAAATTGACAGATGACTATGCAGGGCAATTAATTCATAGGAAACTATAGTCTGCTGATATAAAGACAAGGCCAAAAAATCATTAAGATATAATAAAGATTTTTCTACTAATTTAAGCTAAACTCACGAAAAATACTATTTTTAAAATCTTCTAGTAGCTAAACTAGGCAAGTTTATATACAAGGTTTCTCACGCAATTCGTTCGTTAGAACTTTATTGGGTTTCACTATTAGTACATTTTTGTGATTTTGCTAGTAGATGTTATTAACCCTAATCTTTCGATGTAAAATATTTTCAAGATGACTACCACATCCGGCCAACCGGAAGTAGGATACAGTTTCGTTATTTTCAATACAATGGAACAGTTCTTATTGAGTATTTTAATTCTACGTACAAAAAGAGGTAGTCTTTAATAAGTGTTATTGGTACTTATCGTTTTTCG
This sequence comes from Digitonthophagus gazella, assembly GCA_036711955.1. NCBI lineage: Eukaryota > Metazoa > Arthropoda > Insecta > Coleoptera > Scarabaeidae > Digitonthophagus > Digitonthophagus gazella. Next base: position 11,059,558 of record JASCIT010000012.1, read on the forward strand.
TTTTCGCCTTATTTTGACTTTAAGATTTTTTAACAAGTTTCAACTTGTTCTTTTAGATCACATTTCCCAGTCATCCTTGAAGCAAGAAAGTTAATAATTGGCATGATTACTCACCAGACATTGCCAATTAGAACGCCACTGCCCTCATCATTCTTTTATATACAGGCTCATTGCAAAGAGAATTACCTATGTTCCATAATCAATTGCAAAAAAGTCGAAAATTTAAAACAGAACATTCCATATTTTATTAACCTATCCGATAGAAAACTTAATTCTCTACCAGTTCGCTATACATATCCCTATACCTATCGGTTAAGGTTTTCGAGATGTACGGGAATTTGTCAAAATCGCATGTAAAATATCAGATGAAGTCTTTGTTTCATTAGTAGACTATGCAACTTGGACATGTTTTCACTTGATACGGTAGAGAATTGAATTCTCTACCAATCTTCAATACACTTCCTATCGATTACAGTTTTGAATATATTTTTATTAATAAGCTATGAAATTTGAACAGTTTTTTTAAATACTATGCACATGTTGCTGTTGTCAATAAGAAAATTACTTTTTAATCGAATTGAGATAAATTTAGGACGAATTAATTCAATTTTTCTACGAATTAAAACAAATTTTGTAAGATAAGTAAGTCAATAAAGATGAATTATTAAGGTAGTTGTTTGAAGAAGTTGATTTTTTTTAAATTAAAAGTAATTTCATTGAATAAACTTTAATAAAAATTATATTAATTTTAAACGAATTAAGACGAATTTTAGGTAAATGTCACAAAACTTGTACGAACTGCGAACAATATTTGACGAATGGAAATAATATTTATAAAATTAACACGAGTTTAAACATATAGCAGCCGAGTAAAAATGAGTTTGAATTCTTGACGAATTTTGAAAAAATGGAAACAAATCAGAACGAACATTTAAAAATAAATTCAAATTTGGACGAATTAACCCCTTAGCCGGGTATGACGTATATATTCGTCATGATCTCATGTAATTCCAATCCATCGACTCGGTTAACAGGTTAAGAAAACTTTTTGGCGAACAAAAACAATGTTTTTCAAACTAAAACGAGTTAAAATGAATTCTTAACGAATAAAGACGAATATTTGATTTAAACTGAAACGAATATAGACAAATTTTTGATAAACGAAAACGAGTTCATACGAATTTTTGACGAATTTGAACAAAATTAGAAAAAAAAATGAAATTAATTTTAATACGAAACTGTAACCAGTTTTCTTTAACGAATTAAACAAATTAAAGTACTTGACGAAAGAAAACTAGTTTCAACTAGTTAATTATTGAATGATTTTTAACTCATTCGAGATAACGATTTTTTTTTGAACATATCCCCAGGAGCGAAATTTTTTTATGTTGTTCTTTTTTAATAAAAAACATGTTTACTATGGAAATCATCCAATTCATAAGTGAATTCATATAAATAAGATCATTGCACACCGGGTGTGTGCAGCTCGCTCCTCGGAAATTTTTTATTGCGAGGAGTGGATTAAACACCATGTGTGCATTGTAAGGTAAAATGAAAATACATAATTAAAAAATATAAAGATTTATTTCAAAAATAATCAGATAATATAAAATCGTTATTTTGCTTTCAATAATTAAAAGTAGTAAAAAGTTAAAAAAAAATTGAATAATGAAAAAATAACATAAACGAGAAATAAATTTTTAGAAAAATGCCTAAAGATAAAGTAATGTAACTCACAAAGGAAAACCTCCAACCCAAAAATACAAAAAATTATCAAACCAAGATGATATGTAGAATATATATCTTATCGCATATAATAAATAAAATTCAAAATAGCGGAAATCTTAAGGGGTTGATATCATCCCTTTAGACTGAATTTGGAGAGGAAAGGCAAATGCCATAATAATCTACTCTACATATCATCTTGATTTCAAGATTTTCTGATTTTTCGGGTTGCAGGATCTTCCCTTATCAGTAATAAAAAAGAAAATATAATTTGTAAATACACTTTTAGGAAGTTGTACACTAGTACAACTAGTTGTTGTATGGAAGCGCTTGACAAAATCGTACTGACTACTTCCCTTTAGTAATATAATTTGGAGACCTGGTTTACCCACAAAAGGAATTTTTATAAGAGAACCATCATCTTCCCGCGTTTCTGGATCTTCAGTAAGCTCACTATGATGCTCTTCAATTCTATTTTCAATGTCAGCACAATCGTCCCAATCATTTTCTGCTAAAACCTTATCCTGTATATCATCTAGCAGTTCAATATTCACATTCAAGTTTTCAAAATTTCGATTCTTCTTTCTTCTTCTTGCATTTTAGGGGCTAAGTATAGAATTGTCTATTGCTTGAGAATTTTTCTGTAAAACTGAACTATTACGCGTTGCTGGTCGGTTTATGTCAGGTAAAAGAGTGGTGGCAGCAAATCTAAGCCTACACAGCTTGCGTATTGCTCTCTGTTCATACCACCTAAACGAAACTTATTATTTTAAGCCTGTGCTACATGCGTATTCATAGTATTTTATATGTAAAAAAAGCTTCAGGTAATTTTTAGATTTTTTGCTACACAGCAAAACCAACGCCAAATTTTGTTTTCCTATAGTTTACAGATTTCATTAGTTCAAGAAAAATTATATGCCGACGGCTAGTTTACTCAGAATAACTGATAATTGTACAGGCTGACCAAATAAAAATGCAGAGTGCTGTATCTCATAAAATATTCATCGTAGAGACTTGCGGTTAAAAAATTAATGATTAAAGTGGCCAAACGAAAATGCTGGAAATTATTTTCAAGTTCCTAGGATGTCCGCCAGGGGGCGCAATGGTCATCTGGAATTACAAAATATGACTTTTCTCGCAATTCCGCTATATTAAGATAACACAAAAATACAAGCATTTTAAAGTGGAGATAAGTATCAATTTTTTTATTAAAAACTTTTTTCCATGTTTCTAAAAATAAAGTGGTGGGGGACGTTCGAATGTGCTTATAAACAAATGTCTATAATTTCAAAATGGTTGAACGGAATTTAATAAATTTGGTGTCGCTGAAAAGAGCTTTCATTGTACAATGAATCCTACCATTTTATTGGTGATTGTAATTTTACATGTCGCCGCTAGATGGATTTTCGAATTTTTTTATAGAAATTGGGAATTTTCTCCGAAAACTTAAAGGGAACGGTATCACTAGTCCAAACAAGCTAGTGAAAACCGCACCTCAATATCGTTTTCCTAACCTTTTCGCCATTGCGCATAATCAGTTGCACACACGGTGTGTACTCGGTCTCGAATGGGTTAACTGCCAAGCATTTTTGACAAATTTTGAAAAAATTAACACCAATCAGGACGAATTTTTAAAAATAATAACAAATATTAATTAAGAAGAATTATTAAAAACTTATGTATTTTCATAAAATATAAATTAATTTAAAATATATTTTGTAGGCACGCAATCAGGCAGAAATTACACTCATATTCCGTCAAAAATCTCCGTCTCTTTATCACTATGATAATTGTTATTTAATAATTATTATTCTTGTCAGAGAAACAAAAATGGTAGTTTTAATTTTGATCGTCGTCGATTAAAAATTCCGAAAAAACGGTCAGAAACGCCGAAGGTAAAAGGCGAAGGAAGAAGATAAAGTCGGTTCTGTTCTTGAAACGACCGAGAGCCGGCCCAACATCTTAATAATCTCGCCGCGTTCGCCGTTTGACAACTAAATTGAGCGGTCAGTCGTAAATTGTCTGCGGCCGCGCCACGTTCGACTCCTTCTTCCTTCTCCTTCTCACATATAAACTCCATCTTCATCCTTCTTCATTCACTACCTTCTTCTTCTTACCACCCCTCTATTTAGCGTTTTCTTAAGCTCGTGGCTAAGCTTAACTTCTTAAACTCGACATCCATCGAAATTGTCGTCCAATTGGTTAACTCTGGTTGGGTTGGGTTCGAACGCTCGCAAGAAGAAGAATTATTGTTCACGCGCGCGCTCGCGCCAACGATCGGCAAAAACGACTCAATTAATAGCAACAGCGGCCATTTCGGCCTCCGATATTAATCGTAATTGCTCGGGGGATGAAGCGTTCGGAGGGAAAGAGAGAGAGAGAGACCGAGCACGAAATTACGACATAATAAATTCTCTGTTTGTAATAATTTAGTCGGCGTTCGATTTATTATTAACTCCTCGCCAATCGACGAAGGTTAAAATTAAGCATTTTGAAAGTAGCGGTGAACGAAAGTGGAAACAAAAGAAATAGAAATTTAAAAAAATTGTTGATTTTAATTTTTTAATAACGGACAAAAATTTTTCGATTTTGTGTAAGACCGACTAAATCCGATTAAAACCAAAGTAAAACGAAGTATGAATTAAAGTTGATCATATCTAAATCGAAAAGAAACATGGTTTAAAGCAATGGAATTCGATCAAAACGGCTAAATCCCTTTAAAAATAAAAACATTTCTAAGCGAATTTGAACGAATGAAGACGAATTTTGACAAATTAAGACCTTTTAATAAATAAATAAATAAGAATTTTTTAGGAATTTTGATAAATTACGACGAATCAATTAAATGAAATTGTGGAAAACTGATTTGTTAGTTAAACAAGCTTGGGTGAACAAAATTGAATTTTTTACTAACTTAAAGGAACATTGGAAACCCTAGACAAACTAGAATAACTTTAAACAAATCAACACGAATTTTTGATGAACTTTTCCATGAACAAATGTTCTATAAGTTTGGGCGAATTTTCGAATAATTTTGATGAATTAAAACAAATATTGGAAAATGAACAAATCAAGCTTTAAACAAATTTGGACGAAAAAAGGCGAATTTTAACAAATTTCATAAAATTAAAACGAATTTATAATAAATTTTGAATGTTAACTTAAATTAAAATGATTTTTCAACAAACTTTCACGAATTTTAATTAGCTAAAACGAATTTTGGAATCAAAAGTTTAAACAAATTTGATCGAAAAAGGCCAACTTTTAACAAGTTTAAATGAATTTCGAAAAAATAAAAACGAATTAAAACAAATTTTGACGGACTTGGAAAAAATTGCTAAAATTAAGACGAACTTTTAATATACTGGAAATGTTAGCATAAATTAAGATTAATTTTTGGCAACGTTAGACGAATTTGGGAAGATCAAAACAAATCTTGAATGAATTTTAAGAATCTTTCATTTATCACTTTAAATGAATTTTACGAATCGTATTATAATCAATTAAAAGACAACCTTTTTTAACTAATGTATTAACTTTTATAAAATTAAGATAAAAATGAAGTTATTAATCGACGATTTTAGAAAATTTTAAACAAAATTTTGCCATTTTGAAACGGAATTCGAAAATTTTAGGTGAAAATTCGCGATATGCTATGAAATGAAATTATTTTTACATGAAATTTGACAATTTTAAGAGGATTTAATTTTAGTTGATTCTATACAATACTGGACGAAGTTTTAGACGAAATTTCACGATATTATGTGAAATTAGGAGTTTTAAAATAAGATTTAACAATTTTATAATGAAATTCGGCAATTTAAATCGAAATTAATCAAAATTCAATAATTTCACACAATTTTGTACAAACTTGGGTGAAATTCTCGATGAAATTTGACGACTTTAGAAAATTGTAATCGATATTTCACGATATTATGTGAAATTAAGTGATTTTTAAATGAAATTTGATAATTCTATAACGAAATTGTACAAATTTAATTGAAGCTAAGGAAAAGTCAAAAATTTCACACAATTTTGTACAAAGTTTGGTGAAATTTTCGACGAAGTTTGACGATTTTATAAAATTTTAATCGAAATTTACGATATTATGTGAAATTAAGTGACTTTTAAATTAAATTTGACAATTCTATGACGAAATTCTACAATTTTAATTGAAATTAGGCGAAATTCAATAATTTCACACAATTTTGTATAAGATTGGATAAAATTTTAGACAAAATTCGACGATTTTAGAACATTTTAAACAAAATTTAACGATGTAGGTGAAACTAAGCGATTTTGAAATTAAATTTGATAATTATAAGAAGAAACTCAACAATTTTGGATGAAACTAAACAAATTTATGAAGATTTTTAGGTCAAATTTAAGACGAAATTCGACATTTCGGATAGAATTAGATTAAATTCAATGATTTTATACGAAATTTTAGATAACATTCGATTATTTTAGAAAGTCCTAAGCGAAATTTCAGGATTTTAGATGAAAATAAGTGACTTTTAAATAAAATTTAATAATTTCGATAAAATTTAAACTTCAATTTAAATTTCCCAAAATTTATTTTCGATTTTCAATCATTTCAAACCATTTTTAACCGGTTTTGGAAGTTGTAGGAAAATTACAAATGATTTTGTATGGTATTTGCTAGAAAATGATCATAAACAACATTTATTTTTACGAATATTCGTCTTTATAGTAACAAAACTCATCTGTTATCAAAAAATTTTTTAAAAGTATTCGATTTTAATTTCCGCAGCTGATATCTTGGAAAATTTTATACGATTTTTAATTGATTTCTTACAATTTCAAACAACCTTTAACCAATTTTAGCCTATTTCGAAAAATATTAAGAAATTTTACACAATTTTTAATCGACTTCTTACAATTTTAGGAATTTTTTAACTGATTTATGACAATTTAAAAGATTTTTTCTATGAAATTTGAAATGACATTAATTTTTTCTTTTTTTAAAGTTTTTTCTAAACATGGCGTCTAAAACAGTTAAATAACTGTAGGAGCTAAAATCAAGTAATGTCCGGTTTATTCACCTTTGACTAAATTAGGGTAGGTTTAGGATGTCAAACTTAACCGTAACCTTAGCTGTAATAATCATCAAATTTGCTGTAATTCCTAGATGTTGCCTAAACGCTACAATTGAAACAAAATAGTTGAACTTTTTTAAATACTACAGTTACTGCTACAGTTATGATTACAGCCTTTAAGTTTGACATCCTAAACCCACCATTAATCTATCCGATATTTATCATGGTTACTGCCTAAATAGCCAATGGCAAGTGAAATAACAGTAACTATTGAAAATACCAGATAGATTAATTTACTTAAAGATGAATAAACTGCCCCTAAATATGATTAAAAGCGGATAAAAATCATAGACTAATAAATACACAGACGGAGCCTTAACTATACTCCATAGTGGAGAGGAAGCTGATATTTGGTGTGAAGGAGACTATAAGGGCCCTGTACAATAACCCGAAATGGAGCTGAACCATGAAGAGAAAGATGAGAGAGTACTTGGCAATGTTACGGAGAGGGGACTTACTTTTTCATCCTTCTCTTCATGGTGCAGCTCCATTTCTGGTTATGGTACATAGACTTATAAACATGGATGTGGAAAGAATAGATAAAATCATATGTCTATGGTAAGCATAGGTACACTGGGCGTCACTAAAAAACCCTTAGAATAGAAATGGATAGAGACCAATTTATGTAAAATTGTTCAAGTAGTGTTTCATTTTTTAGCAATTCACAGTGTATTTATTTAATATTTCTACAAATGCTCAGCTTAAGCTTATGTACCCCACAGTCGACTATGCCCAATTTTCAGTGACACACCCCGTAGATATCATACAGTGCCGAATACAGACGGGTTTTGGAGAAATTCACCGCAACTACTCTCCTCTTACCGCTAAAATCAGTTCCACTTTTCAAAAGGCTCCGTCTATGTACTTATTAGCCTATGATAAAAACGATATAAATTCAATAAAAACGAAGTAAAACGAACAAGAACCGATTAAGTCCGTATGATCACGAATTAAACCGATCATAAACCTACCGAAGAAAAAACGATAAATAACGATAAAGGACGATAAAAAACGAATCAAAACCGATCGAATACGAAGTTTTTAAAGATTGAAAAAAATCGAATGAAGTTCGGTTCTGTATAAAAAAACTTAATTTACATATCAACGAGGCGGATTAATCGTCAATCGATTAATCAAAGACGAAAAGTGCGACGTTAAAATTATTATTAACCGTTCGCGCTCTCCATTTAATACGATTCGTTTAATAGAAATTAATGTCCGGTTATTAATCAAATCTACGCCGGCTCGACGAGTGTGTATTTCTCTCTCTTTCGCTCTCTGTCGGTGCCTCGGTTCGTTTTAATATTAATCTTTATACAATACAAACGACGATAAATCGAAGTTTCGAAGTTACGGGCTTGTGCAAACTCGATCGTTGATCATCCGGACGTATTCGTCGCTTAAATGATTCGAGGTATGGTATTTTAAAAAAGAAGTCCTGAAAAAAGAACTAAACGGTTTCAAAAAGAGAAAATCGAGAAAAATAATTTAAAAAATTTCTCTTGAACGATTCAAAGCGTGCTGAAGAACCAAACTACGATCCGTTTCGGTCGTAAAACGTGGTAAACGTCGTTAACGCGCGTGCAGACGTCTTAATGAATGGACGTCTTAATGTTTTCGGACTGAGAGGTTCTTAAGGGGTTCTTAAGGCTTCGAGGAAACTTCTTCGGATTGATTTTCCGGGAAGAAAAGCTAAGCGTTGGACGACAAAATATCGCTTTGGCTTCTAAAAGTACACAGATGGTAACCGAACGATTCTTTATCACAGGTTTCAATAACCTTAGAGTTTTACAAAATTGAATGAAAATTTTCGGAGATTAATAAAAGAATTTTGATGAAAGGTAGTATAAAATTCAGATGAATTTTAGAAGAATGAAAAACGAATTTCTACCAAGCGTTCATAAATGATTGTAAGGTATCTGAATTTGATGCACTCCTAATTTAGTGATTTTTGATGCTCAACATTGTTACCTGTGAGTTGTCTACTTCGCATTTTGGATATCAGTAGCGTAGCTGGATTTATTCTTTTCATAAACTGTGTGTATACATACACACATTCATAATTATTCGAAATCAAATATCAATTGCAATGTGACATGTTAATAAGGTCAGTGAAATATCTCTCTCTTACGGTTTTTTGACAGCTTTGAATATTTTCTATGCCACGCCTATGGGGTATGATTAACTTTATTGTGTTTACACTAACCTTAAAAATTAACCTATGGCACGCCAAATTCAAACGCCTTACAGTCATTTAAGGACCCTCGGTATAAATTGGGATTAATTAAGAAAAGAAAAAAAAATACGAATTAAGAATACGAACGCGAATAAAAAGAAGTTTATAAAATTAACGCGAATTAAAACGAATTCTAGGAACTAAGAAGGGCTATACTACTTGTAAGCAAACTATAGGTGAAAGAAGTAAAATTTTTATTTTTTTAATTTAGACAATTTTTAAGACGAATTTTGGGAACATTAAGATGAATTTTAATTGAATTTGTGGAACTTTTATCGAATTCAAGCAAAACTAGATAGAACTAAATTTACTAAATTTGAGCACGGTTGATGAAACTTGAAAGAATTGTAGACAAATTTCGACATATTTTATCAAATTTGTACGCATCTTAAATGAATTCAGACAAATTGTAAATGCATTAAGACGAATTTTAAACGGACAAGGACGAATTTTATAGAATTAAAATGAAGTATTTTTAACAAATTTTAGTAAAATTCACATATTTGATGAAATTTAAGGGAACTATAGAGAAATTTAGACAAGTTTGTAAGCGTATTAAACGAATCAAGACGAATTTTATGCGAATAGAGGCGATTTTTATAGATTTAAGAAAAAAGTTAAAGCGAAATAACAAACAAATATAGACAAACTGATAACGTGAGACGAATTTTATAAGGTTAATAGTAATTAAAAACACTTTGGAATGAATTTGCAGAAATAAAGGAATAAATTTTCATCGAATTAAGACGTATTTTGAGCGAATGAAGTCAAATTTAAACAATTGAGATTAATGAAAAATTGAGTTGAATTTTAGAAAAAAGAGCATTTTTAGATTATACAAAATGATTGAACTAAAAATAGTTTGAACGAATTTTTATAGATCGTAACAAATTTTAAAGGAATTAAAACGCATTTAAATAAATTTTAGACAAGATGAGCTTTAAGGCATTTTCTGGCGATACAGCAGTTGAAGACTTTTAAAATTTTCTTATTCTCGCGTTGAACCGTGAAGTCACTGACGAAAACGATTGAACATAGAGATCAAAATGCTCTACTATCTCGATTTAATATCAAGCATATGTGCTGATTGAAAGGTAAAAATAAACACCAATAACTTCTCTAAACGTTCCGCTGATTGCTGGAAATGTACATTCATTAAGATCATCGTTAATTAGACATAATATTAAAGTTTTAATGTCCATTTTTGAAAACAGTACCAACATAAAGGAAAATTTGTTGGTTTTGTACCAACTGTTCTGAAAGATTCGTAAGCGCTTTAAAAACCAATATTCGCGCGAATGCCCAAGCTATAACGTAGCATTTCGAACTGATTTGAATAGAAACCACCTTTAATCAGCAAACAAATGCGTAATGTAGGCAACCACAACGGCCAGCAACATAGCAGCGATAAATGTAATATAAATCCAAGGTAAAATTTTAATCTCTATGTACTTAAGATTACTTAAAAAATGTTTTCTAGCAGTTTGTCGGTATAAATTCGGGATACCTGTGTATTATGAATAAGACAGCTATTCTCTTTTCATGGTTTTCCATTTTCTGTACCTTGTTCGAGACATCTTTAGTTACAAAATCATCTTTGCCTTTAAATTTTTTTGTATCTATTACCTTTCTACAGGGTGTCAGGCAAAAAAACACCCAAAGCCATATCTGCATTATTTTTCCTCGAGATCGAAAAATCATAGTTGGTTAAAATCAAAGCTGGGGCTGGAAAAATTGATATGAACTCCGTAATGTAGTATTCTGTACAATATTTCATTTAATACTTGGTTCATAAAAATGTGAGCAGAAATAAATGAAATTGGCTTTAAAAGTTTTTTGTCTGACACCTGTATATCCATGCAAAAAAAATTGATTAAGCCAATTACTTTAACAAATATGTCTACAAAAGTTTATATTTCATTAACATTTTTTTTTTTTACTTTACGTTTCTTACATTATATTTGACGCTTATAGAGTCTTCCAAAGTCAAACAGAGTGACTCATTTCTTAAGTCTACCCAAAAATTGGTGCTACAGAAAATTCAAATATCCCTAAACCGCATAGTCATAGACGTACAACTGCAAAGGATAAGGAAATTTCCGGTGCAATTTAGGTTGCCTATCCACAAATATTTAGTATTTTGAAAACAGCGTTTAATAGTTACTCTTCTAACGTTCGTTAGGAATTCTTTTGATTAAAATAACACTTTTATACCTTACAAATGCGTCGCTGACGGTTTAGAAACTAACTAAGTGAAACAAAAATAGTAATAATTAACAAAAACATTCATAGTTTGTTCATTTTTCAAATAAAGTTCAGTTCGATTGATCTAAATAAGCAAATTCACGGTGAAAATTCATATTAACATCAAAAAGGAACTACAATAAACAAAATTTAACAATTAATTAACATTTATAAAGTATATTAATAGTATTCACAAACAAACAAAATGTCAACATGAAGAATGCTAAAAATTTTTAAAAACGTTAAATATTTGCAAACATGTAAAAAATTTTAAAAGTGAGAGAAAATGTTAAAAATTTTTAAAAACTATGACGTTGTTATTAGAAAACACAACATAGAACATGTACACCTAATTTGATTCAAGGACGACAACCGACAAACGTGAAATTTGCTAAAGCCACCGATGAGTCACTCCGTTACACCTTGGAACACTCTGTATATGTTGCTAGCTGTTATGGTTGTCTATGTTGTGCATATTACTTGGCTTATTTTAAGGGGGGAGGCGGCTTTCCCACTTGAATTTTTCTTGAATTTTTTCTTCTCAGTACCTTCTGTGCTTTCCACCAAATTTCATTAGTTTTTGAATTTGCCAGTCGAGATTCTTTCCTTATAAGTAAATTTCGTTTTGATTACTTGTATCAAATCCCCTATTGAATTTCGCTAAATTTAATCTTTTAAATTTTATTTCATTCAGTAGCCATAAAATTTATTAAACGTCGTCTTACAAGGAGACCTTACGACTTTGGATTCGCCGATTTTAATGAAAGTGATAATGAAGTGTGAAATATTAGGGTGCACTATTCAGCGATTCACGAGTAAATCGCGATTTCAGCTAGTGAATCAAGGCCAAAACCACTTTACGCCAGTGGTTAGCCATTCACTCCGAATCCGCCTCTGGTTCTTTCTTAATTAATTTAAATTAAAAACCAAAGTAAAAACGAAAAAGTGTGTTGACTTATTTGTATTCAGAACATGTCGTTCCGGAAGGACATCGACATAACTGCAAAATAAAAAATTTTGTTGGGTACATTGATGGCCTTAACTCTTTTTATCAAAAAATTGCAGTTATGTCGATGTTGTTTCGGAACGGCGATATAACAATAAAATATTAAAGAAAATAAATTGAAATATTGCAAATTTTCATTATAATACAAATAGAAACAGGTTACTTTCCAAGATTTCAACCGTATTGTTTCGCACGTGGAAGCCGGGTCGTGGTGAGTCAACAAGAGGCGGGGTCGGGAGGAGGCCAACCATTGACATATAAGTGGTGTGGCCTTGAATCGTGACCTGAAATCGCAATTTACTCGCGAATCGCTGAATAGTGCGCCCTAATATTTCACACATTCCTACTAGGTAGGGGAAGGTGGGTATGTTAGGGACACTTTTTATAATCCATTTAATTGTGGCCATACCAGCAACATAAAAATTTTAAAATGTATTCCATCGAATAGCTTACTGCTTATACTATATTTTGGTACTTATTTGATGTCATTTTTTCTAATGGTTAGAGTTTTGTTGCAGTAGAAGTGATCATTTGTACTTTTGTCCCAAACGTACCTTGCGTTGGTATGTATGGGACAGTCACAAAATGACGGAAGCATAATTGATTTCTTCATCTTCTTCCATCTCTAATTTCTTTTTACGCTGTGTTTAACCTTTTCTTCCCTTTTTCGAAATTTTTTATTCTTGATTTTTAATGTTGCTTCTATTAACAGTTTTTCGGGTGTGTTTGTTAATATATTTGTAATATCTTTGTAAATTGTAAGTATTTTGCACGGATTATTCAAGAACCAATTACCAAGAGCCGATTATGTATATAGGAGGTATATCTGGGATGTCCCAAATATCCCTTTCTTTCAATGTCCCAAACATACCTCATTGTAGTTTGTCTACATTTTATTTTTTTTTAAATTTTAGTATAGGACACAAATAAAAGACAGCAAGGTGTATTGATCAAAAACAGTTTGTAGACTTCACCAATAATAATTTATTAAGTTTTGTAAATAAACACAGTTATAACCAGTACTTATCTGATGTACCCGATTTTTACTTTGAAACAACATAAACGCAAACATCCAATTTTTAAGGTTAAAATAACTGACTGCATTTCAAGTTTCGACGATGTAGTGCTGTAGGTAGCACTAGTAAATTTAAAGTAAGAGAACGGGGTAAATTCAAACAAGTTTTCGGTTTAGATCAATTGTCCCAAACATACCACCGTCCCAAACATACCCACCTTCCCCTACCAGTACCTATCGATTGGTACCACTTTCATTAAAATCGGCAATTCCAAAATCGTGAGGTCTCCTTGTTAGTAAAATTTCAGTAAATTCCTTTTAATATCGTTCGATAATATGGATAATTCATCATACATTAAAGTTTTGTTGAAATTTTCCCAATTTCTTCAGAGTTTTCTGAAATTTCCTCAAAATTCTATTTAGACTGAGTTTATTCATCACTGAATAAATTAATCTATCTGATATTTACTATGGTTACGGTAATTTCCCTTTACATGATTGGATATAGTGCCAGTAACTACAAGAAATATCAGATAGATTAATTTACCCAAAGATGAGTAATTAAGACATGAATAATTAAATTCCATTTAATTTTACCAAACTTCTCAAACATCAATAAACATGTACTTAATATCTTCTTTACTACGCTTATCCTGGCTCGACGTAAGTCCCTTTTTGATCTCGTCCGCGGGTCGGTCTTCTTCTAATCGAAGAAGACACCCACCGGGTCGGCTTCGTAGGGTTCCCGAAGAGGTGCCAAGCCTCAGGGGGCGACACTCCGACCGTCAGATCGTAAATCATCGTCTTTATTACGTCCCGAAGCGATCCAGGTGCGTGTTTGTGTGGAATTTAGTCTTAGCCGTCTCTATTCCGGCCAAGATTCGGTCTTTAAATAGGTTTAATAAAAATGGTGTACAAGTACGCTTAAAATCCGTTTAGAAAATTAAGATTAATATCTTGGACGGTCGTATTTGTAATCGAGAAGATATTGCTTTAGGGGGGGCTAGAACTTGTCCGAAATTCGATCGAAACTTGCTTTAGGCGATGCGATTATCTCCCTGCAGACCGTTTATCTTTATCAAACTTATCAAACGTATCAAATTTGGGTAAATATGGCCGAAGGGTGGTTGAAAATTGTATTCGGGGTGAATTTAGTTACGGTATAGAATTATCTTTAGAAGGTATCAAAATAATGACCAAAATCCATCCAAAAAACGGTTAAACTCAAATTGAAAACGAATTAAAATCGATTAAATTTGAATTTAACTTAAATTTAATAATTTTTATTTTTTATTTCTTTTTTCATTTTATTCACATTGGTTATTAACGTTAACAAGCCCCCATTTTCAAACCCAAACAAGACGATATATTATAACAAACAACATGACACCGTACAACCTTTTTAAACCGACTTTAAACAACGTTAAGCAGAACGAATGAGTGGTATTTTTATTTAAATATCATTAAACAAGCCGGGCAATTTATTATTCCGACCGTCAGGTGTGTATTTTAATCGATTTATTAACGTACTCGGACAAGTTGAAACTGTTTAAGGACTGTTTTAAACCCGTCCGAAGAAGAAGGGTTCAATTATGCTAATCGTGCTAATTTGAGGTCGTAAAAACCTGTACGGGACGTGTACCGGTATCATTTCGATGGGGTTTAAACGTTCTAAAAATTCTGTCTCGGGTGTAAAAGCAGATGGTGTATAAATTTAATAGTTTCCAGTTTATATGGACGGTATCGGTTAGTTTTAGTTTAAGGAGAGTTTGTTTGGAATTAAAATGAATATTTCAGGTTTAATTAGGTTTATTCCGAATTCATTGTCGATAAATGAAGTTTACCATTACTACGACGAAAAAAGTTTATATTTGAGAACGAATTAAAAATAATTCTATTAGAATCAAATCATAGATGAACAAAGACAAAGTTATGTAATTCGTTATTCAAAAAACTTATGAAATGATCAGGTTTGAAATAAAAAATGATTAGTGACATGAAATACGAAGAAAATCGCAAAGATTTTAAAAGTATTTTTGTCCAAATTTTCTCAATTGTTCAAATTTTTAAAAAACTTTCAAAATTGTTTATAAATTAACTAAAATAACTGTTTTATAATTATTTAAAGAAATGTTTAAAATACTTCAAATTAAAAAAAAGTGTGCCTCAAAGTCGCTTAAAACAGTTGTATAAGTAATGGTTATTCATCTAAAATTTATGCTTTTGGAGCTGTTTCTGAAATTGTTCAAATAAAAAATAATTGTTTAAAATAATTTTACGATCGTTTAAAAAAATTTTATAAAATCGTTTAAAAATCGTTTTAAATAATATAAATTATTCCAAAATTGCTTAAAATTGTCTAATATTAATTACATTCTTGAAAAATCTTTTAAAATTTTCCAAATTAAAGAATTTATAGCCTAAATAATCATAAAATTATGTCAGTTGTTACAAAATCGTTAAAAATTGGCTGCAATGTCATAAAAACGTTTGTCATGGTCAAGAGGTTGGCTTAAACGACTGTTGTAAAAAGCAAAAAATTTTCGATGTTAATTTTCATCTTTTGGGGTTTATCCTTGTTTGATTAAAAAATAATTTGTAACATATTTTTAATTTAGAAAAAAATGAGCAAATCTGGACAGTGAATAAAAAGCTCCCTTTGAGGCAGGTAAAGTACTTTTTCTATTTAGCGTACATCAGAGGGTTACTAATTGTAAGAAATTTTTGTTCAGAATGAAACGTTGTGCCCGTATACAAATTTTTGGAACGAGCGGCCCAATTTAATAAAACCCAGTGTTATTGTCATCAGAAAAACGAAAATGCTGTTTCAAAATTTCCTTTCCAACGCTATTGATCCCTAATCAAAGATTTACTTCAACGCATTTTTTTTCTAATTTTTGTCACTTAACTTATTTTAAACATCAAGTTTCAAAGGAGGAGGATTAATTGAAATTTACATTTATGCAGTTTAAAGTCTTAACTTATGCATTATTTTTCAGTAATGATTTATTACGGTTAATCCAGTAGGTAGTAACTTATAATTTATTAAATATCTTGTAATAATTGTTTTTGTTTTATAAAGTTTGGGATATTACTTTGTCGGAGATACTCTGTTTTCTGTTGTGTTTTTCATGAGCTAGTTTAAAAGCGTTTCCCTTATTTCTCACTACAATGAGTTTTATCAATGTAAGCCGATCATTTCAAAAATGTGTATAGAGACATAACATTTCATCTGAAACAAAATATCTTAGTAATACTTTGAAGTACGGTAAACAGAATAGGTCCCACAAAAGGTCCCGCCTCCCACAAAAAGTCTTTTGTTCACTGTCAAGGCTAGTTGGTTACAAGTTAATCTTTACCTAAGCAGGGCTAAACTCCAAAAAATGGAAATTAATAATGAAAATGTTTTGCCTTTTATAAGAGTCATTTCACCTATTCAAAGACACAGTGTAGTTATAACATCGTTTTGTCACAAAATCAACATCAAAAAAGTGGCCCAAGTTGTTTTAAAGTTGCCGTAAATTCTATAAATTTTCTAAATTCGTCAAAAAATCGTCTAAATAGCAATAAAATAGTTCTAATTTCATCTTTAAATAAACGTCTAACATCTAAAAAACATTTAGAATGACTTAAGACCATAAGCTCCTTAAATTCCAAGAACTCCAGGTTTTGCCGGTTAAATTGACGAAACAGGTTGCACAATTCAATTGATATGGAACTACGTTCGCTAAACTTATTGAATCAGAATTTGAAGCTCGAGAGTTTATGTCCAGATTATTTCCTAAATAACTGAAAATTTATTATCGTATTAGATAAAGTAGTTTAAATTTCTAGAAAAGTCACCCAAAATCTTTTAAAACTTAATTTAAAGCTAATTGAAGTAAATACAAATAAATCCAAAATCATATATGAAAGAAAAAAAAAAAGATTATATCCCAATTAAATCCGATCATTTCCAAATACAAGTGAATCTAGTACGATCTTGTTTGATAGCAAATCAATTAAAACTTTTTTCGCAAGTTGCTGTTTTAACACGTTCACGCCGGAACCGATTTTCATACTGCGCTTCATATGGCGACAAAAAATATAATCCTATATTATGCGTACCACCGGTGGTACGCGCCGGCGTGAACGTGTTAAATCATTCGGGCAGTAAGCCGTCTTTATTTCGTCTATACTTCTGTTTGGTTAATAATGGTACCCGCAAAAATAAACTGGTGAAATTGACATGTCTGTTGATACAGTGTTCCAAGGTCAAAGGCAGTGACTCATCGAAGATTTGAGTAAATTTCACGTTTGTTGGTTGGCGTCCTTAAATGAGACCCTAGATTTCAGATATACATATACTATCATTGGCGGATCAAATTTGGTTTACAGGTGCTATATTGTTAATACAGAGTGTCCCAGAACTTAGTTGCCAAACGCAAACCACGCATTCCAGAGCTGATTTCATGTCGATTCAATGAAAAAGTCCTTATCCGAAATTGCTTCCTAAGAGAACTAGAGCATCCTGAAGATGACGTGTCTTATCATGTTTTTTTCGAAATATCTTAATAACGATTTAGCTATTACAATGAAATTTTGAGCGTTTGTAAACTTCGAAATGCTTCATCGTTTGTTGACAAAACAATTTTTTATTGCCATCGTAAAGATGTTAAGCGCTACCAGGGTAAGTTCTCTTAGGAACTAATTTCGGCTAAGGACTTTTTCGTTGAATCGGCATGAAATCAGCTCTAGAATGCGTGGTTAGCGTTTGGCAACTGAGTTCTGGGACACCCTGTATACTTTATAAACGTTAACTAATCGTTAAATTTTGTTTTAGTTCTTTTTTGATATTAATATGGATCTAAATCAATAGAACTAAACTATATTTGAAAAAAGAACAAACCACGGTTCCCTATATTAATTATTATTATTGTGATCTCATTTAGTTAATTTTTAAACCATCAGCTACATATTTTTCATGTACAAAAATGTTAATTTAACCACAGGAATATCTAACGAATGTTAAAAGAGCAGTTATTAAAGGCTCCTTCTAAAATACTAAATATTTGTGGTTAGGCAACCTAAATTGCACCGGAATTTTTTTTTGCTGATTTCATTTCTTCTGCTTGCACTTGGACGTCTATGATTTTGCGATCTAGGGATATTTTATTTTTCTATCTACCAATTTTTGGTCATACTGCAGAAATGAGTCGCTCCGTTTGACTTTGGAACACTCTGCATTTGTTTGCTTTGTTTACTAACAAGTAACAACCTCAAAACTTCGTCTATGAAAAATTTCGTGCTGTGTGGACAAATATTCCGTAACAAATATCGTTAAACTTCAAATTACCATTTGACAGTCTTGACAGTCCAACCAGTTGGATACACTACTCTTATCCACGTTCACAAGAGGTTAAGCTTGGTCGGTACACTCCGCCCAATAAACTTTATAAATTATTTTATGGAAACGAAGCGGTCAATTGATCGTGCAAACCAAGTCTGAGACATTCAGTCACAAAAAAAGCTTTTAGTTGTGGGTGCATACTAATTAAATTCGATCAAAAATGCGTTAAACCCAGACAAATAAATAAAAGTGAAATATTTTAACACCTTTAACGTGATCGTTGGTATTTTTTAATGTGTTAGTTTGGAAAAGCGCATTTTAAAATTTCGCTTAAGGCGTTCATGAAGAGAACGAAGAAGAGGAGCGTGTGGCGAGTAAGACCAAAAATTACTACTATACTAGGAAGTCAAGAAACGTTGCTGCGGTGTGATTACCGCCAATAAAGACGTCAAGACGATCGTTTAAATAACCGGGTGTCGACCTTAATGACCGGCTCGAGCGAAATTTTCGAACCTCCTCGCCTTCGATTGGCCTTTTATTATGATCGGAGGGGCCGCCGCTTCGGTTCACGCAACAATAACATCTTTAACAGCAATATCGCGAACATCAACGAATTACTTACTTATCTTAAAAACCCGAAAAAATATTTTTTTGCCGTCTTTGAAAGAATGAAAAATGTTAATATTATAAATTTTATGAGTTATTAGTTTGAAAGTTAATGTTTATTCCAACAATAAAGAATTTTTTACGACTGTAACATGCCCGTTAAACCTATTAATTTAAGAAAATCATATATAAGAAACTAATTGTTGTTGAGATTTGCAATATTATGATTATTTAGTTTGAAAGTTGGTCTTTATTTTTACTAAAAATAAATTTTCTGCAACTATTAATTTTTTACCTAAACTGATTAAACTTAGTCAATTTTATAAAATTTATATTTAAAAAACTGTTTCTTGTTAAAATTCAAAATTTTTATGATGATTTAGGTTGAAATTTAGTTTTATATTTTGTCAAAAATTAATTGTCTACAACTTTTAGTTTTTTCCACATAAAAGAAAATATACCATTATGTCGATTAAAAATTGGGAATTTTTAAATATTCATACCTATAAAACCATTCGTTATTAAAACTTGAAACATTTAAATTCGTTAATTTAAATAAACAATAACTTTTTTTAAATAATCTAGAAATTAGTTATAATTATACCTTTGTTCGTAGAAGCGAATTCCAACTGTTTCTGATTTTGTTAACCAATCAAACTGATTAATTCTGATCACATGCAAAACTTTATTAGTTAAGGTTTTTTGCATGTGATCAAAATCAAATAGTTTGATTGGTTGAGAAAATTAGAACCCATTCGAAATCGCTTCTACGAATAAAACTTTTATGTATATTCACTATAATTCGTTAGAAAGGATAAAACGTTTTCATAAAATAAAAATTAACTTTGACATAAATTTAGACACAAGAATTTCAAATGAATTTTGAATTAGTGTGAAGTACTGTACGAATTTTATAAAACTGAAGTTATAGCGATCAAAATTTCATAAAATTTCGTTAACGTTTGACGCTAAAATTTTATTTAATTTAAGATTGTCTAAATTCGTTAAATTACCATATTGCTTAATATTTCGTGGTAATTCGTTTAAATTCGTTAATCTCCGTTCAAATACGTTAAACTTCGTTAAATTTCAATTACAATACTTTAATACTTAAAAAACAGCTCTTCTTGTCTTTAGAAAGATTTCAGCGTTAAAAATTACGGGTTATTTAGTGTTTGCGTGACTTGACCGATACGTTAAGAGATTTTTATCGAAAAAGAAACCGACCTAATGACTCAATCGTGTCGAAATCGAGGTAAAGTTTCAATTTGTACACGAAAGCTCACGAAATAAAGACTTTTGGATTGATTTATTTATTAGTGGTCCTCTAATTCGTTTCGAAAACCCGACGATTGTAATGTTAATTCACTTTTAAAAACGTTCCTCACCTCTGAACGAAAAATATCCCGCCAGGATCAGGTAGAAACGCCTAACGCCGACGGTTACACCCATCATATTTAATTATCTCGTTATTTATAGGTTTTTTAAACCCAAACACCTGCCCTACACGATCCCGATTTCGTTCAATCTTTAGTATAAAGTGAACAGTCTAAAAAGACTTGCGTGCTAAACGTCTATTTTAGCTTCATTTTGACTTCGTGCTGCGTTGTTGACGCCACTAAAGTCGATTTTATTATACATCGCGCGCTCGTTTTCATACCTTATTTATTACCATTAACCTCCGCAGCGTTGTTTTACATCCATTTTTAATAAAAAAAATAATTATAATGATAATAAGGAACAACATGTGAGGATGTGAGTAATGCAACTGTTAAAAAACTAATTTTCTTTAATCAAATGTAACGGTTTGAATCGTAACATTAATGAGGTGTGCAGCACACAGTGAGTTCGCGTGTTTTAAGTAAAATCGCGTTGTTGTTCACGTGTCGGGTCGCAATCAGCGACTTCTGATCGTTATCGGAGACGTCCGATCGCCGGTCAGACGGTTTTAACTTCACAATTACACCCGGGGCGAACGTAATAATTCAATTATGGCGATCGCGTGACGGCCGTCGCGACGCCAGACGTCGACGTCGTCGACAAAATTGCGAAAAGGAACTCGACCTTTGCTGTTTGCCGCTTTTGTCGTGATTTATTACTTATACGAATTGTTTTTGGTCTTATTTTCTTAAAAGTAAGGTGTTAGCAAGATTTTTTCCATTTAAAATCAATATTTTGACAAATTTCGTTAACATTTGCTCAGGTTCGTTCAAATTCGTTAAATTTTATTAACTTTTGATAAAATTCGTTAAACGCCATTCAAACTCGTAAACGTTCGTTAAATTTCGTTGAACTTTGTTAAACATATAATTAAAGCGAACTTAAGGAAATTTTATAGATTTGAAGTCGAAATTTGAATAAATTTACTGAAATTTTACAAAGTGAGTAGTAATTAAGTCGAATTTGAACGAATCTTTGACGAATTAAAACAAATTTGAACAAAGTTCTAGGGAATTATTATCACTAATATCATGTTCAAATCCGTTAGTTTTCCACGTTGTTTAAATATTCGTGTAACATTCGTTTCATACAGTAAAAATTTATGAAATCAGTACGAATTATATCGAATTTGAACGAATTTTAGACGAATTAAAACAAATCAGTACGAATTATATCGAATTTGAACGAATTTTAGACGAATTAAAACAAATTTAAATGAACTTCTAGAAAATTAATAAAAATTTGGTCCAATGCAGACGAATATTTAAAATCTGGAACAAATTTTAAAGAAATCAATACGAATTTAAATGAAATTCGTTAAAAATTGTTAAATTTTAATTACTATACCTTAACACTCAGTAAAATGAACTGTTTTTGCCTATAGAATGATTTCAGTTAAAAATTACGAGTTTTTTAGTATTCGGCTGACTTGAAATTCGCTGAACTTCCTTCACACTCATAAAACTTCATTAAATTTCACCACAGTTCGTTAAATGTCCTTAAACTTTGTTAAATTTCGAAAATTTATAGAAATTCGTGAAACTTCTTTAAGTTTAAATTAAACTAAATTTTCTAACTTTCTTCTCTAAAGTCATATTTCACATAATATAAGGTGTTAAAATGAGGTCTTTTCCCGAAGTGCATGATTAAAAATTTATTACGAAAATAAGTAAAATTTAGTTTACTAAAAGCTTCGTTTAACTTTGTTCATACTCGCTAAAATTCGTCAAGTTTATTGGTTTTCCAGCTTGCGATTTTTTGAATTCCCGCTGTGGTTCGTTTTGCCCAAAATTGTTTTGAATAAAACAATTACTTGGAAGATATACTTTATGACTTATTGAAGGCATTCGATTGCGTCTCTCACCATACGCTAATTCGTAAATTCAGTGAATCAAAATGAACGTCAGCAATATTAAACTAATGCTTTTATATTTGGCAAATAGATCGTAATATGGCTCTTATGGTGAACTGAATTCGGTCTGCTTGCCAATCATGTGTAGTGCTCTTCAGAGCTCAGTTTTGGGGCCACACCTGTTTTTCATATTTATCAATGACTTACCTACCGGAATTCCACAATATTCAAACTTGGTTCTTTTTGCCAACAACACAATCGTAATAGATTTTTCCAGTGATGATTATGCATTGCAACATCAAGTCAGTTTCTTGCTTGTATTTCAAGCTGGTTTCAGCACAATGGACTGATTGTAAGTATGAACGACAAAAAACTCAAACACTGGAATTCTCATTTAGATGCAATATGTACTATAAGGGCTGAAGTCAGTTTGAAATGCACTTTGCTAGTATACTATACGACTTTCCCACTATAGGAAAGAGGAATGCCACCAGGCCGAGAAAGATGTAGTATTCGTTCCCCATCCAGATGTCTCACCCTCCGATCCGTAAATTAATTTAATATACAATATTAAATATTGACATTTTCTTCCCATTACATATATTCTTCACTACCTTCAAAGTTCTATCGAGTAATATGAAATTGTTGAATGTTAACCATTTCAAAATGTCACTGAAATGCGTGTACTATCTAAATCCTCAGATTCCTTGGTTGGAAATAAGTCAATTTATGTTATCTTATCTATATGCAAGGTTGCTTCGTTTCGCCGATCGAAAGCTTTAAAAATAACATTTTCCGGGTTTTTCTTAAATTACTCGAAAAATCTTCATTAGATTTTATTCATTTCTTGACCATGTCTTTATATCAGCAGGCTGCAGCTTGCTATGGAAGAAATCAGAATTTCGAAACACACAGGACGTTTAGAAACGTTCTCACCATAAGTTATCTACTCAAATCTTTTCAACCACCCTGTTTAATTTTCTATCACTTATTTTCTGAATAGCTACATTAATTTGCAAACTATTTTCTCTTTTACAAAATTCCAGTTGGGCAAACGATTTAGCCACAAGAAAAAAATTTTTATCCCTACAAGCCCAAACCGTTAAGTTAAGGTAGTATTCATTATATTCAAAATAAAGAAAGCTGTAGTTTGCTGGCTACAGCTTTGAATAAAATTTAATGAAGATTTGTTGAGTAATTAAACAAAAACCCACGGAAAATATTATTTTTAAAGCCCTCTAGCGACGAAATCAACCTGTATATTATCACTATAATATTTGTATCTTCAAATGGCATTTTTTATTTTCCTTTAAATAACTTGCGAATATCATGTAAATGGTATATATCACCAATAAAATGTTATTATCATTAATAACTTCGTAAACAACTTAATTTTCTAACTAATATCCTGAGAGCACATGCTAGTTCTTTGACTCACTTTCTATCTAATTTATCTTCTTAGCCAGCTAACATTGTGACTAATTATTTGGCTAAATTTTTTACAAACTCCTCGACTAATAAATTGAATTTTAAAATTTCAAGAAATTCGTTAAATTTCCTAAAGTGACATGGATTTTCATTAAAATTTGTCAAACTTCATTCAAACTTACAAAACTTCGTTAAAATTTATTTAATTCAAATTTAATTCATCAAAATTATATACCGATTACATCCGAACTAAAAACCATTCCCTGCGAATCCAAATTGACCATTGGACGACTAAAAACGAATGAGAAACGATTATACTCGCACAAGAACGACTGAAGCCGATCATAAACGAACAAAAGCAGATGGAATACGAACAAAAGCGATGGTGTAAAATGTAAAAGCGATTAATGATTATTATAAATTTGGTCGTTTTCGAATATAAACGGGTATAATAACAAAATATGAAGAAAACCGTTAAAAGATCATTGAAATTTTCTTAAAATCATGTGAAATTTCATGAAAACGTTAAAAAATCTCTACACTGTCATAAATCCACCATAATATTTAAAAACTGGTTTTAATTGCCATAAAGTCACCATAGTTCCTATAAATCGTTTAAAATCGTCAAACATTCAACTAAATCTCAATAAAATAGTTTAAAACTCGCCAAACATTATTCAAAGACCGTATAACTTTGTTATAAAATTATTCAAATTAAAAAAAACGGATTCAGAATGGTTAATTAAATAAAATAAATGAATGAACAATAACGATCGAAACACGAATAACAGCACCTATCTGAAGTAAAGTCCAAAATAATTTCCAAATAAATAAACATCATATACAGTAAAATCTCCCTTGGGCGGACACCAACGGGACCCACCAAAGTGTCGGTTCAAGAGGGATGTCCGCTTAAGAGGAATGCAAAGTAATTGTATGAGAGTCGGATGGTTCCTCGAAAACTGTCCGTCCAAGGGGGGTGTCCGTTCAAGAGGGGTGTCCGCGAAGGGGAATTTCACTGTATATACCATCTACATTTTCTTTTGTACTTCTAATGGTGGATTTAGGATGTCATACTTAAAGGCTGTAATTGTAACCGTAGCAATAACTTTGGTATTTATAAAAAGTTCAACTATTTTGTATTCATAGAAGCATTTAGGCAACGTCTAGAAATTACGGCAAATTTGATGTTTATTACAGCTAAGGTTACAGTTAAGTTTGACATAATAAACCCACCATAAATATCATTAACTTTTAGTAAAATTCTTTTGTAAAATTTGATTAATCTTCCTTAAAATTGATTAAACTTCGTTAAAAGTTGTAAAACTTCGTTAAAAATAATTTGATTTTGTTAAAATTTCGAAAACTTCGCTAAAGTGTTTCGTTAAACATCGATCAACACGGTAAAAATTTGTTAAAAGTAATAAAAATTTGTTAAAATTTATGAAACATTAAGATTGGTCAAACTTTGTTAAATTTCCGTAAAATTCTCAAAAACTCGTTTAAATTTGTTAAATTACGTTAAACTTTTACTAACATCGTTAAAACTTCGTTAAGATTGGTTAAATTTCGCTAGATTTCGTTAAAATTCGTAAAATTTCATTAAAATCCGTCAAATATCTTTCAACTTCGTTAAATTTTTTGACTTTCTTCTCCAAAGCCATATTTCACACAATATTAAACTGTCCCGACCGTTAATAACGTAATATAGCGCCGTCTAATCTCCTAAGTTATGGCTTTTGACGTCTTTAAAATGTTCTTTTATGGTGGAATAAGAATTTTTTGAGACTTACCTGTAAGGATTGCGTTGAAGCAAGAAAGAAAGAAATAAAAACTCTTGGGGTTTAATGGAATAAATAAGTATATTCATAATTTAAGTCATTTTGATATACAATAGTTGTCGTATTGCTCTGAACTATTAAGTTATTTACCTTTTCTTTTTCATTAAACGTTTAAAATTAAATAAACTCGTTGTATTTTCTTTTCGAAATAAATTATTATCCGACTTATTTACACAAAATCTCGTATGATATTTACACAATTAACAAAAAAAAGTCCATTTTTTCTCGATATGTTGAATTTTTTTCGAAAAACTATTTACACGACTTTTACACTCCTAGTTAACTTAACTCTAATTATTTATTGCACAGTTCCTTTTTTCGTTAACTTAACTTTAAATTTCTTTCTTCAAGTATTTAGTAAAGATTCTATACTAAAAGGATTCGGTCTCCGTATTTTGTCTTCCGACGTTTCCCCCGTTAAATCCGAACCACCTTCGTTATTCCCGTACATAATATCTCTACTGGTGGTGCTTAAACTTTCACTTTCAGCTCCCGAATCACCGACGACGTCGATATCGCTGTCGCTGTCCAAACCGTCGGCTCCCCTTTGACTTAGATATTCTCGCTTTAAAGCTACCAAGTCTACGGCGATTCCTTTCGCTCGAAGTTTCCTCGCCTGACGTTCCAAAGCTTTTTGGAGCTTTTTCCTCCTGCGGGCTCGTTCCCTGGCTCGCAATTCCGCCGGCGGAATCGGCTCTCCGGAACAGGATTGAGGATGAGCGTTATGAGCGGGTCGACCTGGTCCTTTTTTCGTATGTTCCTTTTTACGCCATTTTGCCCGACGATTTTGAAACCAAACCTAATTTAAGACAGAAAGAAGACTTTGATTTATTGAAATTTAGAAGAGTTATTTGAAATTTTGACGTGAAAAATTAAGTGGCAGACTTGGATAATGTTTTCAGTTGACTTGAAATGATTAAAGTTGAAAAATTAGAGGAAAATATCAAAAATCACTTTGATAAACTTTTATCACAGATACTTTTTAATTAAATTAGTAACGTTTTTACAAACTTGTAAAATTTTATTGATAAAGTAAGGGGGAAAATGGTAGACCAGTTCGGTATGAAGTCATCAACCTTAACACAATCAATTTATATGTATATCACGCAATTACGGGCGCGCTGGCGTACAGGGGGCGCCACCGGGCAGCGCTGCGGTCGCTGCAAGAAGTTCTCTCTGCCAACCAGATCCGCCCCTCTCGGATTAACATGTTAATTATGACCCCGAGGGGATCAACTTTAAATGTATACGTAAAACTACTTTTTTTCTGGGAGTATGCTAAAAATCGATGGGTGACGAAAGAGAACGAGGGGTGACAAACCTCGGCGGTTTTATTCCCGTACAAATAGTCCTATTTCTAACCCAATATCCGGAGGCCATCTGCGAAATGGAGTATTGACAGTCCTTCTTAGGGTCGGGCGTAAGGTCAAAACACCCGTTTTCTACCCTCCCTAGGGAAAAATTCTTTTTCGATCCTAAACCGCCTTTAAATCGAAGTAATTTTTCCCTTTTCCAAAGCACAAAAGTGCTGAAGTTGTTCCCGGGCGAAAATTGCATTTTGCAAAAGATAAATTATGATTGCCGTTGATGCGACGGGGCTGGAATCGCAAATTGGACTCCCATAAAATATCCATCATAATTACCGGTGTTTTGCATATAAAGTAGGACGGCTTCGAGATTCGACTTGGTGCTTCTTTTTTAAAAGGGCGGAGACTCTCCTCGAGTATAACGTCTTTATAAAATGACCGGGAGCGCGATCGATAAATATTTATCGGAGTTTCAGAGCCCTCAAGAGAAATAGTGAAGGTTAATTTTACCGAAGGTTAATTTTTTCCAAGATTTAACCCGTTTAGATATGTTACTTATGTCAATTTGGTTGTCTAACACGTTTACAAAATATGAAAGAAAGTAAGGTCTTTATAAAAAGACCAGGAGTGTGATCTATAAATATTTATCGGAGTTCCAGAGTCCTAAAGAGAGATAGTAAAGGTTAATTTTACCAAAAGTTAATTTTCGTTTCGATCTGTTTAAATATCTCAATTAATGTTAATTTGGCCTAACACGTATTTAAAAAATGAAAGAAAGTGAGGACGTAACGTTGTAACCAAACTTGAAACCCTCTATGGTTAAATCTTAAAAAATTTTTTTAAAACCAAAAGATCCTTCGAACCTCACGACTCTTATATCTCCTCTTGAACCTTCTTTTTTAAAAATAACCGTTATTGCTCAATTTATGGCAGTTAATGACCGAGTAGAACACGAACGATAACACTCCGTTGCTTCAGGGCCTTTACTGCACGAATTTACCGCGATCCAAACTTGATTTTGAGCGCCACCTAACACCTAAAAAACTATCCACCTATTTTTCTTAATTTGAATACCAAAAGTGACAAATTTTGAATTCATCAATATTCTACTTCAAAGATGATTGATTTATCGATTTTGTTCCGTCGGCGCCGACGTCGTTTAAAGTGATTCAAAGCGAACTAATTCGAGTTAATTGACGTCCAAAGTTAATTACGATTAGAGCTTAATGCGGAATGGTTTGGGTTTAATTAAAACGGTCCTCGTGGAATTATTTCGACGCGAATTGGACCTCGTTTTATGCGTAATTGTGAAACGTCAAGGGGATCTAATTTTATGGGCGTTATCTTTGGTAAAACCGTTTTTGATAAAACGTTTTCATTTTTTTTACCGTTTAATTAACAAATCTTATCAATATCTTTGTTTGTTTATTAACTTGATGTTTTAGTCTTTAGTGATTTTAACGTGAATCTTGAATCAACATAACCCTTAAGACAACATAATCTGTCTTAAGGGAACTACAACGATTTCCAAAAGGAGCAAAAGAACATGTTGAAAAAAAAAGATGTTAGAAATGACATTGCTTTAAACGTACAGCAACTCTGCTTTCTTTTAAATCCAGCCTCATCGCCAAAGCTTCTCGCATAAATACGTCCGGGTAGTGGCTGGCTAAGAAAGCTCTTTCAAGTTCTTCAAGTTGCCAACTGTTGAAGTTCGTTCGACTTCTTCGTCGTTTCGATGCTGCGCTTTCTGAATCCGCACCTTCACCACTACTTCCAGCTCCACCTAAAAAAGAAATATCAAAATCATATTTGAGAAATAAATATGGTTATTTTATTGTTTATTCGTTATATAACTCGTTATAACGATATCCATTAACGATTATTTGATTAAATTAGACCTAAACTAGGTTAGAGTCCCGTTTTTAGGGTTTTTAACGGCTAAACGCGTTTATCGCAATCCAAGTAATCAACAGGTTTTTACTTTTCAATCCTTAAAAACCTAAAATTCTCCCTTTATTGGATGTATTTACCAAAGATTAAGCTTAGTAACATAAAATCGAATTAAACCTCCCTTAGTTAAGGATCGAAATCCCCTCTAGGAATACAAATCCCCAAAAGGTTACGTTTTTATTCGCCTGATGATTTATAACCGAGCATTAGGCGACTTCTCGCTAACCTCCTGATTTGTTCTATACAATAATAATAGAGTTCGGGCCGCGAATATCTCCCACGGGGGTGATATTTCAATGAGGGGGAGGTTTTTGCGGAGAACAGAACCGACACACGAATCTCGCAGATAAGGACAAAGTGAGTCGAAGAAAATCGTTTGAAGTTGTTCGAGGGAGATGGAGAGTGATTGAGGCATCCCCCAACTCAATTTAACGCCACATTATAACCGAGTGAAGGAGGAGGTTTCGGTTCGGAACGCCCTCTGTGAATAAACATACGTATCGTCGGGGATTTAAGGGTGAATTTTGACGCTACCGACGAAATTTTTTCATCCGTTTAAGAAAGTAGAACAAATCGATGGTTTTCTCAGTCTAGATTAAAAATATTTACTATTATTCGATTTGTAACTTCATTATGTAAATATAATTTGAGGAATTGACCATGTTTTTGTACAATTTTTAATTTATAAGGTCAAAACCTTTATAAATCATCCGGTTGACATTTTATTGTATTCAAATTTCAACCTAGTCTACTCAATATTTTTTTCAAGACCACACTACTTTAAAAGAATTCATCAGATTATAGTTTTAAGCGAAAAGAGGTAGGTTAACTACATCATCTTCGTAATCCTTTTTTCACCATTTCTTTTGGTTAACAACAACCGAGTAGTGTTGTGTAACAATTCAATTTGAACCGGTAGGTAGTTAAACTCTTGTCCAATAGAAATAAAGGAGGGCGTGGCTTCAATTCATCCTCTAGATGGAGTTGGCAATCGGTTTATGACGTAATCGTTCTAATTTCATCCCCACTACTAGCAATTAAGGATTGACACTTTATGTCTTGATGCAGAACATATATTTCTATAGAAACATATATACATTGATGGAAACATATTCATCGTGATGAAAAATATGCGCTTTAACAATCAACATTTTATTTTCAAATTTACGGCTAAAATAATTCAATCAACTCAGATTGGACTTGGAAAATGGGTTAATAAATAAAGACGATAAACATCAAGAAAAGGATGAAGATAATGATGATGATGAAGAGGACAAGAAGAAGAAGAAGCGTCGTGGCGACCAATAAACAAAGTTAATAACTTAATACTTCGCGGCACGAAGCCTTTTAGCGAAACTCGAAGATCGAAGCTCGAAGTTGGAAGGAAAGTGAAGTGTATGGGTAGAGGAAAAGGAGAGAGAAGAAATTTATGCGCACGGACGAAACCGGTACTTCTCTTCTTCTTCTTCTCTTCCTCTCGACCCTCGAAGCCGGGTAATTTGAAATTATACGCGCGGACATTATGGCCCGAACTTTAATGGTTTTTGCGAAAAGACGACCGACCGGAGAATTTATTATTATTGGCGATTCGGATATCTCTCTTTCTCTTTCGCGGTTCCTTCTTACTTTGATAGTACGACTTTTATCCGTTTATTTATAAGTTAATTTTACCTCTTACTAACTAAATTTACTTATCTACACTAATTAAACCAGACTTTAATTAAGAATAGATTTGGAGTAAGACTACAAGTAAATCAAAACTCGACTTGAATCAAAACAGGACTTAGATTATGATAAGAGATAGATTAAAATTGAATAGAGTTAATTGTAGAATTCGTTTATATCAAGTAAAGATTTTGATAAAAATTAAATTTGACTTAAACTAAAACTAGGCTTAAATCACAACATATTTTAATTAAAACAGAACTACAATTAAAACTTGACTTAAAACATGACTACTAAATTATTTAAAAACTTACATAATTCATTATTTAGTTATCATTCATTATTTAGAGTTATCAAATTATCAGGAAAAATCTTTTACGACTTATTTAATTTCACACTTGCCCTAGTGTATGAGCGAACGTAAAATGAACATATAAGGATGTCAAAGAACGTCTAAGAACGTAAGAAGACAAATAAAAACGTGTAAAACCGTGTAAGATGTTCATTAACTCAATGCGGACGTCCAACCAAGCCAACCGAGCGTAACTCAAAAGGAACGAGTTGTTCGGTTATGCATCCAGGAGAGATGGTAAAGTGTTCGAAGGCACGCGAGGTGGTTTAAACGTCGGTTAAGTTAATAAACTATTAACTCGCGAAAGGTTAAAATTAGTAAAAATGACGTAACTAAAGATATATTGGAAGAGAGTTTGAAAGATTGAGTAAATTATTGATGTGGATTTAATTTAAAGAAGAAGAGCTTTGAATTCTAAATGTAGTTTTCTTCCAAAAAAACGAAAAATTCTTTTCAGCAAATGAACATCAATCAACTTGTTTATAACTAATTTTAAGACATATTTCATTACTAAAAATTAATTAACCAATTTTGAAACCACAACATAAATCATTGTTTTTAAACTCATCGATGTTACAACATTCTTAGGTCATAATTTTCAACCTTGAACATAACCAGCAAGAATCTTTTAAAATCTTTTTATTACACATCAAAGAACAACTTTTTATTTACAATACTTGATAATTTTGATGTAGATCTGCTGCTTAGTTTCTTAATCACAGCAAATCTCGTCTGAGACTTGAAAATCGATAGATTAACGATCACATTATTCTATTTCCTTTACAATCCATTCATTTCTTTCTATATTTAACCGTCGCATAAATCATTCCATTCATTCATACGTTTAATTATAGCACATTATTACACATCCAACACTCAGATAACCTCTCATTACTAAATAGATACAATCAACAACCCAACTATTGTTTCCCATATCTTTTACGAAGCAATAATAATCGACGATTAATTAAGTCACGTTGTTAATTTTGCTTTAATTGGTGTTACATTTCATTCAGATTAATCAAAATTAATTACAATAAAAAAATGCTTAAAATAAGTTTAGACACCTTTTAACCATAGCAGTTAGACTGTACGTCTATTTTTGCTAAGAACGTTTTATTAAGTTAGCATAAAGTGTAATCGAAGGGTGAAAACATCGTAACAATCGCCGATTTAAACGGATTTGATGCTTTCGACGAAACACAACCCACCCTAAAACACCAAAAAAGAACAACTTTAACTTACAGCCAGTTAGGGTGGTTTGGTTCCTTTGAAACCCTCCGACGAGACTTTAGGGGTTCGTAACCCCTCGAAAAACCCTACTATGAATCTAAATTAACCCCCGACAAATGTTAGGGATCATTTCTCCGGCGTTAATTCGAATTTATTTAACTTTAACGTCAAGTACAACATCAAAACGGAATCATAGTACTAACTTCCATGATATATAGATGCGGTTCAATAAAAAAAAACTTTTAGTTTAGAGGATTTAAAATTAATTAATCATTATTAAATTATGATATCAAATTTATTAGAAAATAAAGTATCAGGAAGAATATTTTGTACCTATACTATAAAGTGCAACGGAAGTTGCCATTTGAAGCACTATTAGCCACCAAGCATAACCTTAATTAGTTTTTACCAGGCTGCTAATAATCTCTGTGGAGAGGTTTATGACATACAGCAAAGGACAAAAGTTAACATACAGTATCAAATTATAAATTATTATAACGCATATTAACATAGAAAAAGAATTACTACTACATATCGATTAGAAATACTTTTCGTAAAAATATTTCAGTTTATTTACAAAAATAACCAAAAACATATAGTTTTAATTACCACATTGCAAAAGTTTATCAAATAAAATAAAAATTAACATGATAGATTAATTATTATGTCCTCTTAAAAAATTTTTCAAAATATTTTAGTACTGCGTTGGCCCTTCTTGAGGTTCTATATTCGTGGCATTGAAGCAACTAGGTTTGTTGTTTGTACTGCTATTACTTCATTCCATGATTTCTTTAATGCAGATTTTAGTGTTTTCACATCTGTTACTTTACGCTTCCGAATGCGATCCCCCAAAAACTGCCAGTCATGTTAAATCGAAATTAAATCCAGACTTTGAAGAGGTGTATTAAGCTGTTTATGTGCGTTATACAGAGTGTCCCAGAACTCAATTGCCAAACGCTAACCACGCACTCTAAAGCTGATTTAATGCCGCTTCAATAAAAAAGTTTTTATCCAAAATTGCTTCCTAAGAGAACTAGAGCATCCTGAAGATGACGTGTCTGATCATGTTTTTTCGAAATATCTTAATAACGCTTTTAGCTATCACTATGAAATTTTGAGCGTTTGTAAACTTCGAAATGCTTCATCGTTTGTTGATAAAACAATTTTTTTATTGCCATCGTAAAGGTGTTAAGCGCTACCAGGGTAAGTTCTCTTAGAAAACAATTTCGGATAAGAACTTTTTCGTTGAATCGGCATGAAATCAGTACTAGAATGCGTGGTTAGCGTTTGGCAACTGAGTTCTGGGACATCCTGTGTAGCAACCAGTGTTTGACAACAATTGGAATACGTGGAATGACTAGATAACAAGACGATTGAGATCGTTGTCTTGTTGAAAAATCCAACTACTCCCAAATTTAAAGCTTTTTACTCATAGCTACAAATTTAGTTCTAAAATACTATTATATTGACAACGATCCATAGTTTTTTACATAAACATCAGTTTTCAATACCAGATGCTGCTGTGACTCCTGAAACTATATTACCCCGTACTTTACTGTTTGTAATAAAATCTTCAGCTCCATCGCTGTGCTTTCTTTTCGCCAAATTTTTGCCCGCTCATCATTTCCAAAAATGGTGTACTTCGATTCATGAGTAAACAAAACTTTGGACCAGAAATCCATTACTTTTTCTATATGAGATTGGACAAATTCTAGTCGAAAAAACGATTCTTTTCCAAATAACAGACTTACTTCTGAATGTACTGCTGAAAAGTCTATTGTTACGTTGAACTTTTTGTATGGTTCTTGCAAAAATGTCAATTGTAAAATGGTCAGCTAATTTTGGTGAGCTAGATTTAGGTTTTTTTTTCTTATTTCCTTTAATATGAAGCTAATATCCCTTCTAGATAATTACCTTGACCAGCCTATAAACTCTACTATTGAAAAATTATTTCTCATTATAGTTTTGGATAATGGTTTGGACCGTAGATCGACTTATGTTTATAATGTTGTCAATATGAAATTGGACAAATTCTAGTCGAAGAAACCGATTCTTTTCCAAAATTACCGGCTTGCTTCTGGATGTCCTGCTGAAAAGTCCATTGTTGCGTTGAACTTTTATATGATTCTTGCAAAAATTAATGAAAATTAAATAAATAAAACCATGGAAGAGAAATCCATTCCCTTGTCTATATGAGATTGGACATATTCTAGTCGAAGAAGGGGATCTTTTTCCAAAATTGCCGGCTTACTTCTGAATGTCCTGCTGAAAAGTCCATTGTTGCGTTGAACTTTTTGTATGGTTCTTGCAAAAATGTCAATTATAAAATGGCCACTTAATTTTGGTGAGCTAGATTTAGGATTTTTTCTTATTTTCTTTAATATGAAACTAATATCCCTTCTAGATAATTATCTTGACCGGCCTATAAACTCTATTGAAAATTTTTTTTCTCACTATAGTTTTGTGTAATGATTTGGACCGTAGACCGACTTAAGTTTATAATGCTGTCAATTGAGATTGCACTAATTCTAGTCGAAGGGGATCTTTTTCCAAAATTACCGGCTTACTTCTGAATGTCCTGCTGAAAAGTTCATTGTTGCGTTGAACTTTTTATATGATTCTTGCAAAAATATCAGCTAATTTTGGTTAGCAAGATTTAGGGTTTTTTCTTATTTTCTTTAATATGAAACTAATATCCCTTTTAGATAATTACCTTGACCGGCTTATAAACTCTAGTGAAAAAATTTTTCTCATTATAGTTTTGGATAATGGTTTGGACCATAGACCGACTTAACACGTTCGCTGCGGCTCATTTATTCACTCATGTATTTTCCCATTTATACGGGACTTATTAACCCCGTACCGCAGCGAACGTGTTAAGTTTATAATGTTGTTAATTTGAGATTTGACAAATTCTAGTCGAAGAAGACGATTCTTTTCCAAAATTACCGGCTTACCTCTGGATGTCCTGCTGAAAAGTCTGTTGTTGCGTTAAACTTTTTGTAAGGTACTGGCAAAAATGTCAATTACGAAATGGTCAGTTAAATTTGGTGAACTAGTTTTTTTTTCTTATTTCCTTTAATATTTATATTAAATTTTCCTTTAATATTAGCTTTAGCCAATATCCCTTCTAGATAATTTACTTTGACCGGTCTATAAGCTCTACTATTGAAGCATTTTTTCTCATTATAGTTTTGGAAAATGGTTTGGACAGTAGATCGACTTAAGTTTATAATGTTAGCAATTCCGCCGTAAAATTTCTTTTCTTCTCGATTTTACTATCAGTATTCTAATTTCAACAGAGAATTTCCCTTTGCACTAAGTAGTTAAAAAATATTCTAAGCAAAACTATTCTATGACACTCTCACCTCATGTAGACCTTTCTTGTATAAATTTTATATTATTTGATGATTTTTTTATGTATTAATAGAACCCATTTAAGCTTTTTTGTGGGTAAGTAAGTATTTCTAATCTTCCTGTAATATTAATTTTATTATTATCTTATTACATTTTACAAAACCTCACGATTAAGTGCTATATCTAGACTTTTGTCCGTCACTGTAAATGTCGAATTTAACAACAGTGTAGCGGTATTGGCGAGTTGTGTAACGTGTGGTCTTTCTTCAACCAAAAAGAATAACAAATGATGCCCCTGATGATCTAAATGATCTAATGCCCCTGCTCTCAACTTTGATAGATCATTATTGAAAGTGAATTTGAGAGCACAGTACTAATTAATTATTTTATAACAATGTTTTTATAGATAGTTACTAGTTGTGCGATATGTGGGATGCTTCGTTAACTAAAAATAAGAACTAAGGTATTATATTTAATTGGTGAGTGAAAATTTGGTCGTTTTCACATGATTTAGCTGTGTCAAATTTGGTAATTCAACTGTGGAAACGTTAAAGAAATCTATGTGAAGCTAATAATTGTAGATGCTTTAAAATGGAAACTTACGTTTCAATTTTAGGACATATTAATGAAAAATTAGTAATGCACTTTCTTGATATTTTGAATTTAATTCAATTTTCTTCATTTACTTGATATAGAATTTTTTTTAATTAAAATAAATCGTTTTGGTTATTGTTTCGATTTAAGTAAATGATAAAATAATTGACAAAAAAGAGGCCGTTAAAACGGTTTTAATAATGATTGTATAGGGTTAAGATGTCGTTAAAAGCTTTCGTGAAAAATTGACCGAGTTATTATCTGATGACGGTACTAAAAACGATCGATCGTCTCGTTTCGGAGCTGTTTTACAAATGGAAGCCTTAACGAACTGTGATTTAAAAAAGTGGTTAATTAATTTAAACGAAATGACGTGCAATTATAAACAAAACATTTTTCTTCAACTTCAACAAGAAGATTTTAAAAGTTATGCGTGGTTTTTGAACAAGATGAAAAACTGTTTGTTTGGTTTATGAAATTAAAAAAAGATTAATAACAAATTTAAAAATTATTTATTTAGTTTTTGGTAATCGGGGCAATACCCAATAAATTTTTCCAATATTCCCGATCGGAAAGATAAATCAAATCAATTCGTCTCGGAAATAAATAAAATCGAAATTGAAGTAGATAACAAGCTAAGATATAATGCAAAAATAGAAACTGCTTCGTTTGTGATTTATTCAATTTTTCCCCCTATCCGGAAACAGAAAACGGAAAACAACTTCTCTTCTCATTTTCTTCCCCTTAGACAAATACAAATAAATTCAAAGAGAAATAACGTTTTATCTAGATTTATGTTTTCGATAAGAAAAAGTTATATTTCAAAAATAATAAACCCACCATTTGTTATTATTCGCTGGAAACCATAAAATTGGTAGATTATTACGTTAGATTCACCCTAATGTCCCAAATCTCATTTAAAATACCGTAAATATTGGCTTCTTTTTAACATAATAAAATCGTTTTTAACACTTTGATGTAAAATTCTAACCTTTACCCGCATGCGATTCACTCCCCGAATCCTCGCTAGGGGGTCCGGCTGGAGCCCCCAATCTAGGCGCGCTCAATGCCGTCGGATACCTCGGCCTTCCAAGTGGCCCGAAAGCCCCCGGCATTCCCAACAAACTCGCTGCCCCGGGAAACTGTAACAAGGGGGCCCATGGTGGCCGAGGGGCCAAATGGGCGGCCGCCGCCGCGTATAATTGCAACGCGGGGGGCGGCAGCACCCCCGATTCCAACACCATCCTCCTCCGAAACTCTTCCGCTTGTTCTTCAGACACTTTGACCACAAAAAGTTTAAATCCCAAAAAGAAATCTAATTTTACCACTCGAATATTAACAAATTTTTGATTTCGTCACCATATACTTAAAAAGATGTATTTTTACACAAGTTACCGGGAAACACTTAAAAAAACTTTTTAATCGGTTTAAAAACGGTTAAAATCCCTTAAAAACCGTCTTGTCCCGGTTAACATAGCGAACCGTCCGAACTACGATCGAGTTGGCGTTTTACTAAAAACAACCCAACCCAGGGTTAACAATTGACTTTAGTGGGAGGGAGACGGACAAAGACGGCTGATGGTATAGAGAGGGGAGAAGTCCCGCCTATAGTTAGGTACTTGTTCGGTTCGAACTCGACTAGATGCCATGCGATTGGTTTAGAGTGACCACACCCGGTAGATAAACCACACCCAGACGTTTTTCTAAGGCTTTA
The DNA here is from genome assembly GCA_036711955.1 of Digitonthophagus gazella. Taxonomy (NCBI): domain Eukaryota; kingdom Metazoa; phylum Arthropoda; class Insecta; order Coleoptera; family Scarabaeidae; genus Digitonthophagus; species Digitonthophagus gazella. Next base: position 11,097,572 of record JASCIT010000012.1, read on the forward strand.
ACGAGGTTTTTAGGAGAGGAATGAAATTAAAAAAGTATATAAAAAATTAACTGGGTGGGGTATTTGAAAACCACGCCTTGAAACGCTCAAAACACCTTTCGGGGATGGTTTCGGATGGTGAAATTTTTTTGGGGCTTTTTGATTATTTCCTGATTGATTGAGGGGTTTTGGGGAGTTGAGGGGATTTTTTGTGATTTATTGTTAATTAGTTTCGTTTTTGGGGGAGCTGGAGTTGTGTGGGAGCCATTTGGGGCGTTGTGGGTCGCTTCCCGGCGTTTTATGGGGGTCGGGGTCGATTAATTTTTAGATCGTATTGATTTCGATTAAATTTTTAGTTTATTCGCTCACCGGATTTTGCGGCATCCCGACAATTATTGTTTAACTGTACGTAACCCATTCAATTTTTGACATCTAAACTTTTAACGATAAATCTCGAAAAATGTTTCGATATTTCTCGATTTCTCGCGGTAACTCTTGTCGTTGTAAATCAGGTTGTGTTTCTGGTTTCGAATTCAGTTTAAACTCGAGGCCGTTTCAGAAAATCGCCCGTCGCGTTGACAGCGCAGTTAGTTGGGGGTTGTTGGAGGATGATTGATGTCCGACTCCGCGAACGGAATATTTATGGAGGGCTGAAACTCGAATAACGCCGCCGACGCCATGTACATGACTACAAAACCGACCTCTCGCATTTACATAATTGTTTCGAGCTTCCGTTACCCTGAATCTTCAATCAATATATCGATCTACATATTACAAATATATTCCGTCATATGTGCATCAATCAAATTGAGTTTCCACTTAATAGGAAGACCTCACAAGCCGTCAGCGTTTTTAATAAAAGTGGCACTAATTGATAAGTATAGGATGACCAGACGTACAGAATTTTGCTATATTGTACAGTAATATGATACGCAGTACAGCACAAGCATGTGTACAGCAAACACACAGTATTTGCAATTTATTATTGAATTTCTGATTGATTAGTGACCTTTTGCAATGTGTAGTGTAGAGACAGTGACATTTATGTTATAGATTTTTCTGTTATCGACAGGAAGAACAGACATTCATAGGTAATGCATTTCTTTATAACAAATTCGACTTGAGAAAAATACCATGTTAGTTTTTTGAAAACGGCGTTTAAAGCTCTCATCGAATATATAAAAATATATAGGGTGTTCCATTTGAAGAAATCATTTTTATGTCTATAACTATTCAATTACTGCTTACAGGGAATTCTAGCCTACACCGTCAAATTTTTCATAATGACTGAAGACTTTTCAAAAATGCACTATCTCGAAGAACAGCCTGTGTCTCTGAAATCATAAGAGATATCATTATGTGATTTTGACCATTCAATTTCTTATAAAATCCGAGCATCAATCACCGATATCAATTTTCCTCTATCTCTTATGTATACACGAGGCTCCCGTTAAAGGTGTTCAATTTCGACCACCCTGTATATGCCTTTCATGTGTACAGCTTTGAAAGTTGAGAAATCTGGTCACATTAGATAAGTATCAATACATACTACAAACTTGTAAATTATTTCGGGAGAAAATCGCAATTACAGCCCGAAATTTAAGTGCACAACGATTATCTGGCAATGGTAGGATACGTGAAACCGCCCCTGGTTGAGTCTACGAACCAGCTTCCATATACGGATCCAGATGATTCGAATTTCATAACATATTTTTTTTATATTTTATGTACTTAATTAAATTTTTTAATATTTTCTTATTTTTTCTAATATTTCGTTGCTATATACAGAGTGTCCCAGAACTCAGTTGCCAAACGCTAACCACGCACTCTAAAGCTGATTTCATGCCGATTCAATGAAAAGTCCTTATGCGAAATGGCTTCCTAAGAGAACTAGAGCATCCTGAAGATGACGTGTCTGATCATGTTTTTTCGAAATATCTTAATAACGATTTAGCTATCACTATGAAATTTTGAGCGTTTGTAAACTTCGAAATACCTCATCGTTTGTTGACAAAACAATTTTTTTATTGCCATCGTAAAGGTGTTAAGCGCTACCAGGGTAAGTTCTCTTAGGAAGTGATTTCGGCTAAGGACTTTTTCGTTTAATCGGCATGAAATCAGCTCTAGAATGCGTGGTTAGAGTTTGGCAACTGAGTTCTGGGACACCTGCATATATCTTTTAATAAATAATTCTACATATTTTCATTAAAATCGATGACGGACAAGCCATGAGGTCTCTTCGTAAGACCAGTTCCACTTAACAAAGAGTTCGGGAAATTGGATACTTAAAGAGGAGAAAGACATCAATCGCCCGTTAAGATGGATTTTGAGTGGTGATAATGTTTATTTTTGGGGTAGCCTTCGAAAAGGTGTCAATAATGTGTCTATTAAAGGCACGTGTTCGTCCGAGCAAAAAGGAAGCTTTTATATAGGTAACCGAGAGTGGAAGAGGAAGTGTCGATAATGGAAGGAAATGGCACTCGAGGGAGATTCACCTTTGAACCTTTTACGACTCTTCGCTGGAGGATATATGAAGGTGTTAGGTTATCTTCGTGGGATTCTTTATTAAATAAGGAACAATTTTTGTTATACATTTTTTCTATTTCTCATCTTCCATCAAAAGAAGTTATTCACTATTTATTAGTTGGTTTCTACAAACCTTAATATTTTACCCAACTTTAAATTGTCCTCTACGCGGATTATCTTGCCTCGGATGACGTTTTTACTACCTCGGAGCCTTCCAACTCATTGATATTTATATCTCGATCTGCATAAACGCCCCGGAACCTTAATTGAGATCGTTTCCACTCACTTCTTTTTTACTCCTCTTAACTTCTCCCTTTTTTACTTTTTCTTTAATAAACAAATTTGTACCCAGCTGACCTTTTAAAACTTTTTTATCTGATCATTGCAAGAATATTTGTTATCCTTTTGACTTTCATCGAACGAAGCTTTTAAACGCACTTTATTAACGATTACAAATCGAAAAACTGCTTCGGGGTTAAACCTCGACATAGTTCATCCTCGGATAGTCTCGGTAGTGCGATAATCCGGCACATATGGACCGTATAAACCGATTTCGGGGGACAAAGATCCCGAGATAGAATCGACCCACCCCATATGTGCTGGGATTTGATTTGTGGCGCTCTCCGCGTACATACATACGGTGAGAGAAATGAATTGCCCCCGTGCTAATCTAATCTCGCGATCTTAACAGCTTTACAAGGCTTCGGGTTGCTCGCTTTGGATTTGCGTCGTTTTTGTATATTACACAACACGTGTCACGTTGAGGGTTAAAAATTGTGGGATTGTTTTTTGTAGTTGAGTTAGAATTGATTACAAATTTATGATGAGATAGAAAGATTATGATTTTACTAATTTGCTCAGTTTGGAGCAAATTCAATCTGTTTTAATCAGGGCGGTATAGCTCGGTCGATATTCCACCCCCTTTTTACTCTCTTCACTCTTTTTTCTACCCACCCAAAGTTCCCCCGAAACCCTCCGAAGTCATCCAACATCCTTCCAACCAACCCCACCTTAATTTCCCCCCGAAAAAGAGACTTATAGAACGCTCGCCTTCCAACCCTCGAGGTAAAGTTACGACAGCACAGTTTCACTTTGTCCTCCCGTTAATTGTATTAGGCGATTTCGACCGAGGAACGGCGCCCCGACGATTTTCCAACCGACCAGATAAATACGTCTATCCCAACTTCATTCGAGGAGCTTTCAAGCCGGTAGTATGTTCGTCTGGTTGGTTGTAGAGCGACCTCAAAATGGCCGCCCGGGGTGTCGTCGTCGTAATTACAAAATGAATTGTCCAATGGCGGCGTCTCCGTTGCCATGACGGCGCGTTGATTAAAACGGGAGAACGTCTCGACGCTCTCCGCGACGTCGTCATGGAGACGACTATCTAAACCTCGGGGAGCGCTTCGTTTTATTTCGTCTTCATTCGTTCCCTCTCGTTTTAACTCGTTTTTAATCGTTTCATTTCGATTTTAATCGTTCGAAGTAATGTGTATCGAATATTTTGAATAAGGCACCTGAGCGATATAACGCCATGCATACCTTTAATGGTTCCAGTCTAATTCTTCATAAAAATATATGTTTGCAGTAGAATAAAAAACTACTTAGTTCACTTTGCCATGTTATTGAGTAGTCAAAAAAGTGGTAACTTCACTGTAAGATTATTCCCTCGATGTTTATCGATGGACTATCAGTGAACGATTGCTGTTATATCAATAGAGAATAAGTAGAAGGTAGGACAGAGAAGAAGTAATGTAGTTATACATACAATGCTTTGGTCACCATAAAGTATACAACATTTCAATTGTATGCCTACACATTTTTAAAAGTGATATTAGGTAGAGATGGGACCGAAGCCGAGTACTTATTCGGTATTCGGCTTATTCGGCTTCATTTACAATATTCGGTTTTCGGCCGAATATTGAATTTATTTGCCGAACATTCTGTTGTTTATGTGACTGTTGTAAGTTTTAATAAACTCGAAGAATATATTGAATGAGCATACAAATGATAAGCTATTCAGAGAATAGCTGCTCACTGAAAACTGTATTTGATGGTGCTGATAAGTACACTTTTGCCAGTTTACTCATTTTTAGGTATTTCAAGCTATGTTGTTTTCACTGAACAAATGGAACTTGCTCTCTCATTAGTAATTCCCCAGACAAGTAACCGCCCAGTTCAAATGCTGCTCTATTTCTAGGACTGCAGTTATTAACGGACTTACTAGATGTGGCTATGTCTTTCAAATTTTTACTTGTTGTAGAGGACAGTTGCTGAATATTTGTGTTTATATTCATCTTATCATTTCTATCGCTCGCTGTATCATTTGTACTACTGCTTCCGAAGTTAACCCGCTATTGTACCATGTAACTTTCAGGTCACATTTTAATTTATTGACATTTTGCCAAACAATTATAGTTTTTCATGTGATTGTGCATAAATTTTAGTTCTATAACGTTACCATACAATCAATATCAGTATTTATAACCGTTGCCATACTCATCAACCTGATATAATAAAGTAAATGCTGTGCAAACTGTAACTTTTTTTGGATTTAAAACAAAAATTCGACCCATAGAGAGTTAAGTCTCTTCCAAGTGCTTCCAAAAAATAGTATGCCTTATAACGGATATGTTTTCACATGAGAAAAAGTTTAAACGATATTGGGGATTCAACAACGTTGCCATAAAATGTTTTTTCCCTCTCTATTTCTTTGAATCTTATTTTCACGCCATTCAACAAAGACCGAATATTCGGTTCAAATTTAGCCGAATGTTCGGTATTCGGTTATTCGGTTGAATTACTATTCGTCACATCACTGAGGTTAGGTATACTCGGTTTTTTTTTTTTTTTTTTTAATTTGATCCCTTCGTCATCAACTTGAAAGACGATGTCATCACGATATAGTCACGTCACAGGTTTGGTTTGGAGAGATAAAAGTAAACATATCCTCGAAATCAGTAACAGAGAAAATAACATTGAATTCTATCTAACTACTTAGTAATCCGTTTATGAAACAATATAATTAATGAAAAGTAAACACATAAATAAAATATTTACGCTATAAATTAAGTTTGAATAGTGAACGTTTCATGAAACGGAATTAGTGTTTACTTTTTAATTTAATTACATCTGTTTAGACGCGCAACCAATATAATCACCCTTTACGTGGTTGGTACGCGTGTGCACTGGTAAAAACTAGTAAGGCGATTTGTAAAAGCGCTTTTGTTTTTTGTGTTTTCTTTTGGCAAACTAGTGCGCACAAGTGCAAAATAACGCGTTTTGTTGGTTGCAGCAAATGCAACTAATGCTTTGTGTTTGATTACCTTTTATTATTGCAGTTTATAAAACATTTTAAATGACCTTAAGTCTTGAAGACACTTATAAGTGATCTTATGACCACATTAGTAGATTTGGTTACTTCATCGTACTGTTTAATTTACCTTTTTTGTACTAAACTAGTGTGACATATGCACCACATTAAGCATTCAAGATCAAATTCTAGTGCGCAGTAGTGCATCGAAAAAAAAAAACGCGCATTAGTAGTGATCGAATTTAACGCGAAGTATTATAATAAGTAGTACTAACTTTATAAGTGTTGCTGAAGGTGGGGAATTAAAGAAAGTAAGCGTAACTTTTTCTTTTATTAGATTTACAGTTCACTTAGGTATTTTTTTATTTCTGATTCCGGCTTATTACCGCGCATTCAACATCACTTATTCAATGTACTAGATATGTACTTTGCACTTTCGGCATTGATTTAAGTTAATAAAATTTAGTTTTCGATCCGCGATATAATGTGTGTGACACAACTTTGATTTTATAGGTTATATTAACACTTAGCAACACTGCTTTAGCGAACTCAAACAAGTTGTATCACGTGAAATTAGGCAGTACGGTTTATTACATTTTGTACTTATATTTTTATACATATATCTCTTTAATTTTATTATATTACCTACAGAAATCAACAGTGCCCAAATGGTATTTAATTAAATGTTAATTTCTATATTTTAATTTGAGCAGTTCAAATTTAAATATTTGAACGGTGTTTCGTCATTAATAACGTAGCACTCAAAAAAAAAACGAAGTATATATGACGTCCATTACTCTCAACAGTCAATCTCTATCAATCAGTCTCAATACATTGCTTTAATCGAACTCAGAAGTTCCGTTGAACTCTTTTCAGCATATATACAGGTTGGGTTAGGAACAGTTCCACGAATGTTATTCTTCAGATCAGCCAGGGTCTTAGGATGATCGATGTAAACAAGAAGCGCTTCGGATGCATTTTCTTGAGCAAGAAAATCTAATGAATCAAGTTTCTATCCCTGTTTCTGCATCATAGCTGATTTACAAGAACGAAATTTTAGTTTTGCTTACCTGACATTAAGTATGCAGTATATTTACGGGGTCCACATAGAATACAATGCCATCGCATAACAGAAAATCTTGTGAAAAGTGTTTTGGGGTGATCTTGTTGTTCGGTGAAAGTCAGGTTCTGTTTAATGTGCAAACATAAAATTGAAATGTTTTTCTTGATGTTGTTCAAGGAGGTAAATCGAAATCTACAGGATTTTTTTTTAAATGAACTTCGAAATGAAGAAATTATTCTGCTCCACCCTGTACATAATGCAGTTCACTGATTCTTAAAGGTTCTTCTATATGGACAAGTAAGCAGACGTTTATAATGTTTGAAACTGACACACAAATAAAAGCTTTAACAAAATAGCTCTTTAACTATGGAGTTAATCATCAAAAACATCAGCAAGGAGTTAATTAGGAAAACATCAGCATGCACTTCTGTTGCTTTGAAATTTTGTTAGTCGAAGATCATGTTGAAAATATATCTTTACATAAAATTTGTTTAAGGTATTTACACAATAAGTGTGGGAGATAAAACATTTAATTATTAGAAATTAGGTTACATTAATTAGTTCCTAATATCGTCAGTTTACAAAGTTTTTCTATTTTAATTATCACTCATATGCAACAATAATTACCACATCTTTCATGGTGGTACGTATGAAACAGAAGATTGAAATTTCTTAGTCTTAATTTTCGTATGTATATACCTCTTATTTCCCTTGTTTGGGTCGCTTACTTTATGTTGTGTTATGCAATTATAGTTTTCATAATGCTTGCAACTGTACCAAAATTCATATTATTTAGCAAACAGTACGATATTTGAAATTAATCTTTGCGAGTTTCTCTTTACGTTCGTCCTGTCAATCGACCTTTTCCCAGCCATTTTCGAGTCCCCAGGTCCTCGGATCCTCAATCTACATTCGTCTCGGTCGCAAAATCGAATTATCCGGTACCAATTGAGCGATTCCCAATTCCATCACCGTCTCAGCGGTATTAAATTACATTTAATTTACTGTAGCTGTCAATCAATAGAGAGGCAATTCCTTCACAATACCATTATTACATTCGGAGGACACCCGTGGAGCTAAATGAGAGGATATTCTACGTTTTGTCCGTGTTTCAATTTAGTGATTCTCGGAATTCTGGAAACTCTGCCTTTCAACTTTGATGTATTAATCCGAACGGGAAGTACTAAATGGTAAATAGCGTGAGAAAAATTCGTCATTCAATTGAATGGCTCAATGTGTTATTTATAAAATTGATAAATTTAAAATTGATTAAGCTTGAATTGATGAAGTCTGAATCAATTACGATTTAATTCGTTTAAATTCAAATTGAAATCACACATAACTTAAAAACCGTTAAGTTCAGATCACATACGATCACATCCGAATTAAATTCTAAACGGAAATTAATGACATATATAGTAAAAAGCTCTTTAAAAATTCTTCTTTTAAATAAAAGAGCCGCCAAAGACAAGAACTAGAGATAACCACAAAACATAAAAACATCTGTTTCCTGGACAAAACTGATTACAACGTCTTTATCTCTTCGTACGACTAATTGATGTCGGTTCTTATTAATTTATTGTAATCTTAACTCTCCGCCGAAGCACATAAAGTTGTCTTGGTCTTTTGATTTCTCGCCGACAGCAAACAATCTACTATTCCTTCTTATTTATTACAGTTACAATCAATTAGAGCGATAACAGCCGAACGAAATAAAAAAGTTAAAGGATATGAAGAAAAGTTAACAGAGAAATTTTTGTTTTTCTGTATTCTTTTAAGTCGCCGTTTTCTCATCAACGTTATAATAAGCAAATTAACGTCCGAACGAAGAAGAAAAAGACGATGAGGTGTGAAGGGAGAAATGTATTGAGTTCCTTGGGTGTTATTAGTTTTGAGCTACCATAATAACGAAAATTAGTTGTTGAAATTCTTTAAGGGGACGAAAAAAAAAATAAATAAATAAGCCATGAAGTTAATGTGGTTGGTAAAAAATGTGTATGGATGGATGATTCTTAAGATGTTTTAGATGTCTTAACCTTCTTCATTCCCTCATATTTTGATTGCCGCCCGACCTTAAATCTGGTAATTGATTTCTGACGAGCCTCGGACGAAAATCCCAACCACTTTTTTTAGCTTGGTTCTTATTTACCTGAAGGTTTGAGGAACCCCGGTGATTTGATAACCTCGAATCGAAATCGGGACCGTAATTATCTTCTGATTGATATGTTATTATACGAGCCTCGTCGTAATTACCTCCTCTCGGTTCTTTAGATTTTCTTTCTCTCTTAGTTGCTCGGCGAAAGAAGACTCTAAAAGATGATGTTCCTTTAAACCTTAGGTTTAGATCGTCAGATGGTTTCATCCTGTGCTACCTTACATCTTGGTAAGGTGCCGGAGTAAAAATTGTTTTTTAATGCCCTGGTCGTCCGTTTAAATAATAATCTACCTCTGAGAACCAGGACCGTAACTTGAAAATTTGTATTCATTTTTAAATGCAACTGTTACGATTATTGACAAAGTTATCTTTTTTTTTCTAAGTATAACTTCAACAAAAAGTATATCTTTTCATGTTTAATGTTATAGCTTGAGATCGAAGTTACTATCGGAATTAAATCACATATAATCCAACTCTGATTCGCTTCAAAACCTTCCCAAGCTGCTTGAAACAAAAAATTGTCTTTCTCACTCTTTGCCATAAATACTTTCATAGCGTTTATTTTCTATCCTCTTCTCTTTCAACCTTTTTCTTCGTTCTTTTTATACTCTTTCATCTTCCCGAACCCCCCTTGGTGTGGTTTCTTTTTAATCTTAGTTACACGCCGCGCGGCCGGCCGACCAAAAGAGCCTACTCGAAAGAGGCTCGAAGAAGATTGAGCTGTCAGCCCGAGGGCGAACAATGGGGTCTTAATCATCTAATTACACGTCTAGCCTCTTTAGTTGCCGGTGTTATGGCAAGTTGTTAACTCGATTGTTTTCCCCTCACAATGGCCCCGATGGACGCACACCCAACAAACTGACATTAAATTAAAAAAATCTTTTAAGAAAATTTTTAGTACACATCCCCCATAATATGGCGAAAAACTAAAATTAGCAATTCGTATTGTAATCTAGATCTCAATCTAAATGGAATTCAACCCCTGCGAGGAGGTAAAAAGGGTCCCTTCGAAAACCCCCTTTTCAAGGGGGTTTTGTACACAAATAAGGCGTCAACCACTTCGCCTCCTTTCCTTTCTTTTCGGACGGATTAACAACACTATTAGCTGTAATCCGACGTTGAAACGGCGGCGAAACACGTGTCCGACACGTGCCGACGCATATCACGTGATTTATGAATTGGTGGCGGTCCCTAACGTCGAGGGTTAATTGGTTTATTTGGGTGGTAGTTATTTAGTTTTCTGTGTTATGTAACCGTATCTTTAAGGTTAGATAAAATGATTTTTTTAATTAATTTGATCTAAATTTTAACTTAAACCCACCTTAATTTACCCAAAATAACACTAACAACCCCCTTTTAATAACTACATGCAAATTAACTCGATTTCCGGAGGCGATTAAAGCTTTACGAAATCTAATCGGAAGGAAACTAACAAGATTAGTACCTAAACCTTGTTCACAAAATTTATTTACTGGATTATAATGAAAAAATACTTTATTGCCGTTTGTATATTAAGAAAGAAAAAGTTATTTCAACGCTAAACAACTTAAAAATACGGTTGGAACAACTTGCTAGAAATAATTAAAAATGATCGAGACATTACTATTAATTTTGCTGTGGGGGAGATGTTCCTAAAAAGTAATTTTGTCTCTCGCTCCTAAGTAATTTATTTCGCTATAAATCTCTTTTGGGGCGCCCTCTATGGAAGTTTTGAGCGTAAAACTTTCCGCTGAGCTTTCCAACTTTGTAAGTCAATTTATATTTGATGCTTGGTTACTTACTTTAGTAAAGAAGACATTTCGGTTTGTTAAATACTTTAAAAGAACTATCGCGTGTCTATCAACACCTCGTGGGGTACCTGGTGCAGGTGTTGGACCCATCGTAAGATATTAATTTGAAAACTCGCATGCCGAAGACCAAGGACGGACAAGGAAGGAGGAAAAACGAGTCAAGAGCGAGAGGAGAAGCGAAACGAGGCGTTTCGAACAAAAAGGTCTCTCCTCGGGGCCGGCTCCTCTTCATAGAAAGGAATAATTTAATTTCCAACGAGCCGAGAACGACCACGACTGGAAGCAAGTCCTTAACACCTCCTCTCTTTCCTTCTTCATCTCCTTCTTTATCACACTCGAAGGATAAAGAAAGACAGTTAAAAGTCGGTGATTTATTTCTCATTTAGAACTGTCTTGGTAAAAATTCAATTAAAAATCCGTCTCGGCTTAATAATAATAATGATGATTTTGGTCAATTTTCAATCCAATCGAATAAAACTGAAAAAAGGAAGGCGAGAAAGGAAGGAGAAGGAGAAAGAGTATAATACTTTGAGGGTAGCTTTAAAGAAATAAAAAGTCGCCACGTGGCGAAGTTTTTGCGTTCGGTTTTTGCCACAACGTTGACACTGAAAAATGACTCCTTTCGTCTCCCCAAAATACTAATTCAATGTCTTTCAATCGCTTTGGACACAGTCGAGTTTCGTGTGATTGATGGCTGAAGGGTGACGCCTACTGTTTAATTTAAAATTTTTGTCTGACTTAAATTTTGAACTTCGGCATCTACCAGTCAGATTTAAATACAATGGAACTCCGATAATCCGCCACGTTTTAACACCAGAGAATTTATCCGAGGTACAGAAAAACACGGATTTAAAGTAAATTAAACAATCTCTGAACTCAAAAATAATTTCTTTTCAATAAATCTCTTGACTCTAGAATGTATTCAGGTATGGTCAGACTAGCAATGTTTTACTCTACTTAATAAAATTGATTATTTTTCAAAATTTATTGTGGCGCCTACCGTTTTGTATTCATTTATAAAAAATAGGGAAAGCTATATTTTAAATTGACAACTAAAAAAATAACATTTTATATCTTGGCCAGAGTATAATTTTTGGTCATATCGATTCGATGTTGTTTCGAAGTTGTAAATCGATACCGAAGGCAGAAGAATGAGTATTAATTTGTTCCAACTTGGGTTCCCCGTCGTTTCTAACACCTATCGTCGTTAAATCATTCTCGGAGGTACTAAGTATCTTTGTTCGCTCGTTTTCGATGAGTATCGACCGTCCCGGGACGTATTTATTGGCTCTTTATTCATTCCTTTCAACCTACGCTGAGTCTCCCCTTTATTAAGACGTCTTCTCTTTTAACTTGTCATTTTAAAGGCGTTTTATTTTGATTGATCCTAATTAACACTTGTATTCAACTCATAAATAAAGATAAAATAAAACTAAAAGGAAATCTTTTTGCTGACCCGGAAAAATCAAATAAAACCCTAGAAATAAGCGTTTCAGGTTATTTTACGTTTTTCGATTCGCTTCTAGCTGACTCAAGTCAAATTTACATGTTTTCAAAGTGATTGGGTCATTTTAAGGGTTGTTTTGGGATCTGCTTTTCTAGTATTTTCACGTCGCCCCTTGATGGCCGGTTTATGGGGCGGGAAACCATCGAAACGGCGGAAAAATTCCGATGCGTGACGGTGTCTGTATTTCAAAGCCCTCGAACCCCAACCACCATCCAACCCAACTCGACACACGAAGCTACGTCGATAATAATGTCATCTTTATTCAATGGATTTCACGTTCTTTGTAAGGGGAGATCATAACATCGAGGCAAAACTAAAAATTGCCCGATTTAAAACAAAAGTTTTCGTCAATCTTGTTCACTAAGAACCTTCCATTTATACTAAGTTGCAATATAGAGATCATCCATAAAATTTCTAGCAATGGTTAATGATTTGACAATCAATTGTCTCGTATTTCCTGAATGTGTACCTACCTTTCAAAACCTGTAAATTGAAATGCGCACCTTTTAATTAATCTACTACATCATACATTCTTCGGTACATAGTGAATATAAGGAATAAAAAATAATTGAAGATAGAAGCCAGTAAAGATTTTGGAAATGATTCAAATCGTTTCTCCAACAAATAATTATTTATCAGTATCTCATAGTTGACATTTTAACCTCGATCTGAGTCGTCGTCGTCGCGAAGAAGCGACGACCAAATCGACCCGCTAATCGCTTGACACCCAACGACCTGTGCTTCCTCTACATCTGGTGTTTTGTGTTTGTCGACTGGCGACCGATACTTTGCCTTCGATAATTGCCTTTTGTAATTATTTTCCGCCCGTTAAAAGAAGACGTCCCGACTATATCTCCGCTTGTCTATGTATAACGGTTTCAAATCGTTATTAAATCTTCGAAGCAGTTCGAGGGAACGCGGAAATTAAGGGAAAAAAGTTGTATTATGTAGAAACCAAAACTATGATGGTTTAATCCTCTTTTATTAAAAGAAGTTCTTTAACATTTGAGGGCGATGGGTGTAATTATGGTGTTTCGAGGAAAATTCAGTTTTTTAAATAGTAAATGAAAAAAAAAGTAATTTAGAAACATCCTTAACAACCACCTCCTGCATTTTTCAAAAACTTTAAAACGTTTCAGTACATTGCACTTTCCTTTAAACGAAGTAATTAAGACAAACGAAAACCGTTTTCTTTCCTATTCTTTCGTTTTTCATTTTCGTACACGTAACGAATTCTAATTCAAACAAATAACTATATTTACCGCACCGTCACTAAACAACCGTGAAATTACTTAACGCAATGCGTTACGGTTTTAAAAGAGGGGGAGGATGGTGGATCGGCAAAAAAGGTACAAAACCGATACCAGCAACGGTGGCAGTAAGCAGAAACCGGATCGAATCGGTTGTAAACGTAACGAGGGGGCACCGAATCGCGCCCCTTACTTTCAAGGGGTGTTTCGTTCGCTAATTCACTGTAATACCCGATGATATATCTACTATTTAGTCTCGGTTATCCACCGAAATTATCAAAGTTAAAAGATCTTGATAAATCTTGAGGATTAAATTTGATCTTCGTGAGAAAGAAATAAAAATCGCGGTTATCCTCATTACTCGCATGTGTGACAGATTTGATCGCATTCAATTCCGATGGGATGCATACAGGGAAATGCTCCGGTACATAACGTCCATAGGATCAATTACAGATAGCACCGGTTATAGATGTCCACCGAGTGACATGAAGGTAATTATAACTAAACGTTTGCACCGAGCATTTCGAAAGGGAGTAGTAGAGGGGAGGTTTCCGATAATTTATACAAATCGATTTCAAACGTGATTGGAAATTTATTGATATTTTTCTGAATTCAAAGTTGCGAGAAGTTATTGTAGGCAATAATTCTTCCCTCTATAAATCTGTTTAAAAGTTGTTTGGATGCGTTTTTTGGAAGAAAATTGGTATCGACGTTAGAAACCAAGTTTGGAAGCCTTTTGGAAAGTTTGGGGTGGCATTGGAGGGGATCGTGAAACGCATCTGGGAATTTTTGGGGGATTCGAGGGGAAGCCAGGGGGCGTGTTAATTCCAGTCAAAATCGAATTTCCAATTCCCGGTGCGACGTAAAATATACAGCAACGAACGCGCGACATTCCCCCGACCCAACCCGAAAACGACAAAAAAAGATAATTTTAAATCGGATCGGACGGTATATCATCGAAATAGATGTATAAATTCGCACTAAACTATTGCCCCTGGTCCTCGGTATCGTATAAAATAGGCCGTCAAACGGACGTCCCTTGGCGGCCATGATTTCCGGTCGCGATCGGAATTGCCCAATTGTCCAATATCCGGTTTGTCGGATAGATACACGACCGACGTCGTATTATTTATGACCGAAAACGCTTATTTGCTTATTATCCGACTCGGGGACGTCGTTTAGTTTGAAATACATATCATTCGCCATCTATACTACTTCATATTTTCAAAGAATTATTTTGCATTCTGTGGAGAACAAAGCCAAATTGATACAAAAAAAATGTGAAGAAATTCTAACTATAAAATTAAACCTGCCAATACTTAAATGTTTCCGTTTAATACATGGAAGTAATTTTGACTATTCTTCAACTTTTGGAGTTTATGTTGTTAGTTTGATAGGTACTTCAAGTAAAGTAGCAAATGATATGTAAGTGTTTTTTTATCAGTTATATAATGTTTTAAGAGATATACAGTGAAATCTCTCTTGTGCGGACACTAGCGGGACCGACCAAAAGTGTCCGTTCAAGAGGGGTGTCCGTTTAAGAGAAATGCGAAGTAATTATATGAGAGTCGGACAGTTTCATGAGAAACTGTCTGTCCAAGGGGGGGGGGTGTCCGTTCAAGAGAGGTATCCGTGAAGGGGAATTTCACTGTATTTGTTTTACATTACGTTAACGGTCATCAACATCTAATATCTTGTTAAATCGTTTACTTGTGTTGCTGTTAAGCTTAGCAGTCATCGCAATTAGCATTACATTCAATTAACTCCTATTAAAAGGAGTCTAATTGTGGGAAGTTTTTTATTTCTTTGCTGATAGGTGTACAATAGAAGATGAATCTAAAAACCTTAGATGTAGTGGGAGTAAAATGACATTATTTTCGCTAAGAATATTTGTGTTAATCGTATTGAGTATACTTCACCGTTGGCTTGTTGGAAAACATTGCCTCAACTTTGAAAGTATGGTAGCAAAATAAAAAAAAAATCTAAAATTTCGTTGATGTAACTCGTCGTAGTTGAATTAAGACTAGAGATTACCCGCTTCCAAGCAGTATTTCACCACATCACATCACCAGGCATTCATCCAGAGTAGCGTCGATAAGCGGACTTCAAATATAGCCTTTCTACTCACCATCATCTGATTGTGAAGTTGCTCTATTATCATTCTTCAAACTAATATTCCCTCTTCTACATCACTCCAATCCGACAATTCGATGCTCTGGGATTAAAGAAACCTGAAAATTGCAATTGTAAATATTGCACCATAGCTATAGATTTTTCGATTAACTGTTTGCATCGATATTTCACTTATCAAAACAGCTCTCCAAGTAGCCTAGACTCATCGGACTGTCTCAAGTTGGTTAACTAAAGCATTCAACGGTGTCTCTTTTGTCGCTTATTCATGTTTTCTGATCGCTTGCTGTCTCTGTTAGGTGTTTTCCAGACGTTATTGTATACTCCAATTCGATATTTATGTCCACTTCATGCTGGGATAATTGTGAAATCAATTCGACTCCATTTTCTGGCAATTTTGAGAATTGATATTCCCGGCCTTATACATTTCTATGATTCGATTCTCTTTAAAGGGGATTAATTCAATTTAAGGCTGATTTCGGTAGACATGAGGCATAACACGTATACAAGGAACACATATATAGAGGATTTGACAAAGTATACCGGGTGTCCCAACGGTCCGAAAAAGCACCATAACTTGTTTATTATTGGAGATATTGACCTTTTCCTTTTTTTTTGGTTATAGCTGTAATGCTATTACACATTTTTAAAATATTGCGACTTATATACAGGTGTCCCAAAAGCACAAAAAATACTAAAGATACTATTTTTTTAATGGAACATACCCGATCTTATTTTATTTTTAAATTCTATGGTAAAATACGATTCACTTTTGTAGAGGTAATTTTTGTCTAAACTGCCAGCAAATTTGATTTATGGCACTTTTTTTGCCAAAATTTCCAAATGCAGTGGTTTGTTCAAAAATTCTTATTTTCAATATCCTTGGCTTGTTTTCAAAGTAATGAACTCCGTTTGATTGTTGAATGTTTATTGGATTTTTAAAATGTTCACTCAACGACCTGTTCAGCAGCATTTGTCTACTGCGATTTTTTAAATATGATGAATTAAAAATATGGAAGACATTCATTTTTAAATGGTAACCCCTATTTGTTATTATATTAGTCAAAAGTTATTCTGGCAGGCTTATTTTACTTTATTGTGAATGGATAGTTTGTCAGAATAATTTTTGATCACTACTATAATAAATCGAGGGTGCCATTTGACTAATTTGACTCAGCATGTTTAAAAATTTGCAGTAAGAAATTGCGACTAAGCAAGTTATTGAATAAATATTTAAAAGATGCAGCAAACATTTAGCAATCAAACAACGTCACCTACTTTAAAGTTAAGCCAAAAATTTGACAGAAAAGAATTTTTGAACAGACCATTGCATTTCGAAATTTTGACAAATAAACTGTTATAAATCAAATTTCCTCACTGTTTATGTAAAAACGACCTGTATAAAAGTGAATCGTATTTTACCATAGAATTCGAATATAAAATAAAATCGGGTACGTTCCATTTAAAAAATAGTAACTTTAGTATTTTTTGTTATTTTGAGGCACCTGTATATAAGTCGCAATATTTTAAAAATGTGCAGTACTATTACAGCTATAACCCAAAAAAAGGAGAAGGTCAATATCTCCAATAATAAATAAGTTATGGAGCTTTTTCGGACCGTTGGGACACCCGGTATGTTGCGAGTAATCAATAACGTAGTAATTTACACACTTTAAAATAAATGCTGTTGATAAAACATAAAAAACTCGACAAAAACATTCACTACTTTAGTTGAACTGAACATACCAAGGCGTTGGGTTAGAAAAATAATTGAAATGATTTTATTTACTGAAATCCAGAAACCATAAACATCTAAAACGAAACTCAAACCCTCCTTTTATAACGAGATACATAATAATCAATATAATTTACGAATTTTCTTTTAACAAATTCTCACAACATAAAATCGTGACGTAGATCATTATTAAGATATCGATCCGTTATAAGGCGAAAATTTCGTGTGTAGCGGCTTGTCCGGGCGCAACAAAGCGTCCGTATAGGTGTTGGGATGATTAACGTCTCGGCGTGAATATATTAAATAATCTCCGGGGCAGGTGTCGGCCCCCCGCGGCCCCAGCGGGGGGCCAAAAGCCGCCTCGGCTCGGGCACCTTTGATTATGACGTTCCAGCCGACTTCATTCTTACCGTCCTATGAGAAACTCCACATTCCAAACCCATAAGAATATACTTTGGGGGACATTTCACTTTAAACCCACCAATTTATCTTTATTTGTTTAGGAGAAAATAATTATCAAATTCGGACGAGATGAATTTTATGTAAGAATCAGCTTGAAGTACGCTTTTACTTCTCCTTTTAAAGGTGGGTAGAAAACAACAACCTGGTAAACGGTCTAAGTTTAGCACCTTCCTTTGCGGTTACGGGACAACGATGTCAATTTGCCACCACAGAACATTTTAAACTAGCCCATAAGAGGTTAAATTAAGACTTCTCCGTACGGAAACAAGCTTCCAAGAACTAACCGCAGGACGAATCGAAATGCTTCGTTTTTAACTCCTTTAGTATGTATTGACTACGATGTTAAATAAGACTGCCATGTAAAAATAATAATAATAATTTGTAGATTGTAATGAACAAAATCCTTCGTTTCATGTGTCGGTTGGGTTGCATATCCGTTATACAGCAGTTTATGCTTTTGTGATTTTATATCGAAGGCTTCAAATATTTAACAATAAGATGTAATTAAACATCTTAAAAGATGATCATTATCATATAAATATTTTAATAAAAGTTGCATAATGAGAGACATATTACTCTAAAGATTTATTTGTAGCTTGCATTTTCGGTAGTGAGTTTTCGACGTAGTTATGAAGATTATTTAAATTAATAGATATAATCAATTTTTAACTATGTAGGTTTGAGCCTATGCGATTTTGAGGTGTTTTAGCAACAAATTAGGACAATAAAACTGGCGCCATCTATCGACTGCTTGTAGAATTGCCGTTCTCAAAAGTTGCTCATTAAAACAATCGTAATTAACTAGTTTTGCGATCCGCGGCCGGTTGATTCTCGTATATCCTACGTTTATTTAACATCTTGAACCGACACAAAATCAATTTCGGACTTAAAATTGTTTTTCTTTCTTTTAGATTTTACGCCAGTCATTCTTTAACAGTATTTTAAACAGTACCTCAAATGTGTAATCACTCCTTAAAAATAAAATTGCAAGACCGTAAACATTCTACATAAATGAGTGATTGAAAAAAAAAGAAGTTGAGGATTTTCTTATCGACAGATAATAACAACAAATAATCAGTCCACAAATCAGTATCGTGGAACAATTTTACAATTTTTCTCGAAAACGTTTTCATATAAGCTCAAGATTGTAATATGTCGTTTTAAATATATGAGAAACAACGTTCACGTTTCAACCATATCTTCTCATTACATTATCTATATATGACAGGGGGTTTTGAGTAAATCAACTTTATCGAGCTTTTGGAGGGAGTTGAGGGGAAAAACTGCCAGAAGTGGCCTTCTTGCGAATCCATAGAAGCCCAGAACACGCCTCAGCCCCTTTTAAACGAGAAATAACAGCTTGCACGTGATTCGAAGACGAAGAGAACGGATTTTCCTGAATCGTAACTTATTTTTCAATTTTTTTAAGAAATTCTTTTTTATGTATCTTGTTAAAGTGATTAACATTACTTTACGAGACGACTCGATAAAGTCATTTTGCGTAATTTTAAGCTATTTTATCGGGTTTCAAAACTTGGACGAACTTAACCACAGCCTTTCGATCTTATTTTGTGGTAGCCACCTTCAAATAAAGTGAAATAAAAAAATCGTTATGGCCCTTAATGACGGTTTGCACCTAATTACTCGCTTCAAAAACTGTCTTCTTCGAAATTTTCGAACAAACCTGTATTCGAGAGTAATAAACACGCAAGGCGAATCGTTTTTATGGATTTTTGCAGCTAACAAATAGAATTTTACACTTGACACTTAACAAAATCCAAAATTAAATTCCCCTTCGTTTTTAATGTCTGCATTAAAAAGCTGGGTGTTAAAACGAACGGAGACACTAATTTTCAGCCTAAATTAAGTAAAGGTACACGAATAAAACTCCCTCACCGTTCCGAGAGTCACGATTATAAACAATAATTAATGGAATTTATGACACTTTGTTTGCGGTTTGGCTTTTTCGGGGTTGGGTGAGCATTTTTGGACGAATTACGTTTCCCCGGTCATTTTTAACGTCCGAAAACGAATGGAAATGAATTATTTTTCGCGTTGGCGAGCGAACAACACGTTATTTACGACTAACCCTAAATGAGTAGTTTTTGGATGGTACAAAAAAAATTTACGAGAACCGAAAATGCTTTCAGCGTTCCATTAGCGTTTTTTACTCTTTTTTGACATTACCGTCAATGCACAAATGAAAATATATATCTGATACAAACCTTTTTTTCTTTTTTAGGATTAGAAATTTTTGATAAAACTTTTAGTGTTGTTCACATCCCCTACACATTTCCGCGTCTAAAACCTCTAATTACGTGCAAAATCCTTTGGGTAACATTATGAAATTACAAATAGCCGAATTAAGCCCCGTTCTTTCAACACACCGGGCTCCGTTTAAACGTGTACATGCATGCAAATGGTCTTTTCTTCTTAACGACGCTCCGAAGGGCTCGAAAGTCTCAAAACGTTTCGGTTAAGGTACCTTAAACGAGCTTGAAAAGTTTTGCACAAATTGAGCAAATTTGTATTGCCAGGATAAGTTTAAATGGTTATCTTTGTTTGGTAAAACTTCAATTGCTGTCTGAAGTTGTTTTATTTCAAATGTTATAGACATGGTTAAGTTGAAGTGAAATATTGAGAGAAATAAATTAATAGAGAGAGAGAGAGAGAGACACATATGGGGCCCTGTAACAAAATGTATTCAATCCTCGAGAGAGATTTCAACCCTCTTGGTTTATAATAATGTACAACTGCTCAAGTTTGTGGTCATTTTTACGAATCCTAACAGATGTAAATATCATTTATAAGTGTTATGAACGTAAAGATATGTATGCTAGATGTCTTAACAAAAAAAACAATAAATGCTCACTTTGTGTGTGAATAGTGAGAATGGTATTTTGCGAAATAGAAAGAATGATTGATACAAAATCATCGCCGCATTCAAACTAAAAAGTTATTCCAAAAATAATGATCAATAAAATGCTCACTCGTCAGCGCTGAAGATAAATGAGTTTATTAATAAACCGATTTAGCGATAATCCCACTTGGTCGAGTCAAAACAAGATTAGCCGGAGAAATTAACGACGTATACAATTAATTAGAATTAATTTCAACCTTAATCTTTATTCGGCTTTTATGGACAGTTAAAAAAAACTGTTTCAAATCAAAACAATATTCGAATCGGTGATGGAGGATGAATTTGCGACCATATGGCCTAAACTCCCGACTTTCGTTCTTTCTCCCTTTATTCCTCCAGGGATTCATTCGGAATTAATGAGAATCTTGTTATTATCGCTCCTCCGAGTGATTTGCGGGAAAGACTACTCGTCATCGACGCCTATTGGGGATTCCCCCAAGCGGAAGGGTCATTATTACGGTCGAAAGGGGACACGAGTTAATGGGATTTTCAGATTAAAAGAGTAACAACCCAAAACATCTCTTACTTCCCTCCAATCCAATGGTCGGTTTACAAGTTGAAATAAAATTTAAACTAATTCGGTTTAAAAGGTGGATAAGGACGGGTACAAACGACTGTTGGTAAAGCAAAACGTCCGGAGACACTTATCTCGTTATTACCGGGGCCGAACCGGGCCGGTTAAACTATGATTAAGCCGACCGACGGTCGGTCGGTTGGGTTTGGTTGAAAACAAAAAGAAGAAGACCGCGCGCAAAACGAAAACGAACAACAAAGGTGGGAAGGTAGAAGGAGGAGGGAAACAACGCGTTCGGAGATCGGACCTTTCGGCCTCCACCAATTGATTTATACGACGGTTAGCGTATAACCGGCAATTTTAAACCGTGCCGGATAAATAAAATTAAACCGAGTCGAGATCGTTTTTCGATCGAAAAGATCGATCGACCGAGGCGCTTATTCAAATCGATCGTTTTCTCCATTAACCAATCATTTTCTTTTTTTCTTAGCTTCATCATCTTTATCATCTTCATCTTTTTCGAGTCAACTCGACATAATTCGTCTTAATTCGGCTCAACTCGATTACATTCGATGTAATTCATTTTAAGTCACCTTAATTCAACTCGATTTATAAAATCTGATTATTAACCATTTCTAGTCACATTTATTTTATAAAAATATTAAATGTACCATATCGAACGTTGACTGTCCAGTAAAATCATTTATCGTCACTAATAAGCGCCGTAAACGGCTAAAACTATTAAATTTCGCGTTATATTTAGCCTTTGAGGAACTAATTGGCTTTAAAACTAAAGATTATGACGACAAAGACAACTAAGACAGTAAAGATGTAGTAGACAAAGATGGTTAAGGGAAGGAAGATGGCGAAAACGATGAAGATAAAGACGATGAAGGTGACAAAGATGTTAAAGGCAAAGAAGAGGATGAAAAGTTTAAGACAAACTAATTGCCTTGCAGATAGATACTTTTAACTTCGTTCGGTTTTTTGCTTCGGAGAACGTCTTAAAAGATGGAGATAAAAAGATAAAACCGTCGGTCGCGTTCGTGGTTGAAATTGATTCGGTCCGAAACGAAATTTATTATTATTACTTCGTCTAATGAAGAAATTAAGCCGAGGAAGTGCTTAATTAGTTTCTTAAATGAAAACAAAAATGTGTTTTTTCCTTTTTCAATTCTTATTAAAAAAGATCAGGAAAATGAAATAGAATTCAATTCTATCAACGTCGACAAATTAGGACTGTCAAATTCTCACCTTCGTTAACAATTACGGTCTTAATAGCGGCAACAACGTCTAAAGACCCCCCGCCACTGACTTTCCCACCTTCCTCGTCTCCTTTTAACTCTCACACCCCTTATCCATTTCCCCTCACTCCCCACCCTTCCCACCATTCAAGCCTATTCGAATTCAATGTTGTAAATTGATTAAGTGGGGGAGTACAAGAATGAAGGAGGTTATTGGTTGGTGGTTGTTGCTTAGGAACGATTTTAAGGCGGGGCTTGGTTCTAGACCTGCCCCTAAGGGTTAAGACGTCAAAGGAGTATGTCGGGAGGGGCAGAGAGGGGAAGTTAAAACTAAGATCGGCGGTTCTCAATAAGTTTTGATACTTATGCAATCTATTTGCAAATATTTTTTTTTTTGTTTTGAAAAGTGCGATAAGTTCGGAAACACGTAAACTCAATTACCTATTTCGATGGTTATTTATCGGAAGTTTATCTAAACGTAATCAATTGTCGATTAATTCACGACCGTTGTTAAAGTGATAAACGCGCCATAAGGTGGAGGATGTTGCTTTTTATGCGTACCCTTTAGCAAACGCTTTCGCTTGTGTTGAGCTTACAGGACATTTTAATACGAACCGACACCACTTGTAATTCGTTTGTAACACGAGTTGTCCATTTGGAGAGTTTGAAGCAACTTTTGTCGCTTTGAGCGTATTCGCTTGAAGCCAGATGTTTTTTTCCTGTCAAAACGTTGTTATATTTCGGTTGGTAACTGTATAAATAATGTTATCACAACACTCTTTATAACAAAACATGCATATATTTAACTAATTTACATTTCTTATTTGATAAATTTTGTTTTATTCTATTTTTTTGTTATTTTCGTATTAAACACATAGGTGTACCAAAACTTGTCGCTAAAATTTAGTCATGCATTCTAGAGGTAACTTCACATTGAATCGACGGTAAAACTTTAATGTTTTCGGTAAAAGTTAATGTTTTCGTGTAGGACCATAAGATATATTTCACACTTTATGTTTGTTTCTTTTGAACTACCATCATCTCAGGAGCAAATACGTTTGTGCGCCATATAAGCTTTGACAATTAAGACTAGCTGCTGAAGTTCTTCAATTACGACATATCAACGGGTGAAAGACAGGAAGTCATAAATTGTGAGTGCAAATATCTCATGCATTTCTGAGGCAAATATGTATAAAATACAATCCTTGTCCGCGATAAAAACTTATTTTCAAATATAATTTTCCTATGGAAACGATGTAAACGACTTCTAACCTGAAAGTCCATGAACAACAATAGCTTTGTTCGTTGGGTTAAAACTTGCACTGCACTATGTTACATTAGGGTGCAAAGGTTCAGTTTCGTGCAGCATTTAAATGGGAATGACTGTAATTCAGTGTAATTTAGCGCACTTCAGTTCAGGTATGGAATGTGATCCAACGAACACATATATAACCAAAATTTAATAATGCATTGAACTGCTAAGTGCAAGCAGTGCAGTCCTAACGAACAAAGCTAATAACAGTTCATAATGACGTCATTGACAGTTACAAAATAGGTTGGTAAATAATTTCCGATTGTTTAATATTGTTCTTATTTAATTGTATATGATAGAGAGAGAAGAAAATTTAAAATGCTAGTCTAGGATAACATAATTGATGCCGCATAAGACATCTTTCACCGAACGGGATATAAAAATGAAGGGTTTTTCACCGATATGGGCAAGTCGAAATATCTCGGGTACAAAAGTCCGATGAAATTGAAATATTATACACAGATTTAGTACATGGTAAACATTTTGAAAATATTTTCAATTATCCATTACTTCCGATTATACCGGTTAAAGAATTATTTTTTCAAACGTAATATTCATTTTTCGTTAGGTTGGTTAATTTGAAGATAATTTTTCTTGAAACATTTTTTTACATCACTTGTAATTTCAGCAAAAAGAATTATTCTTCATAATTATTTATGAATTTATTTATATTATAGCTATGAAAAAAAAGTATCAATTTATGGACGTGGTCATTTTGGATCGCGAGTTATAGTTAATAGTTTTACCTCAAGCAAAAGTAAAACATTATGAAGAACATTATTTTCTCAAACTACAAACAACAAAAAAATGTTTCAAACAAAATCTTCTTTAAATTAACCAACCTTACGAAAAACAAATACTGTATTAAAAAATAATTCTTTAACAACTTTATATGTATCCAGAAGTTACTGATGCCCCAAAATATTTTCAATATGTTGTTCAATATGTACTAAACCTTTGTATAAAATTTCAGTCATCGGACTTGTAATTTTCGAGATATTTCGACTTGACCACATCGATGAGACACTCTGTACATACTTGAACGCAATTGTTAAATTTGACATATTATATAGATATTCTATTTTTTATGGATTAGAATCCATAAAAAAGATAATATGTATATAAATGGTCAACTCTTACTAGATAAATAAAATTGGCTTGTTGTTGTTCTTACCCCGACACAATGATGGCGCTAATATGAATTTTTTTAGAAAGTGACCCCTACCGAAATACCCAACACTACTTCTGAACCTGCGGAATTCGAAATATTATTATTTTATTTTTTTTTTTTTTTCAAAAATTGAATTGTACTATTTCATCTGTACAACAATAAGTGACTATGGCACACTTATTATTATACGAAAAATAACAATGTTAAAAATCAACATTTTTTAATTTTTATTTACACAGTGAATTAATACAAGTGTGAATAATTAAATTAAATAATAATAATAGTCATGTACGGGTGTAGACTTGGACAACACACTGGAAACTAATAGTTTTTGGAAAATGTCATTTCTTATACCTCTAACAGTATGGGGTGGACTACTTTTTGACAGTCTCGTATAATTGGAGAATGAGTACGTATTTAGCAAATTTTGTTTTTTTTTCTCGTTCATATTCATTACATTCATACACATATATAATAAACTTTGGTGTTGTAATTAATTTAATGTAATCAAACATTAGCATTATTCTAGTGCATATTTTAATACATTCGAAAAAGATATTTACTGCGGGTTTGGCAAAGTAAAAAACCATTAAACCTTCATATTGTTAAAATTAAGGATGAATTAATTGTCATAGGTGTCTTTCAAGGATTTTTCTTGATAATTTAGGAGCTCTTAATTGATAAAAAAAAGCAACAAAAGAAAATAAAGTTCGCTGGTTAAAAAATTAAAAAATGAAAATAGTAGTTTCTAAACTGATTGTGCGCAACCTAGTTAAAACCTAAAGCCGGCTCCACACACTCGGCGAGATATGGCGAGGTTACCGAGACCGAGAGTGTGGACAACCCTGGTTCGTCGTCTCGTCATCCTCTGGCTTTGCCTCGCTGTCTTCGCTCTATGTCGGTATTTTAGTCCGAGTCAAACGGGCTTTCGCCGAGATTCGCCTCGGCAAAAACAACCTCTCCACACTCTCGTTTTAGTCACCACTAAATGTTGTTACACAAGTACCAGATAAAAGACGCCCAAAGCTAGATATATCCGATATTTCTGTTCGGATATTCATGAGCTAGATACCAAATGAAATTTCCTATTGCATTTCTTCTTCAAATTGTAACGTTTATTTTTCATCACGGTATTTGAAACATTTTTCTTTCTGAATCTAACGCTGTGGAATACATGTACTTTTATTAACCATTTACTATAGAAAAAATAAAATACTTCTCTTAAGCATTGTGCTTTTACCGAGTAAGTCGCTAAAAGGTATTTGTCAAACTTTTTAAACGCGATTTTTTAAAGTTCGAAGGTGACTCCGAACTCGATATTGCCCTTTGGGTCCTAAATTAGAGCAATGTGTGCAACGCTTAACCGAACAAATGCCCCAATGTCTCAAAAAGCTCTAATTATCGTATTTTTAATGAAAGGTTTGTACACGTCAAATCGATTATATCTTTTCATGGGTGACTACAGATGGCACCGATTTTATTTTTAACATTTTTTCCTTAATGAATTTCTAAATTGCCATGTATTAATAAAAAATGGTTTACAATCGATTGAATTCCTGAAAGTATTTGATTGTTTTCTGCAGTGAACCATTTTACAACCATTTAAGTCAGCAGTTAATAAAAGTACATGTACTGTATGTACATTATGGAATTCAGAAAAACAAGTCTCTTAAGTTCGGTGCAACATTTAAATATTTGATTGGTACCTGGATCATGAAAATCTGAAGAGAAATATTGGAGATATAGCTTTGGGCATTTTTTGTTTGACACCCTGTATAACACCAACTGGTAATTATATCAGTTCATTTATGTGTACGAAAGAATCTCGTCTACGTCATGGTAAGTATTCCATCGATATTGATCATTCGTGCTATGGAGAAGAGTGTGGAGAATTGTGTCGACAACGAAGAGTCTCACCGAGATGTCTCGGCGAACGCTCTCGTCGAGTGCGTGGAACAGGCTTAAGGCTGCGGTCTCACGGTCTTTGAGTTTCTGAGGGGATTCGGGATGAGACGTTCGGATGCGAAAAGGTGGACCTTTAAGCGCCGCCCTTTGTAAATAATAAGCGTAAGATTTCTATTCAGAACTCATGTGTTTATTTATCTTTTATCGAGGAATGAATGTATGAATAAAAGTTGAGTTTTTTGTGGTCAAACAGACAAAGATGGAAATATTGTATGATTATTTGATATACATCGCTAGTATTTGGGTAGGTATAATACGACATGAATTATTCGCGATAAGAAAATGTTATAAAATAATCAGCTGCAAATCATTATTTTATAGTGTAAATAAATCTCAAATAATATTTTGAGAAGAAAAAATGGCAAAAAGCGACTATAAGAAATACTTTGAATACAAATGTGACAAAGTACCAAATTTTCATTGAATAAATTAGATACATTAAATTTATATGAGGTGCATACGTATTATAATCGCACCATAGTAAATATTATTACTATACTAACAAAATATTTTTAAAAATACAGTTTCAAACTATGTGAAATTAGAAAGTACATCACTCGCTATGTACATATTTCCTTGTCAGATTTTCGAATATCCTCGCAGGCTCACTAATTCAGGCATCATGCGGTAGTAATAGTCTCCTTCATTTTTGTTTTCATTACTTCCATGAATACGTACACAAAAAAAATGGGAATAATATTTACATCTTACAAATAATTCCGATATTATACCTGCGTAAAAATCCAGTATTAGGACGTTATAAAAATAATAATTTAATTACTACCCTTGAATTTACGTTCAATTATTACGTATTAGTAAATTCCTGGTATGTCGCGGATCCACTAGCTCTGGTAACATGTTTTTAAAATACAACAAACTTCGTTTACTTATGTGCAATTGACATTGAATTTGGTAAAAATAGTCATGTCTTCTATTTAGACTTATTTCATCATTTTGTATAGTGCAATATTTTACTACTTTGTTTTCTATTGCCTCTTTTGGGGTATACTTATGCGCTGAAAACGGACATTTAATTTCAATCAAACTATCTTCTCCTATCAAACCGTCAGGAGAAGCAGCTAAATAGCAGTCGTTTGTATCTATAAATAAACCACAGGTTATAACATTTAAATTGTATTTATCTTCAAATTGTTGTTTGGCAATGGGTTTCTTATGTATCCCATATTGCATGGCTTTCGTGGTAGGAAAACCTTTGTATATAATCTGCTTGATTAAATTGGCACAATTGGTAGACTCTCTTTTTTTGCAAATCCTTCCGAAGTTAGAATCCGTTAGACGTTTTGCCCTTTCTTCGTGCCATAATTGAGTTTTGCCTTGGCCAGCCGTTCTAATTTCCATTTCGGCAATTTCTTCTTCGGTTTTCTGAAGTTCATCTAAGAATTTGCCTTTTCTTCTAGTATAGGAAGTAGGAGATGTGTCGGCAATATCTTCTTCCAAACCATAATTTTCGTCAGCTGGTTGAATTATTTTCTGTCTCTTTCCAACGTGGCACAATTTCCGTTTGGAAATACGATCGGAAATTAATTTGGCGTGTTTTGATGTATATTTTCCAATACTGTTGTTGCCCAGCCTTTTATAAATAATTTCATGTGCCCCCCCTCGAGTGTTGTACGAAATAGCTGCCATATTGCATCTTAAATTATATCCATATCGTTGCGAGTAATGAAAAAAAAAATATTTTTCATAATGTTTTGATTTCAGCAAAATCAACATTTTTATTTAAACTTTGTGGGGCCCCGCAAAGCAAATTTAATCGGGCTCCGCACTTATTGGATCCGGCCCTGATCAAAATGGGACACCTGTATATGTAGAAAAGTTTACAATACGAAAATATAGAATTACAGCACTTTACAGATTGTTAAAAAATTTTAACAATCTTAGTTTTTTTTTACTTCAACACAACATCTTAGTTAAAAAACCTGAACATTTTTAAGGCATTTATTAGATTTTTCACAAATAATAAAATCGGTGAAGTCAGAGTTCCAAATCATTCTCGAAAGTATTTATCCTCAAAAGTGAATGAAAAAGTAGAATGGACAAAAAACAAATAACTGACGTCATCTATTCATCTCGTCCGGCCACACCACATGTTCTATTTGGGCAGAGCTATCTGGCCGAATTAAGAAATAATTCGAGATATTGTACCGTGGGAATTTCCAATGCAGCACATTTATTTTGCAAAATATCAAAAAGTGGTAAATAGAAAAAACATTTGTTAAATATTTGTCTATGCTCGCACGAAGTCCGTTTAAAAATTATTCTTAATAATCTCTGTTATTAACAATAATTGCTCAAATATCTCTTCGTGCAAGCGTAGATTTTTCATTATCAGACAACTTTCATTTGAAAAATTTTTTGATATCTCAAACGGTTACAGCGTATCATGGGAAATACTTTTTCGGGCCTGAGACCGCAGCCTTAACCGTTATAAATTTTTTATAGAAAACACGAACCAGTGGATACTTATATAAAGTAGTATTTTCCCATCGTGGTTAGGGCACCGTGATTATTTGTTCAGCCTTTTCTCAACAAGTTTTAGTAACAAATGATAAAAATAATGAATAGCTAAATCCTTGTTTGAGATATCTTAAAAATACCTGATCTAATACAAATCTTCTGATATTAAACGTTCTACTTCTCTTAAGAACTAATTTCATAAAGGAGTTTAATGCCGAATCAATATGATATCTTCAGAATGGGTGATTTGTGTTTGATACTGAGTGATGTTAAAAAATTGACAATTTATATTTTGGTTAGTAATTCTTTAAATAATAAAAATATCAAAAATTGTTTATAGCAAAAGAAATATTCTTAGTTAAATGGCAAATATCTCACTGTGCTTCTTAATCATCACATGTTAAAGCCAAGGTGAACATAGCGAGTCAACGAGCAAATCGACTATCCGCAATATACAAGTGTGTTATATGTATCTGGTTTCGGTTTATGTTAAAATAATCAGGATTAAAAGCTTCTTTGAAAGTTGCGCGTTCGCTGAAAGAACGAGAAACGAAGGGTCGCTATAAACGTAACATCTTTGACCTTATGGTGTTTTACCGTGTTTAACCGTTGAACAGCGTTTGTGGATTAATCGACGATTGATTACGCTTAGATAAGCGGCGATAATACATCACGAGAAATCAGTATGAAAACCGCGGCGATAAACAGTGTTTGATTAATCAAGACAAACTAAGCTCGATTTAACGTGTTAATTGAGTTTACTTGTTTCGGACTGTTTCATTCACTTTGTCGAGATTTTATCGAGAATTCGCTCATAGAGTTAACGATTGAAACAATTGTTTTGTCTCTAATTTTTTTGTTATAAAAATAATTTTAAGTCAAGGCAATTGAACGACTTAAGATTAAAAGCCGAGCTTCGAATTTAAACAATCTTAAGTCAATTAAAGGTTTTGAACGTGTAGGGGCGTCTTAAATAATTTTGAATGGATTCAAACTATCCAAGATGATTTTAAGCCGTTGATTTTGCTCAGTACAAATGTATAAAATATTAGTGCGCACTATTCAGCGATTCGCGAGTTAAGTTCGCAATTTAAGGCACATCGCTTATTCGTCAGTGGTAAACCCAGACGGTTTAAAAACCATAATATAACGGTTGGAATTTTATTTTATACAACTAAATTGTTAAATATTTCACTTTCTTTACAAAATAAAGTGAAATTATTTTCTCTAACATTTTATTTTTTATTATTTTGTCACTAAAGGAATCATTGGCGGTTTCGGAAGGGGTGACCAACCATCTTTAATGATTATATTCGATTGTAAGAGAATTTTAAGTCTATATTAAGACAATTTGGACGACATTCCAAAGATTTTATACAATTTATGAATTGATTTTAGGCAGTCTTAAACGATTTTAGATGGTTTTAAGTCATGGATTTAAAAGGACTCGAAATAATTTTAAACTCCCCTGATTTTGAATGATTTAAATCGATTTAATCCGATTTTAAAACAATTTAAGATGATTTCAGGTGACTAAATCAATTTAAAGCGATTTTGAACAATATAAAGTGAATCGGCTTGAAATCGATATTAGGATGATATTAAATAATTAAAATGATTTCAAGCAATCTTGAAAAATATTAAGTTACCTTTTATTTTGAATCCGCGTAGCTTGAAATGTTAATTTCTTTTTATCAAAATTATTCGGATACCAAACTTATTGAGAACCGCAGGTTTTACTCCCCTTCAACTTCTCCCGTCTCTCAATTCCCTCTCCACGTCCGCCTTTGACATCTCTATCCCTTATGGGTGGGACTAGTGACAAACCACGCCCTAAGCACGTTCCTAAGCAACGACTACTAACCAATAATCTTCCTCCTCTTCATACTTCCCCCACTTCACAAATTCTTGGCGTTTGTTGGAATTGGCTCTGGAGGGGGTGGTGGAGTGAGGGGGTGGCGGGAAAGGTTAGGGGAATGGTAGCGGGGGGTCTTTAGGCGTTGTTGCCACTATTAAGACCGTAATTGTTAACTAAGGTGAGAATTTGACAGTCCTAATTTGTCGACGTTGATGGAATTGAATTACCTGTTCGTTTAGCGAGTTCGATTTTTTTCTTTTTAAGATTTTTAAACACCGTGGTGGTTTTCTTTTTTAAATTTTATTGAAATGATAATATAAAAGACACAATATCTTTTTTTCAAGTAATTAATACAGTACTTAGAAGTGAGTACTTTAAACTAAAATAACAATTTCGTATCGAGTGAATGGTGCATATGATACTTTAAAACATTCACAATTGAATAAAACTTAAATTTTTTTTTTGGTGTTACTTCCATAATACACTTACACCCGTATGCATAGTCGATCGCCAGCGATTCGCCGGAGATTCTCCGTTCGCCAGTAGAAAATTCCGATGCATAGTCAATTGCCATGGAATCATTCACATGCGTTATGCTGTTTTTTCTGGCGACGCGTCGGAGATTTGCCGGAGATTGATCGAGATGCACCACGTAGGTAAGTAGTTATACATCAGAAATCATGTTACAAATCACCGGCGATTCGCCAAAACGGAGATCGCTGGGAGATCGACTATGCATCACAAATTATATTCCGACCGTTCATCGGCGAGTCTCCGGAGAATCGCCAGCGAGTCGCTGGCGATCGACTATGCATACTGGTGTTAAAATATTGCATTTAATTCAAAGAGCGATAGCAACCCTGATTACGCAATAACGATGTATAGGCTGCATAATATTTTCCCGAAACTATTATTAGTTGTAAGGAAACAAAAGGAGATTTTTGATACTACATAGCTTTATTACCCTCCAACATGTTTAATGAGAATAACTACGAAAACAGATTCTTAGCTATTATCGATTGTCGTGTTGTTAAATTT
Organism: Digitonthophagus gazella; assembly: GCA_036711955.1. Taxonomy (NCBI): domain Eukaryota; kingdom Metazoa; phylum Arthropoda; class Insecta; order Coleoptera; family Scarabaeidae; genus Digitonthophagus; species Digitonthophagus gazella. The sequence continues at coordinate 11,129,979 of JASCIT010000012.1, forward strand.
GCACCTAGCGTTTTACGTATGCGTACCATTCATCTCATATGGAGGTTACCAGAAGTCCTGTAGCTCACGTGCAGGTAGGGTACATTGACATTCTCCTTCTCCAACAAAAGATTTCGGTAGGTACGTCTCACACTAGCAACTAGCAACCGACTACACATGATATTACCACATTATGACATTGTACTGCTTTAATTATACAGGGTGTTTAAAAAAGATGCGGCAATGTTAAAGGGGGTGATTGTCTAGATCATTTTATACAAAAAAGTTTATAATAAACCTGGTCTGGAAACGCTTCCTTACCGATTTACAGCGTGTTGAAGTTTAAACATTTTTATTATAAACAAAATGTTTGTAATAAAAGAAAGTTTTTTTTAAAGAACAAGGGTTTTATTCAAGGACAAAAACAAATATTTTACCAAACTAACAATTTTACTATGCAAAAATTACAAAAAAAATGACTACCTCGAGCTTGGTTGCAAGCGTTCAATCTTCTCCTCATTGACTGGCGAACTCTCTCAAAAACACTAGGATCTGTTTTAATTGAGTTGCACCCAACAATGATTCGATTTCTTAAGTTTTCTACGTTTTCCAATGGAGTAGCGTACACGAAGGACTTCAAATGGTCCCAAAGGAAAAAATCCAGAGTAAGACTCACCTCTCCGGTAAGTCTTCCTGGTAGAAATACCGGTCCAATTGGGCAGTCGCCCACAATTCCAAGCCAAACGTTCAAAGAAAACTGATGTTGAAAACGATCTTCAACAATTTCATTTGGATTTTCGTCACACTATACATGGTTATTATGGAAATTGCGTATTGCATTTCTTGAAGAATTCGTTTCATCGGTGAATAGAATCAACTTAAACTCAAACAAGTGTCTGAAATCCGTGTACACGTAAAACCATATACCAAACGTTCATAAATGATTGTAAAGTGTTTAAACTTGGCGCGCTCGTTGTTTAGTGATTTTTTATGTTTAATGTTGTTACATGTGAAGTCTTTACATCGTATCCTTGATATCAATGGCGTAGACAGATTTATTTACGGTTTATTCTTCTTTTCAGGGCTAAGGGTACTTGTGGACACATTCATAATAATTGAATATTGGATGTCACTTAAAATGGTACATGTCAATAAAATCGATAAAATACTGACCATTAATTAATTACCTCAAGAAAATCTCGTGACAAATTTCGATATTTTCCATGATACGTTTATGAGATGTGATTAACATTATTATATTTACATCAACCTTCAAAATTAACCTATAGCGCGTGAATTTCAAACACAATCATTTATGAACGCTCGGTATAAGTTTTTGGTATTCAAAGCTTCCTTTCGCCGCTAGAAGACTTTAAATTTATAGCATTTTCTTTGGCGAAACTGGTTCGCAATAGAATTTGATCTTGAGCGCATAGTGGGTGCATACGTCACACTAACTTAGTACAAAATAGTGCAAGTTCAACAAAACACGATGAAATGAAATGGCGTTTTCGATTGGCAGAACTAGTGTGCACTGGTGCGCACTAGTTGAGTGCAAAGTGTAACATATGTCACACTAGCTTAGTGCAAAAAGGGCAAATTCAACAGAACGCAATGAAATCAAACACAATCATAACATCACTTGTAAGTGTGTTCAAGGCTTGATGATGTTCAAAATGTTTTATAAACTACAATAATAAAATGTAATAGAACACAACGAAACAACCAACAGAACACGCTGTTATGCACTAGTGCGCACCAGTTCAACCAAACGAATACGCCAAAACTTAGTCATAACTGACAATCTGATTAAACTGTCAATAAATATTTTTTGTGATGTGATCATAACTTAACTTAATTATCATAGGACAACATAACTTAATTATGGACAACATCTCTTATAAAGTTGTTAATTTATGGGATTTCTTTTCTTAAACGTTTCAGCACACAATTGATCTCTTGCTTTCTATAGTTTGATGATATTAATGGTTCTAGTAACACTTATTTATTATAAACATCCATGATGACAACCGCTATATTGCACTGATGCCCTTGCTGTCAGACTTCGTATCGAGAAAATTGCACCACTGTTGCACTGACAGATTTTGTGAGTGCAAAACTCGAGTAGTATACAAAATACTAATTCGGTGCAGTCAACAAAACACACTATTAATCACTGGTACGCACCAGTTTTGTCAAAAGAAAACTCTATTAGTAAAGTAAATTGAATTAGAAATGTTAGAAACCCAGATGTGATCGAAAACTGATATGGTCAGCAGGTAGTACAATTTTTTTATCGATCATGGGACACTTATATTATTATTGTTTATCAGTAACCCATTTTATCCGTATTTGCAAACCTTGCTTAAGTCACTGCGGTTATAAAACGTAATTCTAGTTAGTCTTGATTTAAGTCAACTGCAATTTATATATCGCGTATGTATACCACTTATTGATTAAAAACGTACACGTTTCAGAAGAGAGATGTGGAGGGGAGGTATACGAGGGACCGCATACGGATTCAATCTATCTGTTTCGCTCAGAAATGTTATTCTTTAGACACCTAAATAGTGTGCACTATGTTCGATCGAACATTATAACCCAGATATAGATGGAGTCCACTGTACTGCCTTCATTTGCTTAACTCATTGGTTGAGTAATAATAATAAATTTCGTTCGAACCAAATCAATCTCACTTCTAACACAGTCTTACATCTTCAGCTCTATCATTCCGCATGCTTACTGAGGAAAATATGTGAAAAGAGCTTAAAAGTATTTTTTTGTATGACAATTAGTATTAAGGTGTCGTTTTACACTTCGTCTTCGTCTTCATCATCATTGTTATTTTCCTCATGTTCATGGTCTTCGTGATTTTCATCCTTTTCTTCTCTCTCCCCTTTGTCTTCATTATTTCGGTCTTTGTCATCGTCTTCTTCAGTTTTAAAAGTAATTAGTTCCCGAAGCTAAATATAACTTGCGGTTTTATGGTTTGAGCCGTTAACGGTGCTAATGAGTGGCAATAAATGAATTTTATTGTTCATCAACGTTCGATACGGTTTTGAATTATTAAAAAATGTGCATCATACCTATCAAGTTTTTTCTAACGAAAATGTGTGTTGAGATGGTGATTGTTTGGATAAATCAAATCGATGCGAAGAAAAAAAGTGATCGTTAATGGAGAAGACGATCGGTTAGAATAAGCGCCTTGGTCGATCGATCTTCCGATCGAAACCATTGACTCGGTTTAATTTTATTTATCCGGCACGGTTTAAAATTGCCGGTTATACGCTAACCGTCGTATAAATCAATTGGTGGAGGCCGAAAGGTCCGATCTCCGAACGCGTTGTTTCCCTCCTCTTTCTACCTACCCACCTTTGTTGCTCGTTTTCGTTTTGCGCGCGGCTTTCTTCTTTTTGTTTTCAACCCTACCGACCGTCGCGTCGGTCGGCTTAATCATAGTTTAACCGACCGGGTTCGGCCCGGTAATAACGAGATAAGTGTCTGCGGACCTTTTGCTTTACCAACAGTCGTTTGTACCCGTCCTATCCACCTTTTAAATCGAATTAGTTTAAATTTTATTTGAAATTGTAAATCGACCCTTGAATTGGAAGGAAGTAGAAATTGTTTTGGGTTGTTACTCTTTTAATCTGAAAATCCCATTAACTTGTTCCCCTTTGGCCTAATAATGACTCTTCGGGGGTATCCTCACAGACGTCGATGACGAGGCGTCCTTCCCACAAATCTCTCCAAGCGATAATAACAAGATTCTCATTAATTCCGAGCGAATCCCTGGAGGTATGAAGGGAAAAAGAGCGAAAGTCAGAACGTTATGCCATATGGTCACAGATTCGTGACCCATCCCCAAGTCGATTATTGTTTTGATTTTGAGCAGGATAAAAATTTATAAAACATGATTAAGATTGAAATTAATTCTAATTAATTATGTACGTCGTTAATTTCATCGGCTAATCTTGTTTTGACTCGGCTATATGGGATTATAAGTTTATAGATAAACTCAATTATTTTTAGCGCTGACAAGTGACTATTTTATTCATCCCTATTTTTGGAATAAATTTTTAATACAAATCTGATGATTGCTTTATTTATTCTATTCAACAAAACATCATCATCTCATTACTCACATACAAGATCAGAAATACTTTTTTAATCATATCGATTATAGTTTCATATTCATAAAAGTCACTCATTAAAACCGTGGAAACAGACATTTGAGGAGCTTGCCTGCAAAATCGGATAAATCCATATTTTAACGAAATTGAGTTATACATGTTAACTATATGATTTTCATCCATTCTAATTATTTTTACAAGTTTTTGTAAATAAAACGTAAAAGAAAATCATATCTAAATTGTATTTAAAGTTGACGTATGCGAGCAAAAGCTAACAAATCCACATTTTAGAGCAAACCCGGTTAAATCAAGAATCCTTATTAATTAAAGTTCGAGATATTCGAAACCTAAAGAATAATTTTTATTCTGACCCTAACAAAATTACACAAGACAATAAGTTATGCCATATGTTATCTGTTACACCAATGCACAGAAGAAGAGACAGTAAAGAAGTAAAAAATCGCAATTTTTCCGTAAATTATTTTATTAAAATAAGCAATAATACTACAGTCCGTGTATGTCAATCTTTCTTTCTTAATGCAAAATCATCAGATTGTTTGAGTTTGATCAGGTGCTTTGACTTACAACAGGTGCAGTCCTTACCCAGGACCCTAATTGGTGATGCATTTTATGCACATCAGATAAGTTTATATGCGTTTTGTTGTGTGACCATGGATTCTAGAAATCCAGTATTTTATGTTTGGACTGAAGATATGGCAGGAAGAGGATCGACGGAAATAGGGTCGGCGTTGTTGAATACGTTGGATAATACAGACTTTGAAGAGATTCATCATCTTCGTCTGTTTTGTGATGGCTGCCCCGGCCAAAATAAAAACAATCACATAGTGCATACATGATGTACTGATAAAAAAATAAAGCTTCACAGCATGTAACTCAGATAGAGTTAATCAGTGGCGCGTCGTTACAAATGATCGCCGGGGTGCGAACTTATTTTTGGCGCCCCCATTCATATTGGAATAATTTAAACGATTGAACATTTTATATTTTATGTATTATATTTTTTATACAAACATTTATTATAAGTTTCACTTGATAAAACTAAATAAATATTTACAAAAAGTTAATTTTTCTTGCTTTTTTTGTTGCAAATTCGTTGAAAATGTTGTCGATATTTAAACCTTTAACAATATCAGTTTCAATGCTTATTAGTGCTAAATTGGTAAGTCTCTCTTGATTCATACTTGCTCTTAAAGAGTTTTTTATTATTTTGAGCTTTGAAAAAGATCTTTCTCCTGAAGCTACACTGACGGGTAAAGTTAGATATATTCTGAGTGCGATGGTAACATTTGGAAGCATGCTATATAAATCATTAATAAAAATATACTCTAAGACATTTATTGCACTCATATTGGGCTTCAAATATGTTACTAAGATTTCTATTTCATCATATAAATCTTTTCCACATATATCATAATTGTCATTATTTTTTAATTTTTGTTCCAACTTTGTATAACATTTTATTTTTGTCTCTTTACATTTACATTTTAAGTTATAAATATTATCTAGAAATTGAAATATTTCATTAATCGATTTTAAAAGATCAAATCTGTCTTGTATTTTTGTCGTAGCAATATCTAATAATGGATAATAAAAGTTGATTTTAAAATTTAATTCTGGATCTTGAATAGTTTCATCTGCATGTTCATAATCAAATGATTGCTTTTTCTTGCGTGGGCGAACTGTGTTTGCATCAGGAAACTTACATTCGCTATCCATTTCTATTGCAATTAATCCTGCATCTTTTAAAATATTCAGAAACGCTTGATCTGTCCGGCATTCCTTTAAATATGACTCCAGATCAGATAACATCGCAATGATGGTGGATATTATAGTATGTTGTTCTTGTATTAGTTTGCTCACAATATTAATTTTAGATAATAGATTGTACCATATAAGCGTTGAGCATATAAATTTAAACGATTTTATTTTCGTAAGTAATGCTTTTGCCGCATTTCTTGTAGAAGCGTCTCTTGTGGAGTCATTATATAACTCATATAAAGCATCATACACTGATGGCAAGTTATATCTAAAATCTTTTACAGCGTCAACCCTGCTTTCCCATCTGGTATCTGAAAGTGGTTTTAATGTTAAAGTTGGACATTGATTTTTAAATACATGCCAACGATGTTGAGAAGCAGAAAAAAATACATAAACTTCTTGAATTAAATCAAAAAAGCTAGATATTTCTAACGAAGAATTTGCGGCGTCGTTGACAACTAAATTTAGAGTATGTGAGGAACATGGAACATAAAACGCTCTCGAATTTATATCTAAAATTCTTTTTTTGGAGACCATTATGCTTCCCTCTCATATTGGCTCCGTTATCATATCCTTGACCTCTCATATCTTGAATATCTATATCTTCTTTATGTAAATAGTCCAATAAAAAGTCTGTTTAACCAACCCAACCCAACCATCACCAGTTGAATTTGTTATGGGACAAAACCCTAAAAAATGTTCTTTTATTTCTACCGTATTTGATGCTTTATCCATGTGCACAAAACGTATGATAATCGTTATCTGTTCTTGATGGTTTATGTCTGGCGTGCAATCTAATATAATTGAATAGTATTTACACTTCTTTAAGGTATTAACAATTTCATTTTTTATGTTTTGCCCAACTATATCAATAATTTCGTTCTGTATTTTTTTACCTAAATAATGCGGCATTGATTTATCATTTTTTATAACTCGATTTAAGTGTTCCGCCATAACATTATCAAAACGACCGATCGCTTCAACCAATTTTAAAAAGTTTCCGTTATTATTTTCAAATATTCTATTAGTATGTCCTCTTAAAGCTAAATTTTGACCAGCAAGGAATTGAATAATAATTATGATCCGTTCTATTACTAGTTTCCACCGTTTCTTTTCTAGAAATATTATATTTTCATTAAACTGATCGACAGTTTGCTTTTTGTTCAGTGCTCTTTTTAAGTCAGTCCATGATTTGTAGCTTTTATAATGAAATACACTTTTTTCGTGCAGTTCCAAGTTTCTGGATAAATGTTGCCAATCGCTGTAACCTTCAAAACCATTAAACGCGTTGAAGTTGAAGACGAATATTTTGCAACAAAAGCAATAAACTGATTTTTTTGTTTTAGAGTACGCTAACCAGCTTCTGCGAATTTTTTCGCCATTATTTAAAATTCGGTAAAAATATTTTATTTCTCTCTGATCTGATGGAAATTTATAGTTTTCAAGTTGACCAGCTCCTATTTCTATTAACATCATTCTCATTGCATCAGTAATCAATTCCGGCCATGTACCTGGATCTTCATAAGAAGTGTAACAATTTTTTGAAATTACAATTTCTTCAGATGATTGGGTTGCAGACTTGTTTATAGTTTCCACGTCGCTTTGTTCTTCTTCAGGAATATTTTTATCGACGTTCAATGTACTTGATGTTTCATTGGCGACATCTTCTGTCATCCCACATTTGCTTGTTGAAGGAGCAACATCAAAAAAGGTAGTGATTTTTTCACGGTTTTCTCTATTCGGTCGTCTCTTTCTAATTTTCGCTTTCTAAATGCAGCACCCGATAATTTTTTCTTTCCCTCAGACATCTATTTAAGCATTATAGTGTAATTATTTTAATTGCAAAAAAAACAGAATAGGACAGTCTATAGCACTGAGTATGTAGGTGAAGTGCACTCTTCGTTAGATCAAAACGTTACATTATGAACAGTAATAATGTACCGTCTTCCCTCGTATTTAAAAAAATAAATTAAGAAAAAATTATGATTTCTTGTTAAATTTCGACTTTTATTTATAGATTCGCTGCCAAAAAGTTTTTAGCATAAGTCTATCTCTTTCGAGCGGTATACAATCACTGGACAGCGAACCTGTTAACTAAAAATTTATTAAATTTTTATTTAGCCAATGTACTCCACCATCCTCGACTTTAGGTTATCCTTATTTAATTGGTATTTAACGCAAACTTACCATAAATTTTGCTACGAAATATCCCACTGTGTATGTATTATAAAACAAGCACAATATACACAGCATCGCTTCGTTTCAAACATGGGGTAGTCACTTAATTCATGAAATCTAAAATATGGTTTGAAACTCTGCTATTAACTGAAGCATTGTGTTTTAATTCTGCCATAGTCTGCAAACGTAAGTTAGTTCCCTTACTTGATGTCTGATTTGCGCGCTGCTAATATGTGCATTATATTGCGGTGTTACATGTTAGATGGCATACTGGTAATTGTATTTAAAATAATTTGGTAGATTTTCGCCCTATTCAATTGGAATTTTAAATGAGAATTCGTCATGTGTATAAATTTACATCAACATATTTTCTTTCTTTAATTTTAGATTTAAATTTAAAATTGTTTACATTGAACAATTTTCTCGGAGCTGTATCGACTTTATTCAACAAATATCACATTTAGTAATTATTGCTAGTTACAATTTCAAAACTTCAATCATCTCATAATTTCAATTGGTATAAATATTATTATTAGAGAAATATTAACTTTCTTTTTTCGCTTTCTAGTTTTTAATCTAAATGGGATCCTAGAGTAACATTATTAAGAGATATTCTTAAATACTATTTCTTTATTTTCAGTATTACTTCACATGTACTATGGAGAAACTAAGATACACCGCACGGAGAGAGATAAAGTACATTTATCAGCTTTGGCGTAAACTCGTAGGATCCACTTCTTTTTGTATACCGCATTTTAGGACTCCTCCTTCGTACTTACAAAAGCGTAATTTTATCGCGTGGTATGCGCCCCTTGAGTGACTGCGCCGGGGTGCGATGCACCTCTTGCACCCCCGGACGGCGCGCCCCTGGAGTTAATATTTCCACTTCGGGGACACAGCTTTACGTCAGCTGACAGAGTATTTGGTAGGGTACAAAAACTGTTACGTAAGAACTCGGAAATTTTTTTCAGAGATGAATATGTTCGATTGTATGCTGAAGTAGGTGTAGTGAAAACATTACATAGAAAAGAATGGAGAGTATTTGACGTTAAGGTTTTAGAGAAGATGTATCAAAAAGTCATAAAAATAGCAGAGGCTAAGAGAATAATGCTAAACAAAATCATTAATGAAAGTAACAATGCAGACATTGCAGTAACCTGCTCAGAATTTTATAGCTTTGGATCAATAACAGGAACTAGCCAAAAACTCATAAGAAAGGGCAAATCCTATATAATAAATTTGCGAACTTTTCCACCGAGAAATCAAATACCTGAAAAGAAGAGAAAAAGTTTGGGCCATTTGATGGAAAAAATGTTTGGATTCGAATGGAAAGAACGGGAAGATTTGTAGTAGTACAGAGAGTTTCTTAGTTCACCTAGGCCAGTGAGAACAAAGAGCTGCTTACCTGACGCTATTATATAGCTCTGGTCGGCTCTAATTTGTGTTTATTTCATTAAATTTTGAACCGAAGTATAGTGTTTCATTCCTAGTGAATTTTATTAAATTTATTTCGTTAATTTTGAAGCAAAACCGAATAAATCCAATCTTGTTCTGCAATATTTTCAAACATAAAAAATATTTCAAAAAACAGACTCTTATAGAAAGCCAGCCCATATGACAAAACTTATCCTGTAATCAGTTTTTTGATAGACTGAAGGGCCAAAATTTTATACGTTTTCTGTGTCTCCTGAAAAATTTTACAAAATGGATATATCCGCTTTTGCACGCAAGCTCCTCATTTATTGAAATTATACAAGTTTTTTTAGACTTCTTACTACGGACAATTACTACGGGTTGTAGAAAGAGCATTTTGTTTCTGATCATAGGTAAACAATTTTATAGGCAAATTACAGGTATTTCTTGGAGCATATCTCGTTGGAAAACGAAAATAATCTATGACTTCTTAAAACTATGATCACAAAGTTATCTGACATTCAACGATGTTATAACCGGATACTGAATGTCAACGAATTTTTAAAGGTTCGTCGGGCGTGATTACAAAATGCCGTCTTTGTAAACAATAATAACGCCCATGCCTTACTTGCCTACTCTGAGCACGATACTTTTGCTTTTTAATATTGTTTACGATATCTAGCTAATCTATGATCGACTTGAACTCGAATTTTACTAAAAAACACTGTAATGTGTACTTGCACATGATGGAATAAAGGTGATGTCATGATGTAAGTGTGCCACATTTTTTACAAATAGCATCAAATATCAGTGTGTTTCAACATTGATGTTATAGATGGGTAGAGAATTCGTTGACAATTAGCTATGGAGCGATAAAGTTCACACCCTACACGAATTGATTCCTGTTGGTCATCCAATAACATTGACTTATTCTCGTTCATTGCTAAACTTGGCGGATGACGTAGATGTTTTTGTATCCAAAACCATAATGGCCGACAAAACTTATTTTTACTTGAGTGGTTGTGTAAATAAACAAAATTTACCTTTTTGGGGTGCAAAAATCCATAACTACTAGAAAAGTTATTTCAGCCCCTCCAACTAACTGCGTCGTTACTTGATGATTGGCTATTTATATTTTTGAAGGTGCCAATGGCAATATGGTAACAGTAACTGTTGAGTGCTATAGAAAGATGCTAAACAACTCCTTTTGCCGCAAGTTATTGAATTGGGTTTCGAACTTGTTGATTCCAACAATACCAAGGTACTGCTCACACTGCTAGTGCCATGATAGAGGTTTTAAAAACTTATCCCAGTCATGGCATTTCTCACTTTGGTGAGATTCCTTTCTCTGGGTTTTCTCTGTCTTGCGTTTACCGTAACAAACAATGATTGTAAGACTTGAAAGTTAACAATGAACATCGCCATTTGGGAATTAAGTGTTTTGCGGGCAACATTTGAGAAACTGGTAAAACAGTACAATTGTGTATTAACGCAAGAAATTTGAACGATATAACTTTCAAAATAGTATTTTGATGGCGTGCCATTGTTGTGGTGCAATAAAAGCCCTAAAAAAGTATTTGAAGAAATACTGGAGATATGACCTTTTACCTCGCAACTATAGATATGCAAAACTGTGACGATACTAAACTTGTTAAAGAACGTGGAATAAACGCAATTGATTTTTTATTAACTTTTGCTTTTTTAAATCTTTTTATTGTTTTCACTCACTTCCGGTGTTTAAATTGATTAACTAAAACTTTTAGAGGCTCAACAAATGGGGGACTATCGGCTGATAAAAATATAATTTCGATAAATCTATTAATAACAAAGGTTATTGTATTGTTAAACTTTTATTGCTAACTCGACTAAATAATACTAACAATAACTTCAATAAATGGCATTTACATCTGTTAAGATTCGTAAAACCGAGCACAAACCTCAACAGTTGTACAATTGTCATAAACCAAGAGGGTTGAAACTACTCGAGGGAGTTGAATAAATTTTTTCACATGGCCCCATATCTCTCTCTCCCTCTCTCTCTCTATTAATCATTTTTTTTTACTTTCTCTTCAACTTAACCATGTTTAATGGCACGGCAAGGACGTTAGAAGTAAACTGAAGTTTTTCTAAACAAAGGTAAAAGTTTATACTTGTCCCAGTAATAAATATTTACTCAATTTATGTAAAACTTTTCGAATTCATTCATACACGTTTAAACGGAGCTCGGTAGGTTGAAAGAACTAACAAGGAGACCTCACGACTTTGGATTCGCCGATTTTAATGAAAGTTATACTAATCGATAGATATTGATACATAGTACGAACGCGTAAAATATTAGCGCGCAATGTTCATGGCTATCATGTGGAAGCTGGTTCGTGGTGAGTCAACAAGGGGCCGGGTCGGGAGGAGGCCTATCATGAGATATAAGTGGTGTGGCCTTGAATCGTGACGTGAAATCGCGATTTACTTGCGAATCGCTATGCGCTGTAATATTTTATACATTCCTACTATGTACCAGTGCCTATCGATTGGTACCACTTTCATTAAAATCGGCGATTCCAAAGTCGTCAGGTCTCTTTATAAGCATAATTCGGCTATTTGTAGTTTCATAATGTTACCAACAGGAATATAATTTGCACATAATTAGAGGTTTTAGATGTGGAATTGTGTAGAGGATATTGAACAACCATAACATTTCTAGAAAAAATATATATATTTTCATTTGTCTATTGACGATAATGTTAAAAAAAATAGGAATGGAACACTGAAAGCATTTTCGGTTCTCGTAAATTTTTTTTGTACCATCCGAAAACTACTCATTTAGGGATAGTCGTAAATAACGTGTTGTTCGTACGCCAACGCGAAAAATAATTCATTTCCATTCGTTTTCGGACGTTAAAAACGACTGGGGAAACATAATTCGTCCAAAAGCATCCACCCAGTTCCAAAAAAGCTAAACCGGAAACAAAGTGTCATAAATTCTATTAATTATTGTTTATAATCGTATCCCTCGAAATGTTGAGAGTTTTATTCGTTCACCTTTACTTAATTTAGGCTGAAAATTAGCGTCTCCCTTCGTTTTGACACCCAGCTTTTTAATGCAGATATTAAAAACGAAGGGGAATTTAATTTTCGATTTTATTCAGTGTCAAACGTAAAATAGAATTCTATTTGTTAAGTCTAAAATTTCATAGAAGCAATTCACTTAGCATGTTTATTATCCACCAATACAGGTTTGTTCGAAAATCTCGAAGGAGACAATTTTTGAAAAGAGTAATTAGGCGCAAACCGTCATTAAGGCCCATAACGATTTTTTTATTTCACTTAATTCGAAGTTTGCTACCATAAAATACGATCGAAAGGCTGTGGTTAAGTCCGCTCGACCCCTCAAACCGGATAAAATAGCTTAAAATTACTCAAAATGACTTTATCGAGTCGTCTCGTAAAGTTAAATTAATCGCTTTAACAAGATTTCGGAAAAGAATTTTTTAAAAGAATTGAAAGATAAGTTACGACTCGGGAAAATCCGTTATTTTCCTCTTCTAAGCACGTGCAAGCTGTTATTTCTCGTTTAAGGAGGGCTGAGGTGTGTTCAGGTCTTCTATGGATTTGTAAAAAGGCAAGTTCTGGCAGTTTTCCCCTACAACCTCCACCAAAAACCCGACAAACTTGATTTACTCAGAGCCCTTGTCATATATAAATAATGTGATGAGAAAATATTGTTGAAACGTGAACGTTGTTTTTGGTGCACTAAAAATGACGTATTACAATCTTAAGTTTTATATTGAACCGTCCTCGAGAAAAATTGTAAAAATGCTCCAAGATAGTGATTTGCTAACTGATTATTTGTTATTGTTATATGCCAATAAGAAAATCCTTCACATACACGTATATTTTGATTCTGCGCATAATTAGGGGTCAATCGCTCGGTTATACAGTAGCTTTAAGGTCTTGTCATTTCATATTCAAGGGTGATTGTTTCTATATATTAAAAGATCGTTAAAGTAAAATGTGTTAACAAAGATTGGATAATAAAAAAGATATATTAAAGACTACTGTTATAGCGCAATTTTAAGCTCGAAATCGGATTTGTGCTTATTGGAGACATTAAATAAACGTTGGATACACATGAATCAATCGGCCGCGGATCGAAAAACTTTAAAATTCCACCAGTAGTCGATTGCCCCAGTTCATTTCCCCAAGTTTCCGCTAAAACCTTTCAAAATCGCTTAAGGTTAAAGCTAAATGCTTTAAAATTGATTAAATTCTTTTCTGTCGATAATTTTTACAACTGCATTGAAGCAACTACGTCGAAAACCTTTGTTATGATGTAACTTTTATTAAAATATTTTCACGTTAATGACCTTCTTTTAAGATACTTAACTACATGTTAATTAAAATTAAGTTTTAAGAATAAACTCTTCTATGTAATAGGATGTATTACAATTCTGACGCTTTATATCAAACACTTTTCAAAGGAAATGTACCCAAGGTAACCGTTTGATTGCTACGCGGCGCAAAAGCGCTGCGTTCATTTGTCTCGAAAACCGCGACACAGCGGTTTCTCGTTGCGAGTTTCAATGTACACACTCCGTCAGTAAAGATGAACTCTAAAGCTCTGTGCGAGAGCGATAGCTAGAACGGGCTCGGGCACGGTCGGTTTTCGAGGGAATGAAACCTAGCACGAGGCTAAAGGCGTAGAGACGTATCTACGGGCCGCAGCCAGACTCGGTGTGGGCTCGGTGAATACGAGGCAGGTAAACGAACAATCACTTGGATAAATTATTGGTACATGATATTGTTTGAATACGTTTGAATTGAAGAGGATCTACCAAAAAGAGATCTATCAGAGTCCTACTTAAATTTTAACCATTTAAAAAATTATTTATGATTTCCGATTTCAGTTAAAAAATGAAAACTGCATTAATTTGTTTGCAATGTAGAAACAAGAAATAATATTTAATGTTGGAAATAATGTCTTGGGATATTAATAGCCGTCTGCATAGTCAATCGCCAGCGACTCAAGTGACTAAGCGTGTTTTTTAAATATAAATAAAATAGTTTTAAAATAGTAATAATTATTTAATTAAATAATATAAATGTTGCTTTGTTTTATGTACACTTACTTAAAATGTGATTAATACTTATATTAATTATAATATAAAAGTTAAAGTTAATTGAAACAAAAAATCATAAACAGTAGCATCCATTTTTATTTGAGTATTAATGATTTGTAAAGTATCCATTATTCTCTATACATAATTCTAATCGATTGCGCATAGAATTAACTAATTTTCTGCATAAATCTTTGCCGCGTTGTTACGGTTTATCTTTGTCTTGTCTTTTTTTTTCCTGTGATTGTCTGAATAGAAACAAACTTGGTTTAGTTTAGTTTATTTATTTTTTTTGAAATGTTGTTTTTTTTTAAATTTTGTTTCAGTGGCGGAAATCCGAAAATTAAATCCTTATTCCTTTCCAATAATCCCTCTATTCCACCCTTGAAGGAGAGATGGCGTGTGTTTGGTTCTTGATTCGAAATGAAATTTTCTTATTGGTTCATTTATTCATGATTCCGGTTTTGGAAGTATTTAGACTGTTTCGGAGAAATTTTCTTCCTCTTTCGCTGTGCTATGTGAATGCGACAACATCGACGAATTTTATTTGGCCTTTGTGCAGCCATTTTGGTTAAGATTGTTGGTGATTATCTTAAAACCCTTTTATTGGGATTTTCCGCTGAAGTTGGGATATGGAATTAATTGGAGAATCTATCCAAAATTTCGGTGTTACCGGATTTCTTCGCATTCCGTTTCTACGATCAAGTTTTTTTTTAACACGAGGCCTTGACCATCTGAGGTAGGTTTTATACGAATCTTCTATTTCACCCTCTCTATCATCCATTCCCTACGTCTCTCCTTACTTCCTTAATTCCTCTGTTACCTAAAATCTCTCTCATATAAAAAAGAAACCCCTTTGGCTTTACGCTCTTTTATCTCTTTTAATCCTTTTCCACTTTCCTAATTTTATTTCTTTTAGGCCTCTTCTTTTTCCTACGAATAGAGCAAAATTGCGATTACCTATTATCCATTTGGGAAATTCTTTGGCGTCGACCTTGGCTGACATTGTGATCTTTGACGATCCTAAAATAAACTCACCTAACCACCTTGGACTTGGAGTCATATACGACGTGCCTTTGAACTTACGGAGCTTCAGGTCAAACACTTAAGGTTAGAAAAGAAAAATAAATAAGAAAACGATTTATTATTTCATAAGTATTAGGATACATATACTTACCTACTTACGCAATTTAAAATTCAAAGTTCACTTTGTTCACTTGAAAAACCACTTGTTAATTTTGTAAACTTTAGTATTTCACGATTAAACTTTAAAATTAATTTCAAGAATATTCATTTTAAAATTTTGTTGAAGTTTTGTAAATCAGATTTCAATTTTCACAGTTCATTTTGCTCCCGTTTTGAAGTTACAGTTGATTTCTGGGTGGTTTGGAAAACTTTTCGGATCAACTGCGTTAAGTTGATTTTTCATTATCCGATTAGGATTGAAATCTTGAGTATTACTTTTGATTACTGCTTCATTTTCTCAATTTATTATTATTATTATTATTTTTATTTACCAATTTATTATATTTTCTTTATCTCCGTATGTGGATAATCCACTCAAGTTTTATTTTAATTTACAAATAAATTTAGTTTTGTTTCTATTTAACTTCTTTCATTTGTTTGATGTTGTATTGTCATTCGTTTCCTTTCTTAACACCTCAACGTCGCAGTTCGTGAGAGCTGGAGGAATAACTGCTTGGCGCCATACAAATTTTTCCTACGCCTTCTTCACTAAGCCGGTCGAGGACCACCAACTCAGGCATTCAAATAAGGAAATATTGGCAAAATATTTGTATTGTGTGTGTATATCTAGGTTTGGCGTCATAGCGTAATGCTTCCCATTTTCTGAAAGCATTACTTTCAACTGCTGCCGAAGATAGAAGATCTATGTGATTTGCCATTTTAGTCAGATAAGACCAAACCTCTTCTATGGGGTTGAGGTCCGGTGATCTTGCTGGCCACTTTATTAACTCTATTTATGTGTGGTCCTCAAACCAAATTTAAGTAGGGATCTGATAGATCTCTTTTTGGTAGATCCTTTTCAATGCAAACGTATTCAAACAATATCGTGTACCAATAATTTATCCAAGTGATTGTTCGTTTACCTGCCTCGTATTTACCGAGCCCGCACCGAGTCTGGCTGCGGCCCGTCGATACGTCTCTACGCCTTTAGCCTCGTGCCAGGTTTCATTCCCTGGAAAACCGACCGTGCCCGAGCCCGTTCTAGCTATCGCTCTCGCACAGAGCTTTAGAGTTCGTCTTTACTGACCGAGTGTGTACCTTTGTTGCACCCTTCTCTTATATTGTTCTTTGGTTGCACCATTAGGGTAAACATAGTCTGATCTCACGCTTACTTTGCTAAAGTCAACATCATGTCAAAATATGTCCCGCAGTTTTCGACCGTTCCTGCAAGAATTGCTTAGCAATCGTACGGTTGATAGTCATTAACCCAACACGTGAGGTAGTGAAATCGGTTACTCTAAGAAAAATGTTTCAAACAAGTTTAAGCCAGAACATTTCACACTGTCTTGCGGTTAGTCTTTGGAACTTTGTTTCCGTAAAAGAAGTCTCAATTTTGCCTCATGTTGGAAAAATGTTGTTTGGTCTGATTCTTACCAACAATAAGATTTAACTCTTTCTAAATTGGTAATAAATTTTCTTTAACGTGCCAATTTAGGTCGAAAGAGTTTAAAGTGAAATATACCCCAAAAATCTATTTTTATGGATATGAATGTAGAATTTCTCCTAAAACAGTAAGAACGAAGTCGGTTGGAACATCATAATCAAAGGTGTCTGAGCCGAGGCGGCTTTTGACCCCCCGTTGGGGCCGCGGGGGGCCGACACCTGCCCCGGAGATTATTTAATATATTCACGCCGAGACGTTAATCATCCCAACACCTATACGGACCCTTTGTTGCGCCCGGACAAACCGCTACACACGAATTTTCGCTCTTTATAGCAGATCCCGATATCTTAATAATGATCTACGTCACGATTTTATATTGTGAATACTTTACAAAAAAAAACATAAATGATATTGGTTACTATGTACCTCGTTATAAAGAGGGTGATTTGGATTTCGCTTGAGCTGTTTAGGAATTAGGGATGTTGTGCACGTTCTATATACCTATATTAAAAGATGAAATGTTATTTAGAGGGCTATTACACTAAAAAACATTTTATAAAAGATGTTTTATAAAATATCATTGTCAAAGGAATTTTACAGTATATTAGGCTATATTTTATGGCGAATTCATTTTACGATTTTTAAGCATGAAGTGCAAAAGGTTAAATATTCATTCAAATACGTTTGATTCAAGAGAAAGAAAATGACCACTTTCACTTAAAAAGTTCGGAAATCATTAACAAATAAGTTGTTTGGAAAAGTATTACAGGGAATCTTCAGGAAAAATGTGGATAACATTTTTACTGTTGCTTAAATTTGAGTTGCAATTACTTAAACCTTTCTTTGCACTTTCTCACGCATTTTAAGGATATATACATACTTAGTTAATACAAATACATACATACTAAAGGTTAAAAAAGAGTTTCATTTTTGAGAGGATATGAAATAGTCTGATAGTACTGGTCGTATAAAAACACAGGATTTTAACTGTTAAATTATATTAACGATTAATATAATTAAAAATAAAAGAATGATCATAAGTTGCACAAAAAAATAATTTTTCAATACTTCTTGAAACCCCATCCACCGCTGGGAGGTGTCTCAAAGAGAAAATTAAATGTACACTTACTAGAAAATGAGGAAATCAAAAATATTGTAGTAAAATGCAGATAAATGAAGGTAAATTAGAGGCAAAGGAATGGAATTGAGAGCAAATTAGAAGGAAATTGACGAAAATGAGGGAGAGTTAGTTGAGCAATGAGATGAATTATACGGGAAAATGGGGATTTTTTCTAAAATGGGCAGTTCATTCTAAAAATTTTAATTAGAGACAGACTTGATTAAGGTTGCGACTGCGATCTTCATCGACTGCATCTTTCCTTGTTATTTGACTTTTGAAGCACATATTCACTATTTGGATTTCCTTCGACCACCGCGATAAGCTAAAATAATATTTACATTTTACATGGTTCGTACTAGCCCATTTTGTAAGGCCTATCTGTCCAGTTTTTATATGGCCCATACTATATACCCGACTGACGTTACACGTTTAATCACATCAGTAAGAGAAACTGACTTTCGTAATCACAATTACATTATTATAGAACAAACAGCTTGAACTTTTTATTTATAACGGTAAAAGGGTTATGATGAAAATTACATCCACCTACAACGTGACTGTAATAAAACAAAAAAATTTTATTTAGCATTTAAGACAAAGCAGGTGCATCATCCAAATAAGGTTTTTTACCATTTTTCAATTTTTATTGCAATGAATGGAGTGGCAAAAAAATGTTTCTTCGTGTTTTGCACTTTTTCATACCTTATCCCATCGCTTAGAAAATAATCATAAAATCAATCAATTTAAAAGAGCGTATTGCCCGCCGTAGTGTGGCGTAGGCACGGGCAACCCCTCTACCAAGAAACCTCGTTTGAATCGCCTAAAATCGTATATCGAAACGGTTTGTTTACTGGCATTAACCACCATATGCTACCGCCAGCTCGTGTTTTATGGTTGTAAGTTCTTTTTATATATAAAATATAATCAATAATTCTATGTCTATTGTAACTTAAATGAAAAATGTTTCAAATGAAAATTTCTAGGTTAACTATTGGGCATATTCTGGATATATTTGTTCGTTCGTATTGCTTTTTGTTTCGTTGCTATAATAACCAACTTTATTATCTTAAATGGGATGTGTATATTCTTTAAGCATATTTTGATAGATCGTTTTCATTTTACACGATGGACATATACCATAAGGTTTTATAAGAAAAAAATCGAGAAAAATTGATTTTTTTAAATATTTAGTAAGCTAATTAGAATCCAAGTAGGGGTTGAATAATTGAAACGAACTCACACTAAAGTTTATGTACTTTTTAATACTTACCCATAAGAATAAATTTCACAATGTACAGTACCTTATAATACTTTACTGCACAATACTTTACAGTGCCCAGTGGCTTAAAAAACGTTTTTAAGATTTAAAACAACAACAGGCTTCATTCAAAACTACGTTAAATGTGCTCTTACCTGTTCAAGAAGAACCTCAAAATTCCCTAGGAAGTCTTGGCCCTCACAACATAGCGCCTTATGCCCAATAGCATGTCATTTAATAAATCAATATTTAATAAAAACAAAACCGCGAATCTAATTTAAAAAATAAAACTTTGCAACTTTTGGGAATACAGGATTTTCGATTTATAAAAATACAGGATTCCACGATAACTGAGCAAGACGATAACTGAACTATTCTTTGTTGTTGGTTTAATTGGGCCCATAGAAAAAATAATATACAGGGGGTCCGGAAATGTCGTGTAAAACAGAAAACCACTGATACCTTGGTCAAAAATATGATGATTTAACTCAACTTATTTATATACAAAGTTGCTTAGTTTAGCCGTTACAGGACCTTAAAATCATATTTTTCGTGAGTTTTTCTTAAATTACTCGTAAAGTCTTTATTAGAGTTTATTCATTTTTTGACCATGTCTTTATATCAGCAGGCTTCAGCTTTCTGAGGAACAAATTCGAATTTAGTAACATACAGGGTGTTTAGAAACACTCTCATGACAAGTTATTAATCCAGATCTTTTTAACCAGCCTGTATAATTTTCTGTCAATTTTTTTCTGAATAGCAATATTAATTTAGAAACTATATCCTCTCTTATAACATTTCAATTGGACGAACGGTTTAGCTACAAAAAACATTTTCTAAATCCATATAAGCCCAAATTGATAAACTATGGTACCATTAGCAAAGTTCAAATTAGCAATTTCTTTAAACGGTGTGAAGTTCCTTCAAAAAAACAATTTTTTCAAATTTAGAAGTACTTTATTGTTTAAAGTCCATCATCAGGGCTAAAAGTAATACAGAGTGCAAAATTTTTACAATTTGCGTTTTTTCGTAGCATTTTTGCTTTATGACCCCCATAAACAAAGTCTTAGGTCTAGTGATTTTCCTGGCCACTCAGGGTAAATCTTGATGATGGTCACAAATGCTGATGAAAATTTGAATATTTTAAGCAATAAAGTACTTATAAACCTGTAACTTCTGGTATTATGGAAAGATCTTCATACCGCTTAAAGAAATTGCTATTCTAAACATTGTTAATGGTACCTTAACTTATCGATTTGGGCTTGCAGGGATTTAGAAAATATTTTTTTATGGCTCAACCGTTTGTGCAACTGAAATTTTGTAAAAGACGAAATAGTTTCTAAATTAATGTAGCTACTGAGGAAAAAATCGACAGAAAATTATACCGGCTGGTTAAAATGGTTTGGATGGATAACTTGTGACAAGAGTATTTCTAAACATCCTGTATGTTTCAAAATTCGAATTTGTTCCTCAGAAAGCTGTAGCCTGCTGATATAAAGACATGGTCAAAAGATGAACTGACGAAAATATTGTTCTTGAAGTGTTCTAGCGGCTAAACTAAGCAACTTTGTATATAGATAGGATGGGTTAAATCGTTATATTTTTGACCAAGGTGTCTGTGGTAGTCCGTTGTACACGACATTTCCGGACACTCTGTATAATATAGGTCAACTCCCACTAGATTACTGAAATTAGTTGTACTAGTTACTAACCCAGCCGTGATGCCCGTTTTGGCGCTCTAGGCAAATTAATGCCCTCTACCGAAATAGCCAAAACTATCAGACCGCGAAATTTGAAATAATTTTTATACTTTTTTTTACTATTGAATATTAGTATTTCATCTATGTCACAACAATCAAAAGAAAAGATGCAAAATATTTTATTAATTTCTAGAGCATTTCTGAGATTAATACAATTGTTGTTGTATATCACCCTTACTCAAACATTTTTTGACGCAATATTGAACACTATTAATCTAACCTACTCTTCAGGAGCCTCCAAAACCAACACTACCGTATATTCACGAATGACATCCCGTCACAGCAACAGGCGCTAAACTAGAAAAACAGACGTGACCTTATTAATTTTTGATTTGCACATTTAACTGAATATAATTATTACTTACCAATATATTCTTTCATTTATGAACGTTTAGTAAACGCAAGGAGGCCAAAGAAGTTAAGTTCATTGACATTCTTCTCTACAACAAAACGTTAGAGAGAAAAAAATCAAACAAAGTAATTAGTAATAGTGAACAAGAATTTACATATTCATGGAAACGTCTGTCTAAAAAAAATTTTCATTTTTCAAAACTTGAATAGTAGCGCCAATCTGACAAAAATGGATGAATTAACCGATTTCAGCATTTTGCGGGGAGGTGACCTACCCTGATTGAGCTATAATTGTTGAAATCGACAATATTTTGGCATTTAATGCTGTCAACGACGACATTTTAGGCCCTACTTTAATCCTAATCAGCCAATTAGTAATATTTTAAAAAATTCAATTTTTCTTGATTTTTTCCTTATAAAACATTGTGAAACGATATATCGATAGTGTAAAATTGATTTACATTTAAGATAACTAAGTTGGCTACCATAGCAGCACAACAACACAAACAAATATAGCCTGAATGTGCCCCATAAATAACCAGGAAACTTTCTTTTTAAACATTTTTCATTTAAATGACAAATAGTGTATTTATTTGCTATATTCCATACCTTTATGACACCTCGTATATTAGCACAAAAGAAAAATAATTTGTCAAGTGACTTCTAAACAGTAATTACTAGAGTTACTACAAAGAGATAGGTACAACGAAATTCTATAATAGAAAAAGATGGATATACAGTGTTCCAGAATAAGTGAGCAATCTCTCGAAATCTGAATGTTTAGATCAAAATATCACCATATGTTTATTTAAGTTCGTGCTTAAGGATGCCTTGAATATTTATTAAACAATGATGAAGCTCATAGGTCACTTAAGCACAATTTTAAATGAACACCTTATACAGTGCTTGAATATTTTAATAACGTTAGATTTTTACAGGCTGGTCAATTAATAATGCAGAGTGCTGTGTCTCAGAAATTGTTCATCGTAGAGACTTGCGGTAAAAAAATCAATAACTAAAATGGCTAAGAGAAAATGCTGGAAATTGTTTGCAAGTACTTAAGATGGCCGTCAGGGGGAGCAATGGCCATCTTGAATTACAAAATGTGGCTTTTCTCGGAATTCCGTGATATTAAGATAGCACAAAAATATACGCATTTTAAAGTGGAAGATAAGTATCAATTTTTTTATTAAAAACTTTTTTCCATGTTTCTAAAAATAAAGTGGTGGGGGACGTTCGAATGTGCTTATAAACAAATGTCTATAATTTCAAAATGGTTGAACGGAATTTAATAAATTTGGTGTCGCTGAAAAGAGCTTTCATTGTACAATGAATCCTACCATTTTATTGGTGATTGTAATTTTACATGTCGCTGCTAGATGGATTTTCGAATTTTTTTATAGAAATTGGGAATTTTCTCCGAAAACTTAAATGGAACGGTATCACTAGTCCAAACAAGCTAGTGAAAACCGCACCTCAATATCGTTTTCCTAACCTTTTCGCCGTTGCGCATAATCAGTTGCACACACGGTGTGTACTCGGTCTCGAATGGGTTAACTGCCAAGCATTTTTGACAAATTCTGAAAAAATTAACACCAATCAGGACGAATTTTTAAAAATAATAACAAATATTAATTAAGAAGAATTATTAAAAACTTATGTATTTTCATAAAATATAAATTAATTTAAAATATATTTTGTAGGCACGCAATCAGGCAGAAATTTTTAATAGTATATCTTTTTTGATAATAAACTAGTATTTAATTTGTAGTTGGAATTTACATTTACAATTAGTTAGTAAGGACCATTCCTGATGATTGTAAAATGCTTCGAAACAGTGTTGAAAGCATAAAAAATTATTGTACACGCACATTGAATAATAATAAGTTTTCCCTATATTGAACACCACTGGGTTTTGAAAATTGATTGGCCGTTAATCAATGTACTCACTTTTATTCCACCTATAAGCAAATAAATCGTGGTACTTTCGGGATTAAAGTTGATTGTGAATTAATTATTGTAATTTAATATTGTTATTTCTTAAGTGCAAATCCACTTATAGGTATTCAAGATAACCAGCTCTGAAAATTTTCTCACAAAATTTTTGCAAATACAAAAACCGTGTACGTTAAGCGATTATATGATAGTAGTTGTTGTTTTCGCAGTAGTTAATTTTACAACGTGTGTGTCAGATGGTATACTATTTTGTAATATATATGGGCACTAACCAGTCGAAGAATCCAGCAAAAAAACCGATTACGATCCAACATTTGGGTAAATAAACTTGTGTTAACCATTCAGTGAATATGTCTTTAGTAAATTTTTCGGATTTTTATGCGGCTATACTAGCGTGCCATGGCCGAAGTAAAGATTGCTCTACGTGTGGTCCAATACTTCCCCTTTATTTTTTTAAAGCAATAAATAAAGGTGACAGCAGTTTTCCAGAAGTTGATATGGTAGGATATGTATGGTAAAATAGATAGTATAGCTATGTATAATGGCGGATATGAAGCCTACAACTGTTGTAGTTATCTTCGTCCCTTGTGCAGCTAATGTATGCCCAGAGTGTAATTCAAGGTTGAAGTCACTTTCATCAGCATTGTATACGTTGTCTGCTCCTACATTTTCAATATGATTTCTTGCAGTGTTGGCAAAATTTAAAACAGTTTCATTTAATGTTTCAGTTCCTGTGCCATATGATCGTGTTATAAATTAATTGACTTCTGGATACGATTTTGCAGGTTCTTTTGAAAAGATATTTCCCGTTGCATATCAATAAACATATCTGTTATTATATCGTGCAGTTCTATTTCCTTACTGTTAGTAGATTCTTCATTGTTATAACTATAGACAATGTTAAATTTATGTAAACAATTTTTGTGCGTACTTCTTTCTTTATCTACAAAGTTATCTACAATGACTTTGTATGTTACAGAGAATGAGCACCTTTTCAGTAAAATATTAGATACACTTCAGGAAAATTCTGGAAATTGTAGGCAACCCCTAATATCAACAAATCACCCCTTAAGACTGAAAAAGGGTGAGAAAATCAAATGCTACAATGCATTCCTTGTTACAAAAAAATATTAATATTTTTGTTTATAACAAATTTAAATGTTATAAACAATAGGTGCCTTTTGCGGCAGATTAATAGGTCTATTTAAAATAAACAACTTTTCCCTATAACTTTTTTCAGCACCTTACTTCATTCACGAAATAGAAAAATAAAACTGAAAAATTGGGGAAACTTTAGGGGCTAATATCACCCCTTTGGACTGAAAAGAGACAACAAAACCAAATGCTACAATACTTGTCTTCACGTATCGCATTAATTTTCATTATAAAATCCAGACTAACATTTTATTGCTAATAAATATTAACATTTTTGTTTATAACAATGTTAAATGTTATAAACAATAAGCGTCTTTTGCAGCAGTTTAATAGATCTACTTAAGGCCTACAATTTTTTACCACAACTTTTTTCTGTATCTCCTTTCGTTTTCGAAATAAAAAATAAAATTCAAAAATAGCGGAAACCTTTAGGGGCTGATATCACCCCTTTAAACCGAATTTGGGCAGGAAAAGAATAATAATAATCTACTCTATGTACTCTACATATCGTCCCAGTCTCATAATTTTTTGAATTTTCGGGTTGGGGATCTTTCCTTGTTAGTATGTTACATTCCCGTTTTTCTATAAATAAAAAGTACTAGATACAAGAAAGAGAACTTTTATTGCTTTTTCAAATGTTGGTCAATTACTGGTAAAAGCTGTGGTCAACTATGGAGTTGCTTATGGTCAATTACTAGACATTTTCTATTTTTTTTAAACCTTTTATCACCCGGCAAAACCCTTTTAATTCTGCTTAAATAGGTTTTTCTCATAATTAAAATGCTCCCCTTCTTGCTAGTAAGGTTTAATTTGAGGTAAAACTATTAACAAAAGAGTTGTAGATTTTCAATTTCAACAATTTGCTTATCTGGTCAATTATTGGTTCGTACACCCTATATGAATAACCATAATTTTAAGCACGTAACAACTGTCTTTATGTGTAAAGAATTGTTGGATTATGATATTGGATTGTTTTTGTGTTGTTAGCCACATATATTTTTTCTTTCTTTTCATTTTCCCCCATGTCCTACTTCGTTTTGCCCTTTTCTAAGAAAAGGGCAAACCCTAAAGTGGTAAAGGATACCCTAAAAGTGATAAATTGATAACCATCGAAATATGTTTATATTTTTTATGATTCGTTATTCTCGGGTCGGCAAATTAAAGCACATAAGTCATAGACCGAAAGTGGCGGCCAACATGAAAATGAGGAGCTTGCGTGCAAAAGCGGATATATCCATTTTGTAAAATTTTTCAGGAGACACAGAAAACGTATAAAACTTGCCCTTCAGTGTATCAAAAAACTGATTACAGGATAAGTTTTGTCATATGGACTGGCTTTCTATAAGAGTCTGTTTTTTTGAAATATATTTTATGTTTGAAAATATTGCAAAACAAGATTGGATTTATTCGGCTTTGCTTAAAAATTAACGAAATAAATTTAATAAAATTCACTAGGAATGAAACACTATACTTCGATTCAAAGTTTAATGAAATAAACACAAATTAGATCCGACCACAGCTATACCGTGTGTCCGTAAAGTATGGGATATAGGCTATATAATCGTTATAAAGGGTTTATGGAAAAATCGCTGAAACGGGTCTAAAGATTTACATCTTTTGCAATTTTTTGATGAAGATTTTGATTTTTTTCCGCCATTTTTAAATGAGTTATGACTTGATCGATGTTCTTTTTAAATGGCAACCCCCCATTTTTATTACGGAATATGAAAGAAGATTTTTTCTAAGTTCAGTACAGACAATATTAATATCGGTTACATAAGAAAATTTTCGAGAAAAATTACTTTAAAGTTTAATTTGAATTTACTTAAAATGATAAAAATAGCAATTGCCATGATTAAAAAATGGAGAGAAATGTGAGAAATTAATAAATTAATAAAGAATTTTGGTATTTTTGAACGTAGTTTTTTATTCCGCATTCGAAAATGCACGAATATACTATACATGCCATTTAAGAAAACAAAGTTGGTCGCATTTCCTGTAAAACCGGAAACGAGAGAAGAATGAAACTGTTATTATTAAATGCGTCGCATTTAACTATATAATCAGGTAGAAATTCAACATTGATACTTCTCAAACAACAAAGTTATTCGACCGTTCCGGAACTTTATACTAACCCTGTATATAACTCAATTTCGTCAAAATATGGATTTATCCGGTTTTGCAGGCAGGCTCCTGAAATATTTGGGTGCGTACCAGTAGCGGGAATAGGATTTTGCTATAGATGTTGCTATGCATACGTAGCTTTGACTATTCCTATTAAGAAAGAGAAGATTTAAATCCTTTCATTTGAAATATGATAGCGAAGCATACTGATTCAAAGTCGCCTCCCTATTAGTGGCAATGAGAGAAATGTGTAAGGACAAGATCAGGAAGCTAAATTTGAAATCATTGCATTCTTAACCCCTTAACTTACAATGACGAGTCTGGCCCGCCATAATTGCATTACGTTCGAAAGAAATCGTAAGTCAAGGGGTTAATAAAGACAGTAAAAATAAAAGTCCTGAAATTTGAATATATCAGTTAATCTAGTAAAAGCCTGAGAAATGATGACCAAACTAAGAAATTCAAGCATTTCATAATCGTTTAATTAACTTTTGTTTAAAAGACCAGGCGTTCTATATTTCTGTCTGATAAGCTTTCTGTAGTGTCAGTTCGATTTTATTCCTCATGCAATACAATATAATTGTTAAGAGATTTGATGTAGCAGAGATGGTAGGTGACAATAATTTCACACTAAACGTTTCCGAAATGGATAGTAAGCAAATAAGCGTTTTCGGTCATAAATAATACAACGTCGGTCATGTATCTATCCGACAAACAGGATATTGGACAATTGGGCAATTCCGATCGCGACCGGAAATCATGGTCACCAAGGGACGTCCGCTTGACGGCCTATTTTATACGACATCCAGGACCGAGGGCAATAGTTTAGTGCGAATTTATACATCTATTCCGATGATATACAGGCTATCCGTTCCGATATAAAATTATCTTTTTTTGTCGTTTTCGGGTTGGGTTGGGCGGATGTCGGCCGTTCGATGTTGTATATTTTAGGCGTCCCGGGAATTCGAAATTCGATTTTGCGGGCAGAATTAACACGCCCCCGGGTACCCCCAGACCCCCTCAAAGGCCCAACAGTTGTCCCCGAATGCGTTTCGCAACCCCCTCCATTGCCACCCCGGAACCCCCAAAAGGCTTTCCAACTCGGTTTTTGATGTCAATACGAGTCTCATCCAAAAAACTTATCTAGACAACTTTTATACAGATTTATAGAGGGTTTTTATTTATGTAAAAAAGCTTTGAACTCGCTTCGGAATTGTTCGATATTTTTTATTTCTTTCTGGTCAATTATAACAAAAATTATTGCCTTAAACTTTTAGTAACGGTTGTTGAGAGTAAAATGTTGATAAATCTCAAATCACCAAAACGTTTGAAATCGATTTGTATAAATTATCCGATACCTTCTCTCTCGAAATGCTCGGTGTAAACGTTTAGTTATAATTACCTTCATGTCACTCGGTGGACATCTATAACCGGTGCTATCTGTAATTGATCCTATGAACGTTACATACAGGAGCATTTCCCTGTATGCGTCCCATCGGAATTGAACTCGATGGAACCTGTCATGGCAAGCGGAAGCTTGCATGGCGTTGTTTAGTATGAGCAAATATTTGGCGCTTTTAATTAACTGATAACGGTTTTATTTTTTGATCGCTTTCGAAGGTCGATATTACACAACTAATAACCTCTGATGTTCTCACGGGGTTCAAACCTAATCCGTAAGATTAGTCTTTTAACTGTGAAGATTTCGGCAGATAATCGAGAAAGATAAACAGTGTATATCCCCATAAAGAGATATATCATCAGGTATTATAGTGAATTAGCGACCGAACTCCCTTGAAAGAAAGAGGGTGCATTTTGAGGGTTCCCTCGTTACGTTTACAACCGATTCGATTCGGTTTTTGCTTGCTGACACCGTCGCTGGTGTCGGTTTTGTACCTTTTTACCGAACCACCATCCTCCCCCTTTTTTAAACCGTAATGCATTGCGTTAAGTAATTTCACGGTTGTTTAGTGACGGTACGGTAAATATAGTTATTTGTTTGAAATGGAATTCGTCACGCGTACGAAAATGAAAAACGAAAGGAAAGAAGATAAGAAACGGTTTACGTTTGTCTTAATTAGTTCGTTTAAAGGAGATTACAAAGTACCGAAACGTTTAAAAGTTAAAGAGAAACAGGAAGAGACTTGTCTGGGATATTTCTAATTTACTTTTCTTAAATTTATTATCTAAAAAACTCAATTTCCCTTGAAACACCATAATTACACCCATCCCCCTCAAACGTTAAAGAACTCTTTTAATAAAAGGGGATTAAACCATCATAACTTTTCTTTCTAGATAATATAGAATTTTTTTCTTTAATTTCCTCGTTCCCTCGATCGGCTTCAAAGATAATAAAAACGATTTGAAACCGTTACAGAAGAGCGGAGATACCGTCGGACCGTCTTTTTTAACGGGCGGAAAATAATTACAAAAAGCAATTATTGAAGGCAAAGTATCGATCGGCTGTCGACAAACACAAAATACCAGATGTAGAGGAAGTACAGGTCGTTGGGTGTCAAGCGATTAGCGGGTTGATTTACTCGTCGCTTCCTCGCGAGAACGACGAGATAGAGGTTAAAATGTCAACTATGAGATTCTGATAAATTATTATTTAGCAAACAATTAAAAACAGTTTTATACTTTTATTGGTAACTTTATCAACAAAGTAGTTCGTTTGCTTTGTTAATAAAATTACTGATAAAAATATAAAATCTTTTTGATTTTTTTACCAAGTTCAGTGCTGGTAAAAATAGATTCTTCATTTACCAAATTACACAAGTATTTGCTTGGGAAACAGTTTGCATAATTTTCATTTTCCAATCATTAGTGATTTGCACCCTCATCAATATTTTCTTCTTCATTCTTGTAATGAATACACATAACTGTGTTCAACAGTAATAGGAACGAGTAAACCATACATAATCGGACAACAAGTGTTGATATTTAACAATCACCTTCACAATCTATACCTTTTGAAGTTCAAATTGGCACTAATCAATTTCAAATTGGGAATAATCAATTTCGAATTGGGATTAATCAATTTCAAATTGAGAATAATCAATTTCAAATTGAGATTAATCAATTTCAAATTGGGACTGATCAAATTCAAATTGGGACTAATGAAATTGAAGTTGAAATTCAATTAATTTCAAATTAACGACCAAGATTTTGGGCACCTGTTTGTGCTTTGTCGGATTTGATTCCGAATTATTGGGTTTCTATCAGCCAACACGCAGAGCCGATTAACATCTTAAGGATTTTTCTTTTTGTTTTTTTTTTTTTCGTTTGGATTTGGAGTTATTGCGTCGAAATTTTGAGTAAACCCCCCCCCCCCCTCCGGCGGCCATCCTTCACCACTATTGAAAGCCGTTAGAAGAACAAGGACGGTAGAACATCTAATCGACTTCATGGTGATGCACATAATTTTGAGAGAGACACCACTCCTGGCAGACCAGACCGCAAGAGATAAGTCCACGCCTTATCGTTTCTTTTATTAAATTATCGTTTTTTTTTTTTTTGATTTCGTTATTTCGAATCTTCAATCCTTAATAATCCTTTACTTGCAGAGTAACTTGTATTGTTCTAAATTTATTTAATACCATTTAGCAAAATCATTTGTGTACCTAATCGCTCAGATAATTTTTTATTCCGGTTTACAGTTAGATACTAATTTGAAAGTGTGATATCCAGATCTGGAAATTTCGGTTCAGGACATAGGAAAATAATGCGTGCAACAGCGACGCATATAGGAAGTTGATTAGATAAACAAAGAGCGATATAACTGTTTAATTACGTCAGACTGTCAAACTGTCAGTTCGACAGTTCGTGGGAAGAAGGTGGTTGGTTGGGCGACTAGGGTCGGATCGGAAAAGGCGTGGTTAAACAGTTATATCGCTCTTTGTTTATCTAATCTACTTTCTATATGCGTCGCTGTTGCACGCCTTATTTTCCTATGTCCTGAACCGAAATTTCCAGATCTGTATACATTTGACAATAGCTGTTATCATTTATTTATTTTTGTGTTCGCGTTAACATTTAAATTTCAGGTTATTTGTTTGTTAATTCTTTGGAGCAACTGCAGCGATAGGGGTTTATTACAATTTGTATAATTTGTTTTATATTTGTATATCCAACTTCAACATTCCTTTATTTTTCATCATTATTATTTCATTCTTTCTTTTCAATACAAGTGAATATTGGTTTACAAAACTGTCTTTTATTTTGTTGTTGTCCTTCGATCGTGGATTCGGACTTGCCTTATCATAAATGAACGTTGGTAGGTATAGGTTTAAGTTCGTGGCGCCCTTTTATTTAACATCTGAACCCCCCCTTCTCCGCAGAGTGAATCGGAGCCTGGTCTTATCAACGGTAGTTTTGGCATTTATTACGAACTTAATTTTTATTCCTTTATACAATGCCAACTAGATATATCTAGTCGGCATTGCTTTATAACTTGAATTGTGCGCTACAGTACACTTGCATCATTCTCTTCATGGTGCAGCTCCATTTGGGGCTGTAGTACCGTTGTACATGCGTTGTAAATTTCGTACATCGACGCTGCCAAGCCAAAACGGCATAAACGCCATTAACCTAATTTTTCAGAAAACGTAAAAAATGATTGACATAATGAATCTTACATGGTTTATTCGCAAACTTTAAACCAATTTTATAGCGAATGAAGTTTGTTTGCGGGTATACCGCTTTAAGGCGTTATACTACCCAAGCAAACTGAAAAAATGAAGTTTCTTTGTGATTTTTGTTCGATTTATACTAATGAATGAGCCATAAAATGCAATTTCGAACATTTATTGCGCATGTATTAAGCTATATAAAAATATATTTTGTTTTAACTTTCGATATAAAATGGCGTTGTGGCACGGCATTATTTGAAAGTATGTTTTTTTCCGAAGAGGAAAGCTGCGTAGTCAGTTTCAGCATTCATTTGCCACCTAGAGCAAAAAGTATTTTTTTTTCTTTTACTATATTAGTTTTTCTTTGGAAGTACACAGGGTTATATATATTTTTTAACATTTCGCAAATTGGCACCAATTTTAAGTTTTTTTTTCGCTTTTTGGCAAAAAATTTTCAATAAATTGTTAATAGCAAATGTAATTTTTTATCAATCTAAAAATCCCTATGTACTTCGATAGATAATCTATCTGTGAAGGTACAGTTAAAATATTCAGTAAATCTTATGAAAATTGACTGAGTTTCAGACAACGTAAGTGTGAAAAACATAGTTTCGAGAAAAAACCGTTTAAAGTTTTAATAAAGCGGCGCGGCTGTGTTGTATCAAACGTTCTACGGTGCTCAGACACTTACGAAAATAAGCTAAAAAAAATATTTTCAGTCGCTTATCATTCAAAATTGCTTTTGGATAGGATTCTTAGGTACTATAAGCATCATTTAAGCCAATAAAAAAAATGAAAAAAAAAATATTTTGCTGGCTAGTATAACGCCTTAACTGTTGCATGCAGATTTAAAACTGCTACTCAACGGTGCAGCTAACTAAAAAATGGCCATTTTGGCGTTTATGCCGTTTTGGCTTGAGAGCGTCGACATGTAGATATCGCTCTATTTTGCTTACCTGGAAAAAAATTGTCTGGATGCCGGCTGCCAGCCATGCTACTCTTGTCTCCAGCTTTAAAGACTGTCTATACTACTTCTCTGAAGACCTCAATTGCATCGTGGTATGGAGCATTATCTGGTTCTAAAACCGCAGGTTCTTCGTATATACGTCTGGCATTACGAAGACGTTGGCTTCAGGCTTTTTAAAAGTATCTTTTCGAATTTCATGATGTATGAGGCCCGTACTGCCGATTCATTCAATTAAATGAATATTTGATTCTTTCATCGTCAGTGAAATAAAAAGGATTTAAAAGGGTGTCACCCGCGCCTTTTCAGTGCTCAACATAAATACTAAGAAACTGTGATATTGGTGACAGATAATGTAAAAAAATACATCTCACTTATGGCGTATTCGTTTGGTGGCACTGGTGCGCACCAGAATTTGACCTTGAGTGCATAGTGAGTGCATACATCACATTAGCTTAGTACAAAAAAATAACAGTTCAATAGAACACGCTATTATGCACTAGTGCGCACCAGTTTTGCCAAACGAATGCGCCATTAGTCTTTATTTGAAATTGATTGAGTTTCAACTTCAATTTTATAAGTTCCAATTTAAAACTAATAAGTCCCAATTTGAAATTGATTATTCTCAATTTGAAATTGATTAATCCGAATTTGAAAAATGTATACATCTTTTCAAGTTCAAATTGGCATTAATCAATTTCAAATTGGGACTAATCAATTTCAAATTGAGAAAAATAAGCAATGCATTGAAGAAAGACGCCAAATTATTGAAAATGTTC
The DNA here is from genome assembly GCA_036711955.1 of Digitonthophagus gazella. NCBI lineage: Eukaryota > Metazoa > Arthropoda > Insecta > Coleoptera > Scarabaeidae > Digitonthophagus > Digitonthophagus gazella. Next base: position 11,163,299 of record JASCIT010000012.1, read on the forward strand.
GAGAAGAACGTAAATCATAAAAACAATTAAATAGTTGAGATGTTTGGACCAAATGACAGTAAATACAGTATCTTACAAATATAATCAAAAAAGCATGGGCTCACGCAGAAAACTACCAGAAATGATGATCGACATATAGTTTATTTCTGCAAAGAAATTAAAAAGGATTAAAAGATTAAAAATTCTTGGAGCACAAATTACATCTCGAAGTTTATAAAAAGTTCAGTTACTGACGAAAAGGCATATAGCGGCACTTCTATAATTCGCCAAGGAGCATGTCAACGGTCAAAGACGGAAATGGAGAAATATTTTATATACCATAAAGGTAAAATAGTGCTATTTGATGGAACAATGTCTGAATATAATGACTTGATACAACGAATACAATAATGGGATTGAAATAATACTATATGTAATTCCGTGTGTCACGTATAGTGGTATACAACGAATCCATTTGATAAAAACTATAATGAATCAAAAGGAGTATGTAGAAATCTAGATGCAAGTAATGCTGCTATACAGGGTGTCTCCGAAATGCGTGTACAACGTAACACCACAGATTCCTTGGCTCAAAATAGGTCGATTTAAGTTAACTTATCTATTTTCAAAGTTGCTTCGTTTCGCCGCTAGACGGCTTTAAAAATAATTTTTTCCATGAGTTTTTCTTAAATTACTCGAAAAATTTGTATTAGATTTTATTCATTTTTTGAGCATGTCTTTATATCAGCTGACTGCAGCTTTCTGTGGAACAAATTCGAATTTACAAACATACAGGGCGTTTACAAACACTGTTACCACAAGTTATCCATCCAAATCTTTTTAACCAGCCTGTATAATTTTATATCAGTTCTTGTTCTGGATAGCTACATAAATTTAGACATTATTTTCTCTCTTATAAAATTTCAGTTGGGCAAACGGTTTAGCCACAAAAAAACATTTTCTAACCCTCTGCATGTTCAAATCTGTAAGTTAAGGTAACATTAACCCAGTTCAAAGTAGTAATTTATTCACAAGATATGCAGCTCTTTCAAGAAAATCACATTTTAGAGGATTGGTGGTAGTTTATTACTCAAAATGTTGTCAGGATTTATGACCATCATCACTGCAAAAATAATACAGTGTGCAAAATCTTTACTGTTTGCTCTTTTCGTTGCATTTTTGCTTTTATGCTACTCAATAAACAAAATCAGAAGGTGCTAGGTTTACTGATCTTGCTGACCAGTTTACGGGAGCATGATTTCGTCTTTATTTCCTTCGATTCTACAGTAGAATCTGCATAATACGGACCAAAAGGGCTAAACCCTGATAACGTTCACAAAAGCTGGCGAACATTAAAAAAATTTAAGCAATAAACTATTTCCAAACCTATAAAATGTGGTTTTCTTGAAAGACCTTCATATCCCGTGAAGAAATTGGTACTTTGAATTTTGTTAATGTTACCTTCATTTACCGTTTTGGGCTTGTAGGGATTTAGAAAATCTTCTTTTGTGCCTAAACCGTTTGCCCAATTGAAATTTTGTAAGAGAGAAAATAGTTTCTAAATGAATGTAGCTATTCAGAAAAAGAATTGATAGAAAATTATACAGGGTGGTTAAAAAGATTTGGATGAATAACTTGCAGTAACAGTATTTGTAAACACTCTGTATGTTGCGAATTTCGAATTTGTTCCACAGAAAGCTGCAGTCAGCTGATATAGAGACATGCTCAAAAGATGAATAAAATCTAATACAAATTTTTCGAGTAATTTAAGAAAAACTCATGGAAAATATTATTTTTAAAGCCTTCTAGCGGCGAAACGAAGCAACTTTGGATATAGATAAGTTAACTTAAATCGACATAGTTTGAGCCAAGGAATCTGTGGTGTTACGTTGTACAGGCATTTCGGAGACACCCTGTATATCGAATGGAATTTGCTGCGGAAATGGATGTTGGCCCCCATGACCAGAATAGTGATTCGAAATATATAAGTAGATCTGCGGAGGAATTGTTTCGGTTCTCAATCAAAAAAAGCGGCTTTTCAAATAACAATCAGTTTAGTGTTTTTTTATTGTTTACTTATTTCAATTGCAAAACCCTATTAATTTGAAGAGTGGGTTATCATTTCTTTTTCTTTCTATAGATAATGCGTATAATTGACTTTCTTATACAACACATAAGTGACGGCCTCTGGCGGATTGAGTTCTTAATGATAAATTATTAATTGGAATTTGCAATGATTTTGAACTTGACGTTGCATTGCTTGAATGTTGATATGAATGCCTAATAAGGTAATAAGGCCTAAACCCTTAGTTTTGTAAATTACATTATAGGTACACTACACTATTCCAGCTTTGAGAGATGTTTCCATAAACTAATAGTTTTTGATTTTATTTCATCTGAAGTTTGAGATCAACTATTATTCCTTATAAAAGACCGGAATTGCTTGAATTCTATCACTATTATTATTATTAAAACAACTGTATACCGTATAACAATTTTTTCTCGCAACATAGCAAAGTCAACAGGTTAATACAGTACATTAGGATTTCTTCAAGTAGGACAAAGATAACTTATATAGCAGTCCAATCGTAATAATCGTCGTTACTAAGCCTACACAATGCCAGCTCAAAGGCACAAGTTATGCTTTTGACAGATTGCCTGACATATCGGTAAATAAAATTGTTAAAAAATGGTTATTGAAATGCACACTGTACAAATTGTTAAGGTTGTTGCAAGAACACGAGTTAAATTTAATAAATAAACACAAACTTCATACAAAGGGCACTTTGTTATAAGAAACGACAAAATTAACAGTAAATAACTCGTACAATCATACAAATGAAAATGTATACTTATTGTAAATTACTTGAGGCATCCAAAGTAATTTATAATAAGTGTTCAAATAGATCTTTGCACTGCTAAACAGTACCCTAATCTGTCGTAGAAATTCCTTTTTACGTTATGAAGCATAACAGGCGTAATGCTTCCAAACACATTTATAATCCTTTGACGAAGATGTTCCAAATCTTCAGCTCTAGAAAAAGTGATATTTAAAAATTGTCTAACATCAGCCATATCGTGCGCAGGACAGCCATCCTGCTGATATCATATTTGGTTTAAGTCGATTCCCGAAAGTTGCGTCAAAGCTGGAGTGATTTGCTTCCGAAGGAGATTCAAATACCTACGTCCATTCAAATTGCCTTCAATAAAGAAAAGTCCAACAATATGATCTCCAAGGACACCAGCCCACACGTTCAGCTTTGTTGGATATTGAGTCCGGAAGTCCATTCAATGACCTGGATTCTCTCTACTCCAAAATTTAATAACAGCAGGATTGTGCCTTCCTAATAATGTAAACGTCGCACACAGGGGTATTTGATTCAAAAACTCGGTCAAAAACCGAAAATAAGAAACTCAAAATTTTGAAAATTTGCTATTACTTAGTATGAGGTAAAAGATCTAGGAACTAGCAAGTTGGGATTTGTTTTAATAACTGTCACTCTGTGCCGCGTTATCAGCCATGTTTAAAGCATATTGCTGAGTGTGCTAGTTATCAACAAATAACTGCAGTAAAAACGGTGTGTATAGGTATAGGTGAAAAATCAGATTTTTCAACTATAATATAGTATGAATCCAAGTTTTCTATTTCATATCCAAGAAAAAAATGTAATCTATAAAATGGGTTAGTGCTACTTGCTTTCAATCTAACGGTTTAAAGCAGACTCTGATTAGGAAACTGATCTTCTATTACTTTTATTTAATTTTTAAGAAATTATTGTCATTATGTCATGGTATGTTTAATTTAATGTTCATTTATAGTTATCTGGTCAAAAAAATGAAAATATATCTATTAGAGTAAATAAATAATTTTGACCAAGTTTTTAGGTCAAATACCCCTATGTGCGTCGATTCGTTCGTAAAACAAATATTTTCGCAGAATATCATTCTTTGGATCTCATCGTCGGGAAATATCTAGTGACTTGTTGATATCTTGTACGATTTGTATCCATGTCGTCTGAGTACCTGTCGAACAGTTTCCCTGTTGGTGACGACTTTTGTAGCAATTTGAAGGCTAGATTTTGATGACACTTCTTCGGCAATAGCGCAAATCATTGTGTCGCCTATTTGCTTGTTTTCTGTAGGAGCTCTTTCTTCTTTTCTGTGGCACCTACTGTCTGCAATACACCCATTCTCTTTAAAGGCCCAACAATCCTCGATTTTGTGGAAAATGTGGAATTGGCCAGTTCTCAAAATGTTCAACAAATAAATGAACCGTATTTCTGACTGAGTTGCCACCGTAAACCCATTTAATTATCTGTATTTTCTCTTGCAGAGTGTACAACATAGCACTAGTCGACAGTATTTGAAGCAAAATTCGACAGAATGTAAATTTAGTTACAAATACATAACTATAGTAACGACAATTATTACGATTAATCTAATATACATTTTGTTCTTGTCTTACATCAGGAAATCCTATTGTATACCCTTTTCGCGGAAAGATGTCTCATGCGTCATTACTTGTCACCGTTTTCTCGACATATGTCAAATATTTTTTTCTTTATTTAATCATATATGTCAGAAAGAGATGAAAACCGAAAATAGTAGTCTAGGATAACATAATTAATTAATGACGCATGAGACATCTTTCCGCGAAAAGAGTATATTTTCGGTTTTCGTCTCTATCTGACATATATGATTAAATAAAGAAAAGAATATTTGACATATGTCGAGAAAACGGTGACAAGTAATGACGCATGAGACATCTTTCCGCGAAAAGTGTATACTGTACTAACTTATGGAATTTGCTATGTTGCGAGAAAAAATTGTTATACGGTATGTCACCCAATATAAAAACAATCTATTAAGCTGACAATAAAAAAGATACTCAGGAATTACCAGATATCTTATTTTTAAATAATCAAAGATCGTTGTAAATTCCGACTCTAATTAATATTAAATGTAACATTCTTAGACTACAAGATCGATGAAAAGGTTCATTTTACGAACGAAATGTTATAATTTTTAGTTTAGTTTCGATATTACGATCACCTCTCAATAAGAACGCGAAATCCATTGAATAAAGATGACATTATTATCGACGTTGCTTCGTGAGTCGAGTCGGGTTGGTTGGTATTCAAGGACTTTCAAATACAGAAACCGTCACGCATCGAAATTTTTTTCGTTGTTCCAATGGTTTCCCGCTCCATAAACCGACCATCAAAGTCCGACGTGAAAATACTAGAAAATCAGATCCCAAAACAACCCTTAAAATGACCCAATCACTTTGAAAACATGTAAATTTAACTTGAGTCAGCTAGAAACAAATCGAAACACGTAAAATAACCCAAAATGCTTATTTCTAGGGTGTTCTACGATCCCTTTGGGTCAGCAAAAAGATTTTTTAATTTTCTTATGTATTTGTTCATAAGATAAATGCAAGGGTTAATTAAGACCAATCAAAATAAAACGATTTTAAAATGTCAAGTGAAAAGACAAGACGACGTAGTTCGGTGTGGGTTGAAAGGAATGAATAAAGAGCTAATAAATACGTCCCGCTATGGTCGATACTCATCAAAATGAGCGAACAAAGATACTTAGTACCTCCGAGAATGATTTAACGATAGTTAGAACGACGGGAAACCGAAGCTCGAACAAATTAATACTCATTGTTCCATCTGCACGGTTGATTTACAACTGTTAAACAACACTGGAGAGCTTACAAGCATTTTGTGTTCAAGTCAAGATGAATTTTAAAGAATAATCGATGCAGTTATCTGAAAACATAAAAAAATTATTTATTGAACCAAAAAAGTCCGTCAGGCAGAAAAATTTTAAATTAAACAGTAGGCGTCTCCCTTTTGTCATCAATCATATGAAACCCGACTGTGTCCAAAGCGATTGAAAGACATTGAATTAGCATCGGGAACCGAAGGGGTCATTTTTCAGTGTCAACGTGTGGCGAAAACCGAATAAAAAATCTGCCACGTGGCGACTTTTTCTTACTTTAAAACTATCCAAAAACTTAAACACTTTTTTTTAATGGTTTTCCTTTTCCCGGTGGTTGCATTTCACTGGATTATATCATATTGACCAGCATCATTATTATTAAGTCAAGAGCCGGATTTTTAATTGAATTTTTACGAAGATGTTTCTAAATGAGAAATAAATCATGGGCTCTCTTAATTCTCTTTCTTTGTCTTATGAATAAAGAAAGAGAAGAAGAGAAGGCAAGAGAGGAGGTGTTAAGGACTTGCTTCCAGTCGTGGTTGTTCTCGTTCTCGGCTCGTTGGAAATTAAATTATTCCTTTCTATGAAGAGGAGCCGGCCCCGAGGAGAGATCTTTTTGTTCGAAACGCCTCGTTTCGCTTCTCCTTTCCCTTTTTAATCGTTCTTTTTTCTTCCTCGTTGATTCTCGGTCCTCAACGTGCGAGGTTTTAAATTAATATCTTGTGACGGGTCTAACACCTGCACCAGGTACGCCACGAGGTGTTGATAGACACACGCTAGTTCTTTTGAGGTATTTAAGAAAGAAATTCTGCTTTACTAAAATAGATAGATAAGCATCAAAAATAAATTGCCTTGCAGAAGTTTGAAAGCTCAGTCGAAAGATTTGCTTTCAAAACTTCCATAGAGGGTGTCTCAAAAGGGATTTGTAGCAAAATAAATTACTTAGGAGCGCCATAAAATTACATTTTAGAGGGAACACCTCCCTCGTACCGTTAATAGTACGTAGTAATGTTTCGATTATTTACCTTTTTTTTGAATGTGGTATTATTTTCATTATTTATTTTATTATTATTAAAAAGTGGGAAAGGACACACAAAAGTACATTTTATGGATTATTTACAATTAATACAGGAATTCCGTTCTAAGTGGTAATCTTGTTGAGATTTTTCCAATTAGCTTTTGTAAAATTTTAATCGCTCCGGAAATCGAGTTAATTTACATTTAGTCATTATATGGGTGTTGTTGTACCTATGTGAAGTTAGCCCCCCCACCCTTCTCTTATGGCATTCTACGTGTATAAAAACACTAATTGTGCGAATACCAGTTAAGACATCAAAATTAATTCTTTATTCTATCAATTCTTCATTCTATCTATTAATCAAGGGTCTGATCCAGAACACGTAAATTATTGTAGGTAATTAATAAATGAGTTGTTAGGTGGCAAGGAAAATCAACATAAATGGGTATATTTGAGAGGCTCAGTCTTTTTTCTCCTCCGTTCCATTTTACTGAACATCATTCGATTTCCCTCTTCTTAAACTACAGGATTATCTCCGAATCCGATCACAATGTTGAATGCTGGAGATACTTATGGTATTGAAGAGGTATAAAGGTGTTTTCATAAAGGTATTTTATAAAGGTATTTTTATAGGCGCGGTACGCTATGACTCGCATTGAACTCGGTGGTCGACTTCCATTCTCCTGGCCCCCTGTTACATGGCAGTTTACGTATATAAAAAGCAAACGTTAATTGCTCGATTATTTGAGAGACTATCTTTTTTCTTCTTTATTAAATTTTTATGCAATCGACGTCATTTAGTGATTCTACTCTTTTTAAACTACAGGATTATCCAAGGGCCCGTTCCCGGTTTTGAACATTTGGTAGGCTTATGACGTATCTTTCCAAGATCATGAATTAAAAGCAGATAAGTTTATTTATATTTTACTTTGCAAACTTGCAATGTCGAGGATTTACTCAATGCTAACGCATTTTGCAACTCACTTTAATTTAGAAATTATCGTTTGTTGACGTGAGCATATTTTAGCCAACACATCTTCAAGGACGAAGCTCGCGACAGATTAAATTGTAAGAAGATTGTTTTACCTCAACTTAGAGACAAGTATAATAAAACTGTAGTACTGCCACCCCAATAAACTACTTAACCCTGACGTTAGGGAGCAACACCAATTCATAAATTATATCAAACGCATCAGCACGTGTCCGACACGAGTTTCGCAGCCGTTTGAACGCCGGATTACGGTTAATGGTGTTGTTAATCCGTCCGAAAAGAAAAAAAAGCAAAGGAGGAGAAATGGTTGACGCCTTATTTACGTACAAAACCCGCTTGAAAAGGGGATTTCGAACAGACCCCTTTTTACTCCTCGGAGGGGTTGAATTCTATTTAGATCTAGATCTAGATTACGATACGAATGGCTAATTTTAGTTCTTGGTAATTTTACAAATTGAGATGTGTACTAAAAGCTGTCTTATTTATTTATTTTTTAATTTCTTTTGGTTTGTTGGGTGCGTATCCATTGAGGTTATTGTGAGGGGAAAACAATCGAGTTAACAACTTGCCATAACACCGGCAACTAAAGAGGCTAGACGTGTAATTAGATGATTAAGACCCCATTGTTCGCCTTGGGGCTGACAGCTCAATCTTCTTCGAGCCTCTTTCGAGGAGACTCTTTTGGTCGGTCGGTTGCGCGGCGTGCAAGATAAAAAAGAAACCACAACCGGGGGTTTCGGGAAGATGAAAGGGTATAAAAGAGCGAAAAAAAGGGATAGAGGCGAAGAGGATGACAAATAAGCAGGATGAAAGTGTTTATGTGAGAGAGTGAGAAAGACGTTTTTTAAGTGAGTTGGGAAGGTTTTGAAAGGTATTAGGGTTACATTAAGGATAATTTAACTTTAAAGTTATATTCTGAAACAAGAATTATTTTTCTTGGTAATCACAATTGACTTAAAGGCAATAAAGGTAGCGCAAGATGAAATCGTTTGGTGACCTAAACTTAAAGTTTAAAGGAACGCTATTTCTTAGAATCCTTTTTAGCTGTGTGGCTAAGAGAAAAAGAAATCTGAAAAAACAAGAAGCAGTAATTACAACGAAGCTCGTATAATAACATATCAATCAGAGGGTAATTACGGTACAGCTTTTGATTCGAGGTTATCAAATCACCGGGGGTTCTCAAACCTTCAGGTAAGTAAGAACCAAGTTAAAATAAAGTGGTTGAGATTTTCATCCGAGGCTCGGCAGAAATCAATTAAGAGTTGTTTAAAGTTTCTTTCTATTCCTGTAGTTCAAAATAAGTACCAGAAATAACCACTCAAAACTCAAAGTCAATGCATTTTTGCTTTCACACCTCATCATCTTCTTTTTCATCATCTTCATCTCGGACGTTAATTTGCTTATTACAACGTTGATGAGAAAACGGTGACTTGAAAGAACACAGAAGAACAAGAGACTTTTTGTTAACTTCGTTTTTTATCTCCTTTAACTTTTTATCTTGGTTCGGTTGTTATCGTTCTAATTGATTGTAACTGTAATAAATAAAAATGGAACATAGTTTGTTTGCTGTCGGCGAGAAATCAAAAGACCCAGACAGTTTTATGTGTTTAAGTGGAGATTTAAAATTATAATAAGTTACTAAGAACCGACATCAATTAATTGTATGAATAAATAATGACATCCTTATTAATTTTATTTAGAAAACCGACTTTTTTGTTTTTTGCAAGTATTGGATTTTCTCACACTACTTACCTTTTCCTGTTTGGATTAAAACATCAGAGTTGAACGACAGGAGGCTTCAAGTATTCCGAGAATCACCAAATTGAAACACGTACAAAATGTAGAATATCCACCCATTTAGCTCCACGGGCATCCTCCAAACGTAATAATAGTATTGTGAAGGAATTTCCTCTCTATTGATTGACAGCTACAGTAAATTAAAGGTAATTTAGCACCGCTGAGACGGTGATGAGATTGGGACTCACTCAAATGATACCGAATAATTCGGTTTTGTGACCGAAACGAATGTAGATTGAGGCCGCGAGGTCTTGGGAACTCTCAAAAATGGCAGAAAAATTGAGCAGACGTGGAGATAAACTTGTAAAAAAATAATATAATGCGGGATTTGTTAGACTTGCTTACATATTTAGACTAAATACATTTTATATAGTACAGATTACTTACTAAAGAAAAATATCTAAGGCTTATTTGTAGTTTTCATTACGATGTTTAGATCGGTTCTTCAAGGTAGAATTTCATGTTGAAGATGCTTCTTCACGTTATAATCACGTTATATATATTTTTTGTATAAACATCTTAGGTGGAATGCTTATCTAAACATCCTCTGAGATTTATCCATTGATTCAAGTTCCCTAAACCCATTCACTTTCAGATATCCTCTTTTTGGCTAGCTTATAATTATTTTACTACACTAATTACTTTGTAGCCTGTGGAGTACTAATATGGATTCTTATCTTACAACATTGATTAATTCGGTTTTTGATTTCGTTACATATGAAAATTGATATATGATACTATTTATGTAACGGCTGCTATTGATAATAACAAAAACAAAATTATCCTGATCACACCACACATACGTGTTTTCTTCGTTCTCAAATTCTTCAAAATTAAATGGTAGCTGCTACCAACGGTTACATAGCTTTGTGTATCTTTAGCCTTATATGACTTGCTTAACTATTATTAAGGTCTGTTTCGTTCGGTAATAAGGAAAGATTTCGAAATTTGGTAATAATTGGAAAACCATTCAATGTAGGTATTACTTTCCAGAAAAACCAGCCACGTTCTTCTTTCATCACACCTACAGCAATGCATAATGTGACAGACTTCCGTGGTGTTTTATTTTTGTTTATCATTTCGAATTGTCCAATAATTTTGCAAACATCCGTTAACCGACACCATTTGGATGCTCTATTCTACAGTATACACAGAATGATCGGAAATAATGTTTGTATACTGAAGGAAGTAATTTGGCAATAGCAAAAATATGAATAAAAGTTCATATGAATGTATCCGGAAACTGTTCCCAAAGGAGCTACAACTCTGAAGATGAAACTCATTGTGAGTGTTTTCTAATTACAGTAAAACCTCGATATAACGGACCTCGATAGAACGGACTTCGGATATAACGGACAAAATTTTTTAAATTAATTATTTTTAGTAATGTAAAATTTTTATATACAGGGTTTCTCACGCAACTGGTTCGCTAGAACTTTATTGGGTTCCACTATTAGTAGGTTTTTGAGATTTTGTCAATAATCTCATTGATGGCTGCTACTTCCGGTCGACCGGAAGTAGGACACAACTTCGTTATTTTAAATGGAATGGTATAATTTTTATTGCATATTTTAATTCTACGTACAAAAATAAGTAAACTTTCATAAGGGTTATTGGTACTTATCACTTTTCGTTTTCGAGTTATTTTGATTTTAAGATTTTTTTAACAATTTTTAACCTGATATTTAAAACCACATTTCTCGGTCACTGTTCAAGCAAGAAAGTTAAGAACTGGTACATTTACTCTCCAGACATTGCCAAATAGAACCCTACTATCCCTACCCCTCTTTCATATACAGAGTGGTCACAAAGAGTGTTACCGTTCTTCCATATTCAATTGCAAAAAAGTCGAAAATTTTAAATGGAACACCCCATATTTTATTAGCCTATCCAATAGAGAATTTAATTCTCTACAAATTTGCAATACATGTCCCTATAACTATCGGTTAAGGTTTTCAAGATATAAGGGAATTTGTCAAAATCCCGTATAAAATGTCAGAAGAAGTGTTGTTTTTATTAGTAGGCTATGAAACTTGAACAGTTTTTTCGCTTAATATGGTAGAAAATTTAATTCTTTACCAATCTTCAATACATCTCCCTATACCTATTGGTTAAAGTTTTGAAGATATAACCGAAGTTATAAAAATTGCGCGTAATATGTTAGAAAATTCTTTTCTTTAGTAGTAGGCTACGAAATTTGAATAGCTTTTTGATAAATTCCCTTATATCTTCAAAACTTTAATCGATAGGTATAGGGAAGTGTGTTGAAGGTTGGTAGAGAATTAAATTCCCTATCGTGTCAAGCGAAAAAAATTGAACAAGTTTCATAGTCTACTAATAAAAGAAGAAAAACTTCTGACATTTTATACGCGATTTTGACAAATTCCCTTATATCATGAAAATCTTAACAGATAGGTATAGGGACATGTATTGCAAATTTGTAGACAATTAAATTCTCTATCGGATAGGCTAATAAAATATGGGGTGTTCCATTTAAAATTTTCGACTTTTTTGCAATTGAATATGGAAGAACGGTAACTCTCTTTGTGGCCAGCCTTTATATTAAAGAGGAGGGGAGGTAGTGGCATTCTATTTGGCAATGTTTGGAGAGTAATCGTACCAGTTATCAACTTTCTTGCTTGAACAGTGATTGAAAAATGTGGTTTTAAACAACAGGTTGAAAATTGTCAAAAAAATCTTAAAATCAAAAGAACTCGAAAACGAAAAACGATAAGTACCAACAACCCTTATCAAAGTTTACTTATTTTTGTACATAGAATTAAAATGCGCAATAAAAATTATACCATTCCATTTAAAATAACGAAGTTGTAACCTACTTCCGGTCGACCGGAAGTGGCAGCCATCTTGAAAATATTTTAAATCGAAAGATCCGGATGAACAACCCCTACTGACAAAATCTCAAAAATCTGCTAATAGTGGAACTTAATAAAGTTCTAACGAACCAGTTGCGTGAGAAACCCTGTATTTATACATATTTTATATTTGATAGAAAGCAATTGACGTTATATACCTCTTCCGTGTCCGCCAATAACCTTCAATTGTGGTGAGCATTAAAGTATCACACCTGCATTTCAATTGCAGAAAAAAAAACGTATTCGGAAATGTATTTCTATACAGGGTGTCCTGGAAAATGTGGGAAATCTCTTGGATTCTGAGAGAACATTAAAAAATATGATTACAAGTTCCCATAATTTTTTTTCCTAGCGGCCCTCCCCTCAGAGATACGACCTCCTAAAAGAAGCCACTGGAAAACAATTTTTTTAAATAAATTTTAAAGTACTTAATTTAATTTAATGCAAATTTAATATGATAAACAGTAGTAAAGACCTCTTAAAAAATGACCTTAAAACATAATTAGTCTCTTTAGTTTACCAGGGGCGTACTAGGTTGTACATTTTAATGCTTACATTTTTAACACCCTGTATGGTAAGGAGTTAAAAAAAATAAATTTAGATACCTTGAATATTTAGCTAAAGAAAAGGTACTCTTATTGAGTGTCGATAAAATGAACCGTTTTCGAGAAAAAAATTGTAAAAGAAACCATCAAGATTAAAAATTTATTAATATTTCGTAGGTACCATAGTAACGTTTGTAAAAGCAGCGCTAAATTTTTTGTCTGCAACATCAGTATTAAAAAAAGCGGTGTTTTTACGAACGTTACTATGGTAACGTTACTATTAATACGAAATATTAATAAATTTTTAATCTTGATGGTTCCTTTTACATTTTTTTTTTTCTCGAAAACGGTTCATTTTATCGACACTGAATAAGAGTAACTTTTCTTTAGCTAAATATTCAAGGTATCTAAATTATATCAGTTTTATTTGTTGCAGACAAAAAATTTAACGCTGTTTTTATTCATTCATTTCTTCTCTACTTAAAACAACATTTTATGGCAGTATGTGTAAAATTTAAAATCGTTCAAACGTCCCCGCGGATTTACAGGTTGGTATGTACTTGAGAGATCCAAATTTTGATTACTTTGCCTCATAAAACTAGTCGAATTGCTGGATGGCATTCGTTAGTTAATGAAACGGTTGTTGCAACACTAAAAATCACATAATGAGTAAAAATATTTTTGAATCTTGAATATTATATACCTAAAAGTTATTGCTTCGAAAACATGGCTGTTAAAACCTAAAAGTATTCAAGAATCCTTAATGAAATATATTTCGACATCATCGAATTTAGAAGCTATGGGGCCGTCGATATGACATAATTCAAAAATTATTCATCAAAGCAGATTTGCTCTATAAACTATATTTCCGGAATCCATCAGGTAATGTTAGAATTGCTACTGTGGTTTGGTAAACGAAAGTTGACTTGTTATTAATCACCTCAATCGTATATCCTCAAGTCGTATATAAAATTATATAGGGCGATATTTGTTGTTCACTCTTCCACTTAGTTTCTGCTGTTCTCAAGTTTTAAACCCTCGTGCTCTTTCGACACCACTCTCTTGTGTGTTAGAGCAAATATTTTCACCGTAAACAATAAATTTTTCTAAGTAAATTTTTCATAATACCCCATGTCACTAGTATTGGGGGTAGTAATCGATTAATTTGTGTAATATTAAACAACACTAGTATTTGTTTGCTAAAGCTGAGTTACTCATTTTAAAATAGAACAGCACTTAGTAAGAAGTATGTGTTGCGAAATTGTTGCATTTTATTTTATTATTTTTTTTTTAATTTTTATCAATAGCAGTGTAAATAATAGCCTTAACTTTTAAACGGCCCACACACGTAACGAATTTTTGTACTACACGCAGTGCGACATTAGTCGAAACTGCTGCAGTAAGGATAAATTGTAGCGTGTGTAGGCAAATCGTATGCTTTGTAGTACGCAGTGATCGAATCGTTTGCAGTTCAGCACTGCCATAAAATATCGTATCAACGGTCGTGTTTGGAAGCAAGTTGATACGTGTGTAGAGAGTTGTGCGTAAGAATGTATGTGTAGTTTACACCCATCGAGACTGCTACTGCAATAATCTTAACTACTGTAGTCCGATGGGTTTGAACCGTGTGTAGAGAAAACGACAGTACTGCAATTTCCACGATTTTCTCTCCAACCTGTAGTTGGAGAGAAATCATTACGTGTATGGGCCGTTTTAGTGTTCGTCTGTCTGTTCGTCTGTAAACCACGTCTAAACTAAGTTGGCGTGTGAGGTGCGCAGAACAGGAAGAGCGACATGAATGCAAGAAAAGGATAGCTGATATCATAAAAAAGAGGCCCCACCTGCAATTAAAACCTGTACATTTTGAATAATCATTTTGTTCAAATATATACAGACTTAGGCCCGAATTCATAAACGCCACTAACGTGACACTAACCCTAAGTTATCACTAACTTGAGGTTAGTCACTAACTTTGGTATTCAGAAACAGTTAGGGACTAATTAGTGACTAATTATTTCTTAACTCTGCGTCAATGGGTTAGTAAAAAGTAAGTGAAACTTAAGCGCGCAATCGCGCGCACTCATCTGGCCCTAAATACCATTTTGCGCTTGTCTTTATCCACTTTCATAGGTTTCATTGGCGGTTATTAGATTATTATTGTTAGTTGTAGTGTTTTTATAGGTAGTTATTGGTTTGTTATTGTATAGTACTTATTAGTTGTGTTAGTTTCTCTAGTTATATAGGTAATAGTTATTAATTTTAGTTAAGTGCAGTTATTGTAGTTCTTATTATTAGTTAGTTATTCTTCTTATTATTATTTTCTATTTATTAGTTCTTATTATTATTAATAGTTTCGTTCTGTGTTTATTCATATTTTTATATCTATTAAAATGGATAATGACCTACAGCGCTTTATGGAACATGTTGAACATGTTTTCCATCATGTTCAGGCACCAAAGTAAGTAAATAATAACAATTTGTATACACTTAAATAACTAAATATATATGAATTTGTTTTTAGAATAATATTAAGGGATATTGGCAATCCCTTGGAAGCATTACGAGAAGAAGAATTGGTGCAACGTTTTAGATTTGAACGTGAGGTAATCTAAACTATTTTATTACCATTGGTTTACCCAAATACCACTGCAACAAGCCGTGGCTTGCCAATCCCTCCACTAATAAAGCTTTGAACTGCTCTGCGGTTTTATGCAAGTGGAAGCTTTCAGGTAATTATAAGAAACACGTTTTATTATTGTAATAGAAAGATAAGAGGAGAATTTGAATGTATTATTATTTCTTGTACTTACAGAGGGTATGTGGGGATTTGGTACACATTAGTCAGGCATCCACCTGCCGAATTATAAATGAAGTATCAGAGTTGTTGGCACGAAATATTGGAAGATATGTTCAATTTCCAAGAACAGAAGCGGAAAAAACAAATGTGCGACGCAAGTTTTATGAAATTGGTGGGTTTCCTGGTGTAATAGGATGTGTTGATGGCACTCACATTGAAATTAAAAGTCCTGGAGGAGCTAACGCTGAAGTATTTCGGAATAGGAAAGGATTTATGTCTTTAAATGTCCAGGTAATCGCTGGCCCAACTCTAAAAATATTTGATATTATTATACGGTGGCCTGGGTCTGCATATGACAGCAGGATGTTTAGCAGCAGTCATGTGGCTATGAAATTTGAAAATAAACAGCTAACAGGGACATTGTTGGGAGACAGTGCCTATCAACAAAACAACTTTTTATATACATCAGTATTAAATCCCCAAATTCAACCGGAACACCGGTATAATACTGCCCATATTCGCACCAGGAATGTTGTAGAAACGACCTTGGGCATTTGGAAAGGACGCTTTCGGTGCATAAGAGGGGCGCTACAATGCAGCAAAAGAAATGCAATAAGAATTATAGCTGCTACAGCAGTGTTGCATAATATAGCCCAAGATGTTGGGGGGGAAATCCCTAACATACATGAAGAAATTGAAGAACGTGTTGTGCCTGATGATCCTCCTATCATGGATCGCCAAAGAGGGAATATAATAAAAAATGCATTCACACAACGACATTTTACTCAATAATAAAATTTAATTATTAATCGACGGGTCTTTGATAGAACATTGTAAGCTACAAAAAACAAATTTTACAAGAATCATGTATTTTAAATAATACATTATTTTATATCAAATTTCATTAATATTTTTACAAATTGTTAATTTGTGATGAAGAATTTTTATACAATCAAAAATTTAAAAAAAGGACAATTCCTTGTGTGTATTATGTAGCTTACAATATTCTGTCGGTTCTAAATTATTTTTAAATGATCGCTTGCGATACAGATGTAAGAAACAGTAATGTAAAAGCAAGGTACGAAAAAGAAACACAATCCGTACGCTAAACGTACCGTACGTCGTAGCGAACACGTTCCGTACCTCACATCGTAGCGTTTGTGTACGCTACCGCAAACGTAACGATGGCGTTCGGCATCACGTACACAATCGCTACGTAGAGTATTTTGAACGCGATCGCAAACCGTACACATTCGAAATACACTAAAAGTTACGGTACGTTTTAGTGTTCTTCGTAATTCATTTACTTATATTAAAATTAATGCAACACAATAGACGGATCTGAGTTCTAAACATATAGATCTATTATTATTTATTAACTTAACTGTTTATTCAACTTAGAATTAACTATTTATTAATTAACTAATCTCAATTATTGTAAGTTCATTAAAACGTACCGTACCTTTTAGTGTATTTGGAATGTATACGGTTTGCGATCGCGTTCAAAATACTCTACGTGGCGATAGTGTACGTGATGCCGAACGTTATCGTTGCGTTTGCGGTAGCGTACACAAACACTTCAGACGTAACGAATGTGATCGCGAAGATGTACGGAATCTGTAGTGTACGGTTTTTTTTTCGTTCCCTGTGTAAAAGTAATGCGAAAATAAACAAGTGAAACTTTATCAAAATAAGTTTATTTTTTGAGTTTGTTTTTTAATAATTCAGTTTCTAATTCTATTTTCTCTTTATTTAATTTATTTAGTTCTTCGGCGTGCCGTCTTCTATCTTCAATTTCACGCATTTGTGCTTCGTGCAATTCTCTATCATAAACTGCTTGTTGCTTTGCTCTCTCTATCCTCATCTGGGCCTCCTGCTCTAAGGCGCTAACTACCTTCCCTCTCCCGCTCCGAAACTTTAGGGTATTTATATGTTTCACTGTTGGCGTACCTGAGACAAATCAATTTAATGTAAAGGTAAAGGTAATCAAATCAAAAAGAATACACTTACTGGGTTCAGGCGTGGGGGTTTCCTCAACCACAACTGGTTGAAGTATATTATTAATATCCAATTTATACACTGAACCATCAGCTGTCGCAACAGTTTCACTGTCAATAGCATCTGTTGACAGTTCTATATCGACTGTGTTTAATACAGCATCAACCGCATCATCATTAGGAGGAGGTGCATAAGATCCACCTCCTGTGGCCATTCTTGCTTTTTTTTATCAGCTAATTCTTTCTTCCTTCGAGCTTTTGTGTTCTCCCAACATTTTCGTAATTGCTCCAGGGTGCGCTGTGATGCAAAGGATACACATATTAATAAATAAAATAAATTGACTTGGATTATTTTACTTACAGGGGTTGTTTCGGCCATAGAATTATATTCTAGGAGAACACTTTCCCAAGCTTTCTTCTTTTTTGATACGGTTACACAATCTGATTTTTTACATTCAATTTCTCTATGTTTACCTACCAATTCTATCAAAATTCTTTTTTCGTCTGCGCTCATAAAGGTGCGTTTGGATCCCATAATAAAGAAATGTAACAAACTAAACTAAAGGAACTAAGGGTACAGAGGTTATAGTAATAATAAATCTACTAAGCAAACACAGGAGTTTTACTACAACAAAGAACTTTAAAACTAGGACTGAAATAATAAAATTAAAAGAAATAGGTACAAGCTATTACTAAAAAACACAAAAACTATTATTAATTCAAACTACACACTATTATTAATCAAATACTACTTACGTGCTACAAAGAACTTTAAAACTAGGACTTAAATAATAAAATTAAAAGAAATAGGTACAAGCTATTACTAAAAAATACAAAAACTATTATTAATTCAAACTACACACTATTACTAATCAAACACTACCTACGTGCTACAAATTGTTTTGAAAAAAACAGATACTAAATACACAAACACAGATACTAATCAAAATAAAGAAAATACAGGAGCACGGAGCGATACGAAGGACACGAGCAGCAGAAAACAATAAAACGCCATATTTAAACCACGAGGCGCTAAATTTGGTATTTAACGCGCTGCGTCACCTACAAAACGTCACTGATTCTTATGACGTATTCCCTAAAGGTCCACTAAAGTTAAGGACCGTTTATGAATACCAAAGTGACTTTTAAGTCGCACTCACCCTAAAGTTAGTAAAAGTTTAGGTGAGTGTTAGGTTAGGGTTAGTGCCAGTTTAGTGGCGTTTATGAATTCGGGCCTTAAGGGCAAAAAGGATTGAAGGAGAACATACGTTATTCGGACAATTTATGCAGGCCGGATCCACTCCTACCTACTACCAATAAGGAGAAGTTGTGAAGTCAACATTACAAAATATTAATTGATTATCCTTTGAGTGATCCCTTTTTTTGCTACTGCGTAGCACAGATCTTTAAAATAGAAATACTAAGTTTGTGGAGTAGTGTTCAGTTTTGAACAGAAAGAAATTCAGGTAAGATTAGAAGAATGGGTATTAGATATGCGAGATCTTTAAACGAAGACACATTTCCTAGAGTTTGTAAATGAGGAAGAAAGTGGCAAAGGTGTGTGCAATGGAATGGTCGTCATATTGAATAGTTTCGTTAATTGAAAATATTAATGTTTCTTTAATACCGCTCTTCATTGGCATTTAATTTCTTTCTGAAATTTAACAAGACCCAGCCTACCTGGATTACTAAAATTGACACTAAATCTGTCCATGTTTGTAATCTACGAATGCGTTTTTTCTAAAACTATTAATTTTTGATAAGCATTATGTTATACCAAAATGTTTGTTTTTCAAAGTACTGTCTAAAACGCTCACAATAAGCATAGCGTTTTAGCATAAAAAGCATTCGTTTATGTTGCTGCTCTGTTATGGAACACACTGTATAAATATTTTTTGTTTGACAATGTAGAACATTGAACGCCCTATTAAACTCCTGTAAAAAAATCTGTAAAATCTCTAACGGCTTAGAAGTTACAGAGGGGGGGCGCTTATCCAGACTCAGCCTGTATAGGTGTCCCACATTTTAATACGCAAACTTCACCAGGACATAGTTCTCATAAAAATAATACAAGAGTTTTATATAAACATGGGGTCGCAACTCTTTTGTTTTCGAGATATGGCCGTTCAAAGTTGGAAGAAAATTTTACATTTTCGTTTTTATTTCAGCTATTTATAAACACAGAAATGTGAATTTTTACAGTTATCTACTACAGCCAAGCATGTTAATTTCTAGCCTTAATTTAGCCACCCCGGCGTCTCTTAAAGGGTTGAAATTTACGATCATCACTACATTTTCCAAAAGAACTTTTTAATTCGGTAGAATTTTAACCTAAAAAAATATGCGTTAGAAAGCTCATTCCTTAGCGAGATTTTTTTGTCTCTTACATTTTTCGCATTAAAACTGATAGATTTCGAGGAAAAAAATAAAATCTTCGCGCGTGTCGTATTGTACCGCTTCATTCCTAACCAAAAGTTCTTTAAAAGTTGGCCATGGTTTTAGTCTGATTTCTTTGTACTGATGAACTGTACGTTGACTAAGATAGAATGCATTTAATTTAAAGTGTAATTGTTAATCTTTTTAGCTTATTATTATTGTTATCACTTATTACTCTAAAACCATAGCCAACTTTTGAAGAACATTTGGTTAGGGGTGAAGCGGTACAGTATGACACGCGCTAAGATTTTATTTTTGTTCTCGAAAACTCTCAGTTTTATGCGAAAAATGTAAGAGACAAAAAAATCTCGCTAAGGAATGAGCTTTCTAATGCATATTTTTTTAGGTTAAAATTCTACCGAATTAAAAAGTTCTTTTGGAAAATTGGTCTGACACGCGCTAAGATTTTATTTTTTTTTCTCGAAAACTATCAGTTTTATGCAAAAAAGTAAGAGACAAAAAAGTCTCGCTAAGGAATGAGCTTTGTAACGAATATTTTTTCATGTTAAAATATTACCGAGTTAAAAAGTTCTATTGGAAAATGTAGTGATGATCGTGAATTTCAACCCTTTCAGGTAAGCCGGGGTGGGTTAATTAAGGCTTGGAAATAACATACTAGGCTGTAGTACATTATTGTAAAAATTCACATTCCTACTTTTATAAATAGCGGAAATAAAAATGAAAATGTAAATTTTTCTTCCAATTTTGAACGGCCATATCTCGAAAACAGAAGAGTTGCGACCCCATGTTTATATAAAACTTTTGTATTATTTTTATGAGGACTATGTCCTAGTGAAGTTTGGGTATTAAAATGTGGGACAGCCTGTATATACCGGGTGTCCCAACGGTCCGAAAAAACTTCATAACTTGTTTATTATTGGAGATATTGACCTTTTCCTTTTTTTGGGTTGTAGCTGTAATGGTACTACACATTTTTAAAATATTGCGACTTACATACAGGTGTCCCAAAAGTACAAAAAATACTAAAGTTACTATTTTTTAAAGGGAACGTATCTGATTTTATTTTATTTTCGAATTCTATGGTAAAATACGATTCACTTTTATAGAGGTCGTTTTTACCTAAATTGTTAGGAAATTTGATTTATAACAGTTTATTAGTCAACATTTCGAAATGCAATGGTCTGTTCAAAAATTCTTTTCTGTCAAATTTTTGGCTTAACTTTAAAGTAGGTGACGTTGTTTGATTGCTAAATGTTTGCTGCACCTTTTAAATGTTTACTCAATAACCTGCTTAGTCGCAATTGCCTACTGCGAATTTTTAAACATGATGAGTTAAATGAATCAAATGACACCCCCGATTTATTGTTGTAGTGATCAATAATTACTCTGACAAACTTTCCATCCACAATAAAGTAAAATAAGCCTGTCAGAATAACTTTTGACCGATGTAATAACAAATAGGGGTTACCATTTAAAAATGAATAAGTCTTCCACATTTTCAATTTATCATTTTTTAAAAATCGCAGTAGACAAATGCGGCTAAACAAGTCGTTGAGTAAACATTTTAAAAATCCAATAAACATTCAACAATCAACCGGAGTTAATTACTTTGACAACAAGGCAAGGATATTGAAAATAAGAATTTTTGAACAAACCACTGCATTTGGAAATTTTGGCAAAAAAAGTGCCATAAATCAAATTTGCTGGCAGTTTAGACAAAAATTACCTCTACAAAAGTGAATCGTATTTTACCATAGAATTTAAAAATAAAATAAGATCGGGTATGTTCCATTAAAAAAATAGTATCTTTAGTATTTTTTGTGCTTTTGGGACACCTGTATATAAGTCGCAATATTTTAAAAATGTGTAATACCATTACAGCTATAACCCAAAAAAAGGAAAAGGTCAATATCTCCAATAATAAACAAGTTATGGTGCTTTTTCGGACCGTTGGGACACCCGGTATGTCAATGGTTGACTTCCTTCCGAAACCGTCCATCGTTGAGTCACCGCGCTTCGGCATCCACTTGCCGACAGAAGTGGTTCGAATCCTATAACGTATTTTTTTTTTATTTTTAATATGCATACATATTTTTTTATACAGGGTTTCTCACGCAACTGGTTCGTTAGAACTTTATTGGGTTCCACTATTAGTAGATTTTTGAGATTTTGCTGGTAGGGCTTGTTCATCCTGATCTTTCGATTTAAAATATTTTCAAGATGGCTGCCACTTCCAGTCGACCGGAAGTAGGACACAACTTCGTTATTTTAAATGGAATGGTATAATTTCTATTGCGTAGTTTAATTCTACGTATAAAAATAAGTAAACTTTGATAAGGGTTGTTGGTACTTATCGTTTTTCGTTTTCAAGTTATTTTGATTTTAAGCTTTTTTTGACAATTTTCAACCTGTTGTTTAAAGCCACATTTCTCAGTCACTGTTCAAACAAGAAAGTTAATAAGTGGTATGATTACTCTTCAGACATGGCCAAATAGAACGCCACTACCCCCAACGCTCTTTCATGTACAGGCTGGTCACAAAGAGAATTACTGTTCTTCCGTATTTAAGTGGAAAAAAGTCGAAAATTTTAAATGGAACATCCCATATTTTATTAGCCTATCCGACAGAGAATGTAATTCTCTACTAATTTGCAATACACATCCCTATACCTATCGGTTAAGGTTTTCAAGATATAAGAAAATTTATTAAAATCTTGTATAAAATGTCAGAAGTTTTACTTTTATTATTAGTAGGATATGAAACTTGATCGATTTTTTACTTGGCGCGATAGGGAATTTAATTCTCTACTAACCTTCAATACACTACCTATCGATTAAAGTTTTGAAGATATAAGGGAATTCATCAAAATTGTGCCTAGTATGCCAAATTGTTTATATTTTATTAATAAGCTATGAAACTTGCACAGTTTTTTTTCCTTAAAACGCTTATGTTGCCATTTAAGTAGTTATACATTTATGTTTCTTTGAGATTCTTAACGGCACTACTAACTAAAACGGCGAAATAAGCATAGTACGTGAAAAAACTATTCAAATTTCATAGCCTACTAACAAATAAAAACTTTTTCTAATGTATTACGCGCAAGTGTTATAAATTCGCTTATATCTTCAACACTTTTATCAATAGATATAGGGAAATGTATTGAAGATTGGTAAAGAATTAAATTTACTACCTTATCAAGCGAAAAAACTTTTCAAGTTTCATAGCCTACTAATAAAAACAAGACTTCTTCTGACATTTTATACGCGATTTTGACAAATTTCCTTATATCTTGAAAACCTTAACCGATAGGTATAGGGACATGTATTGTAAATTTGTAGAGAATTAAATTCTCTAGCGGATAGGCTAATAAAATATGGGGTATTCCATTTAAAATTTTCGATTTTTTTGCAATTGAATATGGAAGAACGGTAATTCTCCTTGTGACCACGCTGTATATGAAAGAGGGGTGGGGGGTAGTGGCGTTCTATTTGGCAATGTCCGGAGAGTAATCGTACCAGTTATTAACTTTCTTGCTTGAACAGTGACTGAGAAATGTGGTTCTAAACAACAGGTTGAAAATTGTCAAAAAGTCTTAAAATCAAAATAACTCTAAAATGAAAAACGATAAGTACCAACAACCCTTATCAAAGTCTACTTATTTTTACATGTAGAATTAAAATACTCAATAAAAACTATACCATTCCATTTAAAATAACGAAGTTGTATCCTAATTCCAGTCGACCGGAAGTGGCAGCCATCTCGAAAATATTTCAAATCCAAATATCAGGATGAACAACCCCTACTGGCAAAATCTCAAACATCTACTAATAGTGGAACCCAATAAAGTTCTAACGAACCAGTTGCGTGAGAAACCCTGTATAATATAATAAGTATAACAAAAATCTTTAATTGTTCATTTTATTTTCTCCTATATTTTGTTACAATGCTGTTTGAAAACAAGTAATTCAGCATACTGTTTCGGTTTTTTTCTTGATTTTTAATTAAATTAATTAAAAAAGAATCTGGAGCGGTTTCGGTAGAAGTACCCAACTATTACTGATCCTATCGACTGATACCACTTTCATTCAAA
This sequence comes from Digitonthophagus gazella, assembly GCA_036711955.1. Classification (NCBI taxonomy): domain Eukaryota; kingdom Metazoa; phylum Arthropoda; class Insecta; order Coleoptera; family Scarabaeidae; genus Digitonthophagus; species Digitonthophagus gazella. The sequence goes on from JASCIT010000012.1 coordinate 11,187,513, forward strand.
TGGTACGGTTTAGTACAAGATCGTGTGGTTTCGTTGTTAAAAACGGCCTTAGAATTGTAGAATTTTAGGAAAATTCGATGTTATTGAGAAGAATTAAAATCGCAAAATAATGATATTTTATACCTGAAAATTAAAAAAGTCAGGGCGAATTTGAAATTAAATAAAATCAAGTATAGAATTCTTCAAACCATTCCTCGTTTAACCGCTAAGTTCAGTCAGTGGCAAGTATTGAAATGTAGATACAGTTTAGGGTGTAGTGGACGACACATGTTAAATGGGAGCTAAAACGATTAAAATTGACTTAAAATAAAACGGAAACCACTTAAAAATGAGAGGAAACGAGGCGCTCTCCAAGTTTAGGTAGTCGTCTCCATGGTGACGTCTGGCCGTGAAAAGCGTCGAGACGTTCTCCCGTTTTAATCAACGCATCGTCATGGCAACGGAGACGCCGCCATTGGACAATTCATTTTGTAATTACGACGACGACACCCCGGGCGGCCATTTTGAGGTCGCTGTACAATCAACCAGATGAACATCAACCAGCTTGAAAACTTACCGAGTGATATTAGAGTAAACGAATTTATCTGGTCAGTTGGAAAAGCATCAGGACGCCGTTCCTCGGTTGAAATCGCCTAATACAATTAACGGAAGGACAAAGTGAAACTGTGCTGTCGTAACTTTACCTCTTTTTCGGCGAGACATTGAGGTGGGATTGGCTGGAAGGAAGTTAGATGTCTTCGAAAGATTGAGAAATTAAAGAAAAGAGTGAAAAGAAGAGAATCGAGAAAAATGGATAAAATTCACTCCGAACTGAGCAAATTATATTCTTTATAAACTTTCTTCCTTTTCATAACTTGACTTCCTCGCAAATTTTCATTCAATTCCAACTCCATTATAAAAAGCTTCCCACAAGTCTTAGCACTTCCACTCTACGTGTCATATAATGCAAGCCGTCAGTCGGTAGACACAAAATCGACACAAGCTCAAAGCAAGCAACCCGAAGCCTGGTAAAGCTGTTAAGATTGCAAGATTAGATTAGCATCAGAGCAATTCATTTCTCTCCCCATATGTGTGTACGCGGAGGGCGCCACAAATCAAAGCAGAGCCCATATAGGGTGGGCCTACTCTATCTCTGGATTTTTGTCCCCTAAAATCGGTTTATACGATCCATATGTGCTGGATTATGCACTACGGAGGCTATCCTGGGATGAACTATGTCGAGGCTGTCCCCTGAATCAGTTTTTCGATTTATTACCATTAATAGAATGTGGGAAAGATACATATTTATGCCAAAAACTGGTGGAATATGTTAAACCTGAATGGGATATTATTGTGATGATATGATAATCGTTTATACGCTATATGTTGCACATCAGATAGAAATATTAAGTGCTAAAAGATCAGCTAGATGGAAATTTGTTTATTAAAGGAATACAAAAAAATAAAGGAAGAAGTTTATAGGAGTAAAAAGAAGTGAGTGGAAACGGTCTCAATTAAGGTTCCGGGGCCTTTATGCAGATTGAGATATAAATATCAATGAGCTGGAAGGCTCCAAGCTACTAAAAACGTCATCCGAGGCAAGATAATCCTTACCATGGACAATTTAGAGTTGGTAAAATATTAAGGTTTGTAGAAGCCGACTAATAAATGGTGTATAACTTTTAAAGATTGAAGAAAAGAGATAAAAAAATAAAAATGATTCTCTATTGAATAAAAAATCCAATCGAGATAACCTAATATCTTCATATCTTTCTCGAGAAACCGTAAAATGTTAAAAAGTGAATCTCTCTGGAGTGTCATTTCCTCCGATTAAAGCAACGTTCCCCTTTTACTCAAATAAACACGTGCCGCAATAAACGTACGTCATAAGCACCTTTCTTAATAATCCACCCTAAAAATAAACATTATCGTCACTCAAAGATCGCTTTAAAAGGTGAGGGATGTGTCCTCCTCTTTAAGTATCCAATTTCTCGACTTTTGTTAACTTTGTCTTCTCTTATATCGAAACCCTAATTGGATTGATTACCAGGTCAACATTGCGATTGACATTTTTATAACTAATGATAAAACGTGTAGATTTATAGATTGAAAGTTCAAACTAAAGGTTTATGTAATTATGTAAACGCAGCCTCGATTTCGGTGCAAATACAGTTATGATTATTGTTGCCTGCGATATCCGAGTTTCAACCCTCCATAAACATTCCGTTTGCAGAGCCGAGCATCAATCATCATCTATCAATCCCCCTAGCCAAGTACTTACTGAGCTGTCGACGCGACGAACGGATGATTTTCTGAAAACAGCTTCAAATTTAAAACTGAATTCAATACAAAAAAACAGAGATGATTTAGGCCCGTACCACTCCATTTATCTTGTAGTTAGCGATATCTTAGAGATAAATTTTAACCCGTACATTGGGTCGCTGTTAAACTTTTATCTTAGGGATAAGTGAGAAACCTAACCTCAAATATCGTGTTGACAGTTTGAAAAGTTTAGAATCTCGTCATAATTTAAACAGTAAGTACACATTTAAAGTTAACTAATTTTGAACTGCCTTAATATCCATTTTATCAGTATTTCAAGAATAAACAATAATATAGATGTGGGTAATAAAGAGCTGCTGTTGGAAGAAATAAACGACCTATTTCCCATAAGAGGGGAAAGAATTATAAGGCAGAGGATTGATCACATTAATATTCACTCTGATGTGGAATTTATAACGAGATTTCTCTTGATGAACCACAAACAGAGGCACAACAGCTTTACAACAAAGCTCATATGACACGAAATGTCGTAGAAAGACATGGAAGAGAAGGTTTCAATATTTGCGGCTAGAGTTAAGGTTATCATTACAAAGGTATGTACTTTTAAATAAATAACTAATGTTCAATTCTTTGTTTCCAGAATAGGGGAAAGTGGGTATGTTAGGGACACTTTTTATAATCCATTTAATTGTGGCCATACCAGCAACATAAAAATTTTAAAATGTATACCATCGAATAGCTTACTGTTTATACTATATGTTGGTACTTATTTGATGTCACTTTTTCTAATGGTTAGAGTTTTGTTGCAGTAGAAGTGATCATTTGTATTTTGTCCCAAACGTACCTTGCGTTTGTATGTATGGGACAGTCACAAAATGACGGAAACATAATTGATTTCTTCATCTTCTTCCATCTCTAATTCCTTTTTACGCTGTGTTTAACCTTTTCTTCCTTTTTTCGAAATTTTTCATTCTTGATTTTCAATGTTTCTTCTATTAACAGTTTTTTTGGTGTATTTGTTGATATCTTTGTAAATTGCAACTGTTTTGCACGAGTTATTCAAGAACTAATTACCAAGAGCCGATTATGTATATACGAGGTATATCTGGTACGTCCCAAATATCCCTTTCTTTCAATGTCCCAAACATACCTCATTGTAGTTTGTCTACATTTTATTTTTTGTAAATTTTAGTATAGGACACAAATAAAAGACAGTAAGGTGTATTGATCAAAAACAGTTTGTGGACTTCACCAATAATAATTTATTAAGTTTTGTAAATAAACATAGTTGTAACCAGTACTTACCTGATGCACCAGATTTTTACTTTGAAACAACATAAACGCAAACGTCCAATTTTTAAGGTTAAAATAACTGATTGCATTTGAAGTTTCGACGATATGGCACTGTAGGTAGCACTAGTAAATTTAAAGTAAGAGAGCGGGGTAAATTCAAAAAAGTTTTTGATTTAGAATAATTGTCCCAAACATGCCACCGTCCCAAACGTACCCATATTCCCCTACAACCTATTATTATTGCAACGGCTGTTATACATATGTATAAACATGAATGAACCTTTAACCCCTGATGTTGAAATTCCAACAGAAGACATTAATCTTCTTCCAGAAGAAGAGGGAATCCAGAAAATAAAAGGCAAAATGAAATAACTAATTATTTTTCAACATTAATTTAATATAAAAATAAAGTTTCTATTTTCAAACAAAACAGTATAAATAATTCTCATGCACTTCCTTCAACATTTTCATCTTGTGTTCACGCTCCTCCTTATTTTGCTTTATTAGAAGCTCGGTGAATTCTATCCTTTTTTCTGATAGTTTATTGTAACCATAATGGATAGCTTTATTTGGTGTTTCTAAAAACAGATATATAAGTAAAGTTAATTATCATAAAACAAATTTACCTTTAATTTTTTCCTCTATTGGTGTTAAGGAAACCCCTTTTTGGGACCCTCCACCAGTTCCCATTAGGCCTTGCCTCATTTCCACAAATTTTTTTCTAACGCTTTTTTTAAATTGATCATATTTTGCCTTCTGTGTTTTTGCTTCACGTATAATTCCCGTATTGGCTGTCATATCTTATGCTACTTCAAGCTATATCTACTAAATTAATTTACATAAACATATAATTTTTTTTTAAATCATTCTTACATGACATTGTACCTACTTTTTGTTTTTTTGCCAATTAACGACATCGCTTCTGTTATTTTCAAGAATATTTTTATGCTTTATAACATGTTGTATAAGCAACTCTATCTCTGAATTTGCAAAATTAAAATTTCTACGTTTTGCCTGTTCCATTTTTATTTTGGGGTTACAGCACGATTCTTCTTAAAATAAAGGTCAGGCAATGGGATTTGAGAACTAGGTCTTACAACAAATATTGAAAACATAGTCACCACTACTTTCACGATAAATTCAATGCATAAAATAACTGTTAAATAGACCACTGATGAATGATCAACGTCAGCACAGCACGATTGTTTACGTCTGTTTTCACGTGGTTTTGACAGATACGTTGAAAATACCTAATTATTAGGTCTTCTGACCGTTTAGTGTTACCATATGAAAACAAGTTCCTAAAATGTCCCTAGATTCCGTTATTATCCTATAGATAGCTTATTCATTAGATAAATGAACATGGTAGTACCCGGCACACTCCTATCTATCGGTTAAATTATATCTCACAGATAGCCTATCCTTTGGATAGCATTAAATTGGTAGTAACGGGCCTTCGAATGACAAAAACTTTACACAAATACTGACCTATTCTTTTTATGATGTATTCTTAAAAGTTCAAATATCAATAAATTAAATGGGTTGGATATTGCTAAAATAGTAATTAGAAGAATAAGGTAAATCGGACGTGGGTGGTTATACTAAAAATTTAATCGAAATCAATACAATCTAAAAATTAATCTTCCGCGACTACCATAAAACGTCGGGAAATGACATCCAACGTCCCTAAACGACCCCCACATAACTTCAAATCCCTCAAAAACCGAACTAATTAACAATAAATCACAAAAAATCCCCTCAATTCCACACAACCCCATAATCGATCAGCAAATAATCAAAAAAACATAAAAAAAATTATCCACGGAAACCACCCCCTAAAGATGTTTTGAAAGATTTAAGGCGTGGTTTAGAAATACCCCACCCAGTTAATTTTTTAGATACATTTTTAATTTAATTCCTCTCCTAAAAAGTTCGTTAAAGCGTTAGAAAAACGTTTGGGTGTGGTTTATCTACCAGGCGTGATCACTCTATACCAATCGCATGGTATTTAGTCGAATTCGAAGCGAACATGTGACTTACTAGAGGCGGGACTTCTCCCCACTCAATACCCTCACCCTTTTTTCCGTCTCCCTTCCACTAAAGACAATTGTTAACCCAGGGTTGGGTTGTTTTTAGTAAAACGCCAACTTGATCGTAGTTCGGACGGTTCGCTATGTTAACCCGGAGAAGACAGTTTTTGAAGAGTTTTAACCTTTATTAAAATAATTAAAAAGCTTTTAAGTGTTTTCGGCTAAGTTGTGTAGAAATGCAACTTTTTAAATATAGTGAGGACAAAGATGTTTCATACTTGAGTGAAAAATTTAGTTTTTCTCGGGATTTACACATTTTGAGATTAGGGATTCTGAGGAATAAAAGGGATAGAAGAATTCCGGGGGAGAATGGTTTCGAAATCGGGGGTGTTGCCTACCTAACCCGAGGTGCAATTATACAATATACACGACGGCAGTTGCCCATTTCGTCCCGCAACCACATTGAACATATTTGTTACAGTTTCCAAAGGTGGCGAGCTTGTTGAAGATGAAAGGAGGTTTCGGACAGCTTGGAAAGATGGGATATCCGTCGGCTCTATACGCACCTAGGTCATGGGGTGCTCCGATTAGATCACTAAGACATGAATCTTCTATAAAATTATGAAGGAGTGTGAGGGTAAAGATTAGAATGTTACATCAAAGTAATAATTCTTATTCGGAGATCATATTTTAAATCAGATTTAAGACCTCACGTTAAAATCAAATCTGAAAATATATTATGTACCGTAAAGTGGGGTTACTTGAACACCCCGGGGCTACATGGACATGGGCATGGATTTTAAGGTTAATTTTAATATGTTTTAATGAAACATTTCTAAGAAAAAAATAAAGTTTTGATGAAATTTATTGCTTATTTTCCTATATTTACTTCAACACAAAATATATTTTTTACATAAAGATACATTCCTTAATGCTTCAATTCATTTTACGGGGGAACTTGACCGTTTGACATGCAAAGTATGACATTTTCCCTAAAACAGAGTTTAGTGTCCAAGAAGCCCCAAGAACGGAGTTATTTGGACATCACTTTTATTATTGTATTTATAAGATATTTTCAATGTTTTATAATAGCTATGTAATCCTAACGGTTAGGTCGGTACGATGAACATGTTTGTGATGCTCTAACTTTATTTCTTCACTTTTAATTTTGAAAAATACGTAAATATCATGTCCAAGTAACCCCATTTTACGGTACTTGATTTTGTAATTTCCTTCGAATACCTGACAGTAGAGTATTTGCATTTTAAAGATGTGTTGTGAAGTAATAAGAAGGTGTGGGTCAAAGGGTAATAAATTAACACTTTGCTATGTTGATTTCACAATATTTCCTTATTGGTGGCAAGTATAGGTGCACCTGGCCTATACAGGGTGTCCTGGAAAATGTGGGAAATCTCTTGGATTCTGATAGAACATTAAAAAATATGATTACAAGTTCCCATAATTTTTTTTCCTAACGGCCCTCGCCTCGGAGATACGGCCTTCTAAAGGAAGCCACTGGAAAACAATTTTTTTAAATAACTTTTAAAGTTCTTAATTTAATTTAATGAAAATTTAATATGATAAACAGTAGTAAGGACCTCTTGAAAAAATGACCTTAAAACCTAATTAGTCTCTGTAGTTTACCAGGGGCGTACTAGGTTGTACATTTTAATGCTTACATTTTTAACACCCTGTATGGTAAGGAGTTAAAAAAAATAAATTTAGATACCTTGAATATTTAGCTAAAGAAAAGGTACTCTTATTCAGTGTCGATAAAATGAACCGTTTTCGAGAAAAAAATTTTAAAAGAAATTATAAAGATTAAAAATTTATTAATATTTTCTAGGTACCATAGCAACGTTTGTAAAAACAGCGCTAAATTTGTTGTCTGCAACATCAGTATTAAAAACGTGCTGGTTTTACAAACGTTACTATGGTAACGTTACTATTAATAGGAAATATTAATACATTTTTAATCTTGATGGTTTCTTTTACAATTTTTTTCTCGAAAACGGTTCATTTTATCGACACTGAATAAGAGTACCTTTTCTTTAGCTAAATATTCAAGGTATCTAAATTTATTTTTTTTAACTCCTTACCATACAGGGTGTTAAAAATCTAAGCATTAAAATGCATAACCTAGTACGCCCCTGGTAAACTAAAAAGACTAATTATGCTTTAAGGTAATTTTTTTAAGAGGTCCTTACTACTGTTTATCATATTAAATTTTCATTAAATTAAATTAAGTACTTTAAAAGTTATTAAAAAAAATTGTTTTCCAGTGGCTTCCTTTAGAAGGCCGTATCTCCGAGGGGAGGGCCGCTAGGAAAAAAAATTATGGGAACTTGTAATCATATTTTTTAATGTTCTATTACAATCCAAGAGATTTCCCACATTTTCCAGGACACTCTGTATAAATTGGACGAAAAAATATATTCTCTTTTAAAACTCTTTTTGCCTTTAAGTCTACACATTGAACAAAATGTTTATCCAGAATGTACCGAGGCTTTGAATGCGGGTGAGGTTTGTTTTGTGACATTCGCTATTCCTTTCTCACATTTACGTCTTTTATTCCCCTTCTGCGCATCTCACATGTACACATATGTTACGTGAACTCTAGGTATTATTATAGTTCAACCAAAATATGATTGCCGGTGAGATGCGCAGAAGGGGAAGCAAGATAGTAGTATCAGAAGGGAGCAGGTAGCATCACAAATTTAACCCGCAACCCAGCGAATGGAACTGAACTACAAAAGCTAACAATTAGCCGATGTCTTAGATTTGGCAATATCTTTTTATTATTACATTATTATACAAAAAACATAAATAAAGTAGTATTATAAGGTATATTCCAACATGTCAAAAAATTCCAGAACCGTTCCAGTACCGCTTTTACAATCAGTCAAGTATAATATAATATAATGTAATGAAGGATTCTGGAACGGTTCCCATGGTGTATTGGGAAAAATCTGTAATATAATGGGGGATGTCCGGGAGAAATGCCCTACAAATGAAAAAAAAAATATTTTCTAATAATTAAAGATTAATATTTAAATACATCATCCATTAGGAAACGAAAGGCTTATTTTAACGTTATTTGATAGTAAATGATAATAGTAAATAAACAAAGGGATGCCCTCTATTAAAAAACATGCAACGTATCCTTTTTTGTTAGATTCCCACGAAGATTGCAGAAATATTTATAGTTTGTGCAATTTTCGTGCATTCAACGTTTCTATTTAACGCATTGAATCCAATCATCTCCTTGCGTTGTGGAATTATAATCTTCTAGATGTTCTACACGTTCATTTCCATCAAGATCTAGACTAGGGGATTTAGATTTAGTAGATTTACGCTGAATGTTCCCACCATTCAATCTCTTTGTTACAGCTTTTAATATACAATTATTTTCTAGATTAATGTCCTCTACGGTGCATCAAATGTTTGTGCATCTTTCATAATATCCATCCTACCTCCTACAGCAGCTATTAAGCTCATTAGAGCATCTTCTAATCACTATTGAATACGTATGTTTTATAATACATATATTTTGTTAACATCTTCGAAAGGAGACAATAGCCAATTAGAAAAAGAAATTTAGTTACAAATGTCATGTTGTTAAACTAGTTGTAAGATATCGTAGCCAAAATTAATCGTGTCATCTATCGCACCTACTATGTGGAGTGTGAGATGTACACGGCACCCGTCGCAAAAGGGTTAAATACTAATTGCACTTTTTAGAGACTGACCTGAAAATATAAGATTACCTTTCATGTCCATAAGTAATTACGTCAAACAATATAAGCTGTATGTAATTATATTATATTATTAAATTATAAGTTATGATCTAATTATATCATTTTACCATCTCTCCCGATGGGACATTTATCCCAAGCTTATCCTATTGAAACTTGCATTACTTTATAAGGTTGTACTTACCTTAAACAGTTTTATTTTTAAGTAAAATCTATGTTTTATATCTGTGTTTAACGCTGACCACTGTTTGGCAGGTTTTTAACATTTCCGGTAGTAAAGAATTGTTTTTTAAGATTTTGGATATGGTATATTGTAAAATTTGCGGATCCAGGTAAATATTATTAAAGATTGCACAAACTTCACTTTGGATACGTTTTCTGCCGCCGTACACATACATAAACGGTATTTCAATCCTTTGGGTTTGCTTATTTACGCCATAATTGTAATTGATAAAGTTTTTGGCGTTTAATGCTACCAATGGCATCATTTCGGCGCCTACTTTGATCCTAATTAATTGATTAGATATTTCCAGAAAATTCAAATTTTCTCGTTTTTTTTTTCTTATAAAACCCTGTAATATGATATGTCCTTCGTGTAGAATGGAAAATAGTCTATCAAAATATCCAAAAGAAATATACCCTTACCATTTAAGAAAACAAAGTTGGTTACCATGCCAACGAAACAATAATCTTACAAACAAACCAATATAGCCCAAATATGTCCCATAATTAACCAAGAAGCTTTTATTTGAAGCTTTTTTAATGTAAATCATGAATGGCTTATTTATTAGCTATATCTACTACACACGTTTTACATAAGACCATACTTGAATAATTTTCATTTTTAAAATAGAGACGGTTGAGCATTTAAATAGAAAATCGGGGATGTTTTGGTCGGGCAGTAAGTATTATTTTTGAAATATAACTTTTTTTATCAAAGATGTAAATCTAGATGAAACATTTTTGCTTGGATTTATTTGTGTTTGTCTAAGGGGAGGAAAATGAGAAAAGAAGTTGTTTTCTGTTATCGGCTTCCGGCAAAGGGGAAATAGTAAATAAATAACAAGGGAAATGGTTTATATTTTTCCTTTTTATCTCTACTTGCTATCTACTTCTGTTTCGATTGCGTTCGTTTCGAGACGAATTGATTCGATTTATCATTCAGATCGGAGAGAAATGGACATATGTATCATATATTACTCTTATTACAAAATGTTACGCATGTCAAATTTTATACATGCCGGGGAAAGAATTTTTTTTTAGATTAGTTATCGACTTTTGTTTGATTTCGTAAACCTAACAAAAATAATATAAAATTTTTTACTGCCCTCAAAAAAAAAAAAAGACAAACGCTTTGAGATGAGAGATTGCTCGCTTTTAACACCACCACCAAATAATAATTCGTTCAACTTTTCATGAAAGCGTCTCTTAAGATACCTTCAACACTCATAAAATCTTCAAACACCTTGAAAATGTTCCCACAAAAAATGTCTCTTTTGCAATAAACTTTAAAGGTCTTAGAAACTCCAAACGAAAAAAATTATACAGACTGAACACCTTTGAATTGCGGATAGGGCAGGTCAATGTGTTAGACAAGGCAAGGAATTACATACGATTTTAATAAGTTAGATAAAGAGGTACATATCAACTCCAATCGGCAAGATAAGTAAACGTAGTATATCTGTCCTGTGTTAACTAATGGAAGCCGTACTATCCTCCTTTTTCCACTTACGTTAAACGTATCCGCAACTCATCAGCGTTCACACGGTATGTATCAAATATCAGCAACCGGAAGTGTGAACAATTTAATGTTACTTTGAAATGTAATATGGCAAGGGGAGTTAATTTTTATACTGTTGAGAAGAGCTTCTCAAAAAAATTAACTTTTGTAACCAACATTATGCTGTATAAAATTTCAGGTTTTAGTTAAGTGATGTCTGATGCCATCGTTAGATGTCTCTTTCTATGTCTTTTCTTTAATTGTGACAATTAGAAATAGCGAATTTAAAATCAACCAAGTATCGTGACTTTTAAGTAAAATAACCTATAATTTTGGTACCATCGGTTCCAAAAAATTTTGGGACGTGCTGTCAATTGCAAAATGTGCAAAATAATTTTGAAGAAAGGTTATAATGCCAGGTTATTGTTTGTTGTTGTTTAGTTCTAAGGTAAGGGGATGGCCATGGGGTTTGCCTCTTATGTGCCAATACCAGGTTATTATTATTATTTATTTTTATTTTACAAGGTATTGGATTTGCATTTTGAGTGTTTAGCTCTTCTTCTTCAGTCTCAATGTTTATGCTTCACTTTTTTCCATTAAAATCTGCGATCTGAGTATGATGAGCACATTTTGGTTACTTTATCTGTACTATATTTTAATTTGCCTAATCACTTATTATTTTTTGATATATTCTTCAAAATTATCGGTTTCTTCGCCAAAATAACGAATTTTACATCAAATTTTATAAAATAACTTTCATTTAATTTGGCAGTTCAAACTGTAGTAACGTGCGTTCAGAAATGATTGTAGATCGTTTGAATTTGGCGCGCTTGTAGTTTAGTGATTTTTGATGGTCAATATTGTTACCTGTGAATTACCTACGTCGTATCTTGCATATCAGTGGCGTAGCCGGATTTATTCATGATGTATTCTTTTCAGTATTAAGTGTATATGTAGATATTCTCATAATTATTGGAGATCGGATATCAATTGCTATGGCATATGTCAATAAATTCAATAAAATATCTTTCTCTTACGTTTTGTTGACAACTTATGACAGCTTTCAATATTTTCCATGACCCGCCTATGAGATATGATTAACATTATTATATTTATGCCAACCTTAAAAATTAATCTATTGCGCGCCAAATTCAAACGATCTACAATCATTTCTGAACGCACGGTATTATCAATAGGTTATAAGTAACAAGGCAATACGAGGTTATACCGTGCGTTCAGAAATGATTGTAGGTCGTTTGAATTTGGCGCGATCGTAATTTAGTGATTATTGATGGTCAATATTGTTACCTGTGAATTACCTACGTCGTATCTTGCATATCAGTGGCGTAGCCGGATTTATTCATGGTGTGTCCTTTTCAGTATTAAGTTTAAATGTACATATACTGATAATTATTGGAGATCGGATATTACTTGCAATGGCATATGTCAATAAATTCATAAGTCATAAAATACCTTTCTCTTGCGGTTTTTTGATAACTTATGACAGCTTTCAATGTTTTCCATGACACGCCTATGAGATATGATTAACATTATTGTATTTATACCAACCTTACAAAATAATCTATAGCGCGCCAAATTCAAACGACCTACAATCATTTCTGAACGCACGTTATTGCACTATAAATTTTGAAATTTTCACACATCAAATGACAATTAATTGTCAAATCCAAAGTACGACACGCACTAAAAAAAATTTCCGTATTCCAACATTTTATGGACACGGATGGTACCATGCGTTCAGAAATGATTGTAGGTCGTTTGAATTTGGCGCGCTATAGATTATTTTTTAAGGATGGTATAAATACAATAATGATAATCATATCTCATAGGCGTCTCGTGGAAAACATTGAAAGCTATCGAAAGTTAATCAGGAGTAGAAAAGTTTCGATCCATCTTTTCACCAAGAAGTAATATGATTTGAATTAAAAAGATCTCTTCAGCACTTAACTGGTTTATTTTAAATTAGCCTTACATGTTTTGGCTTTTTAAGCCATCCTCAGAGGTAAACTACAAATTAATATAAAAATTGATTGATAATTGAAATGTTAAATTATGTCAAATGTATAAAATTAAATGTAGAAAATAAGGCAAATAGAAGCACTGACAAAGTTATGTTAAAACTAAATATAAAATTATTAAAAGTTAATTAGTAAAAATTAATTTAGTTTAAGTCTAAAATAAATGTGATTTACAAAAAATTTTACTTACTTAGTCTAAAAACATTTGATTCAAAAAGTAGATTAACATTGATTGATTTAAATTTTAATTTTATAAACACTAATATACACAAATAATCGCAGTAAAATCTTAAAACAACACGAGGCCTGTACACGTTAAAAATGAAAATCGGAAATGGAGGCAAGTATAAAAACTGGTTTATATTTTAGTGACTTATAGTGATTTTTAAGTCTATCGTTGTGAGCAAAGGAAATAACCTGTTATCAATATTTTAAATTTGAAAATATCAGTAAATTAAATTTAATGGTAAATGTTTTAATACAAGGATATGGAAAGGTCGTTATAAATTGAAATGATGGTAAAACTTGAAAAAATGGAGAATTCGAAGGGAAGTTTTAAGGAAAGGGAGTAATTTTGGGATAGGAAGGTTTGAGACCGCTAGGGCCCCAAACAGTGCGGATATCTTACGCGGTCTCGGAAAAGATATCCCTAGGCTGTTTCGGGATAATTTTTAAAAGGATTTCGAAGGAATTTGTATAAAGGTGTTTTGTTCAAAAGAACCTGATCGTTGAGGCATTCTAAGTCTGTGTTGTTTTCTTTAAATTTGTCTATTTCAAAAGCTTCAAGCAGGTTAAGTTTATAGCCTTTGTTTTGTTTATGAATTAGTTTAACATTTTTCTGTCCATCAAAATCATGTCTGTAAGTAAACATGTGTCTGCCGAAGTTCGAATTAAGATTTAGTTTGTGTTCTTTAATTCGTTATTTAACAGATCTGCCTGTTTCTCCTATATAGGAGGCACCACAAGTATCACATTCCAACTTATATACTCCGTTCTGATGGAGACAGTCAATTCTGTCTTTGGCATTGAAAAGGAGTTTTTGCAGTGTTTTGTTGTTTTGAAAAGAGATTTTAACATTATATTTTGAAAAGATGTTGGTTATTTTATTAGATATTAAGCCTGGATAGGGAATTGATCTGTAAGTTTCTGTTATTCTGTTTGATATGGGTAATAATGAAGTAGAATTTTGAAATTGTAATCTGGATTGGTATCTGTGAATAATTTTAGATATGTAATTTGGTGGAAATCGATTATTTTTGGCTATGTTATGGATAATTTTTAATTCTTTCTTTCTTTTATTGTCATTTAGTGGTGTGTTAAGATATCTGTAAATATAAGCTCTAAAAGCAACTGCTTTATGGGCACGATGGGCATGAACAACTATCGAAAGTTGTCAAAAAAACGTAAGAGAAAGGTATTTTATTGACTTTATTGACATATGCCTTTGCAATTGATATCCGATCTCCAATAATTATGAATCTGTGTACATAATATGTACATATACACTTTATACTGAAAAGAATAAATCATGAATAAATCCGGCTACGCCGCAAATATGCAAGATGCGATGTAGACAACTCACAGGTAACAACGTTGAGTATAAAAAGATCACTAAATTACTAGTGCGCCAAATTCAAACGCTCTACAATCATTTCTGAACGCACGTTACATTAGAAAATTATTTTTAATAGTGACATCTAGCCATACCGTTAAATACCAGCAGTACAAAACCTGAAATATTAAAACGATTTTATTCAAGAACAAGCAGTAAGATCACAAAGCATTTCCTATGAAAGTTGTTTGTTTTGACAAGCTGTTTCAAACAGCGCAAAAATTAACCTCCTTCCCGTATAGAGGTGTCCGAAAATAATGTTCGCATACTTAAGGCAGTAATTCTACAGCAAACAATATGAAGAAAAGTTCATATGAACATGTGTCCGGAAATGCTTCTCAAAGGAGTTACAGCTCTTTGAAGTTGGCTCTTGATGTGGCTTTTTTTTTTTAATTATTTCACTTATTCTACAGAGTTGGATGTTGAGTTTTGGAACATACCATATTATTTACATAATATGGTATGATGGTATAATGGTGATGATAACCAAAATGATCTACGATGAACGACAGACTTTGGTACTGAGGATGAGGAACGCATTTAAAGTCCCGCATTTTGTTTCAAAATTGGAGTGTTTAGACAAAAATACATGAAAAAGTTACTAGCATACGGTGTCCTGTACCCCCTGTATAATATCAATGTTACATTCAGTTGTTCACATTTCCTATTTTAAAATTTTTTATTTGGAGTTCTTTTACTCCCGGTTTTAAATAAATCGACTGGCACGGTTGGTTGGGAACATCTTCCTCTATATTCGAATTAAAGCAATTAACATTGTCGCAGTTTAATGTAGGTACAAGAGCTTAACGTTGTATATATTCCTTAACATTTGTAGGGGGTCCATTAAGAATCATAGGACGATTTTTAGGAAAGTTACGAAGCAACAACCACTTTTGGAGGGTTTTAATCCTTTAACATGCATTGACGAGTCTGGCCCTTCATAATTGCATTACGTTTAAAAGAAATCGTCACTCAAGCGGTTAAAGACCCCAAAGCATCATTACTGGCTGTAAGGTAGTTCTTACTTGTTTTGTTGTGAGGTTTTTTGGATGGATTGTTTTTCCCTGAAAACATGTATTTTATGTGTTTTCAGAGAAATATTATATAATAATATAAATTATAAATATACTTTGCTTCAAAACATAATGTGTGGATCGTTTGTAAGGTGGATGAAATTAAAACGATCATAAAAGAGTTATGACCCCATTTACTTTGAGATTCTCAATTTAGGAAAAGAGTTTAAATTGTCTACTGTTTCAAATCCTATTGCTTAAAAAAGTGAGGTGGCGAAGTTCATGAAATATAACCATATTTCAAGGCTTCATTCTTATGTAATTTATTTTTATTTAACAATAGTGAATATGTATATAAAAATTAGGCAAGCCAACAAAATTTTATGAAAGTTGAGACCCATAAATGAGATAACACTTTTTTTAAGATTTTGCTGCACTGAATTGTTCCATCACATGAGGTGAGTCTGCATTAATGAATGGAATAAAATATGGAAAATGGAAATTTCAAAACGGTGAATTCAGTAGGATATATCGGAATTTTTAATTATCTATATTACCACTGTACTTTGCCAAACCCAAACCAAAGAAGCTTTTGCTCATTTATTTAAATTGTACAAGTTGTACATGTTAGAATGATGTTCTAGACCTTCTATAGGTTGATGATTGGGCAAATATTACTGTTATAAAAAGATATGATTCATTCAAGAAGAAATTAAGATATTCGAAAAATTCAAAATGCATTTTCAATGGGAATAGCGGTACTTTGAAGTATCGCATGAAATTTTGTATACAAAAATTTGTTCATTATGTTATTGAATTCCGAACGTGTATAAAAACTGAGTTTTTTTATTCATCTTTAGGTTAAAATATTTCGAAAACCTGATGTGACGTCACTAATTAATTGTGGTATCCTAGACGAACATTTTCAGTTTTCGCCTCTTTCTTTCATGTATAATTAGATAACAAAAAACATTTTACATATGTGAGAAAAGGGTGATAAGTAATGACGCATGAAATATCTTTCGCTGAATGGTGTATAGATTAGGTTTAAAATTTGAACACAACAAAATCTCATCTAGTTACCAACATGTTCTACTGTCGATAAAGTACCAAAAGTCTCATCACACCCTTATGAACCGTCCTCAAACATACCTACTCTTTTCACAGGGGGCGTTCCGAACCTAAACCTCATCTCCCTCTCTCCTTCTTATGGTTATAATGTAGCGGTAAATTGAGTTAGGGGATGCCTCAATCGCTCTCCATCTCCCTCGAACAACTTCAAACGATTTTATTCGACTCACTTTGTCCTTATCTGCGTGATTCGAGGGTCGCTTCGGTTCTTTTCCGCAAAAACCTTCCCCTCATTGATATATCACTCCTGAGGGGGATATTCGCGGCTCCAACTCTATTATTATTGTATAGAACAAATCAGAAGGTTAGTGAGAAGTCGCTTAATGTTCGGTTATAAATCATCAGGAGAATAAAAATGTAACCTTTTGGGGATTTGTATTCCTAGGAGGGGTTTCGACCCTTAACTAAGGGGCCTGATTCGATTTTATGTTAGTAAGCTTAATCTCTGATAAATGCACGTAATAAAGGGAGAATATTAGGTTTTTAAAGGTTAAAGCTTAAAAAGGTACAAACCTGTTGATTATTTGAACTGTGTAAAAACATATCTAGTTTAATTCGAAAACGGGATTTTAACCTAGTTTAAGTGTAATTTGATTAAATAATCGTTATTGCTTAACGTTAAAACATACTTGTTATATTTTCAAAAACGATTTTGTTATTTTCTTTTAAAGCTAAAACCGGAAATATTGGTGAAAGCAAGTCGAACCAATTTTAACAAATTACTGCTTTAACGGGATTAAATGAGTTTTTTATTTCGAATGTATTCGTGAGAAAGGTTTTTGCAAATGGAGACGTCTAAAATTTTCTATTTTTTAAAAATTTCTTTTTTTAAGATTTTTAAAAGTCCTCCCATTCATCAAGTCATTTAAATCAATTTAAATCATTTTATAAGGTTGCTTATTATGTTCGGGCCGTTTTTCTATGTTCTTCTTTTCTATCTTTTTGTCAGATAGTTGTTACCTGTTATTAAACCTACCACATCATTCTGTATTTTGAAAGTGTTATTTAACCACTTCAGTACGGCGCCTATCGGCCACGAAACGTTGCCAACAGTCGGCATTCATCGTCCGTACGCTGGCGCAGCCGTCGACTATAGGCGACGCTCGGCTGTGTGGGTTAAGATTTCTTGCATACATCTCTCTTCTTCTTTTGGCTTAAATACATTTTGCTTGTTGATTTTACTCGTGACGCCAGTGGTTTTCAAGCAGCCGAAAATATCAATAACATCTACGGGGAAGGCTTTTCTACCCAGCGAAGTTTTCAAAATTGGTTATTCCGTTTCCAACTCTTTGAAGCACAGTAATATGTGAAAAACGAACAAATTCTCCATATGTGACAATTCTTCAACATGACAACGCCCGACCGCCTGCCGTATATTTAATCAAAATGGTTTTCAAAGAATTCGGTTGGGTTCTTCCAAGTCTACTGTATTTTCCAGACTTGGTATTGTCAGACTAGGATTTTTTCGCCATTTTTCAAATGTTTTTAGAGATATTTCATTTAATAATGATCAAGGACTTGGTGTACCAATTGATGAAGTTCAAAGGACACGGCTTTTTACCATTGTGAAATAGCTGGTTAATGTCTTGTAAAAACTTCACTCAAGAAGTAAGGGTACATCTACAGCAAAAATATTAAGAAAAATTCATATGAACGTGTATCCGAAAATCCTTCCTAATGAAGGTACAGCTCTTTGAAGATGATACTCATTGTATGTTTTTTTTTAATTATTTCACTTATCGTACAAAGTTAGATCATGAATCTTGGAATATTCCTTAAGATTTACATAAGAAATATAGTGATGATAACGAAAATGATCTACGATTAAATGAATGGCTTTGGCGTTGAAGCTGAAGAAGGCATTTAAAGTCCCATATTTTTTTGTTATCGTTTTCTGAAAACTTGATCTCAAAATTCAACGGTAATGCAGTAGCGCAGGTAAAATTTTTTGTTCATAAAATTTCCAAACATCATAGTACGTTCGCGTCATATTGTTTATCGTAGATGATGTAATTGATGTAATGATAATTTCCATTATCATGTTTCTTAAGTAAATCAAAATCCATCATTGTGCTTGAAATGTGGGTGTTTCAAAATTCATCATCTAACTCTATATGACAAATGAAATAATTAGAAAAAGAACATACAAAGAGTATTGCCTTCACATAGCCACAGTTGCTTTAAGAGCCGTTTTTGGATACAAACTCATATCAATCTCTCTTTATTATTTTTTTTATTGCAGAGTTACAATAAAATAGTGATTGTAGAGTTTAGATTTATCAAAATCAGTTCCGCTTGCAATTCACCGACCAAAGATAACGCCCATAAAATTAGATATAAACGACGCGACGTTCACAATTACGCATAAAACCGAAATAATTCTACCAGGATCGTTTTAATTAAACGTAACCATTCCGCATTAAGCTAGGGAGCCATAACTAACTTTGACCGTCAATTAACTCGAATTAGTTCGCTTTGAATCACTTTAAACGACGTCGAGGGTACAAATGCGATAAATCAATCATGTTAGAAGTAGAATGGTAGTGAAGTCAAAGCGTCTATTTTGATATTCAAATTGAGAAAAAAAAAGATTTTCTTAGCTATTAGGTGAAACACGAAAACGAGATTGGATCGCATTAAACTCGTGCAGAAAAGATTTTAAAGTGACGGGATGTTCTCGTTCGTGATCTACTCAGTCGTTAACTATCATAAATTGAGTAAAAAATAAAGATTGAAGTATAAGAGTCGTGATGTTCGAAAGATAGTCTGGTTTTAAAAGCTTTTTATATTCACCCAATAACCACTCCCTGATTACTCGAGGAGAGTTTGTGCCCCTTAAAAAAATACCAAGTAGAACTTTCGAAACCCTCCCGCTTTATATGCAAAATACCGGTAATTATGAGAGATATTTTATTGGGACTTAAATTGCGATTTCAGCCTTTTCGCTTCAACAGCAATTACTATCATTTTTTCAGACAATTTTCATATACTACCTACACTCTTTTTGGTATCGCCTAATCTAAACGTCTGCATATTTTGTCACAAAAGAGGAGAAGAAAGATAAAACTTTTGAGGTAAAAGGTTAAATTTATAAAAGACCTTCTCTCTAAGGAGAAAGTGTTTTGCCCTTACCGATCCTAGAAGGATCCCTCTTTGACATTAGGTTAAGAATTCGATATTTTCCACCCAATTTTTTTTCTTTGGTTATAATATTCCGCTTAAAGTTTTTTTATTCGAGTCACATATTTATCAAATTCCCTTTTTTTTACTTAAAAAAAATTAAAAATATCAACTGCGGGCAACGTATACATTAAAGATAATCCCCACGGGGATGAATTAACATGTTAATTTCTCTAGCTGGCGGAGAAAGGTTCTTATACATATACTCCATATATTCGTCAACGCGCGAGTCATTATATTATACATATAAATTGATATTAACGCAGTGTTCATAATCAAGTGTTCAATCTTAACACGGTTGAACAGTTCATATCGAAAAAGAAGTTATTTTTTTGGTCCCTTCCTCAAACACTCCTATAAAGTATTACAAGTTTTTGTCTTCATTTAATTTATCTATTTTGACTTTCTGAACCCAAAGAAAATCATCCAACTAATTTATTTCCTTAAATTTCAATATAATAAACCAATTTTCTTTCTATCTTTATGCAGATTTAGATTAAAAATCGTCATGTATCCGCACCTGAAGAAATGAGAAACTGCCCAAAGGAGAAAAAGCTCCAGAATGGGAATGGTTTGGATTTTACAAAGGAAATCATCGAAGAAAGCTGAACTCTTGTAATTCGCAATCAGAATCGTTCCTAAATATTCGAAGTTATTGAAGCTTTTTTGTTTTAAAGGAACTGTGAAATAAATAATTGGCTTAAATTGTAAATATACATCCTTTTTATTCCACTATACTCAAAGAGTTTTATTTCTTTCTTTCTTCAATAAGCAATCTTTAAAAGCATAAACACTTCAGAAAGTAGAAAAGTCAGAATACTAGAAAGTAAAAAAAAATTAAACTTCAACCAATCTTAAACAGAATTTGACGATTTAATGAACTTAATGAGTTTAAACGAAGTTGAACGAAATACTTTAACGAACCTAAATTTCACAGTTTTATGGATCCAAATGCATTTTATTGTTAATTTATTATTTAACTTATCAAAAATTAACAAAATATTGATCCTAATTGTGAGAAGAGAATGGTGGTAAGCATTTGAAATTTTGGTGATGTGTACATCTGTAGTGAAGTGTAGAACTTTTGTCATCATTATTATATCGGTAGCTACATCAAGGAGTAACATCTATGTAAAATTTTGGTTTGAAGTCTTAAAAATGAGATAAAGTGAACTTTATCGGCGAAATTTTCTATAATTTTTATGTCAAGATTGATGCACATCGCGTCAAATTTACCGACAGCTTTTTTGGAAAAGGGTGCACTTAAAGGCTCGACATGTTCCAGGAAAAACAAAGAAGAACAAAAGAGGCATACAGGAATTTTATATAATGCAAGCATTACCAAGGAATGGTTGTAAATGTAGAATAACTTGCCGAACAGTTAGGGTGGGTTTAGGATGTCAAACTTAACCGTAACCTTAGCTGTAATAACTATCAAATTTGCCGTAATTCCTAGACGTTGCCTAAACACGACAATTGAAACAAAATAGTTGAACTTTTTCTAAACACTACAGTTACTGCTACGGTTACGATTACAGCTTTAGATTTGACATCCTAAATCCACCATTAGAAACAACGCACATACATAACAAATTTTAAATGCGATTTTTTCAAAACTGTGTTTTTCAAATTGGTTTGCAGCATAACTTCAATAAATCTGATTTAATAAAACTTCTGCAACAAAATTCTCTAAAGATGTACAGGTAGACCAAATTAGACGCTTTTAAAGGGAAACTCCTCTCTCTATAAGAGATAGAGGGACAATAATATCGGTGTCTGATGCTCGATTTTTATAAAAGATCGAATAGTCAAAACCGCATTTTGATATCTCTCACGGTTTCAGAGATACAGGATGTTTTTCGAAAAAACATATTCCCATATCAACTTTTTATCTAGAGTTTGATGGTGTAAGTTAGATTTCTCTGTAAGCAATGTTTTAATAGTTATAGTCGCAAAAATGATTTTTTAAATGGAAAACTATATTATATATTTTTACATATTCGACGTGCGATTAAAATTTACTTTCCAAAAATATGACATACGTTATATTTTACTCAAGTGTTTCTCGAAATATAGAACTTTAAAGCTTTCAGAATTGATTTTGAATAAGTATGTTTCGAACAAAAAACAAAAGCACGAGTACATTTATGAATAGTACCGAGATGTTTGATTACAACTAAAGCTTAAACTCAGAAATGAGTTGCAATCTCTTAAAAATATAAGTAGGCCGCTTTGTTCTAGATTATGGATTGCAACAAACAAAATATTTCGAACGTTAAGAAAAATGAGTTAAAACGTTATCTTCTTTCTGGATATCGTTTGTGCAAATGCAACCTCTACACTTTTCCCAGATTCTCTGAAACAAACTATCGTATTTATCCCATCTTTCATCATTTTTGTAAATACGCTATTATTACCAGAATATGAAATAAAACTTTAAAATACTGAAGATAATTATTTATTTATTGAACTCGACGACCCGGGTTTCGACCATGTGGTCATCTTCAGGTCGTTGCGTCATAGAAGAATACAGTTGAAGATAAGAACCATGAAAAACGTTGAGTACAATTGAAAATGAACTGACTATTTTAATTTTATCCGCATTTAAAATCTTGGTCGAAACAGGTCGAGTTATATCTTACAATTAGTCATTTGTCATAATTTGGAGGTTTACGTTTTACAATTAATAATATAACAACGTGCGGATTTTAAATGCGGATAAAATTAAAATAGTCAGTTCATTTTCAATTGTACTCAACGTTTTTCATGGTTCTTATCTTCAACTGTATTCTTCTATGACGCAATGACCTGAAGACGACCACATGGTCGAAACCCGGGTCGTCGAGTTCAATAAATAAATAATTATCTTCAGTATTTTAAAGTTTTATTTCATATTTATCCAACTGAAGAATGGAGCTGTTCATAACTAATTACCAGAATAGTTAAAGACAATAAAGAAATAAGCAGTAGCAGTAATTTAAATCAAGATTTGATAGGGAGATACACTTTTTGAATAAAATAATTAGCATTGTTTGGAATTTATTTCGCTTAAGGGGGAACAACAGGGTAAATTTTTTGAAAAATCGTTTTTTTTTTCTTTACGTAATTCGAAAGTATGTACCTTTTAGAATATTGTCCTACAATATTATAACAAACTTTGTACAAATAATGGAATTATAGCTCTTTTCTGCTCGCGCGCACGAAGCCATTACTTGAATACGAACATAGACAACCATTGTCACAAAATGTTATCGATGCTATTACTCCCATTTATATGGATTTTTCCAAGACGGAGTTGCTTGAGCGCTGTATAGGCGGATTTACGCAAAATTCGAATGAGAGCCTTAATGCCCTTATTTGGAAGTTCGCTCCGAAAATTTTATCAAGTCGGGCAGTTATTATGCAAATTGCTACTTATTTGACGGTTTCCATTTTTAATAATGGAATGGCATCTTTATTAAAGGTGGCAAATGAAATACAAATCCAGATTAGTTCCCAAATGTACGCATTTTTTACAGCTAAAGACCAACACCGTATAAGTCGAGCTCAAGTGCGTTAAATTTCAAGTGTTTTAGACAATTCAGACAACAAGAAGAAAATGGAATTATGTTCTATAAATTCTAAAGACCTTTATTATGGAGCAGGAATCGATGAATTGTGGTAACTCTTAAAATTTCCTCCATTATATCATCTAGAACTAAACTTAACTTTTTAAATGCGTTTTTCTCACAGTAAAATTTTTTTAACCTGTTGTCACAATTTCTTTACCAACGAGAATCGCATTCAAATTTTATTGAGACGTCCTCAATCTATATAAAATTCCCTTCAGTTAAGCGTACGGATTTTTATTTGTATTAATATTTGCTGCCTCTTTACCCCCTGGAAAGATTAATTATTTTATCGATTTTCTTAACTCTTTTTTTGCAGGGGTGCCATTTTAACAGCAATTATTATTTTCTAAATCGGGTACGCTTAACTGAAGCTACACTAATATAGATTAAAATGACGTTTCCTTTTTTATTTTCAGATTATTTTTACACGTTTTATAGTGACAACCAACAAGATGCTTTTTTTTGTTAGTGCATTTGGACACCCTCCATACATGTATTCTAAGACAGATTTTTTTTCTCTGTACTTCCTAAAATAAGTTTAAGCTGCGTAGTTACAAATATCAAATTCCGATTTTTCTAAAATGTATGAGTGAACCAAAATGAAATCTTAATTATCGCCTTTTTTCGCGGTCTCCACCCTGTTGTTCCCCCTTAAATTCCACATTCTGGATCAAAATGGGTTAGTGAATGGAGTGAAGGAGCCTACGATTTATTTCCGAATTTAGGCTTTTGTTGCAATCAAACATGTCTGTACTATTCATAAATGAAGCGTATAAATGCAAAACCAGACATTTGACATTCGGATAGTTTTGAATAAAGCGCGAAAAACCTCTCATTGTTGTTTAAATCACTCAATCGACTTGGTATTTTAACCAAAAGTAGATAATACATTGACGATTCTTTACGTGCTTTAAAGCGCAAGTCAGGCTTATAGTAAAAAAGTTATTTTGACTAAAAAAATAAGAATGTCTTGTTTTGCATCTAAGGCTTAGAAATCTCTGCTTCGTGAACTGCAAAGTTCTGGATTTGGCGTTTCTATAAAAAAAACTAGCAGTATCTGCACTAATAAAATTTGGAATTGCAATAAAAAAGATTTTAAAGAAGCTGATTTTATTGAAAAAAAGTACAAAATTAGTTTCTTAGGAACAAATTTAAATTCGTAAGTCAATATCAGATTCATTATCAGTAAACACTAGTCACTCACATCCGTCTGAGTTTCTGAAGTGTTAGCTGGATTGTCTTGAAAGGCGCTTTTAAAGAACTCCAAACGTTCATCGTTTTCCCATTCTGCGCCATAGTGTTTGGCTAGCAAAGAGGAAATGCTTCTTATCTTGTCAGGTTTTAGGCTTCTGCCTTAAATCTCTGCCTCTTTGTCTTGGCTTTTTCACGCTTCCACTCTTGCTTACTTGCTATTCTCTTTCGCTCTTTGCCACGAGGACTTGGCTCAATGGTAATGTTGTTGAAGGTAATCAAAACTCCATAATACATTTGTTGCCACACTCTCGTTTAAATTAATCATGCAGAAGCGAGCAAAACTAACAGCTACTTCAATGTCACGGCTATCACGTGAGATAATGTGAGACCTGGATAGGTTCAAACACAAACGTTTGCTTTTGCACCTAACTACTTAGCGCAAATGTCTGCTTTTGCATTTAAAATGAAATTTGTTATTGCAATAACTCGCTTAAATGTATTGTTACGCTCCTAGGGACCACAAGAATTGATTTATTGCTAAATTTACAATACAGATCCGTGCCTAACTAATTTTTAAAGAAAATGTCGAATATCTGCTTTTGCATTTATACGCTTCAAGTATACTCGTGCTTTTTTTGTTCAAAGCCTACTTATTAAAAATCAGCATTGTAAGCTTTAATGTTTTATATTCCGAAAAAGACGAGCAAAATATCATGTGCGTTATATCTTTGGAAAGGGAATTTTCATCCAATATGTAAACATATATAGGCTGTTCCATAAAAAAAAATCATTTTTATTGTTATAACCAGGGCGCGGACAGTTTAGGCAAGTGGCACCCGAAATGCCTCCCACCCCGGCCTCAGTGCAATACGTATCGGCATACGGCCGGTACGATACGGCAGGTAAGTGTATGACGACGTTCCGTACGTGCCGCTGCCGACCGTATCGTGACCGTACCAAGACCGTGCTTGCCCGAAGTGGTGGGGGATGGTTTGCCTAAAACGTCCGCGCCTTAGTTATAACTATTAAAATATTACAGAGAAATCAATTTTGCACCATCACATTCTACATAAAAAGTTGCTATGGGAATATTTTCATAGAATCGAAAATTTTCCAATAGGAAAAAAGTTATGAAGGCTTCTTAAAAATTTACTTTTGAAAAACACGCTGTATCTCTGAAACCGTAAGAGGTATCAAAATGCAGTTTTAACCAATCGATATTTTATAAAAATCGAGCATTAGACATAGGTATTATTTTTCCTCTATCTCTTATAGCACTGGAGTTTCCCTTTGAAAGTGTCTAATTTGGTCCGCCTGTAGGGGGAAGTGGATACCTTTGGGACAATTAATCCAAACCGAAAACTTGTTTGAATTTACCCCGTTTTCTTACTTTAAATTTACTTGTGCTACCTACAGTGCCATATCGTCGAAACTTGAAATGCAGTCAGTTATTTTAACCTTAAAAATTGGACGTTTACGTTGATGTTGTTTCAAAGTAAAAATCGGGTGCATCAAGTAAGTACTGGTTACAACTATGTTTATTTACAAAACTTAATAAATTATTATTGGTGAAGTCTACAAACTGTTCTTGATCAATACACCTTGCTGTCTTTTATTTGTGTCCTATACTAAAATTTAAAAAAAAATAAAATGTCGACAAACTACAATGAGGTATGTTTGGGACATTGAAAGAAAGGGATATTTAGGACGTCCCAGATATACCTCCTATATACATAATCCGCTCTTGGTAATTGCTTCTTGAATAACTCGTGCAAAACAGTTACAATTTACAAAGATATTGCAAAGATATTAACAAGCACACCCGAAAAACTGTTAACAGAAGAAATATTGAAAATCAAGAATGAAAAATTTCGAAAAAAGGAAGAAAAGGTTAAACACAGCGTAAAAAGAAATTAGAGACGGAAGAAGATGACATACCAACGCAAGGTACGTTTGGGACAAAATACAAATGATCACTTCTATTGCAACAAATCTCTAACCATTAGAAAAAATGACATCAAGTAAGTACTAAAATATGGTATAAACAGTAAGCTATTCGATGGTATACATTTTAAAATTTTTATGTTGCTGGTATGGCCATAATTAAATAGACTATAAAAAGTGTCCCTAACATACCCACCTTCCCCTACCTATAGTTTTTCAGTAGGTTGAAAACATTCGTTGTTGCAAATTTTATTTGATTGAGTTTGTCGAGCAAAATGAACAGTTTTCTATAGTGCTCATTATTTTTACAAAAATCAATATTATGCAATATACGTATGTATACTCCGTTTGGTAAGAGATGTTTTCTGCGTCATAATTGTGATATCCTACACGAATTTTTCAATTTTCGTCTCGTTCTGTCATGTACAACAATTTGATAAAAAAATTATTTTACGTTCATCGAGAAAACGGTGACAAGTAATAATGCATGAAACATCTTTCGCCGAACAGTATATACTTCTGTAGTAAATGTGACGTAAAGTATAAAATAATGCTTTTTGTCTTTGTCAAAAAATTAAATCAAAGTGACAAAATGTTTTTAGTATTGTGTACCTAGTACCTAGCCTAACAACATCTGGAAAACAGTTAATAGAGGCATTGGCCGATTACGAATCGTGAATAAAGGACAAGAGGTGAATAGCAAACGATAGTGAAGAGATCAATTTTCTGCTGTAACGTATAAGAAAGAAAATCAAAAATTAACAACTTTATAAGGGATGTTGTCCATAATGATTCCAAAGAAGATGTCATACAGTTGTAATATTGTCAATACATATACGATCTCTACATTTTATTATTATACTTTAGAAAACATTTTATACTACTTTAAACCTTGAATGCACTACCGAGCATGACTGTAAGGTGTTTGAATTTGGCGCGCTCGTTGTTTAATGATTTTTGACGCTTAACGTTGTTACCTGCGAAGTATCTACATCGTATCTTTGACATCAGTGGTGTAGACGGATTTATTCACGATTTATTCTTTTCAAGATTAAGAGAACTTGCACACACATTCATAATTATTGGATATCGGATGTTAATTAAAATAACACATATCCATATACAGATCTGGAAATTTCGTTTGAGGACATAGGAAAATGATGCGTGCAACAGCGACGCATATATGAAGTAGATTAGATAAACAAAGAGCGATATAACTGTTTAACCACGCAACGAACTGACAGTTTGACAGTCTGACAGTTCGACAGTTTGTGGGAAGAAGGTGGTTGGTTGGGCAACTAGGGTCGGATCGGAAAAGGCGTGGTTAAACAGCTATATCGCTCTTTGTTTATCTAATCTACTTCCTATATGCGTCGCTGTTGCACGCATTATTTTCTTATGTCCTCAAACGAAATTTCCAGATCTGTATAAAGTCAATAAAATATCAAACAAAAATTAATTACGTGACGTATTGAATGAATTTATTAACCTATGATTTACCTCAAAAGAATCTCTTGAAAACTTTCAATATTTTCCATGGTACGTCTATGAGATATGATTTCATTATTGCATTTATACAAACGTTCAAAATTAACCTGTAGCGCTCCAAATTCAAACACCTTACAATCATTTATGAACGCTCGGTATAATAACATACAGGGTTTTCATTTCTTAACTTCCCACCTCAATTTATGTAAATCTGGAAGTTTAAAAAGAAAATGGCTGAAATAGGTAAAGAATAAAACCAAGGGGAACAATTTTTTATGCAAAAATTTACTTACTCGCCTCCACCCCCCGTCGCTAGAAACCAACCCCTTAAAAATCTTAAATGGAAAAGGGTGTCAAGTGATACCTCATTTTAACCCGTTAAGCGGCTCGATGGATTGAAATTATATGTAATCATGACGAATATATACGTCATAGCCGCTTAAGGGGTTAAAGGTCTTTTACACCCGTATGCATAGTCGATCGCCGGAGATTCTCCGTTCACCAATAGAAAATTCCGATGTAGTCAATTGCCATGGAAACATTCACATGCGTTATGCTGTTTTTTCTGGCGACGCGCCGGAGATTTGCCGGCGATTTGCCGGAGATCGGTCGATGTCAAAAATGTCAATAAAATCATAATTTATGTCAGATTAATATTGTATATATAAAATGGATATGGATTTGAATTGGATGTATAGTGCCAATAAATCACAAATCACGTTACAAATCACCGGCGATTCGCCAAAGCGGAGATCGCTGGGAGATCATCACAAGTTATATTCCGATCGTTCCCCGGCGAGTTTCCGGAGAATCTCCGGTGAATCGCCGGCAAATCGCCGGCGATCGAGTATGCATACGGGTGTTAAAGTACTGCATGTTAGTATTTTTTTTAATGAACGATTCGTTTTTGAAATTTTTGAGAAAATCTTTTTTTTTTGTATTTTCCACATGTTAAATTATTTTCGAAGCAATGGGGCAACAATTAATATTAAAAACTTTAATAAGCTAGTTAAAGACAAAAAATAAATAATCTAAAAAAATAAATATCAATTATTAACCTAATTTTCTAACTTACTAAGTTGCAGGGCGCTTATCCAGGTATTTTAGGTGACGGTCATAATTTTATTGATAAAAAATAATGAATTTTTTAATCAGAATATTGAACAAAGAAATGTTGTATTCGATAAAGTTTGATAAGTTATGTTTAACCCAAAATATTTGTATAGGCATAAACAAAAAACCAGTAATAGTATAAAAACTGGTTTCTGTCCGGTCCTGTTCCAGTACTCTTCGTTGGAAAGCACATGTGGTGTAGCCAAGGGCGGTCCTATGTTAGAATTCTAGGGGGGGTAAAACCTTCTACTGTATACTGTACACGTCTTCAAATTTTTTTCGTAATTAACTATATTTCACTTAGTTTGATTAAAGAAAATTATATTAAATTACACATAAGCGCCATCTACTAGTTAAGAGCGCCAACTACTAGTTAGCAGCGCCAAATTCTCCTATATCTTCTGTGTCTGTGACTCACAGACCAAGTAACTAATGCTGTAAATCTATGCTTGTTCAAACAAGCACGCGTAAACATAAATGCGGTGTTACGGTAACTTTTAGCTGTCTAAGTGGGTACATGAAGAGCGATTTTTGATAGAATATAGTAGTATAACACATTTGTTATTAACTGTGAATTGTGATAGGAGGCAAGTATCAATTTGGTAAGAAAGCTTGAAGCTGTGGAGCTGTATAATGTAGATATTTTTTTTTTTATTCTCTTTAGAACATGAATAAAAGACGTATAAATCCAAGCAAGAGTAGTTCGACTACTTTAGACAGTTTTATTAAACGAAATAAAACGAGTACAGATACAGAAATACAGGCAGCTACAGCAGTAGGTACTAGTAGTCCTTCTACTCTAATACAAATGGTTGGAAATGATACAAATATAAATGCAGAAACTTGTATTGTTACTGCTGTTGATGTTGAAGCTTCTTATTCTAAAAAACAAGAAAGTTGCAATACACTCTGTGCTTCGGATTCATATCATACAAATAAACATAATTCTTATGATATAGGTGAATATATTGATGCTGACGTCTCAGATGCGGAAAAATATCATATATTGAAAAATGCGTTTACACCAGGATGTAATTTTAATTTTCCCTTTTCTGAGCACAAGAAAAATAACAAGGAAGTCAAATGCTATTTGTCATTAAAGCATTTTGATAGTTTCAAATGGTTAACATACTCCTACAAGTATACTGGTCTCTTTTGCAAGTTTTGTGCATTGTTTGCAAAATTTGGAGGTATTAATAGAAGTACTCCACTTAAAAAACTTGTTACTTTACCACTTAGGTCTTATTCAAAGTTATTCGGAAAAGATGGTGATCTGGTATTGCACAACAGCTATAAATATCACCTGAACGCAATAGTAGATGCACAGAATTTTATTAAGACTTTTGAAGACCCTCAGAAGGACATAGTAAATATTTTAGACGCTAAAAGGAGCGCTCAAATAATTGAAAACCGGAAAAGGTTACTACCCATTATAGAAACAATTATCTTTATGGGAAGGCAAAATATACCACTTAGAGGACATAAAGATTATGGAGACTTAACGTTAGACACATGCAATACACCGGATATTAATGAAGGGAACTTTAGAGAACTGCTACGTTTTCGTGCCGCAAGTGGAGATGACAACCTAAAAAACCACTTGGTTGCAAAAAACAATAAAGCAACATATATAAGCAGTAACATACAATCAGAATTAATACAAATTGGTGGTAATGAAATTTTAAGAGTTATATCTGAGAACGTAGACAAATCAATTTATTACAGTGTTATCTTTGATGAGACAACTGATCTTAGTCACCGTCCTCAAATGTCTTTGGTTGTCAAATATTATGATCGGAAGAAGAATGAAGTTCGCGAAGATTTTGTGTCATTCATTGACTGCTCTGAAGAAAGTTCTGCTAATACCGAAGAAGAAGAGAATTCGGAACTTGCACTTACTGGAAAAGTTTTGTCTAGCACTGTTTTAGATTTCTTAAAAAAACATAATTTTAATTTAAATAACTGCGTGAGAATTGGAACAGACACGTGTAGTGTTATGCTTTCTGAAAGAAAAGGAGCTGTGACGGAGCTTCAAAAATATTTACCACATGCGTTAAAAAGTCCTTGTTTTAGTCACTGTCTGAATTTGTCTATTTCAAAATCTTGCAGTGTTCAAGATATAAGAAATAGCGTAGGAATAATAAAAGAAATTATTTCGTTCTTCAGTATGTCAGCTAAAAGGAATGCTGTGTTGAAAAGTACTGGTAATAATCAATTGATTAAACTGTGCGAAACAAGATGGACCGAAAGACACGATTCTATCCTTAGGTTTAAATCTTCACTAGACAACATACTGATCTCTTTAGAGATGGTGTCACAGTGGAAAGACAGAGAAACATCCGCTAAAGCACAGAATTTAAGCAATTCGATTGCTAATACTAGCTTCATCGTCTCGATACATTGTTTATCTCACATTTTAGCAATTACTTTGAATCTGAGCAAAGTACTACAGAGCAAGTCTTTGGACCAACACTATGCATCTACCTTAGTAGACGATGTTATCAATTTACTTAAAGACAAAAGACACCATGCCGACAAGATATTTAAAACAATCTTTCAAGATATTAAAGAATGCCATGAAAAAATAGGTATTCCGATTGTTTTGCCTGGAAGGGTGGCTCGACAGAACTTTCGCACAAACATTGATGTCAACGATCCAGAAAAATACTACAAAATTACTCTATTTATTCCACTATTAGATAATTTAATACAGGACCTAGATTTTAGATTTAAACAAACAAAGCACAACATTTTTCAATTAAATTGCGTCATTCCTTATCTATGCGTAAAGAAATCAGAAGACGATATACTTGGATTTTGTAAGAATGTGGCTACATACTTAAGTGGGATAATAAAAGAAGGTCCAGATCTGATTGGTGCCAAGCTACAAGGAGAAGTGAGTATGTGGAAGCTTAAGTGGGAGAAGGTTGTTAATGAAGATAATGATAATTCGTCTTTACCGAATAATGCACTGCTGGCATATAAAGAATGCGATGATGATGTATTCCCGATCATAAAAACAATTTTACATATTTTGTGCGTGTTGCCAGTGAGCGTTTCTTCGGCTGAACGTAGTTTTTCAGCATTGAAGAGACTAAAGACATGGCTACGTACAAAAATGTCCCAAGACAGGCTTGTAGGCTTGGCACTTTTGCATATTCACAGGAACCTTCACATCAGCGCAGAAAAGATCCTAGACATATTTTCCAAAAATAAGAAAAGAAGAATGGATTTTGTTGTTTAAGTTGTTTAAACGTAAATAAAACAGTTAATGTAAATCTTTGTAATTTATTATTGAATTGTGCCTGTCCTGGGGGGGGGGGTAATTACCCCCAGTACCCCCCCCCACCCCGTAAGACCGCCCTTGGGTGTAGCTTTAGTATAAATTTAGTTATTTACCTTATCCACCTAAAAAGTTATTTAAATAAAGTCGCAATTATGGTTTACAGTATGCAAGAAAGGATTGAAATTGTTTTAATGTATGGGAACCAAAATGAATGTGCTCCACGAACTGCCGCAATTTTCAACGAAAGGCATCCAGATAAGAACGTATCTCATAGATATGTCCTGAATCTCATGAAGAAATTTACTCAGACGGGGTCCGTTGCCAACATAAAACACAATCAGCCGAGAGTTTTGAATGAAACTGCCCAACTGGAAGTGTTGGGTCATTTCGGTATCAATCCCAATACTTCATTGCGTCAGATATCTAGAGCAACTGATATATCCTTGGGTTCTATTCATAAAGTTGTTAAAGTTCATAAATTCCATCCTTATAAATTGAAAATACATTAAAAGTTAGCTGAAGACGAGACAGGAGAATACAGTTTTGTGAAAAAGTGACCACTATTATTAATAATAACAACGTTTTTGTGAAAAATATCTGCTTTAGTGATGAATGTACTTTTTATTTAAATGGATTTGTAAATACACATAACTGCAGATATTGGAGTAATGAAAACCCTCATCTGACTGTAGAAGGGCATACACAATGTCCTGACAAACTTAATGTATGGGCAGGCATTTTGGGAGATCAAGTGATTGGTCCACTTTTTACTGATGGACATTTAAACGGCGAAGTATACCATAGTGTAAGTTGAGGGAGCATCAGGTTGAAAAATGGCGCCAATCGTCTTTAGTGACTAATATAGGTTTTCTCTATAGTAATTTGAACTGTTGCACCTCAGAAGATCTACAACAGAAACGTTAAATTTATAAAACTCTTATCGGCGCTATTCTTGCTGAAGCCGGTAATCTTTAATTTTTATTCAAGGAAAATCACTGCAAATTAAGTTTAAATAAATATAAACAACTAAAATTTAATATAAATACAATAAGTATAATAAAATAAATAAATTGAACTGACTTCAAGAAAAGTCTGCTTGCTCCTCGGTGCATTAATGAAATTGTAGAGCCAATTTTTTTAGCATTGCTTTTAAAGACGTCGTGATACTGATTTTCAATAAGATTGCGCTCAACCACACTCAGTACAATTAACACAAACATTTTTAACGAGAATTATGTCAACTTACTTCCACAGCATACAAGACCTCCACACTTATATTCCATCAAATATTTATCACCAGAGGAACCGAAAATATCCCACAATTCCACCTTTTCTAACAACAGTTATTGTAATGTAAGACAGAAATGATTGACTTCGATGATCGTGGAGCTTAACAGAGACACAAGTAAAGGATTTAACTAAATTTAAATTACTGATGATGTCATACGCCAGGCAAAAACATACG
Source organism: Digitonthophagus gazella (assembly GCA_036711955.1). Lineage (NCBI taxonomy): Eukaryota > Metazoa > Arthropoda > Insecta > Coleoptera > Scarabaeidae > Digitonthophagus > Digitonthophagus gazella. The sequence goes on from JASCIT010000012.1 coordinate 11,221,649, forward strand.
TACCATTTGTGGATAATGACATTTTGATAATTTACATCTTCACTTGCGGTTTACTATCGTAGGAAACACAAATATCATCATAAAGAGAAACCTCTAACGCTCGGATCTTCTCAATAAAGGGGGAGGTATCTTGGGTCTTTCTCTTCGTAGTGATATTCGTCCTTCTTACGATAGTACATACCACCAAAATTTCAAGTTCATAGGACCATCTTTTCAGGGTGTTAGTTTCTTTTTGACGAGCAGTTTATCAACCTACAAAACAAGTCGTTTCACTAATCAATCACAACAAAAATAGCAAACAGCAAAGATCGAGTTCCTTTTCACGACTTACATTATTCAACGACGTTTGGTAGTCGTCACGCGATCACCATAATTGAATTATTACGTTTTCCCCGGGTGTAATTGTGAAGGTAAGTCCCTTCGAACGGCGATCTGAGGTCTTTGATAACGATCTGAAAGTCAACTGATTACTTAAAACACGCAAACTTACCACGAACTGATTTTTAATTGAGTTTAAGGACAAGAAGCGAAAAGTATTATCGAAGAAAGAAAAGTGTTAACAATCAAAATTTTATATTTAGGGAACATTAATTTAATTAATGCTTGATCTACTATAAAAATAAAGTAACCATGTCAAAAATCCGTCGCAAAGCTAAAATAGAATTAAAATAGAGCTTTTCTACACAAAATGTTTTTAGACTGCTCCCCTCTTTTATAAAAGATTGAACGAAGTCGTGATCGTGTTGGGCAGGTGTTTTAGTTAAAAAAAAGCTATAAATAACGAGATAATTAAATATGATGGGCGTAACTGTCGGTGCTAGGCGTTTTTACCTGTTCCCAGCATGTTATTTACATTTGAAAGCGAGGAACTTTTTTTTAAAGTTTTTATTTTGTGCTTTCGTGATCAAATTGAATCTTCATTACAATTTCGACACGATTGAGTCATTAGGCCGTTCTTTATTTTTGATCAAAATCTCTTACGAATAGGTTAAGTCACGCAAACACTAAATAATTCCTGATGATAAGATTAATGTCTTTTTAAGACAAAAAGATTTCATTTTTTTATATTGTAACAAAATTTTAACTAAATTTAACTAGATTCAACTAAATATAATTTAATAAATAAGTAGACTTTGGTTTTGTACTTTTACTACTTTTATTATTAAGTTATTTTACGTTTTACGACATTTATAGCAGGTGTATTTTAATAGTCCCGACTTTAAATTTTAAATTGCTAAGTATATTCGGAGTAATTTAAGTTTAAAATTATTGTAAATCTGTATTTTCGAGAAACTGCCTGGTGATGGCTAATAGCCGTAACTAGTTGCAGAATTAATAATAAAACCAGTAAAAGTACAAAACCAAAATCTATTTATTTATTGATTATAAACTGGTAGTAGGGATCAGATATTTGTTTTTCACTTGTTAAATATAATTTGTTTTTTTTACGAATAGGAACAAATTTTATAAAATTAACGTCGCTAAAATTAACTAACTTAATTGACTTCCGGATGAATTTCATAAAAATCTTCTATGTTCTATAACTGTGCGGTAAAATTGTAGTTTACTTTCGCTGCTTATACTATGGCGTTCATTCGAAAACGTCTTGTGATTACTTTCGTTGATAAATTAGCTGCTATCTAAAAAGTTGAAAGGAAAAGTTAATTAAATTCTGTAACGATTAATTACGAAGTTGGAATATCTATCAATTCAAAATGGGTAAAGCCTAAATCAAAATTTTTGGAAGAAGTTTAAAAATATCTTTATGAATACATTGAATGCATCAGACTTTAAAAAGTAGGCGACGCACCTTATCTTTAATTCGCTCAATAACCAGAAAAAGACATGCCTGTCTGATTTGAGTGGTCTGATACTGCAAAAAAGAAGCGACTCTCCTTATTATCGTTTGAGCTGTTTTTGTGGTCTTTTACATGGTTTTGATAAAAACAGTAGTGGTTATACAGAACTGATATTTTTCAGGGATGCAAAAGCCTTTCACTTGTTTTCATAGTCGTCTGTCTTTAAAAAAACTTCAGAAAGACGTCTACATCAGTCAAATCGGACTACTTTGCATATAGTCACAATACATTGATTCAAAAATTCGCCAGATTTCACTATTTCAGATTCTTTCATATGATTTTTTAAGAAATCGAGACAAAGTTGCTTTGTTTCGACGCTAGAAGGCTTTAAAAACAATATTTTTCATGACTTTTTCTTAAATTACTCGAAAAATTTGTATTAGATTTTATTGACTTTTTAACCATGTCTTTATATCAGCTGACTAGAGGGCTTCAAAATAATATTCTCAGCGAGTTTTCCTAAATTACTCAAAAAATCTTCATTAGATTTTATTCATTTTTTGACCATATCTTTCTATGAGCAGCCTACAGCTTCCTCTGGAACAAATTCGAATTTCGAAACATACAGGGCGTTTACAAACACTCTCACCACAAGTTATCCATCCAAATCTTTTTAATCACTCTGTATAATTTTCTATCAATTCTTTTTCTGAATAGCTACATTAATTTAGACATTATTTTCTCTCTTATAAAGCTTCAGTTGGGCAAACGGTTTAGCCAGAAAAAAAACATTTTCTAACTCCCTGCAAGTTCAAATCTGTAAGTTAACATTAACCCAGTTTAAAGTAGTAATTTCTTAACAGGATATGCAGCTCTTTCAAGAAAATCACATTTTTGAGGATTGGAAGTAGTTTTTGCTCAAAATGTTGCTAGGATTTATAACCATCATCAGGGCAAAATTAATACACTGTGCCAAATTTTTACTGTTTGCTCTTTTCGTTGCATTGTTGGTTTTATGATACCCAATAAACAAAATCAGAAGGTCCAAGTTTACTGATCTTGCTGACCAGTTTACAGGAGCATGATTTCCTCTTTATTTCCTTCGATTCTATAGGAGAATCTGCATAATACGGACTAAAAGGGCTAAACCCTGATAACGTTCACAAATGCTGCCGAAAATTTAAAAATTTTAAGCAATAAGCTACTTCCAAACCTATAACATGTGGTTTTCTTGAAAAATCTTCATATCCCGTGAAGAAATTGGTACTTTGAATTTTGTTAATGTTGCTTTATTTTACCGTTTTGGGCTTGTAGGCATTTATAAGATCTTCTTTTGTGGCTAAACCGTTTGCCCAACTGAAATTTTGTAAGAGAGAAAATAGTTTCTGTTATGTATTCGTGGTTGCCTAAGTAGTAAGTAATAAGAGTTAGAGTCGTTGTTTGTGAATAGCGTTGTTGAGTTGCGAATAAAGTAGATAAGCCTAAAAAGGTGTTTAATTAAGAAAGTAGCCTCATCTTAAACCCACAAACACAACAGTTTCTAAATGAATGTAGCTATTTATAAAAACAATTCATAGAAAATTATACAGGGTGGTTAAGAAGATTTGTATGGATAAGTTGTGGTGAGAGTGTTTCTAAACACTCTGTATGTTGCGAAATTCGAATTTGTTCCACGTAAACCTAAGCCCAGTTGATATAAAGACGTGGTCCAAAAATGTATAAAATCTAATGAAGATTTTTCGAGTAATTTAAGAAAAACTCGGGGAAAATATAATTTTTAAAGCCCTCTAGTGGCAAAATTAAGCAATTTTAGATATAGATAAGTTAACTTAAATCGACCTGTTTCAAGCCCTGGAATCTGAGGTCTTACGTTGTACATGCATGTCGGAGACACTCTGTATATTTCTTTCATTTTTTAACAGATTGCTCATTTATAGTCGTTACATGCGGTTATTGTAATTTCGACGAATTATTTTCAGAAATTTTCAAATTCGCAAGGAAATCTCAAATGTTTAAGTTTTTGCCTAAAACAAAGTTTTACAACGAACTTTCAAAAGAAATAGTGTGCAGAAAAACCAAAATTTTACGAATGGGACCACAAGTCATTTATATTTTTTAAAAGTGAAATAAGGCGTCTCACCGATGCAAGTCGAAATATCTCCAGAATTAGAAGTTCGATAAAATTGAAATTTTATACACAGATTTAGTAAATGGTAAAGTGCATTTTGAAAATATTTTTATTAAACATAAAAATAAGCTTTTTTCCTCAATCAAATGTAAATAATTGTGAAGAAAACATTTCCGGTGTAACCGGAAGTTGCGGATGCCTGAAGATATTTTCAAAATGTAGTTTAAGATATAGTGGTTGTCTGGTTAAGCCCCCCCCCCTCTAAACTTTTTTTTTACTTCTGCAATATGTACAATGACCTCGTTTCGGCTTATTTTCGTCGTTCGGTGTTACTGAAATTCCTTGTTGTGGTTCTTTGTGTCCTGTAATTTCCTTAATTCTAAATAAAATTTGGTTTGGAAGGCAATGAAGATTAACTCGTTGCCGAAGATGACCGTCAATTAGTACCATTGACAAATTTCGTAGAAATGTTCTTCTTGGTTGGGTTATTGTTGAATTATTAAATTTATTGATAACCAGTACTGTTAATTCCAGTAATGTTTAAAACTGCATAAAAATCACCATGGGCCATCTTCGTGTGTTCTGTGCACAGTTGTATGTTGAGCACAATTTATCTACAGTGTCAACATCACCTTTGGTATTATTATAATCAAGGATTATATTTGATTTATGACTTTTTTCGTCAATACTATTATCGTGAAATTAGAAATTAATAAAACGAGAGACGCTCCTTTATATAAGTAGTTCTTAAATAAAATAATAGTGTGAAAATCCTGGTTTTATTTAATGAGAACACAACACGTTCAATAGCTCCATACTAGTAAACCAATTATCGGTGGTAACGTTTCTGCCAAAGCCTTTTATTGGTTCACATAACCTCTGAACAACAGCGGTGGCAGAGTTGTCAACAGCATACGGTCCATTCGGTTGTTTACCAACGTATACCTCTAAATTTGAAGTAAAATAACATTTAGCATCTACTAACGCAAAAATTTTGATGCCGTACTTGTTTGGTTTGCTAGGTATATACCGTTTGAATACAGAGCGTCCTCGAAATCCTTCCAACTTGTCATCAATGGTTACGTAATGAAAAGGACTATGGGCAGTTTGACAATTTTTAACAAAATTGTCAAAAATTCCCTAATTGGCGCTAATTTGTCCATTTCTTTTCGTTTCTCACGAGTTTCGGCGTTGTCGAAACGGAGGTTACGTAAAAGAAATAAAAACCTATTTATGGACATTGTTAAAAGAAATATTTCCATTCCTCATCCCTGAGTACCAAATAGTTCCCTCGTATTCAACCGATTTGCTTTCAAAACTCTAGCCATATACAGTGAAATCTTCCTTGGGCGGACACCAACGGGACCGACCGAAGGTCTCCGTTCAAGAGGGATGTCCGCTTAAGAGAAATCCGAAGTAAATATCGTATTTTTTTAATGAAAAATATTATTTAAAAAAATCAAATATTTAAAGCGTATATGTGAATGTTTTTAAAATAAAAAATTTAAAGCTTAAATTCACTTATTCAGTAAAACTAAGAGTATTCTTGCTCTCTGTATTAACAAATTGATGTAAGTATTAACTTAACCGTTAGACTGCCACTGCGCTCCTCGTTTCAATATGCTTATTTATTAAACTTTCGCATGCTCGTACTCCGAAAGTTTTCGTCGAAAAAAATCGGGGTAAAGACTGTCATAATCGGTGATCATTTCTGTGTAACATATCATCGATTGAAAATCGTAGGTCTCGCGGTTTAGGAAATATCGCGAGTTTAATGGAAAAAGGACTGGTTTTTTGACCGGTCCGCGAGGAGCGCAGACTTTGGGAATTTTTTTCTCGGAAACCGCTGAAGAAAAAAATTCGGGCCTTTTGTAGGATGTAGCCTCATCTGTTTACTATAACGTGGTATTTTTTTCTTTTTGAAAAAATCCGTCTATTTTCGCCAAAAAAATCTATTTCCGAAATAGTCGATCTCGAGAACCGCTGGTCGCATCTGAACGGGATTGCTACGAGGTGATAGTAAAAAATTCCAACTATCTCATTTGCTAGGAATATACTCCTCTTTCGATTGTTAAATAATAATAACAAATTATTTTGTGTTTAATGAAAATGTAGTAACTCGCGCACGGAACGATCCCCTTCTTCTCCTTAGCTCCTCCTTAATTCCTAGTTTTTGTGATTCTGGCCATGTGAAGACGCCATTGCGGCGTCCACGTGATAGGTTCGAGGTGCACTCCATGTTTATCTTGAATGAACTCGTACTGTATTTTTTTGTTTTTAGAAACATGGCCAGAACCACAAAAACTAGGAATTAAGGAGGAGCTAAGGAGAAGAAGGAGATCGTTGCTGCGCGAGATACCACATTTTCATTAAATACAAGATAATTTTTTATTATTATTTAACAATCGAAAAATGAGTATATTCCTAGCAATTGAGATAGTTGGAATTTTTTACTATCACCTCGTGGCAATCCCGTTAAGATGCGACCAGCGGTTCTCGAGATCGACTATTTCGGAAATTGATTTTTTTGGTGAAAATAGACGAAATTTTTCAAAAAGAAAAGAATACCACGTTGTAGTAAACAGATGAGGCTACATCCTACAAAAGGCCCGAATTTCTTTCTTCAGCGGTTTCCGAGAAAAAAAATCCCAAAGTCTGCGCTTCTCGCGGACCGGTCAAAAAACCGGTCCTCTTTTCATTTAACTCGCGATATTTCCTAAACCGCGGGACCTACGATTTTCAATCTATGATATGTTACACAGAAATGATCACCGATTATGACAGTCTTTACCCCGATTTTTTTCGACGAAAACTTTCGGAGTACGAGCATGCAAAAGTTTAATAAATAAGCATATTGAAACGAGGAGCGCAGTGGCAGTCTAACGGTTAAAGGGACTGAAACTCTTTCAAAGCTTAAATAATTCCGGCATTTTTTTAAAACTTAGGAAAAAAGGTTTTGTTAGCTTACAAAATACATGCATATAATAGAACATATGTACCAATACAAAATATGAAACTAAATGTTAGTGTAATGTCGTAAAAAATCATCTATTGTTGTTTGTCTCCTCTTTTTCTTTAAACTGGCATCCAGAAATCGTATTTTTAATTTAGAAAGAAGCTTCAAAGACTCTATCACCATAATTTTGAATATTCTCTGCTAGTTCAGATAATTCTTGCAATTCTGGATTTTCAATTTCTTGTTCTGAATCTAGGTCCTCAATATACAAATTTTGATCCAGTTTTAAAAAATCATTAAGGTTTTTATTATCAGTCAATTTCAACAAATTCTTATATTTGAGAATATCTGCACAGTACATTAAGTGGTAAGTCATCTTCTGGATCAGGTGTCAAAGCCTCATTTAGCTGATCTTCACTTTGAATATTGTCCTGCTTAAATCCTGCGTTAGGGAGTAATTTTTAATTGTTTCCTTGGTTACTTGGCCCCAAGCGGTTTTTGCAAAGTACAGTACATTCGCATATCTTTTTCTGCATAGACGTCAAACTAGTATTGAACCTGGTATGTATCGAAAAAATGAAAACGTTTAAATATCGGTTAGTCGGGGAAGTCTCTCATTCAAGCTAAGCAGAAAGATGCAACATAGGCTGCGCTTGTACCTTGCAAATAATGGAGTCGATAAAACACCGGTTAAAGAGAAAATCTTTTATTAAAGGGAGACAACCAAGTCTGCGCGCGGTGCGGTTGTCCGTTTAAGAGAACACTTGGTAGTGTCCGCGCCCGTTCAAGAGAATGTCCGTCCAAGAGAGAGTTAACGCAATGCAAATTAAATGAGAGTCGGTCCGTTCCATGAGAAACTGTCCGTCCAAGGGGATGTCCGCTCAAGGGGAGTGTCCGCGAGGGGGAATTTCACTGTACAGGGTGTAGCACTTAAGACGCCTCGGACCATAGTTCTTTTACGATAAAAGCTATCGCAAAAAATGTAAGAGCAAAGTGGTGCATAATTACCGTCACTATGTTTCTAAAATATTTCTAATCATCAGTGGCGTGCCGTATTCCAGTGGCGTACCAAACTTACGTTTTTTTTTAATGGAATGCTCTATTTTTAATTGCAGATTTGGAAAGTGCTCGAAGATTACTTATTGTTTTATCTAACATGTTATACCCTTAACTTTAGCGGTTTCGCTGATATAACCCCTTCTTTCAAAATTGCGCCCCATTTTGGCATTTTTTTATAGAGAAACTAATTGACGCTTAAACTAAATGTTCGAAATCATGACTTTCCTGCTGGAGGCATAACCGCAACCTCGACTCACAGGCTCTAGACACTGCCCTGAGGACTTCTGGTGTTACACCGCGGAAAGCATATCGGAAAGCTGTCATATCCTCGACAGTAGTTGATATCGTCCTGTAAACCTCGCCTTTGATATGGCCCCAAAGGAAGAAGTCAAGGGGAGTGAGGTCTGGTGATCTTGGCGGCCACCTCACAGGACCCCCACGACCAATCCAAGAGTCCGGAAACGTTTCATCGAGAAATTCCCTAACGACGCGGCTATTATGTGCAGGAGCTCCATCGTGCTAGAAAACTATCTGTCGTAGAGCGGCTAGAGGGACATTTTCCAAGAGATCGTCCAAGTCGTCTTATAATTTACTTGACAATTACCTATCTTTTGTTTTCTCAATTTGCCTGTACAGAACGATTCTCCTCTTTGTTATCGAATAACGCAGTAAATCACTGCAACAAACTCAGACACGCAAAAAAAACAACCAAAAATTACAGATTTTGTAATGTCTTCATAGAGTAAATTTATGCTATCTCGTTTTGTGCCTAAGGCTAGCCTTACAGTCGAAATATAGTTTTTATCTTTAAAAACTTCACCATCCCAGTAGGTTTTGACATGAGAAATGTAGTTCGCAATAATATTCAGAATAGGTTTGTTGATACATTGTTTCACATACTTTTGACAATCTATCATTGTGAATCTCATAACATTGTATATGTATATTTAAACCTACTGGGATAGCGAAAATTTATGATCACACCGTATATTAAGAACAATGCAATTTGAATTTTAATAAAGAATATTACCTAACTTTAACCGAGAGGTATTGTATCTCCCTTTTTTAAAATTTTATTAATGGGTGCATTCAGGGCATACAGCTGATAAAAAACAGCTTTTGTGATGACAATGATGATAGACAGCAAATTTCTGGCCGTTGGAGGGTAATTCTAGCTATCGTATTTTTAACATATTTAAACATTGAATTTATGACCTCTATTAAGTAGTTGTTGTTTAGTAGTTTGATTGCCTTGTAAAAGTTTAATTTAAAATTACATTAGAAAATATATTTGAGTCATAAACCTTTCATCTTATTCTCACTTCACCCCCCTTTCACTTAAACGTCAAATCAAAGCACTATTTAAAATGGAGAGCACTTAATCTCTACAGTAAACCAGCGGTATCTTTCAGAAATTGGATGTCGTTCAGCTACTCAATCAGCTGTGTGCCTTGAACGCGCTCATTTTGTTTATCCATGGTCGGATTTGATTTCCACAGGATCATTTTGAATTTCAATATATCCACGCTCTCAAGCCAAAACGGCATAAACGCCAAAATGGCCATTTTTTAGTTAGCTGCACCGTTGAGTAGCATTTTTAAATCTGCATGCAACAGTTAAAGTAGCATACCCACAAACAAACTTCTTTCGCTATAAAATTGGTTTAAAGTTTGCGTAAAAGCCATTTAAGATTCATTATGTCAATCATTTTTTGCGTTTTCTGAAAAATTAAGTTACTGACGTTTATGCCGTTTTGGCTTTGCAGCGTCGATATGTAATCATTTTACCTATATAAGTTAAAGCTATATTAATTTTTATTTATTCTACATGTAATCCAAGTAAATTCGGAATTAACAATAAATAAAACTCAAGGTTTTTTAAAAGCATCTTCAGGCACATCGCCAGGCCTTGCCTGAGGACGCCTACAGGTGAAACATTAATGTAGCACTTACACCATTAATAAAAAATTTATCACCGTTAGCTTTTAAAGAACCTTGAGTTTTATTTATTCTTAACTAAATTCCGTGATGAACACGGAAATGTATATCTGTTTTTACATCGGGAACACAATTGAAAAGCTTATTGCTAGAACGTAATAAGCCACCAAACTAAAATTTTAAGAAAATGAACTTCAAAAGATTTAGAATGTTGAAATTTCTATGGTGCAGATTTTCCCCTAAGAATGATTTTTTAATAAAATTATATTTTACTTCAACCTGAGGAACATTATAAAAAATTAAAAATTGTAGATTTAATGATTTTTATTTTTCAAAAAATGTGGCTTGCCACGTTCTAGCAATAAGCCCTTTAATTTTTAGGTCGTTTAAACCACATTGTAATAATACTGGTTCACGTCCCATACAGGTTTTTACGACCTCAAATTAACACGATTAACATAATTGAGCCCTTCTTCTTCAGAAGGTTTTTAAATAGCCCTTAAACAGTTGCAACTCAACCAAGTACATTATTAAGAAACGCACCTGGCGGTCGAAATAATAAATAGCCGGTCTGGTTTAATGCTGTTTAAGAAAAAATACTTATTCGTTCAAAGTTGCTTAATACTGTTAAAAGTCGGTTTAAAAAGCATGTACGGTGTCGTGTTGTGTCTTGTTAGGGTTTTAAAGTGGCGATTTGTTAACGTTAATGAGCAATGTGGATGTAGTAATGTTAAACAACGAAGAAGAGTAGATTAAATGAATCAAAAATTTAGATGTAGTTTAAATTAGAATTTTTCAATTTTTGGTAGTAATGTCGGTTTTGTTCGTCTCTTGAGAATTTAGCTGTTCTTTGTATTTCGACAAATTTATTCCAAATTAAAATTTCAAACGCTCTCTAATATTTAATTTAAAATTTTATATCTTTAATAATTTTAATAAAGATTTTCAAGGAGTAAATTGTAGTTGTCTACCTTTAAAAACCAAATTTTGACTAGTATAAGGACGGTTAAAACCAAATTCCACACAAACATGCACCTGCATCACTTCGGGACGTAATAAAGATGATTTACGGTTTGTGGTTCGGAGTGTCATTCCCCAAGGCTTGGCACCTCTTCGGGAACCTTGGAAAGCCGACCCGGTGAGTGTCTTCTTCGATTAGGAAAAGACCGAGCCGCAGATGAGATAAAAAAGAACTTTTTTCTAACCACGACAAATGAATTAAGGAAGGTATTAGATGTTTATGGACATTTAACAAAATTTAACGTTAAGTAAACGGGTGCAATAGATGTGAACTCAAAAGCGTGAGATGCGGGTTAATATAACAGATTCCGAAAGATCCTAAAAAAGAATAAAGGAAATCGCGATAAAAATAAATTCAAGCAGTCTATGTTAAAAACTGATAATTAGATGTGCAATAATGAATGGATAAAGGACTCAATTAAAATAAGTTTTTACATACGAATTTATGCGATGACGTGCGGATTGAAAAACATAGTCTTAATTTATGAAAATTCCACTTGATTCAACTCAATGTGTTATAATTTTGGAAGATCCGTCTTAGTTTTATAAAATTCGCAGCAAAAACAGCTAATAAGGGGTCCACAAGATGTTGTATTCACCGATTTTAATGAAAGTGGTACCAATCGATAGATATCCGTTCATAGTACAAATGTGTAAAATATTAGGGCGCACTATTCAGCGATTCGCGAGTAAATCACGATTTTAGGTCGCAATTCAAGGCCACACCGCTTATATGGTCACACCGCTTTTTCGTTTTTACTTTGATTTTTTATTTAAATTAATTAAAAAAAGAAACAGGGGCGGTCGTAGAGGGAGTGGCTAACCGATGACGTAAAGTGGTGTGGCCTTAAATCGTGAGCTAAAATTGCAATTTACTCGCGAATCCCTGAATAGTGCGCCCTAATATTTTACAGATTTGTATTGTGTACCAATACCTATCGATTGATACCACTTTCATCAAAATCGGTGAATACAACATCTTGTGGCCTCCTTGTAAGTAATAGTAGCATTTAAGCAACGACTGGAGATGACAGGAAATTTAGTCGTTATTACAGCTAATTGGAAGTTTACGGCAACGGTTTGACATGCTAAGCCTTCATTAAAGTAGTGGTGTTTGTTGTGAGACTGGTTGTCCCCACAAAATATGTCGCTCATTTGCGACAAGGTCAAAATTTCTACTTTTTAAGTTTTTGTCCCATTATAATAATTATGATTTGGGTTACTTTCTTCCTGTAAAACCGAAATTTATGAAATTCCTTTAATAACGAGAAAAAAAATATTGTTGCATACCGAGTGTTTCATACCTACTACATAAGGGTTGCAGGGGATGCTAAACAAAGCAACTTTTTGTAATACAATAATCGTTAAAACTTAAATATAAGAAGTAATGACCTCCTTAATTTCGGTAAATCGCAGTTTTACCGTTTGCGTACCAGAGGGTTTTGAAAAAACACGATCGTAAAGCGCCAAGGAGCGCGATCGCGCTCCTCGATTGTGTGCCGAAAAAAGACAAAGAGCGCGATAGCGTTCCTTCGGTAACGTGTCAGTTGGCTATCAGTTGTCTGTTTCGATAAAATGCCCTGGCTTTTCTCGACACGAAATCTGGAGAGGGCGAAAGTGGCTCGTGTTACGCACACGGTTAAGTACCGCTGGTAATACTGCTAACAACGACTCCTTTTTGACTTGTAGGAGAAGGTGGGTATGTTTGAGACGGTGGTATGCTTGGGACAATTGATCCAAACGGAAAACTTGTTTGAATTTACCCCGTTCTCTTACTATAAATTTACCAGTGCTACCTACAGTGCTACATCGTCGAAACTTGAAATGCAGTCAGTTATTTGAACCTTAAAAATTGGACGTTTGCGTTTATGTTGTTTCAAAGTAAAAATCGGGTGCATCAGATAAGTACTGGTTATAACTATGTTTATTTACAAAATTTAATAAATTATTATTGGTGAAGTCTACAAACTGTTTTTGATCAATACACCTTGCTGTCTTTTATTTGTATCCTATACTAAAATTAAAAAAAAAAATAAAATGTAGACAAACTACAATGAGGTATGTTAGGGACATTGAAAGGAAAGGATGTTTGGGACGTCCCAGACATACCTCCCGTATAGGGGTATGTGGGTACCTTTGGAACGGTGGTATGTTTGGAACAATTAACCGTTTGAGTCCCAGGCGGTATTGAAAAAACACTGTCGAAGAATCCCAAGCAGCGCGATCGCGCTTTCATGCAACGTATTCTGGGTTTTCTCAACATAAAATCTGAACAGCACGATCGCGCTGCTTGCGTCTCAAACGGTTAATCCAAACAGAATAACAGTTTAAATTTGTCGCGTTCTATTGTTTTAAATTTATTAGTGCTGCCGACGGTGTCATATCGTCGAAGCTTGAATGACAGTTGTAATTTTAATCTTAAAAATTGGACGTTTGAGTAAGTGTTGGTTCGAAGTAAAAATCGGGTGCATCAGGTAAGTACCGGTTATAACTAAGTTTATTTACAAAATTTAATAAATTATTATTAGTTAACACTTGGTATGCGGGTATATTTCGTTGCCATAAGCGTAAAACGTAAAAATACGTTTCCCACATGCTTGGTGTTAAGTAAAATAAAAATATATATACAGGGTGTCCCAGATTTTAATACGCAAACTCCACCAGGATATAGTACTCATAAAAATAACACAAAAGTTTTATATAAACATGAGGTCGTAACTCTTTTGTTTTCGAGATATGGCCGTTCAAAGTTGGAAGAAAAATTTACATTTTCATTTTTATTTCAGCTATTTATAAACACAGCAATGTGAGTTTTTACAGTTATGTACTACAACCAAGCATGTTATTTTCAAGCCTTAATTTAGCCACCCCGGCGTGCCTTAAAGGGTTGAAATTCACGATCATCACTACATTTTCCAATAGAACTTTTTAACTCAGTAAAATTTTAACATGAAAAAATATTCCTTAGGAAGCTCATTCCTTAGCGAGACTTTTTTGTCTCTTACATTTTTTGCATAAAACTGATAGTTTTCGAGAAAAAAAATAAAATCTTGGCGCGTGTCAGACCAATTTTCCAAAAGAACTTTTTAATTCGGTAGAATTTTAACCTAAAAAAATATCCGTTAGAAAGCTCATTCCTCAGCGAGATTTTTTTGTCTCTTACATTTTTCGCATAAAACTGATAGATTTCGAGAAAAAAAATAAAATCTTAGCGCGTGTCGTACTGTACCGCTTCACCCCCAACCAAATGTTCTTTAAAAGTTGACTATGGTTTTAGAGTAATACGTGATAACAATAATAATAAGCTAAAAAGATTAACAATTACACTTTAAATTAAGTGCATTCTATCTTAGTCAACGTACAGTTCATCAGTACAAAGAAATCAGACTAAAACCATGGCCAACTTTTAAAGAACTTTTGGTTAGGGATGAAGCGGTACAGTACGACACGCGCTAAGATTTTATTTTTTTTCTCGAAAACTATCAGTTTTATGCAAAAAATGTAAGAGACAAAAAAGTCTCGCTAAGGAATGAGCTTTCTAACGCATATTTTTTTAGGTTAAAATTCTACCGAATTAAAAAGTTCTTTTGGAAAATGTAGTGATGATCGTGAATTTCAACCCTTTAAGGCACGCCGGGGTGGCTAAATTAAGGCTTGAAAATAACATGCTTGGTTGTAGTACATAACTGTAAAAACTCACATTGCTGTGTTTATAAATAGCTGAAATAAAAACGAAAATGTAAATTTTTCTTTCAACTTTGAACGGCCATATCTCGAAAACAAAAGAGTTACGACCCCATGTTTATATAAAACTTTTGTATTATTTTTATGAGTACTATGTCCTGGTGAAGTTTGCGTATTAAAATCTGGGACACCCTGTATATATATATAAAATGTGGACAAACTACAGTTAGGTATGTCTTGGACATTGAAATAAAGGGATATTTGAATGTCCCAGACATACCACCCATATACATACTTTCTTATTTTGATTTAATTTATTTTATTTCAATAGAGTAATTATTTGTTTATCTGTTTAGATTACAATGCCAACTATCTATAAAAAGAAAAATCGGGAACAACTAAAAAGATCTCCATGAAACGTGATTTCTTTAAACTTAATTAAGCGTGCTTATGAGGAAGTACTAACAAATGGTAAAAGCATCAGACAATCTACTGTAGCTTATAATATACCTAAATCTACCTTAGCTAGGTATATTAAATAGAAAAAATTCCAGAAGCACAACAGTTTGCTTCTGTACATGTCAGTAATCAAATTTTTACATTAGAGGAAGAGAGCTTATTATCTAAATATCTTATGGACGTTTCAAATATGAATTATGGGTATACCATAAAACAAACTAGAGATTTTGCTTATTCATATGCCTTAGTGAATAATAAGAATATTCCACAAAATTGGGTCAACCGTAAATCTGCGTCTAAAGATTGGATACGAGGATTTTTTCATAGGCATCCAGCCCATAGTCTAAGAAAGCCCGAAGCTACCAGTCTGTCTCTAGCAACTAATTTTAATGAAAAAAATGTTGGTGATTTTTTCAACAATCTAAAATTACTATATGACCAGTATAATTTTGATCCATCACGTATATATAATATAGATGAGACAGATATCTGCACCGTTCAAGAACCTTCAAAAATAATAGCACAAAAGGGTAAAAAACAAGTAGGAAAAGTTACTTCGGCAGAAAGGGGCGAACTAGTTACAGTGTGTTTTACTATAAATGCTATTGGAAATACAATACCTCCTTTTTTTGTATTTCCTAGAGCACGATTTAAGGATTCAATATGCTGAAGAATGCCCCACCTGGTTCATGTGGTTCGGCTAACCCATCAGGATGGATGTCATCTTCAATTTTCTTAGAATTCATTAAGCATTTTGATGAATACGTCGGTTCATCGAAAGAGTCACCTGTTCTGCTAATTTACGCTAATCATGAAACTCATGTAATGCTTGATGTGATTAATTATGCAAGAAATAAAGGAATAGTAATTTTAACAATACCATCACACTGCAGCAATAAGCTACAACCGCTAGATATTTCAATATATTCACCTTTTAAAAATTTGTTTAATACTGAAGTGGATAAATGGTTATTGAATAACCCAGGAAAAACGGTTACAATTTACTAGTTAGCAAAATTTGCAGAAGGAGTATTTTCTCAAACTTTTACAAAAAAAAATATTGAAAGTGGATTCCGAAATACCGGAATTTATCCTTATAATAACAAGATATTTACACAAACGGACTTTCGAATATCTGCAGTAACTGATCGAGAATATAACCCTGATTCATCTATCGTGGATATCCCCAATAATATGCCCCAAATATGTGCAAATGAAGACGACTTCCGTAATATTCCATCAACATCGAATACCAATTTAATCAGTCCTGAAATGTTGAAGCCATTGCCTGTTGCACCACCAAGAAAAAAGAAAAGTCTAGGAAGAAAACCAGTTCGGACAAAGATATTAACAAGCACATCTGAAAAACTGTTAATAGAGGAAGCATTGGAAATGAAGGATGAAAAAAAAAATAAGAAAATAAGTAAGAAAAGTAAAAATAAGTTAAAAAAAATGTTATTTGTTTTTCTTTCTGTTTTGTTTAAATTTCATAATGAAGTTTAATATTTAGTTGCTAATGGGATGTTTTATTACCACAGACGTGTTTATTAACTATTATATGATTTTCTATGTGTACATTTGATTTGTTTGAGTTATTTTTTAAGATCCGTCCCAAACGTACCTTCCGTCATTTTGTAACTGTCCCAAACATACCTACGCAAGGTACGTTTGGGACAAAATACAAACAATTACTTCTATTGCAATAAAATTCTAATCATTAGAAACATTGACATTAGGTAATTACCAAAATATAGTTTAAACAATAAGCTATTCGATGGTACATATTTTAAAATTTTTATGTTGCTGGTATGGCCACAATTAAATGAACTATAAAAAGTGTCCCTAACATACCCACCTTCCCCTAACTATTGTAATAACGTTAGATGGTCACTCCATTAAAAAAATTTTGATAAATACCGTGCGTTCAGAAATGATTGTAGATCGTTTGAATTTGGCGCGCTATAGATTAATTTTTAAGGTTGGTATAAATACAATAATGTTAATCATACCTCATAGGCGTGTCATGGAAAATATTGAAAGCTGTCAAAAGTTGTTAAAAAACCGAAAGACAAAGGTATTTTATTGAATTTATTGACCAATGCCATTGCAACTGATATCCGATCTCTACTTAATACTAAAAGGAATACACCATGAATAAATCCAGTTACGCCACTGATATGCAAGATACGACGTAGGTAATTCACAGATAACAATATTGACCATCGAAAATCACTAAATTACGAGCGCGCCAAATTCAAACGATCTACAATCATTTCTGAACGCACGGTAGCACTTCTGTCCCATAATAAGTGACCGAGATGGTTACTTATTCAAATGCCAAAATTGGACACTTATTATGGGACAGAGGTAGTAATATTTACAGATTAGGATTAAATTCCACGACAATGACACTCACAAGTAACCGACCAGATGTCAATTCGACCTTAAAAATTTGTATAGTAACAAGATTTCTGTCAGCAGTATCTAAAATGTGGTGTGCTAAAATTAGAAAGGTCATTACTTTATTATACTTGAAATTATACCATTTTTGTATTACGAGATGTGGCTCCATTTGACTCCTTTTTGGGTTCTGCAACAGTTATGAAATATTCTGTGGATTTTCATATGATATGTGCATCCTATATGGCACAAGAATGTCTTATTTCACTTATGCTTTAGTATTTAGTCGCCAGTAGGAACTAGAAACTTCTACGTTTCCTTTATTTCAATTCATCCCAACTGAAGAATAAAATCATTCATATCATTTTGGTACGTTAAAATTTATCCTAATTTTATAAAATTCGTCTAAATTTGACTAAATTAACAAAAAATCGTACTAAATTTCGTTCAAGCTTGTGTTATAATTATAAAATTTAATCAGTTCTGTTTTAATTCCGTAAAATTTTATAAATCCATCACAGGGTGCTAAAATTTATAAAAAAGGTATACGTTCATTAGAATCGTTAGTCACTTCTGTTTTTAAAGATGAAACGACTTAGCGTCGTTTCTCTTTCCGAAAAATCAATCTGAAGTTTCCTCGAAAGCTTTAAAGAGCCTTTAAAGCATTTAATGTTAACACATTTAAAACGTGCATTGATTAAGGCGTCTTAACATGCTCTTTAACAATATTTAACACATTTTACGACCGAATCGGATCGTATAATGTGGTTCTTTTTGACGCATAAAGTTCGATGTATATTCTAAAGACATTTTGAATACTTCGAACGTTTTAAAAATTACCTCTCGGAAGCACTTAATGTAAATGATCAACGATCGAGTTTGCATAAGCTCGCAATTTCGATTTATCGTAATTTGTATTGTATAAAGATTAATATTGAACGGGACTGAAACGTTGAAGCTGGAGAAGAGGGAAAAAGAGAAAGATACACACACGAGTTCGACAAGAACGAGATATTTGATTAATAACCGAGCATTAATTTCTATTAAAAGAATCGTATTAAATGGAGAGCTCGAAAACGGTTAATAATAATTTCAATGTCGCACTTTTCGTCATTGATTAATCGATCGGCGATTAATCCACATCGTTGACATGTAAATTAAGTTTTTAAACAGAACCGAACTTCGTATATGTTTTAACCCTCAAAACCTTCGAATTTGTTTCAATTTTAAATTCAAATAATAAATTCACAAATTTGACGATTAGAAAGAACTTATAAAAAATTTGATCTAGTTTTAATGCGAATTAATCAGTTAACCCATTTGCATCATAAGCGCATATCTGCGCGCATTTTTCCTGGCCACTATAATCAGAGCGCGCATATATACGCCCATCGCATATAAAATTGCTCATAAAAAAAATGTTAAGTGATAAGACCAAATTTTTCATTTTTCTGGGTGATGCAAATGGGTTAAGTGTGTTTGATGGTATTCCATGATATTCGTCATGGCGCAAAATTGTGCAACTCGTAAAAAGTAGTGATATTGGCTATTTAAGTTGTAATTTTTGTGAAAATCAAAACATATTCTCAAACTTCAAGATGTTTGGAATATTTTGAGGCCGGGTGTTTGTCCACCGTAATGTCAACACTAACGATAAAAAAAAATATGATACGCGTCGCCTCACCTATAACACCTTAAAATGACCGGACTTTAAGGCCCTGTGCAACGCTTATTAGAGGAACATTAAGCAAATGGGCTATAAATTCTGAAAGAGACAACCTAGCACTATCTTAATCCGAGTTTTTGTCCGCAAATATCTTTCGCCGTCTGCAAAAAAATGCGCTTAAATAGAACCTTGCCTGTGATAGCCCACAACTCGTTTTCCTTTGTTAACTTCGTTATTTGATAGGGAGAAAACTGTGACTTTTAAATGAATTAAGATACATATGGACAATTGGAAATTAAAACGAGTTTTTAACGAATTAAGGTGAATTTAGAAGGAATTAAAAGAAATTTTATAAAAATGACATATATCTTACAAAATTATGACGAATTTAAACGAACAACGCCTAACTTTTGTGATTTAAATCAAATATTTTTTTAAGTAAGAACTTGAGTTTACTCAAAAAACGGCGAAATTGCAAAAACTAGGCCGAACTTAGAAGGAAATTAAGAATTAAAACAAATTTGAACGAATCGGAATAACTTTTTAAAAATTGGTACAAATTTTAAATGAATTAAGATAAATCTGACGGAATAAAGAAGAATATTTAACTAATTAAAACGAAAATTCAATGAAATAAGGCAAATTTTGAACTAATTAGAATTAATTAATAAAGATTTGAATAAAGGCAAAATTGTAGAATTAAGACAAATGCTGAACAAATTTTGAAATGGTATCGGAAAAATTTGAAAAGATTCGTCTTAATTCGCGTGAATTCGTTTTAATTTGTACAGGCGGCTTAATTCATATAATTTTATAATAATAGTTTTAGTTCTATTAAATTCGTTTGTATCTGTAGAAATTTCTTCTCAATAAAGAAAAGCTTATACAATTCACCTTTAAACATTAAAATTTGTCGTAATTTATTTAAAATTCGTTTTAACCGTTTTATGTCGCTTTTAATTAATCAAAATTTCAGTTTCAGTTTTGTTACTGAAGAGAACGTAGAACCCGTTCAGTTAGAGCAGTGGTAAAGCAGAGTACAGTGCGAGTGCATTTTTCGTGTATTCGTGTTTTACAATTGAACCTGAAACTGATAACGGTAAAATTTTCAGTCATTTTGTAGTTTCAGATATGTTAGAGTTAAGTTGCTTATTGATCGAAAACGACCAGATTGTAACATTAAACAAATATAAGAACAAATTGAAAGTTTTTAATTGCTTCTATGTTTTCTTTTTGTAAATACGATTTTCCAAATTTAATAATTCTTAATGTAAATTTTCTAGAGAAGTAGTTTTTTTGTAAAAGAAAAATTTTTTTTTATTCGTTTTCAACCCTTTCGCATTCTTGTATTCAGTAAACGCTTAATAAATCGACCACTGACTAAATTATTACAAATAGAGAATTTATTTTGTCGTAAATTTTTGCTCTCTCTTTCTTTATCTTTATCTCTGTCTTTATCTTTGTTATTTGATAAACTTTCCAAGCAATTATGATTAATAACGGAAACCGGAATAGGCGGTGTTGCTATTAATTAAGTCATTTTTAAAGATGCTTGGCGTGAACACGCGCGTGAACAATAATTCTTCTTTTTGCGATCCCTGGTATCCCTGGAGCCCAACCTAATCTAACCAACACGACTATTCGGATGAATTGCAAATTTAAATAACTTGAGCTTAGCCAGCCACAAGAGCTTTGAGAAGACGCTAAATAAGTATGGTGAGAAAGGAAAAACATGGAAGTGAAGGAGGGAGGGGTAGGAAAGATTTAATGGTGAGACGAAGGAAGAGTAAGAAGAAGGAGTCGAACGCAGATAATTTACGATTGAGCGCTCAATTTAGTTGTCAAATGATAAACATTATTAGCGGCGAGATTATTAAGATGTTAAGAGGATCGGCTTGTAGTCGTTTCAAGAACGTCGAGAAAGTCAATTCGACTTTATCTTCTTCCTTCGTTTGTGTATTTAATCT
Source organism: Digitonthophagus gazella (assembly GCA_036711955.1). Classification (NCBI taxonomy): domain Eukaryota; kingdom Metazoa; phylum Arthropoda; class Insecta; order Coleoptera; family Scarabaeidae; genus Digitonthophagus; species Digitonthophagus gazella. Next base: position 11,242,724 of record JASCIT010000012.1, read on the forward strand.
GAATTTGCCAATATAGCAAATTATCCGAGTAAATTCGTAAAATTAAAATAAGTTTAGCAAATAGTCTGTAAGCAACAATTCGATTATCGCAATTATACAAGTCGTAGTATATCAACTTATTATTAAGTATACAGGTGTCCCACCGAAGTGGGTTGGTGGAAATATCTCAGAAACTACACATCCGATGTACATGTTTTAACTACATTTTGAAAATATTTTCAGTCATCCATGACTTCCGATTATATCAGAAGAGGTTAAGGAATTATTTTATTTGAACATAGTATATATCTTTGGTTAGGTCGGTTAATTTAAAAATAATTTTGTCAGAAACAATTTTTTCTATCACTTGTAGTTTCAGAGAAAAAAATTATTTTTCATAATTTTTACGTTTGATTGAGGTGAAAAAATAAGCTATAACTCGCAATCCAAGATAGCTACGCCCATAAATTGATGCTATTTTTTCATGGCTAACCCATTTTTTACCACAATCAAATGTAAATCTTTGAAGGAAACAAGTTTGGATCCATTTTAACCGGTATTGTATAATAGGTGAATATTTAACACTTTCACTGCCATGTGTACCATATATGGACACAGTTGCATTAACTTAACATTAGTTAATTTTTTGATGGCGCTTAACGTGTTAAATAAGTATGTACCTTTTTGGTTATTCAAAGTTTATTTATTGCTTGACTAGTTTCGACCGACGGTCATCATCAGAAGCACTACAAGATTTTTATTAAATTTATAACAGTATGGTGAAAATATAAAGATAAATGGTTAAAGTAATATAATGAACACTTCCAAAAATAGCAATAAAATTTTTAAAATACAACGTTAAGAATGTGTAGAAAATAATATTATATAATAATTAAAATCCTTGAAATATTCTATGGATCAAAATCCATCTTATCATTATTCTATCCCTTTTCTTAATTATAAATTTAAAATCAAAACTTCAATTCCCTCTCCTTACCCCATCCATTTCATTCCTTAAGTATATTTTATTATTTCAACAATACTTTTTATAATCTTTTTCATAACATTTTATCTGAATGTAATTAAAACTTATAATTTTAAAACTTTCTTACTAATAACCATAATTTTCTGTTTCGCTACACATGCGCTGTTGAGATTGAAACTAGTTCCTTTGTTACAAATTTTATTCCACCATCACATTAACCGGTTAAGTTTATCAATCGTACACGTTTTATAAAAATTTTAATCGGTATGTTTCCCGTCTGCAAATGTAGTTAAGTTTTTTACATGTACAGTGAAATCTCCCTTGGGCGGACACCAACGGGACCGACCGAAAGTGTCCGTTCAAGAGGGGTGTCCGCTCAAGAGAAATCCGAAGTAAATATCGTGTTTTCTTTTAATGAAAACTATTATTTAAAAAATCGGATATTTAAAGTGGATATGTGAATGTTTTTTAAAATAAACAAAAAACTAACTAACCGCCGGAATAAAAAATGTTAGGATTGAAATAGTTAAAAGAAATACACCAACATTCAAAATCATGAGATTTATATCCGTTTAAATAAATTAATTGATCGTCTTGAAAAATTAATTGATGAACACCTCCGCTTGAGTCACTACAAATAATTTCTGGTGTTTCGGTATATAATTTAGCAGAAGACCAATCTAAAGATAATAATAAAAGCTCGGAAAGATCGGATTTAACACTTAACTTACATAAAAATTCTAATTTAAGGTCTAAACTTAATTCGTAAATTTCTATGGTACGATTTGCGTTTCCAACACCTAATATTAATCGATTTTTAATTTTATTATGACACCATTTGGTATCTAAAACTCCGGAACATTCAATTGATTGTAATAAATTTAAATCACCTTCGGTTGAAATTAAAAATAATAATAATAACCCTGATCTTGTCTGTCTTGAGTTATCTAATGAGAAGAATAAAGATTTTAATTATGTATTCATTTTTTGGGAGTTTTTAATTTGTTTAATCAACACTTACCTTTGTTATGTAGTCCTATATTATATTATTATTTTTTATTGAATTTATTAGAGATGTATTAAGTTCATTAGAGGTCATTATTATTTTTCCTTATAGTTCGTGGAATCCTGCGATCGTTGCATGTTCTTTTCCTTTGTTCTTTTTCAAAGAATCAAAAATGCAACTATCGCTGGAAGATCACGTACGATGCTTCGAGAATTACCATTAAAGTCTATTTCAGCAATTTTGTATTCTTTTCGCTTATTGGCTAATCGTGACATAAAACTAAATCTTTTATTGGATAAAGAGGACATCGAAGCATCGTACCACCACTCTTTGAAAAGTTAACTTTAAACCTAAAACAGGAATTGTAAATTAGATTAGATCGAACAACTCTTCGCGTAAGAACTAAAGGGTTCGCGTTCCGGTGTATCTTCATAGTGAAATAAAGTACCATTTAGTTAAGAAGTTTGGAATTTTATTTAACAACCCCGAACTCACAACACCTTTTTCGAGTTGATAATTAGCACAGACAAACACGTTTTGATTCGGTTCGTGAGGACAAAATTCAAGGGAATGGGCGTTTTTTCCGCTTTGTGCTTTTTTAGTGTTAACATTGTTTAAAAGAGGGATTTTTTAACACTTTGTTGACCGGGAATTTTTCATAGAAACTATCTCATGTCACCGCAATTTGAAATAACAAGTGCTATGACGACGAGTTAACTCGTCACTGGTAAGCAACGTTTGGGTACGAAAAGACGAGTTAACTCGTCACCGGTCAACAAAGTGTTAAGTTAAAAAAGGGATGTTTCAAACATAACCTAGATGTTAAGAAAACTAGTGACATCTATCGTGATAATCGTGAACTCTTTCTTAATTTTAAAATGTTAGTATCTTATTCAGAAAATAGGAGCATTTTAAACAAATAAGCCGTTGCAACTAATGAATTTGAATGTACTAATACTAGAAAATAAAAGAATCTTTAAACATTAATTATGCCAAGATATGCAGAGAAATGGTTGTGAACTCTCAGGTTCGTTGCGGCTCAGCCCTTAACAAAAAGGGCGAAGTGCTGCAAAGAGCGGCTATAATTAGCATACAACAATTTAACTAATTGAGTTTGCAAAAGCGTTAGCGTCAAAAAATCTTGACAACTCAAGGGGAATTCTGGTGTGAAGTAGGGTGACCAGATTTCTCAACATTCTATGCTGTACACATACAACGCATTTACTATAACTCGAAATAGAGCTGCACTATGAAGAGAAAGATGAAAAAGTAAACCAATTTGCCGTAACATTGCCAAGTACTCTTTCATCTTTCTCTTCATGGTGCAGTTCCATTTCGGGCTTTAGTACAGGATAGGCCAGACGGGATACTTTTGAAGGGAGACTCATGTTTCTATAACAGGCAAAAGGAAATTGATATAGGTGTTTGATGATCACATAAAGATATCTGTTATGATTCTAGAGATATTGGCTGTTTTTCGAAACAGTGCAGTTTTGAAAAGTCTAATTAATTGAATAATTATACACCTAAAAATCCTATTTTCAAATCGAACACCTGTATATTTTTACGTATTCAAGGAGAAATTTTCTTGTATTCTTCCTGTCAATAACAGAAAAATCTATAACATGAATGTTACAGTCAGTACGCTACTCATTGCGCAATAAATTGCGAATGCTGTACGTTTGCTGTACACGCGCGTATGCTGTAGTATAACCCGAAATGGACCTGCACCATGAAGAGAAAGATGAAAAAGTAAGCCCCCTCTTCGTAGCATTGCCGAGTAATCTTTCATCTTTTTCTTCATGGTGCAGCTCCATTTCGGGTTATAATACTTCGTATCATATTGCTGTACAATACAGCAAAATACCGTACTTCTGGTCACCCTATTTAGTTTGAAGTATGCGCTAAAGTGCTAAACGTATCGAATTTAATTTACTGTCTTATCTGTTCTGTAATTACACAGAAAGGTTTCGTGATGTAAGACAAGTGAAAGATAAAATTTAAATTTAATTAACTTTTTAACTTTATTGATAATAATAAAAGAAAAGAATCAAACTATTGTTTGGTTCTTTAGTTTAGTTCTTCAAATTCTATTGAATTTGACAAACACTAGTGACGAAACTTACGATGAAATCTTACAATAGTTGAATTAGTTAACTGTGAAAACCTACGGGGGTAACCTTTATTGACCACTAATGTATCATTAAACCGCGCAAGACAAAGTAATATGATCGCTGGCGGGACATTTAGATACAAGTTCTCTTACCAAATACTACTTTCGATGTCATCCTTAAGTCTCCGATCGCGTCGTGACCCAATATCCGCGTAACACCTCGTGACCAATTACCGGATTCACAACATTACTTCCTGATACGCATGCCTAGAGGCTAAAACTCGCTTGCTTGTAGACAGTTGATGAGACCTCGGATGCCTCGAAGGGGTTGGCTTCCTTCCTCGAGATGTCTCAGCATTTAGTTAATACAAGCGTTAGGTATTCACAATAAAACACAAAAACGGCGGCAAAGATCATGTGTCGATCGTTTCGAAAGTCGAAGATGACGATAAAGAAGAAAGAATTCAAAACCGAATCGAATTCGAATGCAAGTCCCTTGACTTGGACAACCCGTGCGCACAACCACCGTGCGTACCAACGACCAAAAACTACCAACAATCCGGCGAACGCGAACCTACGATTCAACGGACTCTCAAATAATTTCCGTTGAAAAAATTGCTGTCTTATTTTCTATCTGGGGTTTTATATCATGCATGCATTCATTGCGCATTAACATAAACAGTTACCCTAAGCCTTCCTGTCTTAAGAGTGAAAGTTTTAACAATGTATACACATTTAAATATTAAAACAATTTGACCAAACCAATCCTTTTGACCAAACCTTTTGCGGTTTGCTACAAATCCTATAATGGCTTTTCCTGTTCTATAATGTACTACAAGTTCATCATAATTCTCATTATAGAAAGGAAAATCCAAGAGCAAGGTTCTTTCCTCTAACTTTACTGAGTAGGTCCGAATTAAGTACAGTGAAAGAGAGGATTAAACTAAAGGAAAAAGTAAATTGATATAAAATAATGAACTAAATGTCTTATTAAGAACGCCACATTTAAATATAGGAAAGATAAATAAGTATTATAGTTTTTATACCAAACGTTTATTATTGTAATGAAATAAAGGATTAAATTTCATCAATTTACAATTTTAATTAAATTTCATTCAATTTTTTGAATTAATATAAAAGTGGTAGGACTTTTCTGGTCGATTTTTCAACCATAAATCACCCAAGAAAAGTTTACAATTGAAGACTACAGACAAAGAAGACCCTAGATCAAAAAACATGTTTTTGAGAAAACCCGTTTTAAAATATTAGCACTATTAGCAATATTTTTTTGTGTTCGGTGAATAGTTACAAAGTATATTTGATGAATAGTAACACAAACGGAATTTTAGGGTTTTTTACTATTTTTACTAACTTTAATAAAAATGTCAAATGAAGCCCTTTTTATTCACTTTCGTGCTAACACTGATGCCTTTTTAAATTGTTCAAATTTTGTAGGGTGATAGGTTTACTTTCCTGTTGATGAAGACACATGATTATAGGGGCCACTATGCAATAATTTTTTAGATATTTGCAATTTAAGTGCAGATCACTCATTAGGACAAGTCCGAACTTGAATAATGTCAACAGTAACCGTGAGCACACTCAAAAAACAATTCGATATTGCAACATCTTGTGTACCGATGGCATTTTTATATGTAAAAATAGACACAACATTAAAAAAAATTATTCATACTCTGCGAAGTTGAACCCGGCGCTTAATGATGAGAAACACCGATCTGCTGTTGCTACGCTAAACTCATTACGTTTAATCGTTTGCTACAGAACTGAATTTAACTAGTGACGTGATTCGCTCAATTGCAAATATCTAAAAAGTTGTTGAGTAGTGGTCCCTACAAACATATACAGGTGTCCCACCGAGTTGGACTGGTCGAAATATCTCGGAAACTACAAATCCGATGACTGAAATTTTATACATAGATTTAGTACATACTAAACTACATTTTGAAAACATTTTCAATCATCCATGACTTCCGGTTATATCAGAAAGGGTTAAGGAATTATTTTACTTGAACGTAATATTTATTTTTCGTTAGGTTGGTTAATTTAAAAATTATTTTGTTTGAAACATTTTTTTCTGTCACTTGTAGTTTCAGAGAAAAAATTATTTTTCATAATTTTTACGTTTGAATGAGGTGAAAAAATAAGCTATAACTCGCAATCCAAGGTAGCTACGCCCATAAATTGATGCTATTTTTTATGGCTAACCTATTTTTTTACCCCAATCAAATGTAAATAATTATGAAAAATAATTTTTTTCTCTGAAATTACAAATGATAGAGAAAAATGTTTCAAGTAAAATTATCTTCAAATTAACCAATCTAATGAAAAATAAGTATTGCGTTCGAAAATAGTAATTCCTTAACCGCTTCCGGTATAACCGGAAGTCATGGATGACTGAAAATATTTTCCAAATGTAGTTTACGATGTACTAAATCTGTGTACAAAATGTCAAAGTCATCGGATTTGTAGTTTCCGAGATATTTCGACCAGTCCAACTCGGTGGGACACCTGTATTTTCATCAACGGGGAAACTAAATCTACCATTTTACAAAATTTGAACTAAATCTGCGACCCTAAGACCTTGCACTCTCCTTGTTAACGTATTTCTAGCATGAACGATTGAATATTTCAATTTTATGAAAAATTGACAGCACCTTCTTTGCCTGTAGTCTTCAATTTAAATTGGGAAAGTTTTATTATTTCTTTATGATTTGTAAAAAAATATACTTATATTAACTAATACCTAAATTATTTTTTTAAAATCTACCCATAATCCATTTGTCGTTATTAATCTAAAGTATCTTTTATCGTATTCCAATGGTATTTTAGTTTTATTATTAACGACCAAATCAAAATTTCTTAATATTGAAGCGAGAGCGGTTTTAATTTGTAATATTGCAAATCTTTGACCTAAACAAGCTCTTGGACCTTTACCAAAAGGTATCCAAGTACCGCTCACAATATTCGCTATATTTTCTTCCAAAAATTGTTCTGGTTGAAATAATTCCGGATTCGGCCAATATTTACCTTCCCTTTGAATAGCATATGTTGGGATGATAACTGGAGTTCCTGGTTCGATAACCAAACTTGTTTTATTACCGTTTATAGCTGGTAGTTCATAAGGTTTTGTACATTTTCTTATTGAAGTCATTCCAGGTGGATGTAATCTTAATGATTCTAATACCAAAAATAAATCATTTAATTAAAATTATTAAGATTATTACAAAGAAAACTTACCACACATAACACCATGCAAATAATGCATTTCTTTAATAGCTTCATAAGAAAACCCCTTCATATTTTTTAAGTACTCTATTTATTTCATCTCGTGCTTTAATTTGAATATCTGGATTAGCTGCTAATTCATATAAAGCGAAACTTAATGTTATCGAACAAGTTTCAAATCCGTCTTCGAAGAAAGCAAAAGCATGAGCAGCTACATTGTCAGAAGAAAAGTTATCTTTTCTTATTTGATTAACAATTTCAACTAAATCGTTTCGTACGATTTTATTTTTTTCTCGATGGCTTAAAATTGAAGAAATCATATTTCTAATGTAATCTTCGATTTCGTCCGGAACGAATTTAGCTCTTATTGCGTGAGCTACCGATGATAAAAACATAAGAAGTAACATTTTAATCACATAAATAAATGATGGTTCACATAAAATCTTTCCTACGGTTCTTAGTTCTGAATGTTCGTTTTCGAAAGTATTTCCGTCCATACCAAACCCGCAATTTGTCACATTATCAAGTGTAAATTTCGTACATAATTCTTTCATCTCTAAAGTATTTGTTCCGGAATTTATATTTTTATCGATGTAATTTACCATTTTTGTCGCAACGTTTTCGATAATTGGAACCATACTTTTCAATTTTCCCGATGTAAAACATCCCGTAAGTTGAGTCCTAGAAATTTTCCATCGATCCCCGACTAGAAAAGCCGGATTTCTTCCTTCTAAAGCATCGTACTTTTCGTCGACTTTAAAATCGTTTTCGTTAAAACTACCAAAATCTTTTACGGCGATGTTATGGATTAATTCGGCGTCTTTTAATAAAATTCCTGGTTGTTGTAATTTATAAAATCCTACATAAGGTACATTTGGGAATTTTCTAAAAGGAATTGTTTTTTGTTAGCTAAGTTCAAGTTAATAAATTGTAATGTACAATAAAACCGTTTTGACTAATTTAATCAATTTTTCTTGCAACTGTACTATACTATAAAATATAATATGTAAAAATAATTTTGTCCAACAAGAATCAACAAATACCCCACCGTGGGACATAGCATAAATTTATAAAATTTTAATTAATTGATTAATTAAAAGAAAACTTACTCATAAAGATCACAATAATCTTGTCCGATAGATCTTCTCATTAAAATGGAATTTTTATTATTTCCAAATAAAATATTTGGTTTTGCATATGGTATATTTCTTATTTTCCAATAATTATACTTACTACTTAAATAAAAGTAAGTTAATGCTGATACAGCACATAATAATATTAAAACCAACATTTCTAAATAATTGTGATCGATATCGCTATTTTAAGAGTTTATATAGTTAGTGATAGTTAAGGTTTTAATTTTTGTATATTATTTTTAATTTCATAAGTTAATTAATAGTTATTTCAAAAGAAAAACGAGATTATCTTTTAAATTAAAACTCCACCAACGTCATAATCAATTTTGTTATTTTCTAATCGTAAATTTAGTTATTGAGGTCGCAATGAAAATAAATAGAATTGTTTTATAAACAATTATCATATGCGATGTTATGGCCGTGTCAATAGCCTTTGATTTGAGAATTGAAACGACTTTGAAACTTTAGTCACTGCGTAATTTTGGATTCACTCAATTAACAGATGATTAGAAAAATGACGAATTGCATCTTTAATTAAATGACAGTTTGAATGGTGATATGGAAGAAAATCAGTAAGGGTAGGTTTAGAATTATTGGACTTTTTACTAATAGTAAACACTCAGCTGTTGTACTAGTATAAACTTCTATTTTTACTGTAATATTGAAACACAACATACGCCATTACATTCTACCACGACTTACTTGTCATTACTCAAAAAAAAACGTTTTACCCCTACTTACATAGATGTCGCTAGTTATAATCTTAATACCCTCTCTCAAATCTAAATTTTTACAAACAAATTTTGATTTGCCTATTCTAAGTTCAGTTTTAAACAAAACTTATTGAATTTTTCAAAACAAAGTGATTTTGTCAAAACATCTGCTACATTTTCATCGGTCGATATGTACCTAACTTCTACTTGATTATTTGCAACAACATCTTTAATGAAATTTAACTTAATGTCTATATGCTTAGATCTTCTTGTGTTCTCGTAGTTCTTGATCATAGCCACAGCACTTTGATTGTCCACATATAGCACTGGTTTACAGTTGTTGTTCCCAAAGTTCTTAGTTATGCCACTTAAATGTATTATTTCCGTACAACACATTGTTGCTGCAACGTACTCAGCTTCCGCCGTCGATAACGCAACTGTTTGTTGTTTTTTCGAACTCCAAGAAACTAAATTTCCGTGATAATAAATTACCATGCCACTGACACTTTTTCGGTCGATTGGATCACTTCCATGTACTCATAGTTGGTTTGTCCAAAAATCTTCCAAGGAAAGACTTTGCATACGAAATGTCAGGTCTTGACATTCCTGCCAAATAATTCAAACATCCAACCAACTCCCTGTATGGAACACTAATTATTTCTTCATTTCTGGTTATTCGGTATCCAACTTCCATAGGCGTTTTTGAGCTTTTACAATCTTCCAAATTAAATTTCTTTATAATTTTGTCGATTAGTTTCTCTTGTGATATTTTAATTGTGCCCTCTCTTACTTCTATGTCTGTTCCTAAAAATGTTTTTATGTTTCCCAAGTACTTCGCGTTAAACTCCTTTTTCAAATTTTTATTTATTTCTTCAACGTATTTGTCTTCTCCAGTTATGATAATATCGTCTACAAACACTATCAGCCAAACTTTACTATTATAGTATAAGCAAACGTCATATCCGGATCTTTTTAGATTATTTCCTCCAATGAATTTATTGAACGTGTCGTTCCAACATTTCGGTGATTCTCGCAAACCATAAATAGCCTTATTTAACTTCCACACGTAACTGTCTTCGTTGTCTATACCGAAACCTTCAGGTATTTTCAGATAAACTTCGGAATTTAAATGACCATTCAAAAATGCACTGGGTATGTCCAGTTGATGTATTTGGTACCCATAATTTACAGCATGTGATAGCAACATTCTTATCGTTGACATTTTTGCTACCGGTGCGTACACGTTGTCTTTGTAATTTTCTTGAAAACCCTTTGCAACAAGTCTTGCTTTCTTCACTCCATCGTGTTTGGTTTTAAACACCCATTTTGTTTCTATTATGGTTTTGTTCTCCGGTTTCTTTATTATTTCATATGTATCAAATTTCTTTAGTGAATTTAATTCGTTCTTTATGGCTTCTATCCAGTCTTGATGTTGTGTTGCTTCTTCGTATGTTATTGGGTCCTCCGATAAAGTCGACATGCAATACGCTGTGTACAATTCGAAATCTTGATATTTTTCTGGTATCTTCGTTATTCTCTTTTCTCGCGTTTCTTGTATTTCCTGTTGATTGTCAGCTCCATCTTGGATTTCTTCTCTTTCTTGTTCTTCTTTTTTCTCATCTTCATCATCGTTAATAACATTTTTAACATTTATTTGTTGAGATTCTTCTGTGTATTTGTAATCGCTTTCATCAAAGGTAACGTCTCTTGAAATAGTTATGTCTCCTGTTTTTGGATTCCATAGACGATATCCTGCTCCAGCATATCCTATCATTCTCATTTCAATTGCCCTGGGTTCCAATTTACTTTGTCTCGGTAATTTTACCATCCACGCTTTTGCACCAAAAACCTTTAACTTATCGATATCTGATTTTTTATAATATATCATAGCCGGTGTTTTTCCTGACAATGCCTTTGTAGGCGACCTATTAATTTGATAAACCGCGCATCGTACAGCTTCACCCCATAAATATTTTGGTAAGTTACTATCTATAAACATGCATCGTGCTCTGTCTAAAATAGTTTTGTTCATTCTCTCTGCCACAGAGTTTTGTTGTGGAGTGTATGTACAAGTAAACTCATGTTTGATTCCATGCTCCTCGCAGAATGTTTTTAATTTCTTTGTTGCATACTCTTTTCCATTGTCACTACGTAGTTTTGAGATTTTTATATTTTGGGCTTCCATTTCCTTTACATATTTCATTACTATATCCTCTGCTTCTGATTTATTCTTCATCAGGTACACTTTACAAAAATGTGAATAATCATCTATTAATGTGATGTAATACCTTTCATCATTTTTTGATGGGATATTTGTTGGTCCCCACACATCCGTATAAATCAGTTCTCCTAATCTTCTTGAACGTGGTTTTCCAGTTTCCTTAAATGGTAAACGAGTAGCTTTACCTTCCTTGCAAGTGCTGCACACGTTTTCGGTGTACGGTAAATTCAATAATTGTAATCCTCTTCGGTTTATATGACCAAAACGTCGATGCCATAAATTAGAATCAATCCCTGAAACTAAAGCTTTACCTTTGTTCAAGATATCCTTTTCTATTTTAAATTCACCAATATAAAGTCCATTTTTCAATTTAAATTTGATCACCTTTTTTCCAGTGTTTAATTTTGCTTCTTCCCCTTCAAATACTACCTTTATTCCAGCTTTATTAATTCTTCTTACTGATAAGAGATTATGAAACAATCCTTTAACGATCAACGCTTCCATGTTAATTGTTGTATTTCCATTTTCTGGTCCCGTCTTTACTTTTAAATAACCTTTTTCTTTTGTCGTCATTACACTACCATTAGCTATTTTTATGTTTATTGGTGGAATTTCGACAATGTTAAACATATACCTTTTTAGATTTTCACTGACTAAATGTTGAGTTGCTCCAGAGTCCAAAATAAAATCTTCTAAGTTATCTTGTCCTCCTTCATTCCTAGCCGATAATCCCGCCATTGCAACAAACATAAGGTCACCTTCTGTTTCATTTTGTGCAATACTGCTAGAATTTGTTTCACCTCTTCCTCTTCCAATTCCACCTCTTCCTCGTCCTCTAAATCTTCCTCGATTGTTCTTCCTTGGTTTCGGACATTTTGCAATGAAATGTTCTTGACTATCACAATTGTAGCATCTTGGTTTTTCTTTCGACATGAACGAACTTTCTTCATTTTTCCTTTCATCATTTTGGTTTTTAAATTTTAATTCTGCATCTAATAATTTGCTTTTAACAAATTCTACTGTCAAATCTACTGTTGTCGTCTCTAATACAGTTATAACTGTTTCGTACTTTTCAGATAAGGTTAAAAGTAAATGACATACCTTGTCGTCCTCCTCAAGTTTCATACTAGTTGATTCTAAATCTCTAATTAAACTATCAAATTTAATAAAATGATCCTGTAAATTATCACCATTATACTTTAATGATAACAGCTGTCTCCGTATGTACAATTTCGACAACGTACTCTTTCTTTCGAAGATATTTTTTAAGGATTTAATCATTTCATAGGCAGTTTTCGAATCTTTTACATACTCAATGTGTCTATCGGAAATACATTGCACAATTATTGACTTAGCCTTAGCATCCTGTTGCTTATAATAATCTCGATCTTTAGAATCCATGCCATTTAGCTCTTGCTCCGTTCTTGGACTCAACGTTACGTTTTGACATCCCTTTTCTTCCAGTATACAGTTTACACGGAATAACCAATTTGAAAAGTTACCATCCGCTAACAACGGAAATTGACACCCAGTTCCCGTGGTTGACATCTTGTGTCGAGTTTTCTCCTTTTGTTTACGTTTTTTACCAGCACAACTCTTTCTTACTTCCTTCTGAGCTCCCTGGGCCCATAACCTATTGGACTTTTTACTAATAGTAAACACTCAGCTGTTGTACTAGTATAAACTTCTATTTTTACTGTAATATTGAAACACAACATACGCCATTACATTCTACCACGACTTACTTGTCATTACTCAAAAAAAAACGTTTTACCCCTACTTACATAGATGTCGCTAGTTATAATCTTAATAAGAATATCAAACTTAAAGGCTATTCAGTTAATATTATCATTATTATTATACAGGGTGTCCCAGATTTTAATACGCAAACTCCACCAGGATATAGTACTCATAAAAATAACACAAAAGTTTTATATAAACATGGGGTCGTAACTCTTTTGTTTTCGAGATATGGCCGTTCAAAGTTGGAAGAAAAATTTACATTTTCATTTTTACTTCAGCTATTTATAAACACAGCAATGTGAATTTTTACAGTAATGTACTACAGCCGAGTATGTAATTTCCAAGCCCTAATTAATCCACCCCGGCTTACCTGAAGGGGTTGAAATTCACGATCACCACTACATTTTCCAATAGAACTTTTTAACTCAGTAAAATTTTAACATGAAAAAATATTCCTTAGGAAGCTCATTCCTTAGCGAGACTTTTCTGTCTCTTACATTTTTTGCATAAAACTGATAGTTTTCGAGAAAAAAAATAAAATCTTAGCACGTGTCAGACCAATTTTCCAAAAGAACTTTTTAATTCGGTAGAATTTTAACCTAAAAAAATATCCATTAGAAAGCTCATTCCTTAGCGAGATTTTTTTGTCTCTTACATTTTTCGCATAAAACTGATAGATTTCGAGAAAAAAAATAAAATTTTAGCGCGTGTCGTACTGTACCGCTTCACCCCTAACCAAATGTTCTTTAAAAGTTGACTATGATTTTAGAGTAATACGTGATTACAATAATAATAATCTAAAAAGATTAACAATTACACTTTAAATTAAGTGCATTCTATCTTAGTCAACGTACAGTTCATCAGTACAAAGAAATCAGACCAAAACCATGGCCAACTTTTAAAGAACTTTTGGTTAGGGATGAAGCGGTACAGTACGACACGCGCTAAGATTTTATTTTTTTTCTCGAAAACTATCAGTTTTATGCAAAAAATGTAAGAGACAAAAAAGTCTCGCTAAGGAATGGGCTTTCTAACGCATATTTTTTTAGGTTAAAATTCTACCGAATTAAAAAGTTCTTTTGGAAAATGTAGTGATGATCGTGAATTTCAACCCTTTAAGGCACGCCGGGGTGGCTAAATTAAGGCTTGAAAATAACATGCTTGGTTGTAGTACATAACTGTAAAAATTCACATTCCTGCGTTTATAAATAGCTGAAATAAAAACGAAAATGTAAATTTTTCTTCCAACTTTGAACGGCCATATCTCGAAAACAAAAGAGTTACGACCCCATGTTTATATAAAACTGTTGTGTTATTTTTATGAGTACTATGTCCTGGTGAAGTTTGCGTATTAAAATCTGGGACACCCTGTATATCGTATATACCGTGAAATCTCCTTTGTGCGGACACCAACGGGACCGACTAAAAGTATCTGTTCAAGAGGGGTGTCCACTTAAGAGAAATGCTAAGTAAATATCGTGTTTTTTAATGAAAACTATTATTTAAAGTCGGATATTTAAAGTGTATATGTGAATGTTTTTTAAAATAAACAAAAACTTAAAATTCATTAAGGAAAATTAAGAATATTCTTGACCTCTGTATTAACAAATTGACGGAAGTACTAGCTTAAAGGGTCTGAAATTCTCATTCAAAGATTAAATAATTAAATAAATCCGGGAATTTTTTAAAACTTACTAAAAAAAAGATTTTTTAGCTTACAAAGTACATACGTTTAATAGAATATATGTAGTAATACATAAAATAAAGTAAATTTATGTCTAATGACGAAAAAACTCATCTAGTGACGTTTGCCTAATATTTTTCTTTAAACAGGCGTCCAGAAAACGCATTTCTAATTTGGAAAGTAACTCCAAAGATCCTACATCTCCGTGATTTTCGACAAACCGTTTAAGCTGATTGGTTAGAGTAATAGCTTCACCATAATTCTTGATATCCTCTGCGGAAACTGCTACCTCATCAACGTCAGAATCTTCGGACAGTGGTTCGTCTTCTAGATTTTCGATTTCTTCTCCTGAATCTGGATCTTCAACATATAAATTTTCATCCAAGAAATCGTTTAGGTGTTCGTTGTCAGTCAAGTCCAACATTTTTTTATTTTTGAGGATATCTGCCAGTTTACTAAGTGATAAGTCATCTTCTGTATCAGATATCTAAACCTCATTGGTTGGTCTTAATTATGTATAGTGTCGTGCTTAAATCCTGCTTTACGGAAGCAATTTTTAATTCTTTCCTTGGTTACTTGGTCCCAAGCAGTTTTTGCAAAGTACAATGCATCCAGTGGCGTAATTTTCTTAATTAACTCAAAAGCTGTACCAACAGTTTCAATGTTTACTAGCAAGTGCTTTAGTAGTGAGCTTCGGTAATAAGTTTTGAATTTTTTTATAATCCCCTGGTCTAGTGGCTGACAAGCTGATGTACAATTAGGGGCAAAAACACGATTTTTATATTTTTTAATCGGATATCTTTTGAATGAGATCCTGCATTGTCCAAAAATAACAGAATGTTTCTTTTTTCTTTTGCCATTTTCCAATCTAGGTCTTGCACAACTCTGTCATAATTTGTCCTGTCATCCAAGCTTTCTTATTGTATTTCCAAGTTACTGGTAGGTTATTTATACTAATATTTTTAAAAGCTCTGGGTTTAGCTGCCTTACTAATGACCAAGAGTTTTTCTTTTTCTCCCACCATATTTACACAACTCAAAATTGTAAACCTTTCTTTGGCGTACTTATCCCCAACACATTTTTCTTTTTTTTAATGTTAGTGTTTTGTTGGGTAGAGCTCTAAAATACAGGCCTGTCTCATCGGCATTATAGATGTCTCTAGGTGAATAACCCTTAATTAAAGAAGGGATTTTTTTCAAGAACGATGAAACATCTTCAGCATTAACCGAAGCTCCTTCTCTCGAAATCGCTTTAAAACTTATATTGTGACGGATTCTAAATTTATTAAGCCAACCTGAAGAAGCAACGAATGTAGAATGTCCCAGTGACACGGCTATTTCTTTTGCTTTGCATCGTATCAGCGGATCTGAACAAAAAAAAGACATTAAAAATAATTTGTCATAGCAAGCCTATTGATAATCTCAGTACTTTTATCCATTTTAGAATTGACATACCTGTCAAAGGAATCCCCTTCTGACGAGCTGCTATAAACCAGTTATAACACAACTTGTCAATTTTGGTACCATCACCAGTCAAAAAACTTCTTTTTTCATCCACATTGTTGTTCGACATCCACTTGTTTAGAAGGATTTCCTTGTTTTTAATTATATCAGCAGCTTGTGTTTTTCCGATATTGAAACGCTTCGATAAACTCCTCACACTTATCTTTTCTTTATTGTAAACTTCAATAATCTCAATTTTTTGTTTAAGCGTAAGTATTTTTCTATTTGAAGCCATTTCTACAATGAATGTGTCGAATCCCTTCACATAGATACGAGACTGGTATTGAAGCCCGTGTGTACCGAAAGAATGCGAACGTTTAAATTTCGGTGTATTCGGGAAAGTCCCTCATTCAAGCTAAGCAGAAAGGTACGACATAGGCTGCGCTTGTACCTTGCAAATATTGAAGTCGGTAAAACACCGGTTAAAGAGAAAATCTTTTATTAAAGGGAGACAGCCAAGTCGGTGCGCGGCACGATTGTCCGTTCAAGACAACACTTGGTAGTGTCCGCGTCCGTCCAAGAGAATGTCCGCCCAAGAGAGAGTTAACGCAATGCAAATTAAATGAGAGTCGGTCCGTTCCATGAGAAACTGTACGTCCAAGGGGGGTGTCCGCTCATGGGGGGTGTCCGCGAGGGGGAATTTTACTGTATTACTATTTCAAGGATTTTAGTTATTATATAATGGTATTTTCTACACATTCTTAACGTTGTAAGTATTTTTAAAATTTTATTGCTGTTTTTAGAACTGTTCGTTGTATCACTTTAACATCTTATCTTTATATGTATATTCACGAAACTGTTATAAACTTAATAAAAATCTTGTAAATAATCTTTGAATAACCAGAAAAGTACATACTTATTTAGGGTAAACCAGGGTGACGTGGTGAACAAAAAAAATGAGGCCTGTACATACAAGAAGTTGTGTATTTAAAGAAAATAAAAACACTAA